>JAEOAD010001604.1:2455000-3682500 GCA_036365145.1 Orientallactaga sibirica
CAGGGCCTCTAACTGCTGCAAAGGAACTCCAGAAGTATGCATCCCCTTCTGCATCTGGCTTATGTGGGTCCTGGGAAATTGAACCGGGTCCTTTGGCTTTGCAAGCAAGCACCTTAACTGCTAAGCCATCTCTCCAGCCTAACTCTTTAATTTCCATTAGCAAAAATATCTCCCTTTTGTTACCATTTTTACATGTGTGATACATAGCAGACCCTAAGCTGTAACTTGCTTCAGCCACTGTGCCATACACAAGCCCACCTTTGGCAGGTACCCTCGCTCCATCTCCTTCAACTTCTTGATTAAGAAAGAGACTAACAAGCAGAGACTCTGTGATTTACCTGAATCTCACAATTGGTTTATTACAGAGTGGCTATGACTTCAAAAAGGGAGGGGCAAGGGAAGGAGAATATCTTGTTTTGACAAGTCAAGATATTAAGAAGTCATAGCCACTCTGTGATGTAAGTACTGCTCATAGTAGAAGATGCACTTATGTCTATTTTACTGTTGTTTGATGAGTCTAAGTTTAGTTCTACATACTATTTTTCCATCTTCCCTGATTATAAGGCAGTATCTGGTAAAAGTTGCCAAGGACCATTTTGTTCTCAAGCCAATTGATGTGTGGCCACTGCTGCACTATATTTTTAATTTAAAGAGGAAGAGGAACTTGACCCAGTTAGCTGTCTGTTATTATAACAGGTCTCTAAGACCACAGTTTATAAAGAGAGAAGAGGGACTGGGGAGGTGGCGCAGAGGTTAAGGCTTCCAGTACCAGCAGGAGGGTCTGAGGGGGCCCAAAGCCACCAGAGTTTGAATCTCCAGAACCCATGTAAAAACCTGGGCATTGTCATGCATGCCTGTAACTCATCTTGTGGGAAATAAAGATGAAAGAATTTCTGAGGCTTGCAAATGGAAAGCTCTGGAATCAGTAAGAAACTGTGTCATTAGGACAAAACCAGGTAGGTGAGTAATGGAGGTTTTCCTTTGGCTGCAGGTGAGCCCACAGGGTGAGTGCATAGGGTGCTACATATACCACAAACACACATACCACATGCACCACACATACCACATCACACACGCCAAAAGAAAAGAGAAAACATTTACTTTGACATGCAGTTTGGGAGGACTGAGTGGAGAGAATAAAAAACTAGACAGGGAAAGAGATTGATCTCCCACAATGCCTTTGACAGGCATCCCTGCAATGTCCTAATATCTCCCATTAGGTCCCACCTCTTAAATGTTCCACTGTCTTCCTACTGTACCAAGCTGAGGGCCACTTATTTTAAACACGTGAGCTGTTGGGGGACATTTCAGATCCAAAGTGTTGCCATAACCTTTTCATATTTGTGTAATAGTGCTAAGGTCACTCTAAAGTTCAGGTGTTAGAAACTCAATCCTCAAGGTTATATGTTAGTAGTATTTGGAGGCAGGGCATTTGGGAGGTAACTGGAGTTAGAAAAGGTCCTGACGATAGAGCCCAATGGCACCACTGGCTTTACTAGAGGAAGAGAGGGCTACCTGCGCTCACAGGCTTACTTTGTCTTGCCATGCGACTAGGATTATGCAGAGGCTTGGGCACTGAGGTGACTGGCTGAGCAGTGGGATAATTTAAGAAATCTTTAGGCTTTCTGGAGTGGAGGGGTGCTAAGAAATCTGACTCGGACATGGGGCCCACATCCAGAGTGGTGCGAACCATTATTCGTGGGGCCAGGACATTGCTCTTCACCACTGCACACCCTTAGGGTGGTCTGCTTGACCCACTGCACTGCCCTAGCCCGCCTCACTCTCATTCTGAACACCTGACTCATTTTGAAAGCTGTAGGAATAGTCTGTTTTTTTGTAAAAAATACTTTATTTGTATTCAGAGAGAGAGAGCAGACTGAGAGAGAGAGAGAGATAGAAGAGAGAATGGGCACTCTAAGGCCTCTAGCCACTTCAAACAAACTCTGGATGCACATACTACTTTGTGCATCTGGCTTTACGTGGGTACTGGGGAATTGAACCAGAGTCGTTAGACTTTGCAGGCAAATGCCTTAACCACTGAGCCTTCTCTCCAGCCACTTTTTTTTTTTTTTTTTTGGTGTGAGTGAGTGAGTGAGTGAGTGCATGTGTGTGTATACACATGTTGGATGCATATGTATGCATGTACATGTGGAAGCCAGGGGTCAATATCAGATATCTTCCTCAGTCAATTTCCATCTTATTGTTTGAGTCATGGTTTCTCACTGAACCTAGATGTGGTAGTTTATTTTAATTTTTTTTATTGACAACTTCTATACTTATATACAAAAGGCATGATATTTCCCTCCCCTCCCCCATCCCCCTTTAGAACTCCAATCTCCGTCATATCCCCTCCCTCTCTCCATTAGTTTCTCTTTTAATTTGATGTCATCATCTTTGTCTTCTATTATGAGGGTCTTGCGAAGGTATTGCTAGGCACTGCAAGGTCATGGATATCGAGGCCAATTTCTGTCTGGGCAGTTGCATTGTAAGGAGTCATACCCTTCCTTTGGCTCTTCCATTCTATCTGCCCCCTCTTCCACATTGGGCCCTGAGCCTTGGAGGGTGTGACAGAGATGTTTCAGTGCTGGACACTTCTCCATCCCTTCTTCTCAGCACTATGTTGCCTTTTGGGTCATCCCAGTGGTCATTGCCATCTGAAAAGAGAAGCTTCTCTAACCAGATGTGAGAGTAGCATTAATATGTGAATATGAACATTAAGTGTAGTGCTTTCAGGGCATCTTGGTGGGAATAATATATACATTTAGCCTAGATGTGGTAGTCTCCCATAGCCTTAGGTATTTTTATTAAGATTAGGCTTCCTGTCACCAACAGGCAGAGCCCTGCTGGAGGAGGTGTTTTACTGAGGCAGATCCTGAGTCCAGCCCTAAGGTGTATTCTGAGCCAGCTTGCACTCTGGCTGTTTTCTTTCTCTCTCTGCTGAGGATGTTATGAAGGAAGGCAGCTTTCCCCTCCATGATGAATCCTCCCTGGAAACGACAAGCTTGAAATAAATCCTTTCCTCCTCTATGCTTCCTCTGGTCAGTATTTGTCCCAGCAGAGAAGGCAACTACAACACTAGAGCTCACTGATTCAGCTAGACTAGTTGGTCACTAAGCCCCGGGAATCTTCTTGTCTCTGTCCTCCCAGCACTGGGATTACAGAGCACATACCATTGTACATTTTTGTGAGTTCTGGGGACTTTAACTTAGGTCCTCATTCTTATCCAGCAATCACTTTACCTACTGAGCCATCTCTCTAGCTTAGCTTGGTCTTTTCATGTGCCTCTGTGGGTCTATGGTAACTCAAGATGGTAATGATAGTTTACTCAAGGTTGAGGGCATAATGAAATTGAGTTAAGCTAAGGAGTAGTGTTTGAGCTCCAACAGTGTGCATGGCCCTTACTCTTGTTGCAAGAAAGTGGAAAAGTCCTTTGAAAGGCTAAATTACCAATATAAAAGTATTACTTATTTAGCATCTGATTTATTTATTTTCTTCTCATTATTAACAACATATTTTGTATAGATACATTATATGTTGGAATCCTCTTTTCCCTCATCCCTGCCCCAATTCCACTGGGGGCCCTGATCAGTTGGGTTGCAGGTATTCCCTGTAGGGCTGTGGGTTATGTGTTGTGGGAGCAGCAGTTATTTTTGGGGGGTGGGAATGCCTCTGGGCACGATGTCTCAACCTGTGGTTCTTACAATCTTTCTGCCCCCACTTCCTCAAAATTCCCTGAGTCATGGTGGGTGAGTTTTAAGTCTACTTCAGTGATGAGCTCTTAGGAGCCTCTGGATCTTTGCTTTGGTAGGGGTTGAGTGTCCTCAGGGTCTGTCTCCTTCACCCTGGCACTGATTATCAGGAACAGCATGGAAGCAGCACTCTTGCTCGTCTCCCCAATTCCTCTATGGGTTCAGCTGTGGCTTGGCTGAAGTACGAGGGGTAGTTTATCTCCTCTGGTCTCACTACCTTCTATAAAAGAAGAACAGATTCTCCAACAGAGAGTGAAGTCAGCATAGTTTAAATGGGATAAGCATATTAACTTAGGAGAATTTGATGTATGTAACCCCTCTTTTAGGCAAACACTAGTGAGAGCATAATCTTTGTCTCCATAGGATTCTGATCTGGTTCCCAGTTCCAGATAAGGGTTCCTTTCCACTGAGTGGATCTCTTAGCCAATCAGAAAGCTATTGGTTATAGACCAAGGCTGTGTGCCACTATTGCACTGACATGTACATCGTGTCAGGGTGTTTGCTTGTGAGTAGCTTAGACCTCTGGTTGCTCACACTGTTGTTGGCCACTTTCCCCCAGTAGCTTATTTAGTGCTTTCCAGCACCAGATGGATGATATATTTGTGACACAGTAAGTGCCAACAACTTCTAATTGTGATGTAATTGAACAGCCCTGCCCAGTGAGTGCCATTATCTCTAATTTACAGAAGCTCATAGAAGTGAGGTGTTTTGTCCAAAGTCAAAGGCTAATAAATGACAGAATTGCAGCTCATGTACATCAAAGGTGATTATAGAATGTGATGGGTTAAATGCTCCTTATCTGAAATGTTTCAGATTTCAGAGTTTCCAGCTTTGAGACTATTTCATAGATTTTACCAGTTAAACATTCCTACTTTGAAAATCCCAAACCACAAAATGCTCCAAAATAAGGAAAATTTGAGTGTCATGTGAGCACTCACAAAGCTTCAGATTTCGGAAAAGTTTGGATTTTGTAGCATTTTAGATTTCTGAGTATTAGCGATGCTTGTGATGATTTGCAGCCGTCTCTGTCAGTCGCCGGGTAGGAATCAGCTGTGAGACCACACGGGGCACCACCAGTTTACCACACAGTACACAGCCTTACTCTGACCACTGGCTTGCAGCGTTTCTGTGGTCATGCTAATCATGCCAACATTATCACAGGTTCCAGCTTCCAAAGGCTAGCAGTACTAGAGACAGATGATCAGATTCATTTTTTTAAAATTAAAAAAATTTTTTTTTATTTTTGGAGAGAGACACAGAGAGAGACAGACAGAGAGAGAGAGAGGGAGAGGGAGAGGGAGAGGGAGACAGATAGAGAGTGGGCGCATCAGCAGTCTCTCAGCTGCTGTGAACGAAATCCAGATGCGTACGCCCCCTTGTGGTCAAGTGCGGCATTGCACCCTTGTGTTACTTTGCATCTGGCTAAATATGAGACCTGGAGATTGGAACCGGTATTCTTAGGCTTAGCAGCCAGGCGCCTTAACCACTAAGCCATCTCTCCAGCCCTTCAGATTCATTTTTCTGTATGGAAACCCACAACCCAAAGTTCAGTTCCATGAAGAGAAAGGTTGTAAGAACTGCCTCTCAGAAGGTAAACTTCATTCCTCTGGGAGGTGGCATCATACCTCCTTTGTGTGTGTGTGTGTGTGTGTGTGTGTGTGTGTGTGTGTGTGTGTGTATGAATACATGTCCAAATGGGTGGGCACAAGTATGCATGCATTGTGCTCATGTGTGTGAAGGCCAAAGACTGACATCAAGTATCTTCCTCAATCAGTCTCCACCTTATTTACTGAGGCAGGGTCTCTTACTTGAGTCTAGAGCTTGCAAATTTGGCTAGTGTAGCTAGCTTGCTGCAGGGAATCCTGTTTTTGCCTCCTGAATGCTGGGATTATAGGTGAGCCAGCTCAGCATTTACATGGATGCTGGGCACGCTAACCCCAGTCCTCACACCAGTCCCTATATTCTTCCTTCTTTTATTTTACTTTAAAAAACATATTTTATTTATTTATTTGAAGTGAGAGAGTGAGAGAAACAGAGAGAGAGAGAGAGAGAGAGAGAGAGAATGAGAATGGATGCATCAGAGCTTCTAGCCATTGCAAATGAACTCCGGAAGCATGAACCATTTTGTTCATCTGGCTTTATGTGGGTACTGGGGAATAGAACCTGGGTCCTTAGGCATTGTAGGCAAGTACCTTAACCACTGAGCAATCTCTCTAGCTCATATTATTCCTTCTTGACACTAAAAGAACTCATTGAGTTTGGGGTCTGCCTTTGTGAACCATGAATTAGAATGGCAGATTCCAAAACCTTTCAGCCTGCTTGTTTCTCAGTCCAATTAGATCCAGTCACAAGCCACCTGTAAAACCCTGGCCACTATGCCGTGGTGAGAGATGGGCTTTGGTGCCTTTTGGGCCTTGGCTGTCCACATGCTTGTGGTTTTAATGTTCTTCTCTATCCATTATAGGCTCTGATAGACCTGAAGTTTTATAAGGTAAGAACCAAAAATGGATCAGCATTTCGGCGCCAAAATTCCATTAGACTTGCAATAAAGGACACAGGAATCTATTTAGCAGATACATTTTGAGGTAGTGAAGCCAAGTTAAATAATAAGACCTTTTAAATTTAATGTTTATTCCAGGGTCTGATCATCCAAAAGAGAAACGTCTTGGCATAACTGAGTGAAATGTTTTCCTGCTCTATTTTTCCTTGGAGGCCTAGTTACTTTTCTCTTTTCCCCAGGGTCTATTGTGCACTTTTTGCTATAATAAGATCACAGCTCACAGGGGAATAGAACCGAGGTCTTTGCTGATTCTTTTTCTAGACTGGTTTTTCTTTAATTCTGTTCCCAAAAGGGTCTTAGGGGGATAAGGCCATTCTCTCAGCCAGTCCTCATTATCGGGTTCAGCCTTGTCTGACTATAGTACTGGCCAGGGCCTCTTCCACAAAATGAAAAAGCACTCGGTTTATTCTGAGTATATGCTAATTAATTATATAAGTTGGACAGAAGAGTTGTCTGGAATGTATAGAACTAACAAGTTTAATAGTCCTTGAAATTTCATAAAACATTACTAAAAAGACTCAGCTTTTTGATATCATTAGTGATTCCATCACTAGGGGGCAGAAATGTTTGATACACTGCTGGAAAAATGGACAAGCTTAGGACTGGATTGTCAGGGGAAATGTAGGATAGAAAATGCATGGTCAGGCTGGGGATATAGCTTAGTTGGTAGAGTGCTTGCCTAGCATTCAGGAAGTCCTGGGGTTGATCCTCAGCACTGCATAAATCAGGTGTGATGGCCACACCTGTAATCCAGGACTCCAGAGGTAGAGGCAGGAGAATCAGAAGTTCAAGGTCATCCTCAGCTCCATGAGATCTTGTCTCAAAACCAAAGCATACTTGCACACCTAATAGATCATTGCAGAGGTCAGTGCCAGGCCACATGTCCTCTAAGGATCTAAGCTCATTGCCCTTTATTCAGGTGAACGTTTAATGAGGCTCTGGTTATTGGCCAGGCCAGCAGGTGGCAGAGGTGACAGCAATGCACAGTGGTGGGTGGGAATGATGGTCTCTGGAGTCTACTTTGGAAAGGTAGTGACAACAGAGTGTGTCCCACCCTCTGAGCTCCAGGGGATGAGGACCTGTTGCGGATGGTTCTTATTGGAGGAGGTAGTCAGAGACAGAGAGTGGATGCTGAGGGTTCCTCACAGTACTGATGAGGACCTGCATGTGGCTACGGAAGGTGCCATTTGTATGGATGGAGAAAGTCATCATTCTTAACTTGCCCTGCCCCTAAATGAAACAAAAAGCCAAGCCATGGAACCAAAACCCACCACACCATCACTAAAGCGCAGTCACATATGCTTTCGCAAGAATGTTAACTAAGCAACGCCATGCAACAATTTTAAAGATACCAACTGGGAGGGGTTGGGGAGATCACTGAGCAGTTAAAGATGCTTTGCATGCAAAGCCTGCCAGCCTAGGTTCAATTCCCTTATACCCACATAAACCAGACACACACGTAGAACAAGTGTGATGTTTGTTAGCAAGAGAGGCCCTAACGCACATGTACACACACACACACACACACACACACACACACACACACACTAGAAAAGACAGGGAGAACTGGAGAGATTGCTCAGTGGATATAGCACTTCTGCATGTGACAGCTAGAGGAGTCAGATCCCCAGAATTACAGAAAACCGGACAAGGTAGTGCATATCTGTAATTCCAACACTTTTATGGTAAGATGTCAGGTTGAGATAAGAGAATCATCTCCTGGAAGTTCACCAGCCAGGTAGCTTAGTCTATATAGCCATGAGCAAGAGGCCCGCCTCAAAGAAAGTGAAAGGTAAGGATTGATACACTTGGAGCTATCCTCTGACTTTCCCATGCATGTCACAGCATGTGTGCATGCGTCATATACCCACACAGAGATTAAAACATAAAAGGAACAGGGAAATTGGCCAAAAGAAACCAGAACACATCAATATGGAGAGCTGATAAAAATACCAAGGGAAGACAGATGAGAAGAAGTATGTGAAACTGACTGTTCACAATGAAGAAATCATCATGTAATCTTTATAATGACGTAGATTTGAAACATTCAAAAAGTCAAATGAAAGTTGGAGAGATGGCTCAGAGGTTAAGGCCTTTGTGTGCAGAGTCTAATGACCTAGGTTTGATTCCCCAGTACCCGCATAAAGCCAGATGGAGCATGCATTTGGAGTTTGTTTGCGGTGGCTGGAGACTCTGACATGCCCATTCCCTGGCTGTTTCTTCTCTCTCTCTCTTTCTCTCTCTCTCCTTGAAAATAACACAAATATTAAAAAAGTCAAAATAATAAACTGATAAATTCACACTACAGTGAGAATTTTAATAAGTTCATGCAATTCACAAATGGCTTTTATAAGTGCACTTTTTATTTATGTAAAAACACTATGTCTGCATATTTAATTTGCTCATACTTTAGACTCTATGGACATGTAAGAAGTAGCTCCTGTACACGTGGTCTCATGAAAACAGCCACATGTGTTCCACCATTAGAAGAAATTCAGAGCTTATTAGCTGGTTGTGATCACTTTAGTCACACCAAAGTTTAGGCCATGACATCTCACAGTGCCAGAGTAAAAGCTGCTGTAGAGGCTGGAGAGATGGCTTAACAGTTAAGGCAGTTGCCTGCAAAGCCTAAGGACCAAGGTTCAATTCCCCAGTACCCACATAAGCCAGATACACATGGTGATGCATGTGTCTGGAGTTTGTTTGCAGTGGTTGGAGGCCCTGGCGTGCCCATTCACTCCTCCCACAAATAATAAATAAATAAATAAATAAATAAATAAATAAATAAATTTGAATAAAATTTTGCTGCAGTCATTTAGTAGGCTTCGCTTTCTGTTTGAGCATAACACAAAAGGCTTCAGAGTCATTAAATCCCCATGTTAGCCGGCTGCCAGCTGCAAGTCAATCTACACACGGCCTTGGTTTCTTCCAGCTGTTTGGTTGCCCACAGCTGTGAATGTCTGCTTTCCTCGCCTTTGATGGCTGCTCCATTCCAGAACTCTTATTTCCTCTCCTTCTGTGTTTTGGCCAGCCTAATTTTGGAACTTAAAAAAAAAATGCATCTTTTGTCTTTTTCTCATAACCTTCATTTGCATTCTACTCTATTTTGGATTTTTTTTCTCCAGTGCCTTCAGTGAGCTTTATTTCCTGTTTTCATAAGCTCTATGTAACTTCAGAAAAATGTGATCCAAAATATGTCTAAGGGAGAGGTTATTTATTTAACTTATATTTTACTGTAATATGGAATATATTGACCTACTAGGTCACTACTGTTGGTGGCTTAGCCTTTTTAAAAAATTGGTTATGAATTTTATTGTATGACCCTATTGGGTGCTGGTTATATTCCCATTATACTCTTTTTTATACTTTTTTTTTTTTTTTTTTTTTTGGTTTTCCGAGGTAGGGTCTCACTCTAGCTCAGGCTGACCTGGAATTCACTATGTAGTCTCAGGGTGGCCTCGAACTCACGGCGATCCTCCTACCTCTGCCTCCCAAGTGCTGGGATTAAAGGGGTGCGCCACCACGCCCGGCTAGGTTATACTCTTATATCCTCTCTCTCTTGCCCACAGTCCACTCAGGGCCCTAGGGGACATAGTTCAGAAGTGATTCACCAGGACCCTGAGTCTTGGGCACTGGGCACCTTGGCATGGGTTAGGATACAGATGCAGATAAATTGGTGTATATGCACCTTACTCTTTCACTTCCAAGGTAGAAAAGTTCTTGTTAGTAGTACTTTATACTCAGTAATGTGCACAAACCAAAAGTGTTCAGCCAATGAACTTTGACAAATTTATCATATACCCTCATGTAAATATAAAATAATTTTATCATTCTAGAACATGAACTCATGCTTCTTTAAGGTCCATCACTATTCCACATCTCCCACTCCAGGCAGGCCTGACTGCTTTGTGGATGTATGATTGGTCTTTGATATTCAAGAACATGGCATAAAATAAAATGCACACGTGTGTTATCTAGTTTGTGCTTTATGCCATGCAGCATGTCTTGAGTTCATCTGTTTTGTTATTTAGATCAGTGGTTTATTGTTTTCTCTATTAATTATTACTTTTTATGGATATATCACAGTTTGCTGATCCTTTTTTGCTAATGGATATTTAGGCTGTTGCCATTTTAAAATTATGAATAAAGCAGTTATTTATGCACAGAGCTTTTTATAAACATAAACATTAATTTCTCCTGGTATATGGCAATGAGTGCTATTGCACTGCCATAGATTAGATGAACATTCAAATTTATCAGTGTGTTACATTGCTTTCAAACTGATCTTATATATAATATATAAAATATATGATATAAAAACATATATATATATATATTTGACACACAGTCTCACTTTATAGCCCAGGCTAGCCTTGAATTCATGGTAATGTGCTTGTCTCACTCTCCCAAATTGAGTTTAGAGACACAGATCACCAAACCCAGTGGATTATATAATTTTAAACATCATCAGTAATGCAGTAATCATTGGTAACTTATTAAACTCAGTTTAAATTTTTAGCCCTTCTGGTGAGTGTGCAGAAGTATCTCATGTGGTTTAGCTTTGTCTTTCTCTGACAATTAATGATGCAAGACATTGTCTCATATGCTTGCTGGCTATTTACATATTTTCCTTTGTGAAGTGTTTGTTCAAGTCTTTAACCAATTTTTTTTATTGAGTTAGTTGAATGTTTAATATTTCATTTCCCTTTGAAGAATTTTAATGTTCATCATGCTTCAGCCAGGAGCAACTAGGTTACAGGAGCTTTTAAATTTAACTTAACTCAATTGCTGAGGTCAATATACTACTCCCACTTCACAGAATATGAAACTGAGGTTCAGACACACTGAAAACCTCCCTCAAAGTTCAAAGCTTTCCACTTGAAGCATAAGGCCTCTGTATTTATTTTTTACCTGAGAAAACGGTGGAGGAAGCAGACTGTAAGAGAAAACACACTACCTTTGAAAGTGGTCCTACATTTCCTTCAATGTTTTTTAAAATTAATTTTTATTTTATAATAGTGTAGTAATTTGAATGTAAAATGTCCCCATAGCCTCATGTGTTTGGATTAACCCTCATAATCTCCAGCTGGTGGAGCTTGTGGGAGCATTCCTGGAGGAGATGTGTCACTGGGGTGGGGGTGGGCCTTTGAGAGTTATATCTCAGCCTTGCTTGCTGCACTGAGATCATTCTTCCTCCGTCCCCTCCTGCTGTGGAGATGTGACACCTGGCTGTCTGCTCCTGCCATGCTTTCTCAGCCATGATGAAACTTCCCCTCAAAACTGTAAGCCAGAGATAAACCTTTTCTTCCCATAAGCTGTTTCAGGTCTGGTATTTTGTCCTAGTAATAAAAAGGTAACTGCTACAAATGTTACTATATTGTTAGAAAATTTGAGAGATAGTGCAGAATTTCCCATGTAGCCACTGGTCTCACTTTTAAAAAAATTTATGCATATATATATATTATATAGCTTATATATCATACAATACTCACTAATACTGCATGATTCAATGATTTTTGGTGCACTTTAGTGATGTTCATTTCCACTACCTCAGAAAGAAACTTTGCAACCTGTTGTTATCACCTCCCCACCCCTGTATAACTCCTTCCAGCCCTAAGCAACTTCTGTCTCTGTAGATGAACTTCTCTTAGACGCTTAATATAAATGTGATTCAGGCTGAGGAGATGGTTCAGCAAGTCTTCCATGCACAAGCATGATGATTTGAGCTCAGTTCTCAGCATCTGCTTAAAAAGCTGGGTATGTCCATGCATGCATGTAATCCTAGCACTGAGAGGGACAGGAGCAATAGGATCGCTGGGGCTCACTGATCAGCTAATATAACTAAAAAAATGGGAAGTTCTAGGTTCATTGAGAGACTCGGTGTCAGGGAAATAATGCAGAAAAGCAATAGAGAAACCCCAGTATTTCTCTGGCTTCTACACATGTGTACATTGGACATGCACCTGCACAGACATATACCTTCCCTCACAACTCGAAAATAAAATACATAAATGAAACCATGTAATATGTGGTCTCTTGTGGGTGGCTTCTTTTGATTATGGCTTTTTTTTTAATTTGAGAGACAGAGAGAGAGAGAGAGATAGAGAGAATGGGTGTGCCAGTGGCCTCTCAGCTGCAGTGAATGTACTCCAAATGCATGCGCCCCCTTGTGGCACATGTGCAACATTGCGTGCTTGCATCATTTTGCATCTGGCTAAATGTGGGACCTGGAGAACTGAATGGGCATTCTTAGACTTCACAGGCAGGCGCCTTAACCATTAAGCCATCTCTTCAGCCCTATGGCTGTTTTTAATGTGTGACAAAGCCTATTTACAATTGTCGAGACCCCCTACCCTGTTTATCCTGGGCGTTTTCCACTCTGCTCCTCACCTCCTCAGAGTTATGTGTGGCACACACAAGCAGTGTGTGTGACACTTCTAGACTGGGATTTTTGTGGGGGATGGGGCCATCTTTCTTTTTTCCTTTTAAAAAAAGTTTTTCTTTGTTAAAAATTTTAATTTAGGAGTCTGGAAGGATAGCCTAGTTGGTAAAGTGCAAGTTTGAAGATCTATCTGAGTTTGATCCCCAGAACCCATGTAAAAAAGTTGGTCTTGGTGATGTGCACTTGTCATTCCAGCACTGGGAAAGTGGAGCTGGGGTGTCCCTGGGGCTTGCTGGCCAGTTAGTCTGTCATACTTGTGCTCCAGGCTAGTGAGAGACTCTGTCTCAAAATAGATGGATGGTGCATGAGGAACGACCTCAGAGATTCTCCTCTGGCCTCCATAGACACTCATAACATGCACTTGTATACATACAAGTACATACATGTATACATATTTTAAATTAAACAGTAATCACACATATTTATGGGGAAGGTGTCATATTTCATAACATATATACAAAGTCTAATGATCATATCAGCACGATCGCCATATCCATCACCTCAAAAATTATTCATTTTGATTTCCTGTGAGAACAAAGCAAAACACCCGAGCTCCCTTTTTTTCTCAAATACTCAGATTGAGTAAGACGTATTCAGAAGGCCCATAGGGAGGACAGCACTGATGGGACCTCCAGACAGGCAGTATCCAGCAGGTCTCCTGGTCTGCCTCCTCCAGCTTTAAGACCCACTGCCATCCACTGATCCCCCAAGATATTGGACTGTGGCAGTGGCTGTAAAGAAATGTTTATTGAGTGAACTCAGTCCATGAGATTTAGTTTTGCTTATCCAGGCAACTACTCGTGTTTACCTTCTCCACCTAAAACACTCTTTGGAAGCCCATAATTGTGAGCACTACTCTTTTCAAAGCAGTGTGGGCCACTTCTCCAGAACTACAAAATTTCAATCCTAGTTCCATTCAGGTAAGGCCCCTATATGAGATACCAGCACACACCTATTACTTCCAGGCAGTCTTAAAAACAGATCTTGGCCCAGGGAGATGAGTCAGTGGGTAAAGTCCTTGCCATGCAAGCATGAGGACCTGAGTTTCGGTCCCCACCACTAAATGAAGGAGAAACAGGAACAAGATAGCTTTATGCAGGCAGGCAGACAGCAACAGAGTACCAAGGAGATCAAGGAAATGCTACCTGGTCTGCCACCCCGTCTGCCTGCCCGCGCAGAGCTAGGACCTGTCGATCTGATTCAGTCTTGTCCAAGATGGCTGCAACACTACCGTGGCAACAGCTTCTGGCTTCTTCCTCAGCTCAGCACGTCTGGATGGGCTGGCCCCTCCTTCGTCAGCCGCTTGATCCACCAACCAATCAGGTCCTTTCCTTACACACCAGAGCCTGATGGTAAGGCTCCTTCTAACTGGACGTCTGTCCCGTGTAAATGGGCCTGCCATGTGCGTAATCTGTCTCTCCTGCCTATTCTCCTACTCTCCTGGTCCTCGCTTTGGTAAGCTCTTCCCCTTCTAGGAAGAGGGTGAGAATTTCTTCATGTGGGAGCATTTCCCTGTCTTATTTTGGGTGCTTTGTTACATGTATCGTTTTCCTCTCAGCTCTGCGCTCCTTATTGTGTAATCTCTTAGCTTTCTTTTTCTATGGGAAGGTAAAGGGCCCTCGCTTTCAAGCTTTGCTTCCCACACGTCTTTCTTCTGAATCTCATGTTTCCCTTCCCTGTGTGTGTCCAGAAATTTCCTTGTCCCCCCCACCCCCGCTCCCCGGAAATTTCCAGTCAAGCAAGGAGGAGAATTCTCTTCTGGCTTGAATCTTTCAGCTACCCTCCTTTCTAAATCTTAATTCCCACCTACAATAAGCCTCATAATTTATAACTTACCCTTTATGGAGGCTGTTTTATTAATTATTTGATAAATAGGATATCCCAAAAGTTGGGATTCTCAGGCTCTCCCTGAACCCCCAAATCTTGTATCAGTGGCATAAATTTGTAATCCCAATGCTGGGGAGGCAGAGACCAGGAATCTAGAGCTGCCAGGCTATCTTGTCTAGCGAAAGGGGTGCTCAAAGAATAAGATAGAGCATGTTTGAGGAATATCCCTGAAGTCAATGTCTGGCCACCATACATATGGACATGAACATGCAAGTGCGCCTGCACTCATACAAGCACACATACATGCACATATATAACATGCAACCCCTCCCCGCCCCAGATCTTTCCTAAGTATTTATAACTTATTTAATTGAAAAGAGTCAGGGAGAGTATTTGTATGGAATAAATTATATATATCAAAAATATTTATGAGCATTCTTGGCACAAATTCTTCAAACTTAGTATTTATTTCACCAGCTTTGCTCTGTAGTCTCCCAGAACACAGGGGCTCCACAGGATTCAGGAGGAGAAGCGTCATATGTATTGTAGGACATTTTGTGAATTATAAAAATCTGTTCAGTTCTAAAGATCAAAACTTCTACCCATCTGGGATATATAAATCCTATTCACAGGATTTATGAGAGGGTTATCTTGAATTCTGTGTTGCGTGTTGGGTTTGACACATAGTAAATATAAATGATCCTCATAGGCCAGTAGATTAATATTCAGTTGGGGGTGGGGGATGGGGGGAAATCAGGCATCTGCAGAGTTTAAATGAAACATGCCATGTTCTTTTCAGAGAGGATAGAGCTCACAACTCCGGGAGACTGGCTGTCCTTGTTTGTAAGCCCCTTGATGACTCCTCCCCAAGTTTGGAAAAGTGGTGACTTTTTTTTGCACAGGATTCAGAAAAGGAGCAATACAAGTTGGTCACTATTTTATTTTCAGATCCTGCTCTCCACAAAAGGTGTGTTTGCTGTGTGCCAGGCCACTTGCACCAGTTATCCATGGGCTTGTCTGCCTGCCCCATTCAAAAGGGAGGGATCACCTGAGACTACAGAGTGAATTCCAGGTCAGCCTGAGCTAGAGTGAGACCCTACCTCGAAAAGCAAAACAAACAAAAGGGAGGGATCAGGAGGCTGAGAATGTTCATCTAAGCCACACCCTCCAAAACAGCTTGGATGAATGACAAAGCTCACATTTTTATGTTTATTATTAACAAGTTGGTTCGTATGGATACATCACGTGTTGGTGCCCTCTTTTCCCTTATCCCTGCCTTCATTCCACAGGGGACACTCAGTGGGGTTGCTGGTATTCCCCATGGGGTTGTAGTTTATGCATTGTGGGAGTAGCAGTAGGTTATTTTGTGGGGAGTGAATGCCTCTGGACACGATGTCTCAACCTGTGGCTCTTACAATCTTAAGTCCCCTCTTCCACAAAATTCCCTGAGTCATGGTGGGTGACTTTTAAGTCTACTTCAGTGGTGAGCTCTTAGGAGCCTCTGGATCTCTGCTTTGGTAGGTGTTGAGTATCCTCAGGGTCTGTCTCTTTCACCCTGGCGCTGATTATCAGGAACAGCATGGAAGCAACACTCTTGTTCATTTCCCAATTCCTCTGTGGATTCAGCTGTGGTTGGGTGAAATGCGAGGAGTAGTTTATCTCCTCCACTTTCACAACCTTCTGTAAAAGAAGAACAGATTCTCCAGTGTAGAGTGAAGTCAGCATAGTTTGAATGATATAAGCACTATTAATTTAGGGAGAATTTGATGTATGTAACCCCTCTTTTAGCCAAAGACTAGTGAGAGCTTGATACTGAAGAACATAATCTTTGTTTTTATAGGATTCTGATCTGGTTCCCAGTTCCATATATGGGTTTCTTTCACTGTGCAGATCTCTTAGCCAATCAGAAAGCTATTGGTTATAGAACAAGGCCATGTGCCACGATTTCGCTGGCATTTACATCATGTCAGGGTGTTTGCTTCTGAGTAGCTTAGACCTGTGGTTGCTTAGACTGTTGTTGGCCATTTTCCCCCAGTAGCTCATGTAGTGCTTTCCAGCACTAGACAGGCTAACTGTATGGGGACTGGCTTTCCTCTGAATTCCATCCAGGTCTCTCCATGCTTTGTGTCAGAAGCATATGGTGTCTTCAGCAATAGAATCTTAGCTTTTGCCTCAGGCAGGTAATCAAGTGCTTTGACAGAAAGCTGTCTTGATTTGGGGACCTCATAGGTCTCTCTGATCAACAGCTCAATGTGGGTAGCAGCCAATCTCTGGTACTGGGAGTTAAAGGTCAGAGACAGAAAAAAAAATTTTTTTCTTTTAAGCTTAGGCTTAATCCCACCCTCACCAGAACCCTATTATTCAGGTGCTCACCTCTTACTCCTTTTGAGGGTTATATCTTTTACCCTGTCTCCAAGGATAAAGGTTTCTGTAGTATCAGCTCAGTTTGGATTTAATTTTGTGCTTGTTTTCCCCCCTCTCCTTCCACCCCCTTCCTCCCAAACCCTTTTATCCCTATTGTCTGGGCCTTGAGTGGCCTATCAGGAATGACAGCAACTCGAGCAGGTCCAGGTTAGGAACCGCAGATGAGTGAGACCATGTTGTGTTTGTCTTTCTGTGATTGTGTGAGTTCACTGAGTATGATCTGTTCCAAGTCTGTCAATTTTTCTACAAATTCCATTGTATTATTTTTTCCTTACTGCTGAGTAGAATTCCATTGTGTAAATGTACCACAGCTTCATTATCCATTCATCCAATGATGGGCATCTAAAGCTTACATTTTCATCTTTATCTATATGACTTCTTAAAAAATATTTTATTTTTCTTTCTTTATTTATTTGAGAGAGAGGCAGATAGAGATAGAAAGAATGAGAGAATGGGTGTATCAAGGCCTCCAGCTACTGCAAATGAATTCCAGATGCATGTGTCCCCTTGTGCATCTGGCTTACATGGGTCCTGGGGAATCAAACCATGGTCCTTTGAGTTTGCAGGCAAGCACCTTAACCACTAAGCCATTTCTCCAGCCCTTAATCTATATGACTTTTTAATCTTCCAATGGCTCTGACCTTGGAGTGTGTGTGTATATCTATTGGGGGTGTGACTATTCACAAAACCCTCGTTTTTATTTGTTGTGTGTGTTATGTTTGTGGCATTGTGTATATGTATATATTTATATGCATGTGGGCATACATTAAGTGTGCACATGTGTGGAGGCCAGAGGACAACTTTGAGTGTCACCCTCGGGAAAACTATCTACCTCTTTTTGAGACAGGGTTTCAAACTGAGCTGGATTTCACCAGTTAAGCTAGACTGGCAAACCAGCAGGCTCCAAGGATTCTTTGCCTCCCAAGACTTGGGATTCCAGGTCACTCTACCACACTTGGAATTTTCACATGGGTTCACGGGATTGAACTAAGGTACTCATGCTTGCAAGGCAAGCACTTTACCTACTGAATCAGTTCCCCACCCTCTTTTAGTTATATTTTTAAAAGCTTAACTTTTTTTTTTCTTTTATGAGTAGGGTCTTGCTCTAGCCCAGGCTGACTTGGAATTCACTATGTAGTCTCAGGGTGGCCTCGAACTCAGGGTGATCCTCCTACCTCTGCCTCCTGAGTGCCCGGCAAAGCTTAATTTCTAGCCACTGTGCCACTGGTCTATACCCTAACCTGTAAAACGTGTAATCCTGCATATTAGTGTTTGAGACAATGGACTATAATACAGTTTTGTCATTCTCTACAAATCATATATATTATTAGTGTTTGAGACAATGGACTATAACATAGCTTTGTCACTTTCTATAGAAGCAACAGTTCAGCCTTCAACACATCATGGAATCTTGGCTAGCATTTCATGGGATGAAGAGGGAGTCATTAGCTACTAGATGTTTCAAGGCCTTCAGGACCTCTGGGTCAGACATGGCAGTACTCATGTAATACTCTGTCACTTTTCTGTACTCTCACAGATTCACATTTTCTAGGGTTATCACTGTCGATACCCCAGGTTTCTTCTTTACCTAATTGCTTTCTTGGGAAATACATGATATAATTCTAGCCAAAGAAATGTTAACAGGAAGAATGGGGTGGGGCCTTTGTGAAGAGAATTTAAACAGCTATCTTAATTGGCATGTACTTTCTGATCTTTATCTTCTTCTTGCCTGGAAAGCCATGTGTAATTGTAAGCATACTGTAAGTTTGAAAGCTGGGTGCTAAGGATAGAAGTCTGTGCTGTGATAACATTGTAGAAACTTCTCATCACTAGACTTTTTTGCATATACATATGTGTATGGTGTCTATGTGTGTATATATGTTTTTACATGTGTGTGTGGGTGCATGAGTATGTGTGCACATGTTTGTGGAGGCCAGAAGTCAATGTTGGGTGCCTTCCTTAACCAGTGTGAACCTTATTTTTTGAGATGGTCTCTGGCTGAACCTGAAGTTTATCCATACAGCTAGTCTAGCTAGCCAATGAGCCCCAGGGATCCTTCTGTCTCCCTCTTCTCAGTGCTGGGATTCTAGGCATGAACCACCATGCTCATCTTGGTGCTGAGGCTCCAAGCTCAGGTCCTCTTGCTTGCACAATAAACTCATTACTCACCAAGCCATCTCCCCAGCTCTTTCTTTTCAGTCTCTGCAGTTAATATTTTCTCTTACAATGTACCAAAAATTCCTGCCCAACAAAACATTCGATTTCCATGTTGCTCTACTTAGAGGTAAAACAGAAAAATTGAAAATCTGGCAAGGATGCTCCCCCCCCCCATAGCATAGTTTTGGTGAAATTCTAACTTTAGACGTTGAGGACGGGCATGCCTTATTTCTTTCTTAAAATTTTTTTATTAGTTATATATATAGTATATATACAGCTATGATGGTACCATTGTTAGCCTTCTCCCTGTCCTCCCCCCATGTGTATGTGGGTCTTGCCTTATGGGGGTAGCCATCAGTTATGCGGGAGAGGCAATGACTCTGTGCATAATGACCCAACTCATGGCTCTAACAATCTATCTGCCCCCTCTTCTGCAGATTTCCCTGAGCCATGTTGGGTTCATTTTAGATCTATTTCAGTGTCGAGGTTTTGTGGGTCTCTGGTCTCTGGATATCTGATTTGGTAGGAGTTGAGTGTTCTTTGTGTCTATCTCCTTTGCCCTTGTGCTGGTACCAGGTTCACCGATAAAGCAGCACTCTTGCTCATTTCCCCTATAACTCTATGGCTTCAGCTGGTGCCCTGTTGAGGTGCGATGGGCTGATTCTCCCCTCAGGATCTGCATCCATCTGAAAGAGAGAAGCAGATTCTCCAATGGAGAGTGAGGTCAGTGCAAGATACATGGATAACCATTATTATCTTAGAGAGAATTTAATAGATGTCGGCCCTCTTGTATCCCACTATTGGTGTGAGCTTGATATTGGAGAGCAGGCTCATTTTTGGATATGGTTCTGACTTGTTTCCCATTTCCAGGTATGGGTTCCATTCCACTGAGCGGATCCGTTAGTCAAATCTAGAGCAGTTGGTAACCCACCATGGCTGTGTGCTGCTATGGCACTTGTGTGAGCATCACATCAGGTTGTTTGTTGCTGAGTAGCTTAGACCACAAGGTGCTTAGACAGATGTTGGTTGTTTTCCCCCAGTCACTTATGTAGTGCCTTCTGGCACTAGACAAGCTAACTATATGGGGACTGACTCTCTTTCAGATTCCAGCCGGGTCTCTCCATGTTCTGTCTGAACAGCATATGGTGTCTTTGGCAGTAAGGTCTTACCATTAACCTTTGGTGGGTCATCAAGTACTCTGACAGAAATCTGTCTTCTTTTGGGAAACCTTGTAGGTCTCACTGATCAACAGCTCATTGCGGATGTTAACCACATGCTGGTATTGGGAGTTACAGGTCAGTGCCAAGGGAAAAGAAGGAAGAAAAAGTATAGGTAATATGAAAGAGAAAGAGAGAGAAGAGGGAGTGATAGAGAGAGAAAGAGGAGAATATTGAAGTTAGTCTTCATCATACCCTCTCCAGGCCCCTGTGATTCAGGTGTTCTCTCCAAGCACCCGATGAAGGTTCAACCTTTTAGTATGTCTTTCAGGATATAGGATTTTACGGTACCATTTCCAATTGGGTGTAGTTTTTTGTCCCCCGCCACCCTTTCCCTGCCCTCCCACCCCACCATCCCTGGTGTCCAGTCCTCTACATGTTTATCAGGTGTGTCAGCATGTGTTAACAAATCCTATGTGGCATCAAGGAGGCTGACTAAAAAAATAATCAGCACCCTTTTGAGCGAGTTCAGTTCAGCAGGAGGACAAATCCTTTTGTTTTGGTTTCTAGTACTTATCTGCATATGAAAGTTGCAGTTAGCAACCTGTTCCTGGGGAGAGGGGTACACAACTGAGTGAAAGCTTTAGAGGTTTAGTATGTGGCAAATTTGGGTTTTGGTGCACTTTTTTTTTTTGTACATTATTGTACCTTTCTCAGCCTCAGTTTTTAGATTTCTGAAATAAGTATTTAGATTTCTGAAATAAGTTAAAAAAGAAAGAATATGAAAAGTAGAATAGTGAAAATAGAAAATAGCATATAAATGACACCTATGAGGACACAGTGCTCTTGCCCTGTAAGATCATTTCCCTGTCTCTGTGTACCATGGTGGCGTACACCTTTAATATCAGTACTCAGGAAGCTGAGGTAGGAGGATCACTGTGAGTTCAAGGCCAGTCTGAGACTACATAGTAAATTCCAGGTCAGCCTGGGCTTGAGTGAGACCCCTTCCCCTTCTCCCCCGCAAAAAAAAGAAAAAGAAAAGAAAAAAAAAAAAAGAAACCAAATTGAAATCTTAGTGGCTTAGTGGCATGCTAAGGGTTAGTGATTCTCATGTGAAACCAGATGTGAGGGCTGGTGACGAGGCTGGTTGAGACAGCCAGTGTTTTAGAGGCTGGAGCAAAATTATATCTGCAAAGTACTTCACCAGGAAAAGGAAGGGAATTTTGGTATATGGAAAGATCCTAAGAGACTGAAGTGAAACTGGGCTCATTTCCTTGTGACTTTAACCCCATCACTCGTTTCATATGTTCTACAGATGTGAGACCAAGTACTTGAACATATTTAAAGTCAGTGGTCATTTGCAACAGCAAGGCGTGTATGGATATTTTCAGTGTCTTTGTTGAATCACCTCTATGTGAGTGTGGCCCGTTGTTGGATTCTCAAAAGGGTAGCAAATTTAAAGTTGCTCAATATATATTATTTGTGGATCATGACATGGAATAAATTTAGAAAAAACACCGAATAAAGAGGTAGAAAAAAGCAAAAGTTAAGTAAAAGGTAGAAAAAGTAAAAAGTATTGATATTTATTTTACTGTGTATAAAATTCAGTTACTCATTTTATTTCCTTTATTCATCAAGGAACTTACACTTATAGAGAGCAGCCAGAGAGATGTCTCAGTGGGTGAAGTGTTTGATGCACAAGACTGAGGGCTAGAAGTCAGGTCCCAAGAACCCACATATAAGCCAGATGTGTTGGTAATCCAGCACTTGGGAAGTGGAGACATGAGGATTCCCAGTCCTAATTGGCTAGCGAGTCTAGCTGAATCAGTGAGCGTCAGGCTCAGTGAGAGATCCTTTCTCATTAAAGAGAGCAGAGAGTGACTGAGAAGGACACATGATCTATAGCCTCCACACATACTTCTGCACACACAAACACATCCCCACGCGTGAACACATACCCACGCCACACATACATATTTAAAAAAGAA
Organism: Orientallactaga sibirica; assembly: GCA_036365145.1. Taxonomy (NCBI): domain Eukaryota; kingdom Metazoa; phylum Chordata; class Mammalia; order Rodentia; family Dipodidae; genus Orientallactaga; species Orientallactaga sibirica. Next base: position 2,477,305 of record JAEOAD010001604.1, read on the forward strand.
AAGAAAAAGAGCAATTGTCACAGTAGTTCACATGTGCTAAACATCTTCAAGTAGCTGGGACATTATATGGTAGACTATTATCTTCAGTTCTCACCATTAGTTGGTATCATTTGTGAGCAGGAAGTTGCATCTTGGTGCACACTTCATTGGGAGGTAGTATTCCATAGAGGAAAGAATGGGGCTGCTGACATCCCTAGGATGGGAGTCTTCATCCTGATTGTATAAGTCTGAGTCTATAACTTGACCATGTCCCAACTAAGGGCAGTGATTCCCCATTGTGTCCCTCACTTTTCTAATACATAAACTGAGTCTGAAGGAGTCGGATCTGCTAACACAGCACAGCTGGTCCATAGCACAGCATAGCATAGCAGGAATGAGAATCAACAAGCCTTGCCTTTTTCATATGTGGTATGCCTCCCAGATGTTAGGGCCCTTATGAAACTCAGAGGGTGGTGGATGTATGCCCTTTCAGACATGAGGAATCAGTCTAAAGGGCTGAGCTAATGTCAGGTACAACAGGAATCAAAACTCCAGCCTATAAATCCACCTCTAGGGAGGACATGAGCGGTGCCTGTGAAGGAACATTTCCACTTCATTGTTTCATTTTCTGGCTCAGGAATGTAAGTGAAGATGAGGTTTGGAGGAGATCCATCCTCCCAATTTCCAATATATCAGATTCCTGAAAAATTTATGGATGTTTTCTCCTGGGGCTGGAAAGCATTTTGCTAGAGGCTGTGTTGACATTTCCCTCTTATCTCAGGCCTCTAACTCCTCTATGAACTCTGATTAGAGAAGCTTTGGGATTCAACTTTCCTCATGTTTCATAAGAACGTCCGTTTGCCTTCTCTGTACCTCTGCCCTCTAGTCTGTTATCAGTTGTATGATTTGTGTCAGAATAGCTGTATCTGTTATTCTCCTCCCTCGCAGGTGAATACAGAGATGCATCTTCCTGCTTCCTGGTGAATGCTCAGATTTGTCTACCTGCTTCCTGGTGAATGCTGAGATGTGTCTTCCTGCTTCCTGGTGAGTGCTCAGATGTGACTGCCTGCTTCCTGGTGAATGCTGAGATGTGTCTTCCTGCTTCCTGGTGAGTGCTCAGATGTGACTGCCTGCTTCCTGGTGAATGCTGAGATGTGTCTTCCTGCTTCCTGGTGAGTGTTGAGATGTGTCTTCCTGCTTCCTGGTGAGTGCTCAGATGTGACTGCCTGCTTCCTGGTGAGTGCTGAGATGTGTCTTCCTGCTTCCTGGTGAGTGCTGAGATGTGTCTTCCTGCTTCCTGGTGAGTGTTGAGATGTGTCTTCCTGCTTCCTGGTGAGTGCTCAGATGTGACTGCCTGCTTCCTGGTGAGTGCTGAGATGTGTCTTCCTGCTTCCTGGTGAGTGCTGAGATGTGTCTTCCTGCTTCCTGGTGAATGCTGAGATGTGTCTTCCTGCTTCCTGGTGAGTGCTCAGATGTGACTGCCTGCTTCCTGGTGAATGCTGAGATGTGTCTTCCTGCTTCCTGGTGAGTGTTGAGATGTGTCTTCCTGCTTCCTGGTGAGTGCTGAGATGTGTCTTCCTGCTTCCTGGTGAGTGTTGAGATGTGTCTTCCTGCTTCCTGGTGAGTGCTCAGATGTGACTGCCTGCTTCCTGGTGAGTGCTGAGATGTGTCTTCCTGCTTCCTGGTGAGTGCTGAGATGTGTCTTCCTGCTTCCTGGTGAATGCTGAGATGTGTCTTCCTCTTCCTGGTGAGTGCCAGATGTGACTGAGTTCCTGGTGAGTGCTGAGATGTGTCTGCCTGCTTCCTGGTGAGTGCTGAGATGTGTCTTCCTGCTTCCTGGTGAGTGCTGAGATGTGTCTTCCTGCTTCCTGGTGAGTGCTGAGATGTGTCTTCCTGCTTCCTGGTGAGTGTTGAGATGTGTCTTCCTGCTTCCTGGTGAGTGCTCAGATGTGACTGCCTGCTTCCTGGTGAGTGCTGAGATGTGTCTTCCTGCTTCCTGGTGAGTGTTGAGATGTGTCTTCCTGCTTCCTGGTGAGTGCTCAGATGTGACTGCCTGCTTCCTGGTGAATGCTGAGATGTGTCTTCCTGCTTCCTGGTGAATGCTGAGATGTGTCTTCCTGCTTCCTGGTGAATGCTGAGATGTGACTGCCTGCTTCCTGGTGAGTGCTGAGATGTGTCTTCCTGCTTCCTGGTGAGTGCTGAGATGCGTCTTCCTGCTTCCTGGTGAATGCTCAGATTTGTCTACCTGCTTCCTGGTGAATGCTGAGATGTGTCTTCCTGCTTCCTGGTGAATGCTGAGATGTGACTGCCTGCTTCCTGGTGAGTGCTGAGATGTGTCTTCCTGCTTCCTGGTGAGTGCTGAGATGCGTCTTCCTGCTTCCTGGTGAGTGCTGAGATGTGTCTTCCTGCTTCCTGGTGAGTGCTGAGATGTGTCTTCCTGCTTCCTGGTGAGTGCTGAGATGTGTCTTCCTGCTTCCTGGTGAGTGCTGAGATGCGTCTTCCTGCTTCCTGGTGAGTGTTGAGATGTGACTGCCTGTTTCCTGGTGAGTGTTGAGATGTGACTGCCTGCTTCCTGGTGAATGCTGAGATGTGTCTTCCTGCTTCCTGGTGAATGCTGAGATGTGACTGCCTGCTTCCTGGTGAGTGTTGAGATGTGTCTTCCTGCTTCCTGGTGAGTGCTGAGATGCGTCTTCCTGCTTCCTGGTGAATGCTCAGATTTGTCTACCTGCTTCCTGGTGAATGCTGAGATGTGTCTTCCTGCTTCCTGGTGAATGCTGAGATGTGACTGCCTGCTTCCTGGTGAGTGCTGAGATGTGTCTTCCTGCTTCCTGGTGAGTGCTGAGATGCGTCTTCCTGCTTCCTGGTGAGTGCTGAGATGTGTCTTCCTGCTTCCTGGTGAGTGCTGAGATGTGTCTTCCTGCTTCCTGGTGAGTGCTGAGATGTGTCTTCCTGCTTCCTGGTGAGTGCTGAGATGTGTCTTCCTGCTTCCTGGTGAGTGCTGAGATGCGTCTTCCTGCTTCCTGGTGAGTGTTGAGATGTGACTGCCTGTTTCCTGGTGAGTGTTGAGATGTGACTGCCTGTTTCCTGGTGAGTGCTGAGATGTGTCTGCCTGTTTCCTGGTGAATGCTCAGATGTGACTGCCTGCTTCCTGGTGAGTGTTGAGATGTGTCTTCCTGCTTCCTGGTGAATGCTGAGATGTGTCTGCCTGCTTTCTGGTGAGTGTTGAGATGTGTCTTCCTGCTTCCTGGTGAGTGTTGGGATGTGTCTTCCTGCTTCCTGGTGAGTGCTCAGATGTGTCTACCTGCTTCCTGGTGAGTGCCTGCCTGCTTCCTGGTGAGTGCTGAGATTTGTTTACCTGTTTCTTTGTGAGTGTTCAGATGTGTCGTCCTGCTTCCTGGTGAATGCTCAGGTGTTTCCTCACACTCTTGTACATACTGGCGTAAATCATTTGTGATACTTTCTCTCCTGATGAAAATCCTTCTTCTTCTAGTCTCTCCACCAAAAGTTCAGTGTTTTCTTTCCTAATAGCAAATCTTCTCCTTTCTATTTATATGCATTTGGAGGAACACTTTCTTTAAATCCTTAATAATCCTGAAAAGATTTTGCCATGAGCCTCAGAACAGTGTTTTTGGAATTTTCTTTAAAAAAGAACAAAGAGCAGTCATTCCTTAGCTCTTGTTATTTCCTTTTAGACCCAAAATGGTAACCAGACATGGACTCAAATTCCCTGGTCCCTGTGGCTGCCAGTCCCCTCCCCCTTTCCTCTTGAGGTTCATTATTTCCTCCAAATTGAAACATTCTGACTGGAATGAGGGCATATGAAGAGATGGGCAATAGGGAGCTCTGGTTATTCAGAGGTGATTGGCCTCAGGGAGGCTCCTCTCACCAGCTTCTGATATGATTAATAGTGCCCAAAGGAGTGGACTTATAGTGAGAAGAGATCAGTTTTAAAAGGAAGTCTCTTCTTATTACCTGGGACAGTGGGGTTGAAAAACAATTTCTTAGACTATGTCAAAGTCTCATAGAGGTTTGAACTGTCTGCAAACTAGCAGTTCATTCGTTTGCTATATCATTCAGGAAATACTGATTGCATAGCTCTTGGCCCTCTTCTTGGGGCTGAGGCTCCAAGGCAAAGAAAGGTGGACATTCTTATTCCATCAGGTCTGACCAGGAAGTGGGGGACAGTATAGAAAGACTCAGCTGAGTCAGTAAACTTCTGTACCCTGAGATAAGTGCATGGTAAGGGGAGGTTGTCACTTCTGAGTGTGTAAGCCATGCATGTGTCAACACGGGTTACCTTCTGGAAAGGCTGTGAGCCAAGACATCAAGGGTGACAGTTTGTTGGGTGGTGACTGGGAGGGTTTTGTGTGCGTTGATAATGGAGCATGTTCCTGAGCCAGAGACAGGGCACGCTGCGTGTGGAAGTCTCGGGGAAGATGGAAAGCAGCGGTGTGACTCTGAGTGTGGGAAGGAGATGGGAGCAATGATGACCTGGAGAAGGCAATAACGGCCTGGCATGATAGATGTAGTGCTTTTATTTTTATACGTGTGTGTATGTGTGTGAATGGGCATGTGTGTAGATGAATGGACATGTATGTCCATGTGTAGAAGCTAGACAATAACCTCAAGTGTTGTTCCTCAGAGCTGTCTACCCTTTCGGCAACAGATTCTGAGCTGAAGAGCAAGATACTATCCTCACACCTCACTTCCTTTGACATGGGTTCTGGGGATCAAGCTCAGATGCTCATGCCTGCAAAGTAAGCGCTTTACTGACTCAACTATCTCCCCAGCCCGACAGATTGTTTTTCTCCTCCAATGATGGGATCTTCACTGTGAAAAGACATGATGACATTTGCATTCGGAAAAGATTCCTCCTTTTTCAATGCAGACACTAGCTGTTCACAAGGCTAGAAGCGATTGATTCAGTCATTCTCCACTCATTCATTAAGCAGTAGCTGTTGGTCCTCTCTCTATATGGAGAGTTCCTGACCTCTCAGAATGCGCAGTCTGAGTGAAGACAGACCTTAAACAACCACCCAGATGAAGAGAAATGACATGTTCCCATGGTGGTCTGCGTACCAACAAAAATCAGCTTAGGGTGGGGCTTCTGTTTCGGGGTTCTGGTGGGGCTTCTGTTTCGGGGTTCTGCTGAGTATTTAGGGAAGACCTCTTGAAGGAGGTGAGGGCATCTTGTCTACATCCAAGTGGGTCACTTCCCAACCCCTACACACACCAGTCCTCAGAGGTGCCAATTTGTAAATGAACTCTTCCACTCCCCCTGTTTTCCTTTGCCTCTTTCCTTTGCCTTTGTTGTTCTAGAATAGTGGAGCATGAAGGAACTTTTAAAGATCATCTGATTCACTCTCACATTTTACAGTCCAGAGCACAGAAGCTTAGAAGGTGTGGTAGTTTGAAGAAATGTCCCCCAATAGATTGAGCAGTTTTATTAAAGCTTCTTAGATTTCCAGCTACCTCACTAGAGGATGTCACTGGGTGGATCTTAGGGTCCAGCCCTAAGGTGTGGTGGTGGATTTGGAATTCCATTCTAAAGATATGCAAAGTGCCTGAGTTCCTCCTGGAATTTATCCTAAGTTTTGGTTTGGGACTTCTCTCTCTCTCTCTCTCTCTCTCTCTCTCTCTCTCTGCTTGGACCTGTGAAAGCAGGGCCAACTTCTTCTGCCATTATGGAACTTCCCCTGGGTCTGTAAGCTTCAATGAATATCCCCATCCTCCAGAACTATGCCTGGAAGTTCATCTCAGCGACCTGAGGCTGTCTACAACAGACATGTTCTACCTTTTGATTAGAAACTGAGAGGGCAATGTGTCCTGGTATCCTTTCCTGTCTGTCTTCATTAGGTTTCTTCTGTTTAAGCTATCTGTGTACGTTGTCTTTTAAGCATCCCTTTTTAAAAATAACATTTTATTTTTGAGAGAGAAAGAAAGAGACAGTGAATTGGTGCACCATGGCCTCTAGCCACTGCAATCAAACTCCAGATGTGTATGCCACTCTTTGCACATGTATTACCTTGTGTGTCTGGCTTACATGGGTTCTGAGGAGTTGAACGTAGGTCCTTGGGCTTTGCAGGAAAGCACTTTAACTGCTAAGTCATTTCTTCAGCCCTCTTTTTTATTTTACTTTGTTTTTAAATAGTTAATTAGTTTGAGAGAGAGAGAAAAAGAGGTGATAGAGAAAGAGTGAGTGAGTGAGAGAGATCAAGAGATACAGAGAGAGAAATAGAACAGGCATGCCAGGTCCTAGCCACTGCAAATGAACTCTAGATGCATGTGCCACCTTGTGCATCTGGCTTATGTGGGTCCTTAGGCTTCACAGGCAAGCAACTTAACAGCTAATCCATCTCTCCAGCCCTAATTTCTTTTTTATATTTATTTAATTTTTAATTTTTTATATTTTTATTTATTTGCAAGCACATCCAGGAAGAGAGAGGGGATGGGCTCAGCAGGGCCTCTAGACACTGCAAATAAACTCCAGATGCATGAGCCATTTTATGCATTTGGCTTTACTAGGGAATCAAACCAGGTCATTAGGTTTTACAAGTGAACACTTTAACCACTGAGCCATCTTTCCAACCCCATTTATTTCTTTTAAAAAATATATGTTTTATTTATTAGTTTATTTGAGAGAAAGAGAAAGAGACAGAAAGAGGAAGACAGAGCAAGAGAGAGGGGATAAGTATGGGTGCACCAGGGCTCCTGCCATTGGAAATGAACTCCAGACAAATGCACTGCTTTGTGTATGTGCTTTATATGGGAACTGAAATCAAACTCAGTCTGTAAGGCATTGTAAACAAGTGCCTTTAACTACTGCTTAATCTGTCTAGCCCCTTCCTCCTTCCTTCCTTCCATCTTTCCTTCCTTCCTTTCTCTTTCTTTTCTCTTCCTTTCCTTTCCTTTCCTCTCCTTTCCTTTCCCCCTCTCTCTTCCTTCATTTCTTTCTTTCTTTCTTTCTTTCTTTCTTTCTTTCTTTCTTTCTATTTCTCCTTTTCTGTCTCATACATTTCAGTTTATTTATTGTGGGTAATGTTTCCCATATTAAACATGAAGCGTTCTTCTTTAAATTAATTGTGAACTTTACTAATGAACACCTGATGCGTTGGTCCCAATCCCCTCATGTTATCCTCTTATATCCCCTCTCCCCACCCCCATTCCACTGAGGACCCTCCTCAGTGGGATTCATCATGGGGTTATAAACACATCAGTCAGTCTCTGGAGTGGTGGTGAACAATGTCTCAGGATACTCCCACTCTGTCACTCTTACAATCTTTCTGCCCCTCTTCTGCAATGCTTCCTGAGCCTTGGTGGCTGTATTATAAGTCTACCTTAGTTTTGAGCCCTCTGCAACTTCTGCATTTCTGCTTGGATGAGTTTTGAGTGTTCCCAGCATCTATTGCCATCTCTTTGGAGAGGTTGTTGGGTCAGTGGTGACAGCAGCATTCATGTTTAAATCGACACTTCCTCTGTGATGTTTCCTGGGCCCTGGAAAATGTGCTAGAGGTGGATCATTGCATGCTAGGCAGTTGGCTATATTTATATTTTCTTATTGGATTGATGGATCTTGGTTCTCTGTGAGTGAACTCCAGATGCGGGCCCCCCTTGTGGTCAAGTGCAGCATTGTGCCTTTGTGTCACTTTGCATCTGGCTAAATGTGGGACCTGGAGAATCGAACGGGCATTCTTCTAAGGCAGGCGCCTTAACCACTAAGCCATCTCTCCAGCCCCTCTCTGGTTTTGTTGCCACCTGTAAAAGAAAACAGAGTCTCCAACCAAAAGTGAGAAAAGCAGGGGTAAAGGGGATAAGCATGGTTAATTAAGAGACATTTGATGGGTGTAGCCAATCTTCTTGGCCAAAGACTAGTGGGAATATCTCTCTGAAATCTATGCCATCATAACCATGGGATTCTGACTTTGTTCTCAGTACCAGGTGTGAGTTCTCTCCTACTGAATGGAATTCTTACCAATCAGAGAGCCACTAATCACTCTTATGGCCTGTGTGCCACAATTGCACAGCTGTGTATATCTTGTCTGGCTGGCTGATTTTGTAGCTCACAGGATCCCCTGCTTAGTCACACTGTTGGTGACCATTATACTCTAGCAGCTCACACAGCACTTTCGAGCAGTAAGAAGGCTAGCCAGCAGGAAGCTGACTTTCTTTTAAGTTCCAGCATGATCTCTCAATGCCCTGTGTCCTCAGTTTGTGGTGTATTGAGTGATAAGAGTATTACCGTTTAGGTCTGGTGGGTAACCAAGCACTTTTTACTTCTGAATGTGTAGGAGTCTCCAAATACCTGCAAAAAAATGATTAATGGTTCATTTTCCCCTGGCATCTCCTAATGCAGAAAATCTTAGACAACAACCAATTTAATTTAGACTTTAGAAATTGCCACTCAAAAAAAGAGAAAGAAAGAAAGAAAGAAAGAAAGAAAGAAAGAAAGAAAGAAAGAAACCGGGCTTATATTAATGATTTTTTGTTTGTTTGTTTTTCAAGGTAAGGTCTTGCTCTAGCCCTGGCTGACTTGGAATTCACTATGCAGTCTCAGGGTGGCCTCAATGCCTGAAGCTCTGAAGTATTTCAAAATCAACTAGACATTCTTAAGTTATAAAAATAATTTTTCCACATTTTTCATAATTCATAAAATATTTTTTTCACAATCATATTGGCTAAGTTAGCTTCAAACATAATATCCATGAGTGAACTAAAGGCTTCCTTAGGAGATAGGAAGATGGCTCATTGGGTAAGGGCATTCGTTATACAAGCGTGAGGACCTGAGCTTGATCTCCAGCACCTACATAAAAAGCTGGGCATGGCTGTTCATGCCTGTAAGTCTAGCACTGAGCAGGAAAGAAACAGGGCTCCCTGGCCAGCCAGTCTAACTAAGAAACAGTCAGCTTCAGGTTCAGTGAGAGCCTGTCTTTGAGGTGGGATAGAGGAGGAGACCTGACTATTCCTCTGGCCTCTCCACAGATATACTCATCTGCACATACGTGTACATACCCCCCCCACACCACATGCATTATACACACCCCAAAAATCCCTTTAGAGAGAAATCATGGCGTAAACTTAAAATACAGCAGCATTTATTGAGATGATTATTATTTTATATTAGGAAATTCTCCGAATCCCCCTCTTTTTGTGATACACTGTTCTGAGAGAAAAATCCCAGCAGGACCACAAGGATTGAAACATTAGATACTAATTTTATTTTATTTTATTTTTGTTTTTCAAGGTAGGGTCTCACTCTAGCTCAGGCTGACCAAGAATTCACTATGTAGTCCCAGGCTGGCCTGGAACTTGCAGCAATCCTTCTACCAACATTCATTGTTCTTTGCTTGCTTTCTCTGTCAAATATGACCAGCTGCCTCAGGCTCCTGCTTTCATGTCTTCACTGCCATGATGGTCTATAAACTGGAGCTATAAGCTAAAATAAGCCCTTCCTTTCTTAAAATGATTTTTAAAAGAAGTATTTATTTACTTATTTTTAGAAATAGAGAGAGAATGAATGGTTGCAGCAGGGCCTCCTGCTGCTGTAAATAAACTCTAGGTACATGTACCGCCTTGTATATCTGGCCTTATATGGGTACTGGGGAATCAAATCCTGGGTTGTCAGGCTTTGCAAGCAATCATCATTAACTGCTGAGCCATATCCCTAGGCCCAAATACTCCTTTAATCCAAGCACTCGAGAGACAGAAGTATTGGGATCACTGTGGTTCAAGGCCACCTTGAGACTATATAGTGAATTCCAGGTCAGCCTGAGCTAGAGTGAGATCCTACCTTAAAACAAACAAAAAAATTTAAATTTATTTGAGAGAAAGATAGAGAGAGAGAAAGACAGAGAGAAACTGAGCATGGGTTCACCAGGGCCTCTTGCCATTACAAATAAATTTCAGACACATGTACCACTTCGTGCATCTGGTTTTAAATGTGTACTGGGGAATCAAACTTGGGCCATTAGGCTTTGCAAGTAAGTGCCTTTTAACCACTGAGCCATCTCTCCAGTTTCTTAAGATTATTTTTATCAGGTATTTTGTTTCAGCAACAAGAAGGTAATAGTTGCTGTTTCTCTAGAGATACTAGAGGCAAATCCATCCCTTCATTTTCCAGCATTGAGTGACTGCCAATATTCCTTGACTTGCAGTCATTTTACTCCACTCTCTGCCTCCCTGGTCTTATTGCCATTACATTATCTGTCTGTGTTAATTTTTTTATTTTCCCCCTCTCTCTTGTAAAACACCTTTCTTTTTCTTCCTTCCTTTTCCCCTTCCTTCCTTCCTTTCTTTCTTTTCTTTTTTTTTGTGTGTGTGTGTGTGTGTGTGTGTGTGTGTGTGTGTGTGTGTATGTGTGTGTGTGTATCTGCTTATTTGCATGTTATTGTGGGCATACATGTACCACAATATCTATGTACCAATATCTATGGTACATGTATGCCCCATAGATAGTTTTATATGGGTGCTTGAGATCTGAACTCAGGAATTCATGCTTGCATAGCAACTAGTTTATCCACTGAGCTATCTCACCAGAACCCCACCCCATTTCTCTCTTATAAAGGTGCTTGCATTCTTGTCTTCCCCAGATCTAATCAATCTCTCTCTCTCAGTTTTTTGAGGTAGGGTCTTGCTCTAGCTGATCTGGACCTACATTCACTATGTATTCTCAGAGTAGCCTCGAACTCACCGGGATCCTCCTACCTCTTCCTCCCATCACCATGCCCATCTTAATCTTTGACACACTTATGTTTACAAATGACCTTCTTTTGTCCTATACAGTTTCACGGGTTCCAGGGTGAAAGATCTGCTACCTTTGGGGCCATTACTGAGCCTGTCATACCAAGCCTGGATTCATGTTGGTGTCATAAACTTATGGAGCACAAAGGAAAATGCTGCAGGCAGGAGGCCAGCAGAGGAGAGCCTGCTTGCTCACCAGATCTGGGGTGAAATGTCATAATCAGTGTCTGGCAGAACAAAGGATTGAGGGGAAAAGCTTGAGCAATACAGAACTCTGCAGTGACCACAATGGCATGATTACTGCTGAGTTTGTTTATGAGAGGACAGAAAGAAGCCATGTTGGGGAGCCATGGGTGGTTTTGCTGTCCTGGAAGTTATGTAGAAATAACTGAAGAGGAATTCAGGAGTGTAAAATGATTTAGTGATCAAACATGCCCCAAAGCATGAGTGGTTAAAAAAAAAAATCTTCCCCAGGAGTAGAAGTATAAAATAGCCTTCTAAAGGTTATTTGTGTAGTTGCTTGAGGACAAAAGAACACATTAGTATGATTCTCTGGCTGGTTTTGCCCCGGGAGATGGCTGTTGATAACAATGGAATGGGAGCATCCACCATGTGAATTCAACTTGGTGCTGGGAAAAGGTTTTCCTTCCTGACTTCATTCATAAACCAGGAATGGAGAGCAATGAAGTGCATCAGAACAGAGGGCACATTCCTGTCCCTTCACGGTGTCAGGTTGAGAACACAGCACACGCTGCTCCCAGTGGTCACTAGGCAGACTGGATCTCCACTTGTAGATTGCAGCAGCACCTCCTCCATGGCCTGTCAGTAACCTTTTGAGACAAGATCGCCCTGAAGACCATGGCTTTTTGGACCTATTATTGCTCCCAAGGGCTATCACTGTAGATATATTATTCCTGTTCTGCCACATAAATTCCTGTGTAATCTGCTCTTTCAAAACCCAGTTCTCCAAATAACAATGTAAATGAAGTGACATCATGCCCATGTTGTGCAGGACAATTTTCCTCATCTTGATTATCTTTCCATGAACCCTGATGTAACTAATTGTGCAACCATGCTCAGGGTAGTGAGGATCCGCTTTGATGGATGGTCATTCACTGGCTGAACTCCCTGAACATTCCAAATATTTAACTTTTTTTTTTTCTGGATCCAACTCAGACTCTACCTGTGGAATGAAACCATCTCTTAAGTGTGTTGCCCTAAAGTGACCTTTTACTTTGAGCATCTTTTGCTCTTTGGGACAGAGATCTTGCCTGACTGCTTTGTTCCGCACCATAGCACATTTTTGCCTACACTTTGAAGATTTAGCAAATTGCTACCTAGTACCACCATCTCTTCTGTCCCCTCCCTCCTCTGTCTCCCCTCCCTTCTTTCTCCTCTCCTTTTGTCTTCTTGTGCTTGGGATTGAACTCAGGACCTTGTGCATGTAAGCAAGCATTCTAGCACTGAGCTACACCTCAGCATTTGTATTTTTGAGATAAATTACTTTTATGCAGCTTAGGCTGACCTTGAGACAATAAGTCTCAATAAGTATAACTGTAAGTCCCAACCTACTCTATACTACACTATGGTTGAAAGAGGGATAGGTCCTTCTGAGTTCATATGTGAAAATGTAATCTCCAATGTAGTAGTGAAAAGAGGTGGAGAATTTAAGGGGTGATTGGATGAAGTTTCTTTCCTCAAAATGGATGAATGCTATTTTTATGATTTTTCTCTAATGCAACTCCAGCCTTCTTCTTTTGCACATGCTGTGTCACTATGTGGTTCCTGCCACTACGTGATGAAGCAGCAAGAGATCCTCAACAGATGTGGCCCTTTGACTTTGATCTTCCCAGTTCCCAGAATTAACTTCTATTGTTTCTAAATGACCGAGTCTGGGTAGTTTTGTTGCAACAATAAAGAACTAGACTCGCCCTCTTTTATTCTTCAGACACCTTGCTTAGATATTAAGTTAGATGATCACCTTAGCTAAACAAGGTTTGAGAGTCAGTCATCTGATAGAGCCTTCAGAAGAGATGTCAAAGTCACTCTTACCTCCAGGGTGGAGTATGTGAGGGGAGAGGTTGTGTTAGCAGAATGGCTTTACAGCAAAATAAATTCAAGTTTTGGTCAGGCATTTTCATGAAGGAGATTAAACATGGTCAGCTACTTGATCCTTGGCACATGCTGTATCCCAGAATTCTAAAAGGCATTTGACAAGACACAAATCCAGTTCTAGTGTTGGGGACATTTAGATATCATTATGAAAAATGGTATTGGAAACCTGTAGGAGCAAGGAAGTGTAACACCTGCACCGTGCTCTTTCTTTGCATGCTCTAACCATGGCTTTTTTGGTAATTTTCTCCTAGTTGATTTTCTCTTTACGCTGTACAAGCTAGACACTTTGCTTCAAACCTGGTTCTCACTTCCTTGTGCAAGAAGAGAGTTGGCCTGGCGTGGTGGCACACGCCTTTAATCCCAGCATTCAGGAGGCAGAGGTAGGAGGATTGCTGAGAGTTCGAGGTCACCCTGAGACTACATAGTTAATTCCAGGTCAGCCTGGAACAGAGTGAGACCCTAGCTCGCAAAACCAAAAAAAAAAAAAAAAAAAAAAAAAAAAAAGAAGAAGAAGAGAGAGTTATAGCTTCAGGCAAAGCCGTGTAAGTCCAAGGCTCCCACATTCACTTGTTTTGTATTGTTGCTCTGTCTTGGTCATGTGAAAGATTTGGCCTCATCTATTCCCAGAACCAACTGGTCAACTTGGACCCACATTCATTGACCTGCTAATGATATGTTGTAACATGAGTTTCAATTAGTCAGTAGCTTTCTTGAACTCATGTATGAAAACCCATAATTTCAGCAGCCAGAACAACAGCAGGAAATCAAGATAAATGTTTGTAGCCAAATGCTTTAAATGACCATTGCTAGCGCATTTTTCTCTTGCTAAAATCTCATCTTGGGTTTTGACATATGAATTCCCTTGCTCCACCATTTATCTTTAAAAACAACAATGAAAAATGAAGGCCATGTCTCTTTGCAGCAACTTTCCCCAAGTCACCAGAGCTTGTGAGAGTCTGAGGGACGGGGGTTGTCTGAGTGTCTCTTCCTGGAATGCACAGGAAAACCTAGGCTTTTTGTCTCAATGGGTTTTATAGATGCTCCAGGCTGGAGTCTGCATTTTTCTGTGGTAAGCTCACCCCTCAGTCATCCCCCTGAGGCTCACTAACCTTGGCCACATTCATGTTTTATGGGGGTTGAGCTGCGCAAGCTTGATGCTTCCATTTATTTATTCTTGCATTGAAAAAATCTGCTTTTCCCTTGTCATCAACTTTGAGTCTCAGCAACTTGAAGCTGGTCTGCAAATGGGGAGAAGAGAAACTTCCCTATGGTTATCTCAGCACAGAGATGAGTTGTAAAAACCAAAGAGGTTGGCACTGTTTTGCTTTAGTCTATCCCTGTGCCAAGTATGGCTCTTCCACGAGTATGGCCCATAAGAACCCATCCTGGATGGTTTCCCAGGACATTAGGATAGCTGGAGTTAAACATTGCTTATAAGGTAAGACTTTGCACAGATGGCCAGATGTATTTCTATTTTACATGATTTCAACATCTGTCTTCATTATTCTTCTAAGATGTTCTGCACATGTTTGTCAGTTCCTGCGGTCAGAATACAGGAAGTGAGGGTAAATATTATGAGGAGAATTCTTTTTAAAAATGCCTTTTCTGCTCACTCTCTGCTCTTTTGGAAGATGAATTCCTGAAAGGACCAGTGGACAGTTGTTATCTCTTAGGCTTAGTTCAAGGGAACAGAAACGGTATCCTATTGGCCTGCTGCGGCATTTCAAATGCCAGCGTTTAAGACCACACTCTTAATTGTGGCATGTGGGTTTCTAGGAGTCTGAAATTAAACAGCTCAAGAAGGTCATTTAACAGTTCCCACTTTTAAGTGTATATTCCTTTCCTCTGGCTCAGGACATGTGGCTGTTAGTAGTGATGTGTGGGCCAAGGCACCGAGGCCTGTGTGGCAATGAAATGCTAACTGGGTTGTGAGGGATAGGAGCCAAAGGTACCTGATGCCACCAGTGGCTGTGATGTGTTGTTAAGTGTTCCTGGGGGAAGTGAACAAAGGTCTATTCACCCCAGTAAGAGCACCAGTGACAGACCAAATAAACTATTCCACTCACGTCTACCTTACTGAACAAGTGAGTTACTTATAGTTACTTATAGGTATAGGGGTGGAGGGTTACTTACAGGAGTATGGATGACTCACACTACTGCATCTCTGCAAAGCCCATTCCAGCATGAGTGACTGCTCACAACAGCTGCAGCCCTGGAGCTCCTTGCGTGACTGGGGAGAGTCTCTCTTCCTTCAGCAGTTGTCACTGCTAAGATTAACCTTTGGGCCGGGGGAGACACTATGAATTTTATGTTTCAGAAGCTTCCTAAGTTGATCACTTGCTGACCCTTTTAATGTTTTGTTTACTTCCTGAGTCTTATTTTTTTAATTTTTAATGTTTTTATTACCTTTATTTTTTTTTTTTAAACTTTTACTGATAACCTCTGTGCATATAGATAATGGACCATGATCACAATCCCTTCCCACAACCCTCTCATTTTCCTTCCCAATCCCCCTTCCACTGAATTACTTCCTGAGTGTTAACAGCCTCCTTCCAGGACAGAGAGTTGCACTTTGGCAGAAATTGCTACACAACAGATGGCCATCCTGGGATTGCCGTGATGGACCGCATTCTCTTTGGGGGAAGACAAGAATGCAGAAAAGAGGGAGTGAGAAGAAGCTGGTCATCTAATCACGTGTGTGTTCTCTGTGTGCTCCTAAGGGAAGTTTCTGAAAATCACAAGGGACTTGCTATCTAAAACTTGCTTTTTAATTTTCTTTTTGGTAACAAGTTTACTGAGAGATACTTTCCATGCCATAAAATTTACCTATTTAAAGTATAGAACTGGGCAGGCATCCTTCTGTTATTGTCATGCCCGCTGTATTCTGTACAATGTACTAAACGGGCTTGCCTTTTCTCAAAAGAACAACAAAGTGTACCATACTTTTTGTATAGTCGGACTTTGTGCAGCCATCTTTTGGGATTTTCATCAACTTTCCATTCTGCTGTTTCCTCTCTGGAAGGTTCTTACCTCTAGTGTTGACTTGCTCATCAGCTCATTCTCTTCCGTCACATCTGAAGGTTCGAGCCCTGTATCCTATAGGCTCAGATGTTAAGTCCTTAGCCCGTACCTGGTGGGTCTATTTTGAGATGTTCTGGAACCTGTAGAAGATGGGGTTGAGTGAAGGAGGTAGATCACTGGGCAGGTGCTTTCAGAAGTTATACCAGTTCCCTTCCTCAATCTCTGCTTCCTGCCCAACACATGGTAAAGAATCTCTTTTCCCACATGCCCTTGCTACCATGATGTTCTGCCCAAGCACATGGGACCAAGAAACCCTGTCTGAGCCCTCAGAAGCTGAGCAAAATAACATTTTAAATTGTTTCTGTAAGTTGTTTAGTCACAGTGACCATAAAGTAGCACAAACCAAGTCAGCGTGAGGGACAGGAAGGTAGAACAGGGGTGGCCAGCTGTCTTCTGCACCCTGCATTGGAGGAGAGGAAGAGACTGGTGTGAGTAAGCAGATGGAGTTGGTCTCCCCAGCTGGTTCCAGGGTCCCCTGTCTCGTTGTTGGTAGTAACTGGCTCTAGGACACAATTGCTTGCTGCTACAGTCCATGGGAGCTGGCAGAAGTGACATACGAGAAGGTTGGCTTCGGGGAGCTGGAAGCCCGAGTTCTAACTTTCAGTGTGACCCTGTGAAACTACTTGCTGGCTCTGAACTCTCGGAAGATGAAGATACTGGATTTGCGGGTCCTTATAATTCTACCTTTCAGGAATGCTGGTGGAATCTCTGGTCTTGTGCCAGGAAGTGCTCTGTCTCTAGCAGATCCTAACTCTCTGGCTACCTTTCCACATAAGCTACGTTTTTTCTTTCCTCTCCTCTTCACACCCAACACATGCTGTCTTGTAAGGGTGGAATTTTCTCATGCCTGGGGTCTCAAACCCATGTGGCAGAGGGAAGGGCAAAATGAAAACTGTGCTTTGGGTGTGTGATTGGAGCCGGAGCTAAATCTGTGTGAAAGCTTTGTCTGTGAGTTTACAAACATGCAATTAAGGCTCATACAGTTATCTAAATCCACTTTCTTGCCTTATAATTTTATGGTTAGAAGCATTACGGTTGTTTTTAGATTTTCATTATGACTACAGTAGCCACAGATGGAACCCAATAGTGTTTGTTTATTGTGTAACAAATTATGCCCCTCAGCTAACTTTACTGTGTAATTTGCGTTGGGTGTACATTTTGCAATAAAAATGAATATACATAGTCTGAGGGTCTTCTTTTCTTTTTCTTCTATCTTCTTTCTAAAGGAGCACTAACAGTAGAAAATTGGGACATAAACTGCACTTCTCGGGGCTCAGTCTCATGAGACTTACACATATGCCTTTGGGCGGGCAGATAAGCTGGCTTTGAGTTCTACTCCCACCATCGGTGAGGAGCATGAGGAAGTCAGCTTATTTCACTGATTTGTTTTCCTCCATATGATCAACTCTTACATTTTATTCCCTTTTAGAGATCAGTGTTTAATTGTTTACTAGTGTATATGTGTGTGCAGTGTGTGTAGTGTATGTGTGTGAATGTGCAGATGGCATACTCCTGAACACACGGGGAAGGCTAGAGAACGATGCTGGGTGTGCTCCTCTGTCCCCCTTCCCCTTATTTTTCTGAGTCAGGGTCTTTCACTGAACCTGAGCTCACTTCTTTTGGGCTAGACTGGCTGACCAGTGAGCTTCTGTGAGCCTCCTGTCTCCACTCCCTTTAGTGCTGAGCTTGTAGGAAGGTATTGGTTTTGACAAGGTTGCTGGATACATGGCTGGCTTTTACTGAGTCATTTTCCCCAGCCCACTGTTCACTCTTTTATACATTATTAGTAGAGTAGGAATAAAATATTAGTAATTTCAGTGTCAATTGATGACAGTAGAAATGAAAATAATTTATATGAAATGAAAATCATACATTTTGGTACTTCCCAGTTATCAAAGGCTTCATAATCATTCAACATCTGTTTTTAAAATTTGTTATTATTTTTATTGTGATGCAATTACATATAACATAAACTTACCAGCATTACTATTTTCAATATACAATTCATTATTACTAAATACATATTGTGCAACCATCAGTAGCATTCACTCCAAAAGTTTTGTCTTGTGAAACCAAAACTTTATATATTTTAAAAAAAATTACTTATGTATATAGTGTGTATACAGCCATGATGGTACCATCGTTAGCCTTCTCCCTGTCCTCCCCCAAGGGTAATGTGGGTCTTGCCTTATGGGGGTAGCCATCAGTTATGGGGGAGAGGCAATGTCTCTGTGCGTAATGATCCAATTTATGGCTCTAACAATCTTTCTGCCTTCTCTTCCGTGAATCTCCCTGAGCCGTGTTGGGTTCATTTTATGTGTATTTCAGTGATGAGGTCTTGGGAGTCTTTATATCTCTGGATATCTGATTTGGTAGGAGTTGAGTGTTCTTTGTGTCTATCTCCTTCGTCCTTGTGCTGGTACCAGGTTCACCTGAGAAAGCAGCACTCTTGCTCATTTCCCATATAATTCTGTGGCTTTAGCTGGTGCCCTGTTGAGGTGCGATGGGCTGATTCTCTCCTCAGGTTCTGTGTCCATCTGAAAGAGAGAAGCAGATTCTGCAATGGAGAGTGAGGTAAGTTCAAGATACATGGATAACCATTATTATTTTAGAGAGAATTTAATAGGTGTAGGCCCTCTTGTGGCACACTATTGGTGGAAGCTTGATATTGGAGAGTGGGCACTTTTTTGGATATGGTTCTGACTTGTTTCCCATTTCCAGGTATGGGTTCTGTTCCACTGAGTGGGTCCGTTAGCCAAATTTAGAGCAGTTGGTAACCCACCATGACTGTGTACCACTACTGCACTTGTGTAAGCATCATGTCAGGTTGTTTGCTGCTGAGTAGCTTAGACTACAAGTTGCTTAGACAGATGTTGTCATTTTCCCCCAGTTGCTCATGTAGCACCTTCTGGCATTAGACAAACTAACTGTCTGGGGTCTGACTCTCTTCCAGATTCCAGCCAGGTCTCTCCATGTTCCATCCCAACAGCATATGGTATCTTCAGCAGTAGGGTCTTACCATTAACCTTTGGTGGGTCATCAAGTACTCTGACAGAAATCTGACTCCTGGGAAACATTGTAGATCTCACTGATCAACAGCTCATTGTGGATGTTAACCACATGCTGGTACTGGGAGTTACAGGTCAGTGCCAAGGGAAAAGAGGGAAGAAAAAGTATACGTAATATGAAAGAGAAAGAGAGAAGAAAAGGAAGAGGGAGTGTGTGAGAGAGAAATAGGATAAGACTGAGGTTAGTTAATCATCCCCTCTCCAGGCCCCTGTGATTCAGGTGTTCTCTCTAAGCACCCAATGCAGGTTCGACCTTTTAGAATGTCTTTCAGGATATAGGATTTTATGGTACCATTTGCACTTGGGTCCAGTTTCCCCCTTGCTCTCCCCTCCAACCCTACCATCCCTATTGTCCCATCCTGGAGATGTTTATTAGGTGTGTCAGCATCTCAGGCAGATTCAGGTTAGGAGCCACAGATGAATGAGACCATGCGATGTTTATCTTTCTGTGATTGGGTGAGTTCGCTGAGAATGATTGGTTGCAAGTTTGACCATTTTTCTTCAAATTGCATTGTATCGTTTTTCCTTATTGCTGTGTGGAATTCCATCGTGTAGATATACCATATCTTAGTTATCCATTTATCTAATGATGGACATCTGGGTTGATTCCAGCTCTTAGCTATTATGAATTGAGCAGCTATAAACATGGTTGAGCAAATATCTCTGAACTGACAACAAATGCTGGCAAAGTTGTGGAGAAATAGGAACCCTTATTCACTGTTGGTGGGAATGTAAGCTGGTACAACCACTATGGAAAGCAATATGGAGACTCTTAAAAAGGATGCCTATAGAGGTACCAACAGACCCACTTATCCCCTTACTGGGCATTTACCCTTAAAAAAAAAAACTATATATCTTTTAAACAGCATCTCCCTGTTCTTCCTCTCTCTAGACCCTGCTAACCACTATTAGACATTTTACCTCTATAATGTTAACTATTTCAGATGCACCACACAAATGAAGTCATAATGACTCATTTCACTTAGGATAAAGCCTTCAAGGTTTCCATGATTCCCTTCCTTTTAAAATCTGAGCGATATTCCATTGCATTTGTTTAATGTATTCCTCTGTCAACTCACACTACATGAGCCTGCAAAGATCTGTTTGAGAATCCATTTTCAATTCTTTTGGCTAAATATTCAGAAGAATGGCTATGCTATGTGGGAATTGAATTTTTTGTTGCTTGAGGAGTGGCCATACTGTTTTCCACAATGTCTGAACCCTTTTACCCTCTTACTAACAGTGCCTAAGGACTAATTTTTATCGATAGCCTCACTAGCATTCACTTATTTGCCACTGTAATTGGTTGTGCATAGTGTATAATTGTATGATTTTCATTTCTCTAATAATTACTAATGGAAGGCATATTTTTGAAATGGTCAATTCTTCTTCTGGGCTTTTGTCTTCTCTACCCCAGGAATGAAGTAGACAAACAGTGAAGGGTGACCTTTATTTACACAGGACTACACTTTAACTGGAAAATGGACCCTTGGGAGGCATTGAGAGACCAATCAAGGCAGTGAAAAGATGGTAGTGGTAGCTCTGAACTCTGCACTCTTGATGGTGCTGCAGTACCAGCTGAATGTTGCTATTGAGTGTTACAGTTCTAAACCCTTGCGTGACAGCAAGGAGTGGTCCTGTTGAAGCAGGACCCAGGACCCCAGAGCAGCAGCAGGTTTCTTGGGGTAGAAGCTGGAGGTTGTCCAAGCAGTGGCCCTCACTGGAATGGGAATGGGAGCAAGAACTGTAGATCTGTCTATGAGGTTTAAGCAATTGATTCTAGGCACTGACAGCAGAAGCCCAGGGAGAGGAGAAGTAAACCCAGACACCAGGAGCAAGAGTGCTCCTGTGAAAGTACTAGCAGGCCTAGTGCTCCGAGTACAGATAGCTCTGTGTTTGGTGGCTTGGCTCTGAGGGCTCTTGGAGGCAGGCAAGGGCCCAGCAGCTCTAGTGCAAGCAGCCCTGGGACACCTTAGGTCCTGCAGTATGAGCACAAGTGACTCTGGCCCCTGAGAAGGACAAGTCTTCTTTCTTGATGCAGATCTTTCCTCCTCAGCATCCAAAACTCTGGAAAATCAATCAATCTATCTATCATCTATATCTCTATCATCCATCCATCTGTCATCTATCTATCTACCAATCATCTATTATCTATCTATCTATCTATCTATCTATCTATCTATCTATCATCTATCTCTCTATCATCTATCCATCCATTGTCTATTATCTATCATCTATCATCTATCTACCCATCATCTCTTATCTATCTATCCTCTATCTATCTATCTATCATCATCTATCAATCAATCATCTATCCCTCTATCATCTATCTATCATCTATCATCATCTATCTATTAATAAATCATCTATCTCACTATCATCTATCTATCTATCTACCCATCATCTATCTCTCTATCATCTATCTATCTATCTATCTATCTATCTATCTATCTATCTATCTATCTAATCTCCAAATGGGCCATGATTGGTGCATGCAAATAGGGGGAGAATCCTCAGGACCAACCAGGAGAGCCAGTCAACTGAGGAAATCAAAGTATAGGCGGCCAATATGGTGGCCTCATTTCCCTTGTTGCCAGGATGACTACAAAGAAGCCAAGTTTGGCTTTGACAAAAGATTGAGGAGCATGGAGCAGCATTGGGGTTCCAGCTAACACACCAATCACCACTGGGAAAAGAGTCTCTTTCTCCTAGACTTGTGGATCAGCATAAGGTTTCAAAAAGCAGAAAGCTAAGACAGCATTTGTGGGCTTAGGGGGTGGGCTGTGTTTTGCACTCTTTCTGCCATCACTAGACTGCCTGCTGCCTTTGGCAGGCTTACTTCTGGGGGCCTCCTTTCCTCTCATTTTCAATGGCCATTTATATTTATTCTTTGGGAAATGTCATCTCTATTCCTTTTCCAGGTTTTGTTGTTTTTAGGAATTCTCTGTATGTTACAGATGTTGATTTCTTACCAGATGATTTGCAAATATTTTCTTTCTTTTTTTCTTATTCCTATTTTTCCCAATTAAATTATGAATGTAAATTTATTTGGTGGTATTTTCTGAAATTTTTTCATTTAAGCATAACTCTTGTTGACACTTTTCTCTTAACCCAGAAGAGTTCGTGAAGTCATACTCATAGCACCTAGTTTTCTTTTTTTCTTAGTTTTAATTAAGAACTTTATTATTATTTATGAACATAAAGCAAAATGGTTATATTCCCACATCCTCTCTAACTTGTCCCCATTCCACTGAGGTTATCACAGTGGGGTTATTGAGGTCATAAATACACCTGTCAGTCTCTGTGAATAGGGGCAGTGCCTCCAAATACACCTTCCTTCCCTGTAGCACTTGCATTCTTTCTGGCCCCTCATCTGCAATGTTCCTTGAGCCTTGGAGGGTGTTTTAAAAGTCTCCTTTAGTGCTGAGGTCTCAGCAAACTGATTTTCTACTTTGATGAGTTTTGAGTCTCCTCAGTGTCTACTGACATCTACATTGAGAAGGTTCTCTAGCTAGCAGTGTGAGAAGAAGCATAGGTCAAAAAAGATAAATATAGATATTTAGAAGATTTTTTTTTGACAGACATAAGCTCTCCAGGTAGCCAAAGAACAGTGAACATTTCCCTCTAGGGTCTGACCTTCCAAAACATAAGCTTTTGACTTGGTTCTCAATACCAGGGATGAATTGCCTTTCACCAGCAGGCCTCATATCCAATCAGATAGCCATTGATTACCTACATAGCCTGTGTGTCAGTATTTGCTGGGTGTGTACATCTTGCCTGGCTGTTGATTTTGTAGCTTGCAGGATCTCCTGCTTGTTCATGCTATTGGTGACCTTTATCTCTACACTGTTTGAATAGTGCTTTCCAGCCTTATGAATGTTAGCCAGCAGGGAGCTGACTTTCATCTCAGTTTCAGCTTGATCTCTTAATATCCTGATACTATAACCTGTGGTACCTTCAGGAATAGGGTCTTACCATTTAGTTCTGTGGGTAACCAACTGTGTTGTCAATAGTCTTCATTGTTTTGGGGTCTTCACTGGCCTCACTGACCAATAGCTTAATGCAGGGGTGATACAATTCTGGCACTGGGTTTACTAGCAATGGCTTATGATTTTAGGATAAAGTGTCCCTGTAGGGTAATTCTATCCAAACACATCCATTCTGTCTCTCTCCTTTTAAGAGAGTTATATCTTTCGTTAGTTAACCAAGAAGAAAGTTTCTATGGTACTGATTCATACTGTCATTAGTTTTGTGTCTCTCCCCTCCCTTCCTTACCCAATCCCACCAGTCCTTTCCATACCCTGTACTTTGTCTCTCCATTTGCCTGTGAAGTGTCCCTTCCTTTCATCCCTTCCTGCTTCTCCTCTTTCCAAGCCTCATTCTAGAATTTTTTTTTTGGAGAAAGACACAGAGAGAGCCAGACAGAGAGAGAGAAAGAAAGAGGGAGAGGGACAGGGAGAGGGAGAGGAAGACAGAGATGGGCACGCCAGCAGTGTCTCAGCTGCTGAGAACGAAATCCAGATGTGTGCACCCCCTTGTGGTCAAGTGCGGCATTGCGCCCTTGCGTCACTTTGCATCTGGCTAAATGTGGGACCTGGAGATTGGAACCGCTGAAGATTGGAACCAGAGTTCTTAGGCTTAGGAGGCAGGCGCCTTAACCCCTAAGCTATCTCTCCAGCCCTCATTCTAGAATTTTTACCAGTACTACTGATACTTACTATAACTTATAAACAAAGCAAAGTATTCCCTGTTGGGAAACATAGATGAGAGAACATATGGCACTTGTCTTTCTGAGCCTGTGCGACCTCACTTAGTATGATTTTCTTCAGGTCCCTCCATTTTCCTCCAAATTTCACTGTTTCATTTTTCCTTACTGCTAGGAAGAATTCTTTCATGTACCACATCTGCATTTTTCATCCATCAGTTGATGGGCATCTGGTCTGATTCCAGTTCCTAGCTATTATGAATATAGCAGCAATAGATATGACTGAGCAGGTATCTGTATAGTAAAGAGCAAAGTCTTTAGGGTATATGCCTGGGAGTGATGTAGCTAAGTCAAATGGTAGATCTATTTTTAGATTTTTGAGGAATCTCCATACTGATTTTCAAAGTGGTTTGTACAAGTTTGCACTCCCACCAACAGTGGATAAGGGTTCCTCTTTCCTCACATCCTTGCCAACATTTGTTGTTATTTAATTTTTTGATGATAATCATTTTGACTGGAATGAGATGGAATCTTAGTCATTTTTATTTGCATTTCCCTGATGGCTAAGATGGTGAACATCTTTTTATATGTTTATTGTCCATTCATATTTCTTCCTTTGAGAACTCTCTGTTTAATTCCCTGGCCCATTTTTTGATTGAGTTGATTGATTTTTTTTCCTTTTTTTTAATTGACAACTTCTATACTTACAGACAATAAACCATGATATTTCCCTCCCCTCTCCAATTCCCCTTCTGAACTCCATTCTCCATCATATCCCCTCCCTCTCTCCATTAGTCTCTTTTAATTTGATATCATCGTCTTTTTCTCCTATTATTAGGGTCTTGTGAAAGTATTGCTAGGCCACTGCAAGGTCATGGATATCAAGGCCAATTTCTGTCTGGACAGTTGCGTTGTAAGGAGTCATATTCTTCCTTTGGCTCTTATATTCTTTCCGCCCCCTCTTCCCCAATGGACCCTGAGCCTTGGAGGGTGTGACAGAGATGTTTCAGTGCTGGACACTCCTCTGTCCCTTCTTTTCAGAACTATGTTGCCTTTTGGGTCATCCCAGTGGTCATCACCATCTGAAAAGAGAAGCTTCTCTAACCAGAAATGTGAGTAGCATTAATATGTGAATATGAACATTAAGTGTAGTGCTTTCAGGGCAGTTTGGTGGGAGTAATATATACATTTAGCCAGACAAGAGCAGGCTTTCTACCCCTAAGGCTCATGGATTGTTTTCATTACTTAGTTTTTTTTAGTTCATTATATATTCTAGATATTAAATCTCTGCTAGTTGTATAGCTGTCAAAGATTTTCTCCCAGTCTGTAGGTTGTGTGTTGATTCTCTTGATGGTTGCTTAGCTTTTTTAGTTTCATGTGATTCCAATGGTTAAGAGTATGTCTAATTCCCTGGGCTACTAATTCTTTTAGCTGAGGCTATTTTTGGCTATTTGAGGCCTTTTATGCTTCCATATAAATTGCAAGACTATTTCTTCTATCTCTATGAAGAATAATGTTGGAATTTTGATTCAAATTGCATTGAATCAGTACACTGCTTTTGGTAGGATAGCTATAGTCATGAGCTATGAACTCTGCTCCATGAGCATGTGAGGGCTTTCCATCTCCTATGTATTTCTTTATTTGGTGATTTCATTTTAGAGATCTTTCCTTGGTTAGGAAAGCTTAATTAAGTTTAATGTTTTTGGTGGTTATTTTAAGGGGACTGATGCCCTTATTTCTTTCTTCATGTTAGTCATTGGTACATACAGAGGCTAGTATAATGATTTGTCTGTGTTGATTTTATATCCTTCCACTTTACTGAAAGTTTATTATCTCTATGATGGATATTTTTTTGTGATCTTTTGGTTCAATTAAGTATAGAATCACATCATCTGCAAAAAGGGCTACTTTGATTTTTCCTTTCCAATTGAGACAGAGAGAGGGACTGAGAAAGAGGGAGAAAGAGAGAGAGAGAGAGAGAGAGAGAGAGAGAGAGAGAATGAATGGGCATGGCAGGGCATCTAGCCACTAGAACCCCAGATGAACCCCAGACTCATGTGCCACCTTGTGCATTTGGCTTATGTGGGACCTGGAGAATCGAACCTGGGTCCTTAGGCTTCATAGGCAAGCTCCTTAACCACTAAGCCATCTCTCCAGCCCTTATTTATCTTTTTTAAAAATAATTCATTTGCAAGCAAAGAAATATGGAAGAGAGACAGACAGATAAAGAGAATGGGCGAGCAAGGGCATCCGTCTGCTGCAAATGGATTCCAGATGCATGCTTCACTTTGTGCATATGGCTGTACATGGGTACTGGGGAACTGAACTCAGATAGTAAGGCTCTGCAGACAAGTGCCTTAACTCCAGCCCCTTATTTATCTTTCTTTTGCCTTTTTGTTGAGCTAGGACTTCATTTACAATGTTGAATAGCAGTGGGGAGAGTGGACACCCCTGTCTTCTTCTAGACCTTAGTGGGAATGTTTCAAGTTTTTCCCAATTTAGTATAGCATGGACTTTAGGTCTGTTATATATATCCCTTGTTATGTTGAGATGTGATCCCTCCATGCTAGTCTTTCCAGTGTTTTAATCATGAATGCTGTTGTACTTTGTTGAAGGCCTTTTCTGCATCTGTTGAAATTATCATGCGATTTCCATCCTTAAGTCTATTTATGTAATGTATGATGTTTATTGATTTCCATATGTTGAAGCATCCCTACATCCTTGGGATGAAACCTACTTGATTGAGGTGAATGATATGATGTGTTCTTGGATTTAATTTGCAAGAGTTTTATTGAGAATTTTATCATCTTAGTTTTTCAGGGATTTTGGTCTGTAATTTTCTTTTCTTGGACCTTTGTCTGGTTTCAACAGTGTAATGCTGGTTTCATAGAAGGCATCAGGAAGAATTTCTTCCTTTTCAATTGTGTGGAATAACTTAAGAAGTGGTTTAAATTTTTCTAAAATGGTTTGGTAGAATTTGGCAGTGAATCCATCTGGCCCTCAACTTAAAAATATTTTATTTATTTATTTGACAAACAAGAGAGAGAGAGAGAGAGAGAGAGAGAGAGAGAGGGGAGAGAGAGAGAGAGAGAATGGGCACACCAGGGCCTCTAACCACTGCAAACAAACTCCAGACACATAGACCATCTTGTTCATCTGGCTTATGGTTCTGGGGAATCAAACCAGGATCCTTAGGCAACATAGGCAGCTGCCTTAACTGCTAAGCCATCTCTCCAGCCCTAGGCCTCAACTTTTGATAATTGGGAGGGTTTTAATCACTATTTCAGTCTCATTAGATGTTACAGATGTTAGAGGTAATTTATTTCTTCTCTGTTTAGTTTTGGTAGGTGATATGAGTCAAGAAATCCAATAATTTCTTCCAGATTTTCTGGTTTTATGAAATATAGTTTTTTGAAACATGGCAAGAAGATTCTCCCAGTTTCATTTATATCTCTTATAACATCTTTTTTTTGTCTCTAATCTTGTTGATTAGAGTCTTTTCTTTTTTCCTTTTGGTCAGTTTGGGCAGGGTTTTATCAATCTTGTTTTTTTTTTTTCTTCAAACAACCAACTCTTTGTTTCATTTTATTGATTTCTGTTCTGATTTTAAGTATTTCTTTCTGTCTGATATTTTGGGGTTTGGATTCTTCTTGTTTTTCCAAAGCCTTCAGATGGATCATTACATTATTTACTTGACATCAATTTTTGTAATATAGTTATTTATAGTGATAACTTCCCTATTAGGACTACCTTCATTTTGTCCCAGGAGTTTTGGTATGTTGTATTTTCATTGTTATTCAGGTCTAGAAATGTTTTGAATTATTTTATTTCTTCATCATTCCATTCAATGTTCAATATTGTGTTGTTCAATCTCCAGGAGTTAGTGTATTTTCTATTGTTTCTCTTGTTGTTAATTTTTGGCCTTATTGCATTATGGTCAGTTATAATACAGGGAGTTATATCAGTTTTCCTAAATTTTTGAATTTGCTTTATGTCCTAATGTATGGTCTATTTTAGAGAATGTTCCATGAGCTACTGACAAGGATGTGAATTCTGTAGAGATTGGGTGAAATGTTCTGTAGATATGTTATGTCCATTTGATCTATGGTGTTTTTGCTCCATTATTTCTCTGTTTAGATGATCTGTTTAATTGATGATAGTAGGAATTTAAAGTCTCTAACTAGAATTGTATTGGAATTAAAAAAAATTTAATGTCTAGTAGATTTTGCTTTATAAAATTTGGTGCATATGTTTATGGATGTAATATCTCCTTGTTGAATTATTCCACTGATGAGCATAAAGTGGCCTTTATTATCTCTTTTGATTATTTTGGTTTAAGTCTATTTTTTCAATTTTTAGTATATCCACACTTGCTTGTTTCCTAGTTCCCTTTGCTTAGGATATCTTTTTCTATCCTTTCACCCTGTGTAGTATATATCTTTAATGATAAGGTGGGTTTTTTTTAGACAGCAAATAGAGCCAGGTTTTGATCTAACCTGTATCTCTTGATTGGGAAGTTGAGTCCATGGATGTGCAGAGTTATAATTGAGAGGTGTGAGCTAATCCCTGTCTAGTTGAAGATTTTGTGGAGTTTGGAATTTTCTTTGATCTTCATTCACTTTCACATCTGCTGTAGTTTTGGTTATTGTTCCTTCCTTCCCTACTGTAGCCTCTTGAGTATGTTTGTTCTTATCTTCAGTGAGAAGTATTCTACCCAGTATTCTCCATAGTTCTTGCTTAGTGCTCATACATTTATAAAGCTGTCTTGTTTATGGAAAGTTTTTCTTTCACCCTCTATTATGAAGGATAATTTTGCTGGGTATAATAGGTTGGGTTGTTAGCCATGGTCTTTCAAAATTTGATATATTCAATTCCAAAGTCTTTTGGCTTTTAACGTTTCCATTGAAAAATCAGATGTAATTCTAATGTAGGTGATGAGTTGTTTTTCTCTTGCAGATTTTAGTGCTCTTTGTTTTCTGTGTTGAATGTTTTTACTCTAATGTGATATAAAAAATTCTTTTTTGGCCCTGTCTATTTGTGTACACCTTCTGATGGGCCTGTCTTGTAAGATTTGGAAATTTTTCTGCTATAATTTTATTGAAGATATGCTTTTGGTCTGTATTTTTTTCCTCTTTTGTATGCCCATGATTTAAATATTTGCTCTTTTAAGGTGTTATATATTTTTTTAATGTTCTGTTTGGACATTTCTTCGAACTTATTACTGATTCTGGCCTCCCAGTCTGTTTCCTCTGTCTAGTTCTGAAGTCCTGATACTCTGTCCTCTACATGATCTATTCTGTTGGTGAGGCTTTCTTGGAAACCTTCTAAATGAGTTATTTCATTTTTGTTTACCATTATCTTTTCTTCAGTATCTTCTATTTTAATTTCTTGGCTTTACTTTATTATTGTCCCTTCGAATTCATTTCTGCATTTGATCATGTCCTTTTCAAGGTCATTCCACTGTCTATTAAGTTGTTGTTGTTGTTGTTGTTGTTCTTCTTCTTCTCCTTCTTCTTTTGTGGTAGGGTCTCACTCTAGCCCAGGCTGACCTAGAATTCACTATGTAGTCTCAGGGTGGCCTCAAATTCATGGCAATCCTCCTACCTTTGCCTCCCAAGTGCCAGGATTAAAGGCATGCTCCACCACACCCAGCTTTGTTGTTGTTGTTTTGGTTGATTCTCGTCCATTTTATTCAGCTATCTATTAAGTTCTTTATGATTTTCACATTTCACTCAGCCATCTATTGAGTCATTGTCCTATTTTCTACCATTTCACACAGCTGTTTGCTCATGGACTTTTAATTTTATTGAATATGCTTAATGTCATTGCATTTTGCGATTGTATTTCTGGAACTTCCTTTAAGTTTTTATTGCAGGTTTCTACTATGGGACTAGGAATTCTTTAAAAAATATTTTATTCATTTATTTATTTGAAAGGGGGAGGGAGAGGCTGAGAATGCACAAACCAGGGCCTCTAGCCACTACAAGTGAACTCTAGATGCATGCACCACCTTGTGCATCTATAGCTTTTCATGGGTACTGGGGAATCAAACTTGTGTCCTTAGGCTTTGCTGGCAAATGCCTTAACTACTGAGCCATCTCTCCAACTTTGGATTAAACATTCTTTTTGTTGTTGTTGTTGTTGTTGTTTTTTGTTTTTGTTTTTTTTTGTTTTTTCGAGGTAGGGTCTCACTCTAGCTCAGGCTGACCTGGAATTCACTATGTAGTCTCAGGGTGGCCTTGAACTCATGGCAGTCCTCCTACCTCTGCCTCCCAAGTGTTGGGATTAAAGGCGTGCACCACCATGCCCCGTGTGGATTAGACATTCTTGATCAGGATATTGTGCCTTGTTTTCTTGTGTTATTTGTTTTGTATTGGAGTTTGCCCATCTGGAGATAATCCTTTTGTCTTGCTGAGAATGAAGCGACCATGGCATTTGTGGAGCTTATTTTGAGTCTCCTAACCAGCCTTGACCCAGGTGAGTATAGGATGGTGGTCTATCTGTAGGTTTGGGCTGGACATGCTAGAAGCTGAGCAGGGTCCTTTTTGTTTCTGTAGTCTCTCTATAGGTCTGAGATGGGGAGTGTGACCAGCTTGGATGGTCCCTATATGGGGTGGTACAGGCATGAATGCTGAGGAGTGAGGTCAGCACCAAATGAGCTCTCTCATTCTTTCACTGAGCTTTCATTCACATTTAACTCCTGCCTCAAGGCACACTCAAAACATACTCTATAAATTACAGATATTTTGTGTGCAGTTATAGTCTCTGAGTTGTATTGTTATCAAATGAAATAGTATACGAATTCTCATTGCAAATTTTGAAATACTGTCTAACTATGTATTAAAGGCATTGTGGATGATAGCAATGGATATTCTTCTTCCCATCTGGTTAGAAATTTTTCTAGGGGCCAAGGAGATGGTTTAGTGAGATCACTTGCCACGTAAGTATGAAGGTCTGTCCTGCCCTGAATTTAATTCTCCAGAACTCATATAAATAGCTGGGTATGGCCACACACTCCTTTAACACTAGTTCTGGAGATTGGGGGATTGCTGGGGCTTACTGGTCAGCTAGTCTGACAAAAACAGTAACTCAGATTCATTGAAAGACTACATCTCCAGGAAACAAATGGAACAGTAATAGAGGAGGTCAGCTGACATTCTCTTCTGTCTTCTACCCATGTGCATATCGGACACACTCATCCACAAATACACACATTCAGAACATGACTTCTAAGATAACTTTCTTCTATCTGCACGAATAGAATTTGTATCTCAGAATGAATTGGGATGCTTTCCTCTCCAGTTTTACATTTGAGATCCTCTATATGAGTATGGAGCATTTAGCAGCATGGATGGCTATATAGGGTTCTAGGTGACAAAACCTTGGAAATGCCTAATGACAGCAAATCCTTCTGTGTAGACTGTTCTTGTCCTTCTCAACCACCAGTGAATGTCTGAGACCTTTTTGTCTGTGGCTATCAGTGATTTTGGCTATAGATGATTTAATCCATAGATTGATGTGTGACTTTCTTTGGTTTCAAAGATCCATCTAAGACAAATGTGTCTTAGGAAGTAGTAAAGCTAAATTTAATAAAATTGAAATTGTAGTTGAAAACATGTGATATACTTAAACAATTGAATTGTTTGGAAAGTTGAGTGGAGTGGTGTTTTAGTTCAGAAAAATAAAGGTATTCTAGATAAATCTATAGGTCCTTGAGCTTAGTCTGCTCTAGAGCCCTACATAGACCAGATCATCACAAAGGTTCACTAAATAGTAATGGAAGTCCCAAATTTAAGTGTTGCTCCATGGCTTATACAACACATCAGGGCAAGTGTTACAGTGAGGAATTTTGTCTCTGATATAGACCAGATGATTGACTTGCCCATCATTTCTAGCTTTGGTACCTTTATTTCCACACCTGGAATGATAAGCAGGGTTTCTTGGAGCATCATTTCAAAAAGCTACTTCTGGCTTGAAACATCTATCTCTGCAGAGTAACTGTAACTTTTAATTTTTCTGCTCTGTAGGTTAAACATGAGAGAAGTTGGGGCTGGGAAGATGGCTCAGCAGTTAAATATGCTTGCTGTTTAAGCATACGCTCCTCTTGGGTCAAAAACTGCCATGTTCAGCTTCTTAGGATGTGAGTAAAAAGCAGGGAATATCTGTAACCCCAGTGTACAGGGGATAGAGATCTGAGAATCACTGGGGCTCACTGACAGAAGGCAGCTCCAGATTGAGGGAGAGCCCTCATTTCAAGGAAGTAACTATTCAGTTGAGTGATAAGAGAAGGACCCTGGATGTCCTCCTCTGGCCTCCACATGAACATACATGGGGCACATGCCTCTACACACACATGTACATATACCACACATCACATATTACACATACAATACACTCACAATAAAGAAGAAATGAGGGCTGGCAAGATGGCTTAGTGGTTAAGGGACTTGTCTGAAAAGCTAAAGGACCCAGGTTCATTTCCCCAGAACCCACATAAGACAGATGCACAAAGTAGTACATGCGCCTGGAGTTTGTTTGTAGTGGCTGGAGGTCTTGGTGCACCCATTCTCTCCCTCCCTCTCTCTCTCTCAAATGAATAAAGAAATAAAGAAAAATATTTAAAAAATATGAAAGAAGAAGAAATGAAAAGGGTTGTGAGCCTCTTATAAATGAATAGGCTGGCCTATTTGCAGTTTTGAACAGAAGAAGCTTAATGCTTTTATGTGCCATTTAAAAATTAACTTAAACTTAAAAAATAAAAGAAAATCCTCTCTTCCTTTCTCCTTTACTCTATTGCTTTTTTTCTATACACATCTTTGGACTCCTATCATCACTTTTGTTTTTCAGGGTAGGGTCTCACTCTAGTCCAAGCTGATCTGGAATTCACTATGTAGTCTCAGGGTGGCCTCAAACTCACGGTGACCCTCCTACCTTTGCCTCTAAGTGCTAGGATTAAAAGTGTGCCACTACACCCCGTCATCACTTTTGATATGATATAGGAGTGAATATGGCAGCAATTGCCCCTGGACTTGAAGCTTGTTGGGTGACCCTCTGTCCTGAATTGTGCTGGAATGAGATCTTCCTGCTAAAACTGGGCAAGTCTCTGCACTCTGTAGTGACGTGCTTACCCTACGTCAGATATGCTGAACATAAATTTTAGAATTGTTAGGAAGAGAACAAAGTGATTTCAGAGTGATGAGTAGTTTTGGAAAAAATTCTCAGGATGATGGGATAACCTTTTGGGATTCCAGGGGCACTGTTGGTCACAAGATGTCTCTGAGGAGATCATATTTTCACTCTGGTAGGGATGGATATGAGGCAGTGTGTAAGTGCAGTCTGAGAGGGGACAGATCATGGCCTGTGTGAGAAAGAGAAGGGTAAAAAGGATGACCCAGTCAGCACAGCAGAGCCACTAGGGGTGGAAAGGCAAAGCTGAGCTAGAAACTGTGTTAAATATCAGCAGGAAGCATTCACATTGTCAGTTAGCTTCCCACTCACCAGTTTATAGAGCAGGACCCTGAGTCACTGAGACTTGATGGCATGTCTGAGGTCACACACTGACCTCGTTCAGAATCCATCCCTGTCACCTATGCTCTGCTGAGGGCAGCTGCTGCCACTGTGAAAGCTTTGTCCTCCCAATCTCTCCATCCCCGCTACATCTGTGATCACCAGCTAAGGACAGCCTCTGGCATTTGGATACCCCACCCCCAAGCAGGAGTGCTTCTTGCCTAGCCAGTCAGGATTCAAGGAGCCTCCGCTGGCTTTGTGGGTTTGCTCCAGCATTGAATAGGACAGTTATGGGGTGTTGCTGCTCTGCTCGTGTAATCAGGTCACTTCACTGCGAAAACATTTTTTGTTTCCGCTTCCTTCCTTCCTTCCCTGGGCCTTAGCCAGGGACAGGGTTTCTGACCCTCTAAGCCACAAAGGCCAGAGATAATGGGGCACAGCGGGTTGGTGTTGTCAAAGGGGAGCAAGTCTGTAGTTAGGAGGGTCATGCGCGGCCTCAGACATGTGAGCCTCTGCCCAGGGTGTGCATAGTGAATATACTTAGAAAAACGTTGCTGAGAAGCAGAAGAAAGGTTTCCTTCGTTCCAATCCTGTTTTGCCCGAGATCTTCCTTCATGCCCAGGAGATGGAAAGAACCGTGCACACGCTCTGGGCAAGTGTGCAGAACAGCGCAGGTTTCCTTTGCTTTTTCTTTGCGTCCTTGTCCTCATCCTTGTGGGTCACAGCCAGTGCCAGCTGGGCCCCTGCATGCTGGCCTCACTCTGATGGCTTCCACAGACATATGCACAGCAGGGGAGATGGAGTTGTTTCAGTTTCTTTCAAGAGCCTGCCTAAGAGGAGAGGGACCTTTTCCTCTAGGCAACACATAATGCCTTCTCTATATATTTACTTTTATTTGTGTATTTTAGAGAGAGGTAGATAGAGAATGGGCATGCCAGGGCCTCCAGCCACTGCAAACAAATTCCAGACACATGTGCCACCTTGTGCACCTGGTTTACGTGGATACTGGGGAACTGAGCCTGGGTCCTTAGGCTTGGCAGGCAAGCGCCTTAACCACTAAACCATCTCTCCAGCCTCATAATGCCTTCTAATGGAGCTATAGGTGAGAGAAGAATTCAAAGATTAAAGTTTTTATTTAGAAATTGTAAATTGAACTGTATGAGACTCAATGCAGTACTTAGACTCTAAACTAATGGACTCATGGACCTTACAATGTATTTTTCAGCATTGTTTCTTTCTTTGTCTCAATGTTTATGATAGTGTTGTAAGATCTAAGACTTAGTGGAGGTCTGCAGGATGGTGTAGATGGCTCCCCTTCAAACTTTCCAGTTGTTTGCTTTTGATGTTATTATCTCTCTTCCTTGCTTCTTTCATTTTCATAAACCTAGCAAATATAATCCCTGGTTAAAGACACGGATAACAGGAACTGAATGAATTATGTTGATAATTAAACCACTGGACAGCAGGGCATGTAGCTCAGTGGTACAGTGCTTGCCTAGCATGCCTGAGGCCCTGGGTTTGATCCCCAGCATGGACAGAAAAACAAGTAAAGCTCTACTGTTGACAACTGACGACAGAGTTCAGGGGAAGGCTCCTCTTAAGCTGTAGGGTTCTCTAATCAGTGTGGCCAGAACAGTTCTCTGTCTCTGTGGATATAAGTTCAAGCTCTCTCCTGGTGACACCTCTCCTTCTCTCTGAGTTCTCTCTGGGCCCTTGAGCTGCCCTAGTGTATTGGAGTGGGACTGTGAAGAGCACCCACCAGAACTGATATGTTTCTGGCTTCAGTCTTTTGCCAACTGTATGTCCATGAGTAAAGTGTTTTCTGTGTCTAAGTGTTCTTTCTTATAAAGATGGGATACAATAGAAGCCTCTTGGAGTTGTTAGAATCAACACAAATATTGCATTCAGGCCCAAGGTAGGTATTCCTACATGTTTTTGTTATAATTTTAAATCTTAAATGTTTATCAAAGTCAGAAGTAAGGCAGGTGGAAGCCACAAGGGTATTATGTTGGGAACCTGTAGAACAGGACCCTGCTCCACTCCTGTACCTCTTCTTTGCCTTCAGTTATCATTGTGTTGACTGGGTGCTCTACCAGGTGCTGTATGGCTATCCATTCCGGTGTCAAAGACCACACCACACAAATCTTGAAGTAGCTCTAAAGGCCACTGGAAAAAAGCAGTGGACTCAGGAGCAGAAGAAATACAGCCTAGATCCAGTGATGGGGCCACCATGGGGAGCCCTTTCAAAGCTGGGCTCTCTCAGATATGAGGCTTTGCAATTTATATCCTCATCCACCTCCCATGGCTCTGGGGGAATTTGAATAGATATGTGTGAAGCAGTTGGCCAGCTCCAATGAGAAAGTATTAGCTACAATAATGACATAATTCTGTCTCCCTAGTGCCCAGCATTCTTCTTCTTATACTTCCACAGTTCTTAAGATATTTTGCTGTAATCTGTTAAATACCCATTTTTTTTCAGCTTTCTCTTTCTCAGACTCTGACCTTAATTCATGTGCATCAACTGCCATGCACACACATACCCACACCACCACCACCATCCTTTTGTCTTGTCCTATTATCAACTG
The DNA here is from genome assembly GCA_036365145.1 of Orientallactaga sibirica. Classification (NCBI taxonomy): domain Eukaryota; kingdom Metazoa; phylum Chordata; class Mammalia; order Rodentia; family Dipodidae; genus Orientallactaga; species Orientallactaga sibirica. Next base: position 2,513,082 of record JAEOAD010001604.1, read on the forward strand.
GAGGCACAGCTTGTCAATATTTTCAGAGCTACTGATGTGTTAGTATGACATCCAACTCCCTTTGGTAGACTCAGGCTCACCTAAGATTTTCTGTAAAAGGCCGGCTAATAAATATCTTAAGCTTTGTGGTCCTTCCTGTTCCTGTTGCAAGTGACTTCACTTAGCATTTGTAACACAGAAGCTCCCAGAGACAATCTCTGAGAGTCCATGATTGACCCAGCACACACGTGACACCAAAGAATAGACCGTGAGCACGATTCTGCCTGGGGTCTGTGCTTTGCCAACCTCTGCCACAGTTGAAAGACATCAGTGGCGGTGTCTCGGATTTGCAGCAGGTAACTAGACAGAGTTTCAGAGTAGCTGAGCCTAAGGATTCCTGGACCTTGGACCTGTCTGTCCCACTCAGGTTTACAGGTTTACTGTGTGGCCTGGAGGCTGGAAGTGTTGATTGGCTGGAGGGGCTTGGAGATGGAAATTTACAAGAGGGCAGAAAGAGTGCTCTCTGCCAGGGCCTGATTCAGACCTCAGGGATTAAGCCCTGGCATGAGTATTTAAACTGGAATTTTACATACGCAGATTTCATGGTCACCAGGCTATGAGAAGGTCTCCATGCCATTGTGAGAGTAAAAGTCAAGAATGAAACGAGGGTCCCTGTTTTTAGCGTCCAGCCTCAATTTTGTATATTTCTACTGAATCCGAGATGAGAACATACTTGGAAACAAGCGAGGGGCGTGAAGGAATCTATTCCCAAGGCCAAGAGTGACTAAACTGCTGAGTGTTAAGTTCTCAGTAGCGTGGGCACACAACTCACATTTCATCCCAGAGGCTTTCTTTGTTCTGTGAGTTCCATCCTGCTGCTTCCTGTGGGCCTGCAAAGTGACCCCCGCTTTCCTAAGAGCTGAGTCCTTGCTCTGCACGCCTGTTCCAGCAGACAGGATCAATTTCAAAAGGAGCTTTTAGTTCCCCATTGTCCTGTTGGAGTCTCTCGTGGGTGTCAGTCATGGGTAAGCGAGCAGCAGCAACAGCAGCAGAAACCCAGGGGATGGCTATCTTTCTGGCTTTCACGGGGAGAGCTTCAGACATGGGCTGCAAGGTGAGTGCTCCAGAACCCAACAAGCTCACTGAGGGGCTGAGGGGCAAGAAGGATGAGAACTCGGTTCTCTGGGCTTCTAGTATGTGAGAGTCAGAGGGACACCCTGATGGGATATTGGGGACCCATACTTCTTATGAAACTGTGTCACAGAAATGAAGAGAATTTACTTGAGATACAAAGAAGTTTTTACCTCACTCTGTTGATCCAATCTCATCAAATCATAAGAAAAGTTAACTTGGTTTACTTGCATGAAGCTGCTTCTATCCACATCCCAGTCAGCACAGGATAAGTTATGTTGAAGTAACACATGTCCCCGAAATTTTAGTGGCTTACAAACAATGTTATTTTTCTCATTCAAGATACATGCTCATTTTTAAGTTGCAATGTCTCTGCACCTTGTCTCCATAAATTCCAGGACTGAGGCGGACACAGCTGCCTTGATCTCAGGGCTATGAGACTTTAGGTCATAGACTAAAGTTTTCTGACCACTTGTTTTGTAAATAAAGTTTTATTGAAACACAGATATGATAACTCAGTTCCAAACTGCTCATGACTGCCTTTCCTCTAAAATGACAGAACTGGCTTGTTCCAAAAGAGATTGTGCAACCCAAAACACCGAAGCTCTTTATTTTCTGACACTGGCAAGAGTAAGTTAGCTGACCCCTGGGCTGTCTCAATTGTGGATGTTGATGGAAAGAAAAGAGACAGATTTACTACAGGCTGTTCTTGAAACTTCTCAGATGGGAACACGGTCATTGCAGGTCACATTTCCTCAGTCAAAGCAAGACATATGGCCACTCTTGACGTCCACTAGAGGGGCTAGGCAATCGATCTATTCCAAAAGGTTTTGTATTTGTGGATAGATTCTTCATTGTAACAACAGAAATGGACTCTATTTAACTTACACAGAAGAAAGATTCACATGAAGGCCATCAGGTAACAGCCCAGCTGATTGGAAGGCTATAAACAGGCGGGAGAGGGGGCTGCATTCCCACACAGGGGCGGCTTCTGTGACTTGGGATCCTGTCTGCCAGCCATCCAGCTGCAGTGAGTGCTTCTCACTGAGTAAGTGTAACTGAACCTTGGTCCAAATGTCACTCCCTGGATATTCAAATTGCTGGGTGGATGTTGCTGGCTGACCACATGTAAACCGTGTGGCTATGTCCTAACTGCTGGGAGACTTGGGAAATGACCATCTTCAGTATTCATCTTTGGTAAAAAGAGAGACCTTCGTCTCCCCACACAGAACACTTATAAAAGGAGGACTCTCACCTGTATAAGAAACCCTGCTGGCAAGCATAGAAAACCTGAACTATATTTCCAGCAGAGCTAAAGAATGTATTTTTATTTTATTATTTTATTTTATTTTAATTTCTTTGATTTTTCAAGGTAGGGTCCCTTACTAGCCCTGGCTGACTTGAAATTCACTCTCTGGTCTCTCAGGCTGGCCTTGAACTCACAGCGATCCTCCAACCTCAGCCTCCCGAGTCCTGGGATTAAAGGCATGCTCCACCACACCTGGTGAGCTAAAGAATTATCTAACTGGTGATTTCTGCTTTTATTCTGGTTAGTATTTGTGACAATATTCAAGTGCCTTAGAGGGGACTTGGTGGTGGTGAGGGGTGATGGGCACATGTGGCACTGCATTGAGTTCAACTTTGTGAACTCAAACCAACAGATTTTATTATTTATTTATTAAAGCAAGGGGATAGGGAGAGAATGGGTGTACTGGGGCCTCTAGCCACTGCAAATCAACTCCAGATGCATGCATCACCTTGTGCATCTGGCTTACTTGGGTTCTGGGGAGTTGAACCTGGGTTCTTAGGCTTCACAGACAAGTGCCTTAACTGCTAAGACATCTCTTTGGCCCAAACCAGATCTTTAAAGGATGCCTTCAGCAGATGGCCCAACAGGGATCAGAAAAAGGTGGGAAAGGGCTGTGGATGTAGCTCAGTGGGAGAGTGCTTACTCAGCATGCCTTCCATCCCTGGCACTACTATTAAAAGAAAAAATAAGTGAGAGTCTCTTTCCATTTCCTCTTTGCATGCATGTGTGTGGTGGTTAATCAGATGCTCTTCCCCGTCCCTCAATAAACTCAGGTGTAGCCGGGTGTGGTGGCACATGCCTTTAATCCCAGCACTCGGGAGGCAGAGGTAGGAGGATCGCTGAGAGTTCGAGGCTACCCTGAGACTACATAGTTAATTCCAGGTCAGCCTGGACTAGAGTGAAACCCTACCTCAAAAAAAAAAAAACAAAACAAAACAAAACAAAACAAAACAAAAACCTCAGGTGTTTGCTTAGTCCCCAGCTGATGGCAATTTAGGAGCTGGAGCCTTTCTGGAGGAGGTGTGATGTTGGGGATGGGCTTAGGGATGTTGTAGCTAACTCCTTCTTGCTAATATTGGGCTCATTCTCTTGCTGCAGTTGCCCACTTGCTGTAGCAAGGGGGTAATGCCCAGCCGCTGCTCATGCCATGCTTTCTCCTGCCTTCATGGAGCTTGCTCTCGAGACTGTAAGCCAAAATAATTTATTTTCCTCTCATTGGCTGCTTTTGGTTGGGTGTGTTGTCCCAACAATGTGAAGGTAACTACAACAGTGTGTGTGGTGTGGTGTGTGTATACATTGTGTGTGCACATATGTGTGAAGATGTGCACACCCCATGTGCATGTCTCTGGAGACCATTGGAAAATGTTGGGTGTCCTCCTCTGTTGTTCTCCTGCTTTGTTGCCTTGAGGCAGAGTCTCTCCCAGAACCTGGAGCTGTCATTTTTGGTCAGACTGGCTAACCAGTAAGCTTGGTTTTTTTTTTTTTTTCCTGTCTCTGCTCCCCACAGTAATTATTGCCATGTGTGGCCACACCTAGCTTTTTACATGAGTGCTGGGGGATGGAGGTCAGGCCATCTCAGGCCCCTCATGCTTGAGTAGCAAGTGCTCCTACCTGCTGAGCCATCTTTCCAGTCTTGTTTCTTTCCCATAGGTCATTTATTTAGAGTCTAAAATGACGTTCATTTTCTGGTCTTTGCTCTGTGTGTTTATGTAGACATCCAAAAATTAGTCTATCATCCAGCCATGACCAAATTGAGAGAGGGAGAGAATGATTTTTGTATTTTTTTTATTGTGAAGTATGACAACTGTAAAGATAATGAGTAGATGCTGTATTCTTCTCTTTTTCAGTGTGTGGGTGTGTGTGTGTGTGTGCACGTGTGTGCACATGTGGAGGCCAGAGGTCAACATCAATTGCTCTTTTTTTGAGACAGGGTCTCTCCTTGAACCTAGAGTTCACAGATAAAGTTAGACAACTCTCCAGCAAACCCTGGAGACCCTCCTGTCCCCACCTCTCTAGTGCTGGGATTATAGGCATGCAGTGCTGTACCTGACATTTTCTGTGAGTGCTGGGGATGCAGACTCAGGTCCTCATGATTGCACTAGAATACTTTACCCTCTAAACCAGCTCTTCCAGCCTCCAGGAATTCTCTTGAGAATCAAGCATTTTGTAGTATTATTCCCAATAAGGATTGACATCGCTGGGATAGATTATGTGTATGGGTGTGTGATTCCACAGGGAGGGGGCTGGCTTCTGAAGGAGTGAGCTCTATGGAATCTTAATCATGCCTCAGAAGAGGGACAGGGACCAGCACTGTTACAAACGCCCTCCCACAGAGCCCTCAAGCTCATATCCAAAGGAAATGATTAGTCTATACGATTGAAAAGGAATGGTATCCGTTGTACAGTTTAAAGTAGCTTCATATTCCATTTCCTTACAAATTGAAATTTATAACTTATCTATCTTGTGAGTTGCACTATTATATTACATCACACTTTTTGCCTTGATGATATTTAGTTTGTTTGGTACAAGCATTTTAACCTCATTTTTCAACCACATTTTAGTATTCCTCCTTTTCCCCCCTCCCCAAACCTTTACTCCACAGAATATGAATGAAGCCCAGAAAGTTCTGGACCCTTACTTTCTTTTTTAAATTTTTATTTATTTGAGAGAGAGAGAGATAAAGAAATAGGCAGGGAGAGAGAGAGGGAATGGGTACGCTAGGGCCTCCAGCCACTGCAAACGAACTCCAGATGCATCTGGAGTCCTTGTGCATCTGGCTTATGTGGGTCCTGGAGAATCGAGCCTTGAACCGGAGTCCTAGGCTTCACAGGCAAGTGTTTAACCGGTAAGCCATCTCTCCAGCCCCCTTACTTTCTTTTTTGGTGCATGTATGCATGTGTGTAATATGATGTTTGGCATGCATAGGGGGTGTGATGCTGTGTACGGCATATGCATGTATGTGTAGATGTGATTGCCCATGCTCACATGTGAGGAGGCTGGAGGAGAACATTGGATGTCCTCCATTGCTCTTCTGACTATGTGCTCAAGGTGGAGTCTCTCACTAAACCCAGAGCTGCCATATTGTAGTCAGACTGGCTGATCTACAAGCCCAAGCCTTCACTTCCCACAGGACTGGAGTTATGTGTGTGCATGGCCACACCTAGATTTTTACATGGGTGCTGGGGACTGGATTTAGATAGCCTCAGTGCCTCTCCAGTCTTTCATGCTTGCATGTTCGGGACTGTAATCCACTGACCCATCTCCCCAGCCCCGGCCTTGAATTCTTGACCTGTGTGAGCTGTTAATGCAGATAGAAGACTCTCTATATGATGGAGAGCTATTATGATATTAGGATTTGGAATCAGTCTGTCTGTCAGAACTGAGGGTGGGTATGAGTTTTAAGGCTGAAAGGTCAAAGGCTTCTTCTGAGTGTGAAGGCTTTCACCAATGCCTTGTTCCTACCCTCATTTAGAAGTAGCTGATGGAAGCTATCTGTAAATAGTCTCATATCTTCATGGGCACTGTCACATATGTTTAGAAAAGGATAAGAACAAAAATTTTATGTTCTTGTCAGAGAACTCTGGCCAACCTAACAAAATCAGCCCACGTCAGGCCTGAGTTAAACTCAGGTTCCAGTGGAAATGAAATCAGTGTGTTAAAGACATATTTGCACTCCCAAGTTCATGGCAGCCGAGACATGGAGCATCTTGTGTCCATCACCAGATCAAGGAAATGTAGCATATAGGTATCAGAGACATGGGACTACTTTAAGATGACTTGGAAACAAATATCTGGGCATGCATATGAAGGGGTTTCTAGATTAGTTTTAATTGTGATGGTAAATTCCATTCTAAATGGGGGGGGGGTTAGGGTCCTGGACTGAAAAAGAGGAGAAGGTGAGCTGAGCACAGCATTTATCTCTGCTTCCTGACTGTGGAGGAAATGTGATCAGCTGCCTCATGCTTCTGCCCCCATGCCTTCCTTACCATGGTAGACTGTAAACCCTTCAACTCTAAGGCAACATGAACCCTTCCTTCTTTCAGTTGCTTTTCAGGTGTTTTATCACAGCAACAAGGAAAGTAACTAAGATAGAGCTCATCTCATGAGATGTCTGTTTCCATTCTTGTCTCCACTTCCTTCTTTTCTCTACAGATAGTTTGGCCAAGGAGGAAGCTGAAGGCTGCTTGGCCTCACCGAGGATCTTCCTTAGGACTTAACCATAGTGGCTTTACTGTAAGATTCTTTGGAAATTCTCAGGAGATGGTGTGGGGCACAAGACAGCTGGTCTGGGACTCCCATCACAAACAACGATGCCACTCACCCAAATTTTCATTTTCGCTGCTGCTGGCTGCCTAGCCTGGTTTCAAACTCCAGTTAGGAAAAGTGGTGATGTCACCCAGGAGCACAGGTTTGCCTTTTGTGACTCTTCTTCATGATCAAAAAAAGGGACACACACTCTTCATTATTATTCCTTGCATTATAAATGAATAAAGCTTTCTCCTGCATTCCCGCTCTGATTTGCTTTTATGGATGACCAGTGAAAAATTCATAAGAAAAAGAATGTTGAGGTTGAGTAACCCTTATCTGAAAGTCTGAAATTTGAAGTATTCCAAAATCCAGCTTAAAAAATTTTAATTTAATTTTTGTTTATTTATTTGTGTGAGTGTGTGTGTGTGTGTGTGTGTGTGAGAGAGAGAGAGAGAGAGAGAGAGGGAGAGAATGGGCATGCCAGGGCCTCCAGCCTCTGCAAATGAACTCCAGATGCATGTGCCAGTTTCTGAATCTGGCTTATGTGGGTCCTGGGGAATTGAACTGAGGTCCTTTGGCTCTGCAGGCAATTGCCTTAATTGCAAAGCCATTTCTCCAGCCCTCCAAATCCAACATTTTTAAAAAACCAACATGACCCTCCCACAATTTTGCAGTTTGGAACATTTTGGATATTAGAATTTTGGATTCTTTGGAATTCAACTACTTTGGATTCAACTACTTTGCCTATGCAAACACTCCAAAATCTTAGGAAAATCAGCAATTTGCAACACTTCTTTCTGGTTTCAAGCATTGAGGATCAGGGATTCTTATTTTTTATATGTGTATGTGTGGTCTGCATATGTGTATGCATGCTCATATATGTGTGGGTGCACGTGTGTGTGGTGGTGATATGCGTGTGGAAACCAGAGGTAGGACATCAAGTGTCTTCCTCAATTTTGCTCTTTGAGTCACTGAGCCTGGAGCTCACTGTTTCAGCTAGTCTAGCTAGCCAGGTTGCCCTGGGGATCCTCCAGTCTCTGTCTCCCAGGTATTGGGACATAGTTCATGCCACTATGTCTGGCAGTTATCTGGGTTCTGTGATCTGAACTAAGATCTTTTTGTTTGCATGGCAAGTGTTTTACAAGCCAAGCTATCTCACCAGCCTAGAATAGGGATTCCTACTCAACCAATAGTTCAGTTTATCATTTTACCCTTTTAAAAATTATTTTATTTATTTTTGGAGACAACACAGAGAGAAAGAGACAGACAGAGAGGGAGAGGGAGACAGAGATGGGTGCACCAGCAGTCTCTCAGCTGCTGTGAATGAAATCCAGATGTGTCCACCCCCTTGTGGGCAAGTGCAGCATTGCGCCCTTGCGCCACTTTGCATCTGGCTAAACATGGGACCTGGAGATTGGAACCGGGTTCTTAGGCTTAGCAGGCAGGCACCTTAACTACTAAGCCATCTCTCCAGCCCCATTTTACCCTTTTAAAAAAATATAGTATCCATACTCAATAGAATCGGTTGGCTGCTTTGGAGTCCAGTCCCCCCGGAAATCTCGGGAGTGTTCATGGCAGAAGGAGAGCCACAGAAGACCTCCCAGAGAATGTGTCCTGTCCTTGGCTTCACAGAAGGGAGCCTTTACAAGGACTGCCTCTTCTTTCACTGCTTTCTACCTTATACTCAACCTCAATTTCCAGAATTCAGTTTCCTGAACGCCCTGAAGTATCCCATATCACTCGTTTCCCTTTTTTTTTTTCATTAAATCCTTAGTTTTCCAAATAAGGAAACTGAAGCCTCAAGAGGCAAAGTACCTTGCCCAAAGTCACCTCAGAGCATTCCTTCACAAACAAATGGTCTTTTGCGTGGGCCCCTTGCTCATTTTCCAAGCTACTCTCTTAGTGATTCTATTGGTTCTCTCCTAAAAACATCTTTTTAGCTAAAAGGTTATCGCATAAAATCATTTTTAAAGGTAACAAAGTTGATCACAGTTCCATGAGTCCAGGCATGCATGAGCGTCCCAATGGGACAATGATGGGGATATCTGAAGGTCTCATAGAGTGGTGGAATCCTACAGTGTAGGGCAGGGCTGTGGCTACACTGAAGTAAGAGATGACTTGCAAGCCCAGCTCAGAGGGCAGTAAAGCAGGGTGGAGCCTGTGCAGGCATCTCTGGGAGTTGCTTTTCCAATAGTGTTTTTCCAATCAGTATTTTCCAATTCACAGTTGTGGATGTTTGGGGGAGGTGCAAGCAAATGTTTTCACAGCCCTTGGGGAGGGTGTAATGAGAACCATGTGTGCCTGGAATGCTGAAGGAGCTACATGCACCTGGGATGCATTCAACCCGTGACAGATACTGGTGTGGGGAAAGCCAGTGCCTTTTCAATATCCCCATCTTATGAAAATACAAACAAAAACAAAGCAACAACAAAGACTTCAGATTTAGGTGTGACTTTCAGTAAAACATAAGACTGGGTTCCACACAGGCTAAGGAGGAGAGCCAGGAAAGAACATGCCAGAGACTTAAGGAAAAGGCCTGTTCGCTTTTGCCTCACGTGCATCCCCCGGAGGGACTCTCGTGTTACTTTCCTAATGAAAAGCAGGCGCTTTAAAAATGACTTCATACTAAATGAAAAATGATTCACATCTGAGCATGGCTGTTGGGGGTGGACCACAGGATTTGTTTTGGGGACATTTGTGGCCCTCTCCTGGATCCAAGGTTACTAGCAACCAGGGGATAAAGGGCTGCTGTAGCTGATTTGAACAAAACGCCATATTAAGATCCTTCCCTTGTCATAGTTTTTGTTCTCTTTGTTACTGCATGTGGCAAAGTGAAGTAACCTCTTACTGCTTTGGAGTCAAGGGCCCCAGAGATCTACGGAGTGTTCACAGTGGAGGGGGAGCCACAGAAGACAGGAGAATGCATCCCGTCCCTGGCTTCACAGCAGGAGCCATTGAAAGGACTTCTTGCATTGCTTTCTACGGTGTACCCAACCTCGCTTCAGTTCAGTTTCCTGAATGCCCTGAAGTATCCCATATCACTTGTTAAAGCTAATACTTCTTACAGCACTCTTACACCCCCTAACTTTCCTGCACAAAAATTCCCTCCTAAATCTCTTCTTCCCCTGGTGTGGCTCCTTTTCATTGTGGGGCTTCACTGCAGCTTCGGGGTGTGAAGGCATTAATTACCCTACTGTAGCTATGGGAGGCTCATCTGTATTACCCTCTGGGTTCAGTGTTCCTTTGGGGATTGATTGCTCATCTCTAAAACCCCAGTAGTCAGTACCTAGCCCAGCATCTGGTAGATGGAAGGTGCTTAGTCATTACCAATGATTCACACACAGGGTTTCAGTCTCCTGGCCTCCCAAAGCAATGTAAGCCTATAATCTTAGGGCTTGGGGGGTTGGGGATGGAATTCATCTTTAGCCTGGGCTACATGACACTCTGTCTCAAATACCCAAAAAAGATACTGAGAAGATGCAAATATATGGCCATTTATATGGCAAACTCATGTCACCAAAGATGATCTTGAACTCCTATCCTTGTGCCTCTACCTCCTGGTTACTAGGGTTATAGCTGTGTCTTTATTCAGTAATTTACATGGACACTTGGTATGTGGCAGTGGGCTTCCCAAAGGGTAAAAGTAGAAAGTACAAAGCTCTCGAGAATTCTTGTGAATATTTACAAATATAGTACATGCAAGTGCTTTACCCAAGACTATGTGTTCAGTAAATGGTAGTAACAATTCCTTTTTCTTCATGCTCCCTGACTACCTCATCTTTCTGATTTATAGAACTGGGAGAGGGATAGATCTGTCAGTCACTCAATCTTTTTTACACTGAAAAAACATTATGGAAACAGATATGACAAAATGCAACAAAAAGTATTTGAATATTCTATTTTATTCCTCACCAAATGGCACAGATCTTTGACTTTGGGAGAAATCTGGATATAGATAACAATATATTTCCACATTATATAGAAAACTGAATCAAGTGCTCAGCTGCACCTAGCACCAATGTGTCAACATAAATGTTTCTTTTTTAACATTAGATGAAGTAAGAACATTTTTCTAAACTTGACTGATTAATTGGCATTTCCTTGCAAACAATGAGTGGTTAAGGCAGAGTGTTGTTTTTTCTTTTTCATTTCAAAGAACTTATCTTTGGAACATATGTAAGTTGCCTTTGATCAAAGCAAAGTCTATGAAGGACTGGAAAAGAAGAAACAGATTTTGCACAGTAGTGCAAAGAAAAGATCTGATTATAACTCCTGATGGTGAAAATAACCAACTCATAAATATCGGCTTTATTCCCCTTTTAAAACTTGGAATTTTACTCAATGGAAGTAGATTAGACAATTACATACTGATAAAATACATATCCATTGATTTGTCTGTGGCTTTACTTTAAGAGAGTTTGCACTGAGATTTTTGGTCCCACTAAATGCTATTGCATGAATTTATTTTATCATCTTAAAAGGCATGGAAATTCAATATGCTTGTGGTTCCTACAATCCTTTCCAAACAGTTAGTAATATCCATCTTTGTACATTCCATACTAATATCGCATTGTTCTTCACTTATTATCCTCTACAAACTCTGTTGACCTGAGCAATTCTACCCTGATCTGTTCTGCTCCATTTCATTCCACTCCAATCTACAATTTTGCTGTTTTAAAGAATTCTGATTGTAGCCTTCCAACTTGGTTTCATAAGTCCACAAATTAGTTGTTTCTTAGAGTTTGGAAAAATACTAGGCTGTGGCTTTCAAATGTCCCAAGACAAAAGACCAAATATATAACTAGGCAGGATTTTAATCAGCCCTTCTCAAACATACTTTCTCTTAACTCTTCTGCTTCACATGCATTGGTACTACAGGTATGCATCTGTCCTCTACCTGGGGATTCAAACATGCAGCCTTCTTCCATCTTGATCATACCTTCCCTTAAGTTCTCAGAGCCATTGTGCATCTAGACAACAGGCATGGCTGGTAAGGAAGTAAATGTAAAATTCTAAGGGGTATGTTTAAATATATTTATTTATTTAATTAATTAATTATTTATTTATTTGACAGAGAGAAAGAGGGAGTGAGAGAGACAGAAAGAGAGAGAGAATGGGCGTGCCAGGGCCTCCAGCCACTGTAAATGAACTCCAGACACGTGCGCCCCCTTGTGCATCTGGCTAACGTGAGTCCTGGGGAATTGAAACCTGGGTCCTTTAGCTTTGCAGGCAAATGCCTTAACCACTAACCCATCCCTCCAGCCTCTAAAGGGGTATGTTTAAGACATAGCACACATTGGTTGTGCTCCCAGGCATGGAGTGCTCTCAGTCACATGATTTTAATGAACAAAAAAGCAGCCAAAGAGTAATACTCTACCTGTCACACAATGTGTAGAATGAGTTTTGTAGAAAGCTAGTAATCTTTTTCACAATATTCATGTGCTCAGTTCTTCTCACACAAGGATCCCATTTAATTCCTTCCACAGTGACACCCCACAGTCCCATTAGTTATAACACACATTACAGAAAATAAGCTTAACAAAATGCATAGCTCGAGCAAGTGGCTGATGATATGCTAATCAGCCTCACAGGGAGCCCAGAACATCACTGAGAACAGTCACGTTGCAGGATGTATTATTTCGCAAGCAAGGGAGCTTATAACCTTGGCAGCTGGCTCTCTGAAGTCAGAGATGGCACTTAATGTTTTCAGATCTGCCTTTGGATGTTGAAAGGCATGGCATTTTAACCAGAAATAAGATGATACATTCTAGTTTTTCAGAACCCTTATTATTTAAAAGGTTCTTTAACACCTAGCCAACATTTCCCTAGAAAAGGAATTGACTGCACAGGCCAAAGGCACCCACCCCTGCCTTTAGACAGCCCACTCTAATCTCTCTGGAGATTTGGCTTTGCTTTGCAAAGGAAACTTCTGCTTAAACTGTCTGTATATCTGAACTGTATTTTTAACATGGAGAAGACAGATTTTTTTAGGCGGTTAATCTGCTATCTTCCCAGATTGCAGTTCTCTGGCACTATTTTAAGCATAATTTTAAGATTCATTTCCTGCCTCTGTTCATTGGCATCTGAAGAGACAGGCAGCAAAGAGCTCTAGTCTTCTGGCTACATTAACATGACTCTCCTTCCACAGTGTATTGGATTTTTAAATTAAAAAATACTTTTCTCATTCTACAATGTCTTCCCTTATATTGTTTGTATTGGTCACCTTGTGCTTTATCTGTCTCCTCCAGCCATTTGTCCTCACTTCTCCAGAGTCCCTTTTTTCCTTGTAACTTCCCTTTGTTCTATTTTCTGTCTCCAGAGTTCAGGTCAGACTGATGGGGAACCTTAAGCCAGCAGCAGCCTTATGAGAAGTTCGAGAGGCAAGTTACCATTGCAGCAACTGGTCTTGTGTGCTTGTGTGTGGCATGAGAAGTAAGTTTCCCCTCTGCCAAAGGATGCACAGCAAGAAGAACTGCCTCAGGGGAGGATAGGAACTCAGCAGAGAGGCAGATTCCCCCATAGTTCCAGGATCTGGGAGGCTCACAGATCCTCTTAGGATTAAACAAGGAGCCATGCAAGTCAGCCATCATTGCTCTGGCTGTGGCCCCTGACAAGCTTCAGGGCTGCACTCTTCCAGCGTTTCCTACCACTTGCAAGCTGAAATCATTGATGGAAATTAGTCAGGAGAGCATCAGAGCTGCCCATTCACTGTCATCCATCAGAAGCAGCTCTGCTAGATGCATCTCCAAGAATCTGACAAGTCTGCAGTGGCTTGAAGGCAGAAAGTCCTACAATGGCTCGTGTGTGTGTGTGTGTGTGTGTGTGTGTGTATGTGTGTGTGTGTGTTTATGTGTGTGCATTTCGAGTAGGGTCTTGCTCTAGCCCAGGCTGACCTGGAATTCACGACGTAGTCTCGGACTGGCCTCAAATTCACAGCAATACTCCTACCTCTACTTCCCTGGTGGTGGGATTAAAGGCATGCACCACCACACCCAGTGGCTCATGTGTTTTGATGCCTGGTCCCCAGTAGGTGTTTTGGAAGGTTGTGCAACTTTTAGAAGTTAGAGCCTCATTTGGAGGAAGTGTGTCATAATGAGTGTGCCTTATAACACAGCCCCACTTCATGTTTACTCTCTTCTCCATGGGTACAGAAGGACACCCTCTGATCAGCTGTTTCATGCTCTTGTCATCATGCCTCCCTAGCCATGATGTCCCTTCTTAAATGATAGGCCAAAACAAATCCTTCCTTCCTTTAATTGCTTTTGTCAGGTACTTTGTCCCAGAAATGAGAAAACTAACAACAATGTCTTTGTTAAAAAATTTTTTAATTTGTCACATTTTTTTTCTTTTCACTAATTAGAAACTTTGTTGTATGGACAAGTCACATATTGCTTCCATTCTCCTCCTCCCTGTCCCCATTTCAGTGAGACCCCCTCAGTGGGGTTATTTGCCATGGGATAATGGGTTAGGAGTTGTTAGAGCAGCAGTCAGTCATTGTGGGGGGATACTCCTTCATATCCTGTGGTTCTTACAATCTTTCCAGCCCCTTTCACAATGTTCCCTTAGCCTTGGCAGGTGTGTTATAAGTCTACTTTCAAAGAGTGGCTCAGAACAGTCACTGTGAGGTCATTAATGTAACAGCCATGTCATGCCTGAATGGCAGTATTCCCCACCACTCTTCCTCATTCTCTGGCTCTTTCTGATCTCTTTTCCATATTGTTCCCTGAGCTTTGCTGGTGGTAATAGGGATGTCTTATTTAGCTCTAAGATGTCAGAAGTCACTTATTCTCAGTACTTTGATGGGTTTTGAGTCTAATCAGTAGTCACTACCAGGGGCCTCCCTGACCCAACAACTCACTGGGAAGTATCCTTGGCACTATCAGCCCTTCCTCTTATTGACCTCGGCATTCTGAGATTCTGAAGAACCAGTAGAATGCTAAAATTGGCATATGTTGTTAGAAAACAGAGGCTGCCAACATTTTTGTTTCTAAGTATCTTTACTCAAAACATCTTCCATCTATTATTAATGCAATTTCATAAAATTACATGATAATCCAAAAGAGTAGGAAAGGGAAAAAATCTTATAATTTTAAGTGAATAAGTATGAATTTCATGAAAATCCCATCAAAATGTGAAAATTCTACCACCCACAGACACCACATCACAGAAAAATATTTGGAAATCAAATGTAGGCATTGGCTTCTAGTTATTTCACTATGGAATAAACCAAGAGGAATTTGGAAAAGGTTCAAATAAAAGCCACCCATCTTGCTTCTGGTTTCAAAAGGATGCAACTTCTCCAGGACCTTCTGCCTCTCTCAGATCTGAGTAAGATAGCAGTAGATTACCCAGAAGGCTAACATAGTGGTGGTGGTCCCAAGGTCAGTAATTCACAAAATCTGTGATCATTCAGGCTTTATTTTTTTTTTTAATTTTTAAAACTATTTTTATTGACAACTTCTATAAACAATATAACATGAACATAATTCCCTCCCACCACTCTCCCTTTTCTTCCTCTCAAATCCCTCCTCCGCTGGATCATTCTTCTTGCCAACTAATCTCTTTTCTATTTTGATACCATCATTTCCCCTTCCTATTATGTGTGTCTTGTATAGGCAGTATCAGACAGTGTGAGGTCATGAATGTGAGGCCACTTTGAGTCTGGAAAATAGTATTGTAAGTACTCCTCCCCTTCCTTGTTTATTGACATATGAGTTCTGTACAGTTGCTGATAAATGGCACATGTAGATGTAAGCTGATGCAGAAGTTAAAAATATAATAAGAAAATACAATAGACCATATCATATGTATATATAACTCATATGAAATGGACACATTTTAAAAAAACCAAAACACCAAGAATCAGTCAAGATAAAATAGATAATCTGAACAGTACTGCAGCTATTATGATATTTTAGTGGTTAGTAAGGAACCTTCAAAAAATTAAATCTCCATGACCAGATGGTTTCACTAGCGGTTTCTTCTGAACATTAAAGTGACCAAATTTTTACAATCAATTTGCAGAAAATAGAAGAGGAGGGAAAACTTTCCAACCATTTTATGATGCCAACCTCACTTTACTACTAAGAGTAGACAGAGACAGCACAGAAAAGGAAAACCACAGACTAAATCCTTACAGAATATAGATACAAAAGTCCCCAACAAAATGTTCATGAACCACAATTAATTGGGATTTATTTTAGGAATGTAAGGATGGCTCAATACTTGAAAAATCAATGTCACCCTCCATAGTAACAATGTAAAGGAAAAAAATAAATCAGTGGCCTTATCAATTAACTTATAAAAAGAATTCAACATAATTTTAACACATTTATAATTAAAACCTCTTAGTATAATAGGAATAGAAAAGAGGTAGAAGATGCAAAAAGGTATGCTGAACAAAGAAAAATAAACATCTGGTTAAGCATAAACAATAATTAACTGAAGCAATGTGAGCAATGTCTAATTTGGGATAACAATTCACCTGAGTCGGAGGGTGCATGGGCCAAAGGACAAAAACTTGCTTCCTCCTCAATAAAATAGTATCCCTAAAATGCATAGACCACAATGCAAAAAAAGCCAACAAAAATCAGAAAACAGAGATCTCCACCAAGGATGCCTAGTTCTACAATGGAAGGCTCCAATGAAATCATAGAGAAATCAACAGAAATTCAATCCCAAAATGAAAACACAAGAACCAATGAGACACTGATCAAAAGAATTGATGAATTGGAAGCATGCCATCAAAAAACCAACAATCATACCAATGAAATTGAACAGAATTGTCTCTTAGGGCATTCATCTTTTGACAGTAAGCTTAAATTGATTGAAGAAAACATTAGTACCCTCAAAAGATATGAATGAATTGAATGTGAGTCAAGAAATGCAAGAGCTCAATAACTGATTGATTAAGCTTATTAAGACTTGATCAAATGTAAGCATAAATTCCAGGAAGTATCAAGAAAATCAGAACTCAAACTGAAATCATACCTCAAAAAAAGAAATGGACACAATGTAAAATAACACAACAGAAAACAAAAATCAAATAGAGCTTATAGAAACCTCTATAAAACCCCTCACTAACAGAGTTACTCATGTGGAAGACAGACCTCTGACCTGGAAGACGAGACAGAAGAAATTGATCAGCAGGCCAAAAATGTTGCTAAGTTCAAAAGTCAAGTGAACAGAATATGAGGGAACTGTAGAATACCCTAAAATGACCAAACATCTACATCATGGGCATACCAGAAGGAGAGGAAATCCAGGCCAGAGGCATAGAGAACATATTCAACAAAATGATTGGAGAAAAATTTCCCAATCTCTGAAAAGAGAGGCCCATCCGTATATAAGAAGCTCAAAGAACACCAGACAGGACCAAAGAAGAAACTCTCCAAGACACATCATAGTTAAAACTCTTAACAATGAAAACAAAGAGTGTTAAAAGCAGCAAGAGAGAAACAACTCACTACATTCAAAGGCAATCCCATCAGAATTACATCAGATTTCTCAATGGAAACCATGAAAGCCAGAGGTCCTGGAATGGAACACTGAAAAACTATGACTTCCAACCCAAGCTACTCTACCTAGCAAAAGTATCCCTCTTAACAGACAGGAAAAGGAAAATTTTGCATAAAAAAGTCAAATCTATGATTCTATGAACCAAAGTTAAACCTATAGAGAATACTTGAGGGAATACTTCACACAGAAGAGTCAAACAACCAACCCCAAGAGCCAACAAGAAGAAGATCACAATAACAAAAATAGACCAGGATCAAAATAATACAAGACACAATGAAGCACCAAACCCCATAAAATACCTCATCATGGCAGGGATTAATTCAAACTTCACAGTAATAACCTTAAATATTAATGGTCTTAATTTACCCATCAAAAGACACAATTTATCAGGGTGGATCAAAAAAATTGGACCCTTATATCTGCTGTCTTCAAGAAACCCACTTCCTCACTAAAGATGGACACCTCCTCAAGGTGAAAGGATAGAAAATAATATTCCAAGCAAACGGAAATTAAAAACAAATGGGTGTTGCTATATTAATATCTGATAAAATCGATTTCAAACCAAAAGTAACCAAAAAGGACAAAGAAGGGCATTTCTTATTAATCAAAGGAATAATCCAACATGACATCATAATCATAAATCTATATGAACTAAGCACAGGTGCAACACACTTTATAAAAAAAAACCTACCTGACAACAAAACAGAAAAAACACCAATACCATCATAGTCGGAGACTTCAGTACTCCACTATCATCAATAGACAGATCATCCAAGCAGAAGATCAATAGGAAAATAATAGAGCTCAACAATACCATCGATCAACTAGATCTAACAAGCATCTACAGAACTTTCTACCCCAACTCTATAGAATACACATTCTTCTCAGCAGCCCATGGACCTTCTCCAAAATAGACCATATATTAGGCCATAAAGCATGCCTCCACAAATTCAGGAAAATTGAAGTAATTTCCTGCATCATATCAGAACACAATGCTTTAAAGCTAGCAATCAACAAGAGACAAATTAAGAACTCCACCACCTATTGGAGACTAAACAACACACTTTTTTTTTGTTGTTGTTTTTTCTAGGTAGGGTTTCACTCTAGCCCAGGCTGACCTGGAATTCACTCTATATTCTCAGGGTGGCCTCAAACTCATGGTGATCCTCCTACTTGTGCCTCCCAAGTGCTGGGATTAAAGGCATGTGCCACCATGCCTAGCTTTAAACAACACACTTTTAAACAATGAATGGGTTGTGGAAGACATCAAAAAGAAATTGTAAAATTCCTAGAATTAAATAATAATGAAAACACAACCTACCAAAACTTATGGGACACAATGAAGGCAGTCCTAAGGAGAAAATTCATAGTGCTAAAAGCCTTTATAACAAAACAGAGAGATCCCAAATTGATAACCTAACTGTCCACCTAAAGGCATTGAAAAAACAAGAAGAATCCAACCCAGAAAACCCCAGATGGAAAAAAATAATAAAGATCAGAACAGAAATTAATGAATTTATAACTAAAGATATAATTAAAAATAGATGAAACAAGATTGATAAACCCCTGGCCAATTTGATCAAAAAAAAAAAAAAAAAAAAAAAAGAGAGAGAGAGAGAATTAACAAATTAACAAAATCAGAATTACAAATTAACAAAATCAGAAATGAAAAAAGAGAGGTCACAACAGACATCAGTGAAATTGGAAGAATCATCAGGGCTTACATCTGAAACCTCTAGTCCACAAAATTGGATAACCTGGAAGAAATGGATGAATTCCTAGACACACAGCAACTATCAAAACTAAACTCAGAGCATATTAATCCCCTAACCAAACCTGTCTGTCACATCCATGGGACTGAAATGGTAATCAAAAACCTCCCCCCCCAAAAAAAGATTAAAAAAAGAAAGAAAGAAAAAGAAAAAAAGAACCTCCCAAAAAGAAAAGTTGAGGACCAGAATGCTTCTCAGATGAATTCTATAAAACCTTCATTGAAGAACTGAAACCAATTTTTCTCAAATTGTTTCACATAACTGGGGACTAAGGAATCCTCCCAAACTACTTTTAAGAAGGGAGCATCACCCTAATACCCAAACCAGACAGAGATGCAACAAGAAAAGAACACTATAGGCCTATATCTCTGATGAACTTAGATGCAAAGATCCTGAACAAAATCCTCACAATACATCAAAAGCATTATTCACCTTGATCAAATTGGCTTCATCCCAGGGAAACAGGGATCATTCAAAGTACAGAAATGAGTCAATGTAATACATCACATAAATAAACTGAACCATAAGAACCACAAGATCATCTCATTTGGTGCAGTGAAGGTCTTTGACAAAATACAACACCATTTCATGATCAAAGTGCTGGAAAGAATAGGCATGGAGGGTTTATAGCTCAACACAAGAAAGGCTATATATAAAGCACCCAAAGCCCAAATAATACTTAATGGGGAAAGACTCAAGGAATTCCCATTGAGATTGGGAACAAGATGGGGTGCCCATTCTAACCACTGCTCTTCAACATAGTACTAGAAGTACTAGCCCAAGCATTAAGACAGGAGAAAGAAATAAAAGGGATTCAAATCAGAAAGGAAGAAGTCAAGTTAGTCCTGTTTGCAGATAACATGATCCTATTCATAAATGACCCAAAAGTCTCCATCTCAAAACTTCTCAAGGTGATTAATTCTTTCAGGAATGTGTCAGGATAAAAAATTAATGCACAAAATCAGTAGCCTTTCTATATGAAAAGGACAAAGATACAGAGAAAGAAATTAGTGACATTGTCCTATTTTTAATAGCAACAAAATAATTAAATATCTTGGAATAACACTAACCAAGGATATGAAAGACCTACATAATGAAAGCATAAAACTACTCAAGAGGGCTGGCAAGAACACTTAGAAGTGAAGGCACTTGCTGCAAAGCCAGAGGACCCAGATTCAATTCCCCAGGACCCACATAAGTCAGATGCTCAAGGTGGTGCATGCATCTGGAGTTTGTTTGTAGTGGCTGGTGGCCCTGGTGCACCCATTCTTTTCTTTCTCTTTATCTGCCTTTCTCTGTCTCTCTATCTATGTATCAAATAAATAAATAAGATTTAAATAAATCAAGGAGAACTTTAGAAGATGGAAGGACCTTCCTTGCTCCTGGATAGGTAGAATTAATATTGGGAAAATGGCAGTTCTACCAAAAGCAATATATAGATTTAATGCAATACCAATAAAAATATTAGCATCATTCTTCACAGAGACTGAAAAAATGATTTAAAAATTCATATGGAATGGCAGCAGGCTTTACTCGATCTAAAGCTATATTACAAACCCATAGTAACAAAAACAGTATAGTACTTCCATAAGAACAGAAACATACACCAATGGAACAGAATTGAAGACTCGGGACCTTAGGTCAAGTAGCTACAGCTACTTGATCTTTGACAAAGGAGTCAATAATGTAGTGTGAAGAAAAGACAGCAACTTCAACAAATGGTGTTGGACAAATTGGATGACCATATGGAGAAAAATGGAACTAGACCCACTCATCTCTCCATAACAAAAGTCAAGTCCAAATGGATTAAAGACCTCAATATAAGACCTGAAACTCTTCTCCTATTCAAAGAAAAAATAGGCACTCTCCATGATATAGGAGTGGGAAAAAACTTCCTGAACAAAACCCTAGTAGCCCAGGAAATTTAACAATCATTCAACCAGTGGGATTGCATGAAGCTAAAAAATCTTTTGCATAGACAAACACACCATAAGCAGAGGACCGACTTGGAATAGATCATACTCAGTGAACTCACACAACCATAGCAAGACAAATGCCACATGGTGTCACTTATCTGTGGTTCCTAACCTGGACCTGCTCAAGTTGCTGTCATACCTGATAGGCAACTCAAGGCCCAGACAATAGACATGGAATGGTTTGAGGGGAGGGGAGGGAGGGAGGAGGAAACAAACACAAAATTAAATCCAAAATGAGCTGATACCATAGAAATCTTTTTTTTTTCTTTTTTCCTTTTTTTTTTTTTTTTGGAGACACAGAGAGAGACACAGAGAGAGGGAGAGGAAGACAGATAGAGATGGGCACACCAGCAGTCTCTCAGCTGCTGTGAACGAAATCCAGATGCGTGTGCCCGCTTGTGGTCAAGTGCGACATTGCACCCTTGCATCACTTTGCATCTGGCTAAACATGGGACCTGGAGATTGGAACTGCTAGAGATTGGAACCAGTGTTCTTAGGCTTAGGAGGCAGGTGCCTTAACCATTAAGCCATCTCTCCAGCCCACCATAGAAATCTTTATCCTTGGAGCTAGCCTAAAAAATATAACCCACAAAAGGAGTGAGGGGGGAAGCACCTGAAAGGTAGAGCTCTGGTGAGGGTGGGATGAAATATAAGCTTAAAAGATTTTTTTTCTCTCTCTGACCTGTGACTCCCAGTATCAGAGATTGGTTGCTACCTTCATTGAGCTGTAGATCAGAGAGACCTACAAGGTCCTCAAATCAAGACAGTTTTCTGTCAAAGCACTTGATTACCTGACTGAGGCAAATGCTAAGACCCTGTTGCGGATGACACCATATGCTGCTAACTCAGAGCATGAAGAGACCTGGATGTAATTCAGAAGAAAGCTAGACAGTTAGCCCATCTAGTGCTGGAAAGTGCTACATGAGCTACTGGGGGAAAATGGCCAACAATAGTCTGAGCAACCAGAGGTCTAAGCTACTTAAAAGCAAACACCCTGACACAATGTAAATGCCAGTGCAATAGTGGCACACAGCCTCAGTGGGTAACCAATAGCTTTCTGATTGGCTAAGAGATCTGCTCACTGTAAGGAACCCATATCTGGAATTGGGAAGCAGATCAGAATCCTATGGAGACAAAGATTATGTTCTCCAGTGTCAAGCTCTCACTAGTCTTTAGCTTAAAGAGGAGTTACATACATCAAATTCTCCCTAAATTAATAATGTTTATTCCATTCAAACTATGCTGACTTCACTCTCTGTTGGATAATCTGTTTTTCTTTTTCAGAAGGTAGAAAGACTGGAGGAGATAAGCTATGCCTCTCACTTCAGCCAAGCCACAGCTGAATCCACAGAGGAATTGGGGAGATGAGCAAGAGTTCTGCTTCCATGCTGAACCTGATAATCAGTGCCAGGGTGAAGGAGACAGACCCTGAGGCTACTCAACCCCTACCAAAACAGAGATCCAGAGATTCCTAAGAGCTCATCACTGAAGTAGAAGTAAAACTCACTACCATTGCTCAGGGAATTTTGCAGAAGAGGGGGTGGAAAGATTGTAAGAGCCACAGGTTGAGACATCATGCCCAGAGGCACTCCCTACCCCCAAAGTAACTGACTGCTGCTCCCACAATGCATAAACTACAACCCCATGGGGAATACTTGCATCCCCTACTTAATGGGGGCAGGGATGATGGAAAAGAGGGTATGAACACATGATGTATCCATATGAAACATCTTGTTAATACTAGTAATAATAATAATAATAAAAATTAAAAAGTAGCATGAAGTAGGTCATAAAGAAATAATTGTACTACAAAATATGTAAGACCTTTATGGAGAAAATTTTACATCATTTTTTTTCAGTTTAGAGGAGTATCACTTTTTAAAATATTTTATTTATTTATTAGAGAGAGAGAGAGAAAGAGTCAGATAGAGAGAAAGAGAGAATGGGCATGCCAGGGTCTCCAACTACTGCAAATGAACTCCAGATGTGTGTGCCCCCTTGTGCATCTGGTTTACGTGGGTCCTGGGGAATTGAACCAGGGTCCTTAGGCTTCCTAGGCAAATGCCTTTACCGCTAATCCATTCCCCAGCCCTAGAGGAGTATCTTTATTTACAGTTGAAGCCACAATAAATGTGGGAGTAACAAAAAATAAAACCCATAAAGTAGAAAGAAGTGATCACAACTAGCCCAAGCAATGAATTTCTTAATTCTAAATGTATCTGAGATAAATGAAAATGCACAAGGCATTGTTTTGATCTCTTAATGGCAATTTCCATAAATACTAACGGTATAGCATAATCATATTCATCTCTCACCACCCTCCCTTTTTACCTCCCAAATCCTCCCTCAACTGAATTCCTCCTTAGGACAGAGACATGGTATACATTGCAATCTTAAAAGTATACTATAGCAATGCTGACTATCAATAATAAAATTAATAACTGGTCTAGTTAAAGTGGTAGTGTTGAGGAAATTAAAAAATATATGTATCCAAAGAGAAATCTTAAGAAACAAGGACATGAATATCAGCAATAGTAAAGGTTTAGGGAAGAATGCAATGCACAACAAGGATATGAATCCTTCAAAGAGGAATTGGCAATTGCTGAATACTCTCTAGAAATAAAAAAAAAGACTCGGCTTTCATTAGAAAATGTTGAAAATAAACTACATGAAAAGGGAGTGGCTGGTGTAAGGTGCCAGTGGCAGTAATGATTAAGTGAAGGAGCTTCATGCTGCTTGATGTTTCTTGAGTGAGGTCGTGGCAACCACTCAGGATCTTCATGAATAACAGTTTATTCTGTGTTGTGGTAGCATTTGGCTGTGTTGATGTTTTGCTTCTGTTTTTTTTTTTTTTTTGTTTTTTGAGGCAGGAACTTTCTCTAGCCCTGGCTGACCTAGAATTTATTAAAGTTCACTAACAAATGTTTTGTTTAATGCACAGTTATTTCCCATTCCTAGGGTTTCCAGAAAAACAATGCCACAAGTGAATGGCTTTACAAAACAGAAATTTATTCTCTTACAGTTCCAGATGCTGGAAATCTTGCAATCAAAATGTTGATGGATCTACACTCCCTCTGAAACTCTCTACACCATAGTGCCTGGTGGCCTTAGAGTTCTGTGGTGCTTAACTCATCTTTGGTTCAGATTCCCATGGACTTCTTATATCTCCATTTCTTCTTATGTAAGAAGTGGTCATAATGGGTTCAGGGCTTATGATCTCATCATAATTATATCTGCCATGGCCCTGTTGCCAAACAGAATCACACTTCAAACAGACATTGGTGAGTAACATTTCAAAGTATCATTAGGGAGCATAATTCAACTTAGGATGATGGATATGCAATGTTTAGGTTGACAGGCATCTATCACAAATGTATGAATAGTTGGTTAAATTTTACAAGGCAATGCTAATAAAAATTCATCCATACTAAGTATTTTCTTAATAAAAAATTCAAATGGTGCTCCTTTTATAATTTATAATTGATGAAAATACCAGACACAAGCCAATATAATCTTTAGGAAGATGATTATCTTTATGCTCTACCAGAAGCAGAGATATTATGAAGTGATAGAAGCTAAGACAGTGACGTATTAGAAAAGACCTATGTGAATGAAAGAGACAAGCCAGAAACTGAGCCATAAAACACAAAGACCCTATTTTTAAAAAAAATTTTTAAAAATTATTTTATTTATTTTTTGGAGACACAGAGAGAGACAGACAGAGAGGGAGAGAGGGAGACAGATAGAGACGGGCACGCCAGCAGTCTCTCAGCTGTTGTGAACAAAATCCAGATGCGTGCACCCCCTTGTGGTCAAGTGCGGCATTGTGCCCTTGTGTCACTTTGCATCTGGCTAAACGTGGGAGTTGGAGATTGGAACCAGGTTCTTAGGCTTAGCAGGCAGGCGCCTTAACGGCTAAGCCATCTCTCCAGCCCAAGACCCTATTTTTTGACATTGAAAACCCATGAAAAATTGAGCTGTTTAGTAAATTGTCTTGGAAAAATATATGCATATAGAAAATACTGAAAATGGATCTCTATTTTATACTATATCAAAGGTGAATAGCACACAAGGTAGAGAACAATGTCTTGATTACCTTATGATAGCAAAGGTGTTATCTTTAACTTGTACTTAAAACTTTCATACATTTACATAATATATTTTGATCATAATCTACTCCTATTACCTTCTCTTGTCTCTCCTCTCCTTTGTTCTTTTCATGAACCCCTTTTCTGTTCTGTGAAGTCCCTCTTCTATTGTGATGTCTTTTTTGTCCTCCTCTATAATATAGGATGGAATGTTGATGGGCCCAATATTGTGCAGGTACAATGGTAAGGTCATGAAAGAATTAGCCACTTCATGACTAGAAGACAGAGTTCCAAAGGACTCCTCTCCATCCTCTGTCTCATCCTCTTCTGGCCTTTTGCAATGGCCTTTGATCCTTGGAGTGGGTGGTAAAGATATCTTACTTAGCCCTCAACAGTCACTTATTCTCAGCACTTTGATGCGTTTTGAATCTCCCCAGTTGTTACTGTCACCTTTAAAAGGAAGTGTCTCTGACCAAAGTGAGGGCATCACTAGTTTATAGACATAAGCATAGATATCTAGAGGGCAACTTGACATGCACACCATATCCATTAGTCAAAAAATAGTAGTAGCTTGTCCCCTATGGTCTATGACCTTCCTAGCCATGGGCTTTTGACTAAGTTTTTAGTACAAGACATGAATCATGATGGGCACAGAAGATTCAACAGTAAGAGAATATAGACTGTGTGGAAGGGCAAAGATATATTTGGAGAGATTTATACTGTTTGCAGTGTTATGAAGGAGGACTTCAGGGTTTCTTACTTACCTGGAGCAGCAGAAAAGAGGAAGTAAGAGGGTGGTGGTGGGAATAGTAATGTGTCTCGGTCAGGAGGGGAGCAAACTCAAAAGTCTTGAGTTAATGCCCAGTATATGTACAGTATGAGGTGGGAAGGAAGAGAACTGAGGAGAGGCACAGGGCAAGAGAACAAGTGGCAAGGCTATGTCATTCAAGGGCTGGGGGCCAGATTTAGCATGTTGAACCTCAAGAGTTATGGAGGGCTTTTGTCTTCTTAAATATTTCATTATGAGGGGTGCCGGGGGCCTCCCATTTATAATATCACACCATATCCCAACCTATCCTATCTCATACCACCCATTCTATTCTCTTTCATTCGACCCCATTTTATCCCACCCCACCCATCCGTATGTATTCTCTTTTCAATTCTACTAGATGGCCTTCCCAACTGTGTTTTAGATAGGAAAGTAAGGCTGTTTAATAAATAATAATAATATATTGTAATAATGACAATGGCAAAACATTACAGAACATTTAACACAAGTCACTAATAGTTCTAAATACATAGTTCTACTCTGTATCTCGCATAAGGTGGATACCATCAGGATTCTTTTTTTTTTTTGTTTGTTTGTTTTTGTTTTTCCATTTTTTGGTTTTTTTCCAAGGTAGGGTCTCACTCTAGCCCAGGCTGACCTGGAATTTGTTATGTAATCTCAGGGTGGCCTCATGGCACTCCTCCTACCTCTGCCTCCCGAATGCTGGGATTAAAGGAGTGCGCCACCACGCCCAGCTTGTTTTTTTTTTTTTAATGTTTATATTTTATTTGAGAGAGAGAGAGAGAAAGGGAGAAAGGGAGAAAGAGAGGGCGAATGAGCATGCCAGGGCATCCAGCCACTGAAAACTCCAGACACATGCACCCCCTTGTGCATCTGGCTTATTTGGGCCCCAGGGAATTGAACCTGGGTCCTTTGGCTTTGCAGGCAAATGTTTTAAACACTAAGCCATCTCTCCTGCCTCAGGATTCTTGTTTTAAAGAAGGGCATTCATTGATTTGTACTCAATTTATAGGAGCTGGGATTTGAACCTGGATAGTTTGGCCCAAGAATCTTTGCTTTGATATGGCCACAAGGGTCAGGAGAAGGGGGACATGGCTCTGTGCTGTCAGCATCCATGGAAAGTCCGGCTGCAACCTGGGCAGAGGTTCTGTTTTTGAGTGTTGTTATATCTAGGAAAATCAGATTTGTATACATTTCCCTGACTCTGCCCAATATTGATCTGACCTAGCATGTGGGTAATCTTTATTTCCTGCTTGATAGAACTTGGAATCACCATGGAAACAACACCTCTGAGGTTTAACTGAGGAAGGAAGACTCACCCTGAATGTGGGCAGCACCAGCCCATGGGCTTGGGGCCCAGAATGAATGAAAGGAGAGAGCAAGCTAAGCTTGTCTGTCTCTTTTTGCTTTCTGATAGTGGGTACCCTGTGATGAACCACATCACCCTTCTGCTGTCACACATGCCTTCCTCCCATGATGGACTCTGTCTTCGAACTATGAGCCAAACTAAACCCTTCCTGCCTTAAGTTGCCCTTTTCAGGTATTTTGTCATATCATTGAGAAACATTACTAATACGGTCTTGGCTAACCTCTTCCTTTTACCATTTTGATGTGTGTGCAGCATGACTCGGGCTGAGGCCAACACTGAGATTGCATTGACATTTGGTGCCATAGCTATGGTCATAGGTGTGCACCTATTTACTTATAGAAATAGTCATACATCTGTGGACAAGGGTTCCATAGGGATTTAAAAAAGACTTTGCTCTTCAGGAAGACATATGTCAGGACACTTCCCAGGAAGCTGGGGATCTGCTTGTATTTATAGCCCTGCTTTACTGACTCCATACCTGCTGAGTGTCAGCACAGACACTGTGTGGTTTGATAAGCATGGGAGGGAGGGTCCCCTTTGAGAGCCTTATGCTGGGGTGGCTGCAGGCGGGGCAGTGCACAGTGCACAGGGAGCTAGGACACATCCTATAGTGGCTACAGTCATGAAAGATGCGGTGTTAGTGGAGCTCCTTTTCCTCCCTGTGATTTTCACTTCTTTCTGTCTATTTTCAGCTGGGTTGCAGTCAGGGGCCCTTCCTATGAACTGTTTCAGATTAACATTGGCGTCAGCCATGCTGTCTGTTGTGATTCCAAATGCATAAGGTCACCAATGGGCAGCCAAGGCTTAGACATGGGTGGCCAGGAAAAACAGTTACAAGAAACACTAAGCAGTCTCTGCTCATTTCCGCTGTGTGGGTCTGTGCAGGTGGCCCTTTCTCTCTACTTTGGTACGATAGGCACAATAGGAGTGTGAGGTTACTGGTCTGCTTCTGACTACCACTGTAGTTATGTCCCTCACTCTACTAGTTGATTGAGAGAGCTGCTGACCACCCAACATTCACATTGCCCTCTAAAGAACTCGTTCCAAATATAAGATGAGAAATGGTGTACAAGGTCATTGGCAGTTCATCTGCAAGAAGAAACTGGAATTGACCTCCTTTTGCTCCTCTTTCATTTTGCTTTTCATAGTAACTCATATTTGTGTATGAGCCCTACAATTTGCAAAGCATGTTAACACATTTGCTTCTCCTAAAATGTAAGAATATTCAAAAATTTTTTAAATAATGATTTCCTCTAGGGAGTAAGGAAGTACACACTTCCACACTTAACTAAGCTATTTTATGTATTGCTTACATATATGCTTGTGTATGAAAAAGAAAGAGACTTAAGATTACACACAGAGGAGGAATAATATAGGACAGATGTAGATAACTGAGAATCTGGCTGATGGCATATAGAATTATTGTTATTATTATTATTTCTTCTTCTCCTTCCCCTTCTCCTCTTTCCTCCTTCTGCTTCTTCCTCCTCCTCCTCCTCTTCTTCCTCATTCTTCTCTTCCTCCTCCTCTCTTCTTCCTCATTCTCTTCCTTTTATTTCTTCTTCCTCTCCTCCCCATCCTTCTTTTTGAGACAAGATCTTTCTGTATAGCCCAGGCTGGCCTCAAACCTCCAACCACTCAGCCTCAGCTCTCAGCGTGCTGGGATGACCCATGTGTTTCATCATAGTAAGCTCTTTGTCATATTCTTGAAGTTCTTCTCCAAGATTGCAATTACATCTGAACAAAAGCTAAATAATGGCCCAAGGTGATTGGAGAAATATTCTTGAGGAAGGTTTAAAGTGGGTAATTCTAATTAATTTTCTTGGAATTTCCCTACAGAATCTAAACAATGTTCAGATTGCAGGCTTTTAAAGACATGATTGTCCAGCTTTGACTGAAATATAAACAAGCAAATTCTTTGACTTTTCTTTGTGAATTTTCACTTAAAGAATGACTGAGGCTTTTCCCTGAACATAATGTATTCCATAGTTATACATGGAACAATGATGTTGTTATATATCCATTGTACCTTTTTTGCATATGTATATGTGTGTGAGGTATAGGTGCATATATGTTCACGTGTGTGTATATATGTGTGAGGGTAAGTGTGCATGTGGAGGGCAGAAGTTGGCATTGGCTATCTTCCTCAATTGCTCTCCAACTCTTTTTTTTGAGACAAGGTCTCACACTGAAGCTGGAGCTTACCAATTAAGCTAGACTAGCTAGCCCTGGGGGTCTTCCTGTCTCTGTGCCTCTGTATTAGCCAGGGTTCTGTAGAGGAACAGAACCAATAGAATGATTTGTATTAAAAGGGAATTTATTGGATTAGCTTACAATAACCCAGCAATAGCAGGTTGCAGGCCTGAGAGTCAACGAACCCAGTAGCTGCTCAGTCCATGAGGCTGGATGCCTCAGCAGTCCCAATCCAGCACTGAAGGTCTGGAGGTGTCCTGGAGAGACGCTGTTCTTCAGTCCACACTGGTCTTCCCACACATCCCCATCCCAAGTCATAGGATCCCACTCTTTTCCAATGGTGCCCTCACTTTAACTTCTGATAGCCTGTGAGGCTGGGAATTGAGCTTGCATTGCAAGTTAGCCAATCTTACAATGAAAGCTTGGGTTTGGTGTTTTGTAATTTGAGCCCTGTTCTGGCTAGAAAGGAGACTCTCCTCCAAGGCATTCTTAGAATCTTAGAAACCTTTGGATCATGTATGTGGGTCTTAAGCTTGGAAATTTCCTTTCTGAGCATATATGTTTATCTAGAGATGTTAGAAGTAACCATCCAGCATTATCATTCATCTTACTTTTTCATAAGTATTTAAAAGTTCTAGATACAGAGTCACTAAATTCCTTGTTGTTAATTCACTAGTGAGGCCATCTTGAAGCTCCAGTTTAAGGTCCCTGAGGTGATGCAGCCAACCTCAACACACAGAGCTGTGACAAGGCCGGAGCATGAGAGTCAGCTCTGCTCTTTACCCAGTTGCAGCCCATGTAAATACATGTGGTGGCTGTGCACACCTAGAATCCCAGTGCAGGAGACATGGAGACGGAGATCCCCAGGGCTTGTCTGGCTGAATCAGTGAGCTCCAGGTTCAGTGAAAAATCCTGTCTTAATAAATAGGCTAGAGAGTGATATCAGGAGACATCTGACATCAACTTCAAGCCTCCATCACCAGTGCACATACACACACACGTGTGCCCATGCACATGAGCACACATACACACACACACACACACACACACATGCAAAGAAAAGAAATAAGAAGACACACTGATCATTAGCTAAGATAAACATTGAATGGAAACAAAATGTGTTCAATTAACAAACATTGATCTACCACTTACTAATAGCCAGGCATGGTCTAGGCACTTTACAAAGATGACCTCATCAAATCCCCCAACAACCCTGAGAGCTGAGGGGACTAGGCTGAGACAAGAATAAGGGGAGGAGACAAGGGTGGCCTCTCCTAGGATGCAGCATGAGGAGTCGCTTTCTCTCAGGTGCCACTCTGAGCTCACAAAACCCTGTGAGTTCTATGGTTTGAATGTGTCCCTCAAGGTTCACAGGCTGGTGATTTGTATGTTACTAGTGTTTGGAGGTGGGGCCTTCAGAAGGTAACTAGGTTAGATGAGATCATGATAATGAAAAGGAAGAGAAACGGAATTCCACCATGTTTTCACTTGCTGATGTCATGGTAATCTTTCAATTACTTAACTTTGGGACTGTGAATGTTGCTCATTATCTGACATACACAAGGGCTCTGAGTTCCATCCTCAGTGCCAAAGTAAATGAATGATGTAATATAACGTAACGAAACATAATGTAACTGTATTAGTCAGGGTTCTCTAGAGGAAAAGAACCAATAGAATGAATTGTATTAAAAGGGAATTTAGGGCTGGAGAGATGGCTTAGGGGTTAAGGCGCCTGCCTCCTAAGCCTAAGAACGCTGGTTCCAATCTCCAGGTCCCATGTTTAGCCAGATGCAAAGTGACACAAGGGCGCAATGCCGCACTTGACCACAAGGGGGTGCACGCATCTGGATTTCATTCACAGCAGCTGAGACACTGCTGGCGCGCCCATCTCTATCTGTCTTCCTCTCTCTCTCTTTCTGTTTCTCTCTGTGTCTCTCTCCAAAATAAAAATAAAAAAATAAAAATAAATTTTTAAAAAGGGAATTTATTGGATTAGCTTATGACAGTCCAACAATAGCAGGTTGCAGGCCTGAGAGTCAAGGAACCTGGTAGCTGCTCAGTCCATGTGGCTGGATGCCTCAGCAGTCCCAATCCAGCACTGAAGGCCTGGAGGCGTCCTGGAGAGACGCTGCTCTTCATTCCACGCTGGAAAGCAGCAAGCAGCAGGCAGCATGGGCAGCCAGGTGGGAGGAGGGGATACTTTTTTTCCTAGAGCTTTCTTTAGATAAAGCCCCCCTCTGAGAGGGGCTGTCCACTCTGGGGGAAGGGCTCACCTGGGGGAAGGATTCCTCCTTTAGTTAATCCTTCCTGGAAGCAACCTCAGAGACACACTTATGAGGAATGTCTGTGGATTCCTAAACAGATCACGCTGACACAAACTTAACCAGCACAGCCTCCAAGCACTGGAATTATAGGGAGGTATTACCATGTCTGGTGTATCAGTTACTTTCTGGTTGCTAAGACAAGATACCTGACCAGCACAGTTTAAGAAAGAAAGCTTATACTTCCGGAGGGTAGAGTTTATCATGGTAAGCACAATCAGCAGAGAGGAAGGAGAAAGATGAACGCTGCTAGTGTTCTCGTTGTTTGCAGTCCAGGACCCCAGCCCTTGAAACAGTGCCACTCAACAGTTAGGATGGTCCTCTTGACTCAACTAACCTAATCTAGAATATCCCTTACACATGACCAGAAATTTATTTCGATGGTGATTCTGAATCCTATCAAGTTGGTAACAGTTATTAACCATCACATCTGGCCTTCATGTGGGTGCTGGGAATCCAAACTCAGGTCCTCATGCTTGCCCAGCAAATACTTCAGTCCTGAGCTCTCTCTCTAGCTCCTCCATTCTACTTTATTATTATTATTTTGGTTTTTCGAGGTAGAGTTTCACTCTAACCAGGCTGACCTGGAATTCACTCTGTATTCTCAGGGTGAACTCATGGTGATCCTCCTACCTCTGCCTCCTGAGTGCTTGGATTAAAGGTGTGCGCCGCCATGCCCAGCTTTCCATTCTACTTTTGACATAGTAGAAAGCTCATCTGGTTTGTGTATTTCTACAATGCTCACTACATTTACCAAGCTATTCAACTATCACCAAACTCCAGTTCTGAGCTGTTTCCATAACCCTGGAGACATCCTTTGGGCCCACTGGCAGTGAGTCCCTAGCCCCCCTCCAGATGTATGTAAATGTAATGTGTCTGTGTAGGCCTGGCTGTTCTGGACATACCATCTGAGTGGAATAGTCCAATATGTGTGTTCTTTTCTTGTCTGGCTTCTTTCATCTAACAGGATGTTTGTGAGGTCCATTTCACCTGATTTTTCTGGTAATTTTCCTTCATATAAGAAGTTACTCATTGAATAAGCAAACATGTCACATTTATTCCTAGTAATGACAAAAGGGATACACTAACACACTGTTGCAGACATTTCACAATGGAACCTGTGTGGAAAGAAACAGATAATTTTTCTTCAGCCTGATAGTTTTTCTTTTCCAGAGGTATGGTTTTCTTTTTCTTTCTTTCTTTTTTTTGATTTTGCGAGGTAGGGTCTCACTCTGGTCCAGGCTGACCTGGAATTCACTATGTAGTCTCAGGGTGGCCTTGAACTCTCGGCAGTTCTCCTACCTCTGCCTCCCAAGTGCTGGGATTAAAGGCGTGCGCCACCACGCCTGGCGAGGTATGGTTTTCTAACAATCACAACAACAACATGAACGACAACACCAATGGACTTTCTTCAAGCCCTGCCAGAATGTGGGAAGCTGTTACTTCCCTCATTTATTTGAGATCTGACAGAGGCCCCTATAATGCACAAGAGGATGCCCAACCAATAAGGAACCTTGTTTTTTGAAATTGCATTA
This sequence comes from Orientallactaga sibirica, assembly GCA_036365145.1. NCBI lineage: Eukaryota > Metazoa > Chordata > Mammalia > Rodentia > Dipodidae > Orientallactaga > Orientallactaga sibirica. The sequence continues at coordinate 2,546,311 of JAEOAD010001604.1, forward strand.
ATTAGACAGGGTTATGAACTGATTTGCAAACATCAAAGTTTGTGGGTACATACATGTAAGTACTTGCATTCTGAGCAGTCACAGTGACAGGACTGATGTCTACAGGTCAAGCAAGGTCACAAAGGTCAGCATCCCAGAAGCTGCACAGAGCAGTGGAATTGATGGAATTGTGTCTCCACAATAAAAAGAAAATGTGATATCTGGGACCAGACCCAATACCTGGAAGTCTCCAAATACTTCCATTCCAAGAAAGGCTGAATGACCCAACATAGGCCTATCATGTGACAATGCCATCTGCTACGAAGTGTGACTGCTAAGGCAATGATAAGAGGCAGCTTTATTTCATAAGAATATTGGCCTCAAGAAATATGATATCTAACATGCGTGTATCACATAAATAGTATTTGTTATCATTTTGCAGAAATTTAAAACATTAGGTTTACTGGAAGATGAAAAAAAATCTCATGGGAAAGGTTTTCTTGTTAGTTTGAAAATGGATTTATAATGCACACTGTTTTCCTTGCATGGGAAAAGAAAACATGTATTTACTTAATTACACATAAATATATAATTTTACTTTTTAGGAAATCTTTGTACTGTGGGGAGAAAAGTATCATGGTTAATTAATGATGAATGCCTTGGGCAGGAGAGAGGAGGATAAAGGTGTTGTGGTCCTCCCTAAGGCCAGCCCAGGAGGGACGGCAGGGTCTCTGCTGAGTTGGGGGTGAGCAGCGCAGAATCCCGACACAGACTCCGGGCGTTGGGTGAAAGCGGGAAGTGAGCTGCCACAAAACTCGTTTTTAAGGGGCTTGGCTGGCCAATCATTGTATGGGGTGGTCCCCCTTTTTGTGACCAATGACAGCCTGTCTCTGGACAGATCATCTTGTAGCAGGCTTCTCAAGAGCATGGGACTGTAGCTGTTGTCACGCCAGGCCTGCGCAGAACACCATGTTCACAGAAGCTACTTCCTGGTTTCTTCTGCCATGTGGTCTGGCTAGGACCAGGCCTGTATTGTGCCATATATAAAGGTCTACACAAACATTCATTCCCAAGTATTTCATTATTGATATAGAGAGGATATGATGAAGTACGAAGTACACTGAGAGAAGAATGGAGATTTGGGGTGTTCAGATAAGGAATTCAGGACAAGCATTGATATGGAAGTAGAATTTGAACTCAGCATTGACAGGACAGACTTTGAAGGTAAATTGGAAGAAGGGATATAGTCTGAAGCAGAGGAAATGTGTTGAGGAAGGCACAGAGGGAAAAGGTAGGGCATGTTAGTGGAGCAGCCAACATCAGAGGCCCATCTGGTACTTAAATGGGATAGTAAGAATTAGCTAGGAAGCAGTTTGGGAAAAAAGTAAAGGCTTCAGTATTGACCAAAAATGGTAGAAATTGGGAGTTACTTATGTTATTTTTCATTGAATGCCTAGATGCAATGGATGTTTCAAGATAATTATTCTGGAGAAAGTATATAGATTGACAGTCAGTTGAGAGGTATAATCTAGGGAATGGGGTGAGAGATATCACAAGGTAGAATGAGGCAGCCTTGATTACTACATGATTGCTATTATACACACACACACACACACACACACACACACACACACACACACACACACATATATATATATATATATATATATATATATATATATATATATATATATATATATGATTTTCTAGGTAGGGTCTCACATTAGCCCAGGCTGACCTAGAATTCACTATGTAGTTTTAGGCTGGCATTGAATTAAAGATTTTTTTGTAGTTATTTGCAAAGAGATAGAGAGATGATAGATAGATAGTAGATAGATAGATGGATAGATAGATAGATAGATAGATAGATAGATAGATATACAGAGAATATGAGAAAGGCACATCAGGGCCTCTTGCCACTCACTGCAAACAAACTCCAGATACATGTGCCACTTTATACATGTGGTTTTACTTGGGTATTGGAGAATCAAATCCAGGCCAGCAGGCTTTGAAGCAAGCACCTTTGAACAGTGAGAAGTCTCCCCAGTGCTTGTTTTGTTTGTAAGACAAGGTCTCACGTGGTTCAGGCTGGCCTCAAAATTTGCTATGTCTCTGAAGATGATTGTGAACTTCTGATCCTCCTGCCTCCACTTCCCTGCTGGATTACAGGCATGCACTACCATCTATGTTCAGTTTAAGTACTAGGGATTCAACTCAGGAATTCATGCATGCTAAACAGGCACTCTATCCACAGAGCAGCATCCTCAGCCCTAAAATGAATTTTGGAGGAAGGCCATGTAGCTGAGTAATATGTTGGTGGCTTTTCTGCACAAGACACCTTTGACTAAAGCCATCTAATGGGTTAAAACCAGAGGATGTTATCACATCTTGGCCTCCTGAGGCAAGTGGTGTTGACCTATCATCTCCCCTCTTCCTTGGAGAAGCAGCCATTGGCTATCTACCTTATTCACTGGGCAAAAGACTCCTTTGGGGCTTGAGAGATGGCTTAGTGGTTAAGGTGCTTGCCTGTGAAGCCTATGGACCCACTTTCGGTTCCCCAGTACCATGTAAGCCAGATGTACAAGGTGGCACATACATCTGGAGTTCATTTTCAGTGGCTGGAGGCCCTGGCATGCCCATTCTTTCTCTCTCTGTCTCATTCTCTTTACCTCTATCTCTTTCTCTTAAATAAATAAATAAGTAAAATCTTTAAAAAAGAAAGAATCCTTTATTTTCCAAGAGATTCACTGTAATATTAACTATTCCTGGGAAAGAGAACTAAAAAGACCTATGTCATGGACCTTTTAGTATGTGTGTGTGTATGTGTGTTAGAGTGTGGGTACATACATATGCATGCATGTGTGTGCAGACCAGAGAGCAACCTCAGGTGTCATTCTCAGGAAGACCATTCATCTTTTGTTTGTTTGTTTTTCTGAGGTAGGGTCTCACTGTAGCCCAGGTTGACCTGGAACTCATAGCAAACCTCTTACCTCTGCCTTCCAAGTGCTGGAATTAAAGGTGTGTGCTACCACACCCGGCTACCATTCACTTTTTTTTTTTTTTTTTTTGAGACAAGGTCTTTCATTGGCTCGGAACTTGCAAATTAGGCTAGGCTGGGGGAGCCAGTGAGTTTCAGATATCTCCTGTTTTTGCCTCTCCAGCTCTGGGGTTATAGGTGTGTGCAGTGGCTCTGTGTGGAAAATATGGGCTCTGGGGATCACACTCAGCATTTTGTGGGAGTTCAAGAACTTTACCAATGGAGGTACCCCCAACCCTTACTTATAGACCTTGGAACTGGTAACTTTATTTATTTATGTTTTTCAGATTATTCAGGGACTGCAGATACCAGCAGCCCATGCATCATAGAACAGTGCACACAATTGTAACTATCCTTGTCCCTGCCTGTGTGACAGGTCCCTGAGACTGCAGGAGCCTCTCTGTTGGCAATAGCCTCCATCTACTTTGGTCTGCTAGTTTTCCAAGTAAGTCTTTTTCTTTGACACAACAATACATCCTCAACACACTGACTTTCATAAGTAGTGAGCAAGAAATGTGGGTCCATGGTTACAATATTATGGAATGTTTCTGGAAATTTGTTTGGCTTTGTGCTATCATTGAATAGGAGCAAGTACAATTTATGCCTTCCCTCAGTCATTGTTCTAAAAGTCAGAACATGCAAAGACATTATGGAGCAGGGTTGCTTGAATATTTCTTTAAACCATTTTTTTGCCTAAGAGTTTTTGAAATTTTATTCTTATTTTCTTTTTGATAATTTCGTAATGCATATAATGTATTTTGATCCTATTTATTCACTCTCTAATTACCCTTTCAGTCTTTTCCCATTAAGCCCTTTCTTCTTCCCAGCTAGTCCCTCCCATACTTTCATGTTGTTGTTTTGGTTTGTGTTTTTTTTTTTTTCATGCCCCACTGACTCTAATTGGGGCTGCTTGCATGAGCATGGATGGGTGGGTGGGGGGGTTATTAACTGGAGCATGGGCAAATTACCAGTGGCTAAACCACGGAAGAACATAGCTCCTCCTTCCTGCTATAACCTTTTACTGTCAGTAGTTCCTTTGGGAAGGGTGAGGTCTCATAGGCACCTCCCACCATCCATGATGGAATGTTGTTAGCCTCTATTTTATACAGGAAACCAAAGCTATTGTGAGTCCATGAGTGCAACAGCCATGTCATTACCAGAAGAAGTGTTTTGCAGCACTTCTCCCCACCTCCCTACTCTTACATCCTTTCTACCTTCTCTTCTTCACTGTTCTTGAGCCTTGGGGGAAAGACATACATAACCAGTTTAGGGCTGCATCCTTACATTAATCACTGCCCTCAGAAAGAAGTATCTTTGATGGTGGCAGAGACTAACACTAACTTATGGGTACAAACAAATATTTAGAAGGCAGTATGACAGTGTGTCCATTTAGCACGACAAAAGTAGTAGATTCCTCTCAGAGCCTATTAACCTCCCTCGTTATGAGATTTGACCAGGTTTAGAGAACCACCATGTACTTTTTCCTCTGCAGCTAACCGAAATTCCAATCAGAAAGCAGTTGGTTACCCTCATAAGAGTCATGCCAGTAATTGTGCCCGTGGGCATGTCTTCCCTGGCAGAAAGTTGTACAGCACACAAGGACCACCACTGGGCAAGACTGTTTTTTTTTCTCTCCAAGAAGCTTGCATAGCACCTTCCAGTGGTGCTATCAAAGCTGGCCAGTAGGAAGAAAACATTGACTTAATTCCAGCTTGTTTTCTTTATGTCCTGCAACCAAAATATGTGGTGTTTTCAGCATTAAGGACTTACCATCTAATTTTGGTGGACAACCAAAAGATTTGCCCAAGAAATTTTAATGGTACATAAAGCAAGGTACACAATTCAAACATTTATTGGTAACAAATCATCAATAAATTTGTTTTTAGAACAAATTTTGCCATTTATTAATGAAAAAAGCTTTTTTTTTTTTTTTTTTTTTTTTTTTTTTTTTTTTTTTTTTTTCCAAGGTTGGGTCTCACTTTAGCCCAGCCTGACATGAAATTCACTATGTAGTCTCAGGGTGCCTCTAACTCATGGTGATCCTCCTACCTCTGCCTCCTGAGTGCTGGGATTAAAGCTGTGCACCACAATGCCCGGCTTCAAAAGCAAATTTGGATAATGAGATGGATGTGCTTGTTTGCTTATTTTTATTTTTTTAAACCTTTTTTTTTTTTATTTTTGGAGAGAGACACAGAGAGAGACAGACAGAGAGAGAGGGAGAGGGAGACAGATAGAGATGGGAGCACCAGCAGTCTCTCAGCTGCTGTGAATGAAGTCCAGATGCGTGCACCCCCTTGTGGGCAAGTGCAGCATTGCGCCCTTGCATCACTTTGCATCTGGCTAAACGTGGGACCTGGAGGTTGGAACCGGGTTCTTTAGGCTTAGCAGGCAGGCACCTTAACCGCTAAGCCATCTCTCCAGCCCATGTTTGCTTATTTTAAAATTTTTTTTATTTATTTGCATGCATGGTGTGTGTGTGTGTGTGTGTGTGTGTGTGTGTGTGCGTGCGTGCGTGTGCATGCACCATGGTCTGTTGGTGCTGTGAACAAATGCTAGATACATGTGCTACTTTGTGTCAGCCTTTATGTGGGTGCCATGAAATTAAACCCAGGCTGACAGATTTTGCAAGCAAGCACCTTTAACCACTGAGCCATCTCCCTAGCCACCTTATTTTTTATTTATTGATTTTCATGTGTATATATGTGCACATGGAGTGGGGTAGGGGACACCAGTGGTTCTTGCCACAAAAATGAACATGCCTGTGCCACTTTTTGCATCTGGCTTACGTGGGGGCATGGGAATTGAACCTGAGTCTGTAGGGTTTGCAAGGAAGTGCCTTTTGACCATAGAGCCATCTTCCCAGTTGCTTGTTTATTTCATGTAAAGAATTAAACCTTAGCTGAAGACTGTTTGATATTACAGGACACAGAGCATCTCTAACAGTTTCCTGCATTGATTACTATGTTTATTTTAGAAATATCAATGCTAAGAACACCACTTCATAAACAAAATAGAGAAGTCTTTTCTAGATCTGATGTAAAAGTACAGATCCAGGATAGTGTCCAGATTGGCCCATCTCTGAGGATATTTAAATTTATGCCTAGGAAAATGGGGCTGTGGTAAAGCATTTGCAGAAAACTTGCCAAGCATGCTTATGGCGCTGGGTTCAATCAGTGAGAAGGAGGCACGGGAGGAACAGGATTCAGAGATGAAGCTCGTTGAAATTCACAGTATTTCATATTTGGAACACAAACTTCATTATTCTGAAGGCAGCAGGGGTAGGGTGGTGGTGGTGGTCTTCTGAGCCCAGAAAAGTACCAGAAGACCCAACACTGATTAGAGGAAGCTGGGGTCAAGAACCAAGTGCTGTCACTGTTAAGTTCTGAAATTTTCTTTATCCAAAAAAGCATTTTTTCCAGATAGTGAAAGTTTTACTTTTCAAAGTCTATTTCTTATATAGATTATATGTGAAAATTCTCACAAGTAAAGTTCCTGAGATGTATGAATGAAAATCAGCAAGTGAGCTCTTGAAGGTTAGAACTTTCTAGAGGTTTTAGAAAGATGACCCAATGAAAGTTTCTATGAACTCAGAACTCCTTCAGATGAAATTCTTCAACTTGAAGTCTGATATCTTTGTGTACTTACTAGTTTGCTTCTTTCCTCAAATTTTCATTAGTTTTCATTTTCTTTTTTAAAAGACGTTTCTGGGGCTTGAGAGATAGCTTAGCTGTTAAGACGCTTGCCTGAGAAGCCTAAGGACCCAGGTTCAATTCCCTAGTACCCATGTAAGCCATAAGGTGGCACATGTGTCTGGAGTTCATTTGCAGTAGCTAGAGGCTCTGGCGTGCTTTTTTTTCCCTCTCTCTCTCTCAAATGAATAAATGAATGAATAGATAAATAAAATATGGATACATTTCTCATTTATAAAATTTCAGTGATTGATAGTGACTGTAGAAACAATATACTAAAAATTGTTAGCACCTCCTTTTGTAAGGGGTGTTCATAAGCACAAAACTTTTATTTTGACAAGATACTTTTTACATGCCTGTTTATTAGAAGCATTTGCAAATAAACTCATAGCTTTTTGTTTCAAGTATATTACATTCCTTTTTTCCCTGGAGAAATTTTTATGTAGGTTAATCTTTAGCAGTTCATGTCTCCACTAACACTGCTTCAGAATGGGAAAGGTTTAAGAGCCACTAACTGAACGCTCAATAGTAATTTTTTTGCGCCTGTGATGTGGGAAGGAATAAATTGAAATTGAAACTGTCTTCTTCCCACAAGCCGCACAGTGTCTGGGTCCAAGTGAAGGTTTGCCACACAGGTCAATTTCTGTTCTATGAATTTACTTACTTTCCACCAGCCACGAAACATGTTTTGGTCTTGGCATCCAGCAGCGGAGGCCATTGCTGAGGCACAAGCATGCTCCCTGCCAGTCCTGGGCTGCTTTATTTGACAAGGACCACAGCCGGCTGGCAGATAGGCTCTGCTTGGATTTCCCAAGCTCCTGGAGGTGAATGGAGGCTTGCTGACTGTGGTCAGGAACGTCCCAATGAATGCTTCCCTAACCAAGTGTTGAAACACTCAATGTTGTAATTAAAATGTAAAATATACACAAACTGCCAAATACAGAAAATGATTAGGGAATTTTCTTTGAAAATTTGTTTGCTCACTTCCTTCAAGCTTCTGCCCTCTAAATCTACCTGGATTGCCTTCCCTCCCCCATCAACAAAATGATCTGTCCTCATCCCTTTCATAAGTCTTGTATCTCCAGAAACATGGATATGACTTATCCTGTCATAAAATATATTTTTGGTGATGTGGTTTTCTTCTCATGTCTCCTAAGACTGGTCTTTACACTGATGCTGTGAAAATTTACTTTGTGGTAGCCAGACAATGGAGGAAAAAACAATTCTAGGAAAAGCAATTTAATCTTGCAACTTGGTGAAATTTTGCTTCATGTTTTATATGGCTTATTGGGTTCATGCAAATTTAAAACTTTCTTGGTGATTTGTATTGGTCATCTATATGTATGTATGAAGGATAGGAAATGGGGGGCGGGTGAGAGGGACAGAGAGAGAGAGAGAGAGAAGAGGGCTGAAGCAAATAAGACAAAGGAACCCTACCTCCTCCAAACCAAAAGAAATGAAAATAAATTACTGTAGTTGAAAGGGCTCCTAATGCACGGCACTTATGCAAATGTACTTATCCATCTGGACATGTGAATCAAGAAAAGTTAAAGTAGAAAAAGAAAAATCTTTCTTCGCAAAGACCCTCCTCAACAGTGTCAGATGACTCATTAAACTGGGAGAAATTAACTTATGTAAGTAGAAAAGGGATTGATAGAATATACAAAGAATGCCTATAGCTAATAAGAAAATGGTAACCCATCAAAAAAGCGAAAAGATACGGATAGATAATTTATAGGAAAAAATAGATGTAACTGAAAACCAGCTTTTAAAATGTATAATTTCACTACTAGTCAAGCAACTGCAAGTTAAAATGAGCTTTTGTTTTTTTCATTTCTTAGATTGGGGCTACTTCAAAATTAAATAGTGTTAAATTTTGATGAAGTCATAGGGAAAAGTTAACTCTCCTCTCTAAATTAAACTAATGGTCAGGATTTAACTTTGAACTGCCTTTGGACAGGGCACTTTGCCAAATCTTTTAAAATTACACACAACTTCTGAGTCAACGATCCTACGTCTTGGTCTCTACCCAAGAGAAACACAGCCACATGTGTATGGAAGGCAGGTACAAAACTGTTCCCAGGCGTATTTTATTGAATAGTTAAAAACCCCACTGAATTTCCACTAATGGGGTAAAAATTAAAACTTTCATAATTTGTCTTATGGAATATTATGCAGCAATTTTCTGAAGTCCAGATACCCACTGTTGGAAATATCTAAAGTCTTCTTACCAATTCAAATCAGTCCCCAAAGTAAATAGTTAATCGATTTACAAAAAAAAAAAACCCACAAACTTGAAAGAAAACTCTTTATGTGGATAATTTTACATAGAAATATGTGGTATATATACGATACCCATAACAGATGCATATATCATAAAAGGATGGGCTAAAAAGTTTGCTCAGTGGTTAAAGGCCCTTGCTTGTAAAATGTCTTGGGCTGCATATAATGTTTAATAGTGTATCTTTGCTTACCTGGATATAATTTCAATTTCTTATAACTAAAATGAGTTCATATTTTATTATATAATTAAGTGTTTTTGAAAGGAAATAATCATATCTTTAATGAGTGAATTTTTAGTATAATTTAATTTTTTGCTGTTTGACTTAATTGGCTCACATGTATTAATGCAATGATGAAATTCTCTAAGTGTAAAGGGCTAGCTAGCACATAACAAACTCTGTTGGCTGGCCACTGCGCAAAGCAAAATCCAAATTAACTTGAGTCATTATGGAAAAATGTCTGAAATGAACAGCTGACAACTGCGAGAAAATATTTTCTTTGACAAAAGGGAGGAGCACTGATGTCCTTTATTTGAATCATGAGGGTTCCCTGGTTGGCAGCACGCTACAGCCAGAAGGTAGATTCATGCTCTCTTGTGGGTGCAACTTGTTCTCCAAATATGAGCATGCGTGCTCTCTCTCTCTCTCTCTCTCTCTCTCTCTCTCACACACACACACAGTCACAAAATGGTGATGTTTAGGACTCTTTTATTTCCCAACCTCTTCCACTCCTCTGTTTCTCTGTGTTGTCCTGAGAGATTGTTGAAGATTGGGACTTGGGCAAGAAATTTGGGCATAGCTTGAGGAGAGGACACATCTGTCCCCTCCCTGTCAGGGTGGACGAGACTACAGTGTGGCAACATTCTGCCAAGAGTCCCCCTTTTGTCTGGAAACTATCTCTCATGGCCAGAGCCTGAGAATGTGGCTGGGAGTGAAAGTGCTTATGTGTTATGTGACCACAGGCATATGGCATTGGTGACAGTTACAGTCCATGCTGTGTGTTCTGGCAGACAGAGGGATGGAGGAAGGGCCTGAAGTTGTAAGGTATCTTATTTAAGAGATGAAGGACCCCTAGAGTATAGAGCAGGGGCTTTGTTGTTTTTTTTTTCAAGGTAGGGTCTTGTTCTAGTCCAGGCGGACCTGGAATTCACTATGTAGTCTTGGGGTGGCCTCAAACTCACGGCAATCCTCCTACCTCTGCCTCCTGAGTGCTGGGATTAAAGGTGTGTGGGCTCAGAACAGAAACTTTGATAGAACACATGTGGCATTTTTTCTGGATTCCAGGTGAACATGGTCTTTAGGAATGACACTTGTTCCACTGTGGTTTTGTTTCATGTGAGGGAGAGGACCTGCCTCACCACTCCTCCCCATGACAAATGCATTTTCTGAGTGCAGTGCTGTCAAGAAGAGCAAAGAGCCAGCACACTGGTAGGTACCAAGTGTGTGTGTGGGCGGAGACACAGACATCTTTCCCTCACCTCTCTCTAAAGGAAGCAGTCTTGCTGATACCTTAGTTTGGACTCCAGCATGAGGAGAGAATAAGCCAGTGTTGTTTGAGTTCCCTGGTTGGTGTCACTTTTCTACCACAGTCTGCAACTAACATGGCAGCACCATTCTGCATTTCAGGACTTCAGGTGACACAACTGTTAGACAGAGACAAAGAAAAGCAAGTAAGGTATCTGGAAATGATTGCCAGGTGGGTGACCCAGTGGGAGCCTTCTGTCACCCAATATATCACTCAGGCTGAAAGAGGAAGTATAAACCCACTCTGGAGAATAGATTCTTGACTACACATTGTGCCTTCCCATGAGTGCCATCCCACAGCAAGACTCATCTATCAAGTCATGTTGGCAGTCAGGTTGTTTGTACAGAAAGAGCAAAGTTGCAAATTAGCCTTGAGGCTCTTTTTCAAGGACTGGCTTTAGAAATAGAACATGATGAACAACGCAAACTGTTCCCAGAGCACATGAGTTTTAACTGGCTATATTTATAGTCAATCTGATTAGGGGAAATGTCTCCACCTCCTTCCAGATCTTCTCTATGCCTTGAATATACATGCATGATGAAATGAGTTCTCCAATGCAACTTCACACGTAGTGTCTGGCAAATAGAATGATAGATCAGAAGTCAGAGGCCCTGGAAGAACAGCATATCTTTTAATATCCAATTTAAATATTGAATTTGTCATTAATTAATTTGCAAGGAGAGAGAGAGAGAGAGACAGAAAGAGAGAGAGAGAGAGAGAATGAGAATTGGTATACCAGGGCCTCTAGCCACTGCAAATGAACTCCAAATGCATGTGCCACTTTGTGTATCTGGCTTGATGTGGGTACTGGGGAATTGAACTTGGGTAGTTAGGCAAGTGTCTTAACAGCTGAGCCATCTCTCCAGCCCTTAATATCCAATTTAATAAAACAACACATTCAAAGATAATCTGCAAACTGGAAAGACAATAAAAGGTCCCCTTCTTCCCCTACATCACATGCCCTGCATTGCAATCTTTAGCGTGAGTTGCTGGTTGACCCTCGGATTTAATCAGACATTTGGCTTGGGAATGAACTAAGACAAGACTGCTAAAATGACTGACGGTTAATCTCTACTGTCAATTTGACAGGATTTAGAATCACTGAGTAGACAAATCTCTAGGCATGTCTGTGAGGGAGTTTCTACATTAGATTGATTGAGATGAGAAGACTATCCTAACTGTGGGTGGAAGGAGAAAGTGAGCTGAGCACCAACATACATCTCCATCTCCCTTTTTCTCTTCCTTACTTGGACTCAGTGTGACCAGCTGCTCCATGCTCCTACTGCCAGGCGTGCTCCATCACGATGCACAGTGTGTCCTCAAGCTATAAGCTAAAACAAACAAACAAACAAACAACAAACAAACAAACAACTCTGAAGTTGCTGTTGTCAGGTATTGTGTCATAGCAATAAGGAAGATTCCTAACACAAATAATTATGTGTAAGTAAGTGCCTTTAGGACTTGCAGTGACAATGGATTATTCCAAGAGGAGAGCTTGGCCAAGCTGAGTATTTTACTGTACGTTTATCTTGAAATTCTGACAGATGTTTCTAGGTATTTCTAAAAGTGTATATTGTAAATGGAGTTTTGTGACTACCAAAGAAAAATGTTGACTTTTAAATTTTAAAGTAGCTTGAGGAAAGAGATCTATATTATCTTGCTCTTTATTTAAAACAAAGTCTATTTGTATATGCATTTTATTATAGATTTGAGCAATTATATATATATATATATATAATGGGGACATGACATTATTATTTTATGGACACTGTACAGTTGAAAGTATTAAAGGATTTGGTCTTTTTCTCATGTGTCCTTGTCACACCTGCTTGTCATGTGTGAAATTGTTTGGACTACATAAAGCCTCTTGCCAGTTCTGCAGAATGATCACAGGCGACTCTCAAAGGAATGTTAAACATTTTGGCCAGCTCAGCTGTCTGAAAGGAACAGACTGTTCTGCCATTGTGTGACACTACTGAAGCTCTCTAGGAGGTTTCAGGGACACACACTCCACTCTTGTCCCTCAGCACTTGGTGCCAGCATCTTCATGGAAAGCACCAGTATATGTCACCCTTCATGACCATGACGGGCTCTGATCCCAGTGTGTGAGAGCTTTCAGAGTTCCACATGCAACACTCAGGTGGCTTCACCCCAATCTTCTTTCTCCCAGAATCTCAGCATCGTGAGCTCCATCTGTTTTTACTGGTCCCCATGCCCACATGGCTCCTCTGCTTTCTTCACTCATCTTCACACCTACATGTGCTTCATGTGGAGAGAAACTTACCCTCTGTCTCAGGGGAATTACTCTGTTCTGGGACTTTCTCTCCCAAGGCCAGAGCATCTCCTTTCCCCAGCCCTTCTGCCATGTTTTTTTTTTTTTTTTTTTTCATATTACACATAGGTATGCAAGTATGTTCTTATCCTTCCATGGTCTGAGGCTCCATAAGCACAAGAGTGCTAATGTTTTACTTCGCTTTTTAGGAACTACCTTTCATTAGTTTTAAATAAATATTTTATTTGCAAACAGTGAGGGAGAGGAAAAGAGAGAGAGAGAGAGAGAGAGAGAGAGAGAATGAGAAAGGGCATGCCCAGATTTTTTGCCACTGCAAACAAACTCCAGACACATGGACCCCTTTGTGCATCTGGCTTTATGTGAGTACTACAGAATTGAACTCAGTATGCCAGGTTTTGCAAGCAAGTACCTTTAATCAATCTCTCCAGCCCATAGTTTTTTTTTCCCTATCTTTTAATAGATGATGCATGTTAGCTTGTAAACATGGTCTTGTATAAGTATACTAATCATTTCAGAGTCTTACTCAGGAGCTGGGGATATAGTTTGATGGTAGAGTAGCTGCCTAGCTTATGTTCAATCTCCAGCATTTCCATCAGTCAGTAAATCAGAGTTTATTCAATTATATCAAGTATACACAGCATAAAAGTGTCCACTTTACGCACCTGTAGAGTGTAGAATCTGAGACATCAAGTACTCTCATACTCACTTTATAAATCCATCTGCAGAACTCCTTTGTCCTTCCAAACTGAAAGTCCTCACGCATTACATGCTAATGCTCCATTCTTCCTCACTCTGAGTAATCTGAGTACTCTAGATGCCTCATTTTAGTGGACTCAGAGAATACTTGTGAAGGGCTTTATTTGATTTTCTTCATCTATTGAAGTGCTTGCACCATGCAAAGCAACTACACATCATAAACACTGAGGAAAAAGTGAAGGACAAATTGTGGAGCAGGTACTGTGGTTTGAAAGCCTTGCATTATTCGATTTGCTGTTCTGACAAAGGAGGGCCGTGCTTTGCCAGATGCCCGCACTCAGGAGACAGACCACAGGCCATCCCGCTGCCTCTAGGGCAGTTTGCATAGGAGGTTTTCAGCAATCCTGAGCACTTCCATGCTGACAGAGCACATTGTTTCAGAAAGTATGATTAAGGCCTTGGTGTCTGGGAGTTCAGAGGCTGTTTTACCAGTGCAGCTTCCTCACTTAGAAACATGGGTTGGTGCATTCCTCACACAGTAGGGCACAGAGCAGCAGCGACAGAAACAGGGATTTTCTCTGCCCTAAGGGGGTGGCAGCTCTGAGTACTGGCTGGCAGTGTGGAGTTCCAGACTATAGCCTCAGGATTACTGGAATGGTATCAACACCTCTCAACCTCCACTGCAGAAAGCGGTGTTGGAGAAATCTGAAGCAAGCAGTCCTTTCTCATTTCCACTGACCGAGTTCAAAGAAGTCCAGAAGCATTTATAAACGCAGTGAGCCGCACTTCTGCATCTCCTGGGGTGAGCTGGTATCAAAATGCCCCAAATTTGGGTTCCATCTAGTTTCAGCTGTTCCCTGTTCACCAAGGCAGCCTGGTGACTGTCACTTGGGTAGCTATGTCCAGTCTCATTCAACAGTTGCTTGCTCCTGTGGCTCCTTGAGGGGCTACTTGATCTGCGGCATAAACGTGATCAAATGAGTCAGGGGAGATGCTTAGCCACTGCTTGAGAGATGTGACCTAGAGCATTTCATGTCAGTAGTTTTGGCAAATAAAATCTCCTTGGCATACACTAAGATGAAGACACAACACTAAAGTTCTCAAAAAGGTAGTCAAATCCTGGCATGGTGGCTCACGCCTTTAATGTTAACAGTCAGGAGGCAGAGGTAGGAGGATCACTGTGAGTTCGAGGCCACCCTGAGAATACATAGTTAATTCCAGGTCAGCCTGGGCCAGAGGGAGACCCTACCTCAAAAAAAAAAAAAAAAAAGGTAGTCAATATTTAAATATTATTGATTCCATAAGCATTCTTAATTGGGGAAACTGTGAATAATGTTCTGTGAACAAGAAAGGTGAAGGTTTATATAACACACGTGCACACAGAGATGGTTGGACTAGAGGCTTTCTAAAATCTTTGTTTTCAAAATAAAAGTATTAAGGAAATGCCAAAAAACAACAGTCATTGTCACTTCTGTGACTATGTCTAAAGAACTTCCTAACAGCCATCAGTGACTCAGCAGAAAACAAATATTTACCTCGATCGTTCTAGTAAAGAGTGGGTGATGCAGCTACTTCCCACAGAGGGTCAAACAAGGCGTGATAGCGGAGGCCTGTGACAGCAGGAAGCCATCAGCCCCTGCTTAGAGGGGACAGTATTCTTGGAGCCCACAGAATATCAGGGCTGAGCTGGCTACTCTAGGAGTGAGGAGATACAGATATTATCAGAGACAAGGCACCCAAAGAGGAGGAAAGAGAAGAAATTCTCTGCCCAGTCCCCCATAATCTTTGTAACAATGCTTCCTATTGGTTAACACCAGGCAGAAACCAGCCAGAAGCAAGCCTCTGACCAAGGATCCAAGACTGGAGTCACAAGAGAGAGAAGCTGAGAAGGGGAGGAAGCAGAAGCCTGGGAAGGAGAGACCCATGGGAGATGTTGCTCTGGAGAGTGTTCCCTTCCTGAGGACACTACGCAGAGCCAAGCGGAACACAGCAGACCCACAAAGAAGTACCGCTTTTGGTCCATTTCACAGAAAGTGTGAAATAACCCAGATTTAGGACAGCACTGTGCAAACAAAAATTTGTGTGAAGATCAGTATGGTGCTTTTACTTTTTGTTAAAATATTTGCTAATGGTAGCCTTTTGTTATTGTCATAGCTATTCAGTTTTCTCTTGAGCTCTTTTTCCATTTTTGTATTGACTGTATTGAGTCAGGCACAAAATGGGTGATTTTTTTTTTAAGTAGAAGAGATACCATCTTTTATTTTATTTTAATTAATTAATTTATTTATTTATTAGAGTGAGATGGAAAGAGAAGGAGAGAGAGAGAGAGAGAGAATGGGTGTGCCAGGGCCTCCAGCCACTGCGAATGAACTCCAGATGCATGCACCACCTTGTGCCTCTGGCTTACATGGGTCCTGGGGAATCACCCCAATATCATCTTTTTAAAAGGGGATATACCTAGCTGGAGGGATAGTGTAGTGGTTAGGGCACTTGCCTGCAAAGCCAAAGGACCCAGGTTCGGCTCCTCAGGACCCATGTAAGCCAGATGCACAAGGTGGCACATGTGTCTGGAGTTCTTTTGCAGTGGCTGGAGGCCCTGGCATGCCTATTCTCTCTCTCTGCCTCTTTCTCCCTCAAATAAATAAGTAAAACAAAAAGATATAAAAGGGCCATACCAATAATATATAGTAATCAATGCATTGTTGATTTGAGTGGCTGTATGGTATATCCTTTCTTAAATATAAAATAAAAGTGAAACCCTACCTCAAAAGAATGTAAAATAAAAGTATTTGTACATAAATTCTTTTCCCCACTATGGAGATTGACCCTAGGTTCTCATATATGGTAGGTATGTGCTCAACCACTGAGATACACGTTCAGACTGTCAGGCTTTTTGTTTGTGTGGGTTTTTTTTTTTTTTTTTTTTTTTTTTTTTTTTTTTGGTGTATGTTTGTCTGTGGAGAGAGAGAGATAAAGGCCAGAGTTAATGTAAGGTGTCTTCTTTGATTGCTCTCCTCCTTATTTACTGAAGGAGGGTCTCTCACTTGAACGCACGGCTGCTCAACCTGCCCTGAGGGTCCCCTCTCTCTGCCTCCCAAGTGTTGGGATTATAGTTGGTTTGACATGTCTGTCCATTATTTATGTGTGTGTTGGGGATCAGAGCGCAGGTCCTCAGACTTGTATAACAAGCACCTTATCCACTGTGAATGGTCTCCCCAGACCACTTAAAAAGCAGTTTTAAAATTATTCTCATGAATGATTTCTTGATGTTTCATTTTCTGAGTTCTTTGTATTTTTTAGATAGTACTCCTCTGTCAGCTGGCTCTTCTCCCATTCTCTAGTTTGCCTCTTGACTTGGTTGATAGTTTCCTTGGTTGTACAATTGCTTTTTAGTTGCATGAGGTTTCATTTGTTGATGGCTTTCTATATTTTCCTTCAATCAGTGTCCTATTTAGAAAGCTCTTCCTCACACATGAAAAAAACTCATTCTCTGTCTGTAGTCTATGGAGGAGTCTCTCTGTTTCCCATCAGTTGCACGTCTCTGCTTTTGGCAGCCTCTGCTAATCCCAAATTTTTCACGTGGAGTAAGGCTGATACCAGATGACATAGGGTTGGGAAGTTCCATGCTTTGGTTTTACCTATGATAAACATGAGTTTAGAAGCCTCCAGCCCATCTTATGGCTATAGGTGGGAAGGAATGTGGAATGAGGTTATTTTTGTTTGTTTTAAATATTTTTATTTATTTATTTATTTGAGAGAGGGAGGGACAGAGAGAGAGAGAGACAGAGACTGGTAAAGAAAGAGAGAGAGGCTGATAGGAAGACTGAATGAGTATGGGTGTGCTAGGGCCTCCCGCCACTGCAAATGTATGTACCACTTTGTGCATCTAGCTTTATGTGGGTACTGGGCATTGGAACCCAGGTCTGCAGGCTTTGCAAGCAAGCAAACACCTTTAACTGATGGGCCATCTCTCCAGCTTGGACTGAGGTTCTTTTGATAGTAGTCAAAGAACCATTCAAGGGAGGGGTTAAGGGTCATGGTTTTCTTGGGTCAGGGTGAAGTGATTGGGGAAGCTCAACAAAGCTTTAAGTGCCATTCTGGATTAGTTAAGTAATATAGTTCATCATGGTGGGAAAGTCACGGCAGCGGGAGCATGGCAGCTAGTCACATTAAAACCATAGCCAGGAAGCGAGAGTGGGAAATGATGCTCCGTTAGCGTTTTCTTGTTTCTTCAGTCCAGGATCACAGCCCGCAGGATGGTGAGCCTTTGTATCTCAATTAACTTATTCTAGACATCCCCTTGTAGATGTCTTAGAGATTTCTTCTTTTAGTGATTCTAGATCCAGTCAAGTTGAAAATGGAGACTCACCGTCTCATTTCCACAAGCTATTCTGTTTTGTAGAGGGTCCTGTCCAGTGCCATGTTTAGTGGATGGCTAGCCTGTGTGTGGCTGTGTTGCGGGGGTATAAGCCTCTAGCTACGCAAGCCAAATGACCATCCAGATCATATAGGTGTCCAGTCTTCTGTGCTGCACTGTGAATTTTGTTGAAGACTCTTAGCACCATGAAATGCCTTTCTTGGGCATGTCTGCACCCCTAGTAATCAGAGCTGGCTCCCTGAGGAGAGAAATCCTTTGCTAAAATGTTACTTGGGGGGCTGGGGAGAATGCTCGGTGGGCACAATGCTTTCTTTGCAAGCATGAGTATCCAAGATTGGATCCCCAGCCAGCAGCCCTGTGGAAAAGTCAGATGTCAGATACATGTCACTCCAGTGCTGGAGAGGCAGAGACAGGAGGCTCTAGAGTTCATTGGCTTGTCACTTTAGCCAAATTGGTGACTCTAGACCAATGAGAGATTCTGTCTAAAAAGAGATGGATGACATTTCAGGAATGACACCTGAGGTTGCACTCTGGTCTCCAACTGCATGCACACACATGTGCATGTGCACCTGCACAAACATATGTGTGCACATACATATGAACATTCATACAACCACCTACCTATATATGCAAAAAGAGGAACTAAGATTCTATGTTCACACCAACATAAATGTTCTTTTGTTCCATAAAATTCCCAACATCTCCTTTTTAGAGATCTTTTGTACTCCCCATGAGAATTGCATCCCCCCAAATTAACAAAAACATTAATAAAATAAGTTTAGGGGAGATGGTTAATTTTGGGGTATGGAGTTGGATAATGGGCACATAGTAAACTCTCAATGGTCAATTCCTTATATGAGGTGCAGACATTGCAGGCTGCATGTACTTTTTCAACTTTTCCTTTCTCTCATTTCATTATTTTGGCACACTTTTTAAATAGAAATTTGGGGCTGGAGATATTGCTCAGTAGGTAAAGGTACTTGCTTGTAAGCTTACTGACCCATTTGATCTACTTTAGCATCCTTGTAAGTCAGACACAGCGTGGTCCTCATGGATCTGTAATCCCAAAACATCTATGGCAATGGGAGACAGCCAAGAGAATCTGGAAGCTTGCAAGTAACAGCAGTGAAAGCAAGAACGATCCTGTCTCAAAAGGAGGTAGAAGGAGAGGAGAACCCCAAATTTCTCTCTGACCTCCATACACGTGCTGTTTCATGCAAATATGTATACACTCAACCATATACATTCACACATATACTTACACACAAGTGAAAAAAATAAAACAGAATTTTCATCACATCAGTGAGAAAACATGGATTCCAAGATTTTTGTGTGTGTGTGCTGACCTATGGCAAGTCATCTTGCTGAAGTCACCACTAGAAGAATTATCCAAAGACAATCAAATGCAGGGGTACAAGCTTCATTATTAGACATGGACACAAAAGAAGCCACATGAAAGAGATGGAAAGCAGGTTTCCACAGCCTCCCTAAAGGTAGGTAGTGTCCCTCCTTTCCATCCCTGCTCTAGCCAGGGATGCGGCCCCTCTGTCTTGGTCCTCCCACCTAGAAGAAAGGTGAGGGTGACATGTATAGTGGCTGACATGCTTCTTCATAAGTGACATGTCTCAGCATCTCAAGTCTCCACCTAGCAATGTGTGTTTACTATGACAATACAGCAAAGATGACAGTTGGGCAAAGGCTTCTTTGGAGTATGCTCCAGCTTAGAAACGGTCCCGGCCCCCTCTTCCACCCAGCGTGGGCTCAGGTGAGGAAGCACTGAGGCATATTCTTCCCACCACAGGAAGTTGCTGATTGCTACAACTGCAGTCTATGGGTTGATGCCAGGGCATCTGTTGCTCTCAACCCCCTTCTCTTACATCTTAACCGTTTCTGCTTCATTTCATCACCTTTGGGAAGGGAGGACTACAAAGGAGCTGGCATTGTCATCTAATTTTGTCCTCCTCATGCTGAAATGGGTGTGATTTCCTTATTTTAGTTAGAAGAAACACCAGGCTCTGTGAAGCTAAGCAACTTGATGAATGTCACACTAAACCTTTTGTTTCTGATTCAAATTCAGGTCTGTGCAGAGCTTAGTGTTATTTCTCTTGCTCGGAATAAAACCTCTTTAAGAAGACTTATAACTATTCTCAAATGATCATAGAAATTATTTAGTGATAGAAAATGGATGGTCTTAAAACCCTTTCCAATATCAAATGGGAAATCAAAAAGCCATTACTTTTTAACTTAATTCAATTTTTTAAACAAACAATAACAACCATAGATGCCTGAAAAATATTCAGACAGTAGTCCTTTCTTTTATTTTTAAAATATGGTAAAGAATTTGGAACTGTTTTCTAAAACTATAGAATGGACTAATGGTCAATTTTGTTCCTTTTAAAACATACTGAGTTGTTGGGGTTTACTTCAAATTATCTTGGAGTCACAGTTCAGAGAAGTAAATTCCACAATATTTTATTGCCAATGCAATTTTCTCAGAATTTAATTGGCTATGCATGATTGTTGAAATCTGTCTAACGTAGGCCCAGGCACCAGCGCTTCCTGCACAGTGAAGGAAAGGGCCTCCTGCTGGGGCACAGCTGGGCCTCCTGCTGAGGTTGGCTGGAGAGAGCCTGTTACAAGCTGCCTGCAGGGAATCAGGCACTCCAAGCCTTCTGGAGAAACTCACCTCGTGTTAGGCTGCACGGAGCCAGACAAGAAGTTACCCAACCCGGCAAGTCTTTAAGACATACTCAGAGACGGATGACCACAGCCATTAAAGATTCCTTGTTCCTGAAGCAGCCCAGCCTGAGGTGCTGACGACTCATTGCAGGATTAATGTATTTCACCTTTCACCAAAACTGCAGCCAAAATATGTTCCCATCGTTATGGGCTTGTGAAGTTAATAGTGGCTGTACGGAAACAGACGGGGAGGATGGCCGCAGGTTCTCTAGCCTGCCTGACGAGCCAGGATGTGTTCAGCCAGTCACGTGTGTCATGGTTTCTTTGATCCATGTTCTTATCTGTGGTTCAGATTATAATGCATGTTTTTGATATGTATGTGTGTGTTGTGTGCATATGTGTGTGTACGCACAGATGAACATGCTCTGTGCTCACATGTGTAAAGGCCAGAGGAAGACATCAGATTTCTATTGTTCTGCCTTGTTTCCCTGAGACAGAGTCTCTCACTGAACCTGGAGCTCTCTGATTTAGGTGATACTGACTGACCAGTATCAGTATCTGTCCCCCTTACCACTAGGGTTACAGGGATGTGTGGTCATGCTTGGCCTTTTATATGAGTGTTTATATGAGTGTTTATATCGGTGGTTGAAAGGTAGCTTTTATGGACTTTGTCTGCCTGGGTTGTCCAGTAAGGTCAGAGTATGCATTTACAAAGGGTGAAGCTGAACAGAGCATAACTATAAGTGAAATATCTGTGGGACAACCAGGAGGCGTTAATAACCAGGGAGAGGTACTGGTTTCTGAAGCTTTCTGTTCCCTACCCCAAACCTGGAGCTTACTACCACTCACACACTTGTGAATGCAGATGGAGCAAATATCCTCCAATCTCATTCCAGTTTTCCCAGATCACAAAGCTAAAAGCCCCAAGAGTGTCTGTTTTACAACACACTCTACAATCAAAACAAAACTAAGCATGGTTATTGGAAAGTCCATGAGCAGTTATCCAATACTAATTTTTTGGTTGAATAATGGTTTGGGCACATATTTCCATCCAAGAAATATTAAATGCCAATTTCCATTTGTCTACCTCCCATTTTGTCCAGAGAACAAAAAGACTGCCCCCTTTTGATTATTTGAATTGCATATCTTCCATGCTACCAGCCAACATCAGCAGTGACCACAGGAGCTTGTGTTTCTGGTGAAGACTAGTTGCAAGGGGGCTAAAAACAGAAAGGATTTGCAGAATTCCGGGGTGAAATAAACAGAATTTGGAAGGACCTTGTCTGTTGGTATTCCTAACACTTGCTTATTTTGGTAACTTTAAAAAAAATTAGGGACATGTGCATAACCTCTCCATGGCTTGGGAAGCATCACAGACAAGGGAGCAGAAAGAATGCCAGAGGAAGAGGATGGGGAAGAGCGCTGTGAAATGCTGTCTTCTGGACGTGCTATGGCCATTGCAATCATGAACTCACAGTAGCTGGAGTTACCTGCGTAAGTCCTGCACAACACTAGGCCTATGGATGGAGAAAAGGCCATGAGGCCTCACCCCTCCCTGAGGAGCTATCGGCAGTTCATGGATGCTGGGGAAGGGGGAGATATTTTCTTCAGAGGTAGAGACACTGGTAAATTGCCCCTGCTCCAGTAAATAACCCTCATCCATGCTCAAGCAAGCAACTTTAACTCAGTGGTCATGCAAAAAGTAATATGAAAAGTGGGACGGAAACTAGTTGGGAGAAGAAGGGGTTCAGTGGGAGAGGGAGGGGGATAAGAGCATAATGGGGGTGCACATATTCAAAATGCAATACATACATGTATGAAATTGTCAAAGAATACATAAAAATGCTTCAAAAAAGAGAGATTAATGCCCAACTGCCCCCAGGGATTTTAGAGAAATTTTTGGCTACAAAAACTAAAAAGTATGAATCAATTTTAATTCCATAATAGGTCTCTGTGATTGCTATCTTAAAGGAAGGATTAGAAGAAGGGAAATATTTCATTCTATTAACTAAACATTGCAGCTAGTCCCATTCTGACTTTAAATCTTTGTTTACCTAGTCTATTATATATAATAGATTTGTCAAATTCGTTCTTCCCATGGGAGGCTTCTATTTAAACCTTCTTTAAGTCAGTTTCGGCTTGACTGAGCTCAACAGCCTTACCTGCAGTGACATTAATTCTGCAGGAATAATTGCTTGGCTTTCCACTCAGGCTCTGAAGAAGTCTTGTCAAAGCCTCTGGGACCCAAACCAGCATGGCAATAAAGCCCAGAGGAGTGTGTCTAGTATTTAGATGGCTCCTGTTTAAGATTCAGGAATTAAATTTTTTTTTAAAAAAATTATTATCTGGTGTGTGTGTGTGTGTGTGTGTGTGTGTGTCTGCCAAAGTTTTCATGTTGAGATCAGAACCTTTGGGTCATTTCTTGCCTGCCCACCTCATTTGACACAGGGTTTCTCACTCAATATTATTGCTCTGCTGTTCTTTGTTGCACTTGTCAGAAGCTTCTGGGCAAGTCCCCTTTCTTCACTGCCCATCTTGCTGTCAGCAAGGTTCCTGAAGCCTGCCATGGCTTCCAGCTTTTTATGTGGAGCCTGGGGCTCATCCTCAGGTACTGTAGCTTTATCTACTGAGCTATTTCCTCAGCGCCAAGATTTAGGAATTTATGCATTAGTGATGTGAAGTTATGAGGTCATGCATCTGTGAAACTTGTCTGGTTTGTTGTTTCTTATGTTCTACAAAGACTCAAAATGACGGATTGGGATGAGGTAAGGGCACAACATATCATCCAAACTTGTGAATAAAGGAATTGACGCTGTTAGACGCTTTGTGCTTCAAATATTGAAGTCTAAGAAAATTTTGGGGAACAATATGATTTAGTATTTTACTTTTCAAAATGAGAAAATGTTTGTCTAATGCAGTCAAAATAATACATTCAGATTGTTAGAAGTTTCAGCATATAGAGGAAAACTGGAAGTTCCAAGCCAAACCCTCACTGGGTCACTGGGTTAACATTTTACTTCTAAAGTTGGGCCATACCATACCTATTGGATGTAGTTTTCTTTGCTGGGTGTAAGCTCATTGTGATGGTTAATCTGATTGTCAGCGTCACTGGATTTAGAATCACTATGGAAAAAAGTCTCTATTCATTTCTCTGAAGGAGTTTCTAGATTAGGTGGAGGACCCACCCTCACTATGGGCAGCACCATGCCATGGGCTGGGCTCCTGGAGTGCATAAAAAGGAGAGAGCTGGTTGAGCACTCAGTATTCATTGCTCTGCTTCCTCCCTCCTAGTGTAATGATGTGATGGTCAGCTTCCTGCCCCAGTCATGACCAATTTCCCATGAAACTGTAGGTTGAAAATAAGTTCAGGTATTTTGTCCCAGTAATGAGAAAGTAATAGATAAACTCATGCACATATACCAGTTTTAATACAGATCTTAATTAGAGTTTGAAATGATTCTATTTAGAACTCTGTTTCTCTCTGTGGATTATCAAGTTATGGATGGACTTTATACTGGTTCCTCTTGGCAGATTTGTTATTTTTATGCTATAGCATAGTGTATATCTTATGCAACTTGAATCAATTGTGTTACACACACTTATATTTTTCAGTGTTGGTCATTGAACCCAGGGCTTCATATATGGTTAATAAGCATTCTATAAATGAACTGCATCCTTGACTCTGAATTTAACAAAGATAAGCAAATGTAACTCATAAACCACACTTCTCACAATGAGAGTATTTTTTTTTTTTACCATATATACAACTCATAATAGATCAATACCTGGAGTATATAAATAACTTAATTCAACATCAAATGAATCACCTAATAATTAAAGAATGTAAAAATAACACAAGCATTTCTCAAAAGAAGTAGGATGTCAACAATGAATACATGAAAAATTATCATTAGCATTAGCCCTCAAGGGGATGCAAATCAAAACTATATTGAGATTCTTCTCAGTCCAATCTGCATGATCACTGTTAATAACACAAATGAGAACAAATGCAGGGGAAAGGAATGATTCTGCACTCATGATGACAATGTAAATCTTCATAGCATGAGGGGAATCTGTATGGATGTCTTTTTCTTTAAAAGTTTTTTATTATAATAAAATATTTCATTATGGTATTTTCAAGCAAATTTATGTGTTTTGCTTCCTTCTTCTTCCCTTTACTCCTCTTCCTCCACCTTGTTTCTTATCATTTTCATGTCACATGTGTCCTTTAGACCTTCCACACTCTTTCTCAGAAACTTGTTCTTTTTTAAAAATTTTCTTTCTTTTGTTTCTTTTTTCTTTCTTTCTTTTCTTTTTTTTTTTTTGAGGTAGGGTTTCACTCTAGCTCAGGCTGACCTTGAATTCACTCTGGGTGGCCTCAAACTCTCTGCAATCTTCTTACCTCTGCCTTCTTAAGTGCTGGGATTAAAGGCATGCACCACCATGCCTGGCTCCTTGTTCTTTTTTAAAAAAATATTTATTGTTTTATTAACAACTTGTATACTTACAGACAATAAACCATGAGATTTTCCTCCCCTCCCCCACTTTCCCCTTCACAACTCTGCTCTCCATCATATCTCCTCTCCATTAGTCTCTCTGTTAATTTGATGTCATCATTTTTTTGTCATATTATGAGGGTCTTGGGAAGGTATTGCTAGGCAGTGCAAGGTCATGGGTAGCGAGGCCAATTTCTGTCTGGACAGTTGAATTGTAAGGAATGGTACCCTTCCTTTGGCTCTTACATTATTATTATTTTTTTTAGTCAGGTCTTTATGTTTATTTTTGTTTATAAATATTTTTTCTAACATTCATTCTGCCACCTCTTCTGCAATGGGCCCTGACCCTTGGATGGTGTGATAGAGATGTTTCAGTGCTGGACACTCCTCCATCACTTCTTCTCAGCCCTCTGTTGCCTTTTGGGTCATCTCAGTGGTCACTGCCATCTGCAAAGAGAAGCCTCTCTAGCCAAAAGTGAGAGTAGCATTGATATATGAATATTAACATTAGGTGTAGTGCTTTCAGGGCAGGTTGGTGAGAATAATATATGCATTTAGCCAGACAAGAGCAGGCTTTATACCCCTAGGGCACATGACATCTCCTGCCATAGACTTTTGATTAGGTTTTCAGTACTAGACATGTATTTCCTCCCATAGAGTGGGTCTCCAGTCCAATTAGAAAGTAGTTGGTTTCTTCCAGAGCAGAAATGCCAATATTGCACCTATTCAGTCGTTTGGCTTGTCTGGCCAAACTGGAGGCTTCCAGTGTCCACTGTTTTCACCACTGATGACTTCTGTCTCCCATAGGGCTGCATGCAGTGCAGCTTTTTCCAGCTTTCAGTTGGCTGGTCTACAGGAAGCAGGTTTTCTGCTAAGCACCAGCTTGATTTCTCAGTAATCTCACTGCCCGCGCATGTGAAGTTTTCAGCAATAGTGTCTTACCATTTGTTATTTGTGTGGAACCAAGGGTCTTGGCAATAGACTGTAATGTTGTGGAGGCAGCAGGGACCAACCTGGCCAATAATTCACTGGCAGCTATCCCATCCCTGGAACTGAAAATTTTCTAGTAGCAATTTATGGCTACTTGATGTGTCTTATTCCAAATATCTTGAATTTTGGTTGACCCTCCCCTTCTTTTACACAATCTTTCCCCCTGGCCTTGCTTAGGCCTTTCCCCTGCCTATAAGATGTTCTTCTACTTATATTTATACAATACCATCCCTTAAGTCCTTCCCTCTCCTCCCTCCTTATTGCCCTTTCCTAGCTTACTGGCCTCTGCTGCCAATTTTTGGTTCTAGCTCACACACAAGTCTGTACATTTGTAGTCAGAATCCACATATGAGAGAGAATATGCAATGTTTGGCTTTCTGAGCCTGGGTTACCTCACTTAGTATAATCCTTTCCGGGTCCATACATTTCCCTAAAATTTCACAATTTCATTTTTCTTTACTGCTGAATAGAACTCCATTGTGTAAATGTGCCACATCTTCATTATCCATTCATCTGTGGAGGACATCTAGGCTGGTTCCATTTCCTAGCTATTGTGAATAGAGCAGCGATAAACATGGCTGTGCAAGTATCTCTAAGGTAGTGAGAAGAGTCATTAAGATATATGACTATGAATGCTATAGCTAGACCATATGGTAAATCTAAGAACCTTCACACTGATTTCCACAATGGCTGTATCAGATTACATTCCCACCAACAATGTAGATGGGTTCCCCCTTTTCCACATCCTTGCCAACATTTATTGTCATTTGTTGTCTTGATGATAGCCATTCAGAGAGGAGTGAGATGGAATCGCAAAATAGTTTTAATTTCCATTTCCCTGATGGCTAAGGGTATACAACACTTTTTAAGATGTTTATCTGCCATTTCTTCTCATGAGAACTCTCTATTTAGTTCCATACCCCATTTTAAATTGGGTTGTTTGATTTCTTATTGTTCTGGTTTTTGAGTTCTTTTTATATTCTGGATATTAATCCTCTGTCAGATGTTTAGCTGGCAAAGATTTTCTCCCATTCTGTAGATTGTCTCTTTGCTCTATTCACAGTGTCCTTTGCTGTACAAAAGCTTTGTAATTTCATGAGATCCCAGTGGTTAATTAGTGGTTTTATTTCCTGAGCAATTGGGGTTACATTCAGAAAGTCATTGCCTATGCTATATGTTGAAGGGTTTCTCCTACTTTGTCCTCTGGCAATTTCAGAGTTTCAGGTCTAACATTAAGGTCCCTGATCCACTTGGACTTGATTCTTGTGCATGGAGAAAGACAAGAATGTATTTTCATCCTTCTGCATATAGATATCCAGTTTTCCCAGCACCACTTGTTGAACAGGCAGTAGCTTCCTGGATTAACATCTGGGTCCTCTATTCTGTTCCATTGATCTACATGCCTGTCTTTGTGCCAGTACCATGCTGTTTTTGTTACTATGGCTTTGTAATATAGCTTAAAATCAGGTATGGTGATACCACCAGCCTGATTTTTGTTGCTCAAAATTGTTTTGGCTATTCAAGGATTTTTTTTTTTTGTGCTTTCAAATGAATTTTAGGATTGTTTTGTTCTACTTGTGTGAAGAATGCCATTGGAATTTTAATGGGGATTGCATTAAATGTGTAGATTGCTTTTGGTAAGATTGACATTTTCACAATATTGATTCTTCCAATCAAGAACACGGGATGTGTTTCTATTTCCTTGTGTCTTCTGCAATTTCTCACTTGAGTGTTTTAAAGTTCTCATTGTAGAGGTCCTTCAATTCCTTGATTTATTCCAAGGTACTTTATTTTTTTGAGGCAATTGTTTGTTGTTAGTATTTATGAAAACTACTGATTTTGTGTGTTTATTTTGTATCCTATTACATGGCTAAAAGTGTTTATCAGCTCTAACAGTTTGCTGGTCTTTAAGGTCCTTTGTGTATAGAATCATATCATCTGCAAATAATGTCACCTGCATGTGTCCTTTTGTTATTTATAAGAACCCTGTTCAAGGGAAACAAGAGTTTATAATCATCATTGTATAAACGAAGTCATTGAGCCCAGAAGTGTCAGTGACTTGTTCAAGGACACCCTCCAAGTGGGGGCTCAAGAATTTAGGTCTCCAAATCAGACCTCATGGATCTTTTCCTTTCCTTTTTCATTTTATATAAAAACCCATGTATTAATTGTACTACTGGAATTCATTGTGACATTTTTATATATGCATATAATGTACTTAGATCACACATCCCATTGCCATCAGTTATCCTACCCACCCTTCTGGTCTCCTTCCTTTTCTTCAGACTTTTTTTTCATTTCAACTGACTTTCTAGTGAAGGTGTCATTCATTAATTTATCATTACATAAGTCTTTCCATTATAATTTTCCTATTACTTCAGAGCTTGGGTCCATGAGCATCATTGGGAATGAGATCATTTTCCTATAAAACCTCTGGTAATAAAACTGTTTCAAGACTGGCTTGTAAAGTACCATCAAGCACAAGTTTGCCAACCTGGCCCATGGCATTTTTAAATGAAAGTAGAGGGAGCTGTAAAAGGGGAAAGACAGTCACCTTTGACCTTCTTTAAGTTCTACTACTGGTGTGACTAAGCCGTGATGTGTGTGAGAGGAATGTTGTTTCTTCTTTTTCTACTTCTGGCTCTCTTCTCTGATTATCTCTACAATTTCCCAACAGTTCTTTCTTTATTTTTAAAAATTTATTCATTCATTTATATATTTCTTTATGGGGGCAGGGAGAGAATGGGCACACCAGGGCTTCCAGCCTCAGCAAACAAACTCCAAACACATGTGACACCTTGTGCATCTGGCTTCCATGGGTTCTGGGGAATTGAACCTAGGTCCTTTGACTTTGTAGGCAAGTGCCTTAACTGCAAAGCTATCTGTCCATCCCTCAACAGTGCATAGGAGGAGCCTCAGTTCAGTCCATCTCTGCAGTGTTGGGAAAAGAAATAGCATTTTCTTTTTCCCATACTCATGACACATGCCTAAAATTTAGAGTATCAACTACTCGCCATGTCATTAAATAAATCATGGTGTATCCTTTTGAAAGCCTGTTTTGCAACCATGTCTATTAGTAATACGATCATTCTTTTATATTCAGTTTTATATTTCTGTAAGTTGATGAAATTAACTTTAATCTTTTCCTGGAAGTTTCTGGTCATTTACATCTTATTTGATACAATAGAAGAATGAAATTTTCATTGCTTTTGCTAAAAATTTTCATTGCATTTAAAAATTTCATTATAGTGTTTTAAAATCAATTTGATAAGCTTTAATGGTAGTGTTGGGATCCCACTCAATGTTTGAGCATATCAATGTTTGAGTGGCTTTAGGAGGAACTTCAACTAGAAATTTGTTGTAAATTAGGGATTTCAAATAATTAGATGGAGGTACTAGTTTCAAAAGAAATTACACTCCTCTGATGGAGAGCTTTTAAGCTCCAAGGCCTGGTAGTAGTGGACTCATTGCTTTTAGCTCTTCTTGAGAATGCATGGGTCATCTGTTTCAGGAAGGCATACAGCATACACTAGTCTGTAGTTCCTGAAATAACGGAAATCTTTCTGGATTCTCGCACAGGCCAGTTGTCAATAACAGTTCCAAAATGTGATATTTCTCTCTTTCATTGGGTATGTCCAAACTCTTAAAACATTTATTTAAATTAGAAGCATCCATTGCTGTTTTTTTTTTAATTTATGTTTATTTATTTTGACAGAGAGAGAGAGAGAGAGGGAGAGAGAGAGAATGGGCACACCAGGGCCTCCAGCCACTGCAAACGAACTCCAGATGCGTGTGCCCCTTGTGTATCTGGCTTACGTGGGTCCTGGGGAGTAATACCTGGGTCCTTTGGCTTTGCAGGCAAGTGCCTTAATTGCTAAGCCATATCTCCAGCCCCATTGGATATTTTAAATTGTACATGGTTACTATTGGAATAGTATACCTTTATGTTTTAAAACTGAAAGGCTTCTTGGCCAATCAGAGCCTATTCTAGCTATTTATATCCCACATTATATAACAGCATTTTATACCACATACAGCTTTTCACATTGACTTGCACAGGTGAATGGGTCATGAGAGGGAGAGGAGGGAACAATTTTCCTCCTTTGGCACAACCATCTCCTGGAAGCCCACCCTATTCTCTACTCAGTAGTTCCTAGACTCTGAAAGGCTTGCTCAGCCTTTACATACAGCCAATGTTATGATGCTTTCTTTGTGTGTATGTGTGCTGTATGTGTATGCATGCAGGTTCATATATGTGTGGACAGACGCATGAGTGTGTGGAGGCTAGAGGTCAATGTCAGCAGTCTTCCTCAATCACTCCCCACTTTATATCTTGAGACAAGGCCTCTCACTGAAGACAGAGCTCACCTATTTGGCTAGATTAACTGGCCAGTAAGCCTTAAGGATTCTCCTGTCTACTGTCCCAGTGCTGGAATTATAGAAATCTACTACACAATGCTTTGCATTTTGTGTGGGTGCTGGTGATACAAACACAGGGCCTCATGCTTGCATCTTCAAAACAACAACAACAAAAACTCACAGTTTGATATGTTATCTCCAATTCTAACTTTTCTACCTTTAATTAGGAATACAGGTATTTTCTCCTCTATTTGTCATAACTTTTTATATGGGCACCGGGCATCAAACTCAGGTCCTTCTGCTTGCGTACAAAGCACTTTACCTACTGAGCTATCTCATCAGCCTCTCAAGCACGTCACATTGTTTTTGTCCCTGTTGATAGAGTCTTGAGAAATCTCTTCCCCCAACCTTAGTCCTAGTATCCCATCAATCTTCCTGTCACACACACATATGGAGGGACTTCCTGGACCATAATGAGAGTGCCTTTCTGAGCCCCAACTTGGTCCCTACACTTATTTGGTTGCACTTAATCTACCCACTGTTGTTGCTACCAGACCAATATTTCAAAGGTCCTCTCCAATGATGGCTTCTCTCCAAGTAAATTCCAGCATTCTTTTTTTTTTTCCCTTTTGTTAGTTTGTAAAAAGCACATTTTAAATTATTTTATTTTTATTCACAAAATATATTTTACTTAAAATTTTATTTTTTATAATTTTTATTGAGAACTTTAATATATGTGCATACTTAATTTGGTCATATTTTATTCATATTGTCCTCTTTTGTCCTATGTTCTGCCCACATTCCACAGAAGACCCTCCTTTTTCAAGATAGTCCTTCCTCTGTTACATTGTTTCATTCTTTTTGTTTTTCTTCATTGTTTATGTCAAAATGCTTATGGGCTGAGATCAGTGCAGGACTTGTGGGCATATGGGTAACGACTGTGGAGTCATAACTACATCAGCTGGTTCATGTTGGGAGGGCAGTGCCCATCCTATGCTTTCCCATCCTGTGGCTCTTACCTTCTTTCCTCCCCTTCTCCCACAATGTTTTATGAACCTTGGTGGACATAATAGAAATCTTTAATGGTGAATGTTCAGTAGTCTCTTATTTTCTGCTTTGATGCATATTGAGTTTTCTCAGGGTCTACTGCTGTCTCCATAGAGAAGGTTCTCTGGCTAGTGTGAGAGCAGCACTCACACTCAACCTGCACTTCCTCTGCAGTGTTCCCTGGGCCCTGGCAGGTGACATAGAGATGACCTGTCCAGTGCTAAGCATAGGCTCTCTGTTCTTGTCATTTTGATAAGGCTTGTGTCTCCCTAATATTCACTGCCACCTGTAAAAAGAAGATTCTCTAAATTTAAGAAGGCTTTTTGATGAGTATAATGCTTCAATTAAGCCAAAGAACAATAGAAGCTTCTCTGTAGGGTCCCTGACCCTCCAAGTCATAAGCTTTTGACTCTGTTCTCAGTATCTTGTATGAATTCCCTCCCCCTGAGTAGACCTCACATACAATCAGAGGGAAGTTGACTACCCCTGTAACTTATGTGCATCTATTGAAAATATGGATACACCTTACTTGACTGGTTGATTTTGTAGCTTGAAGAAACCATTGCTTCTTTACACTTGATGACTTTGATTCTCTAGTAGCTTGCATAGCGCTTCCCAGCACTAAAGCAACCCGCCAGCAGGGAAATGGCTTCCATCTCACCTCCAGCTTGATTTCTCAATGTCCAATGACCCAGACCTGTGGTGTCTTCAACAATAAGGTCTTACCATCTAGTTCTGGTGGATAACCAAGTACTTTGGCAATGTCCTGCATTGTTTTGGGGGAACTTGTGGGCCTCTCTGACCAATAGCTCCTTGTGGGAGGGGGTGATTCCTCTGGGACTGGGCTTTGCCTGAGATTTACAATGGCTTCATCCCAGCAGGGTACTTCTACCCAAACTCTTTTAAAGAAAATTATATCTTTTAATTATCCAATTAAAAAGTAGGTTTCTATAGTTCTTACTCCTACCCTCTTTAGTTTTGTGTATACATCCCCCGCCCTTCCTTTCCCCATCCCCCCTTAGACGTTGCTAGGAGAGAGGATAGTTGGCAGGCAAGTAGAGGGATACAATACAGGGGTGGAAAGGTCCAACATTCTTTTATATATTCTGCATTTGAACCAAGTGGATTCACTCGCTACCTGTGATTCCCTTCTCATCTGTTTGTAGACGTAGTGCTGTGTGCCACCCAATGTCTTTCTTCATTTATTTCCATATATTTGAATCCATTCTTCGTTTAAATTGTATTTATTTATTTGTTTGTTTATTTATTTATTTGGTGGGGCATGCCAGGACATATGTGTGGAAGTCAAAGACAACTTTGAGGTATCTGTGTCCCACCTTCTTTGAGACAGGGTCTCTTTCCACTGCAAAGGAACTGCCAGACTGCAAGCAAATGTCAGACTAGCTGAGCCACAAGCTTTGAATTTTCCTGGCTGTGCTTCCCATTGCCATAGGTACATTGGAATCACAAATGTGTGTGCCCTTTGCATCTGGCTTTATGTTGAGCCTGAGGATTTGAACCCAGGCCAGAAGACTTTGCAAGTAAGTGTCTTTAACCACTGAACTAACCATCCATCTTTTATGCCTCAGCTGAAATACCACTGTTGGCATGAGACCTTCCTGGATTCCTTTAAATCTCCTGGAAGATTCTTTCTCAGCCTCTTAGAGCATGCCACCTCTCTAATGACACCACTGTGGGATTTGCTATACTAGTCTCTCTCCAGAGCCATCTTCTCCTGGACATCTGGGATCACAGATGACTCACCTGAATGTTAATTATAACTACCATATCCAGCCTTGTGCAGGAAATATGCTCACAGCAACTGATTTACCAAATCACTTTTTATTATGAGAATAAATAATTGTGCATACATGGTTCGAAGTCACTTATCTCTTCCTTAAGACTGGGATGTGTTTGTTGCAGCCTTTTGGGAGTCTGAACCAAATGATAATTTCATTATTCTCACATGACTATTCCATTAACTCTTTCACATCTCCAAGTGTCCAAATGTAAGACATTTTAAACTGTATGTTATGAAGAGGAGGAAAATGAAATAATTCCTTGTGTGCTTCATTCTAGTTAAAAGCCAACATAAATGCTTGTGCTACAAGAACAAGCACATTTCCTGCTGTGAAAGCTTGGCTGTTTATGCCAGGACCCTCTCTCCACCCTGGGCTGCCCTCAAAAGACTATTAACCCCTACTTTGAGCCAGCAAACCAGATGTGGGTTTCTTAAGCAAATTATGGGTATTTCACCACATGGAGTTTTTACAGTTAAGTGTTTCCACCTTTCCAGTGCATTCCATAGGAATGACATCATGTTTTTCCTCCAACCTGTTAATTAGCATAATTATTTATCAGCCCTAAACCACAGCTTGAGTTTGTGAAGAGGCTAATGCAACATACATTCTCAATGTGTTCTCCAATGCTGTCAGCAAAAGCCATTCAGTACTGGAAAGTTTTGGAGGGCTGTGGAGGGCAGGAACACACTCTTCTTGCTACTTTGGACTCATCGTTCTGTGCTAGGATACACCTCCAAGTGCTGGCTGGACTTAAGCAATAACTTGTCATCAAGTCTATATAGTGTTTTTAGACTGAAGTATTTGTCATGTGTGCTCTGCATGCCCATCTGCTCTAATATTTGAAATCTGTCTTCACAGATCTAGAGGGCTATGGAACTGCAGTCTATTCCCTGTCATTCTTCAGATCACATGACAATTCCTTTGGATTATCAGAGGGGTCTTCTGTGTTTGCTCTCTCACCACACTCCCACCCCATGTTGCTGCTCCCCCATCAAAGGAGAGACAACAGTAACACCTTAATAGATTGCATGTAGAAACAGAGAAATTAGCTATCTTATAATAAGCCAAATGCTGAATAAAAGTGATTTTTTCAAAGCAATAAAACAATGCCACCCTTACCATTGATTTTTTTTGGAGGGGTGGAAATATACTTATTTCCCAAAAGTATGATTTTATATAACATGGAATGTTTATTGTTACATTAAGTTCCCATATTTAATTCTAACATAGTGGGCATTGGTAGATATTACCCATGTATACTAAAGCTTTTTTTTGGGGGGTTGGGTCTTGCTCTAGTACAGGTTGACCTGTGTAGCCTCAGTGTGACCTTGAACTCATGGCAATCCTCCTACCTCTGCCTCCCGGGTGCTGGGATTTAAAAGTATGTGCCACCACTCTCAGATGAATAACTCTTTTGAATCTGTAAGTTTCCACCCAGCTGATTGTCATGGGTCCACTTGATCGGGAGATGAACCTTGTGCATAGTTAGAAAGCACTTTTACAGGAAGAAGTCAGAAGGTGCAAGCATCTGGAGGGATACCCACACTTGCCTCATATAGCAGCTACCCTCTCTTTGCTGGCACAACACACATGAGCCCATGAAGAACATTTCATTCAAACTACCACACATTATAAGCATAAAGACCCAAGTTTGATTCCCATTATTTACTTAAAATTCCAGGTATGGCATCATGTGCTTGTAATCCCAGTACTGGGTTGGCAGAAAGAGATGGATGTCTGGTACTTAATAGTCAGCCAGTCTAGTCAAATTGATGAGCTCCATGCCAATGAGAGACCAAGTTTCAAATGTAAATGGACAGTATTCCTGAAGATGACACTCCAGGTTGTCCTCTGGCCTGCACAGGCATGTGCTGAAATAAAGGAAAGTGGGCCTTAGAGCAGAATCAGTAAGGTTAGGGGAGCTTCTCCTTGCTAAGAATATTGGCTATCTACAACTTTTCTCCTGTTCCTTGAGAGCAGAAGATGCATTTTCAGAGTTGAGCTTTGGCTTGCTCTGTGGTTTTTGTGAAGACAATAATTAGTAGCTCTCCGTGGATTTTATGTGCAAGTCACAGTGGCTCCAGGCTGGACCAGAGATACAATCATGTCCCAATGTGTAAGTAGAAGTTTAAATGACTGAACCACAAAATGTTTGGATTTGATGCCAATTCCCGTAAAGCAGACCCCATCTTCGAACTTCCTGTGACTTTATCCCATGCCTTTCAGAGATGGATGACAAAGCCTTTCCAGAAAACAGTGGTTGATTAGCACAGTGGGGTTTACCCTCACATTCCAGTCGAAGAGAAACCCCCACACCACAGCCAAAGCCATTTCCCTTCACTTCACAGGACCCAGACAATAGTATCTTCAAAGTATTTTGACCAGGTCACAATATCCCTAAGTGTAGAAGAAGCATAGCAACAATTCCATTAGTTTTTCTAACTTTTCAAAAGTTGTACTTGGACAATACTGAGCCTACACACCAAATTATTGTGCTCCTATCACACTCAAATTCTCCCCATACTACCAAATTTAAGTTTTGACACATCTATTGACACCCACCCTGAATATTCTAACATATGCCTGTCATTTTCTTCCCAGAATTTCTATTAATATTCGTTGGTCTTCAAGAATACATAATGCTGAGACTTTTTTATTTACCTTATCTGTTTCATGTAAATATAGCTCTGTCTCTGCCTCAATCTCCATCTTAATTTGATGTCTATCTATTAGTTTTCTCCCTCTAGGTGGAGGGGGAAACTATGAAATATTCCTTCAAGTGACTTTTGAAATGACTATGCATAACTCACCTTTCCTCCATTTGAAAGCTACTTGAAGTAGTTATGGGCACAGAGTATATGCTCAGGAAATACACACTGAGCAACATCTAATCCAATTGTAAGTAGCATCTGTTGCTACATCTTGGAATTCTCCTGATCTATAGTGAAGCAACTCTAGACATGGCAGAGAGACATTGTATATAAGAACAAGTGGCCTATAGGGAAGAAAACTCTGTTATCACAGAAGAAGGGAGAAATGCCTATGTAAGTGAGCCACAGGACCTAACATTTAACTTGAGAATTTGCCTTCATAGTTAAATATCATTCTGAATGTCACTTTTCTACAAAGCCAGCCACATGGCCACCTGTGTCTTCTCTTTTAGACCACAACTCTCTTTAACTTCAAAACAAGGACAGATAAAATGTGCTCATGCATAGCAAGTCTCCTCATTACTAGTCATTGTGAAGTTTCTTTTCCATTGTGAAAGACCAGTCTTGAGCAATTTCACAAATGGTTACTCTTGTTACTGGTGTTCCCCCCCGTGATGGAACATGTGAGTGATTTGGCCTCAGCCCAGTTGTATGAGTTTGCTTCTGAAATGTCCTGTGCTTGAATATATATATGGGGCTGGACCTATGTGCACATGTAGAAAGTTTTATAATAATTGTATTTCTAGCTTCTGGGAGAGCAATAGGAAATCCTTGGAACTCTCCATTTAGTGGAGGTGGTAGTAGTGGTTATGGTGGGGGGGGGTGTGAAGTTTGGGGGTGGTAATAATGATAATGGGAGGGTGATGGAGGGGGAGTTGGCAGTTGGGGCGGGGTTGAAAACAGTGATGGGAGGAATGTTGATGGTTTGGTGATAGGAATTACAGAGATGGAGGGGTTGGGAAAAGTAGGGGAGGTGATGCTGGTGGGGGTAGTGGTGATGGGAGAGGGCATTGGAGGAGTTGGGGGGATGGTGGTTGGGGTAGTGGTAGTAGTGGAGTTGGGATTAGTGATGGTGGGTGAGGGGTGGCATGGGAGTAGAAGGAGTGGTGATGGTGGTGGTGGGAAAATGGGAAGAGGTGATGGTGGTGGTCGAGTTGGGAGTGGTAGTGTGTTTTATGAGTTTAAAGTCTTTGCACTTGAGCTGTAGGAGCCTTCTATAAGCAGCGGATGGTTTAGCATGCCATGTGGGCCATGGTCTCTGCCATCCACAACCAGAAAGGCAAAGGGCTGGGAAAAGAAACACAATGGAGAACTAGCAACCACGAGAGAGCAGGGCTGGAATGCTGGCTCTGACCACAAATTGGCACAGGGAACGTGTGTTTTTCATTAGGGTTGCTGTAGTAATGTTGGTTTCTAGCATTCCAAGGGATATTCAGACTTATATTAAATTAAATTCTCCTTTAAAAATCACTCAATGTTGGAAGAACATGAAGGATCAGACTGCAATCAAGAAAACTCAGGAAATATAAAAGTAAGGCTAGCTCTGGTCCTTGCCTGTGCTGTTGATAGTAATATAGAGTGTATATTGTCCATGATTCAGTAAGTAACCTGCAACGTGTCTTAAAGGTACAGTGTTACATTAAGATTTTAATTGACTAACTCAAGTTTTTCTTTCATATTACTTGTGGATTAGATAAGACAATTATAGGTGACTATAATTTATTTATATACTGGGGACAAAAATATGAGAATACTCTCTATGTTGTATAAAACCCTTACATAAACAATTTGGTGTTTATACATATACCAATTAGTACAAATTATGGTTAAAAGTCCAAACTGGCTAAAATTAGGCAGTTAAGGGACTTAAAAAAAAAAAAACAGACCCTCAATGTAAAATAGTTCTCTCTATCACCTGCTTCCTGAATCCCATGCATCCACATAATACCACATACACAATTAATATTTGACACTGATATTTTTGAGCTCATAAATAACCATATATATTAGTTAGCACAGGTTATGGAATGCTGCAACAACAGATACCCCCAAATCTTAGTAATTTGGCAATCCGAGTTTGTCTCTCTCTCTCTCTCCTATACCTCATTTACGAAACATTGCAAATCTTCAGAACATCTTATACTTGATGGGTCAGTTGAGCAATCCAGACTACTTCAGTTTTGTGGCACATCTATCCCCACACATACATCTAGGACACGTAGCTGCTGGGAAAGAACAGGGATTACCCACGACAGTTATCATGTGTTGTTTCAATGCACATTTCATTGGTCAAAGCAGATCACACCCTCATACTTGACTTCCAAGAGAGGAAAAAAAGCAATCCCCCATATGTCTTCAAGTAGGTGTTGGTAAATAATCAAAGTCCTATAAAATGACAAGTCTAGATTAATGAATGTATTTGATTTTGGAACCAAGATGATAATTCTCACCTCTCTCTCTACACACACACACACACACACACACACACACACACACACACACACACAACCAGGGACAAAGGTGGTAATCCTCCCATCTCTCCTCAAACTAGACTAAACTAGATAGATCACTGATTTCACAATGTCAATATTGAGTCCTTAATGAGGATTTGCATGTCTTCCCTGAAAGTAAGTTTTACAGAAGGAAAAACAAAAGGTCCCTTTCTGAGTAAAAGTGAAAGAGGAGAATGGTTAAATGGTGGTGTAGCTATTCTTCAGGTGAGAGTCAAGGATTTCACAATTTCATTGAGGGTCAACAACATGGTGCAGTCTGTCCATGTAACACAGTATGTAGCTATGGTTAACTCAACAGACGAGCGAGAGTATACAGTTTCATTTCTAGAAAGGAGCCATGAAAGATCTTGGTTATCCAATACATTCATTGTGATGAGGGCCTCCCATGAAGCCCAGGAGAAAGTGGAAAGTGAAGAGGAGAGACCCTCTGTGTCCTGGGGGACATCTCCAAGATACTCAGCTGCACTGTGTATACCTGTATCAGTAAATGCTTTTACACATGCACAAGGCCTTGTCTGATCAAGCCCCTGCCCACCTCTCTCCAGCATTGTCTCAGACCTTTCTCTATCCCCTACTACCTGCCTCTC
The DNA here is from genome assembly GCA_036365145.1 of Orientallactaga sibirica. Lineage (NCBI taxonomy): Eukaryota > Metazoa > Chordata > Mammalia > Rodentia > Dipodidae > Orientallactaga > Orientallactaga sibirica. The sequence continues at coordinate 2,585,374 of JAEOAD010001604.1, forward strand.
AACTCTAATTGTCCACTATACAGGTCCTTCTTCTGTTCTCTTTCCTGCACAGGGCCTTTGCATTGGCATTGCCTGTGGCTAAGATGCTCTTCCTATCTCTTCTTAGTCCAGGAAAATCCTGTTCCTTCTTGAAAACGTATCAGGAACTCACCAGCTATATACTCAATAAATGCCGTATTATACAAATAAAGAATCATAATATCTGATATTTATGTAGTATATATAATATAACCCTGTTTCAGTAACACATCATTTTACTTTCATTTCCCAATTTTATACTCACAATAAAAATGTTGAATAGTGACAGATAACCTGAGCTGTGATTTAGAAGCCCAGAAAATTTGAACTCTATAGCTGGGATTCTTATGAAGTGCTCTGACCTTGTGAAAGTTACTTAGCCCATCTGAGTCTTACTTCTATGCTTGGTTGTGAAATAAGTGCTAGATTGAACATTTATAAAGAAGTCCTATAAATAAAAAAAAACATAGCAACAAATGTATGAATAGGATATTGGTAAAAGGAGAAATAGAAATAACTTAAACAATTAAATGAAATGAAGAATACAATTTAGAATCAGTATGGAGATTTCTGAGACAGTTAAAAATAGGTTGAGCATAACACACTGCTCCCCCACACCTGGACATATACACTAAGGACACTACTATAGAGAAACATGATCATCAATGTTTGTTGCTGTTCTTTTCACAGTTGCTAGGATATGAAACTAGCCTAAATGTGCACCAACTAATGAATGGATAATAAACACATGGTATATTTACATCATGGAATTTTATTCAGCTATAAAGAAAAACAAAATTTGCAAGAAAATGGGTGAATCTGGAAAGGATTTTACTTTTTGTTTATTTATTTATTTAACAGGGAGAGAGAAAGAGAGAGAGAGAGAGAGAGAGAGAAACAGAATGGGTGCACTAGGCTGTCCAGCCACTGAAAACAAACTCCAGATGTGTGTGTCCCTTGTGCATCTGGCTTACATGGGTCCTGGGCAGTTGAACCTGGGTCTTTTGGCTTTACAGGCAAACACCTTTATTGCTAAGCCAACCCTCCAGCCCCTGGAAAAGATTGTACTATGTGAGGTAACCCAGGCTTAGAAAGTAAGATACCACATATTCTTTCTCATATGTAGATCCTAGCTTCAAATTTGAGAGTTGGCATAAAAGTCAATAGTGGAAGCGAGACAAGGGCCACAAGGAGGGCAGAGAATGGAGAGCCTAAGGGAGGAAATAGTTGAGAGTTAAGTAGAAGGGCAGAAAACTGGGAGAAAAGTTTTAGGTGCAGTCATGGGAGGAGATGGAGGAGAGGAGGGAGGGGGAAGAGGGTTAATCAAAATGAAAGATGTTATGAATAAGCCATTTAGAAAATAACTTCCTTGCTAGGTAATTAAAAAGTATAAGTTTTAAAGGCGGAGAGTTTGTGCAGAAGTACCCTGTGCAGGTGGATAATGTTGTTCCCAGAAGCCATGGTTGTTACAGAAAACTCTCAGGGTAAGGGATTGGATACCTCCCAGAGAGTTGCTCATGGAGAGGCACCCTAAGCCCCCAAAACAATTGAGGCCATTGCCAAGGCTCTTGGAAATACCCTATTACTAAAGACACCACATGTTTTGGTCACAGGTCAAGAAGAAATAAAGCTTGAACTGAAGTAGAAGCCTCCACCCATTGATAAGCAGTCACATGGCTGGAAAGTGCTGTTTAGCCTGCCGAGGGAGCAAAAGCCATCAATAACCTTAATCAGCAGTGGACTCTGCAAAGCTACACAGTGGGCCAGCCAGGCAAGATTTGCCCACTAGTGCAATAGTGGCATGTCAGTTATGGAGGTGTAACCTCCTGCTCTCAGATTATATTTGAGAGGCCCACTCCACAGGACAGATTTCATTCTTTAAAAAAAATTTTTTTTATTGACAACTTCTATACTTAGAGACAATAAACCATGATATTTCCCTCCCCTCTCCATTTTCCCCTTCACAACTCTGCTCTCCATCATATCCCCTCCCTCTCTCCATTAGTCTCTCTTTTAAATTGAGGTCATCATCTTTGTCTCCTTTATGAGGGTCTTGCGAAGGTATTGCTAGGCACTGGGGAGTCATGGATATTGAGGCCAATTTCTGTCTGGGCAGTTGCATTGTAAGGAGTCGTACCCTTCCTTTGGTTCTTACATTCTTTCTGCCACCTATTCCACAATGGACCCTCAGCCTTGGAGGGTGTGATAAAGATGTTTCAGTGCTGGACACTCCTCCATCACTCACTCCATCTTCTCAGAACTATGTTGCCTTTTGGATCATCCCAGTGGTCACCACCATCTGCAAAGAGAAGGTTCTCTAACCAGAAGTGAGAGTAGCATTAATATATGAATATGAACATTAAGTGTAATGCTTTCAGGGCAGTTTGGTGAGAATAATATATGCATTTAGCCAGACAAGAGCAGGCTTTATACCTCTAAGTCACATGACCTCCCCTGCCATAGGTTTTTGATTAGGTTTTCAGTATCAGGCATGTTTTCCCTCCCTTAGACCCTTAGAGTGGGTCTCCAGTCAATTAGAGAGCAGTTGGTTTTCCCCGGAGCAGACATGCCACTATTGTAACTGCTTTGTCATTTGGCCTGTCTGTCTAAGGTAGTGAGAAGAGTCATTAGGATATTTGCCTAGGAGTGCTATAGTTGGGTCATATGGTAAATCTATTTTTAGCTGTCTCAATAACCTCTACACTGATTTTAACAATGGCTGTACCAGATTACATTCCCAACAACAATGGAGAAGAGTTCTCCTTTTTCTGCATCCTCACCAACATTTATTGTCATTTGTTTTCTTGATGGTAGCCATTCTGACAGAAGTGTGATGGAATCTCAAGGTAGTTTTAATTTGTATTTCCCTGATGGCTAAGGATGTAGAACACTTTTTTAGATGTTTATAGGCCATCTGTACTCTTCCAATGAGAACACTCTATTTAGTTCCATAGCCCATTTTTTGACTGGGTTGTTTGATTTCTTATTGTTTTGTTTTTTGAGTTCTTTGTTTATTCTGGATATTAATCCCATGTCAGATGTATAGCTGGCAAAGATTTTCTCTCATTCTGTAGATTTGTCTCTTTGCATTATTCACAGTGTCCTTTGCTGTAAAAAAGCTTTGTAATTCCATGAGATCCCAGTGGTTAATTAGTGGCTTTATTTCTTGAGCAATTGAGGTCATATTCAGAAAGTCATTACCTATGCCAATATATTGAAGGCTTTCCCCTACCTTTTTCTGTAGCAATTTCAGCGTTTCAGGTCTGATATTAAGGTCCCTGATCCATTTGGACTTGATTCTTATGAATGGAGAAACTCAAGGATCTATTTTCATTCTTTTACATATAGATGTCCAGCTTTCCCAGCACCACTTGTTGAAGAGGCTGTCATTTTTTCAATGAATATTTTTGGCATTTTTGTCAAAAATAAGATGGCTGTAGCTGCCTGGATTAACAACTGGGTCCTCTATTCTGTTCCATTGATCTACATGTCTGTCTTGTGCCAGTACTATGCTGTTTTTGTTACTATGGCTTTGTAATATAGCTTAAAATTGGGTATGGTGATACCACCAGCTTAATTTTTGTTGCTCAAAATTGTTTTAGGTATTCAAGGTTTTTTGTGCTTCTAAATGAACTTTAGGATTGTTTTTTTCTTTTTGTGTGAAGAATGTCATTGGAATTTTAATGGGGATTGCATTAAATATGTAGATTGCTTTTGGTAAGATTGAAATTTTCACAGTATTTATTCTTCCAATCAAAGAACATGGGATGTCTTTCCATTTCCAAGTGTCTTCTGCAATTTCTCACTTAAGTATTTTAAAGTCCTCAAGTAGAGATCCATTTTTTTGGAGGCAATTGCGAATGGGAGAGATTCCCTGGTTTCATTCTCCATATGTTTGTTGTTAGTATATAGGAAACTACTGATTTCTGTGTGTTTATTTTGTATCCTGCTATGTTTCTAAAGGTGTTTATCAGCTCTAATAATTTACTTGTAGAGTCTTTAGGGGCCTTTATGTATAGAGTCATATCATTTGCAAATAATGATAATTTGATCTCTTCCTTTCCAATTTGTAACCCTTTTTATAAGTGTCTCTTGCCTTATTGCTATAGCTAAGACTTACAGTACTATATTAAATAAAAGTGAGGAAAGTATACACCTTGTCTTGTTCCTGAATTTAGTGGGAAAGCTTCAAGTTTTTCCCCATTTAGTACTATGTTGTTTGTAAGTTTGTCATAAATTGCCTTTATAATGTTGAGATATGTTCCTTCTATTTCCAGTTTCTGTAGGACTTTTACCATGAAGGGATGTTGGATTTTGTCAAATATCTTTTCTCAGTCCATGGAAAGGATCATGTGATTTTTGTCCTTCAGTCCATTTATAAAGTGTATTACATTTATGGATTTGCATATGTTGAACCATCCCTGCATCTCTGGGCTAAAGTCTATTGATCAGGATGAATAATCTTTCTGATATATTCTTATATTCTGTTTTCCAATATTTTCTTGAGAATTTTTGCATCTATGTTCATGAGGGAGATTGGTCTGCAATTTTTTTTTTTGCTCTGTATCTGGTTTTGGTATCAAGGTGATGCTGTTTTCATAGAAGGAATTTGGTAGCGTTCCTTCTTTTTCAATTTTGTGGAAAAGTTTGAGAAGCAGTAGTGTTAGTTCTTCCATGAAGGTCTGGTACAATTCACCAGTGAATCCATCTGGGCCTGGACTTTTTCTTAGTTGGGAGGCTTTTTATAACTGCTTGGATCTCTGTTCTTGTTATAGATCTGTTTAACTGGTTTATCCCATTTGATTTAATTTTGTTATGTCATATGAATCAAGGAAACCATCCGTTTCCTTCAGATTTTCCAACTTAGAGCCATATATATTCTTAAAGTATGTCCTTATGATGTTTTGAATTTCTCTGGTATCTGTTGTAATGGTGCCTTTTCATCTCTAATTGTATTAATTTGTGTCTCTTCTCTCTTCTGGTCAGATTTGCTAAGGGTTCATCAATCTTGTTTATCCTTTCAAAGAACCAACTCTTTGTTTCATTGATTCCTTGTTTTGCTTTTTTGTTTGTTTGTTTTGGTTTTGATTTCATTAATTTCTGCCCTACTTTTTGTTATTTCTTCCCATCTACTGATTTTTGGTTTGCCTTGTTCTTCTTTTTCCAAGACCTTAAGGTGAAGCATTAAATTGTTTACTTGTGAACTCTCTAATTTCTTAATATAGGCACTTAGAGCTATCAATTTCCCTCTTAGGACTGCCTTCATTGTGTCCCAAAGGTTGTATTCTCATCATCATTTGATTCTATGAATTTATTGATTTCCTTTTTGAGTTCTTCAATGACCCATTCATCTTTCAATAGGGTACTGTTTAGGCTCTATGACTTTGTGTATGTTCTCTAATTTTTCTTGTTGCTGATTTGTAGTTTAATCCTGTTGTGGTTAGACAGATTACAAGGGATTATTTCAATTTCCTTTATTTGTTAATATTTTATTTATGTCCTAATGTATGGTCTATTTTAGAGAATGTTCCATGTGCTTCTGAGAAAAATGTATATTCTGAAGAATTTGGATGGAATGTTCTATAGATATCTGTTAGGTCCATTTATTCCATGACATCATTTAATACAGATGGTTCTCTGTTTATTTTTTGCCAGGATGACCTGTTCATTGATGAGAATGGGGTACTGAAGTCAACCATTACAATTGCATTTGGTGTTGTCTGTGACCGTAAGTCTAATCGTGTTTGTTTGATGAAATTGGGAGCCCCCATATTAGGTGCATATATGTTTAGGATTGTAATGTCCTCCTGTTGGAGTGTTCCTTTAATAGTATAAAATGACCTTCTTTATCTTTCCTCACTAATGTTGGTTTGAAGTCTATCCTGTCAGATATTACGATAGCAACCCCTGCTTGTTTCCTAGGCTCATTTGCTTGAAAAAAAAAAAAAAAAACTGTTTTCCATCCTTTCACCCTAAGACATTGTCTATCTTTTATTGAGAGATGGATTTCCTGGGGGCAACAAATGGCAGGATCCTGCCTTTTAATCTAGTCTGCAAGCCTGTGTCTTTTGGTTGAGCCACTGAGACCATTGATATTAATAGTTGTTACTGAGATATATATATATTCTCTTCATTCATCTTGGTTTGTAAATGCTTCCTGTTTTCTCTTTACTTGCTTGTTTTAACTGTAATTTGAGTGTGGTTTATTTTTACCTCTGGTGGTTTGATTCAGGTGTCCCCCATAAACTTAAGTGTTCTGAATGGTAGTCTCTCCAGCTGATGGCAATTTAGAAATTAAAGCCTCCTGGAGGTGGTGTATTGTTGGGGGTGGGCTTATGGGTATTATAGCCAGCTTCCCCTTGCCAGTGTTTGGCACACTCTCCGGTTGCTGTTGTCCACCTTATATTGACCAGAGGGTGATGTCCACCCTCTGCTCATGCCATCGTTTTCCCTGCCATCATGGAGCTTCCCCCACGAGCCTGTAAGCCAAAATAAACCTCTTTTTTTTTTTTTTTTCCCACAAGCTGCTTTTAGTCGGGTGATTTCTGCCAGCAATGCAAACTTGACTGCAACATTACCTATTTCCTCATGTGTGTGTTTTGCTTTCCCTTCAGTGTGAAGGATTCTTTCAAGTATTTTCTGTAGAGCTGGTTTAGTTGTATAAATTCTTCTAGGCTGTTTTTGTTGTGGAATGTCCTTATTTCTTCATCAGTTTGGATACATAGCTTTGCAGGATAACTTAATCTTGGTTGACAGTTGTTATCTTGCAGAACTTGGAGTACATCATTCCAAGTCCTTCTGGCTTTTAAAGTTTGTGTTGAGTAATTTACTGTTATTCTGATGGGCTTCCCTTTGTGGGTGGCTTGCTTTTCCTCTCTAACTGCTTTCAATATATTTTCTTTAGTTTGCGTGTTTAGTAGTTTAATTATAACATGGCAAGGAGAGGTTCTTTCCAGGTTTTGTACGTTTGCTGTTCTAAAAGCTTCTTGTATCTGCATTGGCATTTCTTTTTAAATTTGGGGAAATTTTTCTTCTATGATTTTGTTGAAAATACCTACTAAGCCTCTGGATTGACATTCTTGTCCTACCACACCCTGAATTCTTATGTTTGATCTCTTAGTATCCTGGATATCTTAAAATGCCCATTCATACCTTCCTATTAGCTTGTCTTTCTCTTTGTTGGATTGTATTAGATCTGCCACCTGGTATTCTAGTTCAGAGATTCTGTTCTCTCCTTCATCCATTATACTGGTGAGACTTTCCACAGAGTTTTTTATTTGGCTGACTATATTTTTCAGAGCTAGAATTTCTGCCTTGTTTTTCTTCAGTATTTCTATTTTCTTACTCATGTCTTGTAATGACCTCCTTATTTCATTAACCTGGTTTCCTGTGTACTCTTTCAGGAGTTTGTTTTATTCTTTAATTCTTTTGGTTTCTTCTTTTATCTCTTTGATTTCTTCTTTGGTTTCTTTGAGTATAAGATATTTTTTTAAAGTCTTTGTCAGGCATTTCATCTAAAACAGTCTCATTGGGGACCATTTCAGATGGATTTATAATTTTTGGTGTGATTTTATTGTCTTGATTCTTTGTGTTTCTTGTATTATAATGTTGCAATTTTTGCATCCTGAGTTGATTTGATGCTTGGGTTTTTCTAATAATCTGCAGTGCATTTAGATTTGGGAATCCAACTTTATGTACCTTCAGAGTAGGAGTTTTAGGTACCAAGTGTAGCTCTTGTACTCCAATCCAACTGCAGAAATAATCCTAGGTGTTGAGTTTGCCTGCTATTCAAGTATTCTAGTGGGCTGGGTGGAGCAATCTACTGGTAAATTCTAAACTTCAACTGAGCAATATACACATTCAATAAAAACCAGCACAGAGTATGCAAGTGTGGGAATTAAAATGAACAGATAGCATTATAAAGCCAAAATCCCTAAGAGTGTATGTGGCTGTATACCCTTAATCCTGTCAGCTGGAAAGTTGAGATATCTGTTCTGAATTGGGTTCCAGGTCAGCCTGCATCTGAATCAGACCCTGCTCCAATAATGACAGAAGCAAAAGACAAAGGCCTTATAAATCTGAAAGCATCAAAGACAACAATAGTGAGCCCCCAAATACAGCTTAACTGAGAATGGTAAAGCCACCCAAGAATACTTAACCATAACCTGACAGTGAAGGAGAGATTAGCACTTCCAGTGCAGACCTATGTACCTGCGTTTTTGTCAGTCAGCCTTGTTCCATTTTGGGGTGGCTTCTAATTTCACCAATGCTGAGTGCCCACCTCCATCCCCCTGTGTTGTGCTGTGGATCTGGTGTTCTGATCAGCTGGGCTGGATGCCCTGCCACAGGGGGCTGAATGCATTTTTGGGAGGTTTGCTGTTCTGATGGTTGGGGGATGGCAGAGCGCAGGAAGCCTGGAGTTGTACTGGAGCTGCTTATTTGGTCCCACCTCTTTCAGCCGCTCCTAAGCTTATGGCTGCTGTCTTTCCTTCAGGTTTGGAGGTTGGAAAATACCCTCATTTGGTCTCTGCTCATGCAGCTTGGTCTGAGCAGGTGTGCGGCACTGGGTGTGTGCACAGATCACACAGATCACATGGATCATAGCCGTAAGTACCTCAGTTGGATTCTGGCCATTTTTTCTCCTTTCTGGTGGATCTTGGTCTCTCCTGTTTTTCTGGTATGGCTAATAAAAAACCTATACACTTTTGCTTTTCAGAGAAAGAGTGTATTTTGCTTGGTTTTGCTTAAATCCCTCACTAGGCTGGTTTGGAGTCACTTCTATGCTGCTATCTTACCAGGAAGTCAGGAATTCATTCTATTCATTCTATGGCTGCACGGAGGAGGGAAGCTACTACTATTATAATTTGGCTACATGGACATTTTATGCCAGCCAAATTGCCCTCTAAATATGCATGTTTATATATTGGTGATGCTCTCACTTTGGGTTAAAGAAGCTCTCCTATTTTTCAAGTCCTGAAAGAAAATACCTGCCAATCAAGATTACTGTATCCAGGAAGGTTATCTCATAAAAAAAATAAATAAAAGTCTTCCAAGATATTAAGGGAATCCTATACTAAGAATTGAAAGAAAGTTAACTATTATCATGATGGTATGTGAAAGTATTAATCCTACTAGAAGAGTAGATACACAAATCAGAAATAGAAAATAAAGCTGGGCGTGGTGGCGCATGCCTTTAATCACAGCACTGGGGAGGCAAAGATAGGAGGATCACCGTGAGTTCAAGGCCACCCTGAGACTACATAGTTAATTCCAGGTCAGCCTGGGCCAGAGTGAGACCCTACCTCGAAAAACAAAACAAAACAAAACAAAACAAAACAAAAAAAAGAAATAGAAAATAAGGGCTAGAGAGATGGCTTAGCAGTTAAGCACTTGCCTGTGAAGCCTAAGGACCCTGGTTCAAAGATCAATTCCCCGGTACCTGCAAAAGTCAAATGCACAAGGTGGCATATGCATCTGGAGTCTTTTTGCAGTGGCTGGAGGCCCTGGTGCGCCCATTCTCTCTCTTTCTTGTTCTCTCTCTCTTGCTCTCTCTCTGTCTCTCTCTCTCTCTCTCTGCCTCTTTCTCTCTGTCTGTTGTTATTAAATAAATAAAAATAAACCAAAAAAATTTTAAAAAAGAAATAGAAAATAAGTAACATTGTCAATACAAGTAAAACATGAAACCACATAGACCAAGAGGGAGAAATGAGTGAAGACTATTCAAAACAACTAGAAGAAAGTCAACAAAATGGCAGAAATAAATTCTTACCTTTCAATATTAACTCTGAGTTTAAATGATCTTACTTCTTATATTAAAAGAGAGACTCACTGAATGGATTTTTAAAAAGATCTATAAAGCCATTTACCTGTAAAGACACAAGAACACTGAAAGTGAAAGAATGGAAAGTTATACCACAAGAAAATAGAATCTGAAAGCAAACATTTAATTTTGGTAAGTCATATCTATCTAGGAATTTAACTATTTCTTTTCAATTTTCTGTTTTTTTGGAAGATAAATTACAAATATCCCAGAATAATCTTTTAGATTTCATTAGAATCTATTATAACATACCCTCTTTTCCTATCTAGTTTCATTAGTTTGGGTTGTCACTCTGATTTGATCAGTTTGACTAGGTTTTTGTTTGTCTTTAATCTTTATTATCTCTCTTAGGCTGGGGAGATGACCTTTTGACACCTACTTTCCTGTTAGAATTACCTTCATTACACTTCAGAAGTTCCAATAAGCTGTGCTTTCTTCACTTGATTCTAGCATTTTAAAAAATTTCCTCCTTGATTTCTTCATTGACCAATGGCCATTCAGAAGTGTATTAATCAATCTTCATGAATTTGTATAGTTTCTTTTGCTGTTGATATCTAGATTTATTCCACAATTTTATAAAATATAAAATATAAGAAATTATTGTCTTTTGCATTTGCTAAGACTTGTTTTATGGACTGAAACATGATCTGTTTTAGAGAAAGTGCCATGGGCTGCTGAGAAGAATGTGTATTCCATAGCTATTATATAAAATACTCTGTAAGTACCTGTTAAGACCATTTGATCAATGCTGTAACTAATTATTTTGTTGAATTTTAGTCTAGATGACCTATCTATTGATTAGAATGGGGTATTGAAGTCACACAGTATTATTGTATCAGGGCTGATCTGCCCTTTGATGTCTAATGGTCTTTGTTTTATGAAAATTGGAGCCCCAATTTTAATGCCTATATATTTATAATTGTTACATTTTCTTGATGAATTGTTTCCTTTATTAATATGCAGTGGCCTTCATTGTCTCTTCTGATTAATTTTGTTTGGAGTCCTCTTTATCAGAAACCAGAGCTTGTTTTTGGCTTCCATTTTCTTGGTACATTCACTTCCATCCTGTCACTGTTATTCTATTTGTGTCTTTGCCAGTTAGGCATGACTCTTGTAGTTAACATTTGGATCTTGTTTTAAGTCTGCATCTTTTTTTTTTTTTTGAGGTAGGGTCTCGCTGTAGCCCAAACTGACCTGGAATTCACTATGTAGTCTCAGGTAACCTACCTCTGCCTCCCAAATACTGGGCTTAAAGGCATACGCCACCACACTCGGCTTACGTCTGCATCTTTTAATTAGAGAGTTAAGACGATTGACATTTAGGGTTATTATTGATGAATGTCTACTAATTCCTCTAATTTTGTTGTTTGTTTTTGTGGTTATTTGGGTTAGCATTGTTCTTTTTCCCCCCTAATTTTTTGGTTTATTTTATTTTATTGTATATTATTTGCTGGTTTATTGTATTAGACATGGTATATATTTTTTTCCCTAGTCATCCTTTGCTCATCTTTTTCCTAATGAAATTTGTTCTTTCTTGCACTGTCATGGTAGAGACTGTCTTTCTTCCTCCACTGCCTTTTGGATTCCATTAAGCACTTCCTGCTGTGCTGGCTTGGTGTTATGAAGGACTTTAGTACTTGTTTGTCTTTAAATGTCCTTATTTCTCTGTCAACTTTAAATGATTTTGATGGATATGGTAATTTTAGTTGGTTGTTCTTTACTTTCAAGGCTTGAAATATGATCATTCCATACTTTCTGGCCTTTAGGGTTTCTTTTGGGAGCCTTGCTGTTATTTTGATATCCTTGTCTTTTAATATTGTTTCTTTGCTTTGTATTTTTGTCATTTTGACTGAAATGTGTTGTGGAAAGGGTCTTGTCTTGCCATGTATAGTTGGGGTTTTAAGTGCCCCGTGGGCTTGAATAATCATGTATTTTCCTGAATTTGGGAACTTTTATTTTGTAATTTGTTGAACAGATTTTCTGTGCCTTTAGTCTTAATCTCAGGTCTTTCTTTTACCCTTTGGACTCTTAGGCTTGGTCTCTTGGAAGGTCCAGAAAGCTTGGAAGTTGTTAACATGTTTTTTTCTTTATTTTATTGATACTCTCTTTCTGTATTGTTCTTCCTTATTAATTATTATTATTATTATTTGGCTTGGTCTAATTTACTGATATTATTTTCACTGTATTTCTTAATTGATCCACAGAGGTTTTAATTTCTAACATGTCTATTTCGACTTTTTTTTTTTTAACTCTTAGTTTCCTTGCTGAATTTCTTCATGCTGTTAACTCTCCTCTGCAGGTTCTGAATTGGTATCTTTACATCATTCATCTGATTGCCTCCTCTCTGCAGTTACTGTTCTTTTTTATTTTATTGTATTGTATTTATTTTTGGAGAGAGACACAGAGAGAGAGAGACAGAGAGGGAGAAGGAGACAGATAGAGATGGGCACGCCAGCAGTCTCTCAGCTGCTGTGAATGAAATCCAGATGTGTACGCCCCCTTGTGGTCAAGTGTGGCATTGCACCCTTGTGTCACTTTGCATCTGGCTAAACGTGGGACCTGGAGATTGGAACCAGGTTCTTAGGCTTAGCAGGCAGGCACCTTAACCACTAAGCCATCTCTCCAGCCCCAGTTACTGTTCTTTTTATAAGTAAACTTGTAAATTCTATGCCTGACATTTTACCCATCTCAATATCTTTGAATTCAGTAGTTGAGGAGTTATAATCTTGTGAAAGAGTCCTGTTGCCTTGCCTTTTCATGTCTCTTGTACAGCTTCTGTGTTGTAATATGCACATTTGTTGATTTGAGCATCTTTTACAGCTTTATTTGAGGATCTTCTTCATGGGCAACCTACTCTTGAGGGCCCAATTCAAGAGCCATTCAGAGGAGAAGATAAAACTTCTTTTCACTGTGCAACCCTTCTCTCTGCACAATTTTTAGCTGTTCTATCACCATTTTAATGATTTCTGATCTATATTCCTTCTGTCTTTTAAACCGTCTACTCTCAATTTCCCTGTTTTTTTTTTTTTTTTTTTTGTTGTTGTTGTTGTTGCTTGTATCGTACAAAGGCAGCTTCTAATTTGCTCTCTTTCTTGGAAATAGGGATTTTTGCTTAGCAGTGCTGGGAACTGAATCCAGAGCCCCATGCATGCTAGGCAAGTGCTCCACTACTGAGCCACACCCTAGACCTGCTCAGAACATGTTAAAAAGATTATATTTTTTAAATATTTTAAAATTTATACTAGAAAATACAATGACATGAAATATACCTTCTTAACCACTTTAAGTATACAGTTCAGGTGTGTTGCATGCATTCACACAGATCTGCTACCCTCACCAACATCCATCTTCAGAACTTTTTGATCATGGAAAAGTGCAATGCTATAGTCATTAAACAGTTCTGTCTTCCGTTGGGCACTAGCAATCACCATTGTACTTCCTTTCTCTATGAATTTAACTACAACAGGTCCTCATATAAGTGGAATCATATAGGATTTGTCCCTTTATAACTGGTTTATTTCACTAAGCATGCAGTCATCTGGATTATCTGAACTTTGTAGCATGTATCACTATTTTCATCCCATTTAAGACTCAATAGTATTCCATCATATTCATATGTTTATTCATTAGCATTAGGTTATGTGAATAGTCTGTTATGTATGTGAGTACTTAAACATTATTAGCTTGTACTTTCAATTCTTAATGTATATTCTAAATGAATTGCTGGATCATATAATTCTATTTTTAAATGTATTTTTATTGTTGTAATGTCACTAAAGTAATAACTATTAATGTTATTTAAATATTTTATTATTATGAACTGTACAGTATGAAGAGTTATAGTATGAAGCTGTATGACTGAGGGCCCTCCTCAGTTGGATTATTGGTATTCATTGTTGGCTCATGAATGCAGAAGTCAGTCTCTGTGAGGGGGCAATGCCTCAGTATACACTTCCCCATTCTATGGTTTATTTAATGTTTCATCCCCCTCTTCCACAGTGTAACCCAAGCCTTGGTGGAATATCATAAGTCTTCTTTCATGTTGAGCTCTCTGCATCCTCAGATTTTTTGCTTTGATGAGTATCTTCTCCTATCTTTCTAGAGGAGGTTGTCAGGCTAGCAATGAGAGCAGCGTTTGTGTTTAAACCACCACTTCCTCTGTAGTGTCTATTGGGCCTTGTCAGGGTTAATAAAAATAATTGTTTTCATGGTAGGCAGTTGGCTCTTTTCTTGTATTGACGGATCTTGATTCTCCCCAGTATTCATTGCAATATGTAAAAAGCAGACTCTCCAACCAAGAGTGAGAACAGCATTGATCAAGAGGGATAAGCATAATCCTTTCAAAGACTGGTGGGCATATCCCTTTTCTTAGCCAAAGAACCGTGGGAGAAAATAGTCTATAACCTTCCTATCCATAGGATTCCAACTTGGTTCTCAGAGCTAGGCATGAATTACTTTCTACTGTGAGGGCCTCATATTCAATTGCAGAACAGCTGATTACCCCATAGTCTGTGTTTCACTCTTGCACCAGTGTGTACATCTTGCCTGGCTGGTTGATTTTGCAGCTTGAAGGATCCCCTGCTTGTTCATGCTGTTGGTGACCACTATCCCCTGGTAGTTCCCAGCACTTTCCAGCACTATGAGGGTTAGCCATCAGGGAGTTTGCTTCCTTCTCAGTTCCAGCTCTTGCTCTCCTGTGCTTGTAGCCTATGATGTATTCAGCAATAGGGTCACACCATTTAGGTCTGGTGGGTAACCAAGTGCTTTGGGGAACTCATGGGCCTTCCAGAACAACAGCTCTCTGTGGAAAATAATCCAGTTCTGGCACGAGGATTTACTGGCCAGATGGCCAGAGCATATGGTCTTAGGGTTAAGTTTTCCCCACCCCCTAAATGGTACTTCTGTCTGCCCAGACAATTCCACCTCCTCTTATTAAGAGTTTTATCTTTTTTTCTTTTTTTTTTTTTTGAGCTCAGGCTGACCAGGAATTCATGATGTAGTCTCAGGGTGATCTCAAACTCACAGTGATCCTCCTACCTCTGCCCCTTTTCCACAACAGTCCCTGGGATAAAAAGGCATGTGCCACCATGCCTGGCTAGGGTTATATCTTTTAATTAGCTAACCAGGAGGAAGGCTTTTATGTTACTGATTCATGCTGTCATTAGTTATATGTAATTTTCCTCCCCTTACCCTTCCACCTCCTGTATTCTGTTCCCTACACTTGACTGTCATGTATCTCCTCTCATTCCTTCTTGTTTCCACTCTTCTGACCTCATTCTAGTTTCTTGCTGGCACTACTGATGCATAGTGCAACTTTCAAACAAACCAAGCTGTTCTATGTTAGGAACTGTATATGAAAGGGGACATGTGACTTCACTCAGCATTATTTTTTTCCAAGTCCAACATTTTCCTGCAGATTTTATTATTTCAGTTTTCCTTAGTGCTGAGTAGAATTCTACCTTCATTATCCATTCATCAGTTACAATTCTTAGCTATTGTGAATAGAGCAGCAGCAAACAGTTGAGAAAGTATTTCTGTAGTAGAGTCTTTAGGGTATATGCCCAGGAGTGGTATAGTTGGATCAATAGTAGATCTATTTGCATATTTTGGAGGAACCTCCACACTGATTTCCATAGTGGTTGTCCAGGTTTGCACTCCTACCAGCAGTGACATCAATGCTCTACTCCACACACCCTTACTAACATTTGTTGTCATTTGAGCTTTAAAATTTTTTAATATGTGTGTGTGTGTGTGTGTGTGTGTGTGTGTGTGTGTGTGTGTTATAGTCTTGTATCACTTTACCCCCAGTCCCCATTTCACTGAGGGCCTTCCTCAGTAGGGTCCTTGGTGTTCACTGTGGTATAATTAGGGCCTTTGCCAGTCTCATGGGAGGGGGTTATGCCTCAGGATATTTCTCTCCACCCTGTGGCTCTTACATTCTTTGTTCCCCCTCTTCCACAACAGTCCCTGAGCCTTAGCAGGTTTGTTATCAGTTTGTTGTTAGTGGTGAGTTCTCTGTTGCCTCTGCATATCTGTTACAATGTGTTTCAGTTCCCCACTGTGTTTGTTATTTCCTTGGAGGTGGTTGTCAGGCTGGCATTTGGAGCAATACTCATCACTGCTTTCTCTGCAGATTCCTCTGGACCCTGGGGAATGTGGTAGAGGTGGTACATCTCGTGGCAAATAGTTAGCTGCTTTTCTTGCAAAAATAATGGGTCTTGGATCTCCCCAGTACTCTCTGCCACTTAGTTCTCCAGCTAAGCATGAGAATAGCTTTGATTAAGTGGGGATATACATATAGAGAGACATTTTGATAGGATACCCACTCAACTGGCCCAGAGAATATAGGGGCCTCTGTCTGGGGGTTTTGAGTTTCCTGACTGTGGGGTGTTGACTTGGTTCCGAGTACCAATTATGAGTTCTCTCCCACTGAGTGGGCCTCATGTCTAATCAGAGGGTAGTTGGTTACCCACAAGGGCTATGTGCCATTATTGCACAAGTTTGTACTTGTTGTCTGCATGGTAGATTGTGTAGCTTGCAAGGTCTCATGCTTATTCATGCTATTAGTGTCCATTATCACCCACTACCTCCCAAAGCACTTTCCAGCAGCATGTGGGTTTGTCAGGAGAGGACTGGCTTTCCTCTCATTTCCCACGTGGTCTGTTAGTGTCCTGAGATGGCAGCCTGTGGTGTCTTCAGCAATAGGGTCTTACATTTTAGCTCTGTTGGGTAACCAAGTGCTTGGAAATGGCCTACATTATTTTTGGGGACCTCACCAATTCCCTGGCTAACTTCTCGCTGAGGGGGGTAACCCAGTTGTGGTCCTGGGATTTATAAATAGAGCTAATAGTTTTAGGATTAAGCTTTCTTTACCTTCTGCTGTGTATTTCAATCTGGTCCCTCCACCTCCATTAATTTGGGGTTCTATCTTGTATACTGGTATCCAGGAGGAAGGTTTCTTTCTTTTTTTGTTTTCTGAGGTAAGGTCTCACTCTAGCCCAGGCTGACCCTGTTTTCACTTTTTCCTGGTCTCACTCACATACACCCATAGTCCTAATGCTTACTGTCTTTTGCCCGCCTTTTCAGTTGGTACATTTTAGGAGCCATGTATAAGAAAGTACACACAGCATTTGTCTTCCTTAGTCTGTATGATCTTGTTTAGGCAGCAATTTTCCAAGTTTACCCACTTTCCTGCTAATTTCATTTTTCCTTGCTGCTGAATAGAATTCCATTGTATATATGTACCACAGCTTTATTTTCTACCATGCATGGGTAGAGTTCTTTTTGTCTATTTTCTTCCATTTCATTCATCCACCCTTTGAGTTATTTTTACTCTTTTTTGTTGATTCTCTTCCATTTCATCCAGCCATTTGTTCTAGGCCTCATTAAGTTTATCTAACATGCTTATCATAATTTTACTTTGAAATTCTATGCTGGGAGTTTCCTCTAAGTTTTCACTGGAAGCTTCCACTATGGGACTAGGACTTCTTGGTGGTGATATCTTGCCTTGGTGTCTTGTGTTGTTTTGTGCTGGGGTTTGACAATCTCAAGATAGTCTTGTTGTCTTGCTAAGAATGTAGCAGTAGCCACTCTTATGGAGTCTGTGTTGAGTGGCCTGGCCCTGGCCAGCCTTGATCAAGGTGGGTGTGTGATGTCAGTCTATCTGCAGATTTGGGCTGAGTACACTTGAATTTGAGTAGGCTTCTCCTTGTGTGTGCAGCCTCCAGAGAGATCTGGCATAGACCCTAGGAGACTTGGCATGCTCAGTGACCAAGCAGTGGTTTGTGATCAGCTAGGGAGGCCCTATTTAGGAAGATGCAGACAGACGGGACAGGCTAGGGAGTGAGGGCTTGCATCTGCAGGAAGGGTAAGGAGTAGCTTTCTGTGGGGTGTCCCCCATAGACTCATGTGTGGTCTGAATGCTAGTTTTCCAGATGGTGGCAATTTGGGATTTGGAGGCTTGCTAGAAGAAGTGTGTTGTTGGGGGTGAGCTTATGGGTGTTACAGCCAGATCCCCTTTGCCAGTGTTCACAGCATTCTCTTGCTGTTGTTGTCCACCTGATGTTGTTCAGGAGGTGATGTCAGCCTTTGCTCATGCCATGCTTTCCCCTGCCATCATGGAGCTTCCCTTCAAGTCTGTAAGCCAGAATAAACCCTTTCCTCCCATCAGTGGCTTTTGGTTGAGTATGTGGTGCCAGCAATGAGAAAGTAACTGCAACACTCTGCTAGGCCCTGGCCAGGTCTTGGAAGTGAGATCAGTTCTAGGGTACCTACTGATGGTGGCAGCAAAGTCTGGGAAGGGGTGTCAGGGTGGGGAAAGAGATCCACTCATAGTGTGATTAATACCTAACCCTGCCAAGTGGGGCCAGAGGACCCATATGGGGGAGGGAGGAAGCTCATCCAGGCCCTGGTCACCAGTGCTCCTCACTGTCCAGGGTCTAGGAATGAAACCTACTCCAGAGTTCCTACTGATGGTGACAGTGTAGGCTGGGGACAGAGGTCTTACCCATATTTTTAATTTTTTCAGGTACTACTATATTATTTCCATGGTGGCTGTAACATTTTTTTATGCCCACCAAGGGTGTGAAAAGCTATTTATTTCTTTATATCCACACCTACACTTCATATTTTCTGTTCTAAAATTCTTTTTCAAAGTCTACCTTTTGTTTCCTTTTCAAAATAGTAAGTATCATCATGAGTATGAGGCAGTATCTCACTATGGTTTTAATTAAAAACCTTTTTACTATTTGTCACTGGGGGTTTGGACCTCATTTTTATATGCCAGTGGAAGTCAAACATCTCCATAAGTAATGTATCACTGCAGCATCATGTGGGACACAGCTAGGAATTGTGCTTATTACAGTCTTCCAGGTATGTCACAGTGATCAGCAGGTTGGAAGTCTGGAGACAAAACCTTAGTGTAAGGTGAAGGGTCAGCTGGTTTAGTGCTGCTTGTCACATGTGCAGGCCCGGTTTTTGGACTCCTATATGGATAGTAAGATAAGGCTTATGTTATATATAAGCTAAAAAAGTGCTTTTGATATAAACCGTTGAGGCTGGGGAGATGGCTCAGTTGGCAAAGTGTTTGCTGCTCAGGCATGAGGACCTGAGTTTAAATCTCTAGCACCCACATAAAATTCAAAAGTAGTAGTGTATGCCTGCACTCCCAGCACTGGGGATGCAGAGACAGGAGGATCCCTGGGGTGGGCTGACTAGCTAGTCTAACTGAATCAGTGAGCTCCAGATTCAGTAAGAGGCCTTGTCTCAAAACTAAGTTGGGGGGCTAGAGAGATGGCATAGTGGTTAAGGCGCCTGCCTCCTAAGCCTAAGAACGCTGGTTCCAATCTCCAGCGGTTCCAATCTCCAGGTCCCACGTTTAGCCAGATGCAAAGTGACACAAGGGTGCGATGCCGCACTTGACCACAAGGGGGCACACTCATCTGGATTTCATTTGCAGCAGCTGAGATGCTGCTGGCGTGCCCATCTCTGTCTTCCTCTCTCCCTCTCTCTCTCTCTGTCTCTCTCTCTCAAAAAAAAAAAAAAAAAAAAAAAAACTAAGTTGGAGAGTGACTGAGGATGACATCTTGTATCAACTTCTGGCTTCCACATGTACATGCACATGTGTGCACATGCATTCCCCCCATACAAATACACCTTCATACACAGAACACACACATATGCATGAACACCACACACACATACACAGAAGAGGGAAGATCCAGCTCCCTTACCCAGGAGACTCTCCACAGAAAAAGCAGACATGTCTAGGGCACTGAGCCCTCACTTGGGATTGTATTGTAGACTTGGTAAGATCTTGTCATAGCTATAGAATTCAAAAGAAGCCCATGCTAGTTAGAATTCTCATTGCTATGACAAAATACTTGACATGCACAAGTTCAGGGCTGATGAGTTTGTTTTGGTGAATGGTGTGAGAGGGTTCAGTTCATGGTCAGCTGGCCCCATTTCTTTAAGGCCCACGGAAAGGCAGAAACATCATGACAGTAGGGGCGACAAAGGAAAGTCACTCAACTTATGGCAGCCAGTAAGCCCAAAGAAAAAGCAAAGGGCCTGGGACAAGGTACAGCTCCCAAGGAAGTGCCCGAATGACCTACTTCCTCCAACTAGGTCCTGTTTCTCAATCACTCCATCACCATATGAATCCATGAAGAGGAAGATCCATTGATTGGATCAGAGCCTTCAGGAGCCAATCGTTTCTCATGACGGGAACACTAGCTGAAAACTAAGCCTTCAACACACGAACCTTCGGAGGGAACACTTTATATCCAATTGGGCCTCTTTAGTTTGCAAAGATATAGATAAGTTCCCAAGAGCTGTTAGTCATTTCCTTGTGTCCCCGAGGAGCTAAGGAGCTACAACTGACACTACTCATGCATGCATATCCAACAGAATTGACTGGAATCATTTACTCACCCCTGTGTGTGGGAGGACCAACAAGAAAGCATGAAGACTCCTACTCTGGGAGGCAGAGCAGGCATTCCCCCCAACCTCAGAGCCTCCAGTATCAGGGTTCAGAGAGAAGAGGGAGGGAAAAGCCATTTTGGTAGACTTTAACTTTGAACTGAACTTGAGTTATACCAGAAAATATGTATTACATTCAATCTGGCCAGTTTATCTTAGCTAGAACTCTCCAGGGAGAGATGATTCAGCAGCAGAGGACAATGGAAGTTAGTTTTCTTTTCCTTCCTTCCTTTCTTTCCCTCTTCCTTCCTTCCTTCCTTCCTTCCTTCCTTCCTTCCTTCCTTCCTTCCTTCCTTCCTTCCTTCCTTCCTTTCTCCCTTCTTCCCTCCCTCTCTTCTTTCTTTCTTTCTTTCTTTCTTTCTTTCTTTCTTTCTTTCTTTCTTTTTTTTCTTTCTTTTTCTTTCTTTCTTTCTTTCTTTCTTTCTTTCTTTCTTTCTTTCTTTCTTTCTTTCTTTCTTTCTTTCTCTTTCTTTCTGTACTTCAGGACTTAATGCATGAATTTCAACCCAGTTGCCCTTCTTTGAAAGGTTACCTCTCTCCTGTGCTCTGAGAAATATTCCAGTCACTTCCTTTGCCAAGGCAACTAAAGCTTGATCTCATGGAGTCTCTCTCAGACCTTCTGAAACTTTAGAAACCTAACTGATTTTAGTTTGTCCCCATTGTATTAACCTTTATGCTGACATTCTTGCTAACCCTTCAGGACTGAACAAGCCTGTAGTCCACTTGCACTAGCACTTTCAGTTACAAGTTAACCTAGTCCTTGATCTCAGGGGGGATTTATTCTCCCATAGTTAACACTGATTGGTCTCCTATCAAAACAGAGTCTATCTTCACAAACTGAGAGCAAAACTATGTCCCTATTCACATTCTATCAAAGAGTGTGTGTACATGCATTTCTGTTTGTATGTGCTCATATGTATTTGATCCTATAGGAAAAAGTATTTCTGGTAAGTTAGAGGCACACACACACACACAAACACTTCTCTCTCCCCACACTAGGTATTAAAACTCAATCAGACTCAGATAGATTACTATTGCATACTTTCTCTCAACTGTGGAGTACATATGATATGCTGCTCTCCTTGTGAAGGGCTGGGCCCTGAGGAGTACAACAAGTAGGACATTGTATGTCACAGTGCAGGTCCAGCCCTAGCCAGGCCGCCTGCTAGAACAAACTAGGAAGTGGCTTCTCTGGATGTGGCATCCTACACAGGCCTAGCGTGACAACAGCTACAAATCCATGCTTGCGAGCAACCTGCTGCGAGATGATCTGCCTGGAGACAGGGTGTCAATGGTCACAAGAAGGGAACCACCCCATACAACGATTGGCCAGCCAAACCCTTAAAAACCCCTATACTTCCTTGAATAAAGGAGTTTGCAACAGCTCTCCCTCTGCCTGCTTCCGCCCAACTCCTGGAGTCTGTGTCATGACTCCACACCTCTCACCCACTAACTGGCGGAGACCCTGCCGTCCCGCCTGGGCTGGCCCTAGGAAGGACCCCAACAGGACATCATCATCCTAACTTATAATTTTGTTACAAATGTCATCATTTTTATCTCTCACAGAGTGGTCTGTGGGGAATTTTTTTTTTTTTTAAACTATAAAGTGGAGGCTTGGAAGATGGCTCAGAAGTTAAAGGCTCTTGGAAAGCCTGCCTTTCAATTACCAAGTCACCTATGTAAGCAGGATGCAAAAAGTGGTAAGCATCTGGTGATTGTTTTTGTAGTGGTAAGAGGCCTTGGTGTGTGAGTGCAAACATACACACACAAATGAAAAAATTAAGAAATAGAAGGTATATAAGCAGTTGAATGAGATTTAGAATAAAGTAATAGCATTTAATGAGAAGAGCTTTGTGTAAAGGCCCTTTGAAGATGTTCTCACTACTATTTCTTTCAGAAGATAACACATGCATTTTTTCAGTCTTGATGGCTACTGTTTCTCTTTCACTTGGGAGCATGTCCCTATAAGCACTTACTATTTTATTTTTAGAGAGAGACACAGAGAGAGAGGGAAAGGGAAACAGATAGAGAATGGGCACGCCAGCAGTCTCTCAGCTGCTGTGAATGAAATCCAGATGCATGTGCCCCCTTGTGGTCAAGTGTGGCATTGCACCCTTGCATCACTTCGCATCTGGCTAAACATGGGACCTGGAGATTGGAACCGCTGGAGATTGGAACCAGCATTCTTAGGCTTAGGAGGCAGGAGCCTTAACCGCTAAGCCATCTCTCCAGCCCCCCTATAAGCACTTTTATGCTACAACAGAGTGGTGATGAAAGACACTATTCTGGAATTGATGAGGAAAGAGACTTACAGCATATATTCATGCTGTATAATCACTAAATGGATATGTATAGATCAACTTACTTCACAAGATACATTTGCTCATATTACTTCACAATAAAGAGCTCTGGCAAAGGCACTTAATTTAGGAAATGGATCACTGGAGCCATCAGAATCATAGATACAGGGTGGAAAATTAATTTCCTTTTGGTTTAGGAAATAGTTACCCTTTAATTTTTTTCTATGTGCTTTGTAGGTTCATGTGTTTGTGACTTGATCTTTTATTGCAAGGTGCTATAATGCTGGTTCTTGATGAAGGCCCAATTATAGCTTGGAAAGGAACAATGTCTCCCAAAGATGATAATGAGACAGAAGAGATAGATGGCTCTCCAGCTAATTTCTCCCTTTTACAAAAACATTAATCACATCAGGGGTTCCCAACATAATGACATTATTTAAATCTAATATTTCCCCTAATTCCCACCCCCAAAATTCCCTAAAACCCCACCTCAAAAACTGACATTGGAGGATAGATTTTCAACATATGGACTAATATATATATGCTATATAATAACATATAGTACCTGTTATTATATAATATACAATAAGATATAGTTATTTCTTACAATTGTTTTGGACTTGGGACATGAGGATTTGAGTTCAGGTGCCCAGCACCAAGTAAAAACCAGGTATGGTGGTACATGCCCCAAATCCCATTGCTGGGGAGATGGAGACAGGACGCTCCCTGAGGCTTGCTGGCTAGCTAGTCTAGGTGAGTCAGTGAACTCCAGGTTCAGTGAAAGACCCTGTTTCAAACGTACATGTGCACTAGGTGATACAAGCTTCTGG
Source organism: Orientallactaga sibirica (assembly GCA_036365145.1). NCBI lineage: Eukaryota > Metazoa > Chordata > Mammalia > Rodentia > Dipodidae > Orientallactaga > Orientallactaga sibirica. The sequence continues at coordinate 2,608,821 of JAEOAD010001604.1, forward strand.
AGTTCAATTACAGTAGCTGAGGCCCTGACAAACCAATTTCTCTCTCATTAAATAAAATAAGATAAACTTAAAATAAAAAATAAGATGGAGATATAATCAGACACCTGACATCAACCCCTGGCTTCCATATGCATGTGCATGAACACATACAAACGAATTTTAATACCATGTAGCTGGTAAAAAAAATTTCAAATGTTATATTTAAACAGAAAACCTGAAAGCAAATATGCTACACTTTGAACACCTATTATGTGCAAATTGTAATGAATCAAATAGCAAGTTAAGAAGGCTCTTTGCAAAGCAAATACAAAAGTTTAATTTCTAAAATAAAGCTTTTCACTTATCTTTTTGCTGACAAGTTTGTATGACTTTGGTTCATTGCTCCTTTTGGAAAGCAGAATAGAGTGCCAGCAAATGTAGGAAAACACACTTTCTCTGGAAAAGTCACTGTTGCTGCTGGTCATTTTCCAAGTAAACAATTGAGCTGAACTTTATTGAGATCAAAGAATTATGGTTAACTCCCAGAATTTTTTGGTTCTGCCTGGATCCTTGTTTTAATTGATTTAAATATGGTGTGCTATCCAAATTCCCATTTCCCAAGCTCAAAGAAGAATGTATTATCCAGAGAGATGAATGTTAATGATAAGTACTGGGCAGATTCAATATTCCCAGACTATCTAAATTAAATACGATATATTGTGATCCTTGGCCTACTGATGAAGGAATTTAATCTCTAGTTACAGAAAGTTCTTGGCCCAGGATGTTTACACAAGTAGGGATGACCATTTATAAAAGAAGATGTCTGGGCTGAGAGATGTCTCAGTGGTTAAGGTGCTTGCCTGCAAAGCATAAGGATCTGGGTTCGATTCCCCAGTACCTACATAAAGCTAGATGCACAAGTTTGCCTATGTGTTTGGAGTTTGTTTGCATTGGCAGAAGCCCTGGTGTACCCATTCTTTCTCTATCTTCCTCTTTCTCTCTCTCACTCTCTCTTAAACAAATAAATAAAATAAAATAAAGATGTCTGTGGAAGACATATATTCATAAACAACTAAAAGTTCATTATTTGTTCATTATTTGTTTGTGTATGTATGCATGTGTGCATATGTGTACATGTGTGTGAGGATACAAATGCAGATCAGAGGTTGATGGTGGGTGTCTTCCTCCACCACTTTCCACTGTATTTATTGATGTAGGGTTTCTCACTTGAACTCAGAACTCACTGATTCAGCTAGTCTAACTAGTCAGCTTGCCTTGAGGTCCCCTATCTCTACCTTTGAGGCACTGGGACAGCAGGAAGGTTTCTAGCACACTGCATTTACCCGAGTTCTGAGCATCCACATTCAGATCCTCAAACTTGTGGAGCAAGTGCTTTATCCACTGATCCATTTCTCTTGCCCTGTTGTTATCATGGTTTTGCAATTTTTTTAATGAGTGAGAGAGAAAGCAAGAGAGAGAGAGAGAGAGAGAGAGAATGAATTGGCACACCAGGGCCTCCAGCTACTGCAAACAAATGCCAGACACATGCACCACCTTTTGAGCATGTACAACCTTCCGTGCTTGCATTACCTTGTGTGTCTGGCTTACATGGGATCTGGAGAGTTAAACATGGGTACTTAGGCTTTGCAAGCAAATGCCTTAACTTCTAGGCCATCTCTCCAGCCCTGTTGTTATCATTTTTTTTTTAATGTTCTGAGAACAACTCCCACAAGTATTTCCACACAATTTACTTGCTTATTTAAATAGAATTGAAAACCTTGTTTCATTTTAGTTTTTGTACATATTTTATTTATTTATTTATTCATTTGAGAGAGCGGCTGAAAGAGAGAGAGAAGGAAGGAGAGAATGGGTGTGCCAGGGCCTCTAGCCACTGCAAAATGAATTCCAGATGCATGCACTACCTTGTGCATCTGGTTTACATGGGTACTGGGGAATCAAACCTGGGTCCTTAGGCTTTACAACAAGTGTCTTAATTAACAGGCCATCTCTCCAGCCCCAGTTTTTTTTTAAGATTTATTTTTATTTATGTATTGGAGACAGAGAGAGAGGAAGAGAGAGACAGAGAGAGAGAGCGTGTGAGAATGGGTGCGCCAGGGCCTTTAGCCACTGCAAATGAACTCCAGACACATGCACCACCATGTGCATCTGGCTTATGTGGGACCTGGAGAACCGAACCTGGGTCCTTAGGCTTCGCTGGCAAGTGCCTTAACCGCTAAGACATCTCTTTAGCCCCTGCCCCAGTTTTTTTTTTTTTTTTTTTTTTTTGATGCATAGTATAAACTGAGAGAACCAATTTCTTTAACTTGATACCAATATCTAACCACATATTTCAGAACCTCGGCTTCCATAGAAGAGGGGATTGTTCTCAACATTGCTTGCATTAATTGAATTCACATCATTCCCCTGCTCATTGATTATCAGTACATATGAACATGGCCCATCCTCTAAGCAGAGCATCTCAGAGCGCGTTAATTTAGTTACCACCTAGTCCTATCTTCTATGTCACTCATATGGAAAAATCCATATGTATATTTAGAACTAAAATGTCTACCTCATAGGGTTATTGTAAGACTTAAGTAGGCTTGTGTGGGGGAGACATTATGATAATTGTATAATACCCAAAGATTTTTCAGTAAAGGTTTTACGCTTTACTACTGATAGAAGTAGCTTATTCAAAACCATAGAATTGTTTCCGTTTCCTTGCTAAAATTTTATGGCATGTAATTTCCAGTCTATAATTCTCCCTCCTTCTTGTGAGTACTCTTCTTATCCAAAGCACCACTGTCCAGACCCCCTCCTCTGGATGTTATTTCCTGTTTCCCTATTCCTTCCTTCAGTTTCCTCAAGATTTTTATCACCTTTTTAGGAGAATTTTCATTATTAAAAAAAATCTCATGAGAGGTGAGTGTGTGGCTCAGTGGTAGAGTGCTTGCCTACCATTCATGAGGCCCTGAGTTTAATTCCAATAGTGCAAAAGCAAACCAAAACCAACATTGTGAAAGAGAAATTATTTTATTTTACAGATTATATTTTATGCTTCTAATAAATGTATGACTCAGTTACAAGGATTTTCTTCTAGACATTTTAAATGCTTACATAATTAATAGTCCAGTTTGAATTAATATTTATGTGTGTTACAAAGTACAGACCAAAGTTGATATATGAGCACCATATATCTTCTTTAATTGCTCTCAGTAACTTTTTTGTGATTTTAATCAGTTAAGATTTTTGTTATTTGTCATATTTACTCCAATGTATTTAAATTTTTGATGCTATTGTGAATGACATTTTAAAAATGTCACTGTAGGGGTTTAGGGAGATGGCTCACTGGGTAATGTGCTTGCCAAGAAAGCTTGAAGACCTGAGTTCAGATTCCATGCAATCACATAAATGCTGGGTGTTGTTGCATGTGTCTGTAATCTCAGCATTAAGGAGGCAAAAACAGGGAGTCCCCGAGGCTCACTGGCTAGCTAGTCTAACTGAATTGGTGAGCCCTAATATCCACAACATACCCTGTCTTAAAGAAAAAAGGGGAGAGCAATAGAGGAAAACACCCAATGCCAGCCTCTGGCTTCCAGCACACTTGCACACATGTGCACAGACGTGTGCTCATACACACATGACACACACACACACACACACACACCATACACACATACACATGCAAAAAGTCAATGTCATATTATGTCTAGTAATTCAATTGATTTTTGCAGATCAGCTTAATAACATCCCTGTTTGCTCATCATACTTATTAGTTCAAACACCCTTTTTAAAATAGATTTTGTTATGATTATTCTACATGGACACTATGTTATCTGGAAAAAGGAAAGACAATGTTACTTTCTTTCCTATCTGGAAGTGGCTTCTTCACCTTCTTTAATCCACTGACCAGAACCCCCACATTATAAGGATGAGCTGAAGAGTGAAGACCACTCTTGCTCTTAATTTGGGAGAATACACATAGTCTTTTCTAATTAACTAAAGTTTAGCTTTAATGCTAATGTAGGTATTTGCTAGATTTTTAAAAACCAACTTGAGAATATTCACTTCTGTTTTGCTGAGAGATTTGGATAAAGACTGTCTGCGGGCTTTTATGAAATCTTTTTTCTCCCATCTGTTGAGATGACTCAGTGGTTTGTCCCTTTTAGTTTATTTTGCTGATTCATATCAGCTTTTTTTTTTTTTTTTTTTTTTTTGGAGAGAGACAGAGAGAGAGAGGGAGACAAATAGAGAATGGGCATGTCAGCAGCCTCTCAGCTGCTGTGAATGAAATCCAGATGCATGCGCCCCCTTGTGGTCAAGAGTGGTGTTGCACCCTTGCATCACTTTGCATATGGCTAAACATAGGACCTGGAGATTGGAACCACTAGAGATTGGAACCAGCATTCTTAGGCTTAGAAGGCAGGTGTCTTAACTGCTAAGCCATCTCTCCAGCCCTCAGCTGCTTTTTGAACAGAAACTTTGAGTTCCATGATGAGCCCTGTAGTAGACAGCCTCAGGTTGCCAAGATGAACCTCCTGACCAAACACAGTTTATGGGAGAAAGAAGGGAATTTATTTGAAGTTTACAGATCCAGGGGAAGTTCCATAATGGCAGAAGAAGCTGGGACCTCCATTCCACAGGTCCATGCAGAGAGAAAAAGCCATCTCCAGCACCACAGACCAGTCCACTATAGGAAGTCAGGGCAAAGCTCGGGCACTTTGCATACCTTTATATTGGAATTCTGGGTCTTCCCACAGTGACACCTCCTCTAGTCAGGCAGATGAAGTGCTAAAGCTTTACTAAGATTGAATCTATTGGAGAGCATCCATTCAAACCACCACAAGCTCACAGTCACAACCTATTACCTATTTTTACATCATTCCTTGCATCTCTGCTCATATAGAAAATTGGCCCACTGATTTACTGTTTTGTTTCTGTCTGACTTCATTACCATACTTTGCCTTCTTGTTTCTATTGCTTAAGTTAGACCCCTTTTGTTCTTTTTTCATAGTCTTATAAGGAAAGTAGAAGTTGAGTTCATTCGTTTTTTAGGCCTTTATAGTTTGAATTTTTTTCAAGAATTTTTGTATATATATTTTTTTTGGAAAGAGACACAGAGAGAGACAGAGAGAGGGAGAGGAAGACAGATAGAGAATGAGTGCACCAGCAGCCTCTCAGCTGCTGAGAATGAAATCCAGATGCATGTACCCCGTTGTGGTCAAGTGCAGCATTGCGCCCTTGTGTCACTTTGCATATGGCTAGACGTGGGACCTGGAGATTGGAACCGGTGTTCTTAGGTTTAGGAGGCAGGCGCCTTAACTGCTAAGCCATCTCTCCAGCCCTGTATTTTGAATTTTTTCCTGCCCTTACCAGATACATTTGTGTGTATTATTTTTATTTTCATTAAGTTAAAAATATTGTTCAGTTTCTCTTTTGACTTCCTTTGCCACACACAAGTTATTCAGTAGTGCATTATTTAGTTATGAATATTTTGGTCTAGATTTCTAATTTAGTTCCATTAATATCAGAGAACATGTATGACCTGAATCTTAAAATTTACCAACAGTAGCATTCTGTTGAATGTTATCCAGAAACATACATGTATGGCAATATATAAAGATGTATTTTTCTTATATCTTACAAATTTAATTATTTGTGTCTTTTTATTTAATGTAAGTTTTATGAGGAGAGCATACATAGGGATTTGACTTTTTCCACTCAGAGAATCTCTGGATTTTTAAATGGATGTTGAAACTACTCATGGTTTATATTACAAATATTACAAATACAGTTGAATTTAAGGCTATAATTTCTCATTTGTTTCATATTTGTGTCATTGATTCTTCTCTTTCTGTTTTTTTTTGTACATTTTCTATTGGCTCCAGTATTATTATGATTCCATTTTACCTTTTGTATTAACCACAGTTCTTGTTTTCTGTATTTCTTGATGCTTTGGCATCTTAGGTGGGGCCTTGATAGCTGGAGAGAATATTGTCCTAGGGCTAGGTAGAGCCAAGGATACTTTCCTTTCGGATACAAATCAACCAATCCCTAGCACCTCCTTTGTAAGACTCACACAAACCAAGTCACAATTCCTCCCTCACCAACCAAGAACTAGTACCAGACAACTATATACAACTCATGCTTCCCAGAGTCCAATGGGATGAGTCAGATCAGCCAGTTCTATTGTTTCTCTTCCCTACTGTGTCTCTTCCAAAGAAAGCACAACCAAGACTCTGGCTTAGGCTTTCTCTGCTTCCTTCTTCCTCTTAGCAGACACTGGTACTGCCCTAGATTACCTGTAGGGCATGAGCTTCCCCTACTCTCAGGAAATGGAAACACTAAAAATCTATTTTTCAATGGCATTGGCCTCTCCATGTCATCAGCTGGTCATCTCCAAATATTAGGATGGGCACAAATGACACACCTCCTTTGCCAGCATGTTAGCTATAATTCCATGTCATATTATTATTGTTTGACTTAGAGTTTACACTATAAACCTTTAAAAGAAATTATTTATTTATTTATTGAGAGAGAGAGAGAGAGAGACAGACAGACAAACAGGAAGGGCCCTGTAAATGAACTCTAGATGCATGCATCACTTTGTGCATCTAGCTTTATATGGGTACAAGGGGAATTGAACACAGACCATAAGGCTTTGCAAGCAACCTTTAACTACAGCCCCACTATACACTTGTCACATCTACTTTCACATAGTGTCACACCACTTCACATCTAGTGTGACCACCTTCTACATTGCTCCCTTTCCAGGCATTGGACTATGATTTTATGTGTTTAAACCCTTTGTTATTACTTTTATCTTTTCTTAAGCAGTCCATTGTATTTTAAAGGGATTTAAATGATGAGGAAAACATACCACATGATTACACATATGGTAACCATTTCTTGTATTTTCCTTTCATAGTTTCCGTCTGGCATTATTTTCTTAGTGCTAGAAGAACTTCCTACAAAGTTTCCTATATATAGGTTTTAGATTTTCTTTGTGTTTTGAAAAAGCTTTTATTTGCCTTCATTTTGAAATAATTATTAGGTATAATAATTAGGTATAAGGTTCTAGGCAGATGGATGTTAACTTTAGTATTTTAACAGTGCTTCGCTTCTATCTTCTGTCTTGCACTGTTTGCTATTGAGAGATCTCCTATCAGGTTGTGTCTGACTGCTTTTAAGATGTACTCTGTTCTACTTGTCTCAAGAAATTTGATGACATTGTTTCCTGTGCTTGGAATTTCTTGAGATTCTTGGATCTGTGGGTTCATATTTTTCATCCAACACAAAAAATTTAGCTTTATCATCTGCCCCAGACACTCCTTTTCCAAGAGGTGAATTTGTCCTAGAGCTCACTGAGGCTGTGTTCATTCCCCTCTCCCCAACAAGTCTTTTCTTCGTATTTCATATGTGCACTTTCACATTCATGAAACTTTTCTTCTACAATATCTAATCTGATGTTTATTGTAATTTACATGAGAGACTTTGAGGATAGGCATCATACTTCTTATCCCAAGATGTTAAAATTGAGTCTTTTTGAAATTACTTTATGTGTGTGTGTGTATGTGTGTGTTATGTGTGTTTGTGTGTGTATGGAACATAAGTGTCACAATGCATGTTATGTGGATGTCAGAGGACAACCATGAAGTATTTCTCCTCTCCTTCCACCTTCATTTGAGACAGGGTCTTTCCTATGGTGGTGTTGCTGTTGCTGCTTGCAAACTTCTGGGCTCTCCTGGTTCTGTCTTCCATTGATTTATGCATGTTGGGATTACAGATGCATATGCTACTTTGTATCCAGCTTGAACTGAACTCTGAGAAGCATGAACTTGATTTGATGGATTTGCATATAAGAACCTTTAACTACAGACACTTCTCCTCAGCCCTGAAATTGGGTCTTTCTTATATCTTCCACCTCCGTATTCTTAAGTATGTGTAATATAATCATAACAACTGCACGAATAGCTTTGTCTTCAAATTTGATCATTTGTCATCTTTGATATTGATGATGGATTGGGTTTCCTCTATACTGTGTACTATGATTTCTTGCCTGTAAGTATGCTTAGCAGTTTTAAAAATAATGGTTGCTAGACATTGAAAATTACCTTATTGGGTCTTGGAAATTTTTGTGTTCTTGTAAATATTCTTGAGATTTATTTTGGGATGAAGTAAAGTGTGAAAGAGCTTGAACCCCTTGGGCTTTACTTTTCAGCTCTATTCATTGAGACCAGATCAGTGTGTAATCGATGGCTAATTGAATTTTGCTACTTAGTCAAGACCTTGCCAAGTACTGTCTGCAATGCTGCATGAGTCAGACAACTTTTCACTTGAGTGAAGGCCAAAAAAATTATTGCTAGCAATATGAGCTCTGGGGATTCTTCTAACCAATCCTTTCAGTGGTTCATTTCTCTGGCCCTCTGCATTCTCTTGATATATGTGTACTGAGCTGAAAAGTTCAGGGGAACTCTCTGCAGACTTTGAAAATATCTCCTTTCCTTCCTTCCTTCCTTCCTTCCTTCCTTCCTTCCTTCCCTTCCTTCCTTCCTTCCTTCCTTCCTTCCTTCCTTCCTTCCTTCTTTCCTTTCCTTCCTTCCTTCCTTTTCTTTCCTTTCCTTTCCTTTTCCTTTCCTTTCCTTTCCTTTCCTTTCCTTTTTCCTTTCCTTCCTTCCTCCCCTCCCTCCCCTCCCTCCCTCCCCTTCTTTCCTTCCTCCTCCCCCTCCTTCTTCCTTCCTTCCTTCCTTCCTTCCTTCCCCTTCCTTCCCCTTCCTTCCCTCCCCTTCCTCCCTTCTTTCCTTCCTTCCTTGCTCCTTCCTTTCCTTCCTTCCTTCCTTTCCTTTCCTTTCCTTCCCCTCCCTCCCTCCCTCCCTCTTTCCTCCTTCCTCCTTCCCCTCCCCCTTCCTTCCTTCCTTCCTCCTTCCTTCCTTCCTTCCTTCCTTCCTTCCTTCCTTCCTTCCTTCCTTCCTTCCTTCCTTCCTCTCCCCCTCCTCTCTGTGACATCTTCTCTGGAATCTAGACACCTTGGTCTCTCTGCACTGCCAGCTGCATCTTCTCCTCTCCATGTGGGTTTTCTCCCCATGCATCACATTTTGGCCAGCTGCAGACATGTGTAAAGAAATGAGGTGTCTGATCTCTCTGATCTGCATGTTCTCATGTGAAGTCAAACAAGGTAACATTGTTTTGATGGTCTAGCTCTTACGCCATAAATGAATATCTTTTCCTAGAACATTTAGTGCCATGCTTCCTACATTTTTGCACTTTTGCTTGGTGATAACACTATTCATAGTGCTTCTAAGTTCAAGAAGGCTGTGATGCATGATCAGGAAGAATATGTGTGTTAGATAAGTTTTTGTGCAAATGTGAACTATAGTGCTATTAACTTCAAGTATATTACACAAGTCGTCTTTAAACAAAAAGGCAGGCATGCACATTAAATAAGGTTATGTCAGGGTTGGTTGGTGAATAAAGACTCACAGGAATCTAACTTGCATTTCCCCCAGGTTTAGCAGATCATTGTATATCATTGTAGTGACTTTATACAATATAACTAACACAAACAATGAGAATCAAATGTATATAAAACCCCCATAAATATAACCAGAGTTTATATTAAAACGTAGTGGAGCAAAATGTGAAAATTATCAGAAAGATTATTGAAAAGTGATTGACCTGCACTAATGCTAGAAAGTAACTTCACTTAAAGGTTAGTTTGGGGCTGGGCAGAAGGCTCAGGGAATAAAATGATTGCTATGCAAGCATGAAGACTGGAGTTCAGATGGCAGCACCCACACGATGCTAGGCAGGCCTCACAGTGCACCTACATCTCATCACTCTAGAGGTGGCCAAAGAGATCCTGGGGCCTGCTGGCTAACTAGACTGGTCAAATCAGAGAGCCCTGGGTTCAAGTAAGAGACTCTCAAGAAATGAAGTAGAGAGTGATATATAAAGACACCTGATGTCAACTTCTGGCCTCTACATTCAGGTACACACATATGTACCTGCACATATGTGAATATGAATATACACATGCATATACACCACACACATGTACATGCAAAAGAAGTTTAGAATCTTAAAATGAGTAATAAGAGAGTTAATGAGCCTACTGATTTCAAAACAATGAATTAGATATCCTCTGTCAGATGTATAGCTGACAAAGATTTTCTCCCATTCTGTAGGTTGTCTTTTGCTCTATTCACAGTGTCCTTTGCTGTACAAAGGCTTTGTAATTTCATAAGGTCCCAGTGGTTGATTAGTAGTTTTATTCGCTGAGCAATTGGAGTTATATTCAGAAAGTCCTTGCCTATGCCATTATGTTGAAGGGTTTCTCCTACCTTTTCCTCTAGCAGTTTCAGAGTTTCAGGTCTGATATTAAGGTCCCTGATCCATTTGGACTTGACTCTTGTGCATGGAGAGAGACAAAGATCTATGTTTATCCTTTTACATACAGATGTCCAGTTTTCCCAGCACCACTTGTTAAAGAGGCTATCTTTTCTCCAATGAATATTTTTGGCATTTTTGTCAAAAATCAGGTGGCTGTAGCTGCCTGGATTAATATTTGGGTCTTCTATTCTGTTCCATTGATCTACCTGTCTGTCCTTGTGCCAGTACCATGCTCTTTTTGTTACTATGGCTTTGTAATATAACTTAAAATCAGGTATGGTTATACCACCAGCCTGATTTTTGTTGCGCAAAATTGTTTTGGCTATTCGAGGTTTTTTGTGTTTCCAGATGAATTTTAGGATTGTTTTTTTCTATTTCTGTGAAGAATGCTATTGGGATTTTAATGGGGATCACATTAAATGTGTAGATTGCTTTTGGTAAGATTGACATTTTCACAATATTGATTCTTCCAATCCAGGAGCATGGTATGTCTTTCCATTTCCTTGTGTCTTCTGCAGTTTGTCACTTGAGTTTTTTAAAGTTCTCATTGTAGAGATCCTTCACTTCCTTGGTTAAATTTATTCCAAGGTATTTTATTTTTTTGAGGCAACTGTGAATGGGAGAGATTCCCTGATTTCATCCTCTGCATGTTTGTTGTTAGTGTATAGAACAGCTACTGAGAACTCTCTATTTAGTTCCATAGCCCATTTTTAACTGGGTTGTTTGAATTCTTATTATTCTGTTTTTTGAGTTCTTTGTATATTCTGGATATTAATCCTCTGTATAGTTGTATAGCTGGCAAAGATTTTCTCCCATTCTGTAGGTTGTCTTTTTGCTCTATTCACAGTGTCCTTTGCTGTACAAAAGCTTTGTAATTTCATAAGGTCCCAGTGGTTGATTAGTGGTTTTATTCCCTGAGCAATTGGAGTTATATTCAACTAAACAATTTAATGCTTCACCTTAAGGCCTTGGAGAGAGAAGAACAAGGCAAACCAAAAATCAGTAGGCAGGAAGAAATAATGAAGGTTAGGGCAGAAATTAACGAAATGGAAACCAAAAAAAACAATAAAAAAAAATCAATGAAACAAAGCGTTCTTTGAATAAACAAGATTGACAAACCCTTAGCAAATCTGACCAAAAGAAAGAGAGAAGAGACAAAAATTGATAAAATTAGAGATGAAAAAGGCAACATCACAACAGATACCAAAGAAATTCAGAAAATCATACAGACATACTTTAAGAATATATATGCCTCTAAGTTTGAAAACCTGAAAGAAATGGATGATTTCCTTGATTCACATGACCTACCAAAATTAAATCAAGATGAGATAAACCATTTAAATAGACCTATAACAACCATAGAGATCCAAGCAGTTATAAAAAGTCTCCCAACTAAAAAAGCCCAGGTCCAGATGGATTGACTGCTGAATTTTACCAGACATTCCTGGAAGATCTAACACCAATGCTTCTCAAACTTTTCCATAAAATAGAAAAGGAAGGAAGGAATTCTACCGAAATCCTTCTATGAAGCCAGCATCATCCTGATACCCAAACTGGACAAAGACAGATCAAAAAAGAAAATTACAGACCAATCTCCCTCATGAACATAGTTGCAAAAATTCTCAACAAAATACTGGCAAACAGAATACAAGAACATATCAGAAAGATTATTCACCCTGACCAAGTAGGCTTTATCCCAGAGATGCAGGGATGGTTCAACATACGCAAATCCATAAATGTAATACACCATATAAATGGTCTGAAGGACAAAAACCACATGGTCATCTCAATAGATGCAGAAAAGGCATTTGACAAAATCCAACACCCCTTCATGGTGAAAGTATTACAGAAACTGGGAATAGAAGGAACATATCTCAACATAATAAAAGCTATTTATGACAAACCTACAGCCAACATAATACTAAATGGGGAAAAACCCGAAGCTTTTCCTCTAAATTCAGGAACAAGACAAGGGTGTCCACTTTCCCCACTACTATTTAATATAGTACTGGAAGTCTTAGCTATAGCAATAAGGCAAGAGAGTGTCTCTCATAAAAGGGATACAAATTGGAAGGGAAGAGATCAAATTATCATTATTTGCAGACTATATGATTCTATACATAACAAACCCTAAAGACTCTACCAGCAAACTGTTAGAGCTGATAAACACTTTTAGCAACATAGCAGGATACAAAATAAACACACGGAAATCAGTAGCTTTTCTATACACTAACAACAAACGTGCAGAGGATGAAATCAGGGAATCTCTCCCATTCACAAATTCATGATTTTTTAAAGAGTGCAGGCACCACTTCTGCAAACAGTAGAAGAGAAACTGCATGGAATTTGAAGATTAGTAACATAACAATAGTTAGAATAGGGAAACTAGACAAGCATGGTTTGTTGTTGGTCTTTGTCAAAGACTATGCATTTTGCCCATAACTTCAGTGTAAGTAATATTTTGTTACCAATTTTTCAGGTTCTTTCCTATGCAATATCATCCTCACATAACCAAATGGTTTTATGGTAAGTAGGAGATTTCTTTCAATGGCCAAAGACAGAGAGGGGAGCTCCCGCTCTACAGATGTCTTCCTGAGTACAGATCTGAGTTTGTTTTGTTTTTGTTATTTTTTCTTCTCTCAGACCTGAGTTATGAGGCAGGTGTGTGTGGAATATTCAAACTGTCCTCTCTCGGGCTGGCAGTTAGTGGTGGAGAGCAGGTGGTCTAGGGCAGCTAGCTTCCATAAGGCCCCAAATGTGGGCAGAACTAGCAGAGCAACAAGTTACTAGTAAGTTTAGGGCCGGAGGATCCTGTTAACATTCCCACCTTACTTTTCAATTAACAACAGATGGGGAGAGATCTATTGATACTAACATACTACAATCAGTGCAAAAACAGAAAATGTAAGCATTTGTTTATTTTATTCCTTTCAAATTTCCCGTTGAAATAAAAATGTTAAAAAGCACCTGGAACAAACAAGCAACATTAAATAAATAAAAATATAAATAAAAATCAAAACACTGTGAACTCACTCACTTCCAAGGAGGAGAAGTTCCTGTTGGTACAGTCTGTATTCCATTCTTTCTTGAGAAAGTGTTTTAAAAACCTGAGAGAGAAGTCATATGTCAGATTATTAAATCCATATTGTATATTATTCCTAAGTGAGACTAACTTTCCAAAAGTTTTAAGTGTGATCGTCTCTTGAAATATAGCTTCACTACACGCCTCAAAGTCATTGGCAGGTCTCCAAAGAGACCAAACAGAACTTTAAATATTATTTCAGAACACTGAGGGGAAAGAGGAGAAGTGAGATTGATTTTGTTTTAAATGACTTGAGCAGGGATCTGTATGGGCCAGTATTTTTTGCCTTAGTCTGGAGGCTTTTGTTTGCCAATTAGGGAGTATCACCTGGGTTTAGAAGTTGAGCAAAGCCAACCAAGCTCTCAGAGGAACAAAGAGGAACAAAGAGGGTAAAGGCGGCCAGAGCCCTCAGCAGCTGTCCGCAGTGTCAGCCAAAGTTACAGACCAGAGCAGCTGTGTCCAGGCAGTGGGTGCCCTCGTGAGAAAACAGCCCAGATCAAACAGCAAGGAGGACCCAGTTCCTCAGGACTGAAATTTCAGAAAAGCAATTTGATCCTTCTTGGGGAGTGATGGCATCTGCAGTCAGGGGGGCGGGGATGCTAAAGGCAGCCCACAACCAGGGTCAAGTGGCTCCAACTAAAACCAGAATTAAATTCCTGAGCCTGGACAGGAAGTACTTTCAGGATGACAGGTGCTCTGGGCTGCCTGGGTCCTGCCGGTTAGCCTGGAAGGCCAGAGAAAGGGAAGAACTCTCTCAGTATGTATAGGAAGCCACATCTGAGATTGTCAGAACAGAGAGCTGGGCAAATTGCATCAGCATTGTGGTAAATCCAGGGGAGCTTTTTAAAATATGTAAGAGGACCCTGTGTGCTGAGCAGAGAGCAATGGGTTGTGGTTGTTGGGGTGCTGTTAGGGGAAGGAGCCCACCTTCAAGCTTCCACAGCCACACCAAGAAGCAGGATTCACAGTAAAATGCTTTCATCCTAACCAGTGTCCCTGGAGAGCCAGGGGCTCTTGTTCCTCATGGGAATCATCAAGGCATCTACCATGGCCTGAGATGAAACAGTAACCCTGCAACATTAAGCCACTGCAGATTATTGGCTTAGTACAGTAAGCTGTGTTAACTGAAACACTGGATAGGCTTACATCATCCAGACGCAAAGAGACCACTATGATAAAGCCCGGGATTGGACAGTAGGGACTGTTTCTGTTCTTTGTGTGTACATTTGCTTTTAGGTTAGTTTTCATTTTTTGTTGGATATAAAATACGTTCACATGGCTCAATAATAGGCAGATTTTCACACCTCTTCTCACACCCTGACCTTTGTCTTCCTAACCCCTACAGTCCCACCCACAGCTACTTCCTGTCACATGACCTTTTGGAGACACAAATATGAACCAATAATGATAATCAAGTTTTCATTTGCTATCGGAGAGCAAGCAATAGGGCTTCATGCTTTATTTTTGGAGTTTTATAATCCTTCCTTCATATAGATGCATAAGAACTGATTTAACCAGTAGCCTGCAAGAAGACGTTAAATTATTTCTGGTATTTTGTGATTGGCAACAATAATTCTGTATATAAGCTATTTTACCAATATGCAAGTTTTGTACATGATAAATATTTAAAAGTAGAATTAAAAAGCCAAATGGAGCCAGATGTGGTAGCCCACACCTTTAATCCCAGCACTTAGGAGGCAGAGTTAGGAGGATCTCCATGAGTTCGA
Source organism: Orientallactaga sibirica (assembly GCA_036365145.1). NCBI lineage: Eukaryota > Metazoa > Chordata > Mammalia > Rodentia > Dipodidae > Orientallactaga > Orientallactaga sibirica. The sequence goes on from JAEOAD010001604.1 coordinate 2,623,998, forward strand.
GGCCACCCTGAGGCTACATAGTGAATTCCAAGTCAGCCTGGGCTAGAGTGAAACCTACCTCAATATAAAAAAAAAATTTAAAAAGCCAAATGTCATGTAGATTGTAGAGCTGTGACCATATTTGTAGATCACTACAAGTAAGCAAGAGATTTTCCACATTCTCACCAACAATGTGTGTCCACTTTGAATTTTGCCATCCTGACAGGTGACAACACTGTCTCACCAGAGAGTTTTTTTTTTTGCATGTATACCTGTTTTTGGCATGTGTATGGGTACGCATGTTCATGTATGTGGGTTGCATGTGTGTGTGCATGCTTGTGGAAGCCAAAGGTCAATATTGGGTATCTTACTTGGTTGTTCTCCACCTTACCTTTTAAGACAGAGTCTCTCACTGAACCAGAGTGCCCCAATTTGGCTTTACTAAGCCAGCCAGCCAGCCCCTGGGGATCCTTCTGTTTCTGCTTCCCTGGCCCTGTGTACATGGGCACCAGGATCAGGTCGTCATTATTCACAGCAAGCATTTTACCCCTAAGCCATCATTCCAACCCCTTAACATAGTTCCTTAAAATATATTTTTGAAGTTTTAATTTATTTGAGAGAGAGTGTGTGTGTCAGGAACTCTAGCCACTGCAAACTAATTCCAGATGCATGTGCCACCATGTGCATCTGGCTTACGTGGGTACTGGGGAATTGAACCTGGGTCCTTAGGCTTTGCCAACAAGTGCCTTACTGCTAAGTCATCTCTCCAGCCCCAATATAGTTTTAACTTTCCCCTTTTATGAGTGGAGTTGAACATCTTATGTGTGTAACTTACATTTTCTTTTCTGGAAATTGTTCTATCCTTTCCTCTGTCCGGTTATGAGCCTTGTGTATTTCTAGCATGGAATTAAATTCTAGTAAGTTAAAAAAAAATCAGTGTCATACATTTCAGTTTTAAAATTCCACTTGATTCTTCCTCACAGTTTCTGTTTCTTTGTCATGAGTTTATGTCTTTTTCATTTCTTTTTTTGTTTGTTTGTTTGTTTTTCGAGGAAGGGTCTCACTCTAGCCCAGGCTGATCTGGAATTCACTATGTAGTCTCAGGGTGGCCTCAAACTCATGGCGATCCTCTTACCTCTGCCTCCCAGTGCTGGGATTAAAGGTGTGGGCTACCACTCCTGGCTCTTTTCCATTTCTTTCAAGCAGTCTTAATTGCTTTAAAATTTGAGCACATGTTTAAAGGTTACTTCCAGTTCTCATTTGGTAATTCTATCAGCCAGGTCACCTTGGTGATGATTGCCTTGTCCCTGCTGAGCTGATGATCACAGTTCATGATGTGCTGAGGGCTTTGACTTCATGCTAGACGGTTTGAGTATTATGTTATAGTAGTGTGATATTATATAGTAGGAGATTATTGTGTTTCCTGTTGGACTCAGATTTCAGCAGATATGTAATCCTTTTAAAGATGCATGTGGTCATCCACATTTTAGGCTATGGCTTGAATATCAGCTTCATTTTCAAAGCCTTCACAGGACCCTTGCTGTCTGCCATTCTTGGCTGCTACCCCAAGGCCAGTGAAAGCTTGGGTAGGGTTTCAGATGATGTTCAATTTTTCCAACCTTTTAAACTTCTTGTTATGTTGTTTTATTGTCTTATGCATGGACCATGCCAGGTTTTGCTCAGGATTTCACATTGAGACCACTGCTTTGTCTTATTCTCTCCTCTACATTGACATCTCCTCTGCAGTCAGAGGCCAAGGTAGCTGCTTCCTTGCCGCAGAAGGACTTGGTAAGGCTTCTTTGGCATGTGTGCTGTTTACCTGGAGTAGGGTAGAAAAGGAGCAATGAAAAACCAAACCAAATCAAGAAACAGAAGCAAAATAATCAAGAATTTTGTGGGATTTTATTTTATTTTATTTTATTTTATTTTATTTTATTTTATTTTATTTTATTTTATTGTTTCAAGGGGATGCACTTCTGCATAGTACAGGCTGTCATATATAGGAGGCAAAACCAAAACCAAAAGACTGCACAAACAAGACAAAGAAACCTGAAGTGAAAGCTGGGGCACTCCCTCCTGGCTTGGCTCTTACTTCAATGTGGATCTTTTCTTCAAGGTCTTCTTCCAGTGACCTATGGACTTTATCCAGGGCTTTACAAATACTTAATAGCTCAGTGGGTAAAGGTGATTACTGTAGAAACCCAAGGACCTGAGTTCATCTACCCTGCATCCCTGTAAGTGCCAGGTGGTATGATAAACTGTGTGCAATCCCAACACTTAGGAGACAGAGGAGATTTCTCAGCGCAAGCTAGCTAGCAAGATCAGCCAAAATGGTGTGCCTTAGATTCAAGTGAGAGACTGTCTCAGTAAACTGGAGAATGATCAAAGAAAACATCAATGTCAATGTCTAGCCCTCATATACATGTACACACATGCAAATGCAAATGTGAACACATGTATGTCACACACATACAAACAGAAAAAACATAACGATCACATCAGAGAAAAAAGGAAGAATGCACTCATTCCATCTAGTCTGAAATGCAACACACATATACTTTGCATGATGATGCACCCACAATCTATCTGCCCCTTACTTGCTCCACTTCCTGGCTCTCTGAGAGCCCAAGTAGAACATTTCCCAGTTCATGGTCAGTCTGTCTGGATGGCGGCCAGTAATGTGTTTCCAATCCCATCTCCTCAGGCAGGCATTTAATCCTGTAAGTAGAGAATGCTTTCATAATTGACTTATGCTATGCAAAGTTACCTCTTCTGCTAGGCAAATGTCACCTTTTTTAACATTCACTTCCAAATTATGCGCACCGCTGGCATACCAGCCAAAGGAAGGGTCTATCACTGAGTCTCCGGTGGCCCAAACACGTGTGTATCTGCCAGTGCTTGAAGCCGAGCCTTGTCACACTTCAGCTCTCAATCAATGGCTCTTACCTGAACTGGATCTTGTTTTTCCTATTTCCATTTTCAGTTTTTTTTTTGTATGTTTGTTTAATTCTTTTTAAATTACAAGGCTCTTTTATTTGTTTTGTTTTCTTGTTTTTTGATTTTTTTTAGGTAGGGTCTCGCTCTCACTTAGACTAACCTGGATTTAGCATGTAATTAATATGTAAACCAAGTTGAGCCCAAACAAACCATCAGCCTAGAGTCTAAGATCTGCTCTCAGTGACATATCTTTTCCCCATAACAGGGATATGCCTGCTAGGGGCTCAAGTAGGAAGTTTAGTCAAAAATGACTGAGTCTATGTGAGGCCATGCATTCACACTACCACACGCCTGCTTCCAAACTTCATCAGTCCATATATTGAAATACCTTGGTAAGTGAGGAGCTGCACATTCGACTCCTTTCTCTTTCATCTGTTTGTAGGGTCACTTAAGAAGGCGAACACGGCCATGGCATCCAGAACCAGCTTAAATATGGTCTATTTGGAAGGCTTCCCAGGCTCTACCAAATCTGAACAGAATGAGAAAGTAGACACATTCTTAAAAGGCCCGTCATGATTTTTGGATGTAAGTATAGAAGTTGTCATTAAAAAAAATTTTAAAAAGGCCCACCATGAAATCTAAGTCTTTGTATACGAATGAAAGGATTTTTAAAAGAAGGTTCATTGTCTCTTAAGGCTTGGGTTGTAGGAATGAACAAAACAAAGTTAAAGAAGGGCTTGGCATAATCTGACTTTTCTATTTTCTTTTTTGGAATATTTGGTTTTTCCTGATCTCTCTTTGTTTATGAATTGAAAATGCTTCTGTTTATTAAGCCAATTAAATTATTTTAAGAATATAAACAATGCAAGGACTCAAACACTCTGAGCCACTCCATCTCTCTCTCTCTCTGCTAACAAATGGTCAGTGTCTGCATAAAACAAGTATATTTCTAAATAAGGCAAAAACTATTCGGCCCTGCTTGATGGAACTAGAAGCGAGACAGAGCATACTACTGTCTCTGCCCTTGATGTGCACCAGGACCTTCACAAAACCTAGTATTATGCGGCAGAGACCAAAGGTTAGTCCTCAGACAACAAAAAACAAAGCCTTTGATATTGAAGGAGTCTGTAGATCGTGAGAACTTAAGGCAGGGCCTTCCCCATGTCTGCTTGAGACTACAAAGATCTGAACACATGTGTGCCTTACTTCACCGGCTGGAACACATGACCTGAAAAAACCAGTTTGTATTCCCACCTGTCACATAAGAAGCATTAAAAATTGTCTTTTATAGACTAGAAAAGCAATTTGCAATTTTTGTAACAACTAAAAATTTCATCCAAATATAAAGTTACATATTCTGATTTTTAGCATTAAAGCCAATGCCTTGGCCAGGCCTTCCTGCTCCTCTGAATGAGCTCCCATTAGTTCTTAGAACACTGTCTTGAATATAAAAGATGTGAGAAAAAAAATATTATATTCCTCAGTGCTGCTTCCTGAAAGACTAGGTGGCATATTCTTTGTGTGTGTGCATACATGTGGGTGTAGATGTGTGTGTATGTGCATACATGCACATGTGTGTACATGTGTATGCCAGAGGTCAATGTCAGATGTCTCCCTCGATTGCACCCTATCAGAGCTCACTGATTTGGCTAGTCTAGCTGACCAGCTTGCCTCGGGGATTCACCTTTTTCCTCTTGAGCACTGTGATTGCAGGCAATGCGTTACAATGCCAGCATTTACATGGGTGCTGGAGATCTGACTTAGGTCTTCATGTTTGCATGACAAGTGCTTTCCTGACTGAGCCATCGCCCCAGGCCTAAAGTCATATATTTTAAGTCTTCTTTTCTTCATTCCTTCCTTATTTCTTTTTTTTTTTTGTGTGTATTGCATTGGGGGGTGGTGGATTTACACGTGTGTGCTGATGTACATAACCTATACATATGCATGCAGAAGCCAGAGAAGAATATTAGATTGTTCTCTTCTAATGCTCATTCACAAATTTCCTTGAGGTGGAATCTCTCACTAGACCAGGAGTGGAGCAGTTGTTTTCAGTCACATTGATTAACCAGTGAACCTTAGCAATTCTCTGGTCTCTACTCCCCTTAGTGACTGGGGTCACTGAGCCATCTCTCCAGCCCCAGTGTCATACTATATTTTTATAGTGCGATTTAAAAAAATTATGTATGTGTGTGTGTGTGTGTGTGTGTACACATCAGGGCCTCTTCCCTGCAAACAAACACCAGATGTTTGGGACACTTTTTGTGTCCAGCTTATGTGAAGGGCTTGGGAATTGAACCCAGGCTGGCAGATGTCACAAGCAAACACTTTTTAAAATTAATATTATTAAGAGAGACAGAGACAGAGACAGAGACAGAGAGGAAGAGGCAGAGAGAGAGAGAGAGAGAGAGAGAGAGAGAGAGAGAATGGGCATGCCAGTGGCCTCTCAGTCGCTGTGAATGAATTCCAGAGTCACGTGCTCCCTTGTGGGCAAGCACGGCATTGTGCGCTTGCGTCACTTTTTGCATCTGGCTAAACATGGGACCTGGATATCAAATGGGCATTCTTAGGCTTGGCAGGCAGGTGCCTTAGCTGCTAAGCCATCTCTCTAGCCCCAAGCAAACACTTTTAACTGCTGAGCCATCTTTCTAGCTGCCCTCCCCACAGTGTCGTATTCTTAAGCATTAAGAAGAGGAGAATATGTTAAACAGAAAACTGCACCTACCTGGTGTGTTCATGAGGGGGCTCCTCAATGCTGGCCCTGGCTTGTGACTGGGGAATATGGGACTGACTTCACTTTCTGGCACTCTGAGCCCACCTGTACAGGGGAATCTTCCAAGGGTACCTTCCAGAGGCTGTGGGTCTCCAGGGCCAGGTTCAGGGGGCCTGATGTGCTCTTGTCACTGTGTTTTTTTTTTTTTTTAACATTTGAAAACATTTTATTTATTTATTTATTTATTTATTTATTTATTTATTTATTTATTTATTTATTTATTTATAGAAAGAGGCAGAGAGAGAATGGGCACCCCAGGGCCTCCAGACACTGCAAATGAACTCCAGATACATGCTCCCCCTTGGGCATCTGGCTTACGTGGGTCCTGGAGAGTTGAACCGGGATCCTTTGGCTTTGCAGGCAAATACCTTAACCACTAAGCCATCTTTCCAGCCCCACTCTTGTGACTTTCTTATCTCTGGCTCTACCTTTCCATATATGAAATCCCAATGTGAATGACTACAGCTCTCTAGTGTTCAAGGAATCATCTTAAGCTAGAACCTGTGTTGCTAAGGGTGTTGGGTGAAACAGCATTTTGGGGGATGTAAAAGGAAGTTGTGTCTGTGTTCCTACCCACCCAAGGCTTCCATTATTCTTCCACTCAGCTGAGGATGAATTCTCTGTCCTCAAGTAACCATGGTCCCACTGGAAGAACAGCATGCAATATCTCGTGCTATGGATTTGTCCTGAGGGCCAAGCTAGCACTACATCTATTCCAGAAACACTTGTGTGGAGCAAGGCTCTGACAGGCTTGTGATTACTGACCTCTGGGATACCATGACTATGATGCACAAAACACAATTAGCCTGCCCTTTAGTTTGCACAACATTTCAAGAGTCTAGTAAAACTTTGGGGCCATGATCTTAAAAATAAAATTTGGAAACAACTGATATGGTTTTTCTACTCAGGGCAGGACCAGTTGACAGGAAGCCATGTCACTGGACATGAGATTTCTTGGTCTTTAGGATGCACTTGTGGGGCTGGAGAGATGGCTTAATGGTTAAGCGCTTTGCCTGTGAAGCCTAAGGACCCCAGTTCGAGGCTCATTTTCCCCAGTACCCACGTAAACCAGATGCACAAGGTGGCGCATTTGCATCTGGAGTTCGTTTGCAGTGGCTGGATGCCCTGGTGTGCCCATTCTCTCTCTGTCTCTGCCTCTTTCTCTCTGTTTGTTGCTCTCAAATAAATAAGTAAAAATAAACAAATTTTTAGAATGCACTTGTTACTTGCTTCTGCAGTGTTTTGAGAGCGACTCATGGTAAGGATGGGAGGAAGAGCGCTTTATTATCTCCAGGACACAAAGCTGAATTTGTGAAGACACAGCAGTATTCTTGATGTGTAACTTGTGTTCCTGTATTTTACTGGGATTCACTGATAACCACTGACAGTTAAACATCCTCAAATGAATGCAGTCTCTGGGGAGCTATTGGTAGCCAGTGGGGCTAGCATTTTAGAGAGTCCTGTGCATGCATTTTGAGATGATAAATTATGAGGATACCTGACTTTTTAATATTTTTAAGTCTTTATTTATTTATTTTTATTTATTTGAGAGAAAAAAGGGAGAGAGGAAGGGAGAGAAAGAAACTGGGGAGAGGGAGAGAATGGGCATGCCAGGGCCTTCAGCCACTGTAAATGAACTCCAGATGCAGGTGTCATCTTGTGCATCTGGCTTAGGTGGGTCCTGGGAAATCAAACCTGGCAGGTTCTCTTTTCACTCCCTCTGGCAAGCAGGCACCACTGTCCCAGTGAAAGAGGAGGGAAGGAAATAGAGATGACAACTGCTGTCACTCAGCCTTCCCCAGCTATGGCTCACAGCCCCATGCTGCCTTCCTCAGCCCACAGCCTTCTCCAGGTGTATATTCAGTTGTGGAGCTTAGTGTTAACGTGTTACTCCTCACAACTGTTTTTTCTTCCTCTTACATCTTTTATCATGAAACCAAAGGGCTACCAGGATTGGATGTGTGATGGGACCATCTAATTCCATGCTGGTGAGGAAGGAAAATGTGCTTGATGCGAGAGGACTGAGACATAGATGCGGCTGGGAAGGCCCTGCCTCCTACATCCCGGGCTGCTCTAATGAAATGATGCAGGCTGAATGGTTCGTGAACGACACCAGCAAATTTTTCATGGATCTGAGAGATCTGACCACAAGGCACCACAGATCAGTGTGTGATCAGGGCCTGCTTTCCGGCTCATAAAAGGAACCTTCCTGTTCCTACGGGCTCCATCCTCACAATCTAATCACTTCCCGAAGGCTCCACCTCCTAGTACCATCACACTGGGGATTAGACTTACACATATGAATTTTGGCAAGAGGGGGTCCTAGAAGTCCCTTCCTCATTTTCAAAGCCCTCCTTAACAGTAACCTTGATTGCAAAATCCTGTGTCAGTCTATTTTGCAGAGGTTTACGAGGGTGTGACAGCAACTGTAATTGGTAACAGAAGTAGTTCATGGGCACAGGGAGGAAGTGGAATTGGAAGGACAGAAATGGATGTGTAACCTTAAAGTGTCTCTGAGAGATTCTGTCAGCGAGATATGCCACCTCCATCACCTGAGCACCCTTGGAACATCCCCCTCCATCTTGCTGGCCACCCTGTGACTCTTTGTATCCAGTGCCTGTGGGGACTGGCCCACTTTTCCAGGCTTCATTATGATGGCCACTTTTCTAAGGACCAAAAAAAACTTTAGGTTGATTAAAACTGTGAGGCCCAATGCTACTTTCATGACAGTCACTTAAAGGTAGTGAGTGCCCTGAAGGAAGCAGATACTCCTTAGGGGTTCAAGCAAGAGACAGAATGAGGGTCTGGGCTTAAAGCAGGAACCGGTGTTGTTGCAGCCCAGATGAAAATACTCCTTGCCACTTTAATTCTAGAGCCCACCCAGAAATTTTGGGGCTGCCACCTGCTTGGCTGAGAAGCCTGGGTCCTTTGGTGAGGAACCTCCCCCACCCCCGGAGTCACATGCTCTCATTTGCTGGCTTTGGCACTAATGGAGAAATTCTACTGCCAGGTGTCCTGGAGGAATACCTCATGAAAGAGATTGTAAAGCCAGGGGCCCATGGTGGTTCTCTGGGGCGCTGGCACTTATGTAGCTTTTTCCACTGCCTAGACCCAGCGGGAGGCTGGGCTCCCCACCTAGGGCTTGCTTGAAGGTTCCACACCTGTGGCAGCAATTCTGAAATTGCCCACATGGACTCCTGGCTTTATTGTGTGGAACCGGGGCTTGACAACCCGGTTGTAAGTTAGAGGCCAGTAGTGGGTATCTATCTACATTTCAAGTCACTGTGGCTGGTGTCTTGTGGACTGGACAGGAGACCCATGGTGTGGATGCTGCTTTCAGGCAGTGCGCTTGCTTGACCTTGGGTGTAAGACTGTTCCTCCCTCTGGCATCTCTCCATTAACTCTGGATCTCCCAGCCTCTTTGTCTCTCTTCTTCCCCCAACCTTCACTCTCACACATACACTGCCACCCCAGTCCCACAACAGCATCAGAGAGAGGACTTTTGTAGCTGCTGGGGGATGGGATGGCAGCCAGATCCTTCTCTGGCCTGAGCAGCTGCTGCAGTCGCAGCTGGGGTGACTTCATGACTATGAAATGGCCACGGCGCCTTGGAACAGGGCCGGGCTTGTACTCAGAGTGGAAGGTACCAGGTGTGAATGAAAACTTGTCAGTCTTGACCTCATGCCATATTATTATTATTTTATTATTAATTATTATTATTTTGAAAAATCACTTATCTCCTGAAAAAAAAAAAAAAAAAAAAAAACCCTCTCCAGTGCTCTTGCCCACTCCTTGCAGCCAGCTTGAGGAATGGTGAGCTGGGAAAACTCGACCTCCTGGCTGGGGGATGCCCCAGGCTCTGCTCAGCCAGGTGTGAAGTGGACACTGTTTTATTGCTTTTAAATGAAGGAGTAAACTTTTGCATCTGAATTTGAAAATAAGCCTCAGTCAGTTTGAAGCATTTGGATGCAAATGGTGTGTGGAGGAGATGGCTTTGTTTCTTCTGTTTTCTTGGCCATCCCTCCAAGCCCAGAATGGGCCCAGTGATGGGACCACAAGATCACCCATAGCCCTGCTCCACTGAAGTCCAGGAACCATGTAACTTGGTTGTCATGTGAACTGACATTTTTGTTTGGTGACAAAGATCTTGACCATGCCTGGATGGTAGGATTATACGGACATGGGTGGTCAAATACAATTATGTGCATTGTTTGTGGTGGAGGAAGAAAAATGGCACAAAGGAAAAGGCACTGTATTCAGACAATGAAACTGTACCCAGCAGTTAAAACACAGCAATGGAAGCTAGCTGGATTAGCCTGTGATACATTTAAAAGAGTGATTTGCAGAATGCTAATTGCAATTACAATATGAAACCACTTCTATAATAAAGAGGGAAAGCAAGAGGGAAAGAGAAAGAAAGAAGAATTTTCATGACGTGAAGCTATGTTTTCTGTACTGCATACAGTCATCCCCCAAAAGATCTGGAAGGCTAAAGCTTCACAGCTCCAAGTTATCCAGAGGGAGGGTTCAGAGGAATAGAGACTGTGGAGGTAGTCAAACACGCCAGTAGGACAAGTTTTCTAATGTTTAAGATGGGAATGGAATCACTTATTTCTCTTGCAATTAAAATTCATCATAAAATAAGAGAAAATGAGGTGTTAGTGATTTACAAACTTCTTCCACGCCGGCGTAGCAGATGTGGAGCTTTGCATCCTGACGTGTTCCTGGATAAGTAGTGGTTTCGGGTTTTTATTCCTTTTTCTCATTCCCCGAGATGTAGTGAAGTGATATGATTAAAAGGGTGAGACAAGGTGTGAGTGATCTCAAGTGTTCATAAATCAACAGGTGACTGTGGTTAACAGTCAAGCTATTTGTGACCTTACTAACCCAAGGGTCAGCATTTGGTCTACTGACCAAGCAGGGGGCTGGGTATTTATTCTCCAACTGTGCTGTTCAGAAGTGGGAGGTAAATAAATAGCTCAAAGGCCTGATCGACTGAACTAAGTTCTCTTACTGACCTTTGAACCCTGTTACTGTTTGAATGGGAAATAACCCTCATAGACTCATGTGTCTGAAGATAGCCCCGAGCTGGGGGTGCTGTTTGGGAAGGTTGTGGAACTGTTATCTTGGGGGGGGGGCTTGATGGAGAAAGTGAATGCTGAGGGGGTGGGCCTTAGGGTTTTATAGCCTAGCCTCACTTCCTGCTTATCTTTGCTTCCTGCCTGTTGCTGACATGTGACCTGCTGATCTCTTGCTCCTGTTGCTCTGTCTTTCCTGGTATGATGGAATGTATTCCCTCCATACTGTAAGCCAAAGTATATCTTTTCCTTCCTTACACTGCTTCTTGTCAGTTATTTTGCCAAGTGATGAAAAGTAACTAATATATGAAGCTGAAAAATCTTGCAGGTAGATGCAAGTCAGCTATGCAGACTTCAAGTTGGAAAGACATTTTAGTTAGAGATGGGGATTAAGTGAGTAATTAGCTGAGAAGCCTGAGAATCCACAGATAGTGATCTCTATAGACATAGAGATGTTCAAATGTGAGACATAGGTGTGTCTCTGGGTATGCACATGAAGTGGCTGTCATTATTCAGAATGCTGTGAATGAGAGATGTGGCGGGTTCCAGAGTATTTTCGACTTGAATAATGATCTTTCTCAGGCATGAAACCAAATATAAACACAAAATTCATTAATGTTTTATCTATGCACTTCAGCTTGAAGGGAATTTTACAAAATATGTTTAGTGCACCTGCCTTTTAACTGTGACTTGTCACATGAGGTCAACTGAAAACCTTTCAGATTTTGAAGCATTTCTCATTTCAATTGATTAAGTTAGGGACTCTTAACCTGCATAGAATTTTAAAGATAATAAGAGAGAAAAGGCATTTAACCAAACAAGAACATTTAAATTTAGAAAATAAATTGTGAAGTTATTAAGTTTTAGAATAATGCTTATAATAATTATGAATCACTTGTTTTCAGAAAAATAATTATTTCCCTAACTATAATAATACTATTTTCACTGTAGAAATTTGACACTCAAAGACAAATATGAATGATAAAATCAAAAGCAGAAAAAATTAAGTAGTGTATAATTCTTGATGGTTGGATTATAAAGGCTTTCTAAGTTTATATGATATTATTTATAGTCTGATTCTGTCATGCTAGTTGAATCTTAGAGTCTCACCAGGAAACTTATTCATGCCATTTTCTAGTCAGTTTCATATCCATTCCTGCCTTGATGCCCACTGGTTTAATTTCTGCAAGTCACTACTTTTTGTCGTTATTTCCCTGCACTTTCCCATCTCCATCTACGTGCTCTTACTTGAGGAAGACAAAAATATGAAAGATAAAATCATGCAGTATTTCAACCAAGACAGTTTCACTACTCCAGAAAACATAAAGTTGGCACTGGATGAGTGAAGTGAGTAGAATTTCATAATACTTCATCTAATTGTGTGTGAAAAATGTACACATACACATACCACATGGGCACCTATGGATCGAAAATCATAAGCTTAGTTTGATCAAATTATGAATAAGAGCAACAATATTCAACATTTACTTATCACATCTGTTATCACATTTATCACTTCAGTTTTTAGAAAAATTGTGCTTTTAGCAAACTTAACATGCCATGCAAAGCTCTGGCCCAATCTCTCTACTATTTAAAACTTCCTTGTACTCCATTGTTATCTCCCCACAGCCAGACAGGTGTACTTATCATGAGTCTTCCCAGAGATTTCATCATTTTGTATATTCACTGGCACACTGGGGATTTCATGCATTTACCAAACTTATTTTCCATGGAGTGCATTTTCACCTGGAACATCTTCCAGTATCCCAGTCACTTTGTGAAATGCTAAACTGTAAAATAAAATTTAAGTGCCTAAGTCTTGTACCTCATACTTGAGGTTTATATGGACTAGGCAGAAAGTGAAAACAAAAGATGTCAGAAGAAATGAAAGGATAAGTGATAGCTTCCCTTCCACAATGAAAGGTAGTGCATTTTTAGGAAGTCTATGGCCCTGGGAAGTGCCTTTATGATCAAAGGAAGTTGCAGCTGCTGCAGCTGAATGTCTGTGTGAAATGCAGATCAGATATGATGGGTGTTTGGACATCCTCCGAGAATCTAGAAAGATGGATTTGGATAGACACTATCTGTATTTTTAAAGGAGGACAGCCAAAGCAGGTTTACATGGGTGAATATTGTATACAACCAAGAGAAACATGTCTGTAAAGTGAACTTGGTCCACAGATAGCCAATTTGGAACTTTTCTATATGACAGGATTGTGGCATTGTTTCTCTGTTGTATGCTACAATGACACAAAATGGTTCAGTATGTTTCCTCCTTTGTGAAGCAATATACCAACTTTTTCTGTTCATTTTCCAAGTCCAATATAAACAAATACATGCCATGTGTATATTTAAATCACTGTAGTCACTCCCACATTTGGCTAGATTCACCTCATTTTAAAGGTCATGCCCTTCTCATCCAAGTTCACTAGAGGACCACATTCAAGAAGAACAACCATCAGTACCATTTAATCCCAAGATACCAGGTGGTGGTTGACTTGAATTACTTTTGATATGATGCACTTGCATATGGTATAAATGGTGGCAGTTTCTGTGTGTGCATATGTTTGTACCTGACATCTATTAAAATATCTTCAGAAGAGCCAAGCATGGTGGCACATGCCTTTCATCCCAGCACTTGGGAGGCAGAGGTAGGAGGATCACCATGAGTCTGAGACTAGCCTGAGATTACATTGTAAAGTCCAGGTCAGCCTGGACTAGAGTGAGACCCTGTCTGAAAAAACATATATATATATGGATGAGTGAAGTGAGTAGAATTTCATAATACTTCATCTAATTGTGCATGAAAAATGTACACATACACATACCACATGGGAATCTATGGATCTATAAATCATAAGCTTACTTTGATCAAGTTATGAATAAGAGCAACAATATTCAACATTTACTTATCACATCAATTATCACATTTATGACTTCAGTTTTTAGAAAAATTGTGTTTTTAGCAAACTTAACATGCCATGCAAAGCTCTGGCCCAATCTCTCTACTATTTAAAACATCCTCATACTTCCTATAATAGGACGAATTCATCTGTAGTTCCATCAGTAAGAAATTAATAAAGGAGTACAAAACTGTATAGAAAAACAAACACCAGAGGCCCAGCAGTTAATGTGCTTGCTAGCAAAGCCAAAGGACCTAGGTTCGATTCCCCAGTACCCACATAAAGCCAGATGCACAAGGTGGCACATGAATCTGGAGTTCATTAGCAGTGGCTAGAGGACCTGGCATGCCCATTCACTCTCTCTCTTTACCTCCCTCCCTCTTTCTCTCCTTCTCTCTCTTTAAAAAGTAAATAATTTAAGAATACTGAAGTTTAAAGTGGGTGTGATGGTGCACGCCTTTAATCCCAGCACTCGGGAGGCAGAGGTAGGAGTATCAATCAACATGAGTCTGAGGCTACCCTGAGACTACATAGTGAATTCCAGGTTAGCCTAGGCTAGAGTGAGACCCTACCTTGGAAAAAAAAAAAACCAAAAAACAAAAAATACTGAAATTCTTCTTTGAAAGTTCTAATTTATTTATTTATTTATTTATTTATTTATTTATTTATTTATTTATTTATATTTATTTTTGGAGAGAGAGATAGACAGAGAGGGAGAGGGAGACAGAAATGGGCGCACGAGCAGTCTCTCAGCTGCTGTGAACGAAATCCAGATGTGTGCTCCCCCTTGTGGGCAAATGCGGCGTTGCGCCCTTGCGTCACTTCGCATCTGGCTAAACGTGGGACCTGGAGATTGGAACCGCTGGACATTGGAACCAGCATTCTTAGGCTTAGCAGGCAGGTGCCTTAGCCGCTAAGCCATCTCTCCAGCTCAAGTTCTATGTTTTTTAAAGTGGAGAATTAGTCATTTTTCTTACTCCTACATTCAGTAGAGCTCTGGGTTAAAATATCAATAAAGCCCTCATTCTGTACATGTGGACATTTCTATTGGCACATACAATTTTTGAAGCATGAGGGAATCTTATGGGGTCATCATCTCCATGAGCCCATCATGACTATATCTCACCCATTCCTTTTCCCACTCAGGAGCCATAGTTAAGGTCATCATTCTGTGAAACCGACTCTGAATGCCTCAGTCTCCCTACATGTGAAGACACTCATTTGCTTTTTCTGTAGCAAATATGTCTGGTTCTGTAGGAGCATTCTGTGCCTTCCAAGAATAAACTTTGCTCATCCATCCCTCCATATCCACACGTTAGTGCTATGATGGTGGTGTTCTCAGGGAGTCCCAGTCCTACACACTGTGCCCATCCCCTGAGATGCTCACTGGCCATGGAATGAACGGCTCTCTGAATGAAACATGACAGAAAAACAGAAAACTGTCGACCCATCAGATGACTGTGTTTGTGTTTGAGCCCTCTGTCACTTCAGGTGGAAGGTAGATGACAACTATAGAAAGTTTTTTTTTTTTTTTTTTTTTTTTGAGGTAGTGTCTCACTGTAACCCAGGTAGACTGGCATGCATTATGTAGTCTCAGGCTGACCTCGAACTCACCAATCCTCCTACTTGTGCCTCCTAAGTGTTGGGATTAAAGGCGTGAGTTGCCATGCCCTGCTAGAAAGTGTTTTTATGAGAGGCCTATTCTCTCTCTCTCTCAAATAATTTTTTTTAATAAAAAGGACTGGAGGGGTGGCTTAGCAGTTAAGGTGCTTGCCTGCAAAGCCAAAAGACCTAAGTTTGATTCCATGGGACCTACATAAGCAAATGCACAAGGTGGCACATGTGTCTAGAGTTCGATTGCAATAGCTAGAAGCCCTGGCACACCCATTATCTCCTTCTTTCTCTCTATCTCAAATCAATAAAAATTTTAAAAAGAGTTTGGAAAGTTGAATGAGATTTTCTCTTGGATCCCATTGCACCGTGAGCGGAGCAGGGCTTTCTCCTTCACTGGATACCTCCTCTAGTGCCTGGCTGAGGAGTTAGTGGAGCAGATAACATGGATCCTCTCTTCCTGCCATCTTGGACTTCTAGTTTTTGTACATCAGCCTACCTTCCACCTGCCAGCACTGCATCGCTCACTGTTGACTCCGGCCTCTGACATCTACTCTGCCTGCAGGCCCTGCCACCTGGAAGGGCTGGAGAACTAACAGCTCCTACAAGCATCCCTCAGCCCATGAATGCGTATTTATTAGCTCCATGCTGAAGACATAGATTCAAATTTGTTTCTCACCTTTCTCCTTACCTAGAACCCACACCATTATCTCTGCAGTATCTCTACCCATGAATGGGGTGACCTGGGTGATCAGTACATGACTCCCTTGCCTGTTAGGTAGGACAGTACCACCTGAATCCCACATTCCTTCGAGGTCAAGCAGGCTCCAGTGAACCTCTGTAGTAACCACCTCTCAAGGATGGTGGTTCTGACCTTCTTCCCTTCCTTTCTGCCACCCCACTCACTTCCCTCCTCATGCTTCCTGGGATCATCTCCTAAACAAATGGTTTATACTCGTATCTTTGCCACCAGATCTGTCTAACCTCAATAGTTTCTTTCCATAATTCACAGGAGACACACATTTGTCCCTCTAATGTGGAACTCAATTCAACAAATAACAGGTCTGAGGCAGAAGTCTCTGGAGCCACAGCAGCGTGGGCCTTGGTTAGAGAGGCGGCAGGGGAAAACAGCTGCGTTGTTTCAGATGCTAATTTATAGCTCTCACTCCTCCCAGCTGAGGCAATGTCTAGCACTAAAGCAAACAGTGCAAGTGAAACTGTACCATGCCCACAGCCACTGCTGGGGAGTCTGGAGGTGCCACCACCTTTGCTAACAGCACTAGCTCCACAGCATGGCAATGGAGAAGTGGTTCATGGCTGAAGGAACACACATTCGAACAACCTAGGGGCCAGTCGTCTGCAGAGATAATGGTGTGGGTTCTAGGTAAGGAGAAAGGTGAGAAATAAATTTGAATCAATGTCTTCAGCATGGAGCTAATAAATACACAGAGGCTGATTCTTTTTATTTTATTTTATTTTTTTAAAAAATTGTTTATTTTTATTTATTTATTAGCAACAGACAGAGAGAAAGAGGCAGAGAGAGAGAGAGAGAGAGAGAATGGGTGCACCAGGATCTCCAGCCATTGCAAATGAATTCCAGATGCATGCGCTACCTTGTGCATCTGGCTTACTTGGGTACTGGGGAGTTGAACCTCAAACTGGGGTCCTTAGGCTTTACAGGCAAGTGCTTAACTGCTAAGCCATCTCTCCAGCCCTTGGCTGATTCTTTTTTTTTTTTTTCTTTTGTTTTTTTGAGGCAGGGTTTCATTCTGGTCCAGGCTGACCTGGAATTAACTATGTAGTCTCAGGGTGGCCTCAAACTTATGGCAATCCTTCTACCTCTGCCTCCCAAGTGCTGGGATTAAAGGTGTGTGCCACCATGCCAGGCACTCAGTTAATTATTTTTAAAAAGGTTTACTTATTTACTGATTTGAGAGAGAGAAAGAGGGGGGCGAGAGAGGGAAAGAATGAATAGGTGCACCAGGCTGTCAGTCACTACAAATAAACTCCAGACACATGCGCCACCAAGTGTATCTGGCATATGTAGTTTCTGGGGAGTGGAAGCTAGGTCCTTAGGCTTCTCTGTCAAGTGCCTTAACCACTAATCCATTTCTCCAGGCCATGACTCAGCTGATTTTACAGTTATGAAATACCTTGGTACAAGCAGGTCCCTTAAATATCAAGGACAAATTGGGCTTTTTTTTTTTTTTTCCTGTTTAACTCTCCAGGGGGGAAAAAAACATTTCTGCAGGCAAGTACAGGATGTTTTTCTCAAAGCACAAACAGCCCTGAGATTGACATGTGTTGGGTTTAATACTCTCATCCCACATTTGGGATGGCCACATGAACCTGGAAATGACAAATGCACGATATCACAACATGTGACCAGTGAGCAAATACAGTCTCCCGGGCTGGAGAGATGGCTTATTGTTTAAGGCGCTTGTCTGCTAATCCTAAGGACCAAGGTTCGATTCCTCAGTACCCATGGAAGCCAGATACACAGGGTGGCACATGCATCGGGACTTTGTTTGCAGTGGCTAGAGCCCTGGCACACCCACTCTCTCTCTCATCTGCCTCTCTCTCTCATAAATAAATAAATACATAAATAAAATAATTTAAAAAATACAGTCACCAAAGAAATGCTGTTGGTGGGGATTGAGCCACAGAGTTTAACAGATATTAAAAAAAAAAAATCCAGCCTGACAGCGCATGTGCCAAAATCCAATATCAGAAGTGAAAAAGATGCTTGAGCATGGATAGATGGAGTCTTTTCATTTTCTTTAGTTAAAGATGGTCTCCTGTCCCCAGAACACAGACTTAACACATACCAGTCATGGACTCAAAGGTGTAAGCTGAGCATACCTTTACCAGAAGATTGTCCTGATGATTTTCAGTCAACTGATCATTTTTTTGGCCTGTGTCCATATGTGTGGTATACATGTGTACATACAGTTTTGTATGTGTGGGGGCACATGTGTGCGTGCAAATGCAATTCATATGCATGCATGTGTTTGTGGAGGTGAGAGGTTGGTGTCAGTTGTCTTGCTCAATCACTCTCCACCTTATTCTTTGAGATAGGACTTTTCACTGAATCTGGAGAACACTAATGCAGCTAGCCAGCAAGTCCTAGGGATTCTCCCGCCTGTCTCAGCTGTGCTGGGATTGCAGGCATGGGCCACATAAATGCTCAGCATTTATGTGAGTTTGGGGATCTGTGCTCAGGTCCTCATGCTTGCCTCACAAGCACTTTACCCACTGAGCTGTGTCTGCAGTCTGATGATTTTACATGCACTCAAAAGACTTCTCTGCTCTATGAAACTTTGGAATTCTGGAAAAATTGCAGAAAAAATCAACAGAGAAAGAAAAGCTTATCAATAGTCCCATGGCTATAAATGCCACTTGGGAAAAAGATTGCATTTGTTTTAAAAAGTGTATTAAAATGCTCTAAACTGACTGCTTCAGAGCAGGCCAGGGCTCAGGGAAATATGTGTTTGGTATTTCATTAGAGCTGATTTCACACTGCATGTGCGTTAGATGACGAGAGAGATGGCTCAGTGGTTCCATAAGCCTGAGGACTAGAATTTGAATCTCAAGCACCCACGTAAAGCCAGATGCTAAAGTGGCACATGCATCTATAATCCTATGTGCCTACAATACTGGGAGGTGGGATCTAGAGGGTCCCTAAGCTCACAGGGACAGCTAGTCTGATTTTCCTAGAGGCAAAACGAAAACCATCACCAGAGAAACAGTCTCCAACAAGGTAGAAGGAAAGGAGAGAGCCCTGACACCCTGGGGTTGTCCTCCGACCTCCACAACATGCACTGTGCAATCACACACAAGCATACACACCCAATGTCTTTTCATGAAAGGAAACCTAATCATTCACCCTAAGGTCCTGTATCTCCACCCATCAGATCCCAGGAACCATGCGCTTCTCGTCCATTGCCCAAAGTCAAAAGGTCAATTCTTTCTTCCTTCTTTCTTTTTTCTTTCTTTCTTTCTTTCTTTCTTTCTTTCTTTCTTTCTTTCTTTCTTTCTTTCTTCTTTTTCTTTCTTTCTTTCTTTCTTTCTCTCTCTCTTTCTTTCTTTCTTTCTTTCTTTCTTTCTTTCTTTCTTTCTTTCTTCCTTTCTTTCTTTCTCATGCCCTTTTAAAAGAAAAATTGAGAACTTCACCATATGAATATACTGCATGTTGGTCATATTCCCATTGGGAACTCATGTTCTCTCTCCTCCTTTCCCATTCCACTGGGGTCCTCCCCCAGTGGGGTTATGGATAACCACTGTGGAGTCATGGATGTGCCAGTCAATCTCTGTGGGGGAGTCAATGCCTCAGATTACATCCTTCCACCCTGTGGCTCTTGCATTCTTTCTGCCCCACTTGGTTACCCACCAGATCTAAATGGTGAGACCTGTTTACTGAAGAGCCCACAGGCTGTGATTCCAGGACAGCTATCTTTCTCAATTGCATATGGATTCAAATGATTTTTTTTTTTCCTGGAGAAGGCTTTGGAGGTGCTCCAACTTCCTGAGGTCTTTTGGATAACCTGACTCCTTGCAGAGCAGTGCTCAGCTGACGTCCTCCTGTAGCTCATTCTGCCTTTTGTCCCAATGAAAGACAAATCCCAAGGACCAAATACTCTCACGTGATATCACGATACCACAGCAGCTTTTCTCCTCAACGCTCAGTACATTTGCCATACATGAATCCTGGACTTCAGGTTGAAAGCATTCAAGCTGAAACTTTTGGATTACTTGGGTAGCAGGATTCTTTCTGTCACTTTTAAAGCAAACAAACAAAAGTCAATTGCCTTTGATTCAGCTAGTATGTTGAGTATGGAGTCAGTATCACCATTATTGCTTCCTTGCATCTTCCCATCAGCTCTGTGATATAGAAATTAGGACCATTTGTTTCAGCTAAAGAAACAAGTCTCCCAGGGCCACAGTGTTTGTCCAAGTTCCGTCACCTACCCAGGGACAGATTTCGAAGGAGCACAGTTGGAAACCCTGCTGTAAGCCCCTAGTTCTTTCCATTACAGATGTCTGAGCAATAATTAAATTGAAATGACAGCAGAGAGGAAAATTCGCATGTACCAATAACTTCATTTTCCTGGCTGCTCTTAAAAAGCAGGAGTATAATTTGAACAAGAAATCATGTTTTAAAAAATAAGAACATCTGAAATTTTTTTTCCTTTAGTTTGGCAACAGACTTATGGTCTCTTTGTCAATTAGGCTCCTCTCTTTTCTGTGCTAGACCTCTTTTCTCCCTAACGTGTTTAAGTCTTTACAATCATGCATTCTGGATGGAGAAAGACTGGGCAGGCTGGCTTTTAGCAGGCTGCTAGGAAACCTAATCATATGCATTTCTTGTTACCAACTGAAATGGAACCCAGCAGACCTCCAGCAGCTCACACATCTGTGGCCTTTCAGATCTGAAGCATCTGATTCTCCTTGCCTTGCTTGAGCCCTTTTCTTATTTTTTGTTTGTCCTGTGAGCACTAAGAACTTGCAAGTGAGGTGGCAAAAGTAAGATGGCAGTGTAAGAAATGAAGGTCTGTTTGGTTCTGGTTTCAAGTTTGATAAAGCAAATAATGATACATAAACTATCAAAGGAAAGTTTATTCTATTACCCACCTGAGAAATATCTCTATTTCCTCTTTAAATACGGTATTTTTCAATTCAGTTTTGAACTCAGGATCTTAACTGAATGTGTGATTCCTAAAGTCAGCTTCCATGTGAGCTACATAGACTACATGTCTTGGGGCAGTGTCTACCACTTGTGACCCAGATCACAGGAGGTAAGAAGGATGGTTAAACTGTGGTCACTCAGGGACAGGAGACGCCTTAAAGAATAGTAAAAAGGTATTTTTTCCCAGCGCCTCTGCCTCTGCAGGGCATGTTATAAATAAACTTTAAAAAAAAATATTTTATTTATTTATTTGACAGAGAAAGAGGGAGAAGGAGAGAGAGAGAGATAGAATGGCCACTGCAAATGAACTCCAGATATGTGTGCCCCCTTGTGCATCTGGCTAACCTGGGTCCTTTAGATTTGCAGACAAACTTAACCTTAACTTAGCCTTAACTGCTAAGCCATCCCTCCAGCCCTACAAAGTAACTCTTGTACAACATTAAATTCCTGCCATGAATATCCTTCTACTGCCAGGATTTGGTCTGTGATCACTTGATTTGTGGGCAGAAAGTTTAGGGGTCTGAATCACTGAAGCTGGAAAAATCCAGGTGGCTGGAAACTCAGGCACATGTTGAACACATTTTGTTGCCTGAACAGACTGTACATTACCGAGATTCATTTCAGCTAAATTTGCATACATACACACATATATATATATATAGAAGTAGGGTCTCGCTCTAGCCCAGGCTGACCTGGAATTCATTCTGTAATCTCAGGATGGCCTCGAACTAATGGCAATCCTCCTACCTCTGCCTCCTAAGTGCTTGGGATTAAAGGTGTGTGCCACCATGCCCAGCTTGTTTTGTTTAATTTTTATTTATTTACTTATTAGAGATAGAGACAGGGAGAGAGAGAGAGAAAAATATAGGCATGCCAGGGCCTCTAGCCACTGTAAATGAACTCCAGATACATGCGCCACCTTGTGCATCTGGCTTACATGGGTGTTGGGAAATTGAGCCTCAAACTGGGGTCCTTAGGCTTCACAGGCAAGTGTTTAACCACTAAGCAATCTCTCACTATTATTTTAAATTCTTTTTTTTTTTTTTTAAATTTTTTGAGGTAGGGTCTCACTCTAGCCCAGGCTGACTTGGGATTCACTATGTAGTCCCTATGTGGCCTTGAATTCATGGTGATCCTCCTACCTCTGCCTCCTAAATGCTGGGATTAAAGGTGTGTGCCACCATGCCTGGCCCCAAATCTTTTTTTAAAAAATAAGTTTATTTATTTTACTTATTTGAGAGAGAGAGTAAGATGAAGAGAGAGAGAAAAAAAAAGTCAGAGAGAGAGAGAGAGAGAGAGAATGGGTGCACCAAGGCCTTCAGCTGCTGCCAACAAACTCAGATTGCATGTGCCACCTTGTGCATCTGATTTATATGGGTCCTGGGGAATTAAACCTGGGACCTTTGGCTTTATAGGCAAGAGCCTCAATTGCTAAGCCATCTCTCCAGCTCCAAATTTATTTATTTATCTTTGGTTTTTCGAGGTAGGGTCTCACTCTGGCCCAGGCTGACCTGGAATTAATTATGTAGTTTCAGGATGGCCTTGAGCTCACCGCAATCCTCCTGCCTCTGCATCCTGAGTGCTGGGATTAAAGGCGTGCGCCACCATGCCCAGCTCCAAATTCATTTTTTGATGTTTGTGTGTATGTATGTTCATGTGTATGGGTGTGGGCATGCATGTACCATAGCATTTGTGTGGAGGTCAGAGGACAACTTTTAAATGTTGGTCCTTAACTTCTCCTTGTTTGAGAGAGGGTCTCTCATTGTTCATGGTGTTGCATTCTCCAGGCTGGATGGCTCAAGAACTTCTGGACACATCTTCTGTCTCTGCCTCTCTTCTCTCCCTACATGCACTGGGATTACAGTCTTTAGTGTCATAACATTTGGCTTTTATATTGGTACTGGCAATCTGAACTCAAGTACTCAGGCTTACAGGGCAAGTGTTTTGTCCACTGAGTCATCTTCCTAACCTCTTTTTTTTATTATTTTTTAAGTGAAAGCAAGTATGAAAGCAGTGAATTGTGAAACCATCTAAAGAAAGTCCATTCTATCTAGAAGGTGGGCCATTTACCTCACTGAAATACTGAATGCTAGTTCCAGGTTGAAGCAGCATCTTTGTGATTCTTATGATATGACTCTTTTAGTTTATAATATACTTGTAAACCTAACTATTCAGCTATTTGTATAATAGTAAGAAGTGTCAAATGAGAACTCTGTAAATTTAACATTTTGATGCCTTTTTCTATTTATGGCTTTGGTTCAAATCCTGCATAATAATCTGGAGAAAGCCAGGACACAGCAAGAGTGGAGCAGCATTCTTCACTAAGCCACCTGGGTTTTGTCCTGGTGACCCTGCCAGCTTTCATTAGTGTCCAGTCTGAGGCCTGGGCTGTGTCCCGCCAACAGAAGTAAGGCAATATTTCTTCCAATTAATGTAGCTCATGAGTTTCAGGTGCTTAAAAATCTCCGTTTATCCTTTCTGACTCCTTTCCACATGGACTTTTACATCACCGAAAGTCATGGAAAGTTACTCAAAGAAAACATGGGACCCAGATATCAGCAACTATGCCCAGCCACCATTCTCTTGGGAGGACCGGATATTTACATGTCTGAGCATCAGTAAAACATGAGGTATGGAAATGAACAAATAAAGGACAAGCCTGCAAATCCAACAACAACTGTGGTTTATGTATACCACAGATATTTAGAAGTCCCTCGAGTCACAAAAAAAAAAAAATCACTCTTTTAATTAAGGACATTTACTTTTATGAGTTCCTGAAGGTAAGGGTGCCATGTATAGCATTTTTGTAGCCTGAGGATTTTAAGTACTGCTTGTTCACTTATGCAACTGCAGCCTATGTCATGGATAAATGTCTTCTATTTTTAGATATTGTGTCATGATAGCCTTGTCTCTAATATTTATATAAATATTTTATTTATTTATTTACTTGAGAGAGAGAGAGAGAAAGGGAGAGAATGGGTGATCTGGGGCCTCTTGTCAGTACAAATGAACTCAAGGTGGTGAAGAAGTGATAGAATGAGACATGAGCATCAATTTTTGGTCTCTGCACTTGTGCATGTATATCTGCATGCACATATGTGCCCATGAGAATATACCACACATATGGAAAAAAATCTTACTTTTGTTGTTCAGCATGATAACTACCAGACACTTACAAGGCATTCAAAAGTACTTCAATTAATTACAATGAAAAAGGAGAAATATTTGATGCTTTAGTTATCCTAGACAAATTTCCAGTGCTCAATAAGCACACACTGCTAGTGGCTATTTTATTGGATACACACAGAGAACATACATCATCATCATTCCAGAAACAACGCTTTATTTGGGTTCTTGTATATATTTTCATAGATATTCTTCAGAGGTTCACTAAAATGAAGTTTGTGGAGGAGGCATCTTTTTGATTCTTCTTAAGGCACGGGGGAGTTTATGGCATGCAGAAGAACAAATTAACACTGATCCTTTGAATAGTTTTGAATATTGTTTCTTCCTATTTGATTTTTGAGTGAATATTAGACATATGTCAGCTTAATATTGTACTTTCCAGAAGATAATCGGAGCTCATTCTTCCATATCATACACTCAGGGTAAATAGAATCTTGTCAAGACTGAAGAGTGTCATTTCACCTCTGTGAGCCGAGGTAGTCCCCATTGGCATAGACTTCAAGAAATATCACTAGAAATCTTCTTCAGGTCCCTTCCAACAATGGAGAATTACAAGACTTGTCTGTTTAGCTTGGTCAGAGAGAGTCATCCTCCACAAGCACCTTGGAATCATCTAGGCAGACTGTGTCAGCTTGTGCTATGGTCAAGTGGATATTAGGGACATTCCTTTAGGGATAAATAATTAATTATAAGGGCAATGCTTAGAGTCATGAATATCCTAAGTAGTTTAATGTTTTGTGAAAGGTTAGGAGCAATCACATATCCATGAAAACATGTTTATATTTTCACTGTTTCTCTCCTCTCTTGTTTTTCTGTTTCCATTTTTCCCTTCCTATTCTTCCCTTTCTGTCCTTCTCCTCCTTTACTTTGCCCTCTTCTCCTTCCTCTTCTCTTCATCTTCTTTTTCTTGGCTCAGCACACTGACATCAAAGATGATGTTTTGAAAATTCTTAAAAGAAAGGCACTATATCCATTTATTTTTGCATGTGTATGTGATACACACATATATGTTTGCTTGTGTGTGGGAGGGTGTGTCTGTGTGTGTGTGTGTGTGTGTGTGCAGTTGCATGTGTTTCTGTGTGCACAGGAATGTGGAGGCCAGAGGTTTATGTTGAGTATCATCCTCAATCATACTCTACCTTATTTATTGGGACAGGATCTTTCACTCAACCCAGAGCTCAGTGATTCAGCTAGGCTAGCTAGCCAGATTATCCTGGAAGAGAGGATTGTTTTAAAATAATACTTCCAAGGAACTGTTTAAGTTGGGTCATGATGTGCTCTATAAAAGCAGAGTACATTTTTAACTCATGTGTATAAGCCATACATCTCATTCCTGAATTTTATCCCTGCTGTCTTATAGAAAACACAAGGGTAGCACATGGTTCATGAAATTCAGCATTTGTTCAGTGATGGAAAGGCACTGATTCTGGAATATTCCATGGCTACAATAGAGCAGTGAAGTGGATTTAATTGGTGGGATCTGTGCCAGGTTGGAAATCAACTGCCTTTGCACTATCCACCCATGCACAATAGCACTTCTGGTATGAAAGCATGCCAAGGAAAAATTTGTCTGTCCTATATTTTTCCTTAGTCTTCCAGGAATTGAGAATAGCAGATATTGTAATTAACTTATCTCACAGAATGCCTCAAGTGGGGCTTATAAAATCTCCAAACATGTGCATTTGTGGGTTTATTGGTCAGAAAGTATGATCTGCATACTCAAAGGGATATAGAAAAAAGAGCTATATTGGGAGAAGAGATGGCTGAAAGGAGCTTGGAAGCAGAAACTAATAGTCTTTGTATGGATAAAGGGGGAGAAACAGCCTCAAGTTCACGACTGTAATTTGGGCCTGCATGAGTTCTTTTCTTGGAAAGGTCTAATATGACCTTGCCCAGAACTTCCATGGTCTTTCCAGAAAGTCTTTGCCTTTTCCATATCCCACAGACCATCTTTTTTTCTTTCTTTTTGCTCTTTTCTTTCTCTTTTCCTTTCTTTTCTTTTTTTCTTCTCTATTCATCTTTTTTCTCTGTGTGTCTGTTTCATGTGCATGTGTGGGAGTATGTGCCAGGACACTTGTGTAAAAGTCAGAAAGCAACTTCAGGTGGCAGTACTCACTTTCCACCTTGTTTGAGGCAGGGTCTCTTTCATTGCTCACTGTTGCAAACGCAAGGCTAGCTGGCCCACAAGCTTCCAGGATTTTCCTGTCTCCACCTCCCATCTCACCATTGCAGAGCTGGGATCACAGATGTGTGTTCCTGTGTCCAGCTTTTACATGGAATCTGGACATCTGAACTCTAATTGCCACATTTTCACAGTGGGTGCTTTACCCATGGAGCCATCTCCCCAGCCAGCATCTTGTAACTTTCTTTTTCTAATTCTGTGGGTGATTCAGGAACAGTATCTGCATTCGATTTATAATATACAGTCTGGTAAGGTGGTATATAAAAGCGTCTCTAGGGAACGAAGATAAAGTTGGAAGTACATGACAAATGAAGAATCTTTATTTTAATTATTTTTGTTTTCTCTGTGTGACATACATATGTATATACTCATATGTGTACAAGTACATGCATGTGTGTGTGTACCTGCACCTGGAGACCAGAGGTCAACATCAAGGGTCTTCCTAAATCATTCTCAACCCTGTTCTTTGAGACCTAGAGCTCACCTGGGATTCTTTTGACTCTGTCTCCTACTCTGCCTTGAATTACAGGCATGTGCCAATACACCCAGCATTTTACATGGGCACTAAGGATATGAACTCAGGCCCTTATGCTTGTGCAGCAAGTACTTTACCCACTTAGCCATTTTGCCAGCACCTGTGAAATGGCAATTCATATACCGTCTTACTGGGCATGTAAATTTATAGAAGCCCTTTGGAATTGTGAGAACTAAATTCATTGTAGTGCCTTTTCTGGAGAGGGTGGAAAGAGAATGGAGTCACCTACAGTATGTCTCAAATATATTAGAAATGTATTTTTAATATTTAAAATGAATCTGACCTAATGTTAAGCTTTGCTAAGTTGATCCACTGGGCTCACAGATTCTGTTTCCTGTGCTATTCTTTTCTCCTTGCTGCATATGAACACTTCCTCAATTATCGTGCCAGAAAGGCTCATCTCATGCAGTGATCTTCACAGTGCAGTGCACATGTGCAGGCAACTGCAGGGCTGCTTGGTCGCAGGTCCTGGGCCTCATGCTCAGTCTAGGAAGCAGCAGGTCTAGGAAGGGGCCTGGGAATCTGCATTTCCAAGCTCCTGGGTAATACAGAAGCTATTGAATCAGGACCTCACTTTGGGAGTCAAGGCTTAATGTAACTCTTTCATTTTAGAAATAAGGACTTCAGGCTCAGAAAACAGAAGTCATTTCATTTTCCCCTTCAAAAAGTAGGGGGTGGAGAGATGGACTCACAGGGAAAGTGCTTTCTGCACATGCTTGATGATCTGAGTTTGGATCCCCAGAGCCTGTGAAAGCTGGACATAGTAGTGACAGTCTGTAATCCTAGCACACTTAGGGCAAGATTGGAGGTGGCGACAGGAGCATCCGAGAAGCTGGCTGGCCAGCCAACATGCAATTCACAGTGGTGAAAAAGAGGAGACCCTGATGCAAGCATGGTGGAAGACAAGGACCAGCACTCAGAGTTGTTCTCTGACCTCTACTGGTGTGCACTGCACTCACGTATGTACATGTACATGATGCGTGCACACACAAAGATAATTAAAAACAATGTGCACAGGTACCTGCTGTAGGCAAATTGGTTTTAACAATTATTAATAAGTTAGATGTAGTCTTTATACTCATAGAAGGCTTCCTCAGTTGGAGGAAATAAGTAAGATGTGACTAGTAATTAAATGAGTAGAAAAAAATCACTTCATGCAGTGATAAATTCTAGGAAGAACATTAAAAAAAAAACCAGGGTGATGCAAAGGAGAGCAGGGCAGGAAGGTCATTAAGTTGGAAAGTTGCAGAAGTATCTTTGAGGAGGTAACTTTTCTTTTCCAGATTCTCATTTACAATTTTTAAAACATTATTTTTCTGAGAAAGAGAGAGAAAGGGTGTGCTAGGGCCTCCTGCCACTACATGTAAAATCCAGATGCATGTACCACTTTGTGTGTCTGACTTTACATGGGTCCTGTGGAATTGAACCCTGGCTGGCGGGCTTTGCAAGAATCTGCCTTTAACCACTGAACCATTTCTCCATCCCCATCATTTACATTTTTTAAATTGACAGATGAGGGCTGGGTAAATGGCTTAGTGGTAAAGGTGTTTGCCTGCAAAGCCTAAGGACCTGGGTTTGATTCCCCAGGACCCATGTAAGCCAGATGCACAAGGTGTCACATGCATCTGGAGTTTGTTTGCAGTGGCTGGAGGCCCTGGTGTGCCCATTCACTCTTTCTCTCTGCCTCTTATTCTCTCTCTCCCTCTCAAATAAATAAATACCTTTTAAAAATTGACAAATGACATTTTTTTGAGAGAGAGACCAGAGACAGAGAGAGGAAGAGGCAGAGAGAGAATGGGCACGCCAGGGCCTTTTCAGGTGCTATGAACAAACTCCAGATGCGTGAGTCCCCTTGTGCGTGCGCTTGCATCACTTTTGTATTTGGCTAAACGTGGGACCTGGAGATTTGAACAAGTGTTCTTAGGCTTCGCAGGCAGGCTCTTTAACCACTGAGCCATCTCTCCAGCCCGAAATTGTTTTTGATGGTGTACAACATGATGTTCTGAAGTTGTATCGTAGTCACATCTGGCTAAATAACAAATCTCTACATCCTACCATCATCATCTTGGAGGTGAGTGCACATAGTATGATTCTCATTGCGCTGTTGAAGAACAATATAGATTGTCATTAATTGTAGCTACTATGTCAACACTAGACTCTTGGAATTTGTTCTTCCTAAGACTAGCTAAACATCTCTGGAATAATGCTTTTGTCCTAGAAGTGAAAATTCTGAGTAGAGGAGAAAAAAAATTCCCAAGTCCAAGGAAACATACACACACATGAAGGAAAACTAAAATGATAGCAAAAGCAAAACAAAACAAAAACCAGAAAAACACCAAAAAATTAAAAGAAGTGTAACATCGTTTTGGTTAGTAACTAGTTTTTGAACATTTTCTAACCAAGTAATAGGTATTAGAGAGTTACTCAGGGTGGCTAGGTCATAAGGAATAGAGACACACATCTGGTGCAAAGTAAGAAGTACCGACTAGTTCTTCAGTGGGAGCCCTGGATGTCGGATTCCAAAGTTACACCTCCCCATCTGTGGTCCTGGCTCCTCCCATCAGACCACACCCCACATGTGTAAAAGGCTAATTAACTGTAGCACAAATAAAACATAGCCAGGCCTTCTCCAACCTCAGTGTCAGAGCAGCACTGTTCAGGATTGCTAAAGTAAATAAAATAAATCTTTAAAAACAACTATTCCTACATCTGAAGCATTTTTCAAAAGGGTGTCAGAACTCTGGCCAGAGATATTAATTTGCAAATAAAATTTATTATGTTTTTCCTATATAGAGGTGTTTTCTTTCGTTTGAGAGCCAAGAAGACAGATTATATCTATCATGAGTGAAAATGTAAAGGATTTATAATGGCTGAGTTCTCTATGGACCATCAAAATGTCACACATGAAATTCCTTGAAAAATGTCTTATATTCTTAATTCATTTGGTCAACAGGAACATATGGACCACTACTTTCCATGACATTTGTATCCTTTTCTTAACTGACATATGAGTCCCACACTTGATTTCCTGCTATCTGACTAAAATATGATGCAAAGCACAGTCAATACACTTGCAAAAATATTTTAAGTAGTTGTTACATTTCTCCTTGGTTTCTTAGTGTTCTTATTTTACAGCAGGTGTTATGGCCTAGAGGCTCAGAAATGCTTAATGGCATACACTCATAAGACAAATTTGTATAATTGCTCAGTTGTTAAGTCAATGATTGAATCAGAGTCAGGGGATATGTTATTTTGTACATTATTCATTAAAGATTAAATTTACTTAGGTAACACCTATTTATTGGCTATACACTGCATTTCAAAGCTGTTGGAATAATTAATGAGATAAACAGGACTGTTATTGTTGTGGCTTCATTCTCTAGAGGAGGCAACACATGTGTAAGTACATAATGCCATGTGTCAGTGAATACAAAAGAAGAAGAAAGGTTAAATATATGGGAAATGGAGTCAGCATGATGCTGAGCTAATTTGAATAGAATGAAGTCTTTGACAGTGCTATATATTCATTTAAAATTGACAAATTTATTTATATATACAATAGGGTTTTTATTATGCTGTGGAATTATATCACCTCACATAACTATCACCTACTGTGTGTTTGTATGGAATTAATACTGAAGCACACCCCTGAATGGAGTCATATGGGCTCAATAAGGAGACTCAAACACTGATGTCCTAAGCTGAGTGAATGAGGAGCACAGCATTAAAATAGAATTGATAGGATATTATAAGCTATAGTGAACACTGGATTTTATTCTGAAAGAGGTATAAATCTCTGGATGATTTGGGGAAGAATAAAGATGAGTCTAACATAAAGCCTTTAAGTACCCTAATTATGGCATAAAATGAAAACAAAATAGAGCTACACATACTATAGCACAACCACCACCACCACCACCTTGAAAGAAGAGCGAAGACAGAATCGGGGAAACCAGGAGACTGATGTAACAATCTTGGCAAGAGATTATGGAAGCAAAAGAGGAGCTTGAAAAGCAGCCAGATTATGAATACATCCCAAAGACAGAGCCAAGAGTAATAGATAATATGTTGGAAGAAAGATCTGAGAAAAAAAAAATGAGCCAGAGAAGGCTTCAAAGATTTGGGTTTAAACAACTGGAAGGATGAAGTTCTCATTTACTGACATGAGGACCTAGGGGAGAAAAAAGAATTTCGATTGCATAGTCAAGAGCTCAGCTTTGAAGAGGTTAGGTTTAAAACAGTGATCACATATCCAAGAAGGCAGGTGGATAAACAAATCTGGAATCCAGGAGAATGACCCATACTGCAGGCAGACAGTTGTGAGCTAGCAGCGTAGGAATGACAATTACTAGATGAGATTAAGCAGGGTGTCTGCACAGATAGAGAAGAAAGAAGATATGAGGATTTAACTCTGGAAGACACCAACATTTACAAGTTGGAGAAATAAGAAAAATCTATAAATAAATAAGAAAAAAGTTTATGAGAAGGAGCAGGGCAGTGATCTAAGTAGGAAACCAGGGACAAACATGTTCTGTAAGTCAATGAGAAGGAGGGGATGTGTTCTGAAGGTCAGTGAGAAGGAGGGGATGTGCTCTGAAGGTCAGTGAGAAGGAGGGGATGTGCTCTGAGGGTCAGTGAGAAGGAGGGGATGTGCTCTGAAGGTCAGTGAGAAGGAGGGGATTTGCTCTGAGGGTCAGTGAGAAGGAGATGTGCTCTGAAGGTCAGTGAGAAGGAGAGGATGTGTTCTGAAGGTCAGTGAGAATGAGATGTGCTCTGAACGTCAGTGAGAAGGAGGGGATGTGCCCTGAAGGTCAGTGAGAAGGTGGGGATTTGCTCTGAGGGTCAGTGAAAAGGAGATGTGCTCTGAAGGTCAGTGAGAAGGAGAGGATGTGCTCTGAAGGTCAGTGAGAAGGAGAGGATGTGCTCTGAACGTCAGTGAGAAGGAGAGGATGTGCTCTGAAGGTCAGTGAGAAGGAGGAGATGTGCTCTGAAGGTCAGTGAGAAGGAGAGGATGTGCTCTGAAGGTCAGTGAGAAGGAGGGGATGTGCTCTGAAGGTCAGTGAGAAGGAGGAGATGTGCTCTGAAGGTCAGTGAGAAGGAGGGGATGTGCTCTGAAGGTCAGTGAGAAGGAGGAGATGCGCTCTGAAGGTCAGTGAGAAGGAGGGGATGTGCTCTGAAGGTCAGTGAGAAGGAGGAGATACGCTCTGAAGGTCAGTGAGAAGGAGGGGTTTTGCTCTGAAGGTCAGTGAGAAGGAGATGTGCTCTGAAGGTCAGTGAGAAGGAGGAGATGTGCTCTGAAGGTCAGTGAGAAGGAGGGGATGTTCTCTGAAGGTCAGTGAGAAGGAGGGGATGAACTCCGAAGGTCAGTGAGAAGGAGGGGATGTTCAAAGAAGGTCAGTGAGAAGGAGGGGATGTACTCCAAAGGTCAGTGAGAAGGAGATGTGCTCTGAAGGTCAGTGAGAAGGAGGGGATGTGCCCTGAAGGTCAGTGAGAAGGAGGGGATGTGTTCTGAAGGTCAGTGAGAAGGAGGAGATGTGCTCTGAAGGTCAGTGAGAAGGAGGGGATGAACTCCGAAGGTCAGTGAGAAGGAGGGGATGTGTTCTGAAGGTCAGTGAGAAGGAGGAGATGTTCTCTGAAGGTCAGTGAGAAGGAGGGGATGTGCTCTGAAGGTCAGTGAGAAGGAGAGGATGTGCTCTGAAGGTCAGTGAGAAGGAGGGGATGTGCTCTGAAGGTCAGTGAGAAGGAGGAGATGCGCTCTGAAGGTCAGTGAGAAGGAGGAGATGCGCCCTGAAGGTCAGTGAGAAGGAGGAGATGCTCTCTGAAGGTCAGTGAGAAGGAGGGGATGAACTCCGAAGGTCAGTGAGAAGGAGGGGATGTGCTCTGAAGGTCAGTGAGAAGGAGGAGATGTGCTCTGAAGGTCAGTGAGAAGGAGGGGATGTGCTCTGAAGGTCACTGAGAAGGAGGGGATGCGCTCTGAAGGTCAGTGAGAAGGAGGAGATGCGCTCTGAAGGTCAGTGAGAAGGAGGGGATGTGCTCTGAAGGTCAGTGAGAAGGAGGGGATGTGCTCTGAAGGTCAGTGAGAAGGAGGGGATGCGCTCTGAAGGTCAGTGAGAAGGAGGAGATGCACTCTGAAGGTCAGTGAGAAGGAGAGGATGCTTTCTGAAGGTCAGTGAGAAGGAGGAGATGCGCCCTGAAGGTCAGTGAGAAGGAGGGGATGTGCCCTGAAGGTCAGTGAGAAGAAGGGCTTTGCAAAGGGAATGAGAAACTGTCTTGCATTCTGCTGATTGACCAAGAAAGAGGAGGGCAGAGAACTGAACATTGCATTGCATGGGCAGCTGTTTTAGAGGATTGACAGTGTCAAAAACCTGACTGGAGTATATCCAAGAGATCTTCAGAAAAGTCAAGGTGGGGATAATGAACATAAAAAATGATTTTGAGAATTTTTGATGCAAACAGAGTACAGAAATGGGGCAACAGAAGGAAGGAGGAGCTGTCAAAGGGGAGGTGGACTTGAGGGCCACAAAGCAGTAAGAAGATGGCAGAGGGGTAGTACAACCCTGAAAGCATTGTTGGAACTTGGGCCTTAGATGATGGTCAGAAAATGGATTTCTTGGTATTGAGATTATGGAAGGGGCACAATTAATAACAGTGATATGGTCAAGAAAGGGTGGATCATTTGGAAAGGGTAGCTGGA
Organism: Orientallactaga sibirica; assembly: GCA_036365145.1. NCBI lineage: Eukaryota > Metazoa > Chordata > Mammalia > Rodentia > Dipodidae > Orientallactaga > Orientallactaga sibirica. Next base: position 2,657,559 of record JAEOAD010001604.1, read on the forward strand.
TAGGGTGGAGTGCAACTTACAGGAGGTAAGGAAGAAAAGGGAGAACTGAGAAGCTAAGTTATTAGAAGAAACATGCAGATATCAAAATCCTCATGAGCCATGACAGGATTACTAGTGGAGAAAACGATGGTGCAACAAAGAATACATTCCACTCTTAAAGAAGCAGAGTGAGGGGATTGGAGGGATGGTTTAGTGGTTAAGTGCTTACCTGTGAAGCCTAAGGACCCCATTTCGGGGCTCTATTTCCCAGGACCCATGTAAACCAGATGCACGATGGGGTGCCTGCATCTGGAGTTCGTTTGCAGTGGCTGGAGGCCCTGGCGTGCCCATTCTCTACCTATCTGCTTCTTCTCTGTCTGTTGCTCTCAAATAAATACATAAAAATAAACAAACAAAAATTAAAGAAAAAACAAAAAAATGTATATATAAAAAAGAGAAGCAGAGTGAGGTGACTGGGTAGTCCGTGGCTGTTGTCTCAAGGAGGACCAGCGTGGGAACAATCTTCCCTCTTCCTTCTCTGTACTTCTCTGTGGTATCACACAAGCATCCCTAGAATTTCTAAAGTGGCTAACGTACCTTAGAGAGGAAGTGGGGAACTCAGAGATAGGTAACTTCTGAGAGCAGAGGCCAGTTCTGTGGGTCGTGTTCATCTGTCTCTGGGATGTCATCAAATCAGCTTCTGGTCGTGGTCTGTGCTTCTGCTATGATTGGAACTGGAAGAAGAGTGTCTGTCATGGCTCCAGCCTCTTCGGTCCCATGACCCTTCCGGTGAAAAAACCTGAACTGGAGCAAAGAATGCTTTGGTGACAAAGGCATCTGAGGAAGGTGGTTTCATACCTTCCAGCCTCTAGGGGAGAAAAAGATCAGGAAGATGAGGATAAACAGCAACAACAGCTGTGCATAGGCTTGGTGGCTTCTCTTTCCTCTCGCACACCCAATACCTAAACACAGCAGGGGACCCTGACAGTTTTACCTTTAAAATTATAAACAGAGGCTAGGAAGGTGGCTCAGTGGGTAAAGGGCTTATCATGAAAACATGAGGACCTGTGTTCAGATCCCCAACCTTCATGTAAAATGTCAAGCATGGTGTCACATGCCTTAGTGCCTGTAGACACAGAGATGGGAGAATCGCTAGGACTTGCTAGCTAACTACTGTAGTCAATTCAGTGATCTCTAGGTACAGTGACAGACCCCATATCTAAAAATAAGGCAAAGGTGACTGAGGAAGACACCTAGCATAGACCTCTGGCCTCCAAGCCCACATACACATCGGTGCATGTGTATCTCCTTCCACATATGCACCTCCCCACACACAAAATAAAAATAAAAAATAAGAATACATCTTCTCTTATGTCCCTGATCTGGTTCTACATCTCCTGCCACGTGGGTTACTACTGTAACCTCCTGACAGCATTCGTCCTTTACCACTGTTTCTTGGAATCAGTTCTCAGTGCAATGGCAAGGGGGAAACTTAATTTAAATATAAATATAAGTACATCCTTCTCCTGCTCAAAACTCTCGTCTAGATCCTCATTTCATAGAGAGTAAAATCCAAGTCCTCACCAGCGTGATTGGAGCCCCATCAGCACTGATCTCAGCTTCAGTTCTGCTGGTTGCTTAGTCCTGGCCACATTGACCTCCTATCTGTCCCCAAGCAGTCTAATCACACTCCTGTCTCTGGGCCTTTGTACCAGTTGTCCTCCATCTGGAATTCTCCCTCCTGGGATAATCACACAGCTAGCTCTCTACAACCTCACATATTTGCTTCACATTCTCATGGAACTGTTTGGCCAGTCTGTGTAATAGTGTAAATCATTCCCTATTCATTCTCCCAGTATTTACAATCTCTCTTGGCTAGTTCTGCCTTTGCTTTTTCTATGGCCTTAAAATCTTCCAGGAGCCACATAATTTTCTAATGTGTTATAGTTATTGTTTATTGCTTTTCTACCTTGACTGGAATCTATGGTCCATGGAGGCAGAGGTTTTTATCTGTTTCGTGCATTTGATCCATCCCACACAACAGAGAATGACTACCACATAGTGAGTGCTCAGTAAATATTGGTTGAATAAAAGCAGCATGCATTGGTGGTGGCAATGGAGCAGTTGTTTATATGAGAGACAGGAAAAGCAAATGGCCTGTAGGTTTTCAGCATTTGGTTTTCCTATCCTCTATCCTGGTGCATATGGATGAGACCTAAATTTTAGCAGTGTCCCCTGAGAAGAGTGGTGTCAACTAGTATAGACATAGTATGGGCATGTACGGATGATTGCTGAGATAATTAGAAATGTTAGAGGCTTGGGGACGGCTTATCATGTAAGAATGCTTGCTGTGCAAGCATGAGGACCTGAGTTTGATCCCAGAACTCACAGAAAAAGCTGAGCACTGAGCTGGAAGGATTGCTTAGTGGTTAAGGTGCTTGCCTGTGAAGCCTAAGGACCCAGGTTCAATTTCCCAGTACCCATGTGAGCCAGATGCACATAGTGGCACATGTGTCTAGAGTGCATTTGCAGTGGCTAGAGGTCCTGGCATGCTTATTCTCTTTCTATTTGCTTCTTTCTTTCTTTCTTTCTTTCTTTCTTTCTTTCTTTCTTTCTCTCTTTCTTTCTTTCTTTCTTTCTCTCTTTCTCTCTCTCACACACACATAAATAAATAAATGAATAAATAAATAAATAAATAAATAAATAAAGCTGAGCATCTATAAGCACTTTTAAAATGTTTATACCCATATATTAATGCTACTGTTACTTTTGGTTAAGAGAAGCTTCTTTTCTCAGATGGCAGTGACCACTAGGGTGACTCAAAAGTCACCATAGTGCTGAGAAGAAGTTACAGTGGAGTGTTCAGCACCGGGGCATCTCTATCACACCCTCCAAGGTTCAGGGTCCATTGTGGCAGAGGTGGGAGAAAGAGCCAAAGGAAGGGTAGGAATGCTTACAATGCAATCTTCCAGACACAAAATGGCCTTGATATTCATGACCTCACAGTGCCTGGAACTACCTACAAAAGACCTTCATAATAGGAGAAAAGTTTGATGACATCAAAATAGAAGAGAGACTAATTAGAAGGGGCAGGGGATTTGATGGAGGATGGATTTGATAAGGGGAGGATGGGGTGAGAATTATCATGGTTTTTTGTCTATACTTAAGGAAGCTGTCAAAAAAAAAAAAAAAAAAAAAAAAGCTGGGCATAGCCATGCATACCTGTAACCAAGCTCTGAAGGGAGCAGAAACAGGACGGTCGCTAGGGCTCCTTGGTTAGCTACCCTAGTGGAGGAACAGTGTACACTGGGTTTAGTGAGAGACTCTGTTTCTAAGAAATGAGACCGAAGATTGACAGAGCTCTTGCTTCCATGTGTGTGCATTCAGGGATTCCACATCTGCGCGCACACATACACACACATACATCACATACACAGAGGTCCCACACACCAAAGAAAGAGAGACCATTTATAGAACATGTGATTGTCTGATCTTAGTGAGAGCTTGTGTGTATTCAGAGGTCAAATTTACTGAGTTGTACACTTAAGATTGGTGGAATTTAGCATATGTAACTCTTACTTCAATAAGACAAAACAAAGTGATGTGACACTGGATAATGTGATAGGGACTAACCTCTGCAGAATGCTTGCTTTGTCACACTGTGGGAGACAGACACAGGAGATAGAGGTTATCTTTTGCCCTCATGCATTAAGAAAGGTATAGTTCCTAGTCATAGCATCTCTTCCTTTCATGGCCTTTACCTTTAAGACTTCACTGTACTTTTCCTTCCTTTCCAAATCCCAAAGAAAAGTAATGATCAACAAGTTGGTGCAAAGCCTCATATTTTGTTTTAGAATGGCTAGTCTTGGCTAAATGAGTTTTTGTGTTTGCACACGTGTGTGTGTGTGTGTGTGTGTGTGTGCGCGCGCTCACGTGTGCATGTATACTTTTGTTTGTTCACGTAGCATGAGGAGCAAACCAGTTACTTTATGTTACTTTTACTTCACTGGCCTTAAAATAAGGGAGTTTATTTAGATTTCTACAAATGAAACTACTTAGTTGATAACTTGTAGCTGTTTGAGACCCTTTGGGACTTGAGATTGTTACAAATGTTTGCTCCATACATGAAGACTGTGAGGAAGGGGATAACATAAACAGTTAAAAGTTAGATTTTTTTTTAAAGGCCATCTATTTTTGGAAGTCTTTAAGGTTCTCCATCATTCTTATCCAGTATATTTTCTTTAGCTTTAAAAATTCTATTTTCTTTCACCCCATTCAATATAAGAGCAAAATAAAATGTAATTATGAGACTGTAGAAATTGCTTAGTGGTTAAGGTGCTTGCATGCAAAGCCAAAAGACCCAGGTTCAATTCCCCAGTACCCATGTAAAGCCAGATGCACAAAGTGGCGCACGCGTCTGGAGTTTGTTTGCAGTGGCTAGAGGCCCTGGTGTGCCCATTTTCTCCCTCCCTCTCTCTCTCAAATAAAAAAAAATGTAGTTATGGTTGTAGAACTCATTTGTTCAATATTGTCACACAAGCTTCCTTAAAACAGCTGCATTCTTTTTATATATTTGTTTGCATGTGTATGTGTGATGTGTGTGTCAGCATGTTGGTGTGTGTGTGTGTGTGTGTCTGTGTGTGTGTGTCTGTGTGTGTGTACATGTACATGTGTTCATATATGTGGAGGCCAGAGGACAATCTTGGTATCCTCAGGTAAGCTGAGCACCTCCTTTTGAGACAGGGTCTCTCATTGGCCTGGAGCTCACTGAATGGGCTACACTGGCTGTTCAGCCAGCCTCAGCGTCTTCCGATCTCAACTTCCAGAGCACCGGAATGACAGGCAAGTTCCACCAAGCCCAGAATTTACATGGGTACTGGGGGTCAAATTCAGGTCTCCATGCTTGCTAGGAAAGAATTTATACTTGGAGCCATCTCCTCAGCCCAAGACTTTAGTGTATTTACAGTTAATTATTTCTTTCCTTGCCTATGGATTCAAGAAAGAATCCTGTATCGAATATCTGTGCAGTGCTGGGCGAATGTGACAATGTTCCTCCAGACTGGAAGCATGCTTTAAGGTGCTGCCGTGGTGTATTTCAGATAGGCAGTAGGTTTTCCAGTCTAGCGGAGAAACAGTGTGCGGCATTAGTCAGTCATGCTCAGAGTGTTGTTCGAGTCTGACAGAGGCAGTGTTTAGGGAAACTTGGGTGTGTCTCTAACCCACCATTCAGCCTTGACTGCCTCTGAGCCTGGCCAGATGCCTCTTTGGCCCATTTATGAATAAAAATAAATTCTCCTTTTCTCTTGGTGATGTATGATAATCTTTACAGCAACGATTAATCTTCCTGAAGTCATGATTACAAGAGCAATCAGGGTGACTAGTGAGCTCCTTCAGCGGGGACAGGAGATCCACAATATGCTGCGTCCTCGGGTCTGCTTTTATCCCATTTACCACAGTTATGTCATAACTTAGCTACATGAACTTGTCCTGTCACACAGAACTAGTTCTTAGAGACACTGTATGCTGGTCATGAACTTTCTCCGTAAAAAGTGTGAAAAAGAAAAGGGAGAGGAAAATGTAGCAACAAATCCCTGGAATCTGGGCTGAGGAGATGGCCAGTGGATAAAGTGCTTCTGCACAACTCTGAGTACCCAGGTTCAAGCCCCAGACTCATGAAAAGCCGGAAGCTCTGGTGGACTTCTGTATGCCCAGTGTACCTATGGCAAGAAGGCAAGGTGAAGCAGAATATATAGGAGATTTTCCCAGAAGCTTGTAAATGAAACAATGAATAACAAGAAACCCTGCCTCAGACAAAGTGGAAGAGAAGGATCCACCCAAAAGTTGTCTTCTCACCTGCACATGTATGCCATGGCACACATGAACCTGCATTCTCTCTCTCTCTCTCTCTCACACACACACACTAAATGTTTAAAAAATCAGAATCCTATTGCATCAAAACCCTTGCTCTCTTTATCCCATGGTTTGACACTCTTTGCTTGTTATAACTCTGTTTTCTTGTTGAGTTCACTTATCTTAAAAGTGTGGAGGTTGGGGGCTGGAGAGATGGCTTAGCAGTTAAGGTGCGTGCCGGCAAAGCCTAAGGACCCCGGTTCGATTCTCCAGGTCCCACATAAGCCAGATGCACATGGTGGCACATGCGTCTGGAGTTCGTTTGCTGTGGCTAAGGCCCTCGTGTGCCCATTCTCACTGTTTCTCTCTCTCTCTCTCTCTCTCTCAATCCTTCTCTCTGTCTCTAATAAATAAATAAATAAATAAATAAATAAAATCTTTAAAAAAAAGTGTGGAGTTATGAATGCAAGTATATATCCCCCATAACCTAATGTATTTTTGATTAAGCTTAAAGCTTACAACAGCCTGCTATGAGAGGTGTCATTGGGGATCTTTTAGTTCAGCCCCACAGTTCAGGTGCTGATGGATCCTGAGCAGTAAGTGAATCCCATGGTCTCATGGAAGAAAACCATCCTGTGGGCAAAGAGTCAGAAAACTGACATTTTGAAGGCTTTTTTGGGAAGGAAAATGTTTTATAAGAGTTTGGGAAATAAAATGTCTATGTAGCTCTGTTCCACTTTCAAAGTCAACTTTAGACTCCATGGGAAGGAACACATGCCTGGTACTGAAAACCTATGATGAGGGAAGTCATGAGACCTAGGGGTATAATGTCTGGCTAAATGCATATATTATGCTCACCAAACTGCCCAGTAAGCACTTCTCTTAATGCATATACCAATATAATCAATGTTACTCTTACTTTTTGTTAGAGAAGCTTCTCTTTTCAGATGGCTGTGACCTCTGGGATGACTCAAAAGCCACGAGAGTGCTGAGAAGAAGTAACAGAGTGACAGAGTGCAGCATTGAAACATCTCTATCACACCTTCCAAGGCAAAATGTCCATTGTGGAACAGGTGGAAGAAAGAATGTAAGATTCAAAGAAAGGATAGGAGTGCTTACAAAGCACTCCTCCAGGCACAAAATGGCCTGGATATCCATGACCTCACAGTGCCTGGTACTACCTACACAGGACCCTCATAATAGGAGGAAAAGATGATGACATCAAAATAAAAGAAAGACTAGTTGAGAGGGGGAAGGGATATGATGGAGAGTGTATTTGTGAAAGGGAAAGTGCGGTAGGGGAGGGAATTATCATGGTTTATTTTCTATAACTATGGAAGTTGTCAATAAAAACCATTCATATGGAAAAGTAGAATACTGTTACTTAGCTTCCCAAGAGCTATTTGTTGCTCTGCCTGCAAACAGGGATTGGAGGCTAATGACTGAGAAGTGGAGTATTTCTTTGTTATTTCATTTTATTGGTTTTTGATGTGTGTATTGTGTGTGTTTGTATGCATATGTATGCAGATGCATGCAGACATTTGTGAAGACAAAGGAGGACATTGAGGGTCTTCTATTGATTTTCTGCCTTACTTCCTTGAGAAAGAGCCACGGACTGAACCTGAAGCTTGCCATTTTTTCTGCTAGACTGGTGGAAACAGTGATTGCCAGGGACCTTCCTGTCTCCACCCGATGCTGGGTCACAGGAGTGCTTAGCCATGTCTGTCTGTTCACATGGGTGCTGGGGCTCCCAACTCAGGTTCTAATGCTTGTTTACCAAGTGTTCTTACACTATGGGCCATCTCTCCAGCTCTGAGAAGTGGGATTCTGTGGCCATGAATACCGACTGACCAGAGACTCAGAAAGATGGAACTTGATCCAGATGAAAGCCAGCAAAGCTTTGGATGGCGCAAACACACCTGGTGTCACTGTATGGGGTGGCTTGGAGCTTTGTTCCATGGATGTAGATACAGCTGCCAGATGTCCTGGCATTGTGCTTCCCAGGTCATGCAAAGGTGTAGAAGTTGACTGGATGATGGAACTTTTGTGTAAGCTCAGGAACAGTAAACATGACCAGTGCATGATGTGACACAATATAATGGAAAAATCACCAAGTGACAAGAAGCTCGGGTCTCTGTTTTAGTGGGAATCTTACTTTTTGGAAACGCAGGACTCAAAGCACACTTGTTCTCCTACTGGGTGGCATAATCCTGGGCTAGAAACAAGGAATCTTCTAGCAATAAATAACTTTGGGCAAGTTAGATAAATCAACAAATATTTTTTAACCCTTGCTTTTATAGCCTGGCAGTCAGTGAAAGTACTTAGAAGAGCTCTTTAATCACAGAGGGAGGAGACCAGGCCAACTGCAGAAGCTTCCCCCCCCTGCTCTTTTGGTGGCAGAAATGAGTCAAGCACCTCTGGCTCCTTGACTCCTGGTTGAGTGCTCTGCTCATGTAAATACAAGGGCCATTCATCATTGGATCCAAAGGTCATGAATATGCTTGGAAAGCATTAGGCGACTCCCAGAGGGTGGTGAGTGGGGAGAAGAAAAGCCTTCAGCTAGTCCTGATTGCCAAGGGTTCCTTCCTTTCTCTCTACTGGATCAGGCCTGCCCAAACAACATACATTCCTTCCACTTCTGGATGTCTTGGCATCCTTGTTCATTTCTGTTGTGGAGGCCTCTTGTTCTCAGCCCTTCTGAAAGACACTGAAAAATGATGAACGTGGATCTTTGATTTGGGTCAGTGAATAGCCCTGAAGCTAGTTATAAACAATTCCTAATGTCCAGAAATCCACATCCCTAATAAAAGAAATCTGCCGTCCTCCACTTTCCCTTCACCTTGACCTTTAGGCAGTCTGTGTCATCTTTTCACCTTCAAGTTTTTCTTTGTGTCCTTTGCGTGCGTGTGTGAAAGAGAGAGGTATGTGTGAGTAGAGGTGTGAGTGTGCCACAGTACCCTTGAGGCACTCAGAGGCCGACCGTGGGCTTCAGTCCTTGCTTTCCCCCTGGCTTGAGGCAGGATCTCTTTGTTGTTTGCTATTGTATGCACCTGGCCAGCTGGCCCGGGAGCTTCCCAGGATGAGGATTCTCCTGTCTCTGCTTCCCATGTAGTCGTAGGCATGCTGGGATCACAGATGATGCTACTGTGTCCAACTTTGACGTGGGTTCTAGGCATCCAAACTCATGTCTGCACAGTGAGAGCTTTTACCCACTGAACCATCTCCCCAGGCTCCTTCAAATATTTCTTTAGAATGGGAACATTGTGGATGGGGTAGAAAAGCTTGAAGGGAAAAATTTAGAGATTATGGAGCTGGAAAGAAAAGTCTAGATAGAAGATGCAGGTCCCTGGCCTCTACTGTAGATAAGCAACTGAGGAATGCTTCTAGGGGGATGTTCAAATGCACATTCAGGAGCAACAACTACTGGGTGAGCCTGAACTCTGGATTTCTTTGGCACTCTCTGGTGCCTCTGCTGGTGCAGAGGGCCAGGATTAAGTGGCTACCTTCAGATTATCCAACTAGCCAATGATTCTTCTAGTGGACATAATGAATATGAATTGATTATCCATGGTGCAGAGCTGTATACCTTTAAGCAAGCTTTTAAAACTGACTTATAGTTTTATAGGCTTGGTATTCCTTTGATGAACCAAAGGAATGCTATACTTTTCACATAAACATTTACACACAAAAGGTAAGCAGTAGGATATGAGAAAAATATTAAATCAGGAGCCCCTGGGTGACTCAAGTTTGTGACCAGCAAAAATAATCTTGGCTTCAGTTTCCTCTCCTGAAATGAGACACTGGTCTTAAGATCCCATCTAATTTGAACTGTCTATCATGTATAACAGAGTATTTCTGGTGGAAATAAGTGTAGTGATTTGCAGTTGTGGTGTTTCTTTCTGCCCGTAGATCAGTGGTCCATTTAATGCCAAGTTCTTAACCAGGAACAGAGAGACCCATCATTTGGTGTAATTTTTATGGGAAAATTTGTTCAGTTTCCTTGCTTCGCTCAGGTACATATTGTTCAAGAATACAAACAATGGAGAGGAGAGAACATTTGTAGATGTACTACCATTTCAATGAGCATGGATATTTTGCATCTAGAGCTTTCTTTACCTGTCACACAAATAAAGATGCTAATTCTTGGATGTAACCCTACACGATCTCACGGTGCACAAATATCTTTAGATATCTCATAAGTTATATGTGTTAGTTACTTTCTTGTTGCTGTGAATAAACACCTGACCAACTTAAGAAACTGAAGAAAGAAGAGGGTTTACTTTGACTTATAGTTTTGGGGGGGGTGTACATTCCATCATAGAGGGGAAGGCACAGTAGGCCTGCTCATCACATTTCAGCCAAGATCAGGAAGGAGTGAGTGATAGGAAGTGGAGCTGGGCTCTAAAACCTTAAAGCTGATCTCTAGTGACCCAGTCTGTTCAGCAAGGCTCAGCTTCCTAAAGGATCCACAATAGTCCCAAACAACACCACTATCTAGGGACAGAATGTACAGACACACAACCCTATGGGGGACATTTTACATTCAAATCACAACAGTATAGAATCTCAGTATTATCCTGTTTTGCAAAAAAAGGAAAATGATTTTGGACATTTGAAGCACTCTCTTGCTTCTTTGCAGAGAATTATGTGACTGTCTAAGAATGATTGCATGTCTCTTTCAGGAGAATGCTCTCTGGGACCTTTCCTAATGATATTTTACATCTGTATGACAGATGCCATCTTTACAAACTAGATTTCCCATCGATCGCATTTTGTCCTCACTGTGACCCTGAGAAGCAGGTCTCCTCCCCCTCCCTGCCTCAGAGGAGAAATTAAGGCTGAAGCTGCAGTAAGGGGCCAGATCATGGTGATGCCTGTAGCATACAGCTATGTCAAGCCTGTAATTGAGGCCTTCTTGTTTCTTGCCATGTATTTGCTTCTCTCCACCAAGGCAGAGGTTGTAACAGCCTACAAATGTCCTGTGAAAATGTCCATATGAAATATATGCTCTTTCCCAAGTCTGTTTACTTCTGACTATGGAAAGATTTTAGAGACATAACTCCTCCACCTCCTGCTTTGCTGAAGGTCTGTGAAGAAGGGACTCTATCTGCAGTACTTCTCTTGAGGGTCCTGGAAAGGATCCAAAGTTGTCACTGTGTTTTCTATCTGGCCCCAGTTCAAGAATCTCTTTGCTGCGTACTACAGTCTGGAGGTCGCCTTGCTGAGCTCTGTGAAGTGCCTCTGACAGGTCGTCTCTGCAGGAAGGCAGCACTGTTCATCTCTGCAGATTGAAAATGCACCAGCTGGCATGCAGGCTCACCCCACAACTCTGATGAGGGAAAGGGCCTCTAGTGAGACTGCTTACCAAAAGCAAATTAACAATGCTAATCTGTTGAGGAACTTTAAATTGTAAACAACTAGTAAATTTTTAAAAATATAATCAACTACTAAAAAAAAAACCTTCTTAAGTCACTGGTCCATGGTTTTGAAGTAATATGGAAACATTTTAATTTCCAAAATAAAATTGATGGTGGATGGAACTTGGCATTGCATTGTTAGCTTCCCATAGCCTCTGTGTGAGCAATGGTATAATAAAAGTCACTGCTTTGGCCCTGAGGAGCTGGCTCAGTGGGTTACATGCCTGCACATATGCACATGTACCACATACATACAAACATGAATACACACATGCATGAACACCACCGAGAGGGGGGGGGGAAGAGACAGGGGAAAATCTATGTTTCCAAAAGAGTTTGCCATGGAGATTCTGAGGTTAAGAAAGAGTGACCTGTTCTAATTATCCTGAAGGCAACTCAGCAACTGTTACCCAATTTTTATATGCACCTGCATCTCTCAAAGTCCTTCCACTGAAGTGCAGAAGAAATGGCCTTTTCTGAGCCTTCATGCTGGGATGTTATGAGTTTGGATCTATTTTCATGTGTTAAGCATGTTTCTGATGGTTTGAGAGGGCACGGTTCTTTCCCTCTGTCCCTCTGTTTTCCTGGTCTCTTAGTGAAATAGTCCACCAATTGTCCAATGGGGGGTGGGGTGGAGAATTCAATGCTGCAACCCACAGACAGGACTTAACCCTATATGCAAGCACTGTGATGTCATAACCCTCAACCTCCTAAGCAAGATGGCTACTAAGTGGCTAACAGGTGGGGCGTGAACACAATAGATCAAGAGATGATGTGCACCCAGGCTGGAGGAAACAGATGGCATGAAATTTTATCATGCTGCTCAGAATGGTATGTAATCTAAGACTTACAAATTGCTTATCTTTGGAATTTCCCATTTAGTATTTCTGAATTTGCAGTTGACTATGGGTGACTGATATGGTGAAAAGTGAAACCATGAGTGATAAAAACTATTTAAGGGCTGGAGGTATAGATCAGTGTATGGAGGTGGCCTACAATGTGTGAGGACTTGGATTTAATCTCCAACACAGCAAAAAAAAAGTTTAAAAAGTATGAAAGGAGGGACAGGTTAGAATCATTGGGGAGATAATTCAGTGGAAGAAATGCTTGCCATGCATGTACAGTGATCTGAATTTGAATCCCTAGAACACACATAAAGCTAGACATGGTAGCTCATGTGTCTGTAATCCCAGTGCTGCTACAGCAACATAGGAAGTGGAGGCAGGAGAATCCCTGAACAGCCATAGAACAGCCAGTCTGGCCTATATAGCTGTGGACAACAAGAGACCACACTTCAAACAAGGTGGGAGGTAAGGACAATTATCTGAGGTCGTCCCCTTGTTTCCACCTCTGTATACACTGTGGAATCACACACATGTACACCCATATCATACAAAGATGAAAAATAATGTCCTAGAAGAGCTTTCTGTTTAAGCATGCTGAGAGTGATCTTGGAAACTTGGAGCTGGAAGGGCCTCTAGTTATCACTCAATACCTTTGCAAATGAGAAAAACCAAGAGTCTGTCCTAAAAGTTGACATAAACTTTGCTCAATCCTGAATCTAAGAAGGAGTGTAGCCTCCTCTTGGGAATTCCTTACCTGTGAGGATGGTCATTGAGATCTTGTTCTATAAGAAGAAGCCTCAAGAAGAGCCCAAGGGAGCATGAACATCTCATTCAGGTGTCAAATGATAAGATGAGTTCTCTTCCAGGCGTATTCCATTAATTTCCTAGAAAATTACCACAAACTGGGTAACTCAGAACCTCATAAATGGGTTCTCTTATATCTGGAAAGCACAGAAGTCCAAAGTTGACATGTAGACAGGGTTGTGCTCCCACCCTGAGCTCTAGAGGAGAATATGTCCTTGTCTTTTCCAGCTTCTACTGGTTCTATCCATTTCTTGGCTTGTGGCTACATCTCGGCAATATCTCTCCAGCCCTCATCTTCCACGGTCACCTGTCCTTCCCCTCTGCATGTGGCAGTGTTCTCTTTTTCTCATCCAAGAACACGTTTCAATCAGTTCCAAAGATGGCAGTATGATTTTTTTCTTCTCAAGATACTTAACCTTGCTGGGCATGGTGGTGCACGCCTTTAATACCAGCATTTGGGAGGGAAAGGTAGGAGGATCACCATGAAATTACATAGTGAATTCCAGGTCAGCCTGGGCTAGAGTGAGACCCTACCTTGGAAAACAAACAAACAAACAAACAAACAAACAAACAAACAAACAAACAAACAAAAAGATGCTTAACCTCATCTATCCAGTGAAGATACTTCCTCTAAAAGTCTAAACCACAGGTGCCAAGGGTAGGGTGCTAACATGACTTTAGGGTCCACCACTCAACCCACTTGTGAAAATAAAATTTCAGAAGTTCTAATCCTTAATGTGGATACAGTAAGTTCTATATTTGCATTTCTTAGGATGTGTTTTTTATAGCAGACTTTGAAGAGCTTTTTCCCAAGTATGATTCATAACCAATGATTTGGGGAATTTGGAAATGAAAATTAAATAGCAAGTAAGTTCTCTTATTCTGCCTTTTCCCGTTGCTTATTGAATTATGGTGTTCCTTCGGACTTTAAAAAACCTAGGAGCATTATAATTCTTCAGGAATGAGATATGATACATGGCATTTCCTATGTGGCAATGTTTATTTAATTACTTTATTGTGTGTGTGTGTGTGTGTGTGTGTTGTGTGGAGGTCAGAGGACAACTTTCTGCTCAGTCCTCATCTTCCACTTTGTTTGAGGCAGGATCTCTCATAATTCACCATGCAGTTGGCAAGTTTCCTGGGAAATTTTCCTGTCTTTACCCCCCTAGGAATCCTGGAATTACAGAAGCCTGCCACGGCTTCTTCCTTTTATGTGGAATCTCAGGATGTGGACTCAGATACTTGGAGTTTCACAGCAAGTGCTATCCATTGAACCATCTCCCAGACCCCCAAGTGGGAATGTTTTTGAACTGTATGTTTTACCTTTGTTGTAGTTACCTTCTTATTGTTGGGATAAAGCACCCAACCAAAGGCAGCTGATAGGAAGAGCTTATTTATTTTGGTTTAAAGTCTCAAAGAGAAGCTTCAAGATGGCAGGGGTTAGCATGGCATGAGCAGAGGCTGGACATCACCTCTGCCACAGCAGGTGGGAAACAGCAGCAGGAGAGTGAGAACACTGGCAAAGGGGATCTGCCTATGATACCCCAAGCCCATTCCCAACAACACACCTCCTCCAGCAAGGCTCCATCTCCAAAACTGTCACCAGCTGGGGACAAGCATTCAGAACAGATGAGTCTATGGGTGACATCTGATTTAAATCACTGCAACCGGAATTCTCAGAAATCAGACCTTGGAACAAGCCAAATCCATGGAGTCAGAATAAAAGAGGATACAGTGACAGTCAGCTTCCTATTACTAAAATGAAATATCTGATAAATAAGGATTTATTTTGGATCACATCTTTGGTTTCAGTCCATGACAAAATAGGTAATATCTATTGAATGATAGTTTTCTAATAAGAAAATCCTTAGAAATGAAAATCAACAAAAATAAAAATGACCAAACATGGGGAAACTTAGAAGTTTGCTTCTAAATCATTAATGGGTAGATTAGCTTCCTATTGCTTTTATAGCAAATTGCTACAAGGTTGGTGGCCTAATACAACACAAATATATTCTCTTATAGGTGTGGTGACCAGAAGTCTGCAATCAGTAGCACTGAGCTGATGTAAACAATGTCTGAGTAATACATTCTATGGAGACTCTAGGGAAGAATTTGCTCCCTGTATTTTCTAGTTGCCGGCGGCAGCTATCAACATTCTTGGGCTACCTCCCTCACATATCTGCTGCTTCTCTTCTGTCATTGTGAACTCTCCCTCTACCTACTTGAAAAGGATACATGTGGGCTAGAGAGATGGCTCTGTGGTTAAGGCATTTGCCCAGAAAGTCTAATGACCCAAGTTGGATTCCTCAGTACCCACGTAAAGCCAGATGTATCTAGAGTTCATTTTCTGTGGCTGGAAACCCTGGTATTCCCATTCTCCCTGTCCCCCTCCCCTCCCCCACCTCTCTTTCGCTCTCTCTTTCTGTCAGGTGTGGTGGTGCATGCCTTTAATCCCAGCACTCAGAAGGGTGAGGTAGAAGGATCACTGTGAGTTCTAAGCCAGGCTGAGACTAATCCCAGTTCTGACTAGGCTAGAGCAAGACCCTACGTAAAAATAAATAATAATGATAAGAGAAAGAAAGAGAGAAAACATGAAAAGGATACATGTGATTGCATTTGTTCCCATATGGATAGTTTGTCATAATCCTTAATCACATCTGTGAAACCTTTCTGCAATTGCTACAATTTGGCTTTCAAATGTCCCCATATGTTAAAGACTTGGTGCTCAATGTGATATTATTCAGAGCTGATGAAACCTTAAGAGGTGGAGCATAACGGGAGATTCTCAGGTCATTAGGGGTGTGTACCCTTGGTGGAGGTTATAGGAACGCAGTTTCTTCATTCTGTCCTCTGCTTCCTGGCCATGACGTAAGTGGTTTTGTTCTGCTACATGTTTCTTCCTACCTTGCCACACAGGCTCTGACCATCTGGAACTTCAAAAACTCTCAGCCATAATAAATCTTTTCTCTTTATAAATTAATAATGTCCAGTGTTTATTTGTTAGGGTGATGCAAAGTCATATGAAGTCACAGTTGTGTCACAGCAGAACTGTGGGTGACAATTGGTCCTGTATTAAGACTTGGTGGAAAGTCTTAGAGATAAGTCTATAGTTTCAATTTAAAAGAATGTTTAAAATAAGCTTCTTGATTCAACCCAAGAAGCTGAAACAGCAATTAATACTACACTCTCAAAGCAAAGGCCCATAACGTTTTCCTGATGAGTGTTGGGAGAGTTCGAGGAACAAACATACTCTATCTTATATGCATCTTTGTAGCATTTAGATTTAAAAGAATCAGCTATCCACACTATTCCACCAGGCTAAAATTTTATCAGAAGTCCATTATGGAAATGAGTCAAAATTACTCACATGCTTCTGGTGATGTGGGTATAACTAAATCTACAGGCACAGCATCATATAAAAGTATAGCACAAATGATTCTGTATAGTATTGATAATAGTAACAACAAATGACAATATTACTTGTTATGCATTTACTATACTCTATAATACTTTTATTATTATTTCAGAATGTAACTCTACTTCCTAAAAATTACTATAGAACAGTATGGATGTATCATGTGGTAATATATATATCTCCTATGTGTTTACATACACTCTGGATGCTCAGACAATTATAAGACCACCTAAGGCCGTTTTCAGGAAGTGACCCTGCCACTAAGTTACACATAAAGAAGTGGAACAAAAGGAAGTGGAAAAGTGGAAGTAGTGAAGAAAGATAAAGAGGCCATGGGAGGTGAGACAGGAAGGGAAGCAATCCTTAGACCATAGTCAGCTAGAGTGGTGAGGGGACTCCAGTGAGGACACAGAGAGTTTGAGAAAGACTCTGTAGAGAGTTAGGGCAGAAAAGAAAAACAAGGCTAGCGGGATGGCTTAGCAGTTAAGGCGTTTGCCTGCAAAGCCAAAAGACCTGGTTTGACTCTCCAGGCCCCACATAAGCCAGAAGCACAAGGGGGTACATGCATCTGGAATTCTTTTGCAGTAGCTGTAGGCCCTGGTATGCCCATTCTCTCTCTCTCTTTTTCTCTCTTCCTTTTTCTCTCAAATAAATAAATAAAATATATTTTAAAAAAAGAAAAGAAAAAGCAGCACAGAGAACATAATGGTGCTACCTCCAAAGGGCCATAGAACTTAGCAGATACCTGTCCATGGGCTCTTTTGGTAGTCATGTGCTTAGTAGGTGCCAGGTGTATCTCACCTGGCTGTGGGATACAGCTGGGAAGCAAACATAAGCCTCTTTGTTCACGTGTAATTTATAGGCTCCAAAAACAGACAATTGTTTCATCACCAGGTCTACTTAGGATGCCAGTTGATGCTAAAGAACCTGAAGTCCTAGCCAGGTATGGTGGTTCACACCTGGATTCCTAGCACTGAGGAACCACAGGCAAGAGTCCCATCTGTACTGCATAGTAAGATGCTATCTTAAAAAGTTAAATAGGGCTGGAGAGATGGCTCACCAGTTAAAGTGCTCTCTTATAAAGCCTAAGGACCTGGGTTCGATTTCCCCACACCCATGTAAAAGCAGATGCACAGTAGCACATGCTTCTGAAGTTTATTTGCAGCAGCTGGAGGCCCTGGCATACTCATTTTCTCTTTCTCTCTCCCTCTCTTTCTCTCCTCCCTATTTCTCTTTGCTTTCAAATAAATAAAAATATTTTTTAAAAAAGATAAATAAAGGGCTGGGGAGATGGCTCAGTTGGTACGCATGAGGACCTGAGTTCAGATCCCCAGTACCCATGACAGCCCACTGGTAATCCTAGCACTCCGGGAGCAGAGTCAAGGCATCTGCTGAGCAAGCTGGCTAGCTAGACAAGCTGAATCAGTGAGCTTGGGGTTCAAGTGAAAGACCCTGTCAGAAAAAAGAAGGTGGAGAGTGTTTGAAGAACCCAGTGTCAACCTCTGGCCTCCACACATATGTGCACACACCAGTGCCAGTGCAACTTCACATACATGTGCATCCACACACATGCAAACGTGCATACATGTATATACCTGCAAACACACATACACATGAAAAACATAAGATAGATAAATAAATAAGCAAGTGAATAAATAAAAAGAACCCAAGGTCCTATCATGTTTTCTAGAGAGGTTTAGACAAAGTTCCTTCACCACGCTGCACTCTGGAATACTGGATGCTACAGGTGAGGAGAGTCTCCACTGACCTTTCACTGTGGTGTGTAAGCAAAGCAGGTGTATTGTAGACATATCCAAAGCTTGCCCACAGGGACTTATGTCAAGCCAGTCAACCTTGAAACTCCATCAAACCTCTTCCCTCCTCCTCCTCCTTCTTTTATTTGGGGGGGGAGAGAGTTTGAGGTAGGGTCTCACTCTAGCCCAGGCTGACCTGGAATTCACTATGTAGTCTCAGGGTGGCCTCGAACTCCTGGCGATCCTCCTACCTCTGCCTCCCGAGTGCTGGGATTAAAGGCATGTGCACCACGCCTGGCAAATCCTTCTTCTTTTTTAATAGTATCCTTTTTCTTATATACTGTCATAATCAAAGAGAGTATATTCCATGATACTAGAGACAGAGGTGGTCAGTTCTAGATTTCCCACATGGCCTGGCATTTAGCAACCAAAACAAACATCTTAATGACCTCCTCTCTGCATGCATTTCCCTTCATTTTCCAGTCTTTAAATTAAAAAGAAACATTTTCAGAACTGTATTTAATACGTGGGAATGGTGAGTTTGTGAATATTAAAAACAATTAACTGTTTACACTCACAGTTAGGCCATCTAGCACATCTACCGAGAGCACAAATGAAGCAGAGAAAATCAGAGATAGTAGAAACTCCATTTAAGGTCAAATGTGGCAAGGGGAACATATTTTTGGATGGAAACAAATATCCAGTTTTATGCATGTCTTTGCATGACTTACTATTTCAAAACAGTGGGAAACTTGTCTAAACCTCTTATGTGAGAATCTTTGGTCAGTAACAAACTTTATATCCATGGGGAAAAATTGTTTTTCAACCTTGTGTTTTATGGTCTATGTCAAAATCTAACTCATTTTTTTACTAACAATGTTGATTTCAGAAGTGTATGGGAATCTGTATTTCTTTAAATATGGTGCATATACAGCATGAAGAAATTCATAGTTCTCCTCAACAATCTGGTGTTAAAAATAAAAGTTTACCCCAATAAAAAGGTGACTCTTGCTCTGAATAAGAGTTGAGAGAAGGATTGAACTAGGGCACAGAAAAAACCCTCCACACATCCTCTCTATCTTTAATTTGTTTTTGAAAAACATTTTCAAGCAGAGAGAGAAAAAGAGAGATGGACACGTCAAGTGGACATGCTAGAGCCTCTAGCTGCTGCAACCAAATTCCAGATAGATGTGTCACTTTGCGAATCTGGCTTTATATGGTTTCTAGCAAATTAAACCCAAGTCCTTAGGCTTTGCAGCCTTAACTGCTGAGCCATCTTTTCAGGCTAACATCCTCTATATTTTTAAAGATTATTCTAAGCCATTGTTTTTTAAATTACTTTTTTTTTTTTTTTTTTGGTTTTGCGAGGTAGGGTCTCACTCTGGTCCAGGCTGACCTGGAATTCACTATGTAGTCTCAGGGTGGCCTTGAACTCTGGGCGATCCTCCTACCTCTGCCTCCCGAGTGCTGGGATTAAAGGCGTGCGCCACCACGCCCGGCTTAAATTACTTTTTAAAAGTTAGCAACAAGCTCATTACGGCATTTTCTCAATACTTTGTTTTTGTGGATCCTCTTCCTCCTCTGCTTCCTTCCAATGTTGCCCCATCATGGTGGTCCTCTTGTTCCTGTCCGTACCAAATCCACTTCTAAATAGTACATGCATTCTTATATCCCTTTTCCCATTCTCAACCGTCCCTCAAGATCTCTTTTCCCCTGTCATGATCCTCTTGCTAACTTTATGACCGATACCCACACCTACACACATACAAATATATAAAAATTAAAATCTACATATTAAAAATCAAATTAAATTAGAAAAAACCAAATGTCAACAAAAGAAGAATGTGGAAAAAGAGGAACCTTTATTCACTACTGGTAGGAATGTAAACTGGTGCAGCCACTATGGAAGTTTTCTCAAAACAAACTAAAAATACAACTACCATATGACCCAGCTATACCACTTGTGGGTATATGTTCAAAGGATTCTATGTCTTCCCACAGAAATGCTTATATGCCAATGGTTATTGTTGCACTATTCACACATATCCACCCCCTTTGGTTTTTTGAGGTAGTGTCTCACTCTAGCCAAGACTGACCTGGAATTCACTATGTAGTTTCAGGGTGGCCTTGAACTCACATCGATCTTACCTCTGCCTCCTAAGTGCTGGGATCAAAGGTGTGTGCTACATTCTCATTTCTAAAAGTGCTCAAATTCTGAAACAATTTGATTATTTATAAGCTTTCGGAAACAAAAAAATATATATTGCCTTCTAGCTTAAAATCTAACCTGAGTGCCAGGTGTGGTGGGAGACACACACTTGTAATCTCAGCACTGTGGAGGCTGAGACAGGAAGATTTCCATGAATTTAAGGCCAACCTCAGCTATATAGTGAATTGAAGCCAGACTGGACTACAAAAGTGAAACCCTGTTTCAAAGAAAGGGAGAGAGAGAGAGAGAGAGAGAGAGAGAGAGAGAGAGAGAGGAAGCAAACAAAAGAGCTGAGCAGATAGTTTAGTGGGTAAAGTGTTTGCCTCCTAAGCATAAGGATCTGAGTCTGATTCCCCAAGTACTGCAGGCATGGTGATATTGGTCTATATTCCCAGTATTGGGGAGGTGGAGACAGGATGATCCCTGGAGCCTGCTAACTAGCTAATCTAGCCTAATTGGCAAGCTCCAGGACAATGCAAGACACCGCCTCAAAAAGAGATAGACAGAGCTCCTGTGGGTAACATTTGAAGTTTTTCTCTAGCCTCCACATGTGTACATGTGTGCATGTGTGTGAGCACGTGTGTGTCCATCCACACACAAACACTACATAGATGGTAACAAAAATCAAATCCAACTAATTCCAAGCTTAAAGGGGATTTCAGTGTGAGTCTTAGTGTGTCTGTGTATATGGCGTGTGTGCATATGTTTGTGGTCTAGAGAAAATCCAAGAATGTCATCATTAAAGGCAGATCCATTGCATTCTCCTTGAGCCTCAGAGATACTTGGTGGAGCAGTTCTGCCATCCTAATAAGACCAAGGAGGAATGTGTCAACTGCACTGGACTCCCTCACTTGTAGAGTCTGGCTCATCTCTCATCCCACTGAATTTCTCCTCACAAGAGACAAGTAAAGCAATCCATAAATGATTCTATACATGCAGAGAGAGAGTAAGTTTGGCAGAAGTACCTTGTGGAGATGGGAAATGTTGCATCCAGAAGACATGGGTTGTTCAAAAAAGAAATTCTAGTACCGGGGGGTGGGTGAGATACCTCCCAGTGAAGCACCTGAAGCTACTGGACAGACTATTGCTAAGGCCTTTGGTTGCCCATCACAGTGACATGATAAGACCCTATTGCTGAAGTGACTACATGCTTTGGTGCAGGACACCGAGAAATCAAGCTAGCACTGAACTAGAAGCCTCTTCCCTGCTAACTAGTACTCATAGTGCCACCAAGTGCTATGCAGCCTGTGGAGGGAGAAAGTCATCAGTCTTAACCTGCAAGCTACACAACTGGACAACAAGGCCAGAAGTGTCCAGCAGGCAATAGGGGCATGTCTGTTATGGGGGAAATGAGCTACTCTCAGATTGGATTTGAGGCTTTCTCCACAGAGGAAATCCATGCCTGGCATTGAAAATACAGTCAAAAATCCTTCTGCTGGCAAGATCATAAGCTCTAAGGGGGAAGCTACTACTATTGTTTGGATACATAGATATATTTTGTCCACCAAATTGCCTTCTGAATTCTTATGTTTATAGTGACATACTAGTGCTGTTCTTGCTATTGGTTAGAGAAGCATCTCTTTTAAGATGGCAGTGACTGCTGAAAGATTCAAAACCTATCAAAGTGCTGAGAAGAAATGAAAGTCGAGTGTTCAGCACTAAATGAGACATTGCTATTAAACCTTCCAGTGGCTCAGGGACTATAGTGGAAGAGGTACTAGAAAAAAATAGAAGAACCAAGGGATGGGAGAGGAATTCTTTGGAATGTGATCATGTAGACACTACGTAGTTGCATCCTTGACCTCACAGCAGCTGTCATTACCTGCACCTGGAGGTGGAGGAGGGAGGAAAAGACATCAAACAGAAGAGGGGATAGTAGGAAAGAAGAGGGGTTCAGTGGAAAGGGATAGGGGAGGCAAAGGAGGGTGATGGGAGGAGATTTTATAAGTTTAAAAAAATATTTTATTTATTTGCGAGAGAGAGGAAGAGGCAGAGAGAAGGAAAGAATGGGTACACCAGGGCCTCCAGCCACTGCAAAAGAACTCCAGACCAATGTGCCACCTTGTGCATCTGGCTTACGTGGGTCTGGGGAATCGAAATGTGGTCCTTGGGCTTCGCAGGCAAATTCCTTAACTGCTAAGCCATTTCCCCAGCCCTGTTACTTTTTTAAAATAAAGTTTTCACTTAAAAAAAAGGGTCTTCTGTACTATGAACTAAGAATTTTTCCTCATTTAAAACATAACAGGAAGCTGGGCGTGGTGGCGCACACCTTTAATCCCAGCACTGGGGAGGCAGAGGTAGGAGGATCACCAAGAGTTCAAGGCCACCCTGAGACTACATAGTGAATTCCAGGTCAGCCTGGACCAGAGTGAGACCCTACCTCGAAAAACCAAAAAAACCATAACAGGAGCTGGGCGTGGTGGCGTACACCTTTAATCCCAGCACTAGGGAGGCAGAGTTAGGAGGATCGCCAAGAGTTCGAGGCCACCCTGAGATTACATAGTGAATTCCAGGTCAGTCTGGGCTAAAAACAAAACAAAACAAAACAAAACAAAACAAAACAAACAAAACAAAACTTAAGAGGAGGCCAGATCCCCAAGTCACTGCAGCCAGAAATATTTTGTTGTTTGCTCCTGCAAGCAGCCAGATGATATTGTCAATTTTAATAAATTCTTCATTTTCCCTTCACAAAGAGAACATGGATTTTAAATTTTTGAGTCTCAGCTATCGCAAAAACAAAAGCTAGTAATGGGAAGAGAAACACATAGTTTGGGAGACTCCCTTGAACTCTGGCCCACAAGTACTTTCTGTAGGAAGTGCTTGCTTTCTGGTTGGGAGCCAAAAGACACAGCTCCCAAGATGTATAGCAGCATCAGAGATGGAATCACCTGAGTGTCAGAGCTTCTGATGTGACCACTGGGACAAGGAAATGTTCTTTCAGAGCGGAGTTTAAACTTCAGAGGCAGGCTGGAGAGATGGCTTAGCAGTTAAGGCGCCTGCCTCCTAAGCCTAAGAACGCTGGTTCCAATCTCCAGGTCCCATGTTTAGCCAGATGCAAAGTGATGCAAGGGCTCAACTTGACCACAAGGGGGTGCACGCATCTGGATTTCGTTCACAGCAGCTCAGAGACTGCTGGAGCACCCATTCTCTATCTGTCTCCCTCTCTCTCTGTCTCTCTCTCTCTGTGTCTCTCTCTAAAAATAAAAAATAATAAACTTCAGAGGCATAGTTTCTACAGGCAATATCTTTGCATAATCTCAGGTAATAAGAAAGGTATGGGAAGTAGGATATGTCTTAGTTGGTATATTGCTTGCCTAGCATTCTTGAGATCCAGGGTTCTAGCTTAGCATCCATAAAAATGCATAGCACTCTGATCCTACCACTTGGGAGGTAGGAGGCAGGAGGATCAGAAGTTCAAGGTCATCCTTGGCTAGTGGATTTTTTCTTTTTTATTATATATATATATAGTATGTATATGATATGTGTGTGTGCCTTCTTTTGTGTGAGTATAAGCACATGAGTGTCCATGATATGTGCGTAGAGGTCAGAGGACAGCTTTTAGGTTCTTACCTTGCACCTTGTTTGAGGCAGGGTCTCTTTGTCAGTCACCACTGTGTATGCCAGACTAGATGGCCCATGAGCTTCTGAGATTCTCCTGTCTCCACCTTCTATCTCACTGTAGGAGAGCTGATATTTTTATACATGTTGGCTTTTATATGAGTTCTGGGGATTTGAACTCAGGTCATTACACTTACACAAGCAAACTCTTTTTCTCCCTAAACTATCTCCCCAGTTTCTTTTGTTATGGATTCACTGTGATAAAAACAAAACAAAACAAAACAACAAAATCCAGTGTCTGTGGGGCGCTATGGTACTGAACAGGCAGAAAGAAGAGGACAGGGGATGTGGCACTTGAGCAGGATTGAGAAATGGCTTTAAGGAATGGTCACCTGCTTCCTATCATGAACTTTGGTCAGTGGCAGCAGGTCACAGGCCAGAAAAGCAACTCTAAGCCGCCACCTGCAGCAGCCTGAGTAGCTCTGTTCAGAGATCCACAAAGTTGGAGCTTTGACCTTGCTGTAGAGAGGGATTTGGGGACAAGCCAGTATGAAGCAGAGTTGGAATTTATGAAAAGGGATTTAACATAGGTTTTAGTACATGATTAATAGAAAGAAAGACACTCAGGGAATAAATAAGACACATGGTTATGACAGGCTTCTCAAGGGAGAGTCACATGTCACTGTCTTATAGATAATTTTGATGAATTTTGAAGTTATTTTCTTCATAGGGTTGTTAAGAGATTGAAATGAGAGATAACAGGTTGGTTCCTGATTTGCACCTGATAGGATTAAAGTTATATGGGAAGTTGATGTTTTCACTGCAAACAAAAGTTAATAGTCTTGTTTGTGAGACTTCCAGATAATATCTGAGAAAGGAGTAAGGCCATACTTGAAGTTCATATAGGCTTAGGTTGTCTTAACATTCTTACTTGAAAATATTTCTGTGTAAAAGGAATATTGTTTCCAAGTCAGTAGCCTTCATATTAAATGTCCATTGTGCTTAAATTCTTGCCTCTCAGCAGGGAGAGTCTTCAACCATATTCCAAAGTGAGGGGCTCTTTTGTCTTCGCATATTCCCGTAACTTTACTTGTCCTTCTTTCCTCTCTCTCTTTTCTGTGTACGTGTTCTAAAGTTTCATTTTATTCAAATAGGAAATGAAAAATCAAAGGTAATATTGTGCACTACAAGCAGTGCTGAGGAGCTAGGAGCTACAGGGAGCAGGCTTCCACACTGGCTCCCAGAGTTCCACAGGCTTTATGTGTCCCTTCCTCAACTCCCTGCTCTCTACTGAACACCTTGAACTCACCTCTGAAATAAACGGCTTGCTCTCAAAGTGTTAGCTTAGGATTGGCCTCTTGGAAAGACCCAGCATAAAACATGTAGCATCAGAGCCCTGAAATTATCAGGGGGAGGCCAGAGCATCCTGTCTCTGTCATCCCGGAGGGATGGAGCACTAGCCATTGTTCTTGTTATGTCCAAAATTGAGTGGCTTTGCTAAGTGTAAACTTATCCACATTTTGTAATTATAACCAGCGTTTTGCTAGAGTTTAGCTTAAGCATGAATATAAAAGATCACAATAAGAGATTTTCTACATCAAGGAATTGAGTAGAAGGCTGGGAGGCTAAGAGGACTATCTTGTACCAGCCGTGGGCATGCCTGGATGCTTGTCCCTTGGCCCTAGACAGCTCTACTCATAAGAATACTTCTCGTGCTTTTGCCCAGTCACATGCGCTGTGAGACAAAATACCTGAACAAAGCAATTTAAGGAAGAAAGAATATTTCAGTTCACAGTTCCAGGTTACAGTCCACCATGTCAGGGAAGGCAGGAGCTTGAGTCTACAGTGAGGAAGCAGAGAGAGATGAATGCTGCTGCTCAGCCCACATTCTCCTTTCTATTCAGTCCAACCCATGGGATGATGCTTCCCCCCACAGTTATGGTGGGTCTTCCCACCTCAATTAAACCTAATCTAGAAATTCCCTCAAAGACATTCACAAAGATTTGTTTCATGGTAATTCTGTCAAGTTGACAACCAGAGATGAACCATTACAGGGAGCCAGGCTGCTTCCTCTCCTTTTGCTTCCTGTTCACCATGAGCAAGCAGCTTTGCTCCATCATGTGCTCCCATAATGATATTCTGCCTCACCACTGGCCTAGAATTAAATGAAACTAACTGACAGGGATTGAGACCTCTGAAATTGTGAGCTTAAAAAGACCTTTTTTTCTTATGTTTACCTCCAATAATTTGTCACAGGGAAAGAAAGCTAATAATACAGTTTGTATCTAAAGTCCCCAAATCCTGTAATAGAGATACAGTTATAATCTAATAAATGCAATGAACTAGATTTGTTGGTTCAGCATCGAGTTTAGCAAGAGGAGAAATCTCAACTTGTGAGACCTGCAAAGGAAGGCTTTTTGTCTATCACAGTGAAGGTGAGAAAAATCCATCAGTGGTTGCTATCTTCAGCATCCACTTGTGAGGAAGTGATGTGACAGGGTGGTTTCCTCACTTAGAAAACTTAGAAAAAAATATCTGGGCTTATCACAATCTTAAAGGGTGCTATACAATTGTTAATGTGTGTGCACATTTAGAAATACTGAATAGGAAACATAAAAAAAAAAAATCACAGTTAGGTAATGTGTGGTGTTAATTCTCATTTGAGTAACTGGACTTTTTTTTTCCAGGAGACTAAATTTGGAATTATTAAGACCGCATGATTTTTCTTAATATTTTTATATATTTATTTATTCATTTATTTTCAAGAAAGAGACAGAATATATACATACATATGTGTATATGTGTGTATATATACATATATATTCGAGAGAGAGAGAGAGAATGGGCACACCAGGGCTTCTAGCAGCATTTGCCACCTTGTGCATCTGGCTTACATGGGTACTGGGGAATTGAATCTGGGTTCTTAGGCTTCTCAGGCAAGCGCCTTCACCACTAAGCTATCTCTCCAACTCCTCAAGTGGTTTTTCTTTAACTCAGTTTTTGCCCTCTGTACAAACTGGAATTCTGCTGGGAAGAAATGGTTGGGTGGGGGCAGAATAAGAAAAGCCTATGTGAAAGTTCCATGCCTCACAGAAACTGTTGCCAAACCAGGATTGTCTTCCATCTCATGTAAGACATCACCTCAAATGGATTTCTCTCCTTTACAACATAGCAACAAAGAAAATGTGAAAGTTAGGTGTCAGAATTTAAAACTGAATCCTTAGGCCAACCCTGCCCTGTAGAGTAGCAGCATGTAACTGTGAAGTCCCTGAAATGTAGCAAGTCCAAAATGTTAACATCCTTAATGGATTTCAATGGTGTGATACAAAAAAGTAAAATATGTCAGTAATGTTTAGCATTTACTCCATGCTAAAATAATATTTTGGGTTTATTTAAGTGAAACACCTTACTAGATGAATTTCATAGCTTCTTTTTTATTTTTAAAAAACATATTAACTAGAAAATTTAAGGTTACCATCTCATTTGCATATAATCTAGTTTTCAATGCTACTTTAAACTGCTATTTAGAAAGTCTCTTTCCTCCTCCTCCTCCTCTTCCTCCTCCTCCTTCTTCTTCTTCTTTTTTTGACAAGAATTGAGAAAGTTTTTTTTCTTACTAAGGGCAACTGACCGGCTTTAAAAGAAAATGACAATCGTGTGAGAATATAAAAGAAACAATTCAGGGGTTGGAGAAATGGCTCAGCAGTTAACATGCTAGCCTGCAAAGTCTAAGGACCCAGGTTAGATTACCCAGTACCCATGTAAAGCCAGATGCACAAGATGGCACACATGTCTGCAGTTCATTTGCACTAGCTGGAGGCCCTGTCATGCCCATACTCACACACTCTCTCTATCTGCCTCTCTCTTATTCTTTCTCTCTCTCATTAAATAAGTAGAATTAAAAAAGCAATCCAGTTTTCTTTTTTGTCAGAGAAAAATATCTGAAACATCATGCTCAACTGATTGCAAAATTAAGAACAGAGGATGTAAATACTTTTTAAAAGGAATAAATGAATGCTCAAAGTCCACTTCAATCTGTGTGCTGGCTAACTGAAGGAAGTGATAGAAGGGAAAAAAAAAAAGGGCAGGCATGGTGAAGGGGTGTTGATTTCATATTATCCTAAAAAACCTGAAGCAAAACTATGCCTGAGACAAAGAAACTCCTCCTCAAGTTGCACACCATCACCCACACTAATTATGATGGTTCTGATGGGCTACCCAAGCTACACACAGGCATTCACATACTTCTCTAGAATACACGTACTCTGTGAGTGACAAAGCCTCTTTCCCGGGAGCAAGGCCTGCATCCTTCAGGTGGGGAACTTAGGTTTTTGCTGGGGAAGGAGCAGAAATGTCTGCTGGAACTATATCAATTTCAGCCCTTCCCATGTCTGTTTGAACTTTCCAAAGCAGATTGGATTTGGTAGCTTCAGTAACTGCAGGGACTTCCACAGACAATAGAACATAAGAAACCAACTGGCACCTTGAGAAAATGTTTTGGTCTGTTTTCTGCTGTTTTATTAAAGTTCTGGATCAAGCTACCTTAGAAAGTTCATTCAACTCACAGTTCAAGGGTTTGCATCTGGTGGTGTCCTTGGAGACAGACACCTCAGGTAGCACCAGGTGTCACATGACATGAGGCAGGGAGAGTGTATGCCTATGTGTCTCTCCCTTTTATTAAATAGGGTTCCATCATGGGGCTGCCACTCTGATGACCTTATCTAATTTTGATCACTTCCAGAAGCCCCACCAGAGTCACTTGAGTTTCTGCCTTCTTAATATCTCACCATGTACATTAAATTTCTATACATGGGGCCTTGGTGAGTATGCAAGCTCCATCCAGACCTTAGCACCAACTCTCCATCTGCCCAGGTAGAAAGGCAAGAGTGGGCAGTGGATCCCATTCTCTCTATCAGGGAGGCACCCCAGTCTTTAGCCTTAGGAAGAAGCCTCCTCAGAAAATGCTCACAGTCTCTGGCTCAGAGGCAAAGAGAAGTCCTCCCATTTTAGGATCCCTGGCTCAGCCTATGGCTCCAATCTTCAGGATGAGCAGGGGTGGAGGAAAATATCACCATAGGAGAGCTTCTGCTGTCATTGCATCCAGGCATGGCCTGCCCACTGTACAGGAGCCCAAACAATTGACAGGTACTCTTGTCAAAGGCTGCAAAATGAACTACAAAATATCCTCCAATTTCACGACTCTATCTCTATATCTATCTCCATCTTTATCATCTCTATCTCTATCATCTATCTATCTATCTATCTATCTATCTATCTATCTATCTATCTATCTATCTATGTGATGCTTTCAATTTTAGGCATTCTACAAAGAAAAATGAAACCAAGCTGGGCATGGTAGCTCACACTTTTAATCCCAGCACTTGAGAGGCTGAGGTAGGAGGATTGCAGTGAGTTTGAGACCAGCCTGAGACTACGTAGTGAATTCCAGGTCAGCCTGGACTAGAGTGAAACCCTACCTTGAACCCTTCCCCCGCACCCTCCCCCCACGCAAAAAACAAAAGAAAAGAAAAGAAACAATTTACAAAACAAAGAAACCACTGACTCTTGAAATGAAATGGATCCACCCAGGCTTATTCTAGCTCAAACTTCACTTTTCATAGATGATACAACTGGGACAGCTCGAGGCTGAGTGAATGAATGGATCCCCGTTAGGATTCAGTCTGTTTCTGTCCACCTCTCAGGCTCCACAGACTCTCTGAAGCCTTGCAGGTGCCATTCCTGACCATCAGCTAGCTACTTTCCACTGCTCCTTTCAGCACATCAACTGGGCCCACCTCTCTGATAAGTTTTACTTATCAGTTGATTTACGTGTCCTGTGTAGTGTCCTCTTACTGAGTAAGTTGGATGCTGGTGAATGGGGATGTAGTTTGAACTTTGGAGTTGAAGGTTTGTCTCTAGTGTGGGTCTGATGGTTCCTTTAGAACATAGGAACTGAGGGATGACCTCACCAGCACCCGGAAGGTTTGCTAATTAAGGACCCTTGAGTAGCTGCAAAAGTGAGATGTGACCCCTCTGAGCATGATCTCCGCATTGCTGAGGCCACACAATGCATCACTCTGCTTTCAGGTTTCAGCCATAGCCTCATACACAAGGGTCCCTTTTGCAGAGTATCAAAAATGGTGTTTTTAGTGCTGAAGCACTGTGTGGTACATTAATGTCAAGAAAGCTGAAATATGCCTTATAAAGTCAATGGCAATTATATAAGCTTTGTTTAGGCATCAATTGTAGACACGTTAGCCATGAGTTCAATGTCAATGAATCAACACTGTAGATTAAATAATATGTGCCCTATAAAACAAGATTGTGCCATGATTAGTTGCTGTAAGCATTGTGACCAAAAACTCAAGAGAAACTTACCCTGTGTTTTTTGCCTAGAACAATGGTTCAACATTCATGAAGTCAATGTTCATGCGACATCTTGGGACTTTATTAGAATACAATGATTGAAAATAAGACTATATTGGTCTTTGGACAGAGTCCTTAGTATTTCCACCCATTATCTAGAGCTGTAGATGTAAAATAGCTCAAAGACAGTAAGAGACATAGCTATTCCAAAAGGATGGGCTAAATCTTGACATCCTTTTTTTTTTTTTTTTTAAATCCATC
Organism: Orientallactaga sibirica; assembly: GCA_036365145.1. Taxonomy (NCBI): domain Eukaryota; kingdom Metazoa; phylum Chordata; class Mammalia; order Rodentia; family Dipodidae; genus Orientallactaga; species Orientallactaga sibirica. The sequence continues at coordinate 2,688,020 of JAEOAD010001604.1, forward strand.
TCACAATCTTTCAATTTTTCCTAATGTAAATAAAGATTCTTCTTGGTCACTGGGCTGTTTCAATTGTTTTGATTAAGCAAAATAAATAGTGCTGGTCAGTCTAAGAAATAAATGCTTTCAAAATTTCTACTTGCCTACTAAAACCAAGTCTTCCAACATTTAAAAATAATGGTATCCCACCTATGGTCCCATTTGCATTTCCATTTTACAGTTTTTTCCCCTCAGAAATGATGGGATGGAAGGAGCCAACTTAAGTGGAGTCTGAAGTTAGGAAGGGGGAGGGAGGAGGTACACATAGACTAAGATTTGAACCTATTCCCCCCCCCAAAGGTCATGTGTTGGACACAACTACCAGAATGACACATACTTGGAGGTGGGAACTTTGGGAACTAATTATGATTAAACAAGACTGAAAGAGCAGATCACCCATAATGTTATTCCTAGCTTCATAAGAAGAAAAGGAAGGAACTAAGCTGATGTACCTAGCCTGTCTTGCCTGGCACAGCCATCATCAGGTGCTGATTCCATGAAGGGGTACTTCTTGGCCCCCAGAACCATGAGCCAAATCAATTTTATTCTTTATAAATACCACATTTGAGCTGGAGAGATGGCTTAGTGGTTAAGACACTTGCCTGCAAAGCCAAAGAACCCAGGTTTGATTCCCCAGGACCCATGTAAACCAGATGTACAAGGTGGTGCATGTGTTTGGAGTTTGTTTGTGGTCGCTAGAGGCCCTGGTGGGCCCATTCTCTCTCTCTATCTGCCCCTTTCTCTTTCTCTCTCAAATAAATTTTTTTTTTTTTTTTTTAATTTCAAGGTAGGGTTTTACTCTAGCCCAGGCTGACCTGGAATTCACTATGTAGAGTCTCAGGGTGGCATTGACTTCATAATGATTCTCTTACCTCTGCCTCCCAAGTGCTGAGATGCCACCACACTCAGCTCAAATAAATTTTTAAAAATTTAAAAAATTAAAAATAACAGGTTTCTGTTATTTTGTTATAGCAACTGCAAACAGACTATTACAACATATCATTTAACTCATTTAATCCTGTATCTTCTCATGAAGAAGGTAAGATCAAAACCATTTCACAGGAGGGGAAACATATGCTCTGATACTTGTGAGGTCACGAATGGATAAATAGATTAAGCTACAGTTATGTTTCATTGGATGTTATGGAAAATACCTGTCTCCCCTTTTCTCCTGGTTGGTAGTAAAGGCCAAAAGGGTGACACATAATCTAAATGACAGTATCACCATGAATCTGTATTTGTGTTTATTTATTTGGTGCAATCCTGACTCTAATTTTTTCCTCTTGAAAGGACAAAATAAAAGGAGTAGTGTTGGGCTTGCTTGGCTGTGAGAAGGAAAGAAGCCATAAGGCATAGAAGCTAAAAATGGTTCAGGAGTGAGAAGGTGAGGGTCTGAGGTTTAATGCATTCCCAATATGCATGCACAGATAGATGCTTTTGTTTGTTTATTGATGTTCCTGCATTTTCCATCTAGAAATACCATGGTAACCTCCGGAGGCCAAAGGGGGAAGCAGCTTAAATATTTATCAGTTCTTTTTGTTTCTGAGCTGGTTGTAGTTGTTTAGCAGTTGACACAAATACTCAGAAGGTACCAGCGTCTCAGGGTGTCAGCTCTCAGTCTTCAGATAGGTATCTGTGTGCTCATCAAAGCTGTTCTTATAGCTGTGCCAGCCATGCTGCTCCACACCTGGGTGCTGACCTGAACCTTCCCTGGGATGGGCTCCAATGGCCGAGCTCCTGCCAGCTACTCTTCCTGCATCATGTGCTCAGGTGCAAAGGTTACTTTCTACTGCAAGTCAACCACATTGCTGATGCGGGGGTGGAGGGAGGGAGATGAAGATTCAAGCTTGTCTTTGTGGATCCCAGTTTACTCTTATCTTTTCCCACTTGACATCCAGCTTTTCTTCCCAGTGGTCATTCATGCTGTCGTTCAGCAACTCCACATCTACCCCAGACCCAGAAGCAGCATTTTCTTAAATACTTCTTTACCAGCTTCCACAGTTATGAGCATCTGCTCCCTATATCAGATCTCCTATTGCATCTCTCTCCAGAATTCTCCCTTCTAACTTATCTTCTGACTAAGACACACGTATAATGGGAAGAATGAACTAACTTCAAGTTGGGAGACTGGATTCCAGCCTAGGCTTTACTGTGTCCTTTTCGCTTGAGCCTGGCTCACACCCACCCCACATCCTTACATATGCCAAAAACGACAAAAATGAAATTAACTTTTTTTTAAAAAAAACCTTTTATTTATTTATTTATTTATTTATTGGTGAGAGAGAAAGAGAAAGAGGCAGATAGAGAGAGAATGGGTGCACCAGGGCCTCCAGCTACTGCAAACAAACTTCAGATGCATATACCCCCTTGTGGCATCTGGCTTACGTGGATCTTAGGGAATCGAACCTGGGTCCTTTGGCTTTGCAGGCAAGTGCCTTAACTGCTAAGCCATCACTCCAGCCCAACTTTGTTGATTAATATTGAAATATACTTTCAATACAGGTCGAGTTCTGATCTGCATTCTATATGATTAACTCCAAAATGCTAAATTTCCACAGCATGTTTTGGCCAAGAAGGTCAACTTTGCTGCCTTGAACACCTGTGCTGTGTTATAGGTATCCTTTTAAAGATAAGGGGAACATCTCTGCTCCATTCAGTGGGAATGTCAGGAGAATGCCCACAGGTCACCTGACACCCCTCCATTCTTTGCCCTGTACCTTTTTGATAATTGCCCAGGACTTCTCATCAGAGGCATCAGTGAACAAGCCTTTTCATGAACTCCTCCATCCTTCTGTATCCAGTAGCAGAGATCAAACACAGTGCAGTATGCAGCAGATGGAAGCGACTGTAGGATGGAACAGAGGCCCTCTGACAGCCCTTTTCAATGGAATGTGGATGGGGCGAACTCTGCAAGACACCCTTCGCCCTGCTTCCCAGCGAAAGGCAGCATGTTGAAAACATGGTGATGAGATAATTTGATTTGTCACTGCCACCTCTGTGACATAGTCATCATGAGAGGAATACTGGCGATGGCTGATAAGAGCTACTGCAGCACCACCTTGCATTTCAAGGGGCCCATTTCTGAGCTGCTATTGTAATCTCCCTCCTACTTAATGACACAGATGTCTACATCCAAATGCACCTGTGTTTAGAAACATAAGGCTTATTATGGGAAGGGAACAGTGCCCTCCTCACCATTCCTCCTGCGGAGACAATGGCCACATACAGAGCCACAGAGCCAGCCAACCCCAGAATTAGCTTCTGTGATGGCAGACACATTCTTGGACTTCAAAATTCTAAACCTGTAGAAGCAAATTATAGGCTTAAGGGATTTATTTCTTATTATGAGGAAGGCATGCACACTGATTCTTTCCCTTCAGTGAGGGGTAAACAATGGTCTTTATTTAAAACATGAATATCTCATTTAACAGAAAGCACAAGAAAGGGCAGGGCTTAGGATGTCCAGGTGATTCTCAAAGGAGTTGGAAAAGTAAAGCGGGCATTTCTCAGGGGTCTGGTTACAAATGAAGAATAAATTCCCTTTTATTTCCTAAGTGTGCAGTTCAAGAGTTAAGCAAATATTTTTTTTGGCAACTGATTTGTAGCAGGCATTGAGGCCATTCTTGAGTTTTCTTTCGGTCAAGTGAAGAAGAAAAATCACATCTACATGCATTTACATGTGCGTTTAGGACAGTCCTTAGCGTCTGTAGCAGTTACCATCTCATCACTATTTCCCTAGAGAATCCTGAGTGATACAGCGTCCCTAGGAAATGCAGATGATTTGGGTGGGACAGTCTGTAACATGAAACTAGGTGCAGCATATGGGGAGTGGTAGAGTGTGGGTTCTAGGGTACCTGGGTTCCATACCAAGTGTGATCCCGGCAATTTAACCAAATTTATTGAGTTCCTGCAAGATGTAACTAGCTTATATTCTGGGAGTCATACAGCTCACAAAGAAGTATTAGAGAAAATATTAGGTGCAAGTGTGGTGAGGTACAATAGTGCAATGTGAGCAGGTGAGTGGGGAGTCCAACTCATCTGGAAGAGACTAGGGGAGTTTCTTGAAGGAAATAACATCAGGAGAAAACTGCATGGGACAGGGGAGCCCCACTCAACAGATCTCAGGGAAAGGATCTTGGGTGTGGTGTGTGTGTATGTTATGTTTGTGCATATGTGGGTACATGTGCAGGTAGGTGTGTGTAATATGTGGAGGCCAGAGGTAGACTTGGTATCTTTGTCAGTCACTTTCCACTTTATTTATTTTTTTGAAACAAGGTTCTTACCCTGAACCTGAAGCTTGCCAAGTTGGCATATTAGCTAGCCAGGAAGTCCCAAGAATGCTGTTGTCTACACCTCCCCAGTGTTGGGATTACAGGCGCACAGCACCACACAAGTCTTTTTAACGTGGGGGCTGGGGAGCCAGACTCAGATCCTCAAGCTTGTGCAGCAAACATTTCACCTACTGAGTCATCTCCCCAGCCCAAGGAAAAGGCATCTAAGAAAAGGGAACTGGGGTTGGAAAGATTCCAATACAGGTATCCTTTGTCTTGTTGATGATGCAGAAAGAAGGTAAATGTGTGGTGAGGATGAGAGTCAATCTGAGAGAGATAATAAGATTTTACAAAGCCACCCCCTCCCGGGAAACCCTGGGATAATATTTTCATTTCAACTGTGCTTATTAAAACACAAATTGCTAGGTTAATTTCCCAGGTACTGTTTAGTAGATCCAGGGTTTAGCCTAAGAATTCACATTTTCCTGATCTCTTGTATGATTCACATATTGCCTATTGATGACTTAAAAAAATAATAAAAGCTTTGGGCTGGAGAGATGGCTTAGCGGTTAAGGCAACTGCCTGCTAAGCCTAAGAACGCCAGTTCCAATCTCCAGGTACCATGTTTAGCCAGATGCAAAGTGATGCAAGGGCGCAATGCCACACTTGCCCACAAGGGGACACACACATCTAGAGTTCGTTTACAGCGGCTGAGGGGCTGCTGGCGTGCCCATTTGCTACCTGTCTTCCTCTTCCTCTCTCTCTGTCTCTCTGTGTCTCTCTCCAAAAATAAATAAAATAAATAAAAGCTTTATTTCATATAATCCACATCTATACAATTCACCCCCTTACAGTATAGAATTTATTGATTCAATTAATTTTTAAAGTATTTTATTTATCTATTCATTTGAGAGAGGAGAGGGAGAGAGAAGAGGCAGAGAGAGAGAATGGATACTGGAAATGAACTCCAGAGGCATGTGCCACCATGTGCATCTGACTTACATGGGTACTGGTTCCTTGGCTTCACAGGCAAGCACCTTAACCACTAAGCCATATCTCCAGCCCCCTTGAGTTTATTTTTATTATGTTGAAATATAAGTAAAACCACTGTCACAGTCAACTTTAAAACATTTGCATTGTTCTAAAGAGAAAGCCAAACTCCTCTCCCCGACCCTCCCAAGTTTTATGAATTATTAATGTCTCTATAGACTTGCCTGCTCAGGTTATTTTAGCTATATGGGATCATATAGTATGTGGCTTCTGTTTTTTTAAATTTAGCATAATGTCAAGATTTTTTAAAAAAAGAATTAATGATGTAGCATGCATCAGAAATTTATTTATTTATTTATTTATTTATTTATTTATTTATTTATTTTTGGTTTTCTGAGGTAGGGTCTTGCTCTAGCTCAGACTGACCTGTAATTTACTATGTAGTTTCAGGGTGACCCCAATCTCACAGTGATCCTCCTAACTCTGCTTCCCAAGTGCTGGGATTAAAAGTGTGCGCCACCATGCCCAATCTGAATTTCTTTAATTTTCATAGTCACAAAATATTCCATGTTGTGGTAATGCCATATTTTGCTTGCTTATCTGTTCGTCTGTGCATGGACATTTTGGTTGTTTTACTTTCATTGACCATCCTTCTATTGAAACTGATTCAAGAGAAAACAGAAGATATCTGTGTCAATTTACATATTTTTATATTATTTTATTTTTTGCATGAGAGAACAAAAGAGTGAGAGAGAGAAAGAATTGGAATGCCAAAGACTTAGCCACTGCAAATGAACTCCAGGCACATGTGTTACCTTATGCATCTGGCTTATGTGGGTTCTGGGGAGTGGAATCTGGGTCCTTAGGCTTTGCAGGCAAATGTGTTAACCATTAAACCATCTTGCCAGCCCAATTTACATATTTTAAAGGTACTTTAGGTTTTGTGAAATGGCTTAGTTGGAAAAACACTTGTCACATCTGCGTTTGGATATCCAGGACCCATGTAAATTCCTCACAAGCATGGTGGTGGCCTACCTATAACTCCAGTGCTCAGGAGGCAGAGACAAATGATCCCTGGGGTGATCTTGCTAGCTAGATTAGCCAAATTGGTGAGCTCGGGATTCAACTGAGAAACCCTGTCTCAAGAAATCAAATGGAAGCCAGGCGTGGTGGCACACACCTTTACTCCCAGCACTCGGGAAGCAGAGGTAGGATCGTTGAGAGTTCGAGGCCACCCAGAGACTACACAGTGAATTCCAGGTCAGCCTGGGCTAGGGTGAGACCCTACCTCAAACAAACAAACAAACAAACAAAAAAGAAAATAAATATCAATCAAGGAAGACACCTGATGCTAACCTCTAGCCTCTACCTGCCACTATGCACCCTTGTGTATATGCACCAGTACACATACAACCATGCATACATACATGCATGCAAGCACATACCATACATACACACACACGTGCCCAAAAGGCCAGTTTACTTCTCATGTGGGAAAATGAGTTTCAGAGAATGGCCACAGTGGGAGACTAGCTGGTAGGCAACTGTCTGGTTAAGGCAAGAGGCAATGGTGCCCTAAATGGGGGAAAAAGGTAACCAATGAAAAAAAAAAAAAAAAAAAAAAAAAAAAAAAGAAAAAATAGATGGACTCAAAGAAGTTTACTAAGAAATTTAAAAATATTTAAATCTTCGGAAAATAAGAAAATGAATGGGACAGATGGACTCAACTGAAAGGATACAGAACTTATGAAATTCATTATAAGGTGTTATATGCAATTCACATCATCCATTGCAAGTAAAATAGTGTTAAAAATGGAAATTTAAATCTATGTTAATTTTCTAGAGAAAAATAGCTGATAAAACATTATTTCTGGATGTCAGTATACAACTTCTGGAGTCAGTGGTATCATGGGGGAAAAGTTGCCCTCATGTGACTGGGTCACGAGGGGCTGGATGGAACAAGAGTAGAGAAAAAGAAAAACTTTTCATTCTCATTCTCTCTCTCCTACAATGTACAGAACTTCTCCTGGCTTCCTTGGCTCTGATGCCTGCAGATTGGGGCTAAGTCACACTGACTGTCAGCATTCCACAGCATCCAGCGGACCAAGTAAATTCATAGTATTGGTTCCATTGTCCTCCTCCCCTTCCTCCCACTTTCAAACTAAATGGGGAATGTTTATCATGCATTGTAAGTTTTCAAGAGTTCTGTTAGTCTTTGCATAATGCCCCAACTTGTGACTCTAATAATCTTTCCGCCCCCTCTTCATGAGTTTCCCTTGCCACATTGGGGTCATTTTAGTTCTAAAACATTGATTTCTGGATGTCTGGATATCTGGCTAATGACTGGAGTTGGATGTTCTCTGTATTTATCTCCTTCAGCCTTTTCTGGTGTTGTATCCTTGAGCGCTGTATTCTTGCCCTTCCCCGCGTTGTTCTATGGTTTCAGCTGGTGAGGTGTGGTTAGCTGATCCTCCCTTCAGGTTCATTGTCCACCTGAAAAGAGATAAGCAAATTCTCCAAGGAGAGAGAAGTTAGTACTAGATAGAAGGGATAACCATATATGTTTTGGAGGGAACTTTATATGCATTGGCTCTCTTCTAGCCTATGGCCACTAGATCTTGGAGACTGAGCTCATTTTTGTACATGGCTTTGACTTATTTCCCAGTTCCAGCAATGAGTTCCACTCCACTGAGTGGATCTATTAGCCAAATCAAGAACAGTTGGTTACCCCCATGGCTGTGTGCCACTACTGCACTTGTATGAGCATTACGTCAGATGGTTTCCTGCTGGGTATCTTAGACTGCAAGTTGTTTGGACCAATGTCAGACATTTTCCCCAGTTGCTCATGTAGCACCCTCTGGTACTAGACTCGCTAACTGTCTGGGGACTGACCTTCTTCTCATGTATGCTGTCTTCGACAGTAGGGTCTTACCATTAACCTTTGGTGGGTCACCAAGTACTCTGACAGAAGTCTGTCTTTTTGGGAAACCTTGTAGGTGTTTCAGATCAACAGCTCATTGTGAAGTTAACCCCTTGCTGGCACTGGGAGTTATAAGTCTGCACCTAGGAAGGTGAGGGAGGAAAAGATATATAATGTAAAAGAGAAAGTGAGTATAGAGAGGAGAGAGAGAGAGAGAGAGAGAGAGAGAAGAGGGAGGGAGGGAGAAGAGAAAGAGAAGCAGACAAGATTAAAGTTGGCCTTCATCATGCCCAGATTTCTTCAGGTTCCTGTGGCAGGACAAGATTAAATTCCCAGGTTCCGTAGGCCTGCTGAAGGATCACTGTTTTAGCCTGTTGTCCAGAGTAAAGGGTTTTGTATTATTTTTCCCCTTTTGGGTCCCAATTTGTATCCCCCCCTTGTCCTCCCTCCCACCCTCTGATTCCCTCCCACCATTACCCTCCCTCCATCCCCCCCTCCTTCGTGTCTCGTCCTCAGAGTGTTTATTAGGTTTGGCCACATGTCACGTGGAATCCGGTTAGGGGCGACAGATAAATGAGACTAGCCTCCAGCTTTTAGACAGTTCTCAGCCTCTATAGCTGAGAGTGCCAATTCCCCCTAAGAAATATCCTGTGTATCTTTATCTATTGTCTCTCTCTTTTTCTCCTTCCTCTGAATGGCACTGACTGTTCAGGGCAATAAACACTATTATTCAGAAAGTGAACTAGTATGAATACTAAATATACATGATACAAACAGACAATCTGGGCATGTTCTATATCAGCTACCTGTCAGTTACATTTGTTCTGATCTGACTTCTGCTTGTTTTTCCCACAGAAAGGCTAATCAAATCCAAGGGTATTCATCAGGATACCAGGAAAGCTATAGCTTTTATCTCACCCAAAGAGCATTATGTGAACTTGTGAGAAGACCCCTTTCATTCCCTGAATTAAGTTCTTTTGAACCCTAGTCCTCAAAGCTTGCCTGTCAGTGGGTTGTCTCACAGCAAAGAGGAAGACACAGGTTGTAGCAGCATTGTCAGACTGAGGATTACAGAAATGATATCCCTTAATATAAATATGTTCATTTCTTACATCTTTCCTTTTCTCTTACAATTGAATACATTTTGCCCTGTGTGTGTGTAGTATGTATGGTGTGGAGTGTGTATGTGCAAGTGTGTGTATGTAGGATAAGCACATGTGTGTCTGGATGTGGGCAAGCATGTGGAGGCTGGAGAACATCAAGTGTCCTTCTCTATCAATCTTCTACATCATTTCCTTGAGTTGGAGTCTCTCACTGAACTTGGAGTTGTTTGATTTTTTTGTTTTCTCAGAATGGCTGACCAGTGAGCCCCAGCAATTCTCCAGTCTCTGATCCCCACTGCCTTGGCTGGGGTTATAGGCATGCATGTTCACACCCAACTTTTCACGTGGGTGCTGAGGATTGAACTCATGGTGGCCCAGACCCTCTCAGGCTCTTATGTTTGTTCAGCACATGCTCTTATTTGCTGGGCCTTCTCTCCAACCTCTGGCTATATGTTTCTAATTGATTTTATATGTCATCTGACTCAAAGATACTATTTAGTCTATGACCTTTCTGTTCTTTGACCACTCGAGGCCTACTTGGAGGCGACTATTACACCCAGGTAATGTTCTCAAGTGAAATTACAAACTGTCATCTCTCAGAGAGCAAGAGAGGAGAAGGCCATTTCCCAGAACTGATTTTTTTTTTTTTTTTGAGAGAGACACAGAGAGGGGAGAGGAGACAGATAGAGATGGGAGCACCAGCAGTCTCAGCTGCTGCGAAAGAAATCCAGATGTGTGCCCCCTTGTGGTCAAGTGCGGCATTGCACCCTTGCATCACTTTGCATCTGGCTAAACATGGGACCTGGAGATTGGAACCGGCGTACTTAGGCTTAGGAGGCAGGCGCCTTAACCGCTAAGCCATCTCTCCAGCCCCATTTCCCAGAACTGAGATGGCATGGAAATTGTCTTAGTTCACCAGTCTGGTGAATTGAATTAGATAGTGCTGATTTTAAAATTAAAGGCCTCCTCTTTCGGGCTGGAGAGATGGCTTAGTGGTTAAGCGCTTGCCTGTGAAGCCTAAGGACCCTGGTTTGAGGCTCGATTCTCCAGGACCCACGTAAGCCAGATGCACAAGGGGGCGCGCGCATCTGGAGTTTGTTTGCAGTGGCCAGAGGCCCTGGCGTGCCCATTCTCTCTCTCTCTACATGCCTATTTCTGTATCTTTCTCTCTCGCTCTTTCAAATAAATAAATAAATAATAAAATAAAATAAAGACCTTTTTCTGTCAGTTATCCAGCAGGGTCCTTGTGTGAAGCCAGCTCATCAGAACACCAATGCACTTACAACATGTATCTGCCGCAATGATCACACAAACATATCATGGATCCACCCATGCTCAAAGGCAGCTGCAACTGTAATACTTCAATATCACATGCATCAATTTCCTTAAGAAGAGTCATCACAATTCACTACAAGTGCGATTCAGTAAAACAAATCGAGTAAACACAGGTAGAAGTCAAATCAAGCTATTTAAAAATGTTTTGCTTCTGTCTAAAACTTAGTGTGCCAAAGGAGGGGAATGGCATTAAAGGGTGACAACTAAATACATGGCCTGCACTCTTCTCTTCACTATCTTCTATTAAATCCTTGTTTTGGGGCTGGAGAGATGGCTTAGCAGTTAAGGAACTTGCCTGTGATGCCTAAGGACCCAGGTTCAATTCCCCAGTACCCATGTAAGCCAGATGCATAAGGTGGCACATGCATCCAGAGTTTGTTTACAGTGGCTGGAGGCACTGGTGTGACCATACTCTTTCTCTATCTGCCTCTCTCAAATAAGTAAATAAATAAAATAGTTTTTAAATCCTTGCTTTGTTAAAAAAATGCAATTTGAACTTACTTTATACAACCACAAGAACATGCAGAAAATTCAAACTTACATGTATCATTTGCAACAGATAACTAGTAATAAAATGGCCAGAAAATAGGTCAGGAAAGGAAAGGAAGAAGTCAGAGAATGCAAGAAAGAAAGAACAAAATGTTATCATAAAGAGGAGAGGCTCTTGGCACTTTCAGTGAAAATTTCCATTCAAAATCCCTTTCTCCCACTGTGGAATCTGGGAGCTGTCTAACACTTCTGAGTAAAGCCCAAGTTGGAAAATAAGAAAAAGACAAAAATTTTCCATTCAAAGTTCCCACCTTTGAGATTTATTTCCATTCCTTCACTTGGCAGAGCCAATACTGGATCTGAGTCTTGGTTCCACATCCATCTGGGGGAATCATTTGGTCAAAATGAGAGGATTAGCAAATTCTTCCAAGATAATTTATATTACATTGCTTGTAGTAATTTTATCCACATTTTGGAGAAAATGAATAAAGAGTCCAATAAATTAAAGATACATACCTAACAGTAATATTGCCCACACTGATTGGTACTGATAAGGCACGTCTATGTGCTTGTTCATGACACCTGACTGTTTCATCTCCAAAACCCCATTTGGAAGGTAAAAATGTAATTTTGTGTTTATAATACAATTGACGATCAGGTGTGTTAGATACTGAAGCAAGGAGATTATGGGGCTGGGGAAATGATTCAGTTGTCAAAATACTTGTCTTGAGAATATTAGGACCGGAGGTCAATCCCTAGAACTCATATTTATAAAAATGGTCAGGTGTGGTGGTGCATGCTTGTAATGCCAGTGCCAAGGAGGCAAAGATAGGCTAGCTGCGGGTTGCTGGGCAGCCAGCCTCCACGACCTGATAAGCTTTGGGCCAGTGAGAAATCAATCCTGTCACAAAAAAAGGAGACTGTGTTCCTCAGGAATGCCACCTGTGAGGTTGTCCTCTGGCCCCCCAGATATGCGTAAGTTCATGCTTACCCTGATACATATGTTCCCCTCTACACATGGGTACACAGGAGAAAATAATGGAGGTGTATTATGGTTAATCTCTGTTGTCAACTTGATTAGATCTGGAATCAACTAAGAGGCACCCCCGGGGTGGGTCAGTGAGGGAATTTCCAAGCAACATTACCTAAGGGATGAAGATCCTCTCTCAGAGTGGGCAGCACTTCCCAGTGGCAGCTCAGATATAAAGAAGTACAGGAAGGAGCCATACTGTCTGCCTGTGGGCCTTTCCTCTGCTCTGGCCAGGCTGTCTATCTTTGCTGCTGCCATCCCTAACAGACAATGGAACCTGCACTCCCCTTGAATCCTCCAGATCTGCAGCTCCATCCTGCGGCCAGCCATTGTTAGAATACCCAGCCCATACAGTGGAAGCCTATCTAATAAATCCCCTTTGTAACCCATATTTGTTTTATCAGTTCTGTTCTACTAGAGTCCTACGACAAGGTGAAATTACCAAAAGAATTCACAGATTCTTGACCTAAAACTTTGGACAATGGTGAGGCTGAATCTGCTACTGTGAGGTGGGACAATAGATGTTTGGACTTCCATCTGAGAAGTGAGGACCACGGGACCGTGTCCTGAGAGAGACATTAGGAACTTGGCAGATGCAGCCATAGCCAAATAATACAGAAAACCTCATTTGGTTAAATGATTCATTTTATCCATGAAACAGAAAAGAGATTTGAAAGTTTGCCTTTTGGGAATATTTGGGTGGAATAAACAAAACTGTAAAAAAAAAAATGAATAATTACTCAGGCTTTCAACAACAAAAAAAGAGTAGTCTCCTCCAAATGGCTTTCCGCATGATTGAATTGGATAGGGAATCAGGTGCTGGTGGGAATGTATAGCTTATCCACCAAGGTTGGCACAGTGATGTGGGCTGACCCTATTTGGCTGGTGGACAATCCAAAACCACCACACAGCTTTGTCCAACAGTGAGGGCGCTGCCACTGCTCTGAAAAGAACAAGGCTAATATATTCCTGCTCAGGACTCTCGGCCTCAGGCAGATGTCTGTTGTGCTGATTGAAAGGGAAGTATTTTGACAGGAAAAAGGACTTGAACCAAAGCCTGGCAGAAAAGGGCCTTTAAAGGCTTCCATACACAACAACTCTTTCTAGAAATTTTCTAGAAAATGAGGTACCCACAGTTCTCCTGTGGATTCTTTTGGTCAGCTTGGCTTTGACCTCCAACCTGGCTATAGAACATTGGCAACTTCTTTTGCATAGGAGTGAGAAGGAAAAGATTTGTGGATCGTCTTAACTTCCTGCTGAATGAAAATTTGAAGGTGTCTGTTGAGAACTTGCCTGGCACCCAGCACTATGGAGGATGCCGGGGGACGTGAGATTCCTCAAGAATCTTACCACATAGCGTGCATTTAAGATCATTGTGAATATCAATGGACACCTTAATAACACTAGTAAATAAATGTGCAAGTTGAATATTCCTGATCCTGAAATTCAAAATCTGAAATATTCCAAAATCAACTGTGTCATAGACACTTGTTGTTTCCTTATCTGTCCACTGTCCCCTTTGCTCTGGTGACAATGTACTGAGTTTCCTTTGTGGAATGGCTCTTCCATGACTAGAACTTTTGGGGTTGATGGGCCAGGGCTTTACTTGGAGCTCCAAAGATGACCCATGACCCATATTTAGCTACTTAGAAATGCGTTTTTCCCACTACTGATGCAGGACTTTGGGGTTCAGGGAAGTCCCATAGACCCATAGGTGAACCCCAAAGTTTAGCAAATAACTGGTAAAATGGACTCCAAGAAGGGTACATTGTGAGTTATTAAGTTTATTTAAGGAGATATCACAAATTATGAGGTTTATTGTCGGGGGAATTAAGATCCAGGGAGGAAGCTAGCTAAAAGACTCAAGCCAGAGGAGATCCTCCTTGCCTGGCAGGAAAGGAAGAGGGGAGACAGGGAGACTGTCCACCACAGAAAAATTGTCAGGGGTAAAAGCGCTCTGGAGGAGGCAAAGACACCCACACGTGGAAGGCAAAGCAAAAGAACCAAAGATCCCCTTCACATAAAAGACCAGAAAGGATTAAAAAACAGTAAAGGACTCAGAGATCAAAGAAAAATCATATGTACAATCAAAGTGAGAAAGTCCTCCAAAGCAAGACATAGGTAGAAGAAAAGCAGGAACATATCCAGGTCAATAGAAGGGTAATGCTGAGCAGGAGAAAGAGGCTTACATGCACGTTCAGGCAAGATCATAGAGAAAAGACGCAGGAGCTCCTGTGGTCAAGCTCCTTTATATGGATCAGACATTCGATTAGGGTGAACCTGTCGTCAGACTCAGGCGTGTAAGTAGAGACCTAATTGGCTTGTAGACAGGAGGCTGACCCAGAGGGCCAAGACCTGATTGGTTTGTGGACTCAGGGGACTGACCCACAGAGACTGAGCTGAGGAAGAAGCAGGAAGTTCCTGCTCGGAGTGTTGCTGGAAGCCATCTTGGATGAGACTGGATAAGACATGAGTTCCAGTGTTGCCAGGACAGGCAGAACTCCTTGTTCCGTCTTTGGGCTTCTGTCCTTTATTAACTGCTTGTAAAAATCAATCTTACTCTGTTTCTCTTTCCCTAGTAATGGTTTCAAGAATAGTCACATACTACATGGATGATACAAGACAAGTAACACGAGCTGCTATTACCAACCCCCAAAATATCAGCTCTCCCTTCCCTCTCACAGAGAGAGCAAAGCCTCACTTTGCACATCAAGTGGCAAGCAAGCTGCCCAAGGTGCAGATCTAAGAAAGGAATGTTGGGGCTGGAGAGTTGGCTCAGTGGGTAAAGTGTGCTTGACCTGAGTTCAGAACCCCAGAACCCAAGTTCAATACTTCATATGGTGGAACACCCTGTAATTCCAGTGTGGAGAGGCAGAGTCAGAGAATCCCTGGGGCTTGCTAGTTAGCTAGCTAGGATGGCTGTGCTCCTGGGCTCTGACTGTCAAAGTTGGTGCTGGCATACTCTGAGTCCCTCAAATCTTGCACAGAGGGCATCCAGCTTGCCTGGGCCCCACTCTAAAATGGGTAAATTCTTGGAAGTATTATTTAATACCCTTCTCCAACCAGTGTCATGCCCTGGAATGTTCAGGCATGTATGCCTAGAAGTATGCTTCTCCTCAAGCCGTTTAAAGTTGTGTTTTTGTGTAACCAGCCTTGCTACCAACACAATTCTGCTGCATCTGTGATAATGTCTTAGTGAGTGGGAAAGTGTCTCTTCAAGTAAGTAATCCAGAACTGGCAGTGCTATCATTCAGTCTGTCTTTCCATCTTTTTAAAAAATATTTTATTTTTTATTTATTTATTTGAGAGAGAGATACAGATAGGCAGGTAGAGAGAGAGAGAGAGAGAGAGAGAGAGAGAGAGAGAATGGGCACACCGGGGCCTTTAGCCACTGCAAACAAACTCCAGATGTGTGTGCCCCTTGCTCATCTGGCTTACATGGGTCCTGGAAAATAGAGCCTTGAACCGGGGTCCTTAGGCTTCAGAGGCAAGTGTTTAACTGCTAAGCCATCTCTCCAGCCCTGTCTTTACATCTTAGTCATTCTCACTGGGAATAGATAGGGAGCATTCTCTATCTCTATGTGAATTTATCTTGATGGAAATAATGCCCATCTTGTCATCAGCATTCCCATCAGAATGTAAATTTAAAAGGTTTCTCTAAATCAAAACAGCTTTTACAGACTATGATGTTTTTGAGTTTCCAAGTTTTAGCTTAAAATTCTTTTCCTCATTAAAAAACTTGATTTAATAAAATTAAAACATGTTGTTTTATGACACAAGTATTTTACATACAAGCAAGAATAAAGCTGATAACTAATCACTACTTTCACACCCATGTTGATTTCTACATTAAATTCATTTAAAAACCTTCAGATCATTGAGAAGATATTTTATACTGCTTCTCTTTTAGCTTAAATGTTTTGAAACTGGTACAGCAAGTGAGGAAGGAGCTTTCTATAGTTTCCTGGCTCCTTTGGGACCACTAAAAACTTGAAATCATGCATCAGGAAAATATGAAAATATACTCGTGCTTTATCACCGAGTCTTAAGGAAGTATACAAAATGAGTTTTTGCATCAGTGATTGAATTTAATAGTGGGAAAGTGTAATCTATTTGGACCACTGCCAATATTATTCCCATAAGAGGCCCCATTGGGCAGTGGTGGACCCTGAAGACTAGACAATGGAATAGAGCCCACTGTCACCATAAATAATGTCCTCAGATACTGATGGTCACTCCCATGTACCTGACCTGTAAGGAGGACTTGGTGTGTGTGAATATCATGGGAGGGTCAAGTTTAAATCCAAGTAACAATAGTCACAACGAATACAGGGAACACAGTGGGTCATCTAACACTAACTCCGGGAAGACCATGCCCAGCAGTGGAAGACTAGGAAGTAAGAAAGCAGAAAAGGGTGTTTCATGATTCAGAGTCATTATGTTGTAATTTTCTTCTTACATTAACCAGGTATGTGCTGGGATAATATAATATATGCTGCCTTCTTTTTATCAAATACCAAAATTTCTTCCTGTCAATGGTTTCTTAATATCCAGAAGAGAGAAAGCAGGCACATTTCTCTTGAAGCTGTATGTACCGATAACTCTCCCCTACCTTCTCAGGAATGCTCATTTATCTTATCTTCTCTGCCATACTGCCAGGAAAAAATGTCAGACTTATTTTAATGAAGCCAGCAGGTCACTTGAGTTCACTGAGTTTGAGAGAGCTTTCTTTCTTTCTTTCTTCCTTTCTTTTTCTCTTTCTTTCCCACATTTTGTTTACAATTTATTCTATAAAATTCAGGGGTATTTTCTTTCAATCTTTTTAAAAAATATTTTATTTTTATTTTGGAGAGAGACACAGAGAGACACAGAGAGATAGGGAGAGGAAGACAGATAGAGATGGGCACGTTAGCAGCCTCTCAGCCACTGCAAACGAAATCCAGATGCATGCGCCCCCTTGTGGGCAAGTGCAGCATTGTGCCCTTGCGTCACTTTGCATCTGGCTAAACGTGGGACCTGGAGATTGGAACCGGCGTTCTTAGGCTTAGGAGGCAGATGCCTTAACCGCTAAGCCATCTCTCCAGCCCTCAATCTTTTTTTTTATTGGTCACGGAGTGTAGACATCTCAAGCTTAGATCTACTGTCTTAGAGGAGATTCCTGAAGTGTTTGCCTGGATTGTGAACTAAGTAACTGCATTGCTTGGTGGCTTTCTTTAAAGGCAAGTCTTCTTAAATTGGCATCTTGGATATTTCTCATCTTAGACTATTTTATGAGAATATTAGAGTTGACTTGTTTATTTTGGCAGTATTGGGGATTGAACTTGCGACCTTACAAATGTTCTACCACTGAGCTGTATTCCCAGCCTGAGAACATTAAAATTGAACTACCTTCCGCTATGAAGAGTTATTTTTTTGCTCAGAGAAGTACATTTCAAAGCTTTATGCTTTGCATTATTTTTAATAATATAATTCACCTGAGGAATGCCTCGAAAGACTTTAATGAACACATAATCAGCAGTTATGTACTTACAGTCCTCAAATTTTAAGTACATCTAAATATAGGGATCCCTTGTCATTAGTCGAGGTGTTTACCTTGGCTTATCTCTTGTATTAATAGAGTCTACCTGCATTTTAGAATAAGAGAGAAAGAAATTCTGGCACTTTGTTGAAGTTAGCTGGACTTGGAAGAGGAGTCAGGGAAGGATCAAGAGCCCATTTTGGAACCATGTAGTGTTAGTTCATGAAAATCCCTAACCATCGTGCAAGGTGATCTGGATAAGTAGTGTTTATTCCCTTTGGCTTTCTTCCTTCTTTTGAAAGGTACCTGCCATTCATTCATTCATTATTCATTCATTCACTCATCCATCATCCATTAAACAACATTTATTAAGTTCCTAATATGAACTGTTCTAGACATATGGGATACATTGTTGAACTAAATCAATAGAAATGTCAGCCCTCATGTGCTTACATTCCTCCTTGGAGCCTGCACACATCTCGCTTTCCTCTGAAACACTGACATTTACAAGCCAAGGAACAGAGTTGAATTCTTAAATATCAATTCTGGTTGATGGTGTCCCAACTGCATTGCACACTAGTCTTGCATTGCTGTGCAAGTTTTACTGTGCAAGCTTTGAAGTCTTACATTTAGAGGCTGAATCTCACCTCTGCACTCACTGAGACACCTGTCTCAAAGAATAAGATGGAGAGCAACTGAGAAAGACCCCCAACTTCAATGTCTGGCCTCCACATGCACATGTACTCACACATGTTATGAACATGCATACACACAAGCACACACCACAAACACCCACAAAGGGAAATCAACAGAGTACTTAGTCTCCCATGTGGCACCCTATAATAGATATAATAAAATGCTTGGGGCTAGACACTTCTAAAAGCTCATTTAGCTCATAATTTTAGAGTCTAAATGTGGAATAATCAAGTCACCAGTTCTCATGAAGGCCCACTGGGGTGTCAGTTCAACAAGCATGCATGACGCAGGAAGATCAAATAGCTAGCCAGGAAGTCAGAGAAAGATTGGAGTTCAAAGCTACGGAAATCTCTTCCAAGGGCATGCATGCCTCAGTGACCCACCAACCCCCACTAGGCTCCACCTGTTAAAGGTTCCACCACCTCAGCAGTGTCACAGTGTGACCCACCTTCATTATGCTCTCACAACATGTCAAAACCACAGCAATAGATGCAAACACTCCAGACAGATCATCAATGCTGCTCCAAACTGCTATCTTTTCTTCTCCACCTTACAGTCTCCACAGTCATTGACTGTCACTCCAGGAGCTTTCTCTTGTTTTCTTAAACAGGGGAGTGTTTGGAATTCACGGGAGGAAATGTTCTCTGATTTCCCATTAGTCACCATTCGGCAGCTCTCTGTTCATGGCTCTTGTACAAGACTGGAGTCTTTGTTGAGGCTGAGTCCCCAGTGCCTGGCTTGCCTGGTCTGGACCAGCACAGTATCACTACCTTCCTCCAAAGCACTGCAAACTCACCTGTTCTTCTGTGCCTTGGCCCTCTTCCTGGCCTGGGAAAATTCTTGGTTTCAATTTTTTGTTTATTTACCCTCCAAGGTATACTTTTGTCAGTCTTTTGGCACAAGGACACCCAGAAAAATCACTTCAATTAATTCAGACTTGACAAAAGCAATAAGATCTCCAGTTTATTGCAATGTCACAAATATCCCTGAGACAAAGGAGTTTAGGAAGATATCCTGTTGGAAACAGAACAGTCAGAAGAGGAGACCATCTTGAGAACATACTTTAAATGAAATCTCAATAATTTCTCCAACAAGGGAGTTTTCTCTCTCTCTCTCTCTTTGTGTGTGTGTGTGTGTGTGTGTGTGTGTGTGTGTGTGTGTGTTTGTATGCATGTACTGTGCAGTATATGTGCATGTGTGGTATAGAGGCCAGAGTTAACATCAGGTGTCTTCCTCAATTGCTCTCCACCTTAGTCTTGGAGACAGGGTCTCTGGCTAAACCTAGAGTTCACAGATTCTTTTAAGACAAGCTAGTCAGCAAGTCCCTCCTATTTCTGCCTTTCCATCTCTGGGGGTACAGACACATGGCACCATGCCCAGCTTGTATGTGGGTGCTTGTGATCCAAACCCAGGCTTTTGTGCTTGCTCATCAAGCACTTTGCCCACTGAACCACCTCCCCATCCTCACAACAAGGGGATTTTTTTTTGTCATTTATACTATGTTTTTGTCATTTTGGCATTGCTAATGTCACCTGCTAAACAGCCCTGAACACAGTGTACATCAGGTACAAGGCCTGCCTGTGCATGTCTGGGTCAGGCTGACACAATTGGAACAAACATAATTTACTTCCTTGACTTTGATTTATGAGTCATATACTCAGAGAGCTTCCATGTCACATAGCTCCTTTCAGATGACATTCCATGGAGGTGTGCCTGCCCTGGTCCTTGTTTGGGAAGATGGAAGTTCTAGTGAGATGCAAGAAACCACTTTGCCTTACAACAGGTCCTTGTCATCTGGACTCTGAGGCTTTTGTTAATAGTAAACTTTTCCCTCACTTGTTTTTATGCACATACTCTAAGTAAATTGTAATGCTCATATGTTGTGAGATGCACTGCTTCATTCTCTGGTCATCAGGACATATAGGTCCTCCCCTGATGGGAATGTAAGTTTGATGCTCTTCCAGATGTAACAGATCAGATTGTTGCTAGTTCATTTGCAGTTACCCTTAAGGGAAAAGTGTCAGACTTTATTCAGGAGCACTAATCTCCCCAAAGGAGACACATACCCAGGAATATCGGTTCTCAGGCAATAGAAAAGAACACAAAATTTTATGAGTCTGATGTTTATCAAAGGATTTCTCCCTCAGTGAATTTGAAGTATGTATAGTGAAAGCTTGTTATGTTTTGAAGTGGGAGAAAATTGTGTACAAAGATACATTTTACTTTGATTTTCACTTTAGTGATCAGTGTAGTGAAGTGGCCAGATGGCTAATGTAGAGCCCTATCTTCTGCCCTTACTCTACTCAGGACCCTGAACAAATAATTCAGCTCCACCAGGATGCATTTGTCCACCCATCAACATATATCTAAGAATACTGCCACAAATATTGTAGGGGATGCTGTGGCATACTCGACTCCTTTGGCACTTCTTTTTGTGACTATCAATATCAGTTTTTAAAAAAATCATCATTACTGACAAATTAGTGATCAGTATTTACTGGGTAGAAAATGGATTATGATTTTTTAATAAAATGTCAGTCAATAAATTAGGCTTACTAATGTACTCATAACTCTACATATTTAACATTATGTCATGTGAACGTTTGAAGTTACTCTCAGCAAATGTATAGTGTTCAATTATTAGCTATATTCACAGTGTCATGAAAGGAAAGAGAGAAAAAGAAAGAAAGAAAAAGGAAGAAAGAAGGGAAGGGAGGGAGGGAGGAAGAAAGGAAGGAAAGAAAACTAAGAAAAATTAACTTATTATTTATTGTGGAGGCTCTGCACCCTGGGACTATGAATCCCATTTCTGCTCATAACCACTTTTCTGCTCTGATTCTGTGAGCTGGTCCTTTTAGCTCTCACAGAGAAGTGAGAATGTGTGGCAGATGTCTATCTGTGTTCAGCTTTTCTCACTGAACACTATTTTCTGAAATCTCTTTCTCTCTTTGCAGGAGGTTTCTGGTCTCTGTGCCACATTTAACTCAGGTATGAGTCAGGCCAGAGTGCCAGGAAGCCCACAGCCATAGGAACCATCCTTCGCATGCATCGGTCATGGCGCTTCCTCTCTCCTCTGGGAAGAGAGCACCACCAGAACTCTGCGTCCTCCTTCAGAGGTCTCCAAATGAATCAAGCCTGGATGTGGCTGCTCACAGCAGTAAGAATTCACAAATGCACTCTCCATCCTTCCTTCCAGTGTCACTTCTCCAATTTTGCCAGGCCTCCCTGGAACCCAAATGAACTAGTTCCCCAAAATTCTTGTTCTCAAGAAATAACCTGAAGGCAGTGTAGAGTCATTTAATAGTATAAAATGCTTATAACTGTTTCTTACTTATAGTAAGCACTGGGTAAATATTGATTAGATATTGAAAATAATGATAAAACAAATGTGCCATTATGTTGATTTTCTTCTTCTTCCTTTCTTTTCTTTTCTTTTCTTTTCTTTTCTTTTCTTTTCTTTCTTTCTTTTTTTTTTTTTTTGTCTTTTTGAGGTAGGGTCTCACTCTAGTCCAGGCTGACCTGGAATTCACTCTGTCGTCTCAGGGTGGCCTCGAACTCGCGGCGATCCTCCTACCTCTGCCTCCTGAGTGCTGGGATTAAAGGTGTGTGCCACCACGCCCGACTGATTTTCATCAGTTTTTAATTTTATTTATTTTTGCATGTGTACATGTGCATGTTGTGCATGCATGTGTGTGTGTGCTGTGCTTGTGTGCGTGCAGGTGGGTGTCAGTGTTGAGTAACTTTCCCTTTCATTTAGTAAGACAGGATATCTCACTCAGTTCAGAGCCTACTGATTCACCTGGATAGCTAGTCAGCCTAGGTGCATATCCCCAGTGCTGGATTACAGGTGTGTATCACCAGGCTATGCAATTTACATGAGTGCTGGGGTTCCAAGCTCAGGTTGTCATGCTTGCATGGTAAGAACTTGACCAACAGAACCACCGTCCTAGCCCTAATTTTGTTTGTTTTCAATCTGTGAATTATAATAATAACAATATATTTAATAATAACAATAATTAATAATAACATATTTTAAAATCTCAGTCGGGTGTGGTCTCACACACCTTTAATCCCAGCACTTGGGAGGCAGAGGTAGGAGAATTGCCTTGAGTTAGAGGCTACCTGGAGACTACATAGTGAATTCCAGGTCAGCCTGGGATAGAGTGAGACCCTACCTCAAAAAACCACACACACACACACACACACTTCTCTAAGTGATAGATTTTATTTTATTATTATATATAGACATATGTAGTATGTAAACAACACATGTTGGTACCATCCTTTCCCTCCTCCTTGCCCCTTTTCTGATGAGGTCTTCCTCATTTGAGATGCAGGTAAACCCCATGGGGATTGTGGGTCATGCATTATGGGTGGCGGGGAGAGGCAATGTCTCTGTGCAAAATGTCCCAACTTGTGGCTCTAACAATCTTTCTGCTCCCTCTTCTGCAAAATCCCCTGAGCCATGCTGGGAGCATTTTAAGTCTACTTCAGTAATGGGTACTTAGAAGCCTCTGGGTCTCGGGTTTAGTACGTGTTGAGTGTTTTCAGTATCTATCTCCTTTACCCTTGTGCTGATATCAGATTCACATTAAAACATCTACAGATAGATGCAATTATTATATGTCAATTAAGAATGAGTCAGAAAAGGCTATAAGGGACGGAGGAAAGGGAAGGACTGAAGTGTATGGTATTGCACATATGTAAGTGGAAGGACTGATTACAAGGAGGGGAATGGCCTAACCAAGGCCATGGGTAGAGAATGCATAAAAGAAGGGCAAGGGGAGGGTCAATCTAATTTCAAAAGATTGTGAATAAGACTTATGTAAAACTACTTTTTTGAATAATGGTACATCTAGAAGCTGTAGACTGTTACTAGAAAATTTTCAGTACCTGGGATGGGATACCTTCCAGTGAGTTGTTGGCCAAGGATGTAGCCTCCAAAACATTAAAGGCTTTTGCCAAAGCCCTTGGTTTCCCCTGAGAAACAGATAGTAAGACCCTATTGCTGAAGACATCTCTTGCCTGAGAGGCAAGGTCACTGAGAAAGCAAGCTGGTGCTGAGCAGAAAACCTTCTCCCTGTAGACCAGCCAACTGAAAGCTGAAAAAGCTGCACTGCATGCAGAGTATGGGAGACAGAAGTCATCAGCAGTGAAAACAGTGGACGCTGAATATTCAAATTTGGCCAGACAGGCCCAAAGACTGAACGGTGCAATAGTGGCATGTCTACTCGTGGGGTAACCAACTGCTCTATAATTGGACTGAAAGGCCCTCGGGAGGGAATACATACCTGGTACTGAAAAAACCTAAGCAAAGTCTATGGTAGGTAAGGTCATAAGCCTTAGGGGTATAAAGCATGCCCTTATCTAAATGTATATACTATTCCCACCAAGCTGCCCGGAAAATACTACACTTAATGCTCATATTCACATATTAATGCTACTCTCACTTCTGGTTAGAGAAGCTTCTCTTTTCAGATGGCGATGACCACTGGGATGATCCAAAAGGCAACATAGTGCTGAGAAGAAGGGATGGAGAAGTGCCCAGCACTGAAACATCTCTGTCACACCTCCAAGGCTCAGGGATCATTGCAGAAAGAGGGGCGGATAGAATGGAAGAGCCAAAGGAAGGGTACGACTCCCTACAATGCAACTGCCCAGACAGAAATTGGCCTTGATATCCATGACCTTGCTGTGCCTAGCAATACCTCCACAAGACCCTCATAGTAGAAGTAAAAGAGGATGACATCATATTAAAAAAAGAGACTAATGGAGAGAGGGAGGGGATATGATGGAGAGTGGAGTTCTAAAGGGGAAGGGGGGGAGGGGAGGGAAAAATACGCACCTTTGGTATGTAAGTATGTATTGTTGTCAATAAATATTAAAAAAAAAAAAAAAGAATGAGTCAGATCTTTGCCATTCCAGAAATCTTAAACTTCCAAGCTGTATGATTTAGGGAGTCCCTCATAAAATGAAATTTTGGCAACCACTGTTCAAAGTGCAGGGAATGGTGCCAAGAAAGGTATTAAAGTATTTTGTCTTTCTGCTCTCTTTTCTCTTTCTCCTTGCAAATAAATTTAAAAAAGATTTTTTCAAAAATAAATAAAACCAAAGCCAAAGATCACATTAAGGATTTCAAGATGGCAGCCACAGTAAACTGACCTCAGAGGTGAAGGTAAGACTCCAGCAATTGTACTGTCCATAGGCCCATGACCCTTGACTATGTTCTGAATAAAGTCAGTCCATAGGCATGCCCATTTTTTAATGCTTATTTTCCTAAATAAATTTGCCCCTTCTAGTGACTTCACAGAAGTCAGAAAATTCAGGGAAGACACAAAAACACATGCATCTAAAAGTAAGAAGATATAATAGCTCAGGAAAGCAGATAGGAGGTAGAGCTTACCTCCCACACAGAACACATCAGAGAACCCATATTATATGTGTTCCTCCTCCACCCTATAAATACTAGGTATATCCAATCAGCTGATCTCAGATTGGGGCCCATAATACACTGTGCTGTTTCATCATCACTGTGGATTTGATGGGATTTAGAATCACCATAAAAACATATCTCTGGATAGGTCTCTGAGGGTATTTCCAGAAAGATTTATCTGAAGAGTGAATTCTCATGCTGTATGGATGGACAGTACTGCCCATGGGCTTGGGTCACAGACTGAATAAAAAGGAGAAAATGAGCTGAGAATCAGCATTCATCTCTTTTGTACTTATCTTCTTAATGCTAGGATAAAGCACTCAACTAAAAGCAACTGGTGGGAGGACAGATTTTTATTCTGGCTTACAGTCTCAAGGGAAAGTTTCATGATGTCAGAAAACAGCATGGCATGATCAGAGGCTGGATGTCACCTCCATGCCTCAGCAGGTAGAAAACAGCAGCAAGAGAGTGAGCCAAACTCTAGCAAAAGGAAGTTGGCTATAACACCCCTAAGCTTGCTTCCAACAACATACCTCCTCCAGCAAGGCTCCAGTTTCCAAATGGCCATCAGCTGGGGAACTAGCATTCAGAACACATGAGTTTATGGGGGACATCTGATTCAAACCACCACATTCTGCCCTTGATACCCATAATCTCACAACTATTCATAATGTAAAATGTAATGCATTCATTTAAAAGTCTCCATAGTTTTTATCAGTCCCAATGTTGTTCAAACATCCCTAAAATCTAAAGTCTGTTAACTGTGAGCTTATGAAACCCCAAATACATAATAGACAGAATCAACATTCACACTGCAAAAGATGGCATTGCAAGGCAAGACTGAACCAATGCCAGATATAAAACAAACAAGGCAAACATCAAATCATATAGCTCTAAGTCTGACATGTATAGTCAGTGAAAAAGTCTCAGGGGTACCAATCCCACTCCTCCAGCTAGAGAAAACTCCATCCTGAATCAACAGCTTTCCTTGTCAGTTATCCCAAAGTCCTGGTATCCTCTAAAAATCCTAAGGTCTTCACTGCAACCCATGGTTCATCCTCCATTGAGCCTTCCCACAGGGACCCCACAACATTACCTTACATCACTAGGTGGCCAATTCCAAAAAAACATTGTAAATCCAATGATCCTTAATTTCTTCCACTTGTTATGCTCCTATATTGTCAGGTAGGCACCCAAATTTGTTATGCCAGGGTAGTATAAAGCTGACTTTGAAGAGTAGGACACTCCTTTCAAAAGAGTCAGCATTCTTTCTGCTGTCCCAATAAAGAACAACTACCCCAAACTTAATGGTGATAATTTCTCAAACTATTGCAGCTGAACAGGCACTGTCTCCAACCCAAAACTTTCATTTTTTTCTGTGTCATATCTTTCTGCTCATACCAGTTCATTTCTTTTAAATTCAACCCTACACAAGTTCTCATGATACGGGCAGAATGTAGCAAGTGTCTCATACAAACTGCTTCTTGCCCAGTCTGGACAAAGTTCTCTTCCCCTAATAAGCCAAGCCTCACAGTCCACAGTTCTTACTGCACTTAGGTTTTACAACTCTCTGACCAGAATGGCCCATCACACTCTGCCTTCAGCACTGGAAGGCTTCCTTTAAACCAAGGTTTCAAATCCTTCCACATTCCCCCCACAAATCTCTCCCAAGAGGCCAAAAGCCACATAGTCAGGTTTCTATCAGCATCAGCCCCACTCCTCAAGTATCAGTTTTCTGTTGTAGTTGCCTTCTCATTGCTGGGACAAAGCACCAGACCAAAAGCAGCTGATGAGAGGAGTGTTTTTTGTTTCTTTCTGAGTCTCAAGCAGAAGCTCTATGATGCCAGAAGAAAACACGGTGTGAGCAGAAAATGGACATCACCTCCTTGCCACAGACGTAGAAAACAGCAGCAACAGGAGAGTGAGCAAAACTCTAGCAAAGGGGAATTGGTTATAACACATTTAAGCCCACCCCCAACAACACACCCTCATCCAGTGAGGTTCCATCGGTCAACTTGCCATCAGCTGGGAACCAATCATTCAAAACCCATGAGTTTATGGAGGACACCTAATTCAAAGCACCATAATCTCTCTCTGCTTCCTGACTGTGGGCACAGTATGACTAGCCACCTCACCTCACCTGCCACCATGACCTCTCTACCATGATGGACTGGATTCCTTCTTAAACTAGGAGCCAAAATAAAGGCTTCTTTCCTTACGTTGCTTTAGTCAGGTATTTTGTCACGGCAATGAGAAAAGTAACTAATGCATGCTTGCAGAGGCAGAGATGGTACAGGCTGTGTAGGACACACCTCTCTGAGACATGAGATCCTTCTGCAACACACAGAGCAGTAGTGTAGTGCCCTCTCACAAAAAATGTCATACTCTTAATAGTCGGGATTGCATTGGTGTGCATTATCTAGACCAGACTCTATTGATTTATTTTTATTATTTTGTTGTTGTTGTTTTTCAAGGTAGGGCCTTGGTCTAGCCCAGGCTGACCTGGAATTCACTATGTAGTCTCAGGGTGGCCTCAAGCTCACGGCGATCCACCTACCTCTGCCTCCTGAGTGCTGGGATTAAAGGTGTGCGCCACCATGCCTGGCTACTATTGATTTATTTTTGTTTATTTTTTCTTTCTGTATGTATTCTGTGGCCACATATGAAATGAGAGATCCTGAATTTTCCAAAATATTTGATCATATTCACATCTGCTGAATTCTAAGAAGAAACCCAATAAGGTAGATGTTATAAGCCACCCAACAAGCCAAATTGAATTTCAATCCAGAATTTCTTTTCCCCTTGGTTAAGATCATATAGTCCCAGGTCATAGCATGGGGCCAACACCGGGAGCTCAGTTGATAAATGTCTATGGAATATTTGAGGTAGCAATACTAAAATGCTACAGAATCTTTTATAATCAGTGATAGGACTGTCTCTTATGAGTCTTCTTGGTACAGAAAAGGTCCTGTTTATGAGGAATATATACTTGGAGAAGAAATTGTGAAGTGTCTGACATTCTCATTTCCTGTTCTTCTACTTCACTGGGGAACTTGGGGATATTATTTAATCTCCTTTGATCTCGGTTTCTCATATGCAAAATTGAGATAATAAAAATAGAAAGCTTGGAAGGATTTGGGGAGAGGGCACTGGCAAAGTGCTCAGCTCAGTCCCTAATATGTGAGACAAGGACACATAGGTTGTCTTATTGCCTGCCCAGGCAGATGCCAGGAAGAAAGGATGAACAGTGTGTATAGATGTGGATTCACCGGTGAGGTGTGCTTACACGCAGCTCATGAGGGACACGAGGCACTTCTATACACAGAGTAGCAATACAGCTGACACCCTCTTGTCAGCCAGGATATTTCTTGATTCGCCTCATTTAGGCCATCTCTGTATATAACAGGTATATAACCTGCATGTGACACTAACTGCAACAGATGCTAAAAAGCCAATTAAATCCAGGTGTGGTGGTGCATGCCTGTAATCCCAGCACTTGGGAGGCAGAGGTAGGAGGATTGCCATGAGTTTGAGGCCACCCTGAGACTACATAGTGAATTCCAGGTCACCCTGGACCAGAGTGAGTCTTTACCTTGAAAAAAAAAAAAAAAAAAAGCCAATTAAGCAGAACAGCCAAGTTTCACTTCAGCTTTCATGTGATTTGTATATAATTTCTAAAGGAAAGCTTACCTTCCTTAGGTATAAGCATGAGACAGAGTTATTTTTAAAACACCCTAGGATTTCTCTCATTTTTATCCATGGAAAACCTTTTTTGTGGGGCGGGGAGTGTATGTATTTGTATGATGTGTGTGTGCTCCTTGTATTTTGTGTGCATGTAGGCATGCACACATCCTGGTCTATGTGGAGGTCAGAGGGCAATCTTGGGCCTTTGCCTTTTACATTATTGGAGGGAGGGTCTCTAATTATTAACTGCTGCATTCACTAGACCAGCTGCTCTCTGAGCCTCAGGGAAATTCTCTCTCCCTCCTTCTCACCTTGGGTGTTCCGGGATTACATCCACACTGCAGAGCTTTAGATGGGTTATGGTGATCCAAAGTCAGGCACCCACACTTGTATGGCAGGCAAATGATTAATCTACTGCCCCATCCCACAGAAAGTTCTTACTGTCCACTTTGCTTTCCTCCTTCAAGACCATCAGGAACAGGAAGGACTCAAGGGGGTGGCCAGGGGTGCCTCAACATGTTTCAGACGGAAGAAACTGAAGTTTCACCTTCAGACCCGCCGCTCTATAAGAGTGACTTTTAGTCACAGGTGAGCCTGGCATTGCCAAAGAAATGGTCTTTCCACCCGAGCTCCATTCTGCAGTGCGTTTAGGCGACACACACTCGTTTGTTCATTTCTGCTTTGTGAAAGATGAGTGAAATGATGCGAATTTTTAGTCATATTGCTTTTCTTTTGAGATGAAGTCTGTTTATGGGTATCTAGACATAAATCTAGACCTGTATTGGCTAGTTTCCTCATCACTGTGACCAAATATCTGACAAAAAGCAGCTTAAGGGAGGGTGTATTTTGGCTTACAGTGCCAGGGGATACGGTCCATCATGGCAGGGAAATCATGGCAGAAGGAGCTTGAAGCAGAGTAGGTCACATTCATTCACAGCCAGGAAGCAGAGGAATGATGAATATTGGTGCTCAGCTCATTTTCTCCTTATTTTGTGTCTGCCCAGGTCTCTAGCCTACGGAGTGATGACACCTAGACTCAGAACTCACAGTTAGGGTGAGTGTTTCAATTACCCTAAAGTAGAAACTCCTAGAAAGTCATGCCCAAAGATTTGTGCCATGGTGATTCTAGATCTAATCAAGATTATTCAGCACCTTAGCCACGTGAGATCTGAACATCTGGACAATGGGGAACACTAGAGTATCTGGGCACAGAACACAGAGGTGATAAGGTATTTTGGGATTTGCTGGTCCAATGTATTCTAAGAACAGATATTGTCTTCAGTTCTGAAAACTGTGACAAGTTGAACTCAGTTAAGGTCTGGGGTGGTTTCACTTAAGTATCCCCCATAAACTCATGTGTTCTGGAGTTCTTGGAGCCCAGCTGCTGATAATTTGGGCATTGGTGCCTTGCCAGAGGTGTGTTATTGTTGGCAAGGCTATGGGCGCTGTATCAGCTCCCCCTTGCTAGTGTTGGGCACACTCTCCTGTTGCTGGTGTCCACCTGATGTTGGCCAGGAGGTGATGTCCAGCCTCTGCTCATGCCACCTCCCCCCTGCAATCATGGGGCTTCCCCCTCAAGTCTATAAGCCAAAATAAACCCTTTCCTCCAATAAACTGATTTTTGCCAGGTACTTTTTGCTAGCAATAACAAAAAAAGATAACTGCAACAGAGTCCCTTGCCTCTGGGACAGACACTCTATGGGAAATATGAACAGCAAACAGATCCTGTAGGAAATACAAAGTAGAGGCTTATGTGTTAAAGCAAACCAGCAGCTAGTATTATTGGCATTTAGTCTCCTCATGTCTGCTGTTACACTGTGATTTCTGGGAATTACCTCCGTTTCTTCATTAGTAAAGTGCACTGATTCAATGATTTGACATACAGCCTTATAGTGAGGCACAGAGAGGGTGATTTGGTATAAACATTATTTGGTTTACAAATTTGAATGATGTGAATCCTTATTGTGTTGCTATTTTTATCAAGAAATACACAAACGCCTCAATAGACAACATCTCACCAAATTTTAGACAACAATCCCACAAAATTGGAAGCAGCCCCAAACAGTCACTTTTGTGCTAAGAATTGGCTTTG
Source organism: Orientallactaga sibirica (assembly GCA_036365145.1). NCBI lineage: Eukaryota > Metazoa > Chordata > Mammalia > Rodentia > Dipodidae > Orientallactaga > Orientallactaga sibirica. Next base: position 2,718,611 of record JAEOAD010001604.1, read on the forward strand.
GTGGGGAGAGACTTCCTGCCTTCATGGGAATACAAGCTTCAAGTAAAGCAATTTGGAACAGTCCCAAGAAAAATCCAACTGTTAACTTTTTCATTCTCAGAGCTACTAAAACTGGTATTTTTTCTTGTTTTTAACTTTTTCATTTGCCAGAATTTTATTATTAAGCCAGCTCTCTCTCTCTCTCTCTCTCTCTCTCTCTCTCTCTCTCCTTCTCACTTGCTCACTCTCTCTCTTTCCCAGGAAAAATAAAAATCCCCTTTGCTTCATAGAAGAAACTGTATGAGTCAGCTATGATTTAAAAAAAAATTAATTTGAACCTGATACAGAGAGGCCTTAATTAATGACTCATTTTCAAAGCCTGTGAATCCCTTTGAGGATTGGTGAGTCATTGTTCGTTTCAATTAACTCAAGCAACAGGGACAGAAGAATCAGAGTATGCCCATATAAAAAAAAAAGACACTGGCTTACTCAACATATTGTTGGTCTTTCTTGGCTATTACAAACATAGACACAAACAAGCTGTTACTGTTTGATATCCTATTAACAGTTACATCACCCTTGAACTGGTGGTCAAGTGCTGTTCTATCTCATGCTACATCAGCAACATTTTAACTATGCTACTTTACTGCCAGGAGAGAAATGTCAGAGAAGGGAGGGAGAAAATTATTGCCTTTGGATGGCATTAAAAATCTTTCACATTTTCTCAGACACTAAGAGCATCCCTCCATTATATATATATATAATTTTATGTACTTGAGAAAGAGGAAGAAAGAGAGAGAGAGAAAGAATGGGCACGACACGGCCTCTAGCCACTGCAAACAAACTCCAACTCATGTGCCACTTTGTACATCTGGCTTATGTGGGTACTCAGGAATTGAACCTGGTTCCTTAAGCTTTACAGGCAAGCAACTTATCCACTAAGCCATCTCTCCAGCACCCTCTATCATATTTTTGGCTGTAGGGTTATATGTGTGTATCCATGTTTATATTTGTGGGGGGGAACATGTGTGCATGCATATGGAAGTCAGAGGTCAATGTCAGGTGTCTTCCTCAGTGGCTTTCTAATTATTTCAGACAAATTCTCTCACTGAATATACTGATTTGACTAGACTAGTCAGCAGTGGGATTACAGGTGTGTGCCACTGCACCTGGATTTTACATATGTGCTGGGGATCCAAACTCGGGTCCTCATGCTGGTGAGGCAAGTTCTCTCCCCACTTAGCTATCTTATTAGAGCCCCTCTACCATATTTGTTCTAAAAAATTACAATATATATACCACATCTTAATGTACTCTAGTTTAATGCACATGGTTACATATCTATATCTTAAAATGTGTAGTTTCCTATGTCTGGGATTCCTCTGTCCATATTTTCTACTCTCAGAACTTACCCTTCAAGCTTCAGCTCCAAAGTTGCCTCTTAGTGAAACTCTCTTTGATCTCCCCAAGACAAGGTCCCTTGCTCTGAGTTGACTATTCCCCCTTATAAGCACATTCCCTTTTAGGAACAGACAACAGATGGGATGAAAGTCACTGACACATCCTCACGTGGGGAAAACATGAAGTACAGCTTTCTATTCAGTATTCAGGATTCTGGATGCAAACTAGGGAGTAGTGGGCGATCTCTAATTAGAGACAGCCCAGCTTAATCCACACATGGACACACTCATCTCCAGTTTTTAAGAAGCCATGTTCATGTGTTCTCTCTTAGTTCTTTCTTCCCCCAACTACCTGAAGCCCATGGTTTTAAGTCCACAACTCACATGGATGACAGCAGCTGTCTGCCTCCATGTCTTGCTGGCCTTGCACTAATTCTGGCACATATTTTCACCATTGTTATTGTTGCTCTCTAGGCCCTAGCATAATATTTATTGTCAATTTCTTGAGCTTCTGATAGTAACTGTACCAATCGTTCCAAACATTGCTCAACTTTAAGTATATCATCTAATTAATAAGAGTAATAATGTTCAACTAGTCTGGGCATTTCCATAACCTACTTTCTCTTGGCATGAAGAAAGTCAATGTTTTAAAACCTGAGTACCAAGTATCACACACCTGTAATTCCAGTTCCAGGGAGGTGAGGACAGGAGGATCCCTGGGGCTCACTGGTCAGCCAATCTAGCCAAATTGGTGAGGCCCAGACCAATGTGAGACCTCAGCTCATAAAGAGGTGCATGGTATCCCTAAGAATAATACATGAAGTTGCCCTCTGACCTCCACATGCACATATGGAATCAGCATCCATATACATACACATACATATGAACACACGGGCAATCAAGTGATCAATAAAATCTGAGTCTCAGAAGAGCTTGGGTGAAAACCAGTGATCTGTTCACCAGCCCTGAGACAATGTCTTGCTATGTAGACAAGGCTGACCTCACATGCGTGATTCTCTTCTCTTGCTCTGCCCTCCTGAGTGCTGGGATAACTGCTGTGAGCCACCATGTCCAGCTTGGAGACGCAAGGCAAATTCTAAGGAAGAGGGAAGAGCAAGATGAAACCCCGAGATAGAAGCATGTTGCTATATTTCTTTACATGGGTTTGCTAACTTTTTTAAAAAGCAACCTTTGGAAGTTCTTGACTACAGTAGCTCTCAATATTGATTATTCTTTGGATTAAAAATAAAAATCTATCAAAAATATATATATCACAGGTTATAGAAAGGTCAAACCTTGTCTTCACTGCAACTTCCACTTTCTTGAGGATAATGGCCTTGCAGATGACCTGATATCAGAAGCTCTGAGCACTAAATCACAGGACTCAGTCTGCTCAGAGAGATAGCTGGCTTTAAGCCCACTTTATTTTGAGTTGGACCAACATTATAATGCACACACACACACACACACACACACACCACACCCAAAACACTACACTTTGTAAATGACCCACAAACCCTCAAATCGATAGCTCATGTGGAAAGAATGTCTGTGGGTGTGCTATTGCAAAACAGAATAGCATGCTTTCAGGATTGATGGCTACATTTTCAAATATAATCTGTGAGGTACTTACCTTGTTACCGTTGTTTTTTGGAAGTCTTTCCCCACTCCTCCTGACTTATCTCCATAATCGTTGTCATGAAGAACATGATCTGGAGGGACAAGTCTTGAACCAGACTGTTCCAGTCAGCTTCCCACTGCTCCTGAAAGTGCCAGACAAAAAGCATCTTATGGAAGGAAAGGGTTTATTTTGGCTCACAGACTCGAGGGGAAGCCCCATGATGGCGGGGAAAACATGGCATGAGCAGAGGCTGGACATCACCTCATGGCCAACATCAGTGGACAATAGCAGCAGGAGAGTGTGCCCAACACTGGCAAGGGGAAGCTGGATATAATATCCATAAGCCCACCCTGACAATACCTCCTCTAGGAGACTCCAATTCAGAAAATGCCATCAACTGGGGACCAAGTATTCAGAACACATAATTTATAGGGGACACCTGAATCAAACCACCCTTAGAGACTACAGCTCAATCTTGAATATTTTTATAGAGACCTTGATAAGCAATTCTTCTATAGATTACCTGCCAGGAATGAAATTTCAGATGATTTTAAAGTAAAACAGCATATGCATTATCACAAAGCTCCACATTCTTTGTACTGAAAGGAGGGAAGGAAGAAGAGAGAGACGGAAGGAGGAAAAAGAAAAAGAAAGGAAGGAATAAAGGAAAGAAGGCAGGAAGAGGAAGGGGAAGGGATTTTCTTAGGGTAGAAAAAGGGCTTGATCACAGCGTTACCCATTGCTTTACCCCTAGCAGTGATGGAAATAGTAAGCCAGTAAGATAGTCAACTCGGGGCTTGCTGAGCATGGTAACCGCTGCCGCCACAGCCTGCTCTGTGTGGCCCCCACGTTGCCATGACGATCCATGGCTTCCAGGACAGCCACCAGGACTTCTCATTCGGGCCCTGGAAGCTGACGGCATCCAAGACCCCCATCATGAAGTCAGCGGATGTGGAGAAGTTAGCTGATGAATTGCACATGCCATCTCTCCCTGAAATGATGTTTGGAGACAACGTTCTAAGGATCCAGCATGGCTCTGGCTTTGGGATTGAGTTCAATGCTACAGATGCGCTAAGATGTGTCAACAACTACCAAGGAATGCTTAAAGTAGCTCGTGCTGAGAGTGGCTGGAAAGTAGGGTGGAAGGTGAACACTCCAAAGAAGTGATTAAACCATACGATTGGACTACACAACAAACTATAAAGGAACGTTACTTGGAGAATCGCCTAAGTTAAATGTTGTGCCTACAACAGATCATATAGATACAGAAAAATTAAAAACCAGAGAACAGATTGAATTTTTTGAAGTTCTCCTGTTTGAAGATGAACTGCATGATCCTGGAGTTTTGAGCTTGAATGACAAGACCTACATGCTAGAATTTATATGATGAGAAAGAAAAAAATTAATGAGTAATACCTTCTAGCTTTTTCTGCTGTTGAAGGTTTTTCTTGACAAAATGCCAAAAAAATATTAATTGTGGGGTCCTCATGGGAAAACTGGACAGAATGAATGACACAAGGCTTTACCATGAAGCTGACAAGACCTACATGCTAGAATTTATATGATGAGAAAGCAAAATTGCTAACTTAATGCATGAAATTACAAAGCTTTTGTACAGCAAAGGACACTGTGAGTAGAGCAAAAAGACAACCTACAGAATGGGAGAAAATCTTTACCTCTTCAGAGGATTAATATCCAGAATATACAAAGAACCAAAAAACAATGAAATATCTAAAAAATCTATTTATCTATCAGATGGCATATAAAACAGTCCATAAGGGAAATGCAAATTAAAACCAAGCATTTAATATTTCCAGAAAAAAGAATGGATCCCAACTCTGGAGATTCATCCAACCAGAAAGTTTTTGAAAGCTGTGGAATAGAATGTGATCACTTCCTTAGAGATACAAAATATGTTTCTCGCCATGGAATCTGACTGCACCCCTTGGCTCTCTATAAAGAAAAATGGGGATGTTTTGTTATGAGACTTAATTTCCTTGCTTGTAGCTACAAATAGACAGATTTTCTTTCAGAAACCAGTTGAAGGAAAGAAAAAATAAAGGATGTAAGTGGAAGGACTTGCAGGCAGGTTCCACTCAGCTGCTATTTGTACTGTCCATCTTCAAATTTATACTCAGGTTTATAGGTTCTGGAGGTAAATTTGCATTCCTAAATTGTCACTCAGGGTAACCTCAGCAGTAGTGATGTGTGTGTCTCCTGACCAGTGGGTGTAATCCGCATTGTTATGAAACACTGTCTTTTCCTGTGAAGAGATTAATTTGTGCATTAAGTCCCAATTCCTTGTGCCATTCATAGGATTCCTGGCTGTGCATGTGGATGTACTGGTTCTTTGCTCTGGGCTTTCTGGTGTTTACTCACACTTCTAAAGAGTTGGGACTTGTATCAATATTGTGTATGTGTATATGTATGTATGTATACACACACTTGTATTTTTCAAAAATTACTGATTTAAATGTCTTGGTCCCTGAGTAGTCTTAGATTACTTATTTTGATAATTCATTGTTGAAAATTGTGGAGTTAAAATAATTGACCTTTTTTTAAATAAAAAAATGAAAGTGGAAAAATAAAAGATAGTAAACTCCGCCTATTGAGTGCTTCCCATGGTAAGGCACTTTGCTAAATGTTTTGTAGACAGCACTGTATTTAGTGGCCATAATGATACTACTTTGCAGGTAACAGGACTAGGGCTGAGGAAAGTCTTGACATTCTCACTGATTAAAACATCAGTTGGATAAAAACAAATAAATTTATGATATGGGGAAATTTTATTTTCAATGGCTTTTTAATGGTCATTTGGCACCTAAGCCCTCCACATTCAGCCTTTGATTTCTGCAGCTCTGAAAAATTCCTCTGCACATCCCAGTGATCCAGCTTCCCTGTCCTCCCACCCCTCAAGAATCATTCCTTGTGCTGCCCTTCAGATCCCTGTGCCCTGTTCATTCTGGGTTCCCTATCCCTGCACATGGTAGGGGCGGCTCTCCTGCTTTACATTTGTGTGTGTGTGTGTGTGTGTGTGTGTGTCCAAACAACAACATAATGTTTCATACATCCTGGGCTGTATTTTGCTAAGTGTATTAGGAAGACAATGCCTAGAGGGGTTGAAGCAAACGAAGAAACTAGACAGATGGGGTCATTCTAAGATGCCAGGAGGTAGAACCATTCTTTATATGTACTCATGTTTAGTGTGTAGTATATGTGATGCAGTATGTGTACTGTGTGTGGCATATATGTGTGCACGTGTGTGTGTGCAGATGTGCATTCCCAGTGCACATGCTTGCAGACGCCATTGGAGGATGTCAGGTGTCTTCCTCTATCTTCCACCTTCTTTCCTTGAGACAGTATCTCTTATAGAACTCAGAGTGCACCATTTCACTGGCTGACCAGTGAGCCCCATTGAGCCTCATGTCTCTGCCCACCTCAGCCCTGAGGTTACATGCATGTGCAGCCATGCCCAGCTTTCTGCTTAATTTTAATTTTTAAATTCTAAATTGTTTTATTCACAACTTCCATAATTATAGACAATAAACCATAGTGATTCCCTCCTCCCAACTTTCTTCTTCGCAGCTCCACTCTTTATCATATCCCCTCCCCCTCTCAATCAGTCTCTCTTATTTTGATGTCATTATCTTTTCCTTCTATTATGATGGACTTGTGTAGGTAGTGTCGGGCTTTACATGGGTCCTGGGGATCAAACTCAGGTCCTAGTGCTTGCACAGGAAATGCTCTTACTCACTAAGTCATCTGCCCAGCTCCACATTTACTCATTTCAAAATAAAAGCATGCATGTCATTGTTGAGCATGTGTGGCATTGCATGTGAAAGTGAGAAATATGATTGATAGGAATATGTTCAGGAAGATGGATGAATAATAGCACAGGGACTCTGAGTATGACTGACCTGTTTTGACAACTCCATTGCACTCTGAAGTTCAAAGTTGCTGGTGTGATTGTGCCAAAATCTTTTCCTTCCATGCTTATCTGCATATAAACCAATTCAACATCTAGCTTTTAGAGCTGTAATTTAAAAAGGAAAAATAAGGTGTTTTAGAGATGATAAAATTTGGTATTTTCTAAAGTATTTGACAACAGAAATTTCACTCTGCTTTCAAACATTTATTTCATGCGGCACTCATAACATGTTGGCAATATGTTGTTATAGCATTCTCAGTGACAAGTTATAGTTGTTTTTGCTCTCTCATCACCTGTCCAAATTTTCACTACTCAAATGGAGTAGCTGAGTTTCCCAGTTCTGTACGAAATAGGAGAAAGTTCTCAATAAATTCCTTGCTAGTCAAAGATTCACCACTTGTCTAAAATGTCAGAACTGACATCTTTGCAGCTTCAAACTTGTTGTACCTAAACAGGATCGAAGTTTATTGGTTTGAGAGAGACATTTTAATCAACTCTCTCTATTTCATGGGAAAGTGGAATATCAGAGTAAAACAGTCTACATTTTAAAAAGGTTAGCAAATCTCTTTGTTTAATTGGGTTAGGCAATGATTTGTTAAATAACAAAAAGATCCACAACACTGTATGTGTGAAATTATTTTCACTTGGGAAGTGTTTTAGCATTATATCCATCTCGAAGTTTCTTCTAATCACTTTTCAAGAGTGGACTTTAGAATCCCCTGCTTCCTTCTCCATATAGTCTCTGCATTCTGCTTGTTTGCCCATGTAAGTGATCATTCTCAGAGTCTTGTCTGCAGATTTTCTTACCCAAATGCTTGGCTCAACAACAGGAAGAAATGGCAGAAAGGGAGCTACTGGAGCAAGACTTACACTGCCAGTAGGAAAATATCTGAAGACTTGGAATACCTTGGCTTTCTTAGCTGGTGGGTTGTTTGCCTCTGATCTTCTCCTAAATGTTCACATAGCAGCCAAGAAAATTTTGACTAGAGCACTGCCTCCCAATGTTGCTGCATCATGAGAGTCACCAGGGGACCACTTGCTGTATACACAGGCCTAGGCATTACTGGAGCAGAACCCCAGAGGACTGGCTCAGAGATCTTGTTTTCAGGAGGGTGCCAGAGAACTCTTGCTATCAGCTGGACTAAGACACTGGCTTTTGAAATGTGATCTACAAGCATGAGTCAATGGCTTAGACACTCCGGGCTATAGGCCTAAGCAGCAACAGTGATGGGCACAAGGACGCTATACCTTCATCCATATCCTGCAACTTAGCTGTGTCATTCATAGACCTTAGTGTCTATCAAAGTGTCAAGTCTCCTTAAGTTTCCAGGTTTCTCAAGATTCATCTCCATGGATTGATACCCACTCCATGAGAAGGAATTCACATCTGATAATGGAAACCTAGTCAAAAGCTGACATAACCGGGAAGGTCATAGGCCTTAGGAGGAAGTTACATCTGTTGTTTGGCTAAATGAACATGCTGGCCCATCAAATTGCCTTCTAGGTGTTTATGTTTGTGTCTATAGATTAGTGCTGCTCTTACTTTTGGTCAGAAAAGCTTCTTTTTACAAATAATGGTTATTGCTGGAGAGATTGAAAACTCATCAAAGTGTTGAGAAGCTACAGTGGAGTGTTCAGCACTGAGACATGTCTATCACACCCAACATGGCCCAGGGACCACGGCAGGAGAGGTGGCAGAAAGCATGTAAGAGACAAAGGATGGGGAAGAGCACTTTGGAGCACTGTCTTCCAGACAAGAAGGGGTCATTGCATTTATGCCCTCACCATGGCTGCCATTACCTGCATGCTACTGGGCCCACTGACCTGTCATCATGAATGACAGAGGAAGGAAAAAACAACATCAAAGTAGAAGGACTAGTTGAAAACAAGGGTCCAGTGGAAGGGGTATGAGGGCAAAGAAAAGAAAAGAAAGTAATATGAGGGGACTATGATCAAAATACATTATGTTCTTGTATGAAAATTGTCAATAAAAAGTTAATTAAAAGATGTCTTCCTTGAACCTAAAAGCTCCCCACCCCCAGATATACCATCCCCAGATATACTTATAAATTTAACCCACAACCACCCACATGCCTGAAGAAGCTCTGGTTTGTCCTGACTCCTCCTTCCTCAGCTTCACAGAGTGACATCACCCTCCAAACCCCACTAGCTCTTTCCCAATATACACTTGTCTGTTTCTTCTATCATTGCCTGAATTCTTACATCAGTCCTGCAATTTCTTCCTCTGCTTCAAATAAAACAAACAGAACAACAAACAAGCAAGCCAGCAAACCCTGCTCCATCCTCTGCATTTCCCATTAGAGGAAATGGCCTTATCACCTACTCCAGAATCTCAGGGCAAAGCCACTTTGTTTCATCCCATTTTGTCTTTCTTTCACAGACTACCTCGGGCTGAGAAATTCATTCACAGTATATACTTATGTTTGAAGGCTCTGGGGATGAAGATGTCTAAAATTGAAAGGGCTTTCCTGGAGGGAGATTCCATGGTAAAAGGTAGGAGGGCAAGAGGCAAGGGCCCATGGTCTCTCCTTCAGTACTGAACCTGCTCCTATGGTAATGACATTCATCCATACACAGGGTCAGGATCCTCATCACCTTACCTCTATCCTTCCTGCCCTGCATTCAATCCATATGAAGGGGTCTAGTGTCTACCTTCAAGGCAGGCCCCAAATCAGTGTATTCTCTGTCTTTCCCATGCCACCCTACTGATTCCAAGCACATCATTGTTTTCCTCTTGCCATCATTTTGTGACCGTCTCCATGAAATGACTACATTGATGGCTCTGCAGAGTCAGTCTCCGCATCACTCACTGACTCTTTCCAGTGATTTCCCATTCACATTGAAAGAATGGAATCTCCCCAGGCATGGTGGCACACCTGTAATCCCAGCACTTGGGAGGCAGAAGTCACAGGATTGCTATGAATTCAAGGCCACCCTGAGACTACATAATGAATTAGTGAATTCCAGGTTAGCCTGGACTACAGCAAGACCCTACCTTGAAAAACAAAACTAACAAAAAAAAATTGAATATCCTTTCTTATTTTCAGTTTCTGTGTATCTGTTCGTGTGTCTGATTTGTGCATGTGTTTCTGTGTCTGAACACAGGCATACACGTGGCACAGTGTACACGTGGAAGTTAGAGGAAACCCAGAGTTTTGGTCCTTGGCTTCCACTTTGTTTTGAGACAGAATTTCTTCTTGTTCACTGATGCGCATGCCAGGCCAAAATCTGGGGATTCTCCTGTCTTCATCTCCCATCCCCATGTAGGTATGCTTGCAAAACAGATGCTGAAGAAACCACATCTGGCTTTATATGGGTTCTGGACATCATGGGCATCTAACCTCAGGTTCTCACACTTTCAAAGCAAGCACTTTTACACTGACTTTCTCTTCAGCCCTTGCTTTCTTTTTTTTTTAAGCATAATATCATATATCACTAACATTAAATAATAAATTTACACAGCTTTAGGATTTTATCTTCTGTTCCATTCATCTGCCTTATTTCTTACTTTGCTATTCATTTTTACTAAAATACTTAATTATTTGAAAAATTGGTAATTAACTTTATGGAATTTTTAAGTAAAATAATCATTTTATTTAACATAATAAAATATTAGATTCCAAAAGTTATCTGGCATTTTGAGTAGAAAGCCTATCAATTCGGAGAACATAAACATTTCAATATTGAGCCTTAGTAATTCTGGAAAAGGATACATATTGTGTTTCCATTATTGCAAATATCTCTCATATATCTTTATTAAGTTGTGTGACTTTCATTTATTAAATTATTCACTCCTTAAATGTATTTTAATCATTTTTATCTCTGAGTGTATGTACAATGTATGTGTGTGATGGATGTATCTGTGTGTGCGTTTGTGTATTTGAGTATGGGTACGTGCATGCTATGGCATATATATGGAGGTCAGAAACTCTGGTGCTAGGCCTGACCTTCCACCTCATTTGAAGTAGGGTTTTTTGTTTGTTTGTTTGTTTGTTTGTTTTGCTATGTACACCAGGCTGGATGGATCATGAACTTCTAGGGATTTTCCTGTTTTTGTCTCCCATCTTGCTATAGGTATGTTTGGCTTACAGACACTTGCAGTCCAGCTTTAAATGGGTGTTGGGGATCTAACTCAGGCACTGAGCCATCTCCCCAGCTCTTAAGTTGTGTTTTTGAAAGCTTTTTAAATCTGAAATGAGTACTGAATTTAATGAAATATGATGAAATAACATTTCTTGTTGAACTTCATTTTGTAATACTTGACATCCAAATAGTTTAAATTTATTAAAATATAAAAGAAGGATAAATCTGGGCATGCCATGGTGGTACACATCTGTAATCTACCCCTTGAAGATTCATGAGTTAACCTAAGCCACATAGCAGGATCTTGTCTCAAAAAATTAAAATTCAATAGTATATATTCAAAATGTCCAACATGATGATTTCATATGCAAATACATTACATGCATGTTTTTCTACACATACGTTAAAGATTCTTTCCCTCACCAGTTTCTTATGTGAGTCGATATACCCACAGGATAGCAAAGAGGCTCTAGTTGGATGAACAAAGAAACAGAGTGTCTTTATCCACTTTCTTTGGTTCCCCTTTTGTATTAGTAGAACAGGATGAATATAAAATTTATAAATGTATGTAGGAAGGGAGTACTGCTCTAGGTGTACAGCCTCAAGGTTCCCAAAATGGGAATTGTCATGGTAAGGTGCATGGATCAACTGTGTTCCACGACTTACTTTCTTTTTTGTTAGGGATAGGGTCTCACTTTAGCCCAGGCTAACCTGGAATTCACCGTGTAGTTCCAGGCTGGCCTTGAACTCACAGGGATACTCCTATCTCTGGCTCCCGAGTGCTGGGATTAAAGGCATGTACCACTACGCCTGCTCCACTGCTTACTTTTATAAATAACGTTTTATTGGAATACAGCCATATCCATTTGTTTTTGTATTTGTGCAACAGTGGCAGAGCCAACTAGATGGCCTGCAAAACGTAAAATACTCACCACCTGGCACTTTCAAGAGCAAGATTGCCAACCTGGGCTCTAGAAACTCCTTGAGAGAAGAGGATATCAAGCGGATCCACTCATGTCTGTGTTCTCATGAGCCAACTCCAGGAGGCAGGTGATGTTTCCCAGCCCCTCGCTACACAGAGCACTGTCCACAAACCAGCAGCAGCAGCCTCTAGAAGTCTGTTTGAAGTACAAATGCTGAGGCCTCAACCCAGATGTAGCAGAATCTTCTGTGTTGACACAAGATCTTTAAGAGAAGTGGGTCACTGACATTAAGGAAACCCTGGTCAGATTTCTTTAACTGTGAGATCACATTAGTGGATTGTAGGGGGTTCCCAAGTGCCTTAAGTGGACATTAGTTTCAGATTTTTCCCTGCCCATGCTGGTTTGACCTATACAGTGAACCAAGAAGGCTGGCATGAGCTGGCTTCCCTACAGTCCGAATTTATATAGGAAAAGCCCTAGTCAACAGCATGCAAGCTTGAAACAGATAGTAAGACCCTATTGCGGAAGACATCTCTTGCCTGAGAGGCAAGGTCACTGAGAAAGAAAGCTGGTGCTGAGCAGAAAACCTTCTTCCTGTAGACCAGCCAACTGAAAGCTGGAAAAAGCTGCACTGCATGCAGCGTATGGGAGACAGAAGTCATCAGCAGTGAAAACAGTGGACACTGGAAAATTCAAGTTTGGCCATATAGGCCCAATGACTGAATGGGTGCAATAGTGACATGTCTGCTCTTGGGGTAACCAACTGCTCCCTAATTGGACTGCAGGCCCTCTCTATGGGAGGGAATACATGCCTGGTACTGAAAAAACTAAGCAAAAGTCTATGGTAGGGGATGTCATGAGCCTTAGGGGTATAAAGCCTGCTCTTTTCTGGCTAAATGTATATATTATTCTCACCAAGCTGCCCTGAAAGCACTACACTTAATGTTCATATTCACATATTAATGCTACTCTCATTTCTGGTTAGAGAAGCTTCTCTTTTCAAATGGCGATGACCACTGGGATGACCCAAAAGGCAACACAGTGCTGAGAAGAAGGGATGGAGGAGGGTCCAGCACTGAAACATCTCTGTCACATCCTCCAAGGCTCAGGGTCCATTGCGGAAGAGGGGGCGGATAGAATGGAAGAGCCAAGGGAAGGGTATGACTCCTCACAATGCAACTGCCCAGACAGAAATTGGCCTCGAAATCCATGACCTTGCAGTGCCGAGCAATACCTTCACAAGGCCCTCATAATAGAAGAAAAAGATGGTGACATCAAATTAAAAGAGAGACTAATGGAGAGAGGGAGGGGATATGATGGAGAAGGTAGTTCTAAAGGGGATTGGGGGGGAGGGGAGGGAAAGATCATGGGTTTTTTGCATGTAAGTATAGAAGTTGTCAATAAAAAAAATCAAAAAATATAAAAAATAAAAACAAAAAAAGAAAAAGAAAAAGGTATCTTGTTTTTGAAAGGAAGTCTTAGTGGTGTGTTTATTGATTGGAGAAACATATATATTGATGGACAATTGATCTCTAGATTTTTAAAAATTTATTTATTTATTTATTTGCAAGCAGAGAGACAGAGAGATAGAAGAGAGGGAGACATATGTATGTGCCCCTTGTGCATCTAGCTTACATGGGTCCTGGAGAATTGAACTAGGATCCTTTGGCCTCGCAGGCAAACACCTTAACAGCCAAGCCATTTCTCCAGCCCTAGATTTATTTTTTTAAAGAAATTCAAGCCAGATGTGGTGGCGCACGCCTTTAATCCCAGCACTTGGGAGGATTGCTGTGAGTTTGAGGCCACCCTGACACTACATAGTGAATTCCAGGTCAGCCTGGGATAGAGTGAGACCCTACCTCAAAGAAAAAAAAAAAAAAGAAGAAAAGAAATTCTGTAACATTTCTACCCAAAAGGTTAAAGATGGTTTTCCATCTGCCCAGCTCACAAAGAAAAGGATATAGATTTGCCATGGACACACTTTGCTTCTTATATATACACTCAGGGCTGTTCCTTAACGCCAAGCCCAGGATTGGGAACTGTGAGCCAAGAAGGAAAATCAATTTAGCCTCCTTATGTGCCTGGTTCAGACTGGGCCGACCCCTTCCTTCCCTGAGGTTCAGCTTTCCTAATTAACTATTAATGAGGCAGCTGTAATTTATTGAATAGGGCGAGGTAAGTTAGCTGGGCCTGGAGTTGAGTTATGTTTCCTGAGGGAAAAGAAAAGTTATGAAATAAATCATTCCCTCTTTAATTAGCAGCTTTGGCTAGCCTACTTGAAATGACGGAGGAAAATGGGTGAAGAAGCCAGCAGTTTAGTCAGAAACCCAACATGGGTCTCATTTACTGATCACTGAGAGATTTATGTAGCTTGGGGTGAGTACGGGGAGACTTGCCTCAGTGACGTGGTGTGCCGTAATGAAATGCTCCCTCTCTGGCCCGGCTCTCGACAAATCTGAGAGCAGGCTTTCTGCTTTTGAACTCCACGGTTGCATTCAAAGTGAACAAAGCCAGAGGACGCTAGATAGAAGCAAGGATCCGGTTAGTGACTCTCCCAGCTTTTAGCTTTATCTTCCTCCACCATCTCTAGTATGAATGGGATTTCTTCTGTCACTGTCAATTCTCTGATGGTAGCAACACATGCTGTTAGACATGAATCTATCCCTGCTGCATGCATAGAACTGTGCATGTGATTAGCATGTTGAAAATACATATATATGGTCTGATGCTGGTCACATTCACTGGGTACCTACTAGAATGTGTCAGGTCCTGCACTGGAAGAGGCAAAAATGAGCCTTGAAAGTAGACTTCATAGATGATGTTAGAGGAGAAAAAGAATCACCTATAGAGACCCTTTTCTTGCACATGCTTTAGTATATGTGGTGTGTTATATGCACATGTATGTAGATGCCCATGTTTGTGTGTGTGTGTGTGTGTGTAGGCAAAGGAAATATCAGATGACCTCTCTATCACTCCTTCACATATTTCCTTGAGACAGTGTCTATCTCTGAACCCAGGGATGCCATTTTTGGGATCACCAGTGGTTATCCAGTCTTTGATCTACAAAGGACTCATGTTACAGATGTACATGTACTTGCCCAGCTGTTTATGTGGGTGCTGGGAAATTGAACTCAGATGGTGTCATGCTTATTCGACAAGCACTCTCACCCGCCTAAGCCATCTCCCCAGACCTTTATAAAACCACTTTAGTTTGCTCAACTTGCTAGTTAGAGTAATTGAAATGATCACTATACAGCATGGATCATGGCCAAAAATTCCAAAGGACTTTGGCCATTGCCTCTGCAACCCTGAAAAGTGCACATGTAAAATGCTGGTCTTGATCTCTGTCCCGATGTGTCTCAGTAGAGCCAATTAGCCATTTTCCAGCTACAGCCTGCTCACACCTGGGCTCTCCAAGGCTCCGTTCACTGCTAACTCAAGAAAACCATTGGAGTCCTTCATCTGAGGCAATAGACATGGTTTCCTTGAAGAGTGGCTCAGCCTGCTTTGTGGACCTCAGATGGCTAAAACATGGAATGAGCTAAATGGGAATGATCAAAAGCACGTGGATCATGTTTTCTTGAAAATACACATGAGTTTAACAGAAAATTAATTTGACCCCAAGAATTTTGCTTTCCTGGTTTTCCTGTCTGGACTTCAAACCTCAACATGATACCAGGAAGGGGCAGGGTAGGCCCGTGCCTGGGGTTTTGAAGCTTACGGCATGGGTTTTATTAATACCAAAGCTTTTTCCCTGTCTCTTCCTCTAAAGGTTTTTTTTGAGGGGCATCTCCAGAGGAGTCCACTCACAGTTTCTTTCCCTTAATGGGGAAAAAAATCCCCCCAATCATAACCCAAAGAAAAAAGATATTCCAAATTAACTCCTTTAATCCAGTCTTGAACAAAATCCAACCTCCCCCACCCCCGCCCCCCACACACTCCTTGTTGTTTCATGAAGAAAAAAGTGAAAAGGGTCTGAGAAGCTTTCCTGCCCCAGCGCCATTGTGAGACTGTTTGTGGCTCAGGTTTTTCTCTTAAGGCTGACTCTCTATTCACTTCTGTCCCCAAATACTTCCTATGAATTAAACCCAACCTCTGACACTCTAGTCTTATTCCCAGACCATGGTGTGGAAGGAGAAATCAGTCCTTCTGGGAGCCAGAAGCTTCTCTCATCCGTCCATGAAGGCCACTGTACCCACCTGCTGCAGCGAGAGCAGAGCAAGGCAGCTTTAGACTGGGCTGAGGCCTCAGGGAGGGAGGCTGCTGTGAGGAAGAACAGACCGCTCATAAACTGCACAGTCATTACCCTTTATGCATACTTGTTCTAATAGGTGTCGCAGATTCCTGCCTCCTAATAAGGAAAGGAAGTAGAAACACACATAAATTCTCTCAAGGGAGTCAGACAGCCTGAAGCTACGTTCGACAGCTGCAAATGTTACCATGAGCACAAAAGCAAAACAGGGTTTTAAAGGGCGATCTATGGCCAGGGATTTTGGCAAGATTTCCTTGGATCTAGACTATGTTTTGCAGTGTTTCAGTTGAAAAGAAGAGCACTCCTGCCTTCCACATGGGTTGGAATTGGAAGATTAAATAAACAATGGCATTAACTGATGTAAAAGGGCTTTACAGGATACGTCTCAACATTGGCTTTTATCCCGTAGATTTGTTTGTTTGCTTGTTTGCATGTTTAGTTGTTTATTTTAACTGAGCTCCTTTTTATTTGCTCTTTTTTCTTTTTGAAATCTAAACAGTACAAGGAAGCTTTTCCATTTTTTTTTTTTCTCCAGAGTCCTGGTGCCATGCAAAGTCTGTCTCCTTATACTGAAGTTCGCTCAATTTATGACACCTACTCTTCCCATGTACTTTCCATGTTTCCTTTCTTGTTTCCTAGAATTTTCTTTCCTAGGACCATTTGAAAATTTGTTAGATGTATGCTTCTTCATACCCTCTCAGTGACTGCAGAGAAAGAATTCAGATTTCTGCTTAAGAGGTCATTAGTCAACCCCCTGAGGGTTTATGGGCTTAAAATCTGTGAGAATATGTAGGATTAGAGTTTTGAGGCGACTCCAAAGTCCAGAGTAACAGACAGGAATTTGTTGTATATTCTAATTTTGTCAAATTTCACATTTTAACTTGCTCATTAAGTCTGAATGTATCCTATGAGCTAGTTAGTTTTTCCAAAGAATGTGCTTCCCACTTTTTTTCACAACTATTCTGTTTCATCTAGTCTTGCTTATAGTGGCATTAAGAAGTTACCTTGGGGGGCTGGAGAGATGGCTTAGCAGTTAAAGAACATGCCTGAGAAGCCTAAGGACCATGGTTCGATTCTCCAGGTCCCACGTAAACCAGATGCACAAAGTGGTGCATGCGTCTGGAGTTCATTTGCAATGGCTAGAGGCCCTGGAGTACCCATTCTCACTCTCCCTTTCTCTGTCTCTAATAAATAAATAAGTAATAAAATCTTTTTTTAAAAGAAGTTACTTTGCGGAATCATGTATGATTCTGAAGTTTGCTTTAGTTTTGAGGT
This sequence comes from Orientallactaga sibirica, assembly GCA_036365145.1. Taxonomy (NCBI): domain Eukaryota; kingdom Metazoa; phylum Chordata; class Mammalia; order Rodentia; family Dipodidae; genus Orientallactaga; species Orientallactaga sibirica. The sequence goes on from JAEOAD010001604.1 coordinate 2,736,093, forward strand.
AATTTGTTTCCTCAAGCTTTGCACAAAAGGATGCTAGAAGTCTGAGTTGCAGGAGGTCCCTTATTCACAGAAATGCAGAACTTCACAGAATTCAGGATAATCCTTGGACAACAGAAAGTGTTTTCCCCCATGCTTTGGTGACTTTTAAAAATGCTTGTACTGTGCCAAAATGCAGCATCAAATAAATGCTCCTTCCCTGTACAAAAGGGGATCCCTTTCTGTTTCCACATGCAAACATAATCCCAGAAAATAGTAAGTCAGTCCTGAGCTCATTTTCTAGCATCCTACCAGGCATTATTGTTATTTCCATTTGTCTATTTTGCACCACTAAGAAAACCAAACTATTTTACAGGTTCATACTTGTCAATAGTCATACAGGCATCCATGCCTAGGAATAAACTAGCTGAAAGGCCCAAGCTCAGTGGTCTGTGCTGTGTGCCAGGAGCAACAAGGATTCCATAGCAGCTTTATATGGAGATAACTTTGTATCTAAGTATACAGTTTTGAGGAAACCCCAGCAATTTGTTAAAAAACACATGCAGGGCTACAGGTATAGCTCAGTGGTAGAGCACTTGGCTGGTGTGCATAAGGCTCTGGCTTCAAGCCCTACCACAAGAAAAGAAATAAAAGAGGGGCTAGGAAAATGGTTCAGGGGGAAGGTACTTGCTGCACAAGTAGGACCTGAGTTTGGATCCTCAGCACCCAAGTAAAAGCTGGCACAGCAGTGCACACATATAACCCCACCACTGGGGAGATGGAGACAGGAGGATCACTGGAGTACACTACTGGCCAGGCTGGCCTAACCAATAAGCCCCAGGTTTAGAGAGAAACCCTGTCTCAAAAATTAAGGAATGGTAGCTGAGCATGGTGGTATACACCTTTAATCCCAGCACTCAGGAGGCAGAGGTAGGAGAATTGCCATGAGTTCAAGATCATCCTGAGACTAGATAGTGAATTCCAGGCCAGTCTGGGCTAGATCAAGACCCTACCTCAACAAAACCAAAAGAAAACTTAAGGAATGTGGTGACTGAAGAAGACACTCATGTCATTTCTGGCATCCACATGCCCAGTGTGCACTCACAGGCACACACGTGAACACACACACACAAATAAAATAAAAACAAGAAAATATGCTGTGTTTGATCTTATACCTACACTTTGAGTAAAGCTTCCTCTAGAAATCAAATGCTAATAGTACATTAGTATCTATTTATCATGTATCCGTTTATCATTTAGAGTTTATCATTTATCTGTCATCTATTCATACACACACTGCACGCAATAGACATGTGCGTTGAATAGTCGTTTATTACTGCATTGTCTACAGACCAAAGGTCTGGGAATGATGTGAACTGCCAACCATACAGAAAGGCTGGAAAATGGAGAGACGTCCTTTCAATGTCTCCCTGATGTGCCATTAGATGAGAGCTCATAGATAGTGATTTGGCTATCAAAGATACCCATTGTCATCCCTACCCCCATATGAAACATGATCCCCTTATGAAGCATTGTATTGTCTGTATTTACACTGATAAAAATATCTCTTGTGCATCCTATATAAAGATAGAAGGGAGTCACATGCAAGATTTCATTTGAAAAACAAATCCTTTCCAAAGGATGACCTCCTTGGAGTGGGAGCACTGCAGCTGAGGAGGATAACAGGCATCTTGCATGTATTTGTAATATTTTATTTCTTTAAGTGGATGGTTACTTTGGGTGTTATTATTTAAACTCTTGTATTTCTGATCTATTCTATAACTTTTAAAATATTTTATTTATTTATCTGAAAGAAGAGAGAGGGAGGGGGGAGGGAGGGAGGGAGGGAGAGAATACTGGCACTCCAGAGCTTCCTGCCACTGTAAACAAACTCCAGACACATGCACCATTCTGTGGCATCAGGCTTTATGTAGGTACTGGGGAATTGAACAGGGTCATCATGTTTGCAAGCAAACACCTTTAACTGCTAAGCCATCTCTTCCATTTCATAATTTCTGGAGAATTGTTGAGCTCTGAAATCTTTAGAATCCCTTGTACTGGTAGGTCTTTACACTACCTCATGATCATCATGACAGCAAAGGATGTGTCACAGTGTTCTCAAAGATATCACAATGAAGTTCCCCATATAGGTCTCCTTACCACCCTGCATACAAAAATCATTTCAAAGAAGTGAAAAGATTTAATATTTAATCACTATAGTATAAAAAAATTAGCTACTATCTTCTAAATTTTATTTATTTATTTTTAATTTTTTGCTTATTTTTATTTATTTGAGAGTGACAGACAGAGAGAGAGAGAGAGAAAGAAGCAAAGAAAGGGAGAGAATGGGCACACCAGGGCCTCCAGGCACTACAAACGAACTCCAGGTGCATGTACCACCTTATGCATCTGGCTTACGTGAGTACTGGGGAATCAAGCCTTGAACCGAGGTCCTCAGGCTTCGCAAGCAAGTGCTTAACCACTAAGCCATCTCTCCAGCCCTAAATTTTGTTTATTTTTAATGGGCACATAATTCAAATATGTATGGGGTACCATATGATTATTTAACACATGATTATATTGTACAATGATAAAATAAATATAAATAACATATTCATTGCCTCAAATGTTTATCATTTTCTTATGTGAGAACATTCGACATCATATCTTCTAGTTATTTGAAAAACATACTGCAATATTAACTATTGTCCTCCTGGTATTAAGTACAATACCAGAATTCATTCCTCTATCTAACTATAAATCTGTATCAGTTGACCAACCTCTCAGCCACCACCCATTCCCTTACCCTTCTCAGACTCTGGTTGCTAGTATTCTCTGTGCTCCCATGAGAGCACCTTTTCAATTTACAAATGAGTGAGCTTGTATGGGACATAAACAAAGCTGGAAAATGATCAGCCACAAACGTGCATTCCTGTCATATGCAGCAATGTGGAGGTACCTTCAGGACACTATGTTAACTGAGCTAGGCCAGGTTTAGAAGACTTACTGCGATCAATATTAAACCCAGGTCATGTTGCTGTTTGCTCACGAAAGCATCATTGTTGATTATCATGATGGACAGCTATAACATCATCTCACAGGAAATATCCAGAGGCAGGTTGAATAGAAGTGCTGTCCCCTGATTCTGATTCTACCATAGTGACATAGAGGAAACATTGACCTCATGTTGTAGGAATTGGAGACAGGGGTAAAAGGGTGCCAGGGCTATCTGGTGTGAATCCTTCCTTAGTCAAGGATGTCTCTGTGAGTAGTTACACAGAGCAGAAGTGACATGTAGTGGTTGGAGCTTACTGGAGACATGGCCTCTCCTCCAGTCCCAGCCGTTTCCACTATGTCACACCACCCCATAAATCTTAGGGCCTCTCCCAGTTTGCTGGAATTAAATCATCATTCTAAAATATCAGCCAGCTTAACTGCATTTAATTTCCCAAACTTTCTCCTGTGGGAGGAAGCAAAATACAAATGGGCATTGTTTTTCTCTTGTAAATGTTTAGAAGGATCATAGTAGAATGTTGGAGTCATTATCTGTTCCTAGTCAGGGAAAACTGCACTGCTGGGTGATAAAGGAAAGACATTTGCTATGAGGACAAGAAAGCCACATGTCTCCGGAAGGAGCTTCGACATCTAGCCTGCATGACTGAAGCCCTCAGATTAGAACAAGGCTAGTTCCAGCAGAGTTGATAGAAGTTGTCAAAGAAGCTCACTGCTAAATATACCTGTCATGTTATTTTTATAGCTCTAAGATGACTTGATTTTAATTACCATGGAGGCCTTGTGCTGCGAAATCCTAGGATCTCCTATAGGAAGAGTTAGTTCTTATGCAAACGTTAGGAGTTGAACACAGTACCTGGCATATGGTTGGAGATCACAAAAAGATAATTGGATGCATGTTCTCACTATAAAACATGATTGAGCATTAAGTGGCATAAGATGTATGAGATTTCTGTCTCTCTTTCTCTCTCTGTCTCTTGTTTTTGTTTTTCAAGATAGGGTCTCACTCTAGCTCAGGCTGATCTGGAATTCACCATGGAGTCTCAGGGTGGCCTCTAATTCACAGTGATCCTCCTACCTCTCCCTCCGAAGTGCTGGGATTAAAGGCATGCGCCACCACACCTGGCGGATATTACTTCTAAATCACAACAATGCACCAAAGAAACTAAAACATCTCCAAAACTGGAGACACATGTTGTATCCATATAACAAAAGTTTTCACTATTGATGTTACCTTTTTAAAAAGTGGAAGTTTAAACGCTGTTCTCTAAATCAAAACATAAAGTTGTTTCAAAGCAATTGTTTTCTTTTATAATTTTTAATTATTTTTCTATATCAAAGCAATTGTTTTCTAACATCAGTTTTACTGAGGTATAGTGCACATGGACCATGAAGAAGTGCCTAATACATCCACAAAGCCTGCAGCCCTCACCCGTGTAGCATTGTAGACTACTTTTATCACCCCCCCCATAGAAACCACACACCCTGTCACTCCATTCCAGATGGTTCCTCCTCTTCCTTCTCCACCTTCTGTCAACAAAAATCTACTTTCCAGTTTATGAACTTGCATACTTGGGGTATTTGGCATACATGAAATCATATTATGTAACCTTTGAGTCTGGCTTCTTTCATTTAGCATAGAGTCATCTTACTCTGTTAAATTGTCTTAAGACTTTTGTAGAAAACCAAGTGACCACAAAATAAAGATTTTTTTTTCAGGAATTTCCATTTTATTCCATGGATCTTTATCTATCCTTGTGTCCATATCACAGTGTGTTGATTATACCTTTAAAGCAAATTATGAAGTAAAGACGTGTCTTCTAACTTTGTTCTTCATCATCATTACTTTGGATAATAAGACTTTTGCATTTCAGCCCAATAAAGAATGTGGCTGGCCTCTGTTCTCATTTCTCAAGAGGTAATCTCTGAGCCATTGGAATTTCTCAGGGGATAGGGGTGTGTTTGTCATGTGTTGTGCTGACAAAGTGACTTGTAGTAATCCCTAAGTTTATGTTGGAAGATGCCTCAGAACCTCAACATGGGGCCCACAAGGCCCATCCCTGTGAGTAAAGGCCTGGGGATATGTGGTCACTCCCTGATGTAGGGGACTTGAGATTGAGCATGACTGAAGACAATGCTTCAGTCAGTTACATTATCATTACATAGTCTGGGCCAGAGAGATAACTCACTGGTTAAGAGAACTTGCTGCAAGCACAAAGGCCTGAGCAGGCCTGAGACCACTTGAGTTTGATTCCCCACCACCTACATGAACATCCAAGTGTGATTACACATGTCTATAATTGTGGTCCTGTGGGGAGCAGAGACCAGAGAATTGCTGGGGCTCATGAAAATAGTAGATCTGGGGAGAGAGAGAAAGAGAGAGAGAGAGGCTCCATTTCAAGGAATCTTCAGTGAGCAATAGAGAAAGACATCTGAGGTAGAAAAGACTACTTGTTAAGTGCTGAATGATAGTAGGGGCTGGTTGTTCCCACACCCAACCCCTTCTTACTCAATGGAACAAATGGTCTCAGACAAGCCCCTGTCCCCCAGAGTGGTCAGAAGGAGGAAATGGTTCAGATGAATTAGGGATTGCCCTTGGCAACCTCACCACATAGCTGACTGCCATGGAACTACATAGCTAATGCTACATATGCTTTTATAAAGTGCCTCCCCCTCTGGCTTGCCTGCTCACTGTGCTGCTATGGAACCCCCTTGCTGCTAGAGTATAACATGAAAGTGCCGGTTGGGAGTGATCCCAGATTTGGTCCCTGGGTAAATACACTCCTCCTTTCCACTCTCAATGGAGTTGGAATAATCATTCCAGAGAAATTCCTGTAATACATCCATAGTTCTCCTCTAGCCTCTGTACACATGCATCTAGGGTACATACATTTGCACACATGTGCATGCATATACCACACCATACACATAGACACAGGTGGAGATCAGTTGAGGAAGACACTTGACATCAACTTCTGACCTACACACATACAGAGAGAGAGAGAGGAACTCCGGACACTGCAGTGCAGATGAGATTCCATGGTGGACAGAACCTTTTAGCACTAGCACGTTTTAATGCATATTGTGGAGCAGCATATTCTGGATAAATAAAAACATTATCCAGATGGAATCCTCCCAGGCTGGGACCCATATGACTTCCCTTTGGCTAGCTGTGTTTCATATATCATGGGGACAATTCCTTCCTTGTGATATTAAAACTCTTGTCACAAGTGTAGCACTCTTCTGAGCCATTCTACTAAGTTAGCAATTCTGAAAGACTCTGTGGGAACCATCCGAATTTCTAGTCAGTTGGCCAGACATAAAGGTCACCTTGGGAATCCATGATGTTATAGCTGGGGTCTGCTGTTAGGGCAGTCTCCTAGAAGAATGCCTTGACCTCCAGCTTGAGTAACCGCACCTAGAACTTCCATATTAATTTTAGGATAGCTTAGCAATATCTACAGAGATAGAGACAGGGAAGAAGGAGGGAGAGACAGTGAAAGAGAAAATGAGAGGAGGAAAAGAAGAAGAAAGAAAAGAAGAGGAAAAGAAAAGAAAGCTTGCACTTTGTTCAGTCTGTAAGTGGACAGGGATAACATTGTCATCTTGAATGTATTAGTCATCTGGTCCATAAACAGGGGATGCTTTTAAATATATTTAAGGTTTATTTCTTTCAGCACTGTTTGGTAATTTCCACTGTATATATTTTCACTTCCATGGTTAAATTTGTTTCTAGGGTTTTGAGGAGGGAGGGGTAGTGGATGTAATTATAAGAAGAACTGTTTCATAATTTCATTTTGTATTATTAATGTATAGAAATATAATTGAGTTTTGCATATTCATCTTGTATCCCTCAACCATGTAGAATTCATTTACTACTTCCAATAAATTTTAAAAGGTATCTTGGGATTTTTCTCTTTATAGCAAATTATTGTCATTTTGGAATAGGCATGGTTTTTATTCTTCTATCCCAATCCAGGTATATTTTATTTTTATTGCCTAGAGACTTTATAGAACTTCAAGAACAATGTTGAATACTAGAGCTAAGGAGTGAGCACCTTAGCCTTATTCTTGATGCTAAGTGGAAAACATTAAGTGGATGTTTCACAGATGGTCTGTATTATGTGGAGGAAGTTCCCTTCCTTTCCCAGCTTGTTGGGTGTTTTCATTAAGAACAGGTACCCATTATTTTTTTCAAAGCCTAGAAAAGAAGATGAATGAAATAACCCTACAAAACAGCAATACATTTAGTGCTTTCCTAGTCCCGCACCTATGTTGTGAGAACTTCAGTATAGACAGTAACCAATTTTAATCAAGGGCCTTTGCCCTGCTAGCATGGGAAACCTTACCATGAGAAAACCAGCTCCTCTGTTCTAATACAAATGTTCTGAAAATCTTACCATACAGAAGCATTGGTCTGCTCCTCATACAAAGGGAGTCCATTAGTCAAGAAGCAAGCCGGTGTGGTGGCATGCAACTTTAATGCCAGTATGTCGGAGGGAGGCAGAGGTAGGAGGATTGCTGTTTGATGCCACCCTGAGACTACACAGTGACTTCCAGGTTAACCTAGGCTAGAGCGAGACCCTACATAAAAAGAAGGAGGAAGATGAGGAGAAAAAGCAGTAGCAGTGGCAGCAGCAACATGGTGGCAGAGAAGGAGCTTGTTACAACGAACTAGCTTATCAGAAGATGGCAGGTATTGTTCAGAGGACCAAAACTAGCTAACAACTTCAAGACTTTGTATAAAAAATTGATGAAAATGAGTGAATTTTTATCCACAGATGGGTGGATGGATGTCACGGTACATCAATCCTGCAGCTGTCAATTTCTTTGGTGCACATTTTGGTGTTGTCCAATGGTCACCACATGTTTTGGATGCTGAAAATCTAAAGAAAGATTACTGACTAGGTCTTATGACTGATGCTCCTCATCTCCCCTTTCACTGGGGTAGTTGATCCTAGCAGCTCATATCTTAATAATTTAGCCAAGGCTTTCCTTTAGAATTTAGAGTGGCAGGCAAAGAGAAAACAAAAACAAAAGGATGATTTGCACAGGACAAATGAATGCATTAGATGACTTCAGGAACATCTCGGGGAAATAACCAAGGGAAGAGTATGGTCGAGCAAGTTACTCCTCTTTTCCTATGTCCTAAGCAACTGTGCCAGCATCTTACATGCAGATGTGTGTAAGCGTACGCTTGCAAGCGCACACACACACACACACACACACACCTTATCTTAGACAAAAAAATGGATTTTTTCCCCTTGTCTGACTGATCAGAATACAAAACAGTTAATGTCTCCAAGAAAGTTGTCCTTAACTTTGGACAAAAGTGGTGAGATTCCTCCTGCCTCCCACTCAGTTGCCCTGCAACTAAGTCATCTGATGAAAATATGTGGGGAAAGTGTTCCTGATTTCTCAATTATGAGCAGAGAAAGGGCCTGAAATTAGAAACCATTATTTTGGAGAAGTATCTTTATAGTTCAAGGAAAAAAATCTACTTCTTTTAATTGATGTGATAGTGAAATATTTGTTTGATCTTTATGTAGCTCCCTGGAATGCGCCTCTTAAAAGCCTTTGATTTTGTAAGTTGTGAATTGTCATTCTGTATGCTAAGGATTCGACTGGTAGATGGAGCCATGTCTCCAGAAGGGCCAAGATGGGATTCAAAGGTTGGGACTCTCAGCCCCGGCCCCTAACCTCAGTGAGGGGACGACTTAATATTTAAATTGATTTCCACTGGTCAAAGATTTAATCAATCATACCTATTCAATAAAGCCTCTGAACAAAACACAAAAGATTGGCCTGGGAGCTTCCAGATAGCTAGACACAGAAGTTCTTCAAGTGCAGTGTCCACGGGGCACATGAGAGCTTTGTGCCCATCCTACAGCCCTCATCCTGGGCATCTTCCACCCATGTCCTTTACAGCAAGCTGACTTCAGCTGTTTTCCACTTTCAACCCCTTTTTGCCTAAGAAATTTTTACATTATCCTATACATTAAATATTTATTGATAATAAATCATCAATAAATTTGTTTTAAACCAATTCTTTGGTACCCATATAATTTTATCATTTATTAAAGCCTAAAACCAATTTGTATACTGATGAGATGAATGTGCTTACTTATGGTATAAAGAATTAAATTTTGTCTGAATATTTGATGCTGCAGGACACAGAACATACAGTTGATAGTTTAATTTCATAATTGTGATTGCTAAGAACACAGTTTCACACAAAAAAAATGTAGAACAAAATGGGAGAAGTGTGTCTAAGGTCAGTTTAGAAATTGTAGAAAAATCTGTCTTAATCTTAAGCCAAAATTCATTGAACAGCTTTTTATGAAGCTGAAGTCAGCAATTTAAACAGTAATTTAAAAAACCAAACACTTTATCATAATGAATCCAGAGAATACTTTATTGGATAGGTATGGTTGAGCAAATAATTACCATGCTGAGAATGATGGCAGAAAAATGTTTTCCATAATTAAATCATATTTCCCCAGGGGAGAAAATTTGTATATACAGTAAAAATACTGCAATTCTTAACATAAGATACTCTCAAATCTGAGCGGGGTATTTCAGGAAGTGTTTGTTGGCATTGTATGGTGAGATGGCCACGTGCAGTTCAGACCTAAGGCTGAGGTGAGATCATGTGATACAACACAGGCAAGTAGTGCTAGAAACGCCTGGGGTTCATTACATGTTTGATTTTCAATTAAGTTTTGGCCACTGTTCATTTAGACATCCTTTACTGTTGCCAAATTTTTCACAAACTCCACATGCAGTTACAGGGCCCTATATGGGGTCATGATACACAGTCTGAGGAGCTGGGCTTTATAGTGAGCTAGTGTTTCCTTATGTTCTATAAGCTGTTGAGGAAATTCTTGAACCCAAGGAAGTGTGGTAACCTTGAATTGCATCTGTTTGGCCAGAAGCTCTGGAGACCCAAACTTGCTACTGCTGGCTGGAGTGAAGGACAATTGTGTGAGACAGAGCTCTTAGGTTATGGCTTCTGATGTCATCTCCAGGTAGACAGTGTCAGAACTGAGATAGAGAATATCTGGCTGGTACTATTGACTGGTAAAGGGTTATCTGAATGGGTGGGAAAACCCCTTACATCTGAGGTCATAGATGTCATCAGTATTGAGAAAATGTGTTTTTCCTCTCTAAATCATCAATTAGGGTCAGAAAGACATGTTGACAACTTCCCCCAAACAGGAGGTGCTTAGGAACTCCTTGTATGTGTGTGAGTCAACTCCCATGTTACTTCATGAATTCTTATAAGTCACGGAGCTCATCTATGCTGGAAGAACATTTTTCAAAAGGAAACAGTGAGTGAAGCTGCACCAGAGACAGCAAACACCAGAAGAGTTACTTACCAAAAGAAAAAGCTATAATTGTGTTGTTGTTGTGTCACTGAAAACTCCATTCCTGCATCTATTCTGATTGATTGGAATGGCTGCCTTGTGTGGCTGTGCCAGGGTGAAGGGACACAGTGCAGCCATCAATTAATCATGCCTGGCAGGGCCAAAGGCAACCAGCTTGACTTTTTTTTCCCTCCAAGGTAATTAGCAACAAAAGGTTGTGTGCTTGTTGCCCAGGAAGCCATATGGGGAAAGGGGAAAGTATTCCAGGAAGAGACTGAAGAAAAGGGAGGAAGCAAATGAAAAGAAAATTGGTGGGGAAAAGCAAGAAGAAATGAAGAACAAAGTAGGATTGAGATTTGACTGTGAAGTGTAGAGCTCTATAGTTGCAAATATTTCTGGATAAAATCCAGGAAAAATACACTTAGTCTGTATGACCTAGGAAACTCCAAGATAACTGTGATAGGCTTTTGTGCTGTATTCTGAATAGATAAATGGCATGGTTTTGTGACCTCAAAGAACACAGTTTTGATTCTTCCACATGTATCTAGAACTGTACACTGGGACAACATGGTATGGGAGGTTTTTAATCTCCCTCTGTGGCCATTCCCTTTTGCCTTGGCTGCAAGAGATGCCCTTGGGAAGCAATATCTCCTAGCTAGTGTTAGGATGAACCAAAGCGCCTGGAAATTATGGCAACCTCAGCAGCCCTTCCAAGCTGGTGTACCATGAAGGGGTAAGAGTGGGTGATGGGGAAAATAAAAATACCCAGTTATGCTTAAACAAGACATGGATGGAAGTTTTAATGGTATGTGCTTTCTAGGCAGTCAGGCTAGGGAGCAAGTGCTGGTTGTGCATATGATAGTTAGAAGGCTTTGGACAATGTTTTACTTCACCTTTGTATGTTTTATATGTAAAAATGGGTTGATCATAGTGGCTGACTCACAGGATCAGTAGAAATAAATGAAATGGTGTATGTCATGTGCATGCAATTGTGTATGTATAATATTTCAATATTTTACCAGATTTCATACACAAAACATTCCAGGCATCTGGTAAAATGTCTTCAGTATAGACTGGAGGTTATTTCTTCAACCCTAGGATTTCTTTGTGTGTGTGTGTATCACATGTGTATGAAGACATGCCCACCCCATGTGCACATGTGCAGAGGCCAGAGGAAGATGTTAGGTGTCCTCCTTTGTCACTATTAGGTCTTATTTCTCTGAGACAGTCTCTCACTGAACCTGGAGCTCCCTGTTGTCTCATTAGCCTGGCTGACCAGGATCCTCCTGTCTCCACCTCCTCATTGATGGAGTTACAGGCATGCATAACCATGCCCAGCTTTTTGTTGTAGCTGCTGGGATTGAACTCACAACCTCAACTTGTTCAACAGGGCTCTTACCTACTGAGCCATCTTCCAGCCCCCAATCCTAGGTTTTCTAATGTAAACCTTCCCCATGAATTAACTTCAGGCTGGAAAGATGGAACATTGATCAAAGGTTTGTGGGACTTGGCACACATAGCCAGGAAAAGGTGTTTGACAAAAAAATTCCCCACCCCTCCCTGGGGCCTGGTCAAGGACTCTGGATGTGGTGTCAGCTGCTTGCACTGAAGGGCCCATGACTAAAGTAGGAATCGCCAAGTCTTCACAAGCTTGGTTGTTCACTGTCAATTCAATTGTCCCTTGATGTGTAACTTCTTAAATTTTCCAGCATTTGTGATAGTGCCCATTAATTGGCTTCAGTTGCAAATTGGAAAAGATAAAGTCTGCGAGTCTTGTGCTCACTCTCCTCAGGCTCAGCTAAACATTCCCAAGTTTCAACCAGAAGGACCTCTTGATTTACAATTACGCCATGATGGATTACCTGAAAACTCAACCTTCAGGCAAACTGTGATTAACTTGACCAAAGACATCTGGGAGAGCCATCCATGGCCTGAAATTATGATCTTAGCATTCTCGGCTGAAACTAGACACCACTGGAATTGCCTTCCTGCAAGACGCCAGCACAGAGGCCTTTGTTGGCTCTCCCAGCAGTTTTTTTCAGTTTTTTTTTTTTTTTTTTTTTTTGAGCTGGTCAGCAAAAAACAACAACAACAACAAAAAACACAGTTCCTTAGGGACCATGCACAAAGAGACATCAATGACTTTCCTGCTTTACAGAAGTTGTATTTTAGGAAGTAAACTTCATCTTGCTCAAATTCTGGGAGAAAAACAATTAATGCCTCAGTGATTACCAACTGCTGACTAAGTAGGTTCGTCAGAGCCATGGACTAAATATAATATTTAACACAGGGAAAATCATATGCTCACAATTAGCTGTGCTGTACTGCTGGGTCCTGTAAAATTGCAACATGCTGTCAGGGTTCATTTTCTGTGGCTCTTATCAGAAAACAAAGGTCAAAGTGGAATGCAAAGCAGGCACACAGGTGCTAACACAAGTAATTGATCAGCCTGAAGAAGAAGCGGGCTCCCCTGGGTTCTCAGGAGCCCTGGAACTTGCTCTTGTATTGTGCTGGGGAGCCAGTGATCCAACAGTGGCCCTAGAAATAGGACTTGGAAAGAAACTAAAGACATTTCTAAAATACTTGATAAACCTTCCCTCCCAAATGATCCTTTCAAGAAACTATTTGGGCATAAATAATGAAGCTTCAGAGACACGCTCCTCTGTCTTTTCCTCTCTCTCAGTCAATACATGGGCCTCTAATACCAGTCATTTGTTCTAAGGGGATTTGCAATTTGTTTCTCTTAATTCTGTTGGACCCAAACTCTGTAGTCATAAGGACAAGAGCCTGCACAGCACATGCCCTGGGTGATGTGGCTCACTCGCGGAAAACAAGTAACCAAGTTCATCTATTTACTTGATATTTGGGCTGTCTCTTAGATATAGCAAATGGGTGAAGTAGAAGTACCTAGGTTTGGAGCTGGAGACATAGTTTGATGGGTTAAATGCTCACCTTTCAAGTATGAAGACCTGAGTTTGATTCCCAGAATCCATATAAAAGTACGTACTTGATTGTAAATGCCTATAATCCTAACACCAAGGAAACAGAGACAGGAGGATCAATGGGGCTCACTGGTCAGATAGTCTAGCCTAATTAGTGAGCTTCACATCACTGAGAGACCCTGTCTCAAAAAGAGGTGGACTGTGTTCTTGAGGAACAACACCTGAGGTAGTCCTCTAGTCTCCATGTGCACATACATGAACACAAACACCTACCTGCATACACACACATATGAAAACATACACATTAAAATTTAACAAAGAAGAAGTAGCTATGCTCATAAAATTAGCCAAATATCTAAAAGGGCCAAGAACAATGAAACAGACAAACAGGTAAAATCATTTGTTCCCAGGAAATTTCTAGGAAAGAGTGAAGGCTTTTCATTTTAAAAAAATAAAACCAGTCAAACTCATCCTTTCAGAAGAAAATAAACATATATTAGGGATTATAGTTAACTCTGAGACATAGTGGAGGGCAAAGAATGGCTTTATGAACATTGAAAATTTTAACTAGAGTTTATACTCTAAAATGAATTGGAAGTAGTTTCTTTCAAATCAGAAAGAATAAATGGACCAAGCCTGCAACAGATGGCCCTTAGGGGCCACACTGACACCACATCCAAACCACAGCATCACAGAATTCTAAAAAGGTTAGTATAATGAGTTCAATTTAAAACTTTAAGTTTGAATCTTCTGAGAAAATAATAGTTTTTATAGAATATTCTAAAGAAAAGACTTTATTAAAATAAAAAAATAACTGCGATGGGACCTCTTGTACTTTCATAATGGCGATGTCATATACTCATAGACCTCAAGTTCAGGCAAACGTTTTTAATGTATTTACCTAAATCCATGTCTATTTCCCAGTGTATTAGAAGGATAATCACATTCCCTTTAGGTATTTCTCTTAAATGGTGAATTCCTGTTTCTCCTGATTTATCCATGAAGGAATAACCAGGGGCAGAGACTGTAGTTGTTTGTGGCCACTGGTGGCCTTATGTCAACACGCTATCTCCCTGTCCCTAATGCCCCTTCTGCTGAATGCACTGGCAGCAAAGAGAAAGATAGCAACCTGATATGCCCCTTCTGTGGTACCAAATGTGGCTCATGGTTTGTGTTTTCACTCACTAATAAAGGCAGATGGTGCTTTCAGAAGAGGATAGGAAAATAATACTGATGATTCATTTGAAGAAAATACTTACTTTCATACTTCACAGCGTATACAAATAACTTCTGGATGGATGAAGGAACAAAAGTGAAGACTAGAATTACAATTAAGAGAAAATCAAGATTTGTTTTATAAGCTAGATGTGGGGGTGGTCTTCACAAGGATGGTGAAAAAACCCAGACCATCTAAGGGAAAAGAAAATCAGCCTTGATGGCTTCACAGGAAAGAAAATATCTCTAGAATGCATGACAAAACCATAAAGGACATTAGAATATATTTTTCAAAAGCAGTGTGGGTGAAAATCTTTGCAAAGCACGTAACTGCATAGACAAAGCATGTGCTAGAAAAAGGGTCAGATGGGCCTGGGGAGATGGCTTAGTAGATAAAGACCTCATCACTTAAGGCTGAATATCTAGGTTTGATGGCCAGACCCCATGTAAAAAACCAGAAGCCAGGATGGGTTTCTGTAATCCCAGCACCCTGGTGCTGATGCTGATAGTGAGGTGAGAGGTGAAAACAGGATGATTTTCCCGGAATCTCATGGTGAATGCATCAAAGAACAGCTGAGCAAGAATCAAAGAGAAACCCTGCTTCAAACAAAGTGGAAAAGCAAGGACAGAGCTGAAAGTGACGCTCTGACCTCCACACTTGTATTCACACACATATACATGAACATCCCACACCATGCACACAAAATAAAAGTAAAAAGTAAAGATAATAAAAAGGGCAGGTATGTTAGACACAAACACTCATGACCAACCAACACTGGAAATAGTAGCCTCACCAGTAGTAAGAAAAACACTGTGGAAAAGAAAAATAAAGTTCCATATGTGTTTACTTGTTCCAGTCAGGGTTGCAATGCTGGCAGAAATCACCCTACCAAGAGCAGCTTTTGGGGGGAAAGGGTTTATTTTGGCTTACAGACTTGAGGGAAAGCTCTATGATTGCAGGGGAAAATGATGGCATGAGCAGAGGGTGGACATCACCCCCTGGCCAACATAAGGTGGGCAATAGCAACAGGAGAGTATGCCCAACACTAGCAAGGGGAAACTAGCTATAATACCCATAAGCCCACCCCAACAATACTCTGCCTCCATGAGGTGTTAATCCCCAAATCTCCATCATCTGGGAACCTATCATTCAGAACACCTAAGTTTATGGGGACACCTGAATCAAACCACCACATTCTGGCCATGGCACCCATAGACTGTTAACCACACATGATGTAACATGTAATTCATTCATACAACTTTAAAAGTCCTCATAGTTTTTATCAATTCCAATGATGATCATACATCCCCATAGTCTGAGATCTTTTAACTGAGCCATAATACCAAAAAAATCCCCCAAAACCCATAATGGCACAGAATAAACATTCACACTGCAAAAGATGGCATTGAGCATCGCAAAAAAAAAATATTCAACAGATACAAGATATAAATAGGGCAAACATCAAACTCTGTAGCTCCAAGTTCAGCAACTCTAGTCAGTGACAAATCTTCAAGTCCGATAATTCTAACTAACAATGAGTCTCTGGAGATCCAATTCCACCCCTTCAGCTAGGCTACTCACAGTCCTGAAAAATTTCACCCAGCCCAGCAGCTCTTCTTATCAGCTGTCTCATCTCATGGTCCCAACATCTCTACAGGGTCTCCACTGCAACCCACAGTCCATCCTCACAGCTTCATCAGGTCTCCATGTAGGCAAACCAGCTTCACACTGCCCATAGCCATTTCCAAAACACAAGACTGTGTTGCAAATTCAATGACTCTCTCTGTCCTGCATTTCTTATATTCCTTAATAACAGGTGGGCTGCCAATTTGTTAATCCAGAGGGAATAAAATAGACTTTTAAGAACAGGACACTCCTTGGCCATTCAGACCCCTTCAAAATGGTTTACAGTCTTCTTGTTGCCCAAATGCAGATCAGCTGGCACAATTTTAATGGTTATAATTGCATATAATTGCAGCTGAATGGGCAGAAGTTTCAGCCCAAAGATTTTATTTCTGTGCCATATCCCTCTGCTCATATCAGTCTATTTCTATGCAAAGCAACCCTGCACAAGTTCTCAGGACACAGGCATAACAGTAAGCCTCTCACACAAACTGCTTCTAGCCCAGTCCAGACAAAGTTCTTTCTCATCCTCATAGGCCAAACCTCACAGTCCATAGTTCTTACTGCATTCAGGTCTTTCAACTCTGCCCAGAATGATCCATCAAGCTGTACTTACATCACTGCAAGGTGTCTCTTAACCCAAGGTTTCAAATCCTTCCACATTACTCTTAAAAATCAGTTCCAAAAGGCCAAAGCCATACAATCAGGTGTCTAGCAGCAATCCCACTCCTCTGGTACCAACTTCACTGTTACAGTCAGGTTTGCATTGCTGGCAGAAATCACCTGACCAAGAGCAGCTTTTGGGGAAAAAAGGATTTATTTTGGCTTACAGACTTGAGGGGAAGCTCCATGATGGCAGGGGAAAATGATGGCTTGAGCAGAGGGTGGACATCACCCCCTGGCCAACATAAGGTGAAAAATAGCAACAGGAGAGTGTGCCTAACACTGGCAAGGGGAAACTGGCTATAATACCCATAAGCCTGCCCTCAACAATACACTCTCTCCAGGAGGCGTTAATTCCCAAATGTCCATCAGCTGGGAACCTAGCATTCAGAACACCTAAGTTTATGGGGTCTCCTGAATCAAACCACCATCCCACTTGACTGGCAAAAATGAAAACGTTGAGCTGGAGAGATGGTTCAGTAGTTACGGTGCTTGCCTGTGAAGTCCAAGAACCCAGCTTCAATTTCCCAGTACCCACATAAGCCAGATGCACATGGTGGCACAGGTGTCTTAAATGCGTTTACAGTGGCTAGAGGTCCTGGAGTGCCCATTCTCTCTCTCTTCTCTCTCTAGCTCTCTTTCTCTCTCTCAAATAACTAAATCAATAAATATATTTTATGAAATAAATATATTTCATGAAAACAAACGACCATAAATGTGGCAAGGATGCGGAAAAAAAGGAACCCTTCTACGCTATTGGTGGGAATGCAATCTGGTCCAGCCATTGTGGAAATCAGTGTGGATGTTCCTGAGACAGCTAAATATAGATCTACAATATGACCCAGCGATACCACTCCTAGGCATACATCCTAAGGACTTGTCTCACTACCTTAGAGATACTTGCTCAAACATGTTTATTGCCATTCTATTCACAATAGCTAGGAAATGGAACCATCAGTCCCTCAACTGATGAGTGAATAATGAAGATGTGGCACATTTACACACTGGAGTTCTACTCAGTGGCAAAGAAAAATGAAATTATGAAATTTGCAGGGAAATGGATGGATCTGGAAAGGATTATACTAAGTGAGGTAACCCAGGCTCAGAAAGCCAAACGTCACATGTTCTCTCTCATATGTGGATCCTAGCTACAAATAGACAGACTTGTGTGTGAACTGGAACCAAAAATTGGTGCCAGAAACCAGTAAGCTGGTAAAAGGCTATAAGGGACGGAGGAAAGGGAAGGACTGAAGTGTATGGTATTGCACATATGTAAGTGGAAGGACTGGTTACAAAGAGGGAATACTAACCAAGGCCATGGGTAGAGAATGCATAAAAAAGAAGGGGCAGGGAGGGTCAATCTAATTTCAAAAGATTGTGAATAAGACTTATGTAAAACTACTTTTTTGAATAATGGTACATCTAGAAGCGGTAGACTGTTACTAGAAAATTTTCAGTACCTGGGATGGGATACCTTCCAGTGAGTTGTTGGCCAAAGGTTGTAGCCTCCAAAAAACCAAAGCCCTTGGTTTCCCTGAGAAACAGATAGTAAGACCCTATTGCTGAAGACATCTCTTGCCTGAGAGGCAAGGTCACTTGAAAGCAAGCTGGTGCTGAGCAGAAAACCTTCTCCCTTAGACCAGCCAACTGAAAGCTGGAAAAAGCTGCACTGCATTGTTGAAGTCATCAGCAGTGAAAACAGTTTGAATATTCAAATTTTGACATCAAAGACTGAACGGGTGCAATAGTGGCATGTTTTATTTAATAACTGCTCTATAATTGGACTAAAGGCCCTCTCTACGGGAGTGTAAAACCTGGTACTGAAAAACAGTCTTGTTGGTAAGGTCATAAGCCTTAGGGGTATAAAGCATGCCCTTATCTAAATGTATATACTATTCCCACCAAGCTGCCCGGAAAATACTACACTTAATGCTCATATTCACATATTAATGCTACTCTCACTTCACAGCAGAGCAGACCACTGGGATGATCCAAAAGGCAACATAGTGCTGCAAGCACTGAAACATCTCTGTCCCACAGGATAGAATGGAAGAGCCAAAAGGATGCAACTGCCCAGAACCTGATATATGACCTTGCTGTGCCTAACAATACCTCCGCAAGACCCTCTAGTAGAAGTAAAAGAGGATGACATCATATTAAAGTCAGAGAATAATGGAGAGTACAGAGGATGTTCTAAAGGGAAGGGGGAGGGGAGGGAAAAAACGCACCTTTGGTAGGTGTATGTTTTAGTTGTCAATAAATATTAAAAAAATAAAAAATAAAAAAAAAATAAAAAAAGTTTGTGAATCTTGAGTATTGGCTTACTAAAAGCCTTTGTTGACTGCTTTGGTTGCATCTCCTGCTGAATTTTTATTTAATAAATATTGAAGTGTAAAATGTGCATAAATGCAGTGTTGCAAGAACAGGATCAAAGTTGAGTATTTCTCAGGGGACACTGCAAGAGTCAGAAATCAAAGTAGTACAGAGCATGGAGAACTAGTTATAAAAAAATGAATTAAGGTGTATGGTAGATGCATCCATTGTAAAAGCACTTGTCATGTAAGCATGAGAACCAAAGTTAAGATCCTCAAAACCACATAAATGCTAGGCAAGTATGGCAGTCGTCCTGTAATGCCAACTCTCAGGAGGCAGAAATGGGATCTACAGGACAAGCTGGCTAGCTAGACCAGCCAAATTGTGAGCTCTAGGTTCAAGTGAGAGACGTTGCCTTAGTAGGTGGGAAATGATCAAGGAAGATTCCCAACATTAACCTCTGGCCACCACATGCATGTGGACACATATGAACATATACATACATGTGTTCCCAAACACATGTGACCATGCACACAACAAATAACTATGGAATTAAAGAGAAGGATGTAGGAAGAAGGAGGCCAGGAGATAGAGAAGAAGAGGAGACTTTCAAATGACCTAAGAAAGGTCACATGAGGACTGCTTTGAGTGCCCAGAGCAATGGCCAGGGAGTGGATCTGGGGCTACAATCCTCTCCCGTTTGCTTGTTTATGGAACCTACATTTCACTGTTGAAGCAATCACCTGAGACTCTTTGGTTCCTCACAGTCAGCAGCCCTCACTCCCCACTGTTTACATCTGGATAATGTCACTCATTTATGCTTTTGACCTGGCCTCTGTAAAACGTTTTTGTGCCCTGTAGATTAAGCCTGCATCGTTTATAGTGCAAGAGAACAAGACACTTAGACCAGGGGTGCAACTTGATCTCCTTCCTCCTCTCCATACGTCTCCTGGAGGTTTGGTAAAGGGTAAAATGATTCTCCAAACAGATAAGAGGTAACTCACCCCACAGCTATGCACATCCCTGGCTAGGCTGGCACCTGAATGTATATACCCATGGACACCAACCTGTTCCCAGGACAGTCTCAGTCAAAGAAATATAAAGATGGCTGGACAACACAAAAGGAAGCATGACACATTCCTTTTGCATGACCAGCCCACTTTCACACGTCTTTGAAAGTCAACTTCTCAATGGCACTGGGTCAGACCCCCTGCTATGATTTTTAGATGTTTCCCCCTAAAATTCTTACATTAGAAACTTAATTTGTAAGCTCATATGTCAATGATATTTACAAGCAGACAGACCCTTTGGGAGGTAATTAAGATGTAATGAGATCATGAGAGTGGAGTGCCCCCTGATGACTCTAATGGTTTTATAAGAAGAAGGGAGACCTGAGCTGGCAAGCATGCTGTCTCACCACGTGATGCCCTGAGTCCTTTAGAACACAGATAGCCCTTGCCAGATACTGGGAAGAGCTCAGCAGACCCCCTAGCAAGTACTTGTACATCACAGTCTCCAGAAAGCCAAATGAACTTTTATTCTTTATGCTTTACTTGGTTTCTGGCCTGGGACAATGGTCCAATGAGTGAAGCGCTTGTTACATAATCCTAAGGAGCTGAGTACAAATCCCAAGAACCCATGGAAAGCTGGATGTGGTTGTGTATGTCTGTAATCCCAGCACTCCCATAGAATGAGATGTAGACAGAAGAATCCCAGAAGCTCATAGGTCAGCTTCCCTGACATAAGCAATTACAAACAAGAGATCCTGCCTTAAACACGATGGTAGACAAGGACTAACACCAGACGTTTTCTGACTTCTGCACATATGCCAGCACTCACACATGAGCATGCACTCACACACAAGCATGTACACACACACACACACAAAAAAATATTACTCCATCTCAAGCATTTGCTCTCTCTTGATCCTCTTACCATGCTCTATTTTTCCATAGCATAAAATATTATACTTTCACTTCTTATATTTATTCTTCACCCATTAGAATTTAAGCTCCTCTAGAATAAACATGATTTTTGCCTGCTTTGTTCCTTGATATATATAATCCAGAGGATTTTCAATAGTTGAAGAAAGAAATGGGTGAAAGAGTCATTAACAAAGACTGAATCTGTTAAATGTCTAGCAAAAAGCATAGATTGGCACTAAAAGATTAATGAAATGGGAATGTTATTTTTTTTTCCAAGTGAGGGTACATCCCTAAGGTGTGAGGGGTCTTGGTTTGCCTGAAGATTGTTTTATTCTTTTATGCTAGATTCATACAGATTAATGTCAAACGTACACAATTTAATAACATCACTTCAGAAATGAAGACAATATTCAACTTTTGACCCTTTTTTGAACTCTTGCATTTGTTTAGCCAAGAAAATGGATGGACCCATTAGAACCAGGTATTTGGAATTACTTTTCAAAATATTGCTTTGGAACTCATAACTGCTTTTAATTACTGTGCTGATAATTTAAGCACATAAAAAAGCAAAACTAATTGGACAAGTATTAAGTACTTTCTGACAATGAACTCTAATGCTGTCAGACAAAAAGTGCAAGTCTGTATTTCCCAGCTGTTTTAAGTCTCAGAGCTGAGCTGAGCATCCTGAAAATGTGTGCTCCTTCAGGGAAGATCATTAGCACCCAGGGGGAATACTCACGTTGGAAAAAAACCTTTTTTTCCCATCATCACAGGAGATTGCAACCACAGTAAACTAAAAGGCAGGAGGCACAGAGAAGTAGGTATTCTGGAAATGTAATCTTAGTTAAATAGAAACCAGAAGCTATCTCCTCTCATCAAGACCAGTTTTGCCCCATCCTTCTATGCTAGGAAAATTTGAAAAGGAGATAACAATAACTCTCATCTCAAATTTGAGTCAATTTACCTTTTGTGATTTCTGGCAGCATTTATTGGTTTAAGGCTTCTACACATGAGTGTATACTGAGTTAAACGTATTTCATCATACTCGGGTTTTTGGTATATATAATTTTAACTACTATTGCTTTCTGACTTAAAATGAACATATGATCATTGTAGAGAATTTGTGTTTCAGTGTTTTGTGTGTGTGGTCTGTGTGCAAGTGTGTATACTTGTTTGTGTGTATGGGGGTACACGTGTGTAACTGCATGTGGAGACTTCAGGCACTCTCGTCAACTGCTCTCCCCCTTATTTTGTTAATTTTTTAAAAAATATATTTTATTTATTTATTTGAGAGATAGAAAGAGGGAGAGGGAGATAGAGAGAGAAAGAGAATGGGCACGCCAGGGCCTCCAGCCACTGCAAACAAACTCCATATATATGCACACCCTTGTATATCTGGCTGACATAGGTCCTGGAGAATCAAACCGGGATCTTTTGGCTTTGCAGGTAAATGCCTTAACCAGTAAGCCATCTCTCCAGCCCTCACCTCATTTTTTGAGACAGAGTATCTTACTGAACCTGGATCTCATGGATTCAGCTAGAAGCAAGCTAGTAAGGCCAGGGAATTTTCCTGCCTCCATCTCCTCAGCACTAGGATTACAGGCATGCACCACCACATCCAACTTTTACATGAGGGTTAGGAATCCAAGCTCTGGTCCTCATGCTTACACAGCAATCATTACCAACTGAGTCATATTCTCAGCCCTAGGGATTTTTATTTTAAGTACAAAGTAAAAAATGAAATCAACAGTAATTTCACCATACCATTTTTTTCAATATTTGTATGGGGAAAGTGGGGGGGGGGAGATAGGGAGAAGGGATTTATTTTGTTCATTGTTTTATGGGGGGAGGGCTTTGAGGTATAGTTTCACTCTAGCCCCGGCTGACCTGGAATTCACTATGTAGTTTCAGGGTGGCCTTGAACTCACATGAACCTCCTACCTCTACCTTCTGAGTGCTGGGATTAAAGGTGCCATGCCTGGTAAGAAGAGATGTTTTATCCATTGGTTTTATCCATTGGCCCTGTAAGTTTCACTGATCCCCCCAGTTTTAAAACACAGCATCATTTTCCATCTTCTCTGAAGTAATTCAGAGGTAATTCATTGTGTTTTTATTATTAAAAATTGGGTGTCAAACCATACAATATCAGCACAGAGCATGGAGAGACCTGGCTGGAATCTGGAAGAGAGTCAGTCTCCAGACAGTTAGCCCATCTAGTGCTGGAATGTGCTGCATGAGCTACTGGGGGAAAGTGGCCAACATCTGTCCAAGCAATTCAAGGTCTAAGCTACGCAGAAGCAAACAACCTGACGCAATGCTCACACAAGTGCAATGGTGGCACACAGCCATGGTGGGTAACCAACCGTTCTTGGATTGGCTAACAGAGCCACTCAGTGGAAAGAAACCCATATCTGGAACTGGGAAACAAGTCAGAATCATATCAGATAATGATTTTGCTTTCCAATATCAAGCTCTCACTAATCTTGGGCTACAAAATTAAATTCTCTCTAAACTAATAATGGTTATTCCATTTAACCTGTGCTTACTTCATTCTCCATTGGAGAATCTGCTTCTCTTTTTCAGACAGGAGGGGGACCTGAGGAGATAAAACAACCCATTGCACTTCATCAAGGCCTCAGCTGAAACCACAGAGGAACTGGGGAATGAGCAAGAGTGCTGCTTTCTCGGTGAACCTGATTTCAGCACAAGGGTAAAGGAGATAGACACTGAGGACACTCATCACCTACCACACCAGAAATCCAGAGGCTCCCAAGAGCCCATCACTGAAGTGGATTTAAAATGCACCCAACATGGCTCAGGGAATTTTGCAGAAGAGGGGACAGAAATATTGTTAGAGCCACAAGTTGGGACATTATGCACACAGACATTGCCTCTCCCCCATAACTGATTGCTGTTCCCACAATGCATGACCCATAATCCCCAAGGGATGACCTGCATCCCCAACGAGGAGGGCCCCTTTGGAAAAGGGGCAGGGATGAGGAAAAGGATGGTACCAACATGTATTGATTACATACTAAGTATGTCCATAACTAATAAAAATAAATTTAAAATAAATAAGTAAACAAATAAAAATCAGGAGTCAAGATGAGATTACTATGATATAGCAATTTGAACAGTCCCACTAAGTAGGACATAAGTGAATGTCATTAACAAAACCATTGCTTCACTATGCCTCTTGTTAATGTGCATACAGTACCCCTAGGAAAAAAAAAACTTAAACATAAACTAATTACATTTAGGCCTCTACTATATAAAAATTTTGCACATATTTTAAAATATGCATACAATATTAAAATGAAGGATGACATAAAAAGATACATGTATGTAAATTTATATATATCCACATATGTATCCTAATTTATACATGAAGCCATGTATTTTCATGTGTATACACATAAATACAGAGTTATATTTTTATATGTATGTGATATAAATATATAAACTCTAATATCTTCTCTCTGCATCTCTGGTATATTCCTTTAAGCCAGTAAGTTTTAAAACTACTAGCTAAAGAACACACTTTGTATCTTCATGTAGTTTAGAACTAAAAATGGGCATTGTTGATATAAGTTGAATTATTCTACAAAGAACATCTGAGCTATGCATGCAAACAGTAACCATTACTCATGAGAGGATAAACAAGTAAAATATGTACGAAGCTTACATACCATGATTGATTTCAAATCTGGGGGTTTTAGGTAAGGGATAGAATAAGGATAGAAAGCTGTTCTTGTTCAGAGGCATCTCAGAATTTTAAGAAATGTGTAAAGGCAGTATGGAAGGGGTGGACCAAACATTGCTGGGATATTGTTTCCTGGCATGAAAGATTGTGAGAGAAGATGTGTTCTTGTGAGTGAAAAGCCACATGAAAGCATAATGCAAGCACCAGATGGTCTGAGAGGGACAAAGTCATTTTGTCAGTCTAAGGAAGAGACAGGTTCTTTGCAAGATACTGACAGCTCATTGTTTTTCTAGATTACCACGAAAAGTCCGAGTGTCAACCTATGTTTGCTATTTTTTTTTAAGAGTCCCTTGAAGTAAAGTTGTTTCAAGTCAATTTTTACAGAAGAATGAGTGAAGTTCATTTGCTATCCACAAAAACTAAAAGGATTTCCACCAGTGGCTTCTTGCCTTTGAGGGTAATTCTCATCTTGGGAGAAAAAAAGCACAGATTGTGCGAGACTCCAGTGGCTGAGCAGGAAACTTGAGGTTGTACAAAATCAAAAGACAGAAAGAAGCCTGGTGATTCCAGAACACATATTTTACCCTAAGCCTTACAATTTACATCTTTTTTTCTCTATGTTATTTACTTTGCTTTGTTCCCCACTTAAGATGACCACCCTGTTATCCTAAGATGTTCTTGAAAATTAGTCTTGGAAGCATCCCTTTTTCTCCCAGGTTCTAATCCTTATTTCCCTCCAGACCAGAATCCAACAAGAATGGCCACCTGCACTGTGTTTTACTAGCCACCCCCCCAAAAAAAAGGAGAGAAACATAGTCTCACAGATATGCAGGAGCCCCATAAAACATCTGGGAGCTTCTCTCTAAAGTATGTTCACAGTAGACACTTGGATGCAATCAACTTTCTCTCTTCAAATATAGTTTTATTCTGTTTTGGTGGCTTCTGCCTCTTCCTGTCTTCTATTTAAGGTCGAGATAAGTGAGTTTTCCACCAGGAGTGCCATGTGGCCTGGCACTATAAGCCACACTATCTTGTCCTTTGCTTATATGCTTCAGGGGCTGATTTCACACTGATCCTCCTTGTTGTGTTCATAGTGGTCCTTCACCTTATAGAATGAAGACCAAATGATAGAAACTTTATTTTTTGTTTTTTGAGGTAGCCCAGGCTGACCTGGAATTCACTATGTTATCTCAAGATGGCCTTGAACTCATGGTGATCCTCCTACTTCTGCCTCCTGAGTGCTGGGATCAAAGTCATGCACCATCATGCCCAGATTGATAGAAACTTGTTTATCAGATAGTGTCATATAGTTCAGTTAGCAAAGGATGACCTTGAACCTCTGATCCTCCTACCTCTACCTCCCAAATTTCTACACACCATCATTCCTAGTTACTCAGTTCTAGGGATGGAACCCAGGACTTACTGAGTGCTAGGCAAGTACTCTACCAACTGAGCCACATCTCCAACCCAGACAGAAAATTTTGCAAACCTTTTACAATGGGAAGAGTACACTAGCCACTCTTCTGTGTTGGTGGGTTCCATATCTATAAATCAAATGACCATAGATTTAAATTTGGGGGGGGGAAACTGTATCTGTACAGAATATGTTAAGACATTTTTCTTGCCATTGTTCCCTAAACAGTACATTATAACAATCATTTCCATAGCATTTACCTTGCATTAGGTACTATAGGCAATCTAGAGAGATGCTGAAGTACAAGGGAGGATGTGTGCAGATTATATGCAAATACTACACCATTTTATATAAGGAACTTCAACATCTGAGGCTGTTAGTGTCTCTAAGGGATCCTGGAAGCACTTTTCATGAATACTGAAATCCACTGTATCAGAGAATGCACAATTAACTTATTAACGAGATGGGACACATTAGCCTATAATGGGCACCAATGTTACATCTTCACAGAGAGGAAGCAATGATGCTTCGTGAGGACTCTCAGCCCTCAGTCCTGGCTGAGATAAGGGACTACAAAGACAGAGCATCTGAGGAATCGGATATGGTGCTCCCAGAGCCCACAGAAGTCTTTATTATAGTCCCTAGAGTTACTGTAGCAGTCAGTCTCAAGTTGCTAGGATGAGTTTCCAAATCAGGCACAGTTTATGGGAGAAAGAAGGGGTTTATTTGAAGCTTACTGACCCAGGGGAAGTTCCATAATGGTAGAAGAAGCTGGCCCCCTGTTCAGTGATTCAAGCAAAGAGAAAACACCACCAGCCACTACCACCAGCATCAGCAAGCAAGAATACTCCAGGAATTCCAGGAAAAGCTCAAGCACCCTGCATATCTTTAGAATGGAATTCCTCAAACACACCTTAGGGTTGGACCCTGGGATCTTCCCACAGTGACATCTCCAAAAGCTTTACTAAACTCCTGTTTTTGTTGGGGACATTCATTTAAAGTACCACAGTTACTGATAAGAATTTGTTCTTGAGGATTAATATAGTCTTGTTAGCCAGAGAACCATCTCTACGAAGATGGTGGCAGACACTGAGGACACTTCAAAAGTCATCAAAGTAGAAAATAAAAGGCTATTGAGAGCTCAACACTAAAGTAGACATCTAACATGCCCTCTAAGGATAAAGAAACATGGCAGAAGAGGGCATGGAAAGAATGTAAGAGGCACAAGATGTATAGACATACTTTGGGTGCTGTCCTCCTGACGTGAACTGACTGATACACACATGACTGCACGACTACACAATGGTTACCAATATCCCCACAAGATCAAACACTTCTGAGTCCATCAACATTTTGACATGGAGGATGGAAGAGGGTCCTAGAGGATGAGGGATGGGGGATAAAGGGACTGGAACATGATCAAATTACTGTAAGTCCATATATTAAAGTTCATAGTTAAAACATTATATTGCTAATATATTCCAAGCCTTAAATTTGTGCCTAGAGACATGAGATCAACTATGTAATGCTGGAAGGATGTGATGATTAACGAAACAAAGCTCTCTATTCTTTAAATCTAAACAAGTTACTGAAAGTGGTACCTCCCCACCACTAGAATCAATCACACTCCTTTAAATAGGAATTAATCTTATTTTGAAATCCCTTTCTGCTTTCCACTCATTACAGTATGAAGAAATACAGTTTTTGAGCTGAAGAGAAGATAACTGTAGAGCAGAGAGCTTTGCCCCAGCAAGCTTATCATGGCAGACTAAGGACATCTTACTAGCATAGTGGTCAAAAAGTCAGGCTATTTACGCAAATGA
The DNA here is from genome assembly GCA_036365145.1 of Orientallactaga sibirica. NCBI lineage: Eukaryota > Metazoa > Chordata > Mammalia > Rodentia > Dipodidae > Orientallactaga > Orientallactaga sibirica. The sequence goes on from JAEOAD010001604.1 coordinate 2,764,070, forward strand.
GCAAACAGTGCAATCCATGATGCCTTTGGTCCTGGAGGTCATGGGATTCAGAAATGAAAACCTATCACTGTGCTGATTCTGAAGGTCCAAGATCAGTGTTTAGGCTAAAGTCCTCTTGTGCACCCGCCTATCGTCTTGGCTCAAAGCATCCTTTTCTAGAGAGAGACTTGGAGCTTTTAGGGACTTCTTGGTGCGAAGTGTCTAACTTTGTGGACAAAAGCTGCAAACAAACAACATAAAAAATCAAAGAGCTCAATTACCTAGGGAGCTGGGTGACTGGTCAACACTTCCATAGATCACCAGTAGCACCACAAACTTCTTCAAAGTGCTTCTCTCTCTCTCTCTCTCTCTTTCTCTCTCTCTCTCTCTTCAAACACAATATTGTTTTGCAAGACATTTTCTTCCCTCAATTGTGTCATTTATTACTTTGTTTGAGGGGAGAAAAGTGTTTTATTCTGTTGCCAAATAAAGAAAAGCAGGCATTACTGAGGAGGAATGTTTTATTTTGGATTCTTGTCTGTGCACACACAAGTGAAGGTTCTTGTAAGCGACAGCGAAGGCATGCAGGACAGTCTTGTTGGCCCCAGCCTTGGACTCTGCCTTGAAAATGCTGTTTGTTAGATTAGGTGGAGCTCTTAAATATTCAAAGAACTCTTATTTTGACAAAACATTTTTCCATCATCTGGTTAGAATTTCTGGGCCAGTTAGCTCAGATCTACTGTTTCCTCAGTATATCTTTGGCAAGCCAGGAGAGGAGAAGGTCATTATTCTGTAAGAGTCAGGAAAAGAATGAGATGCAATTATGGGGCCTGTACTCAGGATAGATGATATCGTCTCCAAGCCAGAGAGCATAAAAGGCTGCTTGTTTGAGCTCTGGGGCAGCTGATTGGATTTGGCCCGGTATATCCTCTAAGTGACTTATCAGGCAGCTCTCCTTGTCTGTTTATGCAGAAAGAAACCATTGTATGATGTGGTGATGCTAACTCAGCCTGCAGAGCTAGTGCTGTTCTGGACATGATGAATTTGCAGGGTGCACACAGGCATGTGTGGCACATGCGCACACACACACACACACACACACACACACACACACACACACACACACCACATAGGAGCCTGGAGTCCTTCATCCTGGTGTCAGGGGGAGAGGCTCAGATCCAGGACTGCCTCTGAGATGCAGGCAGATTTTGGAGCTCGCTGGAAGATCTACACTATCAGTCTCTCTTCTCTAGCATTTTGGGGGGACAGTTTGTATTCAGAAATGGTGTGCTGGAATGCTGGTCTAACAGCCATTTTTGGTATATTTCTGGTGCCTTTGTGCTTTCTTTGGCTTAGTCTGCTTAATCGAGACCTGAACTTTGGCTGGCTGCCAGCATTCAGAGAGCATGTGGGCACCAGGCAGACTTACCTCTATTTCTGGGGGCTGAGAAATGCTACACCTCTCACCCCAGACTCCCTCCCTCCAACACATGAAAAAGTCATGTGTTGAACCAACTTGCCTGAAAATGAATTGAAATTTGTAGTATACAAAGGTAGGGGTGACAGATCCCCCATTCTCTACAGAGGGAGATGTGTACACAGTACACCCCATGGAGAAGCATCTACAATGGCCAGTATATGATTCGTGTCTACCGGCTAAGGGTTCCCTTTAACAGAAACATCCAAACACATATAGGTCCAGGGAGTCTTGGGGACTCCAAAGGAAGGTCCCTCAGACCTTACATAACTCCAGAAGGAGAGAGGAAAGGGGACTGTGTTTACAGGGGACTGTCATCTAAAATAGCACAGAAGTAGATCTATTTTAGAAATACAAGTAATGAGAGGTTGAGGAGTGGATAAAGTGCTTGCTGCCTAAGCATGAGGACCAGAATTTGGATCTCCTGATCCACGTAAATGTTGCCACCAGTAATCCCAGCACTCAGGAGGAGGAGATGGGATTCTGAAGGCAAGCTGGCTAACTAGACTAACTGAATTGGCAAGATGTATGTTCATGTGAGAGAGCCCATCCCAGTAAATAAAGTGGGGAGCCATCAAAAAGATCCCTCTGATGTTGACCTCTGGCCTCCACAAACATGTGCACGCAAAACCACACACATGTTCACCTACACATATGTGAACACATTTACAAATATGCTCACAGGCCACACATATATTCACCTAATTTGTTAAATTTAAAAGAAGAAAACAGTGGACACTGACTATTCAAGTTTGACCATACAGGCCCAATGACTGAATGGGTGCAGTAGTGGCATGTCTACTCTTGAGGTAACCAACTGCTCCCTAATTGGACTGAAGCCCTCTATGGGAGGGAATACATACCTGGTACTGAAAAAACTAAGCAAAAGTCTATGGCAGGGGAGGTCATGAGCCTTAGGGGTATAAAGCCTGCTCTTGTCTGGCTAAATGTATATATTATTCCCACCAAGCTGCCCTGAAAGCACTACACTTAATGTTCATATTCACATATTAATGCTACTCTCACTTCTGGTTAGAGAAGCTTCTCTTTTTCAGATGGTGATGACCACTGGGATGACCAAAAAGGCAACATAGTGCTGAGAAGAAGGGATGGAGGAGTGCCCAGCACTGAATCATCTTTGTCACACCCTCCAAGGCTCAGGAACCATTGTGGAAGAGCCAAAAGAAGGGTACGACTCCTTCCAATGCAACTGTCCAGACAGAAATTGGCCTTGATATCCATGACCTTGCAGTGCTTAGCAATACCTTCACAAGACCCTCAAAATAGAAGAAAAAGATGATGACATCAAATTAAAAGAGAGACTAATGGAGAGCTGGAGGGTATATGATGGAGATTGTAGTTCTAAAGGGGTATGGGGGCATGGGAGGGAAATATGCATTTTTTGTATGTAAGTATAGAAGTTGTCAATAAAAAAAAAGAAAAAAAGAATCATAAGCAATCATCTTAGAGTGGGAGCTCATTTGTTCTGTGAGACAGGGAAGGAAGGCTGATGGTAGAGGCATCTTTTACATGGAAACTCACCATGAAGAACATTCATGTGTACAGAAATGGACCAGCCTTTGTACCTTCTGGGTATAAATTGGAATTTCTTGTAGTCAGCTTCTCATTGCTGGGACAATAACTAACCATAAACAGCTTATAGGTTTATTTCAGGATTACAAATTCCAGAAGGAAACACCATCAATGGCAGAAAAATTGGCTGACTTCCATAGATCCAAGCAGAGAGACATCACCAAACAGCCATCACCAAAAACATCCAAAGCTCAGAGATGTTCTGAACACACCTAGTAGGATTGGACTGAAGATCAACCCAGAGTAAAACATCCTCTAAGCAAGGATCTAGGGACTAAGTAGGAAGTTTAATCTTAATCAAAAATGCTTGAGTTGGCTAGAGATATGACCCAGCAGTTAAGGAGCTTGCCTGCAAAGCCTGATGACCTGAGTTTGAGTCCCCAGTACCCATGTAAAGCCAGATGCACAAAGTGGTACATGTATCTGGAGTCAGATTATGGCAGCTGGAGGCCCTGGCATGTCCATTCTCTCTGTTTCTCTTCTATCTTTCTCTACTTGTAAGTAAATATTTTTAAATGCCTGAGTCTATGGGGCCATACTTTTAAATCACCACAGAATTTTACATGATCGCTATTATTATATACATTTATTTAAATTCACATATGCAAATATGTATGCATACTTGATTCATGATAGTACTTTACATAACTGAGTTTTCAGCAGATGAAAAGACAGGAGTGCAGTACAAAGTTAAGGAGGCATGGCTGCACTCATATAACTTTTATTATAGTGTACTGTCATAAAAACATTTTATTAATTATTATCATTAGTTTCCACTGTGACCAATTTATGAAGTAAACTTTGCTATAGTTATAGTTCATAAGGAAACACCTGGTATTTTTAAGGTTTGGTACCATCCATGCATTCAGACATTCACTAGAGGTGTTTGAATGCATCCCCTGCAGTTAAGAGGGGACTGAATATATGCACATACATTTATATGAGCATGCACATGTTTATGTGTGTATATGTATGTATTTGTATACAACTGTTGAGTTTTAATATAATTATTAAAATTATATCAAATTATTAGAGCATTGTGATGATTTTATAAAAGAAAATAGTCAAGAAAAGACTTAACTTTTAATATACATATCTCTACTGGTCAGGTTTATGTATATATTGGGATAGTGGCATAATTTTTCAGAGCCTATGGCTAGATGCAGTAAGGGAACTGTTATCTTTGTACTAGCCTATATTTCTTGTTCTTTCAGGAAAACAATTGCTTGATTTTCAAATATTTTCATGGAAATATGGGAATTCTCTTGTGTTGATTGTACAGTGTCTACACCGTGAATGCAGGGCAGCCTGTAGGTGGAACCTAACTTTCCTCACTCAAACCACATGACTTCTCATCCAAGGACCTGATCCTGGACATGCCTATGGCTATAGATACAGATCTTCTTTAGTGAATCTAACAATGTAGCACATTCCTTGGTACCCAGGAAACATGCAGTAAACATCTTCTGTTATTTATGTCCGTTACACATTAAGTCCTGGCACACACAGCACATGAATTAAGAGCATGGAGTTGGTCATTTCTTTGTCACTGTTTCACTAGCCTGAAAGTATAATTAAATTACTAGAATACCATAGAGAAAGCAATAGGCCAAGGCTTCCTTTTCTACTTCAACCCTTTATTTATTTCCAACCCTTCTGATTATGTAAATGCAAAGAGATTTGTAAAAGCTGAGCAGGCTTGCCTTGCCCAGTGGCTGCATCTCATCAAGACCGATTTGGCATCAGTAGGAAGAGTATCTTGAGGGTCTCATCAAGCAAGATCTGTCTGTCAGTCATAGCAGAAAGACTCCGTGACTTACACATCCACGGGGCATTCATGCAAATTCAATGAAACCCAGCCATCAGTGGAGGTTTTGATTTGCAAAGTTCCTCCATTAGGCCTGAGCTTTTGGATGATTTTGTATTCCTCATAGGGCCTCCCACAATACCACAGTACGTGTGGCTTATCTAGGACATTTGCCATGGGCAGGAATGAAACAGCTTCTTGGCGCTGGTGCAGGTCACACGATATGTGACTTGGCCAGCTTGATTTATTAGTCCCTGGGTATGCAGACTTCACCTTGCTCACAAACCTCTCTCACCAAGAAGTCTAAACTCCAACTCCTCCGTCCTTGCAAGAATGGAAAGAGACTTGAAGCCTTTCTGCTAGGCAAGAGGGTAGGCTCTGAGAATCTAAACAGGGATGAATCAATATTTGCTTTAGGTAACTGTGGCACAGGAATGGAAGTGTTGCCCATTAAACAACCCTGAAAGAGAACCCAGATCATCTGAGGGGAAAACAGTCATAAATGCTCATAACTGTGTGAATAGGCTCTATTTACTTAAGAAACAGCCCTCAAGAAATTCAGATATTCAGTTAACAAAAGTTCTACCCACTGTCACAATTTTAGGATCTTCCTGCCACTCATGAAGACTTCCTTGATCCCTCAGCTTCTAGCGGCCTCTTGTTCCATTTCCCAAATGCCTCCTGCAGTGGTCATCTGTGTCCTTGGAATGGCCCAGGACACAAGACAGTAAGGGAGCACTACATTCTCACTTCCCAACCTCTGTGTGCATGTGTGTGTGCAGGTCAGAGGGCAACTTACAGCATGGTTCAGGTAGATCTCTTGCTGTTCACCACTGCATACACTGGGTCAGCTGACCCATGAGCTTCTAAAGATTGTCCAGTCTCTGCCTCCTACCATGCTGTGGTACACTGGGATTTCAGACATCCACCACTGCGTCCACCTTATGTAGGTTACCACAATCTGAACTTTGGTTGTCATACTTACACAAGTGCTTTTACCCACTAACTTATCTCCTTAGCCTAAATTTTTACTCTAAAGAGGCTCTTGCATTAGATCCTGTTTCCCCATCACTGAACATGGCCTAACCCCAACATAAAAACCTCACCACCCCATAAAGTTTCTTTCCCACAGTGGGCCATTTTTTTTTATTTAGCAATCTGTGTGTGAGGTTTTCACAATTTCTAATGGTGCAATGGTGTTTGATTAACACTATCACATTGCTTTTGATTGCTGTGTAACAAAGTCTCTTAGGCCTGGAAAATAACTTCCTGGGCTCTGGTACCATGTTTTCTAAGCAAACTTTCTGTCCAGAGATTACTGTTGGTAGAAGTCTATTTCATGTGTGTCTAAAGTTATTGAGCCAATCAGAAACAAGGAAATAAAGAATAAGTAGAAATGAATAACAAAGAAAACAAATAGTCAAGAGAATTTATGTATGAACAAATATGAAATAAGACTTGAGAAAAATCAAATGTGAATTATTTGAAAGGAATAATAAAATTCACAAAGTAAACATGGGCTTTAAAAGAGAATAGAAGATTGAACTTCTGGTCTCAAATGAAACAGAGTATTAGGAACACAGCCTTAGGATTAACTTGATGCAGCCATCCCAAAAAACAATCAATGAAAACCTGAAAGATGAAGAAAAGAATACTAGGTGAAGCCCAGGATTCTCCATAGACTGTGGCCTTGGAAAAGATTTCAGGCTACAGTGTGAGGAGGGAAAACATAGCAGAGATAACAGCTGAGATAAACTGAAGCTGAAATCCTAGCTGGACCAAGGTAGAGAGAGTAGCATGGGACAGCAAAGCTTGTCAGAGGAAATGTCTGAAGTCCCCAGTGGTGTCCCTTCACATACTAAGCAGTATAATGACTCCTGCAAGAATGTGAGGAAACTGCCCAAAGCTGAACAAATAACTTTCCAAAACACTCAATGAGAGTAGTGTCTGGCACTCACACAGGGCTTGGAAAGGTCCCTGTCCCCATCACCAAATTGTAAAACAACATAATTCATCCAACATTTGAGCAGAGTATGCAAAAGGATTATATCACAACAATGGGGATAATAAGCATGAAGTTAAATAAACTTTAAAATAAGATTTAAAAGGATTAAATGCTCTCCAAGTAGCCCAACTAGATCAAGTGCATTAAAAAAGTGAAAATATCTAACATCCAATTAGGTTAAACCCACATTGACTTGCATCTATTCAAAAATTACCAGGCTGGGGCTGGGAAGATTGCTTAGTGGTTTAGGCACTTGTCTGCAAAGCCTAAGGACCCAGGTTCGACTCCCAGAACCCACATAAGCCAGATGCACATGATGGCACCTGCTTCCGGAATACGTTTTCAGTAGCTAGAGGCCCTGGCATGTCCATTATCTCTCTCTCTCTCCATAATGAAGAAGAAAAAACAATCAATAGACTGAACTTTACAAAAATAAAGAGTAGTGAGACTTTTCATTTTTATGTCAATTTCTTAGGTTAGCATACAAAATAATGATTTCATTATGGTATTTATGCACATACCTGCACAGTTCATTTTCCCTATACATGGATCTCCCCAGTAGCTACTCCCTATGTCTGGTTCCCTTCCACCCCCCAGATTATCCCTCCTATTTTCTTGTCACATGTATTCTACCACCCTCTCCCCCACACCTTTATTTCTTCCCTTCATGATCCCCTTGTCTAGTTTCATGAGCTACACACATATTCACACACACACACACACACACACACACACACACACACACACACATGTATACATCTAAAATATATGTTTAGTATATTTAATTTTAAACCTAGGTTCTTTATGTAAGAGAAAGCAGAATTTTTTTATGTGTGGCTTATTTTTCTTAATATAATGACTTCCAGTTCTATCCATTGACCTGTAAATGTCATGATTTCATTTTTCTTTATGGCTACATAAAATTCCATGACACACACACACACACACACACACACACACACACACACACACATATATATATATATACACATATCACATTTGCTCTATCCATTCACATCTAGGCTGGTTCCATTTATTGGCTCTGGTAAATAATGCAGCATCAAGCATGTGTCTGCACCTCAGTGGTATGATAATAGAGAGTCCTCTAGATACGTATACGTATACACTGTATGTGTAGCTGGGTCATATCATGATTCACTTTCAAATTTTCGAGGAGTCTCCAAACTGATTTCCACAGTAGCTGTACAAGTTTACTTTCCAGCCAGTAGTGAATAAGGGTTCCCTTCCCTACCCCAACATTCTTGCCAACATTTGTTGCCATTTGTTTTCTCGATGATACCCATTCTGACTGGGGTGAGATGGAATGTTAAGGAAGGTTTTATTTACATATCCCTAATGGCTAAGAATGTTAAACACTTTTAAAAGCATTAATTGGCTATGTGTAATTCTCCTTTTGGGACTATTGAGTCAATTCATTAGCCTAGTTATTGAGTGGGTGGTTTTTATTTTTTTGGTATGAGTTTGTAGTTATGCATCCCAGAGATGAGTTTCCTCCATGATGTGTAGCTGGCAAAGACACAGTCTCATTCCGTAGGCTGTCTCTCCACTCTGCTGATTGTTTCCTTTGCTCTGCAAAAGCTTTTAAATTTCATGTCATCCCATTTGCCAATTCTTGGGATTGTTTCCTGTGGCAATGGATTCCTTTTCAAAAAAGACTGGTCTCTGCCCACATCTTGAAGTGTCTCCCCTATGTCTTCCTCCAGCTGTGTCAATGTTTCAGGTCTTGCGTTTAAGTACGGTTTTTCATATATTTTGAATTGAGTTTTATGTAGCGTGAGACACAGGGATGTACTACAGTTTTATTCTTCTAAAGGTGGATGAGTTTCCCAGCACTATATGTTCAAGAGGGTGTCTTTTCTTAAATGTATGTTTTTGTTAACTTTGTCAAAAATTAGATAACTGTGATTATAGGGTTTGATTTCTGGGTCTACTGGTCTACATGTATTTTTTTGCCAGGACTGTGTTATTATTTTTTCTATGGCTCTATGATGTATATTTTCATTACATATTGTGATGTTTTAAGCATTGCTCTTTTTGCTAAGCATTGCCTTGGCTATTATTGCTTCTATATGAATTTTAGGATTATTTTCTTTATTTCTGTGAAGAACATCATTGGAATTTTGATGGACATTTCGTTGATGCTGTAGATTGCTTTCAACCATTTTTACAATGTTATTTCTTCCAATTCATGAGTGTGGGAAGTATTACATTGTCTAGTGTCATCTTCAGTTTCTTTTCTCATTGTCTGAAATTTTCATTGTAGAGGAAATTCACTTCCTTAGTTCAGCTTATTCCAAGGTATTCTTTTTGAAACTCTTATGAATGGGATTATTTTCTCTTTATTTCTCTCAATGTTGGTTTTGGACCCTGCTTCTTTGTTGAAAATATTTATCAGGTCAACAAGTTTTCTGGTAATTTTTAGGATCTTTTAATCATATATTGTATGCAAATGAGATCATTAGCCTTCTTCCTTTCCTACTTTTATCCTTTGATTTCTTTCTCTTGTCTTACTGGTCTAGCTAAAACTTTGAACACCATATTGAATAAGTGTGGAGAGAGCAGGTAGCCTTGTCTTGTTCAAGACATCACAAAAAATACTCTGCTTTTTTTTTCCCTATTAGTATAATGTGGCTATGGGATTGTCACATAGCATTTATTATTTTGAGGCATGCTCCTCTATCTCTATCTCTTCATGGATTATCATGAAGGGATACTGATCTTTGTGGGAGGCCTTTGCTGCAAAGACTGAAATAACTATGTGATGTCTGTCAATTCCATTTGTGTAATGTATTACACTTACTGATTAGCCCATGTTGAACCAACTTTGCATCACTGAAATGGAACCAACTTGATTTCATGTGTTCTTGAACTCAATTTGCAAGAATTTTATTGAATTCCTTTTTGCATCTATGTTTACCAGGGAAATTGATATGCACTTTTCTTTTTTCATTTTGTCCTTGTCCAGTTTTGGTATCAGGACAATACTGGCTTTGTAGTAAGAGTTTGGCAGTGTCCCTTCCCTCTCTACTTATAGAATGGATTAAGGACATGAATGTCACTTCTTCTTTAAAGAATTCACGGAGCTCAGCAGTGATCATCTGGACTTAAATTTTTTAGAGGGAGGCATTTTTGTTACTACTTCATTGTGCTGGATCTGTTTAAGTTGTTGTTACCCTCTTAATTTTGGTAGATCATATGTATCTAGAAATTTCTTTATTTTTTTCTAGTAATATTTCCACATATTTTCTAATGAATCTCTGGATTTCACAGGACTCTGTTTTAATATTTCCCCTTTCATCTATTATTTTATTAATCAATTTGGGTTCTGTTTTGAAATAATGGCAATTTTTTCCAAATAAATAAAAATACCTATAAATCACTGATATGAAAATTTCAAGCATTCCCAAGCATATTTTATGAGGCAAATAAAATATATCATGATAAAATTCTCAAAAATCTATAAAACAGGGGCTGGAGAGATGGCTTAGTGGTTTAGGTGCTTGCCTTGGTTCTATTCCTCAGGACCCACATAAGCCAGGTGCATAAGGTGGTGCATGCATCTGGAGCTTTCTCTCTCCCCCCCTTTCTCTCTCAAATGAATAAAAATCTATAAAACAGGAAAATCTGAAAAGAAAATTTATGTTGGAAATAAAATAAGAATATAGGGAAACAATACCTTTAAAGTACAAGAGAAAAGAAAGTCACCTAAAATTTCATACCCACGAAAGCATTTTAAAAAACAAGTTATTTTTTAAATACACAAAAGTGAAAAACATCCTCTATAAAAGAAAAACGACACCAGATGACAGTACAGAAGGAGGAAAATTAGCAAGCACAACTAGTTGATAAATATATCTTTTACTTATTCTTTAATATTATTATTTAAACAAAAATTATTTCAAAATCTGGTGATGTTTATAATGTAAAAATAACATGCATGATAATAATATGTCAATTATGGAAGGCAGAGAAATGTATGTAGCATGAAAAAATTCTTGCACTGTATGTAAAGTAGCATATTACTAGGAAGTCAACTGTGATGTTAAGTAGATACACCAGAATCCTTAAGCCAACTACAGAAATAACAACAGAGTTAAGAAGCTAACAAAGAAAATAAGTATAATAGAAAATTACTCAGTGGAAAAGCTGGCATATAATGGGATTTTTAAATGCTAGAGATGAGACAAATAGGGATCAAGTATCAAGGTGATGAATTTCAACTTAATCCATATAATGATCAACTTGAGTGTAAACGATATTGATGCCCTAATGCAAAAGTAAAGACCTGGACTGGAGAGATGGCCCAGCAGTTAAGGTGCTTGCCTGCAAAGCCTAATAAGCCAAATTAGATTCCCCAGTCACCACGTGTAAAGCCAGATGCACAAGTGGCACATACATCTGGACTTTGTTTGCAGTGGCCAGAGGTGTGCCTGTTCTCTCTCTGCCCAGAACGGTGGCACATGCCTTCAATCCCAGCCCTTGGAAGGCTAGGTAGGAGGACTACTATGAGTTCTAGGCCAGCCTGAGAACATAGTGAATTCTGGGTTAGCCTGAGCTAGAGTGAGACCCTACCTTGAAAAACAAACAAACAAAAGCAAAGACTTCCAGGAGCTGTGAGGTGTTACCTGGAGCTACATCTAGCATATATGAGGCACTAGGTTCCATCCTTGGCACCAAAGAAACAAAAACTAAAAATATCATCTGGACTAAGAAACAAGGCTCAATTATAAATTATACATAAAATACAGAATTATTTATAATATAAACCACATGGGTGATATACCAATTAAAAGAGAGAAAGATGTCAGGCTAATATATTTGCAAGTAGAAATGGACAAATCGGCCATTGTGACTGGACATTTCAATGCTAATGGAAAGAGTGAGAAAATGATAGGCTGCCCATGATGAAAAGGGATTAGAACAGGAAGATCAACTGTTACACTAATCAGAATTTACAAAACGCTCCACTCAACAGGAGCAGAAAACATATTTTAAGGTATATAGAAAATAATTACCGAGAGATACTCTCCTGTGAGCCATAGAACAAGTCTCCACATAAGGGAAGGGATGCAAATCCCACAAGGCATTGTCTCTGGCCACAGTGGAATCAAGTTAAAAGCAAATAACAGAAAGTTTTCTGGAGGGGAAGCCACAGCAAGGGGAAGACAATTTCATATTAATGATGACATTTGAATAATACGACTATTAAAACAACTTCCCGTCAGAGTTTACGATGTAAACGAAGTTTGTAGAAGAAACAGAATAACTATTTAAAGGAACAGAGCCATATCTTTAAACATCTTCCTTCAAGAGTTGTACCACACCACTGTGGATTGGTACTGCTCACAGCCTCTGATACAGAAGTTTCTTTGTGCAAAGGCTAGAGGTGAAGGCAGAGATGCATGGATGGCAAAGATGCCAAGAATAAGTGATGAGCTTGTGTCCTTCCCTAAACACATCTAAACAACACCCTCCAAAGCTCAAAGAAGCATGGCATGAGCAGGAAGCTGGATCACATCTTGTCACATATCTGGAAGTAGATATGGAAGTAGTCTGAGTGCTAGACTTGAAGCTGGGCTAATAAACCGCAAAGTCTGCTCCCATTAACACCTGCTCCAGCAAGGCTCCACCTCACAAAAGATCTACCAGCTGAGGATTGAGTTTGAGGCTCTCCATACATAAGACTATGGGAGTCACTTTATATTCAAAACCACAAAAGGTGTCTGCGAAAAGTAAATCAAGCCAAGAATTCAAAGAATAACTAATTGTAATAATGTAGAGATTATTGCAGCCTGCAGAAAAAAAGAAAAATATCCAAAACATGTGACCAATTTATATGATTCAATAACAGGCAAAGCCGAAAAAGGAAACAAGTTATTAAAGGCATTTCACTCCAAAGAAGAATGAATGATCCATGCATGAGGAAGTTTCCAAGCTCCTGACTGAGAGAAGTGACATGACATCATTTCTCACACAAGCATTTAAATAGTCAAAAATAGGTGGATGGCACCTGAGAATTACAACCAAGTAGTCCTGCACACACATATGCACATTCCTGCACATACATGTGCACCTGCAAAATACATATACACAAGGAAAAAGAAAAGTTAAAGGCAAGAAAGAACAAGTGTTGGTGAGGAGCTTTCAAACAGTATGGGAGAGAATACAACTTGGTTCAACCACTTTGAAAATAGTTCAAAGAGGGTCTTCACAGAGGGCCTGTGAATATACATGTACCCATGAACCAGAAGTCCTAGGTGCACATGCTAGAGCATGTCTCATACATGCACACCAGAGGTCAGACAAGAAGGTTCCCAGTTGCTTTAGTTAAAGCACTGATCAACAGCATATGCATCCATCAACAAGAAGAAATACAAATAGCAAACACACACTTAAGAAAATGTTCAACATCCCTAATCATCAGGGCAATGCAAATTAAAACAACTGTGAGATTCCACCTTACCCCAGTAAGGATGGCTAACATTAAAAAAACAAGGAAAACAAGAGCTTGAATAAGTTGACACAACCTCAGCCAACGGGTCGTCCTTGGACAACACAAAGCTAGTGAGCTTCAGCTACATACATAGGATGGATGAATTTCAGACAATATATTAAAGAGAAAGGAAAATTACCCACGAATTCATGCTCACAATTTTATTCATCTATTTTAGAGTGGGGGAAAAAGTGACACTAAGCAAGTTTTTAAAGGCAAGATTGGCACAGAAGTAAAGGAAATGACTGCTCCCAGAGGAGGAAAGAGTGGGATTGGGGAGACGGTACATAAGGCAGGAGTTGCCTGTGTTTTCCATACAGGTGACCATTATAGTCTGTTGAGAATATGCAACTCCAGTATTGTAACATGAGTGCAGCTGAGGCAACATGGTCATGGCTGGATCTCAAAAAACTTTTATCTACAAAAACATGTCAGAGGCTGGATTTAGCTCATAAATATGCCAACCACAGATCCAACATATTAATCATGGATTTAGAGATGCTCAATAATCATTATTAAAAGCGTCTATACACATATTTATATGCATCATATGCATTTACTATTCATATCTCATAGTTAAAGCTCTGAAAAATACTATCTTTGTATTGCTTAATTAAAATAAGCCAATCATTTAAAATGTAGACTTTTTAAATTCTCTAATGGAGTCTAGCCAAAGGCTACCATGTTCACTTCTTAGAGCTTCAAAGGCAAAAGGTCCCACTGTTGGAAGGTAGAGAAATGGAAATCAACACATCAGTAGCTGGTACAACGGTTTGTTGTGTTTTTCCATTTTTTATTGTTCATTTAGTTGGTGTACATAGATTTAGCATCATTCTTTAGGGCCTTTTCAAATCCAGTTTATTTTTATCGATTCCCATCCCCTTCTCCCACTCCCCCACTTCCCTCCACCCTGTGTCACACGTGTCCTTTTGCCCTTCCTTCCTCCCCCTCCAGCTCACTTCTTTGTATTCACTTTTTGTTTTGGTTCAATCTTTATAGGTTTAATTCACATCTGTCCCTATATATACATACTTATAGATATTATAAGCCAAGACCTACATATCCGAGACAACATATGGCTCTGGTATTTCTGAGTTTGTGTCACTTCACTTAGTATGATTCTTTCTAAATCTATACATTTTCCTGCAAATTTCATTTTTCAGTACTGCTGAATAGAATTCCATTGTGTAAATGTATCACATTTTTTGAAATTAATATGGAAATACTAATAAAGTTAGAAGTATAGGGCTGGAGAGATGGCTTAGTGGTCCAGATGCTTGCCTGCAAAGCCAAAGGACCCAGGTTCAATTCCCCAGGACCCACGTAAGCCAGATGCATTATATGTCTGAAGTTAGTTTGCAATGGCTGAAGGCCCTGGCGCGCCCATATTCATTCTCTCTCTCTCTCTTTCTTTCTCTCTTTTGCTCATTTCTCCTCTCAAATAAATAAGTAAATAGATACATAAATAAATGAATTTTTTAAAGTTGGAAATAGGCTGGGTGTGGTGGCACACACCTATAATCCCAGCACCCAGGAAGCAGAGTTAGGAGGATCTCTGTGAGTTTGAGGCCACCCTGAGAATACATAGTGAATTCCGGGTCAGCCTGAGCTAGAGTGAGACGCTACTCAAAAAATAAAAATAAAAAAAGTTGGAAATAGACCTTCTACACAACACAGCCATACCACTCCACCACTCCTGGACATATGCCTAATATACACTCTACTACAGAGATACTTGAATATCCATGTTTATTAAGACTATTTACAATAGCTAAGAATTGGAATCATCCAAGATGCCCATTGACAGCTGAATGGGTAATGTTATTACTTCTTAGTCACCCTACTATCAGTAGTCACATTCCCACTGGGTTCTTTTGCCCTTATGCTCTTTGGCTGAGCTTATGTGTGGCCCCTTTCTCCCTCCGTGTTGAGGCTGCCACAGCTGGTCACCAGCACCTCTAGGGTATCCTGGTATGGCATCTGAAACTGTGCAACTAAACTTGTGGTTCTGCCACACAGCAGTATGTCACCTCTAGCAAATCATGTCAGTTGTCTGGGCCTCAGTTTCCTCATCTGATGATAGGAACAGGATATGACAATAGGATTCATCTCAAGATTGGAGCCAGGTAAATGAATACATGTGTGGTGCTTACAACAAGCTATATGTCCATTTTAGTCATTATTACTATTATAAACAAGTCAGTTGACCATAGTCATACTAAAATTTTAATAGTTATCCCTCTTAAGATAGTCTCCCTCAAGCAGTGACTTCTGTGAAAGTTACCGCCAGTCTATTAAATAGTTCAGTTCAAAAATTGAAAGATGTAACCTTAGAATCATTGGTTTGAGCTTTACTTTCATGAGTTTTACTGCTCTCTCTGCCCCCTGCATTTTTTATTTTTCTATTATTGCTCTGAACAAGTATGATAAAAATTACCCACATCTGTTATTTATCTTTCTGTCCTGGGGCAAAGCAAATGTATATAGTTCCCTCACGATAACAAGAACCATATGGAGAGAACTGAATGATATGCATTATCAGTTTATAAATTTGAACTTTTCCAAAGCTCGTCCACAGGCAGTGCCGGGTTCTGGGGTGTAAGAGTTTGCACTGGATGTTTATGTTCAGCAAACACATGGGTGTAAAGAATGCTAGCGGCTTCCATCTCACAGTGCCGGGCTCAGCTATGCTGGCCAGTGCTTCTCGAAGTCTCAACATTCGTATTCCATTGCAGGCCTTAAAAATTCCAGTGCCAAGATGTGTCCCACCCCACTTAAATTAGAATCTGTTGACTAGAACCAGTGACATTGGCATTTTTTTTTTAACTCTCAAAAGGCTCTTATATTGTCCATGCAGCTTGAGAACTACAAAGAGCTTTAGGGAGGAAAAAAAGGGGGAAATGTGTGTCATTTAGCCAATGCTAGGGAAATGCACACCAAAACACAATCTCATTTGCAGTTGTTTGGCTTGAGTTTTGGCTATTCTAGTTATAAGATGCATGTATGCCAGTAAAAAATTTCATCCTACTCAAATTCCAATTAGCCTTGAAGTAATATCCATCAAGAATATCCTTTGTGTCCTTTACAGAAATTGTAAGCACTGCTTTGACTAGGCCCAGAGGATTTAATCTTGCTCTATGAAAGATGAGAGAAAGACAGAGAGGGAGAGAGCAGGAGAAAGAGAGACAGAGGAGAGAGGAAACTCAACCCATTCATCCAATTTTCAAGTCAATTACTATTCATTCAACAAGTTACATCCTGGTCTTAACACAAGCTTTGTGTCTGTCACCCTTAATCACATGCAGTTGGCCTTCAAACAAAGACCAGAAAGTGACCCATGAGTTATGCTGCAGACACCAGCTGGCTCCAATTCAGCATCCTAGAGGGAGTTGTGGCCAACAGTGGGTCACTTTTCAGAGGATGGCCCCGTGGACTCTGCTCTGAAGACAGCTTGCTCTGATCTCAAGTGGCCATTTTCACTCTCATGGAAACCTCTGGATCCCACAGTTCTGACAATGGTCTCAGTGTCTGTAAAATATTTTCCCAAGTTGTGTCTCATTGCAGAGGAACAATGAGGTGTTTGAATTCCTGCCTGGAGCTGCCTGGCCATCCAGTTGAGCTCCGCATCTTGTATTTTTTAATAGCAATATTCCCAACAAAAGTCCACGGTGGGTCACGTGCTTGCTGCAGCTTCCTTGCTCAGGTAAGGATGTTAGTGACTTCAGATGATCTCAGATTGAAAGCTTTTCAACAGCAGTGTCTCTGACTATTTGTAGTGTTTACATTCACGAGCATGTCAATTTGAGCATCCAAAGGTGGCTTTGTGGACTGCAGTCAATGTTACGCAAATGAGGTTCAATTTAGTATTCTTCATAGCAAGTCACTTGCTTTGTGAGTCTCACTTCCAAAACAGGCACCTGCCTTCTAGGACTGGGGAGTCACATGGCTAAATGTACAGATTCTGCAGTCAGGTCAACCCCAGCTCCACAAACAGCTATGTTACGTCAGTGCCCTGCTTCTTCTCCTTTATTTGTGGGACTTGGGTTTTATCATGAATAAGTCCTAAGGTGATTATAAGACTAAGTAAATGAATGTGAATTAAACTTGGTATAGAACCTGGAAAATAAAAAATGCTTGCAAGCAAAAATGATGTTGGGCTAGAGAGATGACTCAGAAGTTAAAGATGCTTGCTCCTTAAGCCTACACACCCAAGTGTGATTTCCCAGAGCACACGTAAAGCTGGATGCAAAGTGGCTCAGATGTCTGTAATCCCAACACACCTATAATGATGGAAGCTGGAGCCAAGAGAATCTGGAATCCCTCGAAGCCTATAGGCCAACCAGATTCATGCCCAGCAGCAAACAACAATAGGAGAGACCCTGTCTCAAACAATGTGGAAGATGAGAACTGACATCCCATGGTTGTCCTCTGACCTACACAAGAGCCCCATGGCTCTTCCATACACACACACACACACGATGTCTACCATCTCCAATTTGTATGAATAAAATAAAGGTAGACAAATAGAAAAAATCCAAAGTACTACAGCTGTGCATATTCTCATCTATCTTTTTATCCCCTCTTTATTTCCAGAAGGTCTCACGGTCTTCCTAGAACTGGAAATGAAATATATGGGCACCTTGAGAACAAGAAAAATTGTTCTATCTTGAGATTTTCAACAACTGGTCCCATTCCTGGTGTTCAGTAAACATGGACGGAATGAAGAAAATATGTGTAAACTGAGAGATGTGATAGTAGTGAGGTATGGATTGCAAAGACAAGGCTCAGAGGAGAAATTTGAAATTATTTGTCCAGAGGGAGGCAGGGAAAAAAAAAAAAAAACCAATAGACAGTGAGCAGACTTCTTAAAGGACATGTTGCAAACAAATCAAACGCTATGTGTCTGCCTGATGGAATAAACCATCATCTATGGTGTTAAGATAACCTCCACATTTTATCAGTAATCCATCAGGGAACTTCTGTGGGGGATTATCTGTCCTATGATACCAACCTAGAGGTTTAAAGGTTCGCCTTGTGTAGTGCAGCCCTTCAGTACAGATCCTAAGAAGCACATGTGGGAAGCACACTTGGCTGCCCCTCGCCCTCTGGTCAATGGCTAAGCCAAGGCAAAAGCGGCAGCAGAAGCCTATGTGAGAGATCATTCAATGCCATACCCAGACTAGGGAAGTGCTCAGTGGGCAAAATCACTAACTCTGTCAGCATGATGACCTGAGTTCAGAATCCCTGAACCCACACAAGGCTGGAGGTAGTTGCTAACGTCTGCAATCTCAGTGCCCCTTATGGTGCTGGGATTGGGTGGGAGTGGAGACAGCAGAATTCCCAGAAGTTTGAGGGTCATCTAGCCTGGCACACAGAGGAGCATACAAAGAGACCCTGACTCAATACAAGTTAGAAGGCAGACAGCAGTGAGGCTGTCCTCTGACCTCCACACCTGTGCTGCGACACACACACACACACACACACACACACACACACACACAATTTTTTTTTTAGAAAATGCTCTACCATGTAAGATGAATATTGAGGAATTTTGGTTAGATGCAATAGAAATGGGGTGGGTTGTTCTACTAACTGCTGTCATGCTCAGTCCCTGAACTGAGCTAATTCATCTAAGAGGCTCTTCTTTCAAAGATTATTTTTTTAATATTTTATTTTTATTTATTTATTTGAGAGAAAATACAGAAACAGGCAGGTAGACAGAGAGAGAGAGAGAAACAGAGAGATTTGGCACACTAAGACCTCCAGCCACTGAAAACGAACTCCAGATGCATGGGCCCCTTGTGCATCTGGCTTATGTGGGTCCTGGGGAATCGAACCTGGGTCCTTTGGCTTTGCAGGCAAATGCCTTAACCCTAAACCATCTTTCCAGCCCCTGAAGATTATTTTTATAAATATCTATCCTCTTAAATGTTTAGGCCTTTTGTTTATATGTAAAGAGTATATGTATATGATGTATGGTATATGTATATGATGTATGGTATATGTATACGTGTCATAAATGCTTGTGCCCCATGCATGTGTGGGAAGAGGCCAGAGGAAAACATGGGCTGTACTTTTCTTATCACTATGCTGTGTATGCACTGAGACAAGGTCTCTCACTCAATCCAGAGCTGCTGTCTGTTCACCAGTGATTCTCAGGTCTCTGTACCCCCACCCCCAAGGACTGGGAATATAGGTGTGTGCATCACACCCAGCATTTTACATGGATTATGGGGAGACACACTTGGCAGTCTCCTGCTGGAGAGACCCTTATACTTCAGCAGTAAGGGCTCTTAACCACTAAGCCATTTCACCAGCCCAAATTTTGAGTTTTTGCCATGCTAGGGATTGAACTAAGAGCCTCATAAATTCTAGGCAATCACTATACCACCGGGCTACACCTTAGAACAGAACTCGTAAGTATATGATGCAGTATCATTAGCTATATGCACTAGGCTATACATCTAGTCTATAGGATTGATTCATCTCATACAAATTAAAATATGTACTCTAATCACCACCTCCCTGATTCTTTGTGTCTTCAGCCTTTGTAACCAAAATTCTAGACTCTGCTTTTATGACAAATGGCATTGCATGTTTGTTCCTTTGTGTTTAGCTTTTCTCATTTTGCACTGCTGTTTTCCAAGTTCATAAAGAATATGGCAAACAGAAAAATCTTCTCTTTTGTTTCTTTCTTTGTTTTTTTTTTTGTTTTTTTTTTTTGAGACAGGGTCTCACTTTGTGACCCAAGCTATCCTTAACTATATAGCTGTGGTGCTTTGAACAGATGTTTCCATAAACTCACGGGCTTTGAATATTCGGTATATAGCTGATGGCAATTTGGGAGGTGAGGCCTTAATGGAAGAAATATGTTGTTGGGGGTGGGTGGGATTAGGGGTGTTATGGCTGATAGCAACTCTGGAAGTGGAACCTTGCTGAAAGAGGTGTGTTTCTGTGTTATCACCAGCTGCCAGAAATCTGACTATGTCTTTGGTCCTTTGAAACTGATTTAAGGGAGGAATATGGAAGGATTTGAAACTTGGACTAAGAGATGCCTTTTAGTGCTATCAGCAGCTTAATGGAACATTCTGGTCAGTGTTGAATGACCTAAGCACAGAAAGAACTGTAGACTGTGAGGCTTTGTCCAGATTGGGCTAGAGGTAGTATTGTGAGAGACTAACTGTGTTCTTCCCACGTCCTGAGAACTTGAACAGGGTTGAATTTAGAAGAAATGGACTGGCATGAGCAGGAGGATATTGCACAGAAGTTTGGTATTGCACAAAGTTTGGGCTGAAGACTGTGGCCACTTCATCTATACTTGTTTAAGATAGTACCATCATTGAGATTGGACCAGCAGTTTTCATTGTGACAGCAGGAAGAATGGTGACTCTTTTCAAAGCAGGACACCTGAAGTAAGAATTCTAAAAGTGTTTTCTTGTCCTTCAAGTCAGATTTATTACTCCCTGGATTAACAATTTGGTGGCAAAGTCCACCTGGTACTGGCTTTGAGTATAACAAATGCAGGAAAGAAAGAGTCATTGGATGTGTAATGTGGCTTTGTTGGAGATGGGCAATGTGAACAGGGTTGCTGGAGACCCTGCATGGAGACCAGATGAAGCCATGAAGATGAACAATGGGTTGCAGTGGAAAGCCCAGGGTTTTGAGATCAGGAGTATGAGATGGCTGCCAAGGAGAGCTGCTGGCTCAGGATGGATTGTTCCTCAGACCATAAGCATCCAGCTAATGGGGCAGAATTAGAACCCCAGAAACTTTGTTGTAGGTTCCAGATGGACATAGAGCTGTAGGATTTGATATTTGTTTTGTTTGTTTTAAATCTTAAAATGGTTAAATCTTTTCTTATGATGTCATCTTTTGCAGTGTGAATGTTTACTCTGTGCCATGATGTGTTCTGTTTTAGTTTTACAGGCTCATAGTTAAGAGACTTTGGGTTATAGTGATGTTTGAGCAGTGCTGGGATTAATAAAGACTATGGAGACTTGAAGTTTGACTAAATGCATTACATTTTAAATTATGGATGGCAGTGAGTATATGGGGGCTAATGTCAGTATGTGGTGATTTGAATCAAGTGTCCCCCATAAACTTGGTAAACTTGGTCCTCAGCTGGTAGCAATTTGGGAGATGGAGTCTTGCTGAAGACGTGTGTTGCTGGGGGTGGGCATAGAGATATTATAGCCAGCTCCATCTTTCCAGAGTTTGGCTTACTCTCTTGTTGTTGTTTTCCACCTGCTGTGGCAGAGACGATTTCTAACTTCTATTCATGCCATGCTTTACCCTGCCATCTTGAATCTTTCCCTCAAGACTTAAAGCCAAAATAAAAACATTCCTCCCATTAGCTGTTTTTTTTTTTGTAGGATGCTTTATCCTGGCTATGAGAAGGTAACTATAACAGTAGTCCTAAGGGTGGCCCTTAACTCATGGCAATCAGCTTACCTTAGCCTCCCAAGTACTGGGATTGCAGGTGTGAGCCACCATGACTAGTGATATTGTTTTTTTAAAGCTGGCTAATATACTCATTGCATATATACTACTTATTTTTGTTTTGTTTTGTTTTTTGAGGCAGGGTCTCACTCTAGTTCAGGCTGACCTGGAATTCATTATTTAGTCTCAGGGTGGCCTTGAACTCTCGGCAATCCTCCTACCTCTGCCTCCCAAGGCATGCACCTTGGCATGCACCATCACGCCCGGCTATACTACCTATTGTAATTCATTTACCTATTGATGGGCACTTAGGTTATTTCCACAATTTTGTTGTTGAACATATATGTTGTAATGAACCAGAAAGTGGACATACTGTGTCATGATTCTTGTTTCTTGTTGTGTTTTTTTAAATTTACTGATTTTTAAATAAACATTTGCACATATAGAGCACCCTTCC
This sequence comes from Orientallactaga sibirica, assembly GCA_036365145.1. Lineage (NCBI taxonomy): Eukaryota > Metazoa > Chordata > Mammalia > Rodentia > Dipodidae > Orientallactaga > Orientallactaga sibirica. The sequence continues at coordinate 2,786,341 of JAEOAD010001604.1, forward strand.
CCTGCCTCAATTCTGTTGAGGGTCTTATTCAGTGGAGGTTTTTGGTAATCACTGAATTTTTAATATTTGAGAAATGCATGTTTTCTTCATGTGCAAGGGTTCCATCTTCTCCACATCCTCACCCACCTTTCTTATCTTTTGTTTTTCATTTACAAATATTTGAGGCAATTTTTATGGTTTTTGAATTGCATTTCCCTTTTGATTTGACCTGTAAAACACTTGTACATTTTAGGTATTAACACTTTTTCAAATGTGACTTCTAGAATTTTCTTGAATTTTGTGTAGGTTGACTTTTCATTATTTTATTTGCTATATATAAGAGTTTTTTGTGGTCACATTGTCTATTTTTGCTTTTGTTTTCTTTTGGTCCAGGCTGACCTGGAATTTTTGGCCTCGAACTCTCGGTGATCCTCCTACCTCTGCCTCCCGAGTGCTGGGATTAAAGGCGTGCGCCACCACGCCCGGCCTAAGGTTGATGTCATTTTTAAGAAATCATTGCCAAGACTAATATCTATAAGCTAGAAATGTCTACTTATTTCATGCTTGCCCAAAGTGAATATGTTACATTATGGTGGTTTAAATCAGATGTACCCCATAAAATCATATATTTTGAATACTTTTTCCTCAGCTGCTGGCACCCTGGGAGAGGAAGCCTTGCTGGAAGAGGTGTGTTACTGGGGAGTGGGCTTTGGAGAGTTTTAGCCAGCTCTCTCTTGCCTTTCTCCTGCTTCTGTTTTGTATCTGCCTTGGCAGAATTGATGTCCAGCCTCTGCTCTCAAACCATCCTTTCCCTGCCATCATGAAGCATCCCCTTGAAAATGTAAGCCAAAATAAATTATTTCCTCCAATGACCTACTTTTGGTTAGGTGTTTTCTCCCAGTAATGTGATGATAACTACAACATGCATGTTCAAACTAAATTTAAAGCCATAAAAATATTTATAAGTATACTGTTTAGAAATTTTACGGTAATACTAGCAGAACATATAATGTTTTAAAATGGCTCTAGAGAGAATAAATATGAGAAGAGTATGAGATTTTTTTTCCCTAAAACTTCTAACATTTTACTTGAAAAAATATGCATATGCTTTTTATATTAAAAATAAGAAAATGAAAAGCATTCTCTAAGAAACTGGAAAGAAAAGTAGTAGAAATCTAATGGTAAATAGAGCTCATATAAACAATACTAGAAGTAGAAAACAAAACAGGGAAATAAAATAATCAAACATAACAAAAGAAATTTTCACAACTGAAGAATTATTTGTATTACTACAGCAAATAGGAGTTCTTTCCCCACTCTGCCCACCTGTCTCTCCCAGTACCAGAACCATCCTGCCTTGGATGTGTTCAATTTCCCAGGATTTCTCTTAATTATCCTGTGTGTTTATTGGGGTCTCTCACCCAGATGTGCCTCTGTCAACCACCAGAGGTGAGGGAATAAGATAACAATTCCCAGGTATTCCCTATATACTCTATTCACCCCCCTTTGGGTTCCGAGGGGCAGATAAGTTCCCAGTCTTGCAGATCCCTCCCACCTCACTTAGGCCCATGTGTTTCTCCTGCCAACCTTGGGAACCTAGCCTCTGCTAGTGAGTTCCTCATTCCTAGTGTCCTTCCTTGCACCCAACACACTTGACCAATATGACCCCTCCCCACTCATTGTGTGTTACAAGCTCATATCATCCCACTCCATGGTTCAATAACCTATGCAACCCTGTACCCCCTACTAACACTCCCCCCCACTGATATGTGCTCTCTATGTGTAAGTCTAATACCCTACCCCAGCCCACACCCTTCCTAGGACCCTACTGATACCCTGTGTAATCCCCAGTATTCTCCATAAGTCAAGTGGAATATGCCCAGATGGGTGAATCCCAGTGGAAAATAAGTAACACCAAAACTCAGTACAACATACCCCCACCAAGAATGTCCAATCCCATAGTAGAGGCCCCATCAAAGTCATTTTGGGGGTATTCCAGACAAAAATTTAAAAATCATGATTATGATAAATATATCTATAATAAACTTAAAGAGGGCATGAATAAATGGCTGAATGAAACCCAAGTGAGCACACAAAAAAAATACCAACTGAAAGAATTCAATGGACACCTGATGGAATTCAATAAGAAAACATCTAAATCAACTCCAAGAGAACATAAACAATCAGCTAAATGAGATGAGAAAACCAAACCAAGATATGAAAAAGAGAGACAGAAATGCTAAAGAAAAACCAAGTGGAAATGAAAAATGAAATAATGAAAATAGAGCAGATAGACCCAGTGAGTTAAAGGCAACATAAATTAAATAGGACTGATACTTCCTTTGGAAATATGTACACTTCAGAGAGGATATCAGGAAAGAAAATATTTTCATCCACAATAGCAAATGATAGATATGCTTCATTTTTTCCATCTTCAGTATCAGCAATACCTCACTGGGAAATATTTATGGTTTTCCAAAGACTCAGGCATTGGGTTTAAGGTTTGAATGTGCCTCTTAGTTGAAGATTCAAGACAATGTCATCAGATGGTATAGTGGTTTGAATGCAAAAATCTCCCCATAGACTCATGTGTGAATCCTTAATCTCCAGCTAGGGATGCTGTTCAGAAAGGTTTTGTAACCATTAGGATGTGGAGCCTTGTTGGAGGAAGTATAACTGTGGATAGACCCTGAGGTGTTACAATTCCTCCATCTCCACTTTCTGTCTCATACTCTCCTTCCTCTTGGCTGCTATGAAGATGTGATGCTGTCTTCCTGCTCCTGCCCTGCTTTCCCTGTCATGATGGACTTCACCCTTGACAAGGATAAGCTGATTTCAACCGCTTTTGGTCCATAAGCTGCTTCTGGTCCACTGTTCTATCCAAGCAATGAGAAAGTAACGGATACAGATGGAACTCTGAGTACTGGAAATTCAAACAGCTCATCCTAGAACTGAATTGGCATACTCTACTGAGACAATCAATACTAACTACTGAACTATAAAAGGGTCAAGAAGATAATTCAGCAATTATCAACCCTAGCTATACCTTAGAATCTCCTGTAAAGCTTTATAATTTCCCAATACTTAAGACTTACTTGTGGACAGTTTGGCTTATTTTTCTGAGTAGAGGGCCTACATGTTAGAATACCAGACATAGTCAGATTCCAACGTGAAGCCAGATCTACTGTAACTGTCTCAAAACCAAACTGAGTGCTTTGAAGAGAAATGTGTTCTAAGGTATCAAAGTCTAAGGTTAAGATGAATGAGGATATTAGGTGCAAAATTCTAGAAAACATTAAATGGTGTTATCAAGACACCTAACATTCTAGTGTGATTTTGTTTAAGTACAAAACAATGAATTGTATTCATAAAGGACCATAATTTTGTCAAAAGACAACTTAGAAAATGAACAAAATGTTGGCAAATCAGGTACCTGACAAGGGTCTAATACCTAGACTACATAAACTCTTTCAAATAAGACAAAAACCATCCAAATTTAAAAGTATCAAATGACTTAAATAGCCATTTCTCATATCTGCAAAGATGTAAAAATTGCCAGTCAACATATGTAAAATTGTCTAACATCATTAGTCACTAAGGAACTAAAAGTGAAAATGATGATAGAAGTCATTAACTTTAATTTTTAAGGGGGAAAGGGATCAAATTGAACTTTTCATTTACTGGAAACTGAATTTCATTAAGCATTGAATTTAGAGTAATTTAAATTTGGTAACACATAAACAATATTTTAATTTAAAACTCAGCAATTTCTTTTTGCTTTACTTTCTGTAATGTCTTGTAGTTTTCAGCACTGGCATAACCTTGACTGCATTAAAGTGCCTAATTGTGGAATTGTGGAGAACTTTTCAGAACAGGTGGAGTGTTGCAAATAAAAACACAGTTGGGCACCACAGATAAGGTGTGCAAGATCAGAGGGTTTTAGGGACCAAATTCAGTTGCAGAGGGATCTGACTGGCCTGAATAGCACCCGTCAAATCTTTGTGTCTCAAATTCTGTTGTATTTGTATACAGTGCCTAATTTGTTTTCTACAATTCTTTATTACTTTTACCATAGATACCCACTTTCATATGTCAAATAAATTTGTTCAACTTTGCCTTTTGATTTGAATGTCCCCCTAGTTTAATGTTGGTAACCATAATAGTTTGCCTTTGTAGAAGACTTTTTATTCATGAGCTGTCAAGTACTTTAACAGAATAAAGAGCTTTGTGCTTTCTTTAGGGGCACTTGCTAATAAATAGAAATACCATTACTTATTATTTTCCATTGGACCCAGATCTTTTCCAGGGTTAAGAGACTGCTGACAGTTACCTGGGCCCAACACAGAGGGCCTTGGGACAGAGAAGAAGGTACTGAGAGCTGAAAATGTATCTGAGGGATGGAGCACTTGGTTTGTATTTGTAAAGTCTTGGCTTCACTCTCTAGCACCTTAAAATAAGGTACTATGTAGCTTTTTGTCTAAACATGAATACATCCCAAGTGTTATCACCAATTCATAGACAAGAGAATATAGTATCACAGAAATCAAACACTATCCCCTACGATCATGGCTCATTTTCAGATTCAGTATTAACACCAAATTAAACAATTCCTAAAAGTTCTGATGATGTGAAAAAAAGAGGGGGAATTCTTTGGATCAGGGCATTCTACAAAATGGAACTAAAAAGCAAAAAAAAAAAAAAAAAAAAAAAAAAAAATAAAATAAAGGTAAAAGAAAGAAAAAAGCATTTTTTAAAGATTTCTATGATAAGACAGGCATTGTGATATTTAAATTGTATTGGTAAGACTTTGCACAGAAGAGCCCAGAAAGGTTAGATAAATAGCCTAAAGTTACACAGCTTGTTAATATGATCATTCTCATGACTTTTTCATGTTCTTGATCACCCTTTTCACATAAGCACACAAAATGTGGTGTTTGGAATCAAGCAGTACCATGAGCTGGAAAGTGCAAATTCAAGCTAAGGGCTTCCTGGGAGGTGATAAAGAGCCCAAGGGTGCACAAGAACCCCTTCATTTCTCTACGTGCCTGGTCAGCTCACTGAATTGGTCCCTCAGAAGCAACTCTGCCTCTGACATTTCCCCATCAGCCTGCCACAGTCCAAGTACCCATTGCAAATGAGAAGCCACACTGACAACATGGTGGCTGAGTGGCATGGAGCAGGGAACAGGACCCAACTCATCTAAAGTCTGTAGCAAACCTCCTGACAGCTATCCAGAGAGAGGTGGTCTGGGTTCAAAGGTAGAAGCGTGATAATTATACAAAGTTCTTGCTTCCTATGTCATCCTGTGTATGGGAATCCTTATGACTATGATAATAAGAGAAATACAAGGTTCAAAAGCGCATACACAAAAGTACCTTTCTAGAAGTTTCCTTGGGATCAGCGAAGCTTTCTAAGAAGAAGCCTTGGTTAGGAGGGCCAGCCTTAGACTTCCTGGCTGTCAATCAGCTGTCAGCCTATAAAGTTTCTCTTCACTCCTCACTTATACAAACTTGACTGGAGAAACTGACCCCCCTGATTAGCCTAGCACAAGGTAAAGTTGGGCACAGTGCACAGGTAGACACAGGTGACCATCTTGTCTTTCCCTAAGCTCCCTTGTCAGCTGGGACATTTCTGCCCATTGGGTGAGGCTGGAGACGTGGATCTGCTCCAAGGCCAAGCCTTCAGTGTCCAGCCTTCCAGGGAGCTGAAGGCCCCCGTGGCATGTGGTAGTCATCAATTACATGCCTCGGATATCAGAGGTCACACCTTGACTGTGCCGGTCACCCACATGTGGAAAACTTGTCTGGTGATTAAGCAAATTTATGGCTACTTCTAAAACTTCTTGGGACCTGAATTGGAGGGAAGGGAGGTAGATGCTGTGGTGTATATTTTATCGATAGCTCAAATTAATCCATGCATAATTAGAACCATGGCCCAGAAATGTAAAGACAAAGCAACAATGAAAAGACAGAGAAAGCATTTGTGCAGAGTGTGCCCAGTGAGAGCCGCCACACCGCACGTGCATGCTCACAGGCTTCCTGTTACTCCTCCACAGCCGAGGAAGCATTCTTTTCGCTCACTTGCAGTTTTTTGTTTTGTTTTGCTTTCGGCCTGTATATGTGTGTGGTATGAGTGCATGTGTATATTCATGTTCATATGTGTGTGGGCACACGTGGGTGCTGAATGCATGTGTACATGTGCGAGTGTGCATATAAACGCCAGAGGTCAACATCAGTGTCTTCCTCAGCTGCTCTCCCTGTTATTTTTGAAGAAAGGGTCTGTCACGGAACTCACAGAGCTCAGCAATTCACAGCTCCAGGGATCCTCCCGTCTCCACCTCCTTATTGCTGGGGCAACAGGCTCACACCACAATGCTTGGTGTTTTACATGCTTGCTGGGGCTCCAAACTCAGATCCTGAAGCTTGTGTGGTAAGAACTTCATCCACCGAGCAGCTCCCTATACTCCTCTCCCTCACAGCCTCCACAGGATGTGTGAGAGTGTGTTAGCCCAGACTTTGGTAGCGTCTCCCCTTTCTAACCCAGAAAGCAGATGTTTCTGACTCACACTTGGAAGTGAATGCCATTTTCTTTACTTCTTTCTAGAGACACTTCTGCATGGTTGAAATAGGTCTGCCCAGTGAATGTTTCTGTACATTGCATTCATTTTGTTTTCTTCTTTGCATAGATTTAAATTTCCAACTTAATAGGGATCAGCTGGATAATGTAACTTTTTGGCACATGCAAAAAAATTTTTTAATTAGAAAAAAAAAAAAAAAGCTCTTTTCCAGGACCAAATTGTTTGCGCTCTTTGTCTGGGACGGTGCCACCTGACCCCCCTGGGAAGGGTAGTGTTTCTCTGCATCCATCACGCCTACGGAGGGCTGTGTCAGGAGCCCGCGGCCTCCCCCGCCTGTCTATGACTGATGAGTTACTGCTTTGTGCTCTGAAGACGCCAGGCTGTGATGGAGAAGGTGCATTCCTGCCTTGCTACTCAGGACACTGAAGCTTTTGTGAGCCAACTCCTCCCTTGTTCCTGCATCTTCGGCCTTGATGCAGAGCCATCCATGTGTACATTTGCAAGGTATCGCTTTCCCCAGAATTTTGGCTCATAAACATCAGCATTCACATGTGGGTATAAAGGTCAATAATAAAGCCACACATAACAATGGCCATGTCAAGATCCCAAGAAGCGTCTTGTGACCCAGCTCATGGCCTCCGAAGTCAGCCTTACAGGATGGTAGCCTAGTAACAGCAGGAGGTCTCCAGAATAAGACCATAAGGAGGACCATTGCATTTGTTTTGACGGTGCTCGCCAGCCTGCCTGACAGTGCTCCAGCTTGGTTTGCACAACCTTTTGAAGCTCTCCTCTTATCTGTGGGAGTGAGATTTAGATAAGTTCCCTAAGCAAGTGGAGATTTAGCTGATCAGAACTGGAGCCATTAAGCAGGCCTGGAAATTCCTTGTCAGGCAGCAAAGCCAATCTTTTCTTGGTATGCGTAGGTGAAGAAAAGTCTGGAAGAAATGGAACCAGCCACAGGCTCTCACTCTGAGAAAGGTTTTCTTTTTCTTGAAATTAATAAAAGCACTTGCTTCTATCAAATCTGATAAAATAAAAGAAAACAACCAGCTTGCCTTCAGGCCTTACTCTAATTAAGCCAGTTCTGAAAACTGCTCTTATGTACAATCTGCAGATCAGAAACTGCAAACTCCAGAGCAGGCAGGTCAACACACCTGAGTGCATGAAAAATGATATGAGACAGTGGAGCTGTGGGGACAGTGACAACCAAGGGAGCATGCTCTGTCTAAAATAACATTCACAATTACATACATGCACATACACGCACTCACACAAACAGGCACACATGGTACATAAACACAGCTTTTAAAGGAAAGTCAGAAATTATGATGTTTAGATGAAATCTTTAAATGTTGACAAATAATTCCATTAAGAAAAAAACAGAACTGTGTAGATAGCTCAGTTGGTAAAACACTTGTCACACAAGCATGAGGACCTAAATTCAATCTCTGGAACCCACATAAAATCCAGACATGGTAAGGCATGCCTGTAATCCCAGTCCAGGGGAGGCAGAGACAGGAGGATGCCTGGGGCTTCCTGGCTAAATACTTAAGACTATTTGGTGAGTTCTAGACCAGTAGAGATCCTGTCTTAACAAGACTTAGACTGCACCTGAGGAATGACACCTGAGGCTCTGGCCTACACATGCACACACCTTGCACATACATGTGCACTCTATACATACATACAGACATACACACTGTAAAACCAAAAATAAACCTCTATGGAAATGAAAAAGTACAGGAGGTGTGATCATAAATATTTCAGCATGTATTTCCAAATAATTAAAAGAACCTGAAGTTTCTCCACAAAGGAAAATGATAAACATTTGGGGAGATGGAAGTGCCAATTATTTTGTTTTAGTCCTTATATATTATATACATATACCATACCATAACAACCGCACAAATATGTACAACAAATATCGATTTAAAAAGATTAAGTGTATAGAGCCAGGCGTGGTGGCGCATGCCTTTAATCTCAGCACTCGGGAGGCAGAGAGGTAGGAGGATCGCCATGAGTTCGAGGCCACCCTGAGACTATGTAGTTAATTCCAAGTCAGCCTGGACAGGAGTGAAACCCTACCTTGAAAAAAACAAAAAACAAAACAACAACAACAAAAAAAAGATTAAGTGTAGGGCTGGAGAGATGGCTCAGTGGTTAAGATACTTACCTGCAAAACCTTCTGAACTAGGGTTCGACTCCCCAATACCCATGTAAAGCCAGATGCACAAAATGCCACATGCATCTGAAGTTCCGTTTACAGTGGCTAGAGGCCCAGGCACACCCATTCGCTCTCTCACTTTCTCACACTCTTGCTGTCTTTCTGCTTGAAAAGCACAAAGAAAGAGAGAGGGGGGAAGAAGGAAGGAAGGAAAGGAGGGAGGGAGGGAGGGAGGAAGGGAGGAAGTGAAGGAAGTGTAGCCAGGTATGCAGGTATGTTGGTACATGACTATAATACCAGAAACTGAGGCAGGAGAATTATGAGTTCAAACCAAAATGGGCTACATAGCAAGTTTCAGAACAGCCTGATCTACATACTGGGACAATGTCTCTGTCTCAAAATTGGTTGTCTCAACCAATAAATCAATCATCAATCAATAAACAAGCAACTTCTGAATTCTGTCCATGTAATAGCAGTTTCTAATCTATAATAGGCTACAACTGGGGACTTCATCTGAACCTGCACCATATGGGGTTTTGTGGACTGGGTGGTCTGGTGGCCTTTCCCTGGAAGTCTGTCAAGCAATCCCTGTGTGTGCAGAATGAGTGAAGCAGGTCTGCCTCCCACACACATTTTGTGTTGTTTGCCAGTCAGTGCATGCTGCATGCAGCTGTTTGCTTCATATGTCTGCTGGGACAAATTACCACAGACTTGGTGGTTTAGAACAACATGAGGTTCTTACCTGGCATTTGGAAGTCTGGCACAGTTCTGAATGGTCTAAAAGTAAGCGATTAAGCGATTGGTAGCTACATTCTTTTTGTTTTGTTTTGTTTTGTTTTGTTTTGTTTTGTTTTGTTTTTCGAGGTAGGGTCTTACTCTAGCTCAGGCTGACCTGGAATTCACTATGTAGTCTCAGGGTGGCCTCGAACTCACAGTGATCCTCCTATCTCTGCTGGGATTAAAGGCGTGCACCACCACGCCCGGCTAGTAGCTACATTCTTTTATGGGGACTTGGGGGAGAATCAATGTCCTTGTCTTTTCTAGTATCTTAAGGCTCATGCCCATATCCCTTTACTCATGGCCCCATCCTCCATCTCCAAAGGCAGCAGTGGTGGTGGAGTCCTCATGTGGCCTCTCTCTCACCTTGCTGCTGTCTCTGCCAGTTTGTCTCTTGACTGACTCCTTGTCCCCCCTTTTTTTTTTTTTTTTTTTTTGAGACAAGCCCAACAGACTGGCCTTTTGTTTTTAATGCGAGGGAGCAAGAGTGAAAGGAGAGGGGAGAGGGAGAGAGAATTGGCATGCCAAGGCCTCCAACCTCTGAAATCGAACTCCAGATGCATGTGTCTCCTCGTGCACATGTGCGACCCTGCGCACTTGCATCACTTCATGCGTCTGGCTTACATGGGATTTGGAGAGTTTAACATGAGTCCTTAGGCTTTACAGACAAGTGCTTTAGCCACTAAGCCATCTCTCCAGCCCGCCCCCCCCCTTAACTTTTAAACATGCTCCTGGTTATATTTGACTCATCAGTCAAATATACAGATGTCCCTATTGTAAGGCCAGATAGTGAACAACTTCCATGTCCTTTTATCATGTAGCCTAACATACTGACTCATGGGTGCCAGAGACTAGGATGTGGGTATCTTTGGTGGGAGGAACATGATTTTTCCTGCCATAAGGAAGGAAATCTGGGGCTGGAGATATGCCTTAGCAGTTAAGGCGTTTGTCTGCAAAGCCAAGGGATCCTGGTTTGACTCTCCAGGACCCATGTAAGCCAGATGCACAAGGGGACACATGCACCTGGAGTTTGTTTGCAGTGGCTGGAAGCCCTGGTGCACCCATTCTCTCCCTCTCTCTCTGCCTCTTTCTCAAGTAAATAAATAAATAAATAAATAAATAAATAAATAAATAAAATTAAAAAAATAAAGATGGAAATCTATTTAATCACAGGAAGGCAAATCTTTGAAAAAGGATGACTGAGAGATGAACTTTTAACCTCAAGGGACCCGTCCTCTCTATGAATGACAGGTGATCTGTGACCTGGTTTCTTATCTGGTCTGAGGGCTACAAAGGTCTTTGCTGTTCTTATGCATGGGAGCCACTGGCCACCCTCCACTACCCAAGCTAGAATCCCAACAACTGATCATGGGGTAGAAAACCAGCAGATGACTGCACAGGAATGCTCCTAAGAACCCCTTCAAGTGCCTGACTACTTATGCACCTTTATATGTCTCTCATGGGACTGTTCAGCCCAATATTAATCCTAATGCCTTGCATTTGGATCACAGGACACTGTCTTCAGCAGTCTCTCTTCTCTGCGCTTCTTCTTACTCAGCTTGGGAAAAAAATACAGATTCAGGTAGCAAATACTGCAACCTGTCAACTAAAATACCCCACACCAAGGATGTAGCTGTGCTTCTTTTCAATTCACATTTTGAAATTTCCTAAGGTTTGATTGAAAGGATTTCACTGTGGGTGCTTAGATTGGCAGTCTCAAAGAAGATTCCAAAATGAATAAAATCTTCTCAAGCCAAATTCCTATCGGGTATATGGTTGAGGAAGGAAAGGTAGCAGAGAAGAGTGTGTACAGAACACCAGAGACTTCTGTGTGGGAAGAAGCATGGAGCCAATGAGCTTCCAAATGCCAAAGTGAAACATGACTGTCTGCTTGTCTGCTTGTCTGCTTCTGAATGCCATGTCAGGTCTCTGGCTGAAAAGAGAGAACATTCCAGCTTGGGTGGAAAAGTTGAAAGTAATGCCAGAAGGCTGGTCAGAGTCAAGACAGAGTCATGGATAAATGGCAGTTGATGGTGTCTCTCTTAGTTTCCAGCCTCTTTCTTGCAGTTTGAGGTCATGCTTTGCCCAGAACTGGTTTTTATAGTCATAAATATAAGCTAATTTGTGAAAATCAAAGGACAAAAGTGCAAAGCAAAACCACAAAACTGCTCATATAGATTATGGACATCACATATAGCTCATTTCATCAAAATTATTTTAAAGCAAGTCTGTCCTCATCTGTAAAAGTTGAAGAAGAGATGGACACTAATTTACCTTGTGCTTCCAAACTTGGGTCATAACTAATTATTGGAAGGTGCCTAATAAAGATGTGATTTGATTTCTAGTCTGTTTCCCCTAAATTCCATTTCCCTCCTCACTCCAGCTCATGATATTACAGAAGCATGTGGTAAGCAGCCTTTGATCCCATGAGCTTCACATTCTGTGTTTGATACAATTAAGGTTGATAACCATCTGGTTTTAAAATAATGAGGTTCTGAGATGGGAGATGACTCAGTGGATAATGTGCTTGCTGTATAAGCATGAGTACCTGAGTTCGGATCCCCAGTACCCACATAAAAGCAGGATGCTGTAGCATCAGAAATCCTAGTACATTCTTGGGGGAAAAGAGAGGCAGAGACCACAGAATTTCCCAGAAGCTCACAGGGCAGCTAGCCTCACCAACATTGCAGTGAACAAGGAGGAGAGAACTTGCCTCAAACAAGGTAGAGGGCAAGCACCAACATCTAAAGTTAACCTATGGCCACTACATGCATGCCATGGCATCTGTGTACCCACATTCACACAGACTCTTTTTCTCTTTCACATGCAGGCACACACACACACTCGCACACTCGCACACTAATCATGAGTGTCTCCTAAGTTAAAATGCTGAATTTTGGGAGGTTAACAAGGTCGTTGAGAGCAGAAGGAGGAGACAAACTGTTACAACAGCAGGAAAATTAGAGGCACAAGAGACAAGGAGTGTGAAAAGATGAGACTGCTCCTGACTCCGAGCTGTAGGAATTATGTTTAAGGAGTGGAAGAGATCTTGGGAGCTAAGAGTCATTCCAGCCATCAGCTAAGAGGGAATGGAAGCCTCAGCGCCATGGCCATGTGCAACTCGATTTTGCCAATCACCCAGATAAACTTGGAAGTGGGATCTCTCTGATGCCTTCAGGAAGGATATGGTCCCCCAACATCTTGATTCTAACCCAGTGGTATCATGTTTGTATGGGGCTCAGCAGCAAGGGAGTCCCATCTTGCAGGTAGCTAGCCAGGTATCCGCAGCTCCCTCCCCCTTCCGGAAGTCTAGCTGTGCTTTCAGAAGGTTGATTTCACTGATTTCAATGCTGCCAGACTCAAAGGCAAAAATAATCAGCAAAACAAGTGACCTTTGTGCCCAGATATCTGGACAGAAAACACAATCAAGTGTAAACAGGTTGGGAGCAGTGGGGAATGACTTGAAAGGTTACCAAAATACATCTGCTATCCTGACAGGTTTGCTTTTCAACCCCCTAGGATGTGGTTGGTCTGACTTAGAGGTTTAGGGAATCATGGTGCCCAGAGAGCATTGGCAGGTTATAAAAGTCTCCCTATCACAGGACAACCATTGAGGCAGAACTTCCAACCAATGCATTATTGCTGGAATTCCAGAGATCAATTCTCCTAAAAGCTCTGGAGTCCAGTATCCTAACCAGCTGAACTTGGGTATACCTGGTACTACTTCACTTGATTCCATCATCCAAACTGGAAGCTTCAACTATAAAAGGTAGTGCAAGCTTCTGGTGTTCATTTGCAACAGCAAGAGATCTAGCATACCCATAAAACACACACACACACACACACACACACACACACACACACTTACTCACTCACACACACCACTTGGCTACAATTGGAAAATGTGTCCATAGATTCCCACCTTTTCTTTCAATCTTAGCCAATCCTAAAAGCCCCTTGTAGTTCTGTCTCAGAAACACAGATTGTCCCCAAATCAAATTTTTCAGCTCATCAAGCCCTAGTGGTAGCTTCTCTAGCCAAGTCACCCCTGGAAAAAAGTATTTTAAACTCTTTTAGCAGAGAAAAAAATATTTGGATCTCTGCCTATTTTGCAAAGGCTTAGCATCAAATTACATAGTCAGAGCTTCTGTTTTTTTAATATTATGTGTCTGTACTATTTAAACATACATGGAAAGTAGTACTTTTTTCCTAACAAACTAAAGCTTGCTGGCGCCAGCATCTCATTGGTGACTGTGGCTGTTGTGTGAGATGTGTCCCCAGGATGCAGTGGGAGGACTCAGTGAAGCCGTCTGGATATGAGGGATGGAGCCAGACTGAGACATGGAATGCGGGCCTTCCCTTTGGGTTTCTGGAAACTGTGATCATTAGAAGTCTTACAAAGACTTTCCATGAATTACTCAAATGTCATATCCCGTGTCTCACAGTGGACCATAGTAGGCTTTTGGATACCAAAATGTTATTTTCCTTTTATTTTGTAGACGCTTAATTAGAAGGTTTTTCCTTTCTGTAATCTTTTCTTAAGATTCTTAGCCCAGGTATCTAGACCATGTAAGTGCATTACTTTGGAACACTCTAGGTTTTAATAGGAAAAGAAAGATACTTGGGTATAGTTTCCAAGAACCTCCACCAGTGGACTACTTATCTTCTACCTCACTGAAGAGTTTGCCAATGATGTAGCCAAGCTCTTTCACCCACTAATATAGAAGTAGTATCATGAGTGTGGACCTCACTGGGGAGCTGGTACACATCTATGCAGTGGCCCTGGAGACCACAGACTCGCAGTCCAGGCAAGAGTGTCCAAATAAATTTTTAAAAATAATAATATTTTTGTTTGTTTGTTTGTTTTGTTTTTTGGAGAGAGACAGACAGAGACAGAGAGAGAGGGAGAGAAAGACAGATAGAGATGAACATGCCAGCAGCCTCTCAGCTGCTGAGAACAAAATCCAGATGCATGCACCCCCTTGTGGTCAAGTGCAGCATTGCGCCCTTGCGTCACTTTGCATCTGGCTAAATGTGGGACCTGGTGATTGGAACCGCTGGAGATTGGAAACAGCGTTCTTAGGCTTAGGAGGCAGGCACCTTAACTGCTAAGCCATCTCTCCAGCCTAATAATAATAGTAATAATAATAATAATAATAATATTTTAGAGGCCTTTTAAGGCAGCTAAGAAAATCATCTATTTTTAAGACATTTCAGGTGAGTTGTTACTATTTTAAATTAATATAGTATTTTGGTTATTTTGCTTTATCAAATCAGCTATTTATACTTTGTGTTTTATTAGCACAGTTTAAGTTATATGTGACAGTTACTTTAATTGTTTCTGTGACCAAATGCTTGACAAGAAGCTGCTTAAGGAAAGAAGGGTTTGTCTTGACTTGAAGTTGTAAGGGATAGAGTCCATCATGTCAGGGAAGGCATGGCAGAAGGAGCTGGAAGAGGATGGTCATGTTCAGTTCAAAGACAGGAAGCAGAGAGAGATGAATGCTGTACTCAGCCACCTTCTCCTTTACATGGTCCTTACACAGTTCAGGCCACCCATATTTGGGGTAGATCTTCCCATCTAAATTAACCTAATCTAAATAATCCCTCCCAAACATGCCCAGAGGTTTGTTTCC
This sequence comes from Orientallactaga sibirica, assembly GCA_036365145.1. NCBI lineage: Eukaryota > Metazoa > Chordata > Mammalia > Rodentia > Dipodidae > Orientallactaga > Orientallactaga sibirica. The sequence continues at coordinate 2,801,474 of JAEOAD010001604.1, forward strand.
ATTGTGATTCTAAATCTCATCAAGTTGACAAGATACACCATTGTAATACATGTCTACCTAAAATGAGGAAAGCTATAAAAGCTTATTTTGTCAATAACTTAAAATTTAATTTCAGCCAATCTTTCACCCTATTTAATGATATTTGACTCCATCTTAAGTTAGATTAAGAAGCTGTTTGGTTGTTCCCTTCATTTCTATGGGAACTATGTTTTGAATTCAACAACCTTCTTTTTGCCTAACACATGTTGTAAACTCGTCTTTACTAAATCACTTGGACCTTCATGCCTGGCCAAGAGCCCAGTTGTGTTTGATAGAATAGTGACTGCCAGAGCCCAACAGTAAAGTGAAATTGCAGAATCTCTCTCACCCTTCCTGAAGTCCAGCTATGCTTTCAAAAAGTTGATTTTGCTGTTTGTAATGCCTGTTTCAATGGAGATGGGAGCTCAAATGTGTGGACCAACCCTTCTATGCCATTTATATACAGAGTACTATAAATAAATTACCTTATTTCATTTCCCCAGGGAAATTTATGTCAGAAGAGCTATTTTCCTGACAATTTCCTCATCTACTTAGAAGAGGGATCTAAGCTAAGGACCATCTCACCCCAAACTTTAGAGAACTATAGTCATGCAAAATCCAGATATCCAAGCCATTCACATAAGATGACCCCATGTTCTCACGTGTGCTGTCTATGCATACCTTCCATGCACTTTAAACTGTTTCTAGATCACTTGGAATATCTGGTACAGTGTAAATGTTGTGTAACTAGTAGTAAACTACATTGCTTAGGGGATAATGACAAGGGGAAAATCTGAGTGTGTTTTGTACAGACACTATTTCAAAACACTGTGTGTTCGTGTGTGGGAGGGAGAAGTGCATATGTGTGGACATGTGCCAAACATTAATGTTGGTTGCCTTCTTCAATCACTCTCTACCTTATGGATTGAGACATAGATACAAGAGCTCACTGACTTTGCTAGTCTAGCTAGCCAGCTTGTCTTGGGGCTCTATTTGTCTCTGCCTCCTCAGTGCCGATTCAGTGCTGGGACTCCAGGCATGCACCACCACACTCGGCATTTCACTTGGGTTCTGAATTCAGATATGCTTGCATGGTAAGCACTTTTCCAACTGAGCCTTCTCCCAAACCCTGAAAATAACTCCCAGTTTACGGTTGGATGAAATCTCAAACTTCAGAACCAGCAGGTACAGGCAGCCAGCTGTGTGTGTAAAGGAATGGGTCCTGCAAATCCAGCCAAAGATTGGGTACATTACAACACTATTGAAAGAAACGAAGAAACAAGTTCACGAGTCAACCACCTCAAGGGAACTAACATCCTGGTTAAGGGAAGAACCATCTTATGCTGTAGTGCTGTGAGCTGCAATTAGTGGTCTGAAGGAAAATGAGGCTGGAGTTGGAGTCCAGGTGCAATGGATGTTTTGGACATGGTTCAGGTGGAGCACAAGGCTTTGCTTTGGAAATTGGCTTTCTGATTATCTCCTGAATGGAGAAACGGGGATTCTCCCCTTTCTAGAGAGGACAGCTGGGGCTTCCTTGATTATGAGAGAACACATGGAATTTCTAGAAACAACTTTAGAGCACACAAAAGTTTGTGCTTATTCTTTCTCTAAACATTCCTGGGAGACCCTGACTTCTATAGTAAATTAACTGCAACTCTTGCAGGGCCAGTCGAGGATGCCTGCTCTCATCCTGTCTTTCACTGCAGCTTCCTCCCAGCACCATCATTTTGTGTTGGGTTTCAAAGTCTCCCAACACCAGCCACATCCCTAACATTATTCCCTATGCCTTAAGCGCAAGCCACTGCTGCCATGTAAGGCAGCACAAAGTACTTCCCTCCGGGAATCTCCCTCCCTGCCTGAATTTCCAGGGTGTCTCTTGGTTCAGTCCCTTACTCAGTCCTATGCCATCTCATCAAGGCAGCTCCCTAAAGATATCAAAGTCCCTGTTCTGTGTGTTGATGGATCCTGCTGAAAAATGGGCACTGGTTTTCATCAAGTCCCTTTGTGTGTGTGGACAAGTGGTTCTCATTTGAAGATACTCAGGTCTAAAAACCCAAGTTTAAGCAATAGAAGGGACAAAATGGCAAAATGACAGGGTCTCATGTACCCCAAGCTGGCCTTGAAATTGCTATGTAGCCAAGGATGACCTTAAACTCCTGAATCTCTTGGTTCCATGTCCTTATTGCTGAAATTATAGGATTGTGCAACCATGCCCAGTTTGTGTGTTGCTAGGGATTGAACCCAGGGCTTCATTCATGTTAGGTAAGCACCCTACCAATTAAGACACATCCATGGCCCTTTATTTTACTTTTTTTTAAAAAAATTTTTTAATTATTTTTTTGGAGAGAGACACAGAGAGAGACAGAGAGAGAGAGAGAGGGAGAGGGAGAGGAGGACAGAGATGGGCGCGCCAGCAGTGTCTCAGCTGCTGCAAACGAAATCCAGATGTGTGCGCCCCCTTGTGGTCAAGTGCGGCATTGCGCCCTTGTGTCACTTTGCATCTGGCTAAACGTGGGACCTGGAGATTGGAACCACTGGAGATTGCAACCAGTGTTCTTAGGCTTAGGAGGCAGGCGCCTTAACCCCTAAACCATCTCTCCAGCCCCTTTATTTTACTTTTAATGGGACTACAGAATTCCTAAGCACTGATGGAATATATTGTCTGGATCTCAGTGTCCTCAAGTAGAAAATGTAAAAGCGGAAGCATCTTTAAATGACATCACCAACAACTAGAGTCTGGCTTTCAATCTCTGGATTTCAGTCTGGTTTTCCTTATACTATGGGAAATGGTACCATTGGAATCTTCCCCAATTTGACTCTGTAGCTAAAATCCTAGCAACATGAATTTCAGTCAAACCTTGGAACCCTAAATCTCCATTTCAATATTAATTTTATTTGAAGGAAATATCTACTACAATGGCGTGATTCCAAGTAGACACTGCCCCATAATGAACTCAGTCATTTTGGCACAGGAAACACTGCTGTTATTCAGTTTCCCATTACTATAACAAACACCTGAGATAATCTGCTTTTAGAAAGGAAAAGTTAATTTCGGTGCACAGTTTTGGGATACAATCCATGACTTCAAGGCCCCATTGTAGTTGTATCTGCGAGGAGGCAGTTTATCATAGTGGCTCTGTTCCCCTCATGGATGGGAAATGAACAAAGAGGAAGAGAAGGGGCTGGGGTCCCAATATCCCCTTGAACGTTGCCTCCCATGACCTGAAGTCTTCTCACTTGTCCGTGTCTCCTCAGGATTCCCACCACATCCCAATAATGCCATGGGCTATGGAACAAAATGCTAGCACATGGGCCTTGGGGAAATTTAACCAAACCACTACAAATATAATTCTTTATGTTTTCTTTACTTATAAAATTTATAAATTGTGTCCATATATTCATTAAAATGTCTTTGAGGGGCTCGAGAGATGGCTTAGTAGTTAAGGCAGTTGCCTGCAAAGCCAAAGGACCCAGGTTTCATTCCTCAGGACCCATGTAAGCCAAATGAACAAGGTGGTGCATGTGTCTGGAGTTTGTTTGCAATGACTGGATGCCCTGGTGTGCTCATTCTCTCTCTCTCCTTCCCTTCCTCAAATAAATAAATAAAAATGAATTATTTATAAAAATTTCCTTGAGGTATAAAGTATCAGTAACCAGATATCCATAACACCCTGAAATATATAACTTGTAAAAGTTAAAAAAAAAAAAAAAGACTGGAGAGATGCCTCAACAGTTAAAGGCACTTGCTTGCAAAGCCTAATGGCCTGGGCTTGATTCCTGAGTGCTCATGTAAAACTAGATGCACAGAGTGGTGCATGTGTCTGGAGTTTGCTGTGGCAGGAGGCCCTGGTGGGCCCATACTCACTCTTTTTCTCTGATTCTTTCTCTCTGTCTCTCAAATAAATAAATAAACAAATAAATAAAATTTTAAATATTTGAAAAATTATGTGTGTATTATATGTGGTGCGATGTATGTACTATATGCACATGTGTGTGCAGATGCATGTACCCTGTGTCTTGTGTGTGAAGGCCAGTGGAGAATGTCATATGTCCTCCTCTATTACTTATCTTTACATTTTATTGAGATGAAGTCTCTCTCGGAACCTGGAATGACAGTTTTTCATGAGTCCCAGATATTCTCCAATCTGTTCCCCACAGGACTGGAGTTAAAAACGTGTGTCCACACCCATTTATTTATGTGGGTACTGAGGAATCGAGCTTAGGCAGTCTTGGGCTGTCTCAGTGCCTCATGTTACACAACAAGCTCTCTTAAACCATTAAGCAATTTCCTCAGCCCCAAAAATATTTTTAAGGAAAAATATGATCCTAAGAAGAATCAATAGCTATCCATATATGTGGGCTCCGCCCCTGTGAATTCAACTACACTTTGGAGGGAAAATTGTGGTTATTCCCTAATTAATAATAATCACGAACATTATTAGGCATTCTAAACAATCTTAAGTATTCAAAAGGACTGCACAAGTTATATGGAACTTCTCCTCCAATTCATCCTATAAGGGATTTTAGCATCCATGCATTTTAGTACCTTGGGACCCTGGGGGGATATTGGAACCAAGCCTTGTTGGATACAGAGAGATGACTGTATTTCATATGCTGTTTACCAGGGAAAAGAATATATGGATTCGTCTTATAAATCTAATCACAAAGAATAATAAAATGTATTGAAAAAGCAAATCACTGAGTTAGGATAGAATTTCTTTTAGATACAAATTTTTACTGTAAATATCAGGAAGAAAAATGTCACTTTCAGAACATATCATAGCTAATTCAAAAGAAAAAAATTCACTCCAAGTAACATCAAAGCATTTTACAAATTGGAAGATATTTAAACTATCTAACTTTCAGGCACATGGGGAGACTAGATCCAGCACACAGCTATCATTACACTGTCTTTTACTACAAATAAAGTATGCTAAAGGAAACCAATTCCTGTAGGAATGAGATACGTTCTTTTTTGTCAAAATGAGTTGCATTTTCATAATTTTCCACAAAACAGCTGCAAAAATACCTACAGTAGGGCATCTGGAATTCTTAAAAGTGACTTGAGGATTTGTGGCCAATGAAACATTGTGAAATAACACTCACCATGTTGTAAAAACCTACCCTTAACCATTTATTAGCATTTTAAGACAAAAATGAAAGGTGCCCTAAGCATATTAGCCTAGCTTGATGAGAAGAAAATTCTGAAGTAACAAAGAAATAGTGTAGAAAGATGGCTTGTCAGAAGCACATTTAAGTCTCTTAAAGGTTATGCAGAATGTTGTGGTAAAGTTCTAATGTGATGGCTGGAGCTTAAGTGTTTGATCACACTGCAAAACATCATTAGTAATAATGTTCATGTTCTTAAAAAATGTGGTTTCCTGTTGAGACCAAGCATTGGTTTGTGGGCAGTGTGGAGAGAGAAGGAGAGGCAGAAAGGGAGAGAGAGAGGGAAAGAGGGTGAAAGACAGAGAGAGAAAGAGCCAAAGATGTTTTTCATTTTTACCTTTCACAGAACAGGACTGTCAAAATGAAAGCAATGGCCCTTGCCTGAGAACTTGGGTCAAATAAACCATGTATTGTTCCATCTTAAAATGAAACATCTGGTTGACTTAAGAAGAAAACGAGCCTAATTATTCTGAGCATCTAACAGAGAGAGGTTAACTTCAAAATCTATGCCTTTCCAAGCTAAACATCGATGGGGGAAAAAAACTATGAAGTTATTTTTGACTCAGGAAAGTAGATCTGGAGGTAATTTAGTGAATATGAATTACCATTGACAAGAGAAGACGTAATTTATTCTCCTGGTGAGTCTTTTTATATGAGTGGGCAATGTGGAACTGTCAGCAAGGGAAAGTCATTTGGATGGATGAAAAATAATTGAAATCAAGGTCCAACATCCTATAGGATAACCAGGCTGTAACCTGAACTTGAGAGATTCCTTGGAGAATTTTAATTTCTCAACTGAAGGATAAGGATGAAATTATGATAAAAAAAAAAAAGACAGATTTACATGCAGGAGGTTTTAAAGCTTAGAGGTAAACCAGTTGGATGGACAGCTGTTTCTTTTAGCCTCACTTTTTAGTTATATTTCTGGGCTGCAAACTTAGAGCTGTCTCCTCTCTTGAGTATGCATAGATGTCTACCTGGACATCCTGCCTCAGCTCTAGCGTTCCTCTTGGACTGTGGATCACTTTGCAAAAGGTCACTACCACCTGCAGCCTGTTTAGCTCAGTCTTGTCCTTTCTCTGCTGGATCTATAAGGCATGGATGAGCAGAATGAAATGGTGACTTGGTACCTGGTCACATGTTCCCTTTTATGTACTTGATTGTCACTTAAACTGAAAGAGTGATCTGATTGTCATAAAGGTAAGAAGCACCTTTAAGACAATGACATTCTAAGAGAAGAACACTCACAAATAAGCTCTAATTTTATCTGCTTCTTTAATACCAGGAAAGAAACTCTCCTAGGTGGAGGGGAAAGTGCTTTGACACAGGATATTCTCCAAGATAAACTCAAGTTATTAACCTGGACCACCTAGTCTGGCCCCTTCTTCACCACTTCTCATCTTCCTGATGCAAAGTTCCAAAGATCTTTTGGCAAAAGCTAACCTTCCTCTAAAGCTCATCTCAATCTGTCCTTCTCTATTCAGAACTCTCGTTTCTTCAAATCTAGAAAGTCTTCTAGCCAAGAGGAAGGGGACAGACACTAACACAGAATGGTGACAGCTGCTCTTTGTGTCTACATCTTATAGACTAAGCCGTGGATGTGGACAAGCCACTGTTGAATCCAGGACACACACTTACATAACTCACAAGGGCAAGCCTGAAATCTCAGGGAATCTCACTGAAACTTGGATGAGAGGAATCATTTCCTGACTGCCTCATACTTTGCAAAACTATCTCTCTCATGAGAGAGATGTATTTCACTATTCTATGCAGGGAACTATTTATACCAGTCTATAATCTCCAACTTCCTTTTCCTCTATCATCTAGTGGGAATAATCATGTAACTTTTGTTAAAATACCATTAATTACACAGATGCACATCAAACTTACTGGCTAACTCAAATTCATAACCAAAGGTTAACACAGTTATTTTCTTTCTGGGATAAATTTCAGATGAACATGTGAAATTATTTTTTAATGAAGAATAGATAGTTATTGATCATGTTATCAGATGTGAAGTGGGTAGTAATTTGCATAGTCTAAAATTCTCTTTTGCATGTTCATATGGACGTGGCACATATGCATATCGGAGTATATGTGCATGGTGTGTGTGTGCATTCTTCAGTTGCTCTACACCTTGTTTTTGAGACAAGCTTTCTGGCTGAACCACGAACCCACAGAATTGGCTACCAGTCATCAGGGAACATTCAGAATGAGCAGTTTGTGGCACCTTTTTAAGGACAATGTGTAAGAGGAGTGATCTACCATGATACATAGAGTACCAAAGAACTGAGTTCCTATGAGCAACGTCTGTGTGTGTGTGTGTGTGTGTGTGTGTGTGTGTGTGTGTGTTTAAGGCCTACATGCATGTAACAGAAATGACAGTTGTCTAAGAAGAAATCTATTTAAAAATTTATGGATTAGAGTTAATTTTTAATTGTATTGAAGATTATGTAATGGAAAACAAAGACATTCAGATTTCATCCAAAAGCTAGTCTTGACTAGGGAGCTCAATACACTAACATAAACATAAAATGTTCAAGTGAGGTTAATATTGTGTTGCTTAGCAACTCTTAAAATTAACCTTTTTTAAAAAGATAAAAACATTGGTTTTTTTTTTTTAGCCATGTCTTTTAGTTGCTGTTGTTGTTTTCATGGTTCTGCAAACATTCTAAGAATTATTTAAGAATTCTACATTGTAAATGCTCTGAAAAAAAAAAAAAAACAGTACACATTATCCAAAATTCAGCTATTTGGGAGGAGTGGAAGTTTAGGTGAAGGCATGAAATAAATCTCAATGACTTAATGTTGCAACTCACTTAATAAAATTAAATCCAGAACACATAAGTCACTGGGTTGGGAGAGAATTTTCTGGAAGCAGTTACAATTAAAGTAAGAGGGCTTCTGTCCAGGATAAGACCTTAGAACCTTGGCTCTAAAGCATAGCTTTGTTTCCATGGGAAGAAAAGAAGCTTTATGCATTCTCTGAATCTATCTTCATGGCTTAAAGAGAGAGAGAAAAAAAAATGAGGGCTAGCTAAGCCCAAGAAAGAGAAAGGGAGAGAACATTAAGGAAAATATGATGCATATGGGATAAAAGGAACATCTGCAGAACTATTACCAAATTCAAATAGAGAACATTTATAGCTTTAAAATGAACATCCCCCAGATCGCTGTTTCCAAAATGCTGTTTGCTGTTGTTTTCTAATTTCAGTAAATTCAGAAACTTCTTCAAAGAAGAAAGTAGGGAGGAGAAGGGAGAACTGCATATTTCTATAACTACCATTTTAAATCTCAACCTGGCAGGAAGGCTTGGCATTTCATTTCTACTAAAAAGGAAATCGCTCAAAATATAAGTTCCAAGCCTGCTAAGACTTTCAATTTTGCCCATTTTTTGAACCCAATTAATGTGATATCCAAAGGTATCACTTTTTAAAGAAACCAAATGGACTATGCATGTGATTGCCTTTGGTTGCGGGGTGCTAGGGGTTCAGGAAGGTCCTTGAACCCTAAACCCTAGGTTTGTGTCTATTTTTAAGCAATAAATTGAATAAAATAAGACTGAGAAGGATAATTACTAAATTATTATATTTATTTAGGGAAGTACAGAACCAAGGAAAGAAGAATGAATACACTAACATGGTTTGAGACACCATGTGATCAGCCTGGAAAATCCATGGGGAAGACAGAAGAGAAAGTACAAATAACTGCTGCCATGTGGACAGCAGGAGTGGGTAGAGAGTCCAATGGAAGTAGGGGTGAGGGGTTAGGGGGTTCTTCCCTCAGCTCACTCAGCCTGGCTGGGCCTGGGTGGAGTTGGGGAAAACTCAACAGCAGCTGGAGGTTCCCAAGTGGTCAGATAGCCCAAAGACCTTGCCTTCCACCCACAAATGTATTTATAACCCTATGGTGGTGGGTCCTACCTTTCAGCTTGGGTGAATTTATGGACAGCTGATTGGTTAGGCCTAGGAGCTATCTCAGGAAGAGGCTAGCCATGACACCAAGACCCGGGGCTGAACTTGACCAACCAAAATGCTAGAATTATATTTAAATCCTAGGAGAGTCCTGTCTCCCAGCAGGGGCCCAGGTTGTTTGTGGAAAAACAGATCTACATAAGAGATAAGAAGTCAGATCATGTTCTGATTTCTAGCAACGTGGAGACCCGCAAAGACATTGCTGATCCTTTTACATTCAGGGGCCAAGTCATACTAGCCCTCTCAGAACTGTAAAAGGGAGCTAAAAATGGTTGTGCCCCATATCTGGCTGGGGTGATGGAGAACTCATTGTCATCCAATTAGACTACAGTGTTGGCTGGGTTTCAAGAAGAAAAATAAAGAATTGATACTGTACCCAAATTTTAAAACAAAAGTATACAATATAAGAATATGTAAGTTAAGAAAATGAAGCTTACCTCCTATCTAAGGAAAAAAATGAAACAAATTAAAGATTTTACAACCCACCTTTATAGGACTAATGCCATGAAAGAAGAGCCTCACTACTGAGGCACTAACAGAACCAAGAAGTGGGGAGAAGCAGGAAGTAGGAAGAAACAAAAAGTGGGGAGAAGCAGGAAATAGGAAGAAGAAAGTGGAGTTAAGAAGGAAGTGGGGAAATCAATAAGTGAGGGGAAACAGGAACTGGAGAGAAGTAGGAAGTGGGAAGAAGCAGGAAGTAGGATGAGACAGGAATTGAGAAGCAGGAAGTGAAATAGGAAGTGAGAGAAGCAGGAAGTAGGAAGAAGAAGGACGTGGGAGAGGCAGGATGCAGCTCAGGCAACAGCATTTGAAATGGCCATGGCCTTCTCCATTATGCTTCCTTGACTTTTTCTGCTCTCCCTCTCATCCCTTCCTCTTCTCTTTCTCTTCCACTTCTTTCTTCTTGCATGTTCTCCTCTGATACTGCATGAGGACTGCTGAGCTCCCTCCTAAATCTGTCACAAGAACTCAATGGCCTCTTCTGCTCTGAGCATACAAGGAGGAGGTTTGAGTGAAAGCCAGATTCTGACAGCATCAGCTGTGAGTGATAAACTATGCTTATTTTTTCAAGATTAAACCTTCACCTGTGAGTCATCAGATGACTGTAGTCAGGGAATGTACACTATGTCTTGGCATCTCTTGAAATACTAAGATTTACAATATAAATGTGTACACATATCCTTTAGTAAATGAAAGTAGGCATAGCTCTGCCACCACAGCCCATCTGTGATGACTCCAACCAGTGTGCTCATGTAAAGGAAATACCACTTATATCATGGAAAAATCTATAAAGTGCTGCTTCCAGACCTCCTCTTTTGTGTCTTGCATGTTCTCACTGGAGAATTTGGTAACTGTGTGTGGACCTCTAAGATACCATGGGTAAACAATTAATGCTGCAAAAAGTTCTAAATTCTCATTTTGTTCAGTAGCAGCATTCTGTAGGAAAGGCTGGAGGAATATATGAGCCATCCATCCTTCTGAACATTGTCCTTTTCTGACAAGTGAATCAGTTAAAGTAATAATATTAATTTATCTGAATGGAAATGTTGGTGCTCTTGGAGAATATTAGCCAGCAATCTGATACCACCCTACATAACAATCCCCAATGGCAACACTGTTCAAAGAGAAACATAACTAATATTTCCATTTCCTATGATCTTCTCAAATGCAGACAATAATATATTGACGGCACTATATTTCACTGACATTTAAAAAAAAAAAAGCTATGGCTGGGTGTGGTGGTGCATGCCTTTCATTCCAGCACTTGGGAGGCAGAGGTAGAAGGATTGCCGTGAGTTTGAGGCCACCCTTAGACTATATAGTAATTCCAGGTCAGCCTGGGCCAGAGTGAGACCCTACCTTGAAAAACCAAAAAAAAAAAAAAAAAATCTTCAGATAATCTCAACTTCTTTATATTTTAGCTATGTAACAAACAATAATGCTCATCAATACACCTGCTTTGTGTGTAAACTTGAGAGACCACCTATCCAGATCATACTAAAATCTCAAGATGAATAGACAGGTTAAATTGCCTGGCAATTTGTTGTGATTTAGAGTCACATGGAAACAAACCTCTGCACACATCTGTGGGAGAGTTTCTAGATTAGATTAATGGAGGTGGGATTAATGTGGGCATCACTTTCCCATGGGCTGGGGTCCCAGACTGAATAAAAAGGAGAAAGAGAGGGCTAGAGAGATGGCTTAGTCACTAAGGTGCTTGCCTAAAAAGCCTAAGGACCCAGGTTTGACTCCCCAGTACCCATGTAAACCAGTTGCACAATGTAGCACATGCATCTGGAGTTCATTTGCAGTGGTTAGAGGCCCTGATGTGTCTGTTCTCTCCCCCTTTCTTTCTTTCTCCCTCTCAAATAAATAGATAAATAATTTTTTTAAAAAAGGAGAAAGTATGGGGTGGATAGATGGCTTAGCAGTTAATGTGCTTGCCTGCAAAGCCAAAGGATCCAAGTTAGATTCCCCAGTACCCATGTAAAGCCAGATGCACAAGGTGGTGCATGCATCTGGAGTTTGTTTGCAGTGGGTAGAGACCCTAGTGTGCCAATTCTCTCTGTCTATCACTCTTTCTCAAATAAATAAATAATTTTTTAGAAAGTAGAAAGAGAACTGAACACCAGCATTCACCTCTCTCTGCTTTCTGACTGCCACCTCCTGTTCCGGCTGCCCTGCCTTCCCCACCATGATGAACTGTATTGCCAGGAACTGTGAGCCAAAACAAACCTTACTTTCCTTAAATTGCTTTTGTCAGGTATTTTGTCACAGCAATAAGAAAAGAAATGTAACATGTGAAATGCTCCTTCATGATGCAAAAATGAATACAATTGTATCTGTTAGGGTCTAATCCAAGAAATAGTCCTCACCCTGGGAACTCAAGACAAAGGGCATTCCCTTTGCAGACAATAGAAGTGGAGGCAGGAATGGTGTTGCAATCCAGTTACTGACAAGAATAGGGAGCACATACAGACTGGAGGAATAAAGAGAATTTACAGGAACAATTATCTGATCCCTGGAGTCAGGGCCATAAAAGCCAATGAGAAGCTGCAGTTGAGTAGTCATGGGAGGCATGGTGGAGGCATGTTGTGAAAGGCAGAGAAAAGGGCAGAGTGTCATGGCTATTCCCCACTTTAATCTCTCTCTCTCTTTCTCTCTCTCCCCTTCCCTTGGCTCCTCATATCCAAACCTACTAAAAGACAATTGATAAAGCAGCTGGGAAAACTCAGCCAGGAGGGGAGAAATTCCCTGTGATGTTGAGCAGGGCAGAGAAGAGGAGGGCAGGGCATGGATCCATCAACTTCTAAGTCAAATCGTTGATCAGCTCGATATTGGGCAGGTATTGTGAGGCAACAAAAACAACCACTGTGAGTTACGAATGAACCAATCGGTTCATGTCCAGAGGACAGTGCCCCAAAGAGCTGCTTCCCACCCTGTGACTCTTAACTTCTTTCTGCCATTTCCTAAATATTGTGAAAGAGTAGCAACAAACACAGTAAAATGTAGAGTCCTTAAGGTATATGCCCAAGAGTGGGTCATATGGTAGATCTAATTTTAGTTTTTGAGAAACCTCCATGCTGATTTCCACGGTGGCTGTACTAGTTTACACTCCCACAACAGTGGATAAGGGTTCCTCTTTTCCCACACCCTTGCTAGCAATTTTTGTCATTTGATTTTTTGGTGACAGTCATTTTAACTGTAGTGAGGTGTGATCCCAAAGTAGTTTTAATTTGCATTTCCCAGATGGCTAAAGATATTGAACTTTTTAAAAAAATGTTTATTGGCCTTTTATATTTCTTCCTTTGAGAACTACCTGTTCAGTTCCCTGCTCCATTTTGGGGGACTAGATTGAATGCTTTCTTTAGTGCTTATTTGTTTTTAGTTCTATGTACATTCTAGATATTAATATTAATATTAATCCTCTGCTGGGTGTATAGCTGGCGAAGATTTCCTCCCATTTTCTAGGTTGTCTAATTTCATACTTTTTTATATGTCACCTGTATATTTTTATACACACACAGATATACATATACTATGATGACTCAAAGAAGTCAGGGTTGGAGATATGGCTTAGTGATTAAGGCACTTGCCTGCAAAGCCAAAGGACTCAGGTTCGATTCTTCAGTACCCATGTATGCCAGATGCACAAGGTTGGTACATGCAACTCAAGTTCCTTTCAAGTAGCTGGAGGTCCTGGCTCCCCACCCCCATTCATTCTCTGTCTCTCTCCCTCTGTTTATGTGTGTGTTTGTCTTTCTCTCTCTTTCTCCTTGCAAATAAATAAGTAAAAATATTTTTAAGCAAAAAAAAAAAAAGAAGTCATAAAGGAACTCATGTAAAATTAAAAACATGAGGGGCTAGAGAGATGACTCAGTGGCTAAAGGAACTTGCTAGCAAAGCCTACTGGCCTATGTTCAATTCCCCAGTATCCACGTAAAGCCCAATGCATAAAGTGGTGCATGATTCTGGAGTTCATTTTCAGTGGTAAAAGACCCTGATGCGCTCATCCTTGCTTCCTTTCTGTCTGCCTCTTTCTCTCTATCTTTCTCTCAAATAAATAAAAATATTTTTAAAAATCAGAAACATATTTTAAAGACTGTCAAATAATGTTGGAGTTATTTATCCCCTCTTACCTAAGCAATTAAAAGGGATCATGTAGGATATTGTTAGAATTAGCATTTTGAATACAAACAGATATGTAATTTTCTTTCTCCTGAGAAAAGCCAAGATTGGCAGGCCTGGGGAACTAGTATCCTATGGAATGCACATTTCTCATTATCTATTCTGTTCAGCTCCTCCCCCATCCCCACTCACACAGTTCTCTCAACCTATGGTGTCTGCTTTATGGCTAGACTACCATACTGTGGCAACTGGCAAGTGGAGGTCATGCCAAGTTGACTTCACCATAATAGTAGTGAGCTGAGGCTGGGCTGCCAGTTTCAACATGCTGATGTCAAAACCAGCCCATTCCTCCAACCTGCTTGTTTATTGGCTGCGATAGTTAAGCAGTGTTAAGCCAGGGACTAAAGAATCATTCAAGACCTTCGTGGACTGGTGCCCCAATAGCAACTGCTCCAAGGAAGCCCTTTAAAGCATGTCATGTGCTGTTAGGAGAAATCTTGGAAGGAGATGGATATAACTCCAAATTCCAGCTCTTAGTTAACTAGGCCAAAAGGAGTAGGCACTGTAGGCCTTTCTCTGTAAAGGGAAAAACTGAGGTGAGGATTAAGAGCATGGCACACACACAAGCCCAGTACACTCTGGCTTGGAATATGGTTTCAGCCAGCAATACATTCTAAGTGTGGATACTCATTGATCACTGGGGGGCTGAGATTGCTCAGTGGGTAAAGTGCTTGCTGTGCAAGCATTAAGGACCTGAGTTCAGATCTCTAACACCCACATAAAAGCCAGGGCTGGGAAATCTCTAGGGCTTTCTGTCTAGCTGTTATAGCTGAATTGGTGAGCTCAGAGTCAGTGAGAGACAGTGTCCAAAAAAAAAAATAAGATGGAGAACAGCTAAGAAAAATGCTCGACATAGACCTCTTGGCCTCCACAAGTACATGTACACCTGTGCACGTGTGCCCACACTGATGCAAACATGTACACATGTCCAGAGAAAGAAGACTAATCCTTGGTAAAAATCTCAATCCATGAGGGAGAGAGTATTGAGCCAACCACTGAACACAATTGTAAGGTAAATGGAAAAACCTGTTGCACATGTACGTATGCTTGAGACAAAAATGTCCCCAGTCTTTTTCACTTAATTGACACTACTATGCTCACACACTCTACAGAGATAATCCTGGCCCATAGTGTCAACAAACTTAGTAAAGACTTTCCAAATGAGGCAAAGGATGAGGTCACCAGTAATGCTGCTCCTTCTGGTTCACCGGACATTCTTCACTTTGAGCATGTAGGCTGTGTCTTACCTATCTATAAATGACATTGAAGCATCCCAAGTTGCTGCTGTAGAAATTTAGAAACTATGAACAATTTGTAGCAAGTCGTCAACAACCATCTTTTAAAACTGTGATGCAGGGTTGGGGAGTTAGCTCAGTGGTTAAGTGCTCATCACTCAAACATGAGGACCAGAGTCCAGATCTCTAGCACTCACATAAATGTCAGTAAGTGCTTTGGGCGCTATAGTAGTCAACTTCAACATTGCTGGGAGAACACCAGACCAGACATAGTTATGAGAAGAAGGTAACTTGTTTGAAGCTTACAGATACAGGGGAAGTTCCATAATGGTGGGAGAAGTTGGCTCACTCTCACAGGTCCACGCAGAGAGAGCAAAGCAACCCCCACCAGCACAAGCAAGCACACTCCAGGAATCCCCAGGCAGAACTCAAGCACTCTGCCTATCTTTGGACTGGAATTCCAGTGGCCCACAGTAACAACTCCTCGAGCCAGGCAGCTGGATGTCCAAGATACAGCTTTAATAAAACTTCTGAATCTACTGGAAACATCCATTAAAACTACCACAGTGGCCTACTGTAATCCCTATACTTGAGAAACAAAGACTGAAGATCCCCAGAGCAAGCTGGCTTGCCAGACATAGCAATTACCTTCTTGTTGGTGGAACAAAACCTCTGACCAGAAGCAATCTATGGAAGGAAAGAGTTTATTTCAGCCTACAGTTTTGATGAGGAGTTTGACCATGACAGGGAAAATATGGCAGAGCAGACAATGTGGTGTAACATATACTATGTTCATAGTAGCAGGGAGGAAGTAGAGAGAGTAAGCTCTGAACACCAGTGGGGCTGGACCAGTAAAGCTCCACCTTCCAAAGGTTCTACCAGCTGAAGATTAAGTACGAGGCTTACTTACAAACACATGAGGCTATGGGGGGCATTTTACTCTCAAACCATCACCCTAGACTAGCCAAATCAGTGACACTGGGTTCAAGTGAGAGCCCATGCCTCAGTGAATAAAGCAGAAAGCACTGGAGGAAGGCACCGATCATCATCCTCTGGCCCCCACATGCCTGCTCACACACAATCAGAGTGCACACATGCCTGTGCACCACACACACACACCTGCTCACACACATACAGACATGAGTGCACACATACCTGTGCATCACACACACACGCCTGCTCACACACATACAGAGTGAACACATGCCTGTGCACCACACACACACGCCTGCTCACACACATAGAGTGCACACATGCCTGTGCACTACACACACGCCTGCTCATACACAGACATGAATGCAAACATGCCTGTGCACCACACACATGCCTGCTCACACACATACAGAGTGCATACATGCCTGTGCACCACACAGACATGCCTGCTCACACACATACAGAGTGAACACATGCCTGTGCACCACACACACACGCCTGCTCACACACATACAGACATGAGTGCACACATACCTGTGCGCCACACACACACGCCTGCTCATACACAGACATGAATGCAAACATGCCTGTGCACCATACACACACGCCTGCTCACACATACAGAGTGCACACATGCCTGTGCACCACACACACACGCCTGCTCACACATACAGAGTGCACACATGCCTGTGCACCACACAGACACCCCTGCTCACACACAGAGTGAACACATGCCTGTGCACCACACACACTCCTGCTCACACACATACAGAGTGCACACATTCCTGTGCACCACACAGACACGCCTGCTCACACACATACAGAGTGAACACATGCCTGTGAACCACACACACACGCCTGCTCACACACATACAGACATGAATACACACATGCCTGTGCATCACACACACACTCCTGCTCACACACATACAGACATGAGTGCACACATGCCTGTGCACCACCACACACACGCCTGCTCACACACATACAGACATGAGTGCACTCGTGCCTGTGCACCACACACACGCCTGCTCACACACATACAGACATGAGTGCACACATGCCTGTGCACCACACACACGCCTGCTCACACACATACAGACATGAGTGCACTCGTGCCTGTGCACCACACACACGCCTGCTCACACACATACAGACATGAGTGCACTCGTGCCTGTGCACCACACACACGCCTGCTCACACACATACAGACATGAGTGCACACATGCCTGTGCATCACACACACACTCCTGCTCACACACATACAGACATGAATACACACATGCCTGTGCACCACACACACTCCTGCTCACACACATACAGACATGAGTGCACTCATGCCTGTGCACCACCACACACACGCCTGCTCACACACATACAGACATGAGTGCACTCGTGCCTGTGCACCACACACACGCCTGCTCACACACATACAGACATGAGTGCACACATGCCTGTGCACCACACACACACCGAAAGTGTGATGCAAGTCTAATTATGAAGGATTTTCTTACTTCAAAATTTGAGAAATCTGCACATGAGAAGAATCCAAACACTAGGCCACTGCTTCTTTTTCAGGAGGTATGCTGACATTCAGCAAATAACTTCCAAAACACTACATGATGTTCAAAATTGTGTTTTCTTTTTCCTATCTAGACAATGTGTATGGCTGGAAAGATCACATTTGTGCAGTATGTTTTCTTATACTGTCTTGCCAGGTGACCAGAAATACCAAGTAACTTCTTAAAAATTACCTCCTCCAATACCCACCTCCCCAGTCTGCACAGCTCCAGAGCATTCCAACTGTACATTTTTTGCTTTCACGCCATGTGTGGCCTTTGAGTTTAGATTTGAACCCAGTTCAGAAAAAGCCCGAGTCCAGGCAAGGATTGCATAAGAGTTCCGTGTTTACACTGCACTGTACTTTCTCAACAATGCTAGCTGTGTCATCCATAAACATGAATCTCAATTTTATGAGATTACTAATCAGCCTTTCAGCAAATATTACAAATTTCAAGGCAAAAAATGGAAAAAAATACTAAATAAAGCAATGTTTTCTCCCAAAGTTTATATGAGACAATGAACACAAGTGCATTTATCAAGCCAGTGAAGCAAACATTTGTGGAGTGTCTGCTCTGGGCATCACCCTTGTTGCTAGGCTATGGAAGAGCACAGATATGAGCAAGAATGAGTACAGTTCTGACTTATTTTTGGAGAGAGTTTGGTTTTCCTGGGGCTTTACTGCATGCGATTTCATATTATCACGAAAAGGAGATCATTATGCAGTCTCTATCCAAGAAAGGAAAGAAACTGATCTCGGGGAGTACTATACAACCAATGAATGGGTTAGTTCAGTTTCACATTGATTCCTCACATTCCCCTCTACCTACCAGGTGTATTTTCTTTGCAGTTATGGTAAAAGCATGAATGCTTAACAGTTACTATATGGCAAGAACCTCTTCAGTCTCAAGAAGGATCCTTGAGGGGAAGGTTCTGATTTTCCTTTGTGACTAACTAGTATGAACATAGTGGCTCCAAAGAACAACTCAGAATGTGTGAAGCAGGAAACATCAGAACACAGAAAATCAGTTAGGAATGGCTTGTTCCTTACCCTGCAGTATCTGAAGCCTTGGCTGGGAACACCTGATAGCTAGAGGTGACCTAAGCAATTCTCTGGGGTCTGGAATCTTCTGGATGCTTCCTCCCACATGGCTGGCACTGTGCCTAGGATGACTTAAGGCAGGTGGAGCGCCTCCACATCGCCTGTTTATATGGCTTGGGGATCTCACAACACAGCAGCCTTGAAGTATGTGTGCTTCTCACATGGAGGCTCCAAACCCAAGAGTAAACGCTCTTCTTGGAGCAGAAGGTGAGTCATCTTGCATGCCCAAGCCTCTGACGCCTGACTTCCACCATATCCTGTTGGTCAAAGAGCCACAGCAGTCACACCCTGGCCAGATGCTCTGAAGGATTGGCACAGAAGTTTTAGCCACATGCCACAGTGGTCAAAAATGAAAACTCCAATCATTAGTTTTGAAAGTGAGACTAAAATATTTGCTTATGGGACTGTGAGAGAAATAGAGACATCAAGAATTTTTCCAGAACCTTGTCCTGAGAAACCAAGAGGGTTGCTGTCACCTGAGAAAATGGGAAAGATTAAGGGAGTTTGAATTAGGGATTCAAGGGCCTGAAGTGATAGCTCAGTGAGTAAGATGTTTGCCTTGCACACATGAGGACCTGAGTTTATTCTCCAAGACCCACATTTTTAAAACCAGGCATCTTGGAGAGACTAGAAACAGAAGAGGATTCGAGAAGGAGTTAGTGGGAAAGAATACAAGGGGTGAAAAGGTATAAAAGGGGCAGGAGAAAAGGAAGAAGGGGTGGGGTAGGAATACAAAAGATTAAAGATAGCAGGAATAAGTACCATAAAACTGACTTCATTAGCTAATTTAAAAGGCATTTTTTTAAAAAAGAGAGAGAGATAGCTTGGTCCAAAGTACTCTGCTGGGGTGTACCTTGAAATGATGGGACAAAAGGTGAATTCTAGTGCTGGAGATGGGTCACATCCCCTCTTCCATCTGTTGGTCAAGGAGGCCCATGAGGCTCCCAAAACAATATAGGCCATTGGGGATACACAAGACTCATCAAGTGCAGATTCCCGGCCTCACTCTCAGAGAGAGTTCGTCTACATAGCCAGGAGACGCCCTGGAGTTCTTGTTTATGACATAACCCAGGGGAGCTGCATTTAAGTTTTAGATGTGCTATGTGGGTACAGGGGTGTTCTTACCTTAACTGAGGGGCACCTGTGCAGGACAGTCACCGATAGCAGCACAACACTAGGCCCTGGGTAAAGGTCAATGTTAGGGTCTGCATGAATTTCTTTCTAAGCCCCGGCTTTGAGATCATGTGGCACTCTGTGTATGCTTATAGAGATTAGGTAAATGAATCATCTGGTCAGGGCTTTGATTTAACTTAACCAGACTTCTTATAATGCTAGAAAGCCCCATGTTCAGTTAGTAATTTATGATCTAAAGTCCATCCAACAGGTTAAGAAGCAAGTTCCGCTGAGATGGATTAGTCAATGGTAAGGCTGAGATTCAAACCCAGGCTGGTTACAACACCCATGTAAATAACAGCCTCGTCTAGGGAAGTCCCAACAAATAGCTATCACACTTATAGGAGACCTCTTTGTGTTTTCTATGATCAAGTTTATAATGATCAGTTTGCTATAATTAAGTTATCTCACCAGTTTCTCATCAAAATCACCAGTGATCATTTTTTTCCTCTTTCTCTCTTTTGACCCTCCTCATCAACCATGACAACGTTTTGATGGGCCCAATATTATGCAGCTCCTGTGCAGGTAACAATAGCCTCTGTGAGCTAGTAAGTGCAACTGCTGCTTTCTGTCTGAAAGATAGTGTCCCAAAAAACTCTTTCATTCTTTTGGCTCTTATATTCTTTCCTCTGCCTCTTCTGCAATGGTCCCTGAGCCTACGAGGGTATGATAAAGAGGTCTCACTTGTGCTAAACACTCCGCTGCCAGTGCCCAATCTCTTGCTCTACCCAGTAGTCTCCTCTCATCCTATGTGGCTTTTCAGAGCACTGGACATGACTGACCAACCTCTTTCTTTTCAAGGTAGTCCTTAATGTTGCCAATCTCTGTCTTTCTCCAGTCTCCATTTCTAGCTATGTACATGGTTGTTTGAATAACATCACAAACTTTTTTTTATTAGTTATGCAGACAGTGTGTATACAGTCATGTTAGTATCATCGTTAGCCTCCTCCCTGTACTCCCTCCTCTGAAGGGACCCTCCTTGTTGGAAAATGTGGGACATGCATTGTGAGGGTAGCCATCAGTTATGGGGAAGAGGCAAAGTCTCTGAGCATAATGACCCAACTTGTGGCTCTAACAATCTTTCCACCCCCTTTTCTGCAAATTTCCCTGAGCCATGTTGGGATCGTTTTAGGTCTACTTCAGTGATGAGGTTTAGAGAGCCTGTTTGTCTCTGGATATCTGGTTTGGTAGGAGTTGAGTGTTCTTTGTGTCTATCTCCTTCACCCTTGTGTTGGTACCAGGTTCATCAAGAAATCAGCACTCTTGCTCATTTCCCCAATTACTCTATGGTTTCATCTGGGGCCATGATGAGGTGCAATGGGCTGATTCTCTCCTCAGGTTCTGTGTCCATCTGAAAAAGAGAAGCAAATTCTCCAACAGAGAGAGAGGTCAGCACCAAATAAATGGGATAATCATTATTATTTTAGAGAGAATTCCCTCTTATATCCCACAATTGGTGGGAGCTTGATATTGGAGAGCGGTCTCAGTTTTTTGGATATGGTTCTGGCTTGTTTTCTGGTTCCAGCTATGGGTTCCATTCCACTGAGTGGATCTGTTAGCCAAATCAAGAGCAGTTGGTTACACACCATGTTCTTGTTCTTGTGTGAGCATCATGTCAGGTTGTTTGCTGCTGAGAAGCTTAGATCACGTGTTGGACAGTTGTTGGTCACATTCCCCCAGTTGCTCATACAGAACCTTCTGGCACTAGACAAGCTAACTGTCTGAGGACTGACTCTCTTCCAGATTTCAGCCAGGTTACTCCATGTTCCATCCCAACAGCATATGGTGTCTTTGGCAGTAGGTCTTACCATTAACCTTTGGTGAGTCATCAAGTTCTCTGAGAGAAATCTGTCTTCCTTTGGGAAACCTTGTAAGCCTCTCTGATCAACAGCTCATTGTGGATGTTAACCGCATGCTGGTACTGGGAGTTACAGGCCAGCACCAAGGGAAAAGAAGGAAGAAAAAGATAAGTAATATATAAGAGAATGAAAGAAGAGAGAGAATAGGTAGAAGAAAGAAGCAGGAGAAGCTTAAGGTTAGTCTTCATCATACCCTCTCCAGGGCCCTGTAAATCAGGTGTTCCCTCTAAGGACCTGATAAAGGTTCAACCTTTTGTTCCCCCACCTTACTTTCCCCTCCCATACCACCCTCCCTATTGTCCAGTCCTTGAGATGCTTATTAAGTATGTTAGCATCTCAGGCAGCTTCAGGTTAGGAGTCACAGAGAAGTGAGACCATGTGACAATTATATTTCTGTGATTGGGTGAGTTTGCTGAGAATGATCTGTTCCAGGTTCAACCATTTTTCTTCAAATTTCATTGTGTCATTTTTCCTTATTGCTGTGTAGAATTCCATCGTGTAGATATACCACATCTTGGTTGTCCATTTGTCTAATGATGGACATCTGGGTTGATTCCAGCTCTTAGCTATTATTAATTGAGCAGCTATAAACAAATCTTTCTGAACTGAGGCATGGAGCTTTTAGGGTAAATGTCCAATAAGGGCATAACTTGGTCTGCTGGTAACTCTATAGTCAACCATTTTAGGAGTCTCCATATTGCTTTCCACAGTGGCTATACCATCTTACATTCCCACCAGTAGTGATGAGGGTTCCTATTTCTCCACAACCTCACCAGCATTTTTTTTCATTAGATATTTTAATGTTGGCCATCCTTACTGGGGTAAGGTATAATCTCATAGTTGTTTTAATTTGCATTTCCCTGATGATTAGGGATGTTGAACATTTTCTTAAGTGTGTGTTTGCCATTTGTATTTCTTCCTCTGAGAACTCCCTGTGCAGTTCTCTGCCCCATTTTGTGAATGGGTTGTTTGATTTTTTATTGTTTAGGTTTTTGAGTTCTTTATAAATTCTAGAAATTAGGCCTCTGTCAGTTGAATAGCCGGCAAAAAATTTCTCCCATCCTGTGGGTAATCTATTGGCTCTGCTTATTATATGTTTGTCTGTGAAAAAACTTTTCAGCTTCATGAGATCCCAAACCAGCAAACTTAATCTACACCAATTTTGCTCTTCAATCCCCACCCTTCAAACTGCTGGGATTTGAACTGGAGAAGTCAGAACATGGTACTGACTATAGAAAGGCAAGGGGAGAGGAAATAGTTGTGGTTCAGCAGGAACAGATTAGGTAAAAATGGCACTGTGGACTTTTTCTTTTGCTTACATGTGTGTGTATAGTGTGCATGTTTGCATGTGTGTGTACATATGTGTGAAGGCCAAAGGTTGATGTCAACTGTCTTCCTGGATTGTCCTCTACTTTATTTATAGAGACAGGGTCTCTTACTTGAACCCACAGCTCACTAATTCAGCTAGTCTACCTCGCTTGTCCCAGCTTATCCCAGGGATCCCTTGTTTTGGTTGAGCACTGGGAATACATTCAGACTAACATGTCTGCCTGCGTTTATGTAAATGTTGGGTCTTGAACTCCAGTCCTCACACTTGTGCCTCAAGCACTTTATCCACTGAACCATCTCCCTGGCTCTCCCTTTTTAATGTAACAGTTCCATGCTCACTCCCACAAACCTCACAGTGCCCTCGGGCTTGTATTGTGTCTGTGAGAAATCCTTACACATAATAGAAAGGAGATATTTTATTCCCTAGCACATTCTTGAAATTGGTTCTATTCTGTTGCAGTACTTTTCCTGGGGAAGAAATGAACAAATGTCTTTTTGTCTCAGGTAGAGCACTCATGGTGGCCAAGTAACAATTCCACACAAGCCCAGCTTGGAGAACAATGAATTTACTGGACTTACTTCTGGGAACATGGATGAGGGATTACTTACAGAAGCATGGTGACTCAAAAAAAGGTTGAATCACTGAAAAGTACTACCCGACCAGGATTGGAGATCTTGCAAAAGCTGCATCATGAAGTTCAGTCTTTACTTAGCCATCCACCCACCTCCAGTCTGCACGAGTACATCCCAAGCTGACTTTCAGCTGAGGGCAGGAGGGAATATTGGCTGGAATCCAAGGTGAGGGTCCTTTGACCCCCTTCCCACTTTTCATCTTTCTAAGAAGTGTCAACAACCCTATCAGGACTAGAGAGATGGTTCAGCAGTAAGGCACTTGTTTGCAATGCCTAATGACCTGGGTTTGATTCCCTAGTACCCATGTAAACCCAGATGCACAAAGAGGTGCATACATCTGGAGTTTGTAGTAGCTGGATGCTCTGTGTGCTCATATTCATTCTCATTCTCTCTCTTTACACTCTCTCTCTTTCTTCAAATAAATAAAAACATTTTAAAAAATAACCCCATCATCAGTACCATAGATCAGCCATCACTGTATCCTTTTGCTTATGCTATTGCAACACATGTCCAGAGAGAAAGCAGACACTGAGAGGGAGGGGAATTAAAAATGGACCAGCTAAATGATTGATCTTGTCCTGTTATCAGCTGACACATATTGACATGAGGACAGAGCAACAGTCTCAAAGTTGAGCAACTAAAATTGAGACTGATGTGGGGGACATGAATGAAATCATGGACAGGAAGCGGGTGTCTTTCTCCTTCTTTCAGGAGTGTAGTTACCCATTGCTTTCCTCTAAACTCTGGGCCACAGGGGTCTTCTTGGCTCTCTCCACTCTAGCAGCCATGCTGCTCTGTTGACATGTGAGGGCTCAGCAGCCCACCCCCATTCTCTCAGTCCAGACCCCAAAGACAGGAATTGGATTGGTTGCCAGACACCAATGGGCTGGCTGGTCTTGGGTCAGAAATCATTCCTGTGACTACTAAGAGAATGACCCTGTTTTTCAAGCCTGAACATCTGACTGACAAGATCCTTGGACATTTCTCAATAACAGGGGTGATTATGGTAAAGTTCAACCCCTGTCTAAACATTTTGAGAGGAGATTTAAACAACTATGCAGTGATTTGAGCATAGATTATTGATAAATAATTAGAATCCTTCTAAGCAAATGCAGTCAATGTGACAATAACTAATGGTGAGGGGGCAGGGAGGGAGAAGGCTTTGCAAAAAAGGAAGGTGACTATTGCATAGTTCTGCTGTGAATAGCATTGTAATTATGATGGTTGTGAGAACAGGCAGTATATGGTTTGGTATTCTGGAGAATATGAGGTTAAAAGAGAAAAATGTAATGTTGTTTTCTATTGTGGAAAATCGATAATGCCTGAAATGAAAAGTCAACACTGGACATTAAAGTGTAATTCACAGAAGTGAGTAAACAGCTACAAGGGTTGAAGAATATTGCCCAGTGTAAGTGGGAAATAAGAGGCAATTCTGTCTTGTATTTTATTTTTAACAATGAGTCTTGTAACTATTTGTCTTCTTAAACTTTGCTTATATGTATTTTCAGTTTAAAAACAACAACTAGGAGCTGGGGTTGTGGCACAGCAGGTAAGGGCGCTTGTTTATAGGAGCCTAAGGACATAAACCCAATCCCCAGCATCCGCATAAGAAGCCAGGCTTGGTCACACATGCCTGTAACCCCAGGCCTGAGGGGGCAACAAAGAATTACTGGAGCTTGCTGGTCAGCCAGTCTGACCTAAAACAGCAGCTCCAGGTTCAGTCAAGACTATGTCTGAAGGAAACCAAGTGAAAGAATTATAGAGAAGGACACTGAAACCTGCTCCCCATGTGTGTATTGGGGTGTGTGCAACAGCACATGCACACATGCTTATATTATACAACACACACACAAAGAAAGAAAGAAAGAGAGAGAGACAACTAACTTTTCAAATTAAAAAAAATCCAATGTATTGCAGATTCTGAGGTAGCAAAGTGATCTCATTTTCCTGATAAATACTCTCTGAAAATAAACCTTATATGAAGACTAGTGAAAACTACAGGAGGAGGGAATGCTACACTGGGGGTGCAAATGCTGTTAAAAAGAGGGGAAAAGCCGGGTGTGGTGGTGCACGCCTTTAATCGCAGCACTCAGGAGGCAGAGGTAGGAGGATAGCCGAGAGTTCGAGGCCACCCTGAGACTACATAGTTAATTCCAGGTCAGCCTGGACCAGAGTGAGACCTTACCTCGCAAAACCAAAATAAATAAATAAATAAATAAATAAATAAATAAATAAATAAATAAATAAAGAGAGAGAAGAAGAAATGGAAAATGAAAATAAATAATGGGTCCACCAAGTGAATGCCCCCCCCCCCACCAAGTCTGTGTGAGACAGATCCTCAGTGCAGGAGCATGTCAGTTTTTTAGAGAAACACAAATGCGAAAGTGAAAAAATTTCTAAGTATTGATTGGATCAGGGCCAGTTTCTCAGCTCCACACATCTGGAGCTGAGACAAGAAAAGGTGAGGTACTGTCCCTGCTGCAACTCTCCATGGGAGCTGGTAGCTGCGATATTTACATGACATTAACATGGCTGGGTATGGCTGTGCTCAGCCCTCCTTACGCGGTTAAATAATCAGTGTGGTTTGGCTGCTGGTTTCTTTACTGTGGTTAAATAATTGGTGTTGTCTCAGTTGCTAGCTACTTTAAAAATGTATATGTGCACTTGTTTCTCTCGCTTTTTTTTCTTCCTCTCAAGCAGTTTTGACAAGCTGTTGGCAGAAACTGACTGAGCAGCTTTTCAAGAGATGTTTTAGCCCTGCTGTCATGTTCACTCCCCCAGATGCTTCTTGAGGATTTGAAAACCTTAGGAACCTTTTCTTGTGAAGATCTAGAAGGCCCTAAGAAGGAATTCAGCTAAGTTCTTTTACTAAAAGAATACGTGGTAAGGCCTTGACACCTGTTGTTGTCTATAAATGGGCTTTGCCTTTTTAAATTTTTATTTTTGTATGTGTGGGTATGTACTCCAGAGATCAATGTCCATGGTCTTTCTCTTTTTTTGTGGTGGTTGTGTATGTGTGCATGTGCATGCGTGCATATGTGATATATGTGTGGCCTATGCACACGCTTTGTGCAAATGCATGTGCCTATGGATACACTTGCAAAGGCCAAAGGAGAACACCTATGTATTTCCTTATGATGGAGTCTCTCCTTCAACTTACAGCTGCCATTTTCTTTTTCTTTTTTTTTTAATTGTACTTTTTATTTTAGAGAGAGTGAGTGTGTGTGTGTGTGAGAGAGAGAGAGAGAAGTGATGCACCAGGGCCTGAGCCACTGAACTCAAACTCCAGATGCCTGCACCACCTAGTGGGCATGTGCAACCTTGTGCTTGTCTTATCTTTGTGTATCTGGCTAACGTGGGATCTGGAGAATCAAACATGGGTCTATAGGTTTTGCAAGCAAGTGCCTTAACCACTAAGTTATCTCTCCAGCCCTAGAGCTGCCATTTTCAATCAGACTGGCTCTCTAGTGAGCCCAGAGATTCCTGGGTCTTTACCCACCTTTCCCCACCCCACAAGACTGAAGTTATAGATGTGTGTGAGCATGCTCAATTTTTTTATGTGCATACTAAAGAATCAAATTCCAGCAGCTCAGGCCCTCATGCTTAAGCAACAGGCACTGTTACGATCTGAGCCATCTTCGCAGACCTCTTCTATTATGTTTATATAGACCTTAGCAAAAGAAATAGCAGACTTTTAAGGTAGTTAGTTCTCTTGAAAATGATGTTTTTATTTAGAAAAGTTTGTACAGATTTCCAAAGTAGTTATAAGAATGTTTCATCTTGATTTCAGTAGCAAGAACTTAAAGTTCAAAACAAGATCCTGCATGGTTTTGAAATGGCTTACAATTGTACAGTTGCCACTATTATTGGATAATATGGGGTAATGCCCATAAAGTGCTATCTTAGGGGGCAGGGAATTGATGTTGGTAGAAAACTGGATTGCTAATTGCAGGCCACTGAGAACAGAAGCCTGTGGAGCCTCCAGTGCTTGACAGGAAACAGTGCTTCTATCTTAAGCATATATTTCATTAATATCTCTTTTTCAAATAATATGAAAGTCCAGTTCCCTGAGAATTGGAGCTTCTGCTGATTTTGTAAGAGTTTCCTCTTGGTTGTAAGATGTTGAAACCCCGCCAGGATCTCGAGCTCCCAATTCCAAAGCAATGATGTGAGGGTGCTGTGGGGCTGCCTGGGGTCCCTTGGAGAACAGCTGGTGTAATGAACAGCTACTCTTCTGTACTCATACTCATATGGAGAGACAGGGCTGGGCTCTCCCTTTCCATCCTGGATCTGTCAGTGTTGTTAGCAGCATTCTCCAAAGATTAAAGATTAAAGCATTGTTCCTTACATTTTTCTTAAATTTCATAAAGTGCTAAATCCTTATTTGCCTCTAAAACCAGATAAAATAATTAGCATCAATTCCTTTTTTGGTTGAAATGTAGATAGCATAGTGCTCCTCCAGTTTCTTTGGTATAAGACTAGATTATTTGTTTCCCAATCAATCACAGAAACTTTTGTTTTGTTTTGTTTTTTTGAGGTGGGGTCTCACTCTGGCCCAGGCTGACCTGGAATTCACTAGGTAGTCTCAGGGTGGCCTTGAGCTCACGGAGATCCTCCTACCTCTGCCCCGAGTGCTGGGATTAAAGGCGTGCGCCACCACGCCCAGCAATCACAGAAACTTTTTTTTTAATTTTAATTTTATTTATATTTATATTTATTTATTTGAGAGCAACAGACATACAGAGAGAGAAAGAAGCAGAGAGAGAGAGAGAGAATGGGCACACCAGGGCCTCCAGCCACTGCAAACAAACTCCAGATGCATGCGCCACCTTGTGCATCTGGCTTACATGGGTCCTGGGGAACCGAGCCTCAAACTGGGGTCCTTAGGTTTCACAAGCAAGTGCTTAACCACTAAGCCATCTCTCCAGCCCTCACAGAAAATTTTATCAAACAAAATCAGAGTAAATATTTTTTTTAAATGCAATGGTACCTATAAAACAGTTATAGCAATTATTTCATTAAATAGTAATTTTATTATCAAATTCAAACTGCCATAAAAGTATCCACATGCTCACACTGATATCCTGCATTCATTTTACCAGAGACCACTAATCTAAGAGCAAGAGTTCAATTCCCAATCCCTACACAAATGCCAGGCATTGTGATGCAGGCCTGGTTGGATCCCCATTCTAGCCTAACTGATGAGCTCTAGGCCTGGCCAGTGAGAACCTGTTTTGGAGGCCTTGGGCAGCATTATTGAGGAAGATGCCCAACGCTGTCCTCTGGCAGCTACATGCATGTAAATCTACATGCAACAGCACACATGAGCACATATGCACACCACACACACACACATGAAAACAAGAAATTTAAAAAAGGCATTACTAAATCACATTCCAAAAGTCTTTTACCATTTCACATGTCAGCCAGTAATAGTTGAAGGAAGTGGATATCATAGTTTTTTTCAGTTTCGACCCCCTGCTGAGTATTAACATGCTGTCTTGTTGTTTTCTAGCTTCCATTGATCTGATACTAGTTAAATATCTCACTACTAATTAAATATCTTTACAGATGTTTTTTGACAATATGCATTCATGCCGCTGGGAAATGTCTTTTTATAGCTCTTCTTGTTCTGTGATTTTTCCTGTATATTTATATGAGCCTTTGGCTTAATAAAAATCCTAGTCTCGGGCTGGAGAGATGGCTTAGTGGCTAAGGCGCCTGCCTGCTAAACCTAAGACTGGTTCCAATCTCCAGCAGTTCCAATCTCCAGGTTCCACGTTTAGCCAGATGCAAAGTGACGCAAGGGCACAATGTCACACTTGCCCACAAGGGGGCGCACACATCTGGATTTCGTTCACAGCAGCTGAGAGACTGCTGGTGCACCCATCTCTGTCTCCTCTCCCTCTCTCTCTGTCTCTCTCCAAAAATAAATAGAAAATAATATTAAAAAAACTTAAAAAAAATTCCTAGTCTCTATGGTTGTCCCTTGGCTCTAGTTGCTACAACCGAAATACCATAGCCTGGGTGGCATAACCAGAAACACTTAGATCTCACCATTCTAGAAGCTATAGGTCAAGATGAGTAGAGTGCCGCAGTTGGCTTCTGGTGAGGGCCTTCTACCTGCTTCGCAGATGGTTGCCTTAACGCTGTGTTCACGTGGTGGAGAGCCTTTGGGATCTCCGTACAATGGCACTAATCCAAGTGCCGAGCTCTACCCTTGTTGACGTTTGGATCTAGAATGTCCCTCACAAGCATAGTAGTAAAAAAAGGCTTAGTTTCCAGTTTGCCACTATTGGGAGGTGGTGGGAATCTGAGCAGGTGAGCCATCTTCCAGCCACCAGGGGACAAGGCCTTGAAGGGGGTCCCAGTGCCCCACCATCATCCTTCTCTTTCATGTCCCATTCGTGAGCTGAATGGGTCTACTCTACCACACACTTCCCACATGATCACAAGAACCATAGGCCCCAAAGCAACAAGGCTACTTGATTATTGTCTAGCACATCCCAAACTGTGAACCAAAATAAATCTGTTTATTTAATTAATTTATTTATTTGAGAGAGAGAAAGAGAGAGACAGAGAGAGAGAGAACGGGCATGCCAGGACTTCTAGCCACTGCAAACGCCAGATGCATGGCCACCATGTACATCTGGCTTAAGTGGGTCTGGGGGAATAGAACCTGGGTCCTTTGGCTTCACAGGCAAGCACCTTAACCACTAAACAATCTCGCCAGCCCAAATCTTGTCCCTTCATGTGATCACAGATATTTGTTACAGCAATGAAAAGCTAACTAACACAACCTTATAACTTGGACTAAAATTAATTTTCCTCTCAAAGGCCTCAAAGGCCAGTTCCATTCCACTGGAGGCTGGGCATTTGTATGAGAATTCTGACAGGACCTGCTTAGAACCATAGCATCAAGGACCTCATACTCTTTCCAGCTCCATACCTAGCTTCTCTCTCTCTCTCTCTCTCTCTCTCTCTGTGTGTGTGTGTGTGTGTGTGTGTGTGTGTTTTTCTCTGGTGACTTTCCATAAGTAGTTTACTGATTTTTTGTATAGTCAAATACATGTTTTTCTCCCATAGCTTCCAGTAATCCAGTCTTGATTATAACAAATGGACTAAATTGTAGATTATATTTTATTTTATTCTTACTATTTTATGTCTTACATTTCATTTTTTTTTTTGTCTGGAATACAGTTTTCATGTTTTGTTATAGATCGATAGCTAACTTCCCTTCAGCATTGCTAATTTGAGACTATTCTTTTTTCCTTGATTAAACTATTTCCCTTTATGAATTTATATACAACAAAGGTTATAGTTTTATCAGTACCATGTTAATATCATTATCAGTACAGTTATATATGTTCTGACACCTCAACCTTTAGTTTTGTAGTATCCTTAAGTATCTTAAGTCATTAGTTTTTCCATATGAGTTTTATATATCCAATTCCAAGAAAAACCTAATTGAAACTTTGGACTGTATTACATTTCTTTCTGAAATTTTCCATTTTATATTTATCCCTTTCAACATATTTAAACCTTTTTTTTCAAGTTTCCATATCTTATCACTTTATTCACATGGGTTCAATGTATTTCTAAATTTCAAACTTTACATGAAATGTTTCTCAAAATTTCCTTTCTACCCTTGTAGAAGCACAGAAGTAATTTTGGTGTGCATCTAGAATGCGTGTTCTTTACTAAATTTTCACAAGTAAGGTCAGGTATCTATCTACCTTCTACTTCAAGAGGTAAATGGTGTTCAGTTCACCAACTGAACCCCTTAACCTTCTCTAAAAATCATTTCTTACAGTAAGATTTGGATGTGGGATATGAAACACAAGAATCTACCTAGATACTAGCGTCTTTCATTTTACTAGGCAAGTGGTTATGATAGACAGTGTTTTGATCAAGACTAGAACTCAGAAGAGGTGAGTAGTAAGAAAAAAGATTTAAGGAGGACCTGGCTTTCCCAGTCCCTGTAGCACCACTCTAAGAGCCAGTGCCTCCTTAAATTTGCAACAAGCTGTCCCCTCTCTTGCCTCATCTAGTCTTGACCTTTTGGGTCTTTCTAGCTATGCTTTCAGTATAGTAGCAGCTGGAGTCTCCTGTGCTGGACATCCAAGATAGCTTCCTCGTACGTCTGACTAGTGCTTTATTCCTTCTGTTCTAAAGCAGCTTTCTAGAACTGAAACATTCTTGACTGGAGAGAGAGGGGAGGGTCATGAGACTCAGGAAGTAAACTACTCACAGGTCTTTGAAGCCCCTGCTCAAGGTTAAAAAAGCAGTAAACAATAGCTGGAGAGGCTGCCTGCTGGGTGGGTTTTTTGATGATGTAGCTGCCTTTGAGTCATAGGTACTACTATAAGTAACCCCTCACCCTGCTCTAAAAGCAGCTCCAATAAACTCACTGGCTCAGCTAGTTGGATTATTGAATTCTGTTGCAATTATATTCGGATTTGTCACCTGTGCCTTGTCTGGGGTGAACAGATAACTGTTTGGGTGAAACAGCTAGGGACTGGCTAGGGATCACTTCTCTCTCCATGTATCCTCTAAACATGATAACTTTGGGCTTCCTCACAGCTTGCTGGTCTTACAATGATCAGACTTTTTTGCATGTGTTTATGTGTCTGTGTAGTATGCATTATGAGTGCATGAGTGTTCATATGTGGAGAGCACGCATGTGAATGGGCGCACATGGAGACCAGAAGTTTATGTCTTCCTCAATCATTCTCCACCTAATTTTTTTGAATCAGGATCTTTCTCTGAACCTGGAGCTCACTGTTTCAGCTAGATTAGCTAACCAGCAAGCCCTAGGGATCCTTGTATCTCCACTTCCCAACGCTGGGATTAGAAGCAGGCACCACCTTGCAGTTCAGCTTTTACATAGATACAAGGGTTAAACTTAGGTCCTCATGCTTACTCAGTAAACACTTTACCCACTGAGCCATCTCCCCAGCCTGTGGTTGGACTTCTTAGGTGGGAACTGGTGTCTCCAAAGCAAACGTGACAAGATCCCCCCAGGTAGGAGCCATGAGACTTCTTGTCACCTTGCTTTGGCAGAGCTCCAGAAAGTAGCCACTTTCACTGTATTTTTTTTGGTGAGTGTCACCAAGGCCTATTCAAAATTCAAAAAGGGAAACAGATTCCATATGCAGATGAGTAGTAACACTGTTATAAATAGAGACAGCAATCAACGGGGAACAATTTTGGAGACTGTGTGCCCATCTCTAAAGAGAGAAAGGCCGCGGAACATATCAGTTTGGGCAGTGGAATAGAAGGTTGAGTCTGAGAAGTCCTTTGAATCACTTTATGAGTATATACAGAGATCAGAGAGAGACTGAAGTCAAAAATGTGGTTAGGTTATGTAATAAAACGAGAACACTGAAAGCGATCTCCGTAGGAGAAACTCAAGAGAGAAAGCACCACCAGGGAGTAAAATGGGCACCAAGAGGGCCGTGAGTTCAGAAGCCAAATGGACAAAAATTTAGAAAATACTCGGAGAAGAGGAAAGGGATTGGTCATGTCTAGTGAGGCTTCAAAATCAATAGGACCGAGATAGGACCATATGATAAAGAATGGTTTCTGTCGCTGGTGTCCTTGAAGGTAAAATGGCAGGATGAATTCAGAACAGAGAACTGAGGAGAGAATGAGGTGGTTCAAGTGGGAAGTTGTGTTCTAGAAAAGTGTAAGATAGGAGGACTTACAGCCTGTTCTGAGCGGATGAGAAGAACTCAAGCAAACTGAAGTTGTCGCCCCCCCTCCCTCCTGCAAAGCCAAATCATGAGCTCCACATTGGTGCACCTACAGAGCTCTTGGCTTTGGCTTAAATCCCACTGAGACCTGTATCAAGGTCAAGGTGGACTCATCTGACAAGAATAGATACTATTTATTTTACCTTAACCTCTAAAGTAGAGCCTGTCTGCTCTGAAGTTTCACCAGGCAGTAGCAGTATTCCCCTAAAACTTGTTTAAAAAAATGCAGATTCTCATGACTGGGGATATAGCTCTGTTAGCACAGTGCTTGCCTAGCATGCACAAAGTCCTGGGTTCAATCCCCAGCACTGCATATATTGGGTACGGTGGTATACACCTGTATTCCCAGCACTCAGGAGATAGAGGCGGGAGAATCAGAAGTTCAAGGTCATCCTTGTTCATAGTGAGTTCAGGGCTAGCCTGGGATATCTGAAACCTTAATTCCTGAAACCATAACTCAAAACCAAGAACATAAATGCAGATTCTTGGGTACTCTGGGAGCCAGCAATTTGGATTTAGCAAGGCTTCCTGAGAATTATGTCTAAAGGAACTCAAAAACCACTTGAAGATTTGGCTTCTTTTCTTTTTATTTTTCTTTCTTTTGGCTAATTTTGTTCTTTAGAAACCTGAAATCATAGACTGTTAAAAATAAAAGTGTCTAATTTGGCCTTACGCCAACTGGCTTAGAATTTACTACATAGAACAAGCTGGCCTTGAACTTGTGACAATCCTCCTGATTCTCACTGGCTGGAATTACAGGTTCCACCATGCCTGGCCAGTTTTTAAACATAGATTTTCATCGTTTATTTTCTGTTACTAAAAGTCAGAACAAGGTGGTCCTTACCAGTCTGACTGTTCTAAGGTTTTGTTTAGTTTGGAGGACTGCAGATGTCTTGCTTCTCAAGGGCTGGACGGCCCAACTTCTCTCCTGGCTCCAGCAGCCTAGGGGTGGTGAGCAGAGGGGTTTTTCCTGCAGCTGGGTAAATCTTACCTGTATTGGGGCTCGGGTTCTGACTTTGGCCATTTCAAATTCTTCGTCTCTTGGGAGAAGTGGATAGGCCACTTCTAAGCGCGCGGGAGCTCTGGCTCCCTCTGCTTAAAATTTTGTGACAGATGGAGTTGATAGTCTCACCACGGAAAGCGAAGGAAAAAAGCGCCAGTTTTTGACAGGCCGCAGACGCCCAATGCCTCTGGTGGCCGCAGGCTGCGTTGCGCCACAGTTAAGGTAGCTCGTAAAGTCCCGCGCAGGATTTGCAAAACTGCTCCACAGGCAACTTTCGCTTAAACATGGTGAGGGATTGAAATTTACACTTTAATATAAACCTTGCTGCGTGTCAATTTATCTCCTTCCTCTTTGTTGTGACTGCAGCCAGATGGTAACGCTCAACGTTCCCGAAGTTTTTAATGCTATTATTATTTTTCATTACCGTACGTGTTGTAAACTCATGTTCCTAAGAAATTGGATTGATTTAGTTGACTGAATTTCTGTCTTGCAGTCTGAAAGCGTCGCCCTGCGCAAGGGCAGTACCTACCTGCCAGATAGGGAGCCTAAGGCTTGTGTGTGGAGGGGGGTGGTACACGAAGCACCGGTCGAATATCTCATCATCAGGTTTCTTTCTTGACAGTGTGTGTGTGTGTGTGTGTGTGTGTGTGTGTGTGTGTGTGTGTAATTTGAGGTCTCATTTTCAAGTCTTTAGATTCTCTCTTCTCTCCACCCCTCTAGGGGATCCGGGTTCAAAAAATAAACTGACTTCTGAACCCACCCGAGGGCACAGATGGAGGGGGGAGTATTAGTGAGAATTAATAAAAGTGCCCCCCACTAAAACAGAAAGGGGGAGGGGGAACCGAACAAAAAAAGGCCCGTGGCTGAGCCGGATGCAAGCAGCTGGCCCTAAGCCCTGCCCCGCTGGTTCTGTGCGCGAGCCGGGGTTCCATATCCGAGCCTCCTTAAGAGTAGGAGGAGCTCCGGGCCTCTGTCAGGCTCCCTAAGCCGTTCCTTTCAAGCCCTGAATGCCTGAATGTGAGCTGCCCACCACCTTCCCCGCCCTCCCCCACTCTGCAACCCCACTCCAGCGGCTTGTAAAAAAAAAAAAAAAAAAAGTTTCAACAACAACAGGCAGGACCAATAGCATCTCGAAAAGCCGGGAAAGGGGGCCGAGCAAAGGGCGAGAGAGAGTGGAGAAAGGAGAAAGCGGGTAGGCTCGGAGCGCGCGGGGCCGGGGCCGTGCGAGCCGGAGGAGCGTTGCTAATGTTTTTGTTTGTTTGCTTTTCCATGCATGCATAATGAGGGGGCACCGCGGCACCACGCGGGGGCTCCCGGCCCACTTTTGTATTTAAAGCCTCGCCGCGAGTAAAGTCCGCAGCCCGGCTCAGCGGATCCGCTCCCCAGGCTCCGGGTCACTCCCGAAGCCGCCGCCGCCACCGCCAAGGGAGCCCGGGAGCCGCTCTCTGGCCGCATAGAGTTTCTTGTTCTGCCCGCGCCTCGTGAAGAGAGCTTCCCGGAGCTCGGCCGAGGCCCGGGTCGCCGCGGACGGAGGGGGAGGGGACTGGGGCGGCCAGGCCGCTGGAAGGCGGGCAGCCCCGGGACACCGAGCCAGGAAGCGGCGGGATGCGAGAGCCGCGGGCGGTGGTGCGGCGCTGAGCCGGGGAGGAAGGAGCAGCGGCGACCGCAGTCACAGCAGCGGGGCTCGGACGCCTCGGAAAGCACAACGGATCTGCAGGAGCGGAGCGAAATGCAACCGCGGCGCCGCGAGGTCCTGCAGCCCCGCCGCGGCCCCGAGGCCCGCAGCCCCCCGGGGCGGCAGTGAGCGCCTCCCGCCACCGCCGGGACCCAGCTCTGGGGTGCCAGAGCGGGATCAGCACTGGACGGCCGTGCATTTCCACGAAGCCACCGCAGCAACCCCGGCGAGAGCCCACCTTCTGCCACCAGCCGGGCATCCTTCAGCGGCGCGCATGGATTTATGAAGACACTCATGCAAGAAGTGGACAGGAGGACTTGGGCAAACTTTTCCACCGGCTCCGCGTCCACCGCTCCCCGCGCCTCATCTCCTTTCCCCGGGTCGCCCGGCGGCCGCCGCTGCCCGCGATGGTGGCCGCGCTGCTGGGCGGCGGCGGCGGGGCCCGCGGGGGGACCGTGCCGGGCTCCTGGCTGTGCCTGATGGCGCTCCTGCAGCTGCTGGGCTCGGCGCCGCGGGGCTCGGGGCTGGCGCACGGCCGCCGCCTCATCTGCTGGCAGGCGCTTCTGCAGTGCCAGGGGGAGCCGGAGTGCAGCTACGCCTACAACCAGTACGCCGAGGCGTGCGCGCCGGTGCTGGCGCAGCGCGGCGGGGGCGACGCGCCGGGGGCCGCCGCGTTCCCGGCCTCGGCCGCCTCCTTCTCGACGCGGTGGCGCTGCCCGAGCCATTGCATCTCGGCCCTCATTCAGCTCAACCACACGCGCCGCGGGCCTGCGCTGGAGGACTGTGACTGCGCGCAGGACGAGAACTGCAAGTCCACCAAGCGCGCCATTGAGCCGTGCCTACCCCGGACGAGCGTCGGAGGCGGCGCGGGCGGCCCGGGCGCGGGAGGGGTCATGGGCTGCACCGAGGCCCGGCGGCGCTGCGACCGCGACAGCCGCTGCAACCTGGCGCTCAGCCGCTACCTGACCTACTGCGGCAAGCTCTTCAACGGGCTGCGCTGCACGGACGAGTGCCGCACGGTCATCGAGGACATGCTGGCCGTGCCCAAGGCCGCGCTGCTCAACGACTGCGTGTGCGACGGCCTCGAGCGACCCATCTGCGAGTCGGTCAAGGAGAACATGGCCCGCCTGTGCTTCAGCACTGACCTGACCACCGGCGCGGGCAGCAGCGGCTCCGACGGGGGCCTGGACGACTACTACGACGAGGACTACGATGACGAGCGGCCGGGGGGCGCGGGCGGCGAGCAGCCACTGGACGATGACGACGGCGTCCCGCACCCGCCTCGTCCGGGCGGCGGCGCTGCTGCGGCGGCGGGCCGTGGGGACCTGCCTTACGGGCCCGGGCGCAGGAGCAGCAGCGGCGCCGGCGGCCGCTCGGCGCCCGGAGGAGCCTGGACCCCGCTCGCCTCCATCTTGCTGCTGCTACTGCTGCTGCTGCTCTAGGCGCACGCTTAACTCTCCCGGCCCGCGTCTTCCGCTGCGCCAGGACCCCCGCCCGCCTCGCACGCACACTCGGGCTCTGCCGCGCGCCTGATCTGTGGCTTGGTGTCACTTCTCAAAACTTTTCCCAAGTCGACTCGGCCTAGCCCGGGCCCCCTTTGACACGACCCGTCTTCTATCCAGAGCATGACTTCTTGGATCTCCTTGTCGTGGTTTCCAGGCTCCTGAAATAACCAGCAACTTTGCCCTGCAGACACGAATCTGCAGAGTTCAGGACAATGTGGAAAAAAAGAAAAAGAAAGAAAACAAAAAGGCGACAGCCAGAGTTCTGGAACTCGGCTATAGGGTGCTGACCCATGGGGTCTGAACCGTTCCAGGGCACTGGAGGAGGGGGTGGGTGTTGAAGGAGGAATTATATTTGCAAAGGCGCTGTTCATTGACATTTTTTCCCGTGAGGGCACCAGTGGTGATGATAAGGACTTTCATTGCTTGAGGCCCTTTGGGACATAGCAATTGTAAGTAAATAGAAAAGTCCCACTGACCGATTCATTCCTTCACCCTCCGTTTCAGCACCAGGGGTTCGGGGTAACACTGGGCGTGAGGCCCTTGATTGCCATGGGGGAACCCCTAAATTAGTTTTGCATAACTTTAGCCCCTGACCTTTAATTTCATTGCTACTACTCTGTTGTCTCAGCACATTTTGGAGTTAAAGAGTCCAAAAATGCTGATCTAAGGCGTTACTATGGTTGAACAATGCAAGTTTTTTATTTAAAGAAGCTCTGTACTGCCGTCTATGAGACCATCCCCATGATGTTTGTCTTGTCATTTTTGTTCTTTACATCAAGAACCTGTGTGTTCGAATATGCAGAGAATGTATATTGCCTCTGCTCCTATCAGGGTGATAAACCCTGGTACGTCGTATATAAAGTGTATTAAAACTGGGGTTTCTTACCAGTTGCTGTACTTTGTATATAGAATTTTTATAAATTGTATGCTTCAGAAATAATTTATTTTTTAAAAAGAAATTAAAAATTTTTTAATCCACACCAATATTACATCTCCACCTAAGTAATTGTATAGAATTCATTGGGTCCAAACCCACAGTCCATTTCCAGTTTTGAAATGTTCCCCATTTAGAACAGTCTTAAAATGTACAGTGTATTTTATAGATTTGAAGTCCCATTCTTATTTGCAAGAGAATTTATAAACATTGTAGAAATGTATAAATGCATTTCCAACCTGCCTTAAACATTGTATTTTTATAGACATCATTTTTTAAAATTCCTATGGTTTAAATAACTGACTCTGTATTTTTGATTGTTTTATTAAGATGTGTACATCAGTAAAGAGTTTAAACAATGAATATGGTGTAGTTGCTTTCCAAAGTTACACTGTGGTTAACCCAATAATGATGGAGGATTGGTGTGGAAGGGGGCACTGAGAACCCATCAACCATCAACTAAAATTAGCATACAGTGCAAGACAAGAAATGTGAGCTAATTCTGCCTTTAATTTAACGCGACATCTGCAAATGAGGCAGATAAAAAGGTTTGTGACTGGCTTCTACTGGTTTTTACATTTGGGAAGAGAATTCAAAAAATATCCCCCCCTCCCTCGCTCTAGCTCATGCATCATTTGAAGATAACCCAGGCATCACAATTTCCCTCCCCCTTTTCCATGGGTACCCAACCCACACCCCCCTTCCCTTTTACCCCTGACCCCCAAGAGTGTTCTCTCTGGCTTCTAGACGTTCTCATACAATCAAACATGCCAATAACATCTGTTACCAATAGATCTAGGAAGCCTACTTCAAAGCCATTTTCACACTTTTGGTAAAAAAAAAAAAAAATACAAATTTTTGTTACAAAACATTCAGGCGTGCAAAAGTAAACACACCAGGAGAGGAATAATGACCAGACTGGTAATACTGTCCTGAGGAGTTGTTTAGCTGTGGGCTGAAGGCTGGGCTTCTGCCAGAGCTACTGATGCACACTCAAACGCCCTTACATAAATAATTACACTCTTAAGCTGTGTCGAGTGCTGATACACTTGACCTTGTAAATAGAAATGTTTGCAGTAGGAATAAACTCCAGCATTGGAAAATCTTTTAAACATTAACACAAAAGAGAGCACTCTGTCCTCTGGGGATTTGAGCCTGAACCTCGCCAAGCTAGGCACTTGCAAGGGGGAAAAAAGTTTATTTATCTTCTATTCCTGGTGTTTATTTAAAGCTTTTCATTTTAAACGCGGTGATTGGAAGGCAAGTCAGGAGTTTAAAAGTCACCACAAATAAACTTTGTCTGAGGGGTGGATAGATTAGCAAGATCTGGTGTCTCTTTATTTGATATTAACATGTGCTGAGAAAACAACCAGATTTCTTTGCTGCCTAAAGTAATTAACAAAGCCATGTCCCTCAGACTTCCTCCCACTCCCTCTTGCCCCCTGCTTTGGAGATTTCTTTTGCTTCTAACTCACTTTTCTCAGATTTTGGTGGAGTCCAGGTTCCTCCACACCAGGTATCAGAAAGGCTCACATGATCATTCCATCAGAATGGAGTCCAGGAGGGGGGTGTGCAGTTCAAGCTGTAGTCACCTGGAAGGCTGAGTAAACCTAAAGCTGTTCCTTTTGGGGAAGTGAACAAAGTATCTAAGATACTTGTAAATGAAGTAAACTTTTTCTACAAAGGAATCCCGTTAGCAGCTCTCCCAAGTTTGTCCTTAAATATGTTTAAATCATCTCCATCTCCTGTTTTTTTAACACATTCTCGACTAAAAGTTAACTCTTTGTCCCAGTAAAAAAAAAAAAAAACCAGTTTCCTCCAGTAAGAAGTAAAAGACATTAGCACTAGAAAAGGCCAGATAATTAACTGCTACAATAAACTCACGACTTGATTTTACAGGGTACCATCAAAAGCATCTGCCTAGAATAAATCAACACAGCTCTCTCTGGGGGAGAAGGGACACGCGGCTTTATGCTTTCTCCCTTGAAGAAAGTGAGCTGTAATCTGTGGTCCACTTTAATTTAAACAATGATACCATACGCTGGGCTGGAGCTCAGGAACTCCCCTGTCTCTCCAGTTCTAGTGGGTCCCTGAGCAGATTGCAGAGATGTTGGGTCCCTCGGTTTTGGGTTGTGGAATTTTACACTTCTAGTCAGGATTTTTACACATGTTGACATCTGCAATATTTTGCACTCTCCAGGGAGCCCTTTTGGAATTTTGAACATTTGGCGGGTTCAAATGTCTTGTGGAGAGTGCCTGGAAGTGCCCCTAATGAGAGAAAAGGTAGCCCTGGCTTTTCTGACAAGTCCTGTGTCCCCTCTCTACAGAAGTCTCACACAGAGAGAGGATCTCCTTGGGAGTTCCATGTAGAACCACTGGTCTTCAGGCCCTTCCATCTCTCCCCAGTTAGTAGGTTGGAATTCCCAGTGACAGTTTATTTGTCTTTGGAGGCCCTTCAGTGACAAATGTTTGAGGGAGTGTGGGACAATGGTCAAGAACAAGGGGACAGTTCATTGAGCTGAAGAGACCATACAGTAAATAGAAGAGGTTCAGCTTCACTGCTCACCCAAGCACACAGCAATGCTTTTGTACATGGTCACAATGGGCATAACATAAGGTCTCTGTTGGTTTTCAACAATATATAGCAATGTACATGAGCAATCCCCACATGAAAAGTAGAAAAATGGCCAGAGAGGAGTGAATCCTTCCAGTAAGTAGCAGGACATCCCTTTACTTGAGCACAATCTCTAAGAACAGAAA
Source organism: Orientallactaga sibirica (assembly GCA_036365145.1). Taxonomy (NCBI): domain Eukaryota; kingdom Metazoa; phylum Chordata; class Mammalia; order Rodentia; family Dipodidae; genus Orientallactaga; species Orientallactaga sibirica. Next base: position 2,842,780 of record JAEOAD010001604.1, read on the forward strand.
CAGCTCCTGTGGCCCCCACTTGTCACAGATTTAAAGGTTCTACCGTAGCTGGAGGGTACCACAGGGTCTTCTGTGAGGTCTGGAATGGAGAGTGAGGAAAAGTGGTAGAGAGAAACCAAAACCAACAGGACCCTGGCTATCTTTTCTTGCCCTTTGCTCACACCTTCACCCCGTCCTAGCAAAGAAATCCCAGAAAGCCAAGAGAGCTTTGGAGACATCAAACACCACCCTGGGGCTCTCACTGCCTTCAACCTTTGGCTTGGCTTGATGAGCTGATTGAGTTACTCTGGAAGCTAAGCTATCTACTATGAGCTTATGTGTCTCTTCTCCAAGTTAGGGGGGGGGGAAGTGTATGTTCTTTGTTTTTTGACCTCTCATACCAAGAAACATGGGAAATGTTGTCAGCTGACCCCATTTCTCTCAGCTACTCTAAGCAGAAGAGCATTATGTTATCCACGTGTGGCCAGGGTACTTAGGCCAGAGCTGAGCTTCCAGTGGGGCTCACTGCCTGCCAGTTAAGTTGGACATTACCGTATTCTGTTTGAGACATTGCTTCTGGAAGACAGTTGAAAAAGTTCACCCTTGACTATCACAATGACATAAGTAATGTGCTATTAGCATAAATACCACCCGAGGCATCCATTTAATCAATTTCTTAAATAACAGAATGATCTACTACAAAATAGTTGACTGTATACACTATATTTTGGCACAAAGATGGTCATTCTCCCACTAGTAACCAGGGGCTCTAAATAAATGATTTCAACAATGTTTTATTAAAGGACGACAAGAGCCCTCGAGCTGCATTAATCGGGGAGAAGTCGAGTGGCACTTTTGTTATGGAAATGTTAAGCACATAATAGCAGGCCCAAACAATGTGCAGCCACTTCATTCTTTCAGCCATGCTGACACCTCTTAAAGAGGAACTGCAGGGAAGGATGTGGGAAAGATTTGCTTTCCGAGGAAGCTTTCAGCTCATATTTTGGAGGGCTACCTCCAAACCCTCTGTAAAATGCATGCAGTGAAGCCAGAAGCTCTATGGAGAGGCAGAAAAGGTTTCTACCCCTTATTTCAGAGGCATAGGTTTCCTGACATAGTTTGATATGGCATTGGCCCAAATAATATTTTGCTGACTTTTTTTAGTCATTCGGCTCAATTTTATAAGGTGGATCAAAGGTTCTGTTGCTCTAAATGATGTTGCTATATGCTATGCATAGCTCTGATAAGGTGTCCCTAAGCAAACACATCATTTTAAACTCTAACAACAGGTGAGTTATACAATGTCATTAAGAATATCAGGCTGGAGAGATGGCTTAGCAGTTAAGGCCTTTGCTTGCAAAGCCAAAGGATCCTGGTTCAATTCTCCAGGACCCACGTAAGCCAGATGTACAAGGGGGTGCATGTGTCTGGAATTCGTTTGCAATGGTTGGAAGAACTGGCATGCTCATTTTCTCTCTCTCTGCCTCTTTCTCTCTCTCAAATGAATAAATATAATATATTGTTTTTAAAAAGAATATCTTCACCTTTGACAAAATAAAATAATAATAATGGTATCCATTTCCAGGCTTTATGAACACCCTTGTGTTTTCTGATTATCAGTACATAGACATATTATAAGTATACTTAAAACTTGTAAGTTCTACTGAGTGTGCAGTGAGGAAGCAGAGAGAGATGAGTGTTTGGGCTCAAGTGGCTTCCTCCTTCTTATCTTTCATTCAATCTTGGACCCTAGTCCATGGGACAGTGTTGCCGACATTCAAGATGAGTATTCTTTCTTCAGTTAACCTGTCTGGAAACACCCTCACGGACATGTTCAGAGGTGTGTCTCCTTGGTGATCCTAAATCTAGTTGACAGTGAAGATTAACTATCCCAGGGCCCAAAGCAACCTCAGCAGGGAGAAAGAGGGTCAGAGAGGTTCTGGAGCAGCAGGAACGTGCACAAACAGTGTTTCTGAGCACAGACACCAAAATATTAAAGTGCTTAAGATACAAATACGAGGAACATACCTCAATAAACAAGATAGATTGACTGATTTGCAAGAACACACAAGTACAAAAACCATCATAACAATATTAATCACAATTAGAATCACAACTAACTTTGAGAAAATAAAAATCACAAAGATTATACATTAAAATAATGGCAATAATAACCAATGATAGTAATCATTATGTACCATGTACAGTGCTGAGCATATAAAATTGACCATATCATCCAAGGATTATAACTTTAAGAGTAATAACTGTTATTTTTGTTACTATTTCCATTTTACAAATGAAGAAACTGATTCCCAAAAACTTGGCCATGGTCATTTAGTGAATGAGTTGGTAAATTTGCAAGCAAAGTCTTTTTGTGTCAAGACATTGAGATCCTGACTTAGATATCATATTGGTTCTCAAAGTATAGAAAACATAAAGAAGTACTGTGTCAAATTCATATCATTCAATGTGGTCACCTAGAAGAATGTGACCCTTACCAGTCAGGGTACATCCTAGGAATTGTGTCCTCGATTGTATGAGCATCATACATACTATGACCTTCTACAAATTGAGATGGTATAGACGATATGATCTATTGTATGGGGACACCCTTCTACACATCTTCTGTCCCTGATGGAGCCTCCTTATCTGGCTCATCATTGAACTTATGAGAAGAAATGTGGGTGAATGTTAGCAGCCAGTGGCTTAGCATTCATGGTCAACTGCCCCTCATTATCTATAGCACAGAGTAATATGCCCACTCTAATTTGCTCAGCACACCTTAAATTCTCATGATGAAGTGAGACTTTTAAAATAGAAAATAATGCTACCTACAAAACTGTTCTAGTTGAAAAAGTATATGGTGTACAAAAATACAGCATAACAAAAAATCTAGCAGCAAGATTCTCAAGAGATTGTTTATTTCTCCACTCACCTAATCACTTCGGTAAACACAATTTTTTTTCAGCTAGGGTCTCACTATGTAGCCCAGGCTAGGCTCAAATACCCAGTCCTCCTGCTTCAACCTCACAAAGCATGCACCACCACACCTAATTTGTTCAATCCATTTTATTGAACACTTACTATGTGCCGTGTTGTGGGGATGCAACAGTCAGCCAGATGCACCTTCTTGTAAGTATGGGTTTGGCTATCACCTGGCCTTCCGGAATCTCTTGATCATCATCAAAAATGAGATAATTCTTGATCCATCAGAGAACAACTACATCCTTTACTTCCTCTATATCAGTTGGTCAAGAATTTTGTTCATCTTTTCCATCTTAAAATATATTCATGTCTTATGAACACATGTTGGGAAATATAAGTGTATATACAAGCTTAGTAAGTAAAGCACTTGCTGTAGAAGCATGAGGACCAGAGTTCAAAGCCCATGCACAACCATATGCACACACACCATCTCCCTCCCTCTCTCTCTCTCTCTCTCTCTCTCTCTCTCACACACACACACACACACACACACACACACACAACACACACACACAAAGAAAAGAAAATGAAAAAAAGGTAAGTAAAAAATTGTAGGTACTTATAGGAGCTAAGATGTATCCTATTTCTTGACATGTGTTAAAATGGAAACACACAGTTCTATTCCTGAAGGACAAGTTATCTATAATGATTAAGAATAACATTTCTTTTTTTTAATGTGCTTTTAAATATTTTATTTTTATTTATTTATTTATTTGACACAGAGAGAGAGAGAGAGAGAATGGGAGTGCCAGGGCCTCCAGCCACTGCAAACAAACTCCAGATGAGTGCACCTGGCTTGTGCATCTGGCTAACGTGGGTCCTGGGGAATTGAACCTGGGTCCATTGGCTTTTCAGGCAAACGCCTTAACTGCTAAGCCATCCCTCCAGCCCAAGAATAACATTTCTTATTACATATTATTTTTTGTTTTGTTTTTAATGTGTTTTATATTTCACCTTGTAGACAGCTGAGTAGTAACCAGATTCTCTGTGATTTTTTTATAATTTATTTTTTATTTATATTATTCTGATTTTACATTCATAGTGGTGACTCCATTATCCTCCTCCCTGTCCTCCCTCTTCCAAAGGGACCCTCATCAATGGGGAATGTGGATCATGCATTGTGGGGGTAGTCAAGAGTTCTGGGGGGTAGGCCAAGTCTCTGTGCATAATGCCCCAACTTGTGGCTCTAACATTCTTTCCACCCCCTCTTCCGTGAATTTCCCTGAGCCACATTGGGGTCATTTTAGTTCTACTTCAGTGATGAGGTTTTGGGAGCCTCTGTGTCTCTGGATATCTGGCTTAGTAGGAGTTGGATGTTCTCTGTGTTTATCTCCTTCAGCCTTTTTCTGGTGTCGTGTTCACCAAGAACTCTGAATTCTTGCCCTTCCCCCACATTACTTTATGATTTCAGCTGGGGCCCTGGTGAGGTGTGATTGGCTGATCCTCCCTTCAGGTTCATTGTCCATCTGAAAAAGATAAGCAAATTCTCCAATGGAGAGAGAAGTTAGTACTAGATAGAAGGGATTGCCGTAGATATTTTGGAGGGAATTTTATATGTGTAGGCCCTCTTCTAGCCCACATTTGGTAGTATCTTGATCTTGGAGACTGTGCTTATTTTTTGTACATGGTTTTGACTTATTTCCCAGTTCCAGCAATGAGTTCCATTCCACTGAGTAGATCTATTAGCCAAATCAAGAGCAGTTGGTTACCCACCATGGCTGTGTGCCACTACTGCACTTGTTTGAGCAATATGTCAGGTTGTTTCCTGCTGGGTATCTTAGACTACAAGTTGTTTGGACTGATGTCAGCCATTATCCCCAGTTGCTCTTGTAGCACCCTCTGGCACTAAACTAGCTAACTCTCTGGGGACTGACCCTCTTCCAGATTCTGGCCAGATCTCTCCTAAACAAACTCATCACACCCTTTGAGATTGAAGAGGTAATCAAACACCTCTCCAAAAAGAAGAGTCCAGGACCAGATGGTTTCTCAGCTGAATTCTATCAAACAGTCATGGAAGAACTAAAACCAATTCTTCTCAAACTGTGCCACACAATTGGAGAACAGGGAGAGATCCCCAACTCCTTCTATGAAGCTAGTATCACCCTAATTCCAAAACCAGGCAGAGATGCCACAAGAAAGGAAAATTATAGGCCCATTTCCCTGATGAACATAGAGGCAAAGATCCTGAACAAAATCCTTGCAAACCGAATTCAACAGTACATCAAAAGCATTATCCACCTTGATCAAGTAGGCTTCATCCCTGGAATGCAGGGGTGGTTCAACATACGGAAATCTATCAATGTAATACACCATATAAACAAGCTAAAACACAAAAACCACATGATCATTTCAATAGATGCAGAGAAGGCCTTTGACAAAATACAACACCACTTTATGATCAAAACATTGGAGAGAATAGGCATGGAGGGCCCATATCTCAACATAATAAAGGCTATATATAAAGCTCCTAAAGCCCAAGTAATTCTTAATGGGGAGAGACTGAAGGAATTCCCATTGAGATCAGGAACAAGGCAGGGGTGTCACTCTCACCTCTGCTCTTTAACATAGCACTAGAAGTATCAGCTCAAGCAATAAGTCAGGAGAAAGAAATCAAAGGGATACAAATTGAAAGGAAGAAGTTAAGTTAGCCCTATTCGCAGATAACATGATTCTTATTACATACTATTATTAAATAGTCATTAGTAACTTTATAAATAAACTCCTATTTTGTTCAAATTGCCAATTGGAGTCCTTACTCAGGCTTCTGATTTTTCTCCTTTTGCAAAATTAAACCTATTGAAACAGCATTTTAAAAGAAAAGAAAAGAAACAGCTTACCAATATTTAGGTTACTGACAGGACATTAGTGATTTTATTATTTGGCCACTGCTGAATAATAGGCCCAAAACTTACTGGCATGAATTTTTAACCACTTTTCTGATTGCAACTCTATGAACCAACATTTTGGGTTGGACTTAGCTAGGTAATTTTTCTGCTGGCTGCCTTGCTTGGCTGTCAGTGAATGGGTAACAAAGGTGAGGGTTGGTTCCTGCCGTTCCCCCCCACCACCACCACTCCTTTGCTTGACAACTACCTGAGCTATGTGGCATCCAGGTCACAAGTCTGATACCTGGGAGACTGGCCAGTTTCTCACGAGACTTCAAAGATGCCAAGGCCAGGAGAGCACTTCTCAAATTTCTACTTGAGGACACTTGACACAATCCCATTGGCCAATGCATGTCACATGACAGGTTTCCAGTGGGTGGATGGACTGCCTCTTCAGAGAAGAAAGAGGAAGTTGAGTTGCAAAAGGGTATCTGCATAGTACAATATGGCAGCTAGTAGAGGAGAAGTCTTCCACAAGTCTGTCAGTCTTCCCATGTCTTCTCGGATGATAGAAATGCAAGAGAGTAGTTTAAAATGTTAATTTGAAGACTTTCTAGAACTTAGAGTCAAAATGCCAGAACAGACCCAAATTGCTGTCTACTTTGGTCACTAAGGATTTGTAGTATGATTTGATATCATATAGGACATTTTCTTCATTTTGTTTATTCCTTGAAACATTATTTGTAAGGCTGCATTTTTTTCTCTCTTTAAGTTTATGAGTTAGCTTGTAAGTAAAGTTTCTTTACGCAGTTTTTATTTGAACTTTGATAAGGATTAAATGGGATTTATAGGGCAATGTAGAGTCAGTTGGCCAGGTTCTAACAATGTCTTTCCATCTTTTCAGTTAGATAAGCACTATTGACCCATTAACAGGTCTTGCTGAAAGGTTTCTTTTTCTCATTCAGGTCTTGCTTATGTTTTCTTAGATCTATTTCTTAGTGTTTTGTAGTTTCTGTTTTGTATATTCTAATTATGGCACTCCCTAATTCTTATTGGATTGAGCACACAGTAGGGAATTGTTGGTTTGGGAACATTAGTCTTGCACCTAAACATCTTGCTGAAATTACAGGCTTTATTCATTGGCAGTAGAATATTTGGTTTTCTAGATGGAAAATACATTAATGATTCTAAAACTTTTTGGCCTTAGGAAATGTTACATGCTTTACAGTTAATGGTATTCTGATTATATAGTGTGAAGAGTTCTGGGGGTACCATCCCTACTCCTGCTCTGATTTCTGACCTCAACTGTTAAGATTGGGATCCACCCTTACGTTTTCTGATTTGCTGCAAGGATTCAAATCACTGAATATTCAGTTATGGTTAGTTACAAGGAAATAGTTTAACCTCAGCCAAAGAAAGGGTTCATTCCAGGCAACTGTGATATCATAGAGTCATGACATGTAGAACAATATAGACCAACCAGTACCCCTCAGGGAAGCGTTCCTGAGCCTTGAATACCCACTGTATCCACATGATGGCTGATGGATTCCCAGACATCAATCTCCAGGTCTACTGATTCCATGCCACCCAAAATTCATATTGCTAGTATTTCTGTTATGGGCAGCTGATCCCAAGTCATACATTGTCACTATCTGATTAGACTAACCCCCTCTCATCCTCTGCAGGGGGAACTCTTAACTCCAAAAATCAAAGGCAAAGGAGAACTTTTTGTTTGTTTGGTTAGTTGGTTGGTTGGTTTTTTTTTGAGGTATGGTCTCATTCTAGCTGAAGCTGACCTGGAATTCACTGTGCTGTCTCAGGCTGGCCTCAGACTCACAGTAATCCTCCTACCTCTGCCTCTCCAGTGCTGGGATTAAAGGTGTGCACCACTACGCCCAGCAAAGGAAAACTTTTTTGGCAACGCAAGCATATAATTATAGGAAGGCTGATACAAAAGGAAAATCAACAATTCAAGGGAGGCCAACCTGGGCTATAGAGCTATCCAAATTGACCATATCTTAAAAAACCAAAACCTACACAGACCTTTTGCCAGTGATGCACACCTGTAATCCGAGAATTTAGGAGGCTTAGGCAGTAGAATCACTGTGAGGTCAAGGCCATCTTGGGCTACAAGATGTGCTGTATCTCAAAAAAGAAAAAAAAAGTGGAGGTAGGGGCAAAGTTAACATCTTTACTATGATTATACAGTGGGTTTATACATACCATATTTATCATATTAGAAATCAAAATGGGGCTAGGGTTATGGCTCTGTGGGTAAAGTGCTTGCTATATAAGCCTGACAGTCTGAGTTCAGATCCCAGAACCTACACACAGTCAGACACAGGGATTTATAATTGCAGACTTTATTCAATGAGATGGGAGGCAGAAAGGGAGAATCCCTGAAGCTCACAGGTCAGCCAGACTGGTGTTTGTAGCAGGAAACAACAAGAGGCCTTGTCAAAGGATAGGATGAGGGGGTACTTTGCAATACTGTCTTCTAGACACAAAGTGGCCATGGTATTCACGACTTCATTATGGCTGATGCTAGCCTACACAAGAACTGCATGATAGGAGAATAAAGAATGGTGACATCAAAATAGAAGAGAGAGCAGGGCATGGTGGTCCACACCTTTAATCCCAACACTAGGTAGGAAGAGGTAGGAGGATCACTATGAGTTCAAGACTACCCTGAGACTATATAGTGAATTCCAGGTCAGCCTGAGCAAGAGTGAGACCCTACCTCCAGAAACATACAAACAAAAAAATAGAAGACAGACTAGTTGGAAGAAAAGATTCAGGGGAGAAGGGATAAGAGGGGAGGGAAAGTGAGGGGGTGGTAGAGGAGATGATCATGGTATGTTGTCTATACAGGTAGAAATCTACAAAAAGCTTTTAAAAGGTGACTAAATTTCTTCAAAACTCATACATGGATACAAGAGTTCTTCCTTAAGAAAAATGTTTTATACAGAAGAAATACAATATGCATTCTTTCTATTTTATCATACAGAATATTTGCAAATCCTGTTCTCAGTGGTTGTGATTAACTAGTTTTAACTATTTCATTTAAGAGATTTTTTAGGTCACACTGTCAAGTAAATGTGTGTGTGTGTGTGTGTGTGTGTGTGTGTGTGTCTAAGAATACTGGTATGGGTTAGTGCACTGCTTTTGCTCATGCTAAATTACAGTTAGATTTACCCAATGGTTTTGCTCCACATTGTGAACAAATGTCAACACAGTGCAAAAGGAAAGGAGTTCCCTCCTGAAGGATACTTAAGAATCCTTCCGCACTCTGTTCCTCACTCTTGATAAACTAGTGATATACCTTTTAATGTTTATACAATTTATATCTCACAATCATTTTTCATGTCTTGTTGTCTGAGTTGGGGTTTCTAGCTAAATAGGTGGGCTGAGAGTAGCTGTTCTTATATGTTGACATAATGTGTTCATTATAATGTTTCATACAGGTTTCTTATATATATTTTATCAAGTATGACATTCCTTAACTTTCTTCTCAGTTGCTGTTTTGATTATTGTTTTATCAAAAAAACTCCTACTACTTGAGTTATCACTGAAAATTTACATTTTATAAATTTATAAAATAAAATTAATTTATCTAGACTTTATATGATCTTATATTGCATAAGATAATATTCTTTCAGTTTTTAAATTCTATGTTTATTGCATTCTTTCTCAATTTTTACTTGCCTTCCTTTTGAAATTTTTCATATTGTTCTTTCAAATGGCTGGTTATGAAATGCTTGTTGGGCTTGTGTCCACTCTTGTTAATTTTTGCTATATTATTATTGATATTATTCTTATGCTTTACATTTCTTTGCTATTTTCCTGTATTTCTAAGCTGAATGCTTATCTCATCAATTTTTATTTCTTGTGTGTTCTAATGTGTTCATTTCTGAATGCTGCTAATTTTCTTCTGTCAATTTTTAAGTCAAATTCTACCAGTGTTGATATGCTATTTTCATACCACAATTCATTTTCAAATAGTATAAACTTCACACTTGTATTTCTGGCTGTTTATTTCTAATTTTATGACATTTGATAGATGAGTTACTTTCTTCAATCCATTTATAGCTACTAATGATAGAATGAAATGTAGTACATGTTTTAGGAACACACACACACAAAAAAGAGAATGGGAGAATAATTACTTATCGTCCTTCTCTATGTCTCCATTTTTCAATGTTTCACTTAAGAGATGTGCATAAAATTCTCTCATGACAGTGTGGAATCATTAGTATCTCCTTTATTCCTCTCAGATTTTATACATTTCTATTTAAAATTAATTATTGAAAACTTCTATATATGTAGACAATATATCATGATCTTAGTCCCCTCCTACCACTTACCCACTCCCCTCACAAATCCTCATCCCACTGAATCCCTTCTTTCCAACTAGTCTCTCTTCTAATTTGATATCATTTTGTCTTCCTATTATGCAGGTCTTGTGTAGGTGGCATCATCCACTGTGAATACCACGGCCACTTGTGTCTAGAAGACAGCATTGCAAAGCACTACCCCCTTCCTTTGACCCTTATGTTCTTTCTACTACCTCTTCTGCTGTGGACCTTGAGCCTTGGAGAGTAAGATAGAGATGTCTCATTTAATTCTGAACACTCCACTGTCACTTCTTCCCAGAACTTCAGTGAGTTTTGAGTCACCCCAGTAGTCACTGCCATTTGAAAAGAGAAGCTTCTCTAACCAAAAGTAAGAGTAGCATTAATATATGGGCATAAACATAAGAATTTGGAGGATAACTTGGTGAACATGTTATGCCCTTTTAGCCAGTCAACAGTAATAATTCCCACCCCCTAGGGTTTATGACTTCTCCAGCCATAGGCTTTTGATTAGTTTTTCAGAACCAGGCAGTAATTCCCTCCAATGGAGCAGGCCTCAAATTCAGTGAAAGGGCATTTGTTTCCCCCATAACAGATATGCCACCATTGCACTAGTTGGCACATTTGGCCTGGCTGGCCAGCCTTAAAACTTGCAAGGTCCACTGCTGGTTGAGACTGTTTATACCTGTTCTCCTACAATGTTCTCCTCAACCATCTGCCCAGCCCTTTCCAGCATCATGACAGCTAGTCATCAAAGAAGAAAGAGGCTTCCAGTGCAGCTACAGCTTGATTTTGATTTTTTTAGTGTCCTGCAACCAAAACATGTGGGGTCTTCAGCAATAGGATTTTATCATCTAGTTCTAGTGGGCAACCAAGAGCCTTGGCATTAGCCAATAATATACATATATTTTATATATGTATATGTACATACATTTTAGCAATATGAGCTATGCTTTTTACCCTTTTTCTCTGAATTACACTATTTTATTTTTCAGTTAGTACACAGTTTTAGGTATCATTATTGTATTTTCAAACATAATTTGTCTTAGTTGATCCTACTTCCCATCTCCCCATCCCCCTACCTCCTTTAATTTATTTGTATAGTCATTATGCATTGCAACTGATTTTACTTTGCTAATATATTCTAGTGTTGTTTTTTTTTGTTTGTTTGTTTTTTGGTTTTTCGAGGTAGGGTCTCACTCTAGCCTCTAGCCCAAGCTGACCTGGAATTCGCTATGTAGTCTCAGGGTGGCCTCAAACTCACGGCAATCCTCCTACCTCTGCCTCCCAACTGCTGGGATTAAAGGCGTGTGCCACCACACCTGGCTTCTGTTTCTTAAATAAACTTCACTCTGCTTTTTCTGTTACAGAAGAACACATACACACACACATACACTAGAACTTTAGAAGATATACCTGATCAGGAAGAACAAAAAGACTAACAACATCTCCTTCAGATGATCAGTGTTCATTTATATTAGCTTGTGTGATTCTTTTTATATATTTAAATGAAGTAAAAATATATAATACAGTTGTATTGTAAATTGTGCCATGCTCACCTGCCTTTTACAGTACCTTAAGGAGTGATGCAGCTTCCTCCATCCTTTCTGTGAACAGGCTGCAATTGTCAGGGTGAGTTCTGTTTACTTCAGGTGGATCAGAAGGCTGCTGTCTCATTCAGTGAGGACTTTTTTCTCTTAGTAGCAAATTAAACCTTCTGACATTTACTGGGTCCTGCTTCATTTCCAGTTATTCATACCACTTTACTTCTGCTTTAAATCAGTCCTGCTTTCTTGTTGGTTTTTAATCCCACTTTGATTTTCTCTGCTTTCTTGTTGCTATTGTTTCAATGTGACCTTACCCTTCCCCAACTGTTTAAATTTGTGAACTGAGTTTCTATTTTTCTAGCATTAATCTCAAAGCTTAGTTCACATACTTAATGATTACTTCCTATTAATGTCTAATGTCAATTTCCTCATGTTCCTCCTAGAGAAAACATTTCTACCTCAGCTGCTTTATCTCTGCCATCCTCTCCACACTGTATCAGAGAAATTGTTTGCTCTTATTTGCTGTTGCTGACCATTTCTTTGCAATTCATTTCTTTTTAATCTTTATTTATAATGAACAATGCACATCGCCAAATACACATGACCAGTTTCGTTCTAGAGATGACCAAAATGGAGGTGTTCAACCCTATCTATTTTAGAGAAGTATTACAAGAATTTGAGATAAAAGGAAAGCAATACAAATTTGTGTCATAGCAAATAAAACCAAAGTTCCTCCTGAACAAAACAAAAAAGGCCTTTTAGGAAGAACCAGGGTGTTCTGCTGTGTAGGGATGTGGAATAAGGATATCTAGAACATAAGGACCGAATGAGAAACACAAGTTTGTCTCAGCAATGAGAAAGTAACAACAACAGTTGCTATCCTGTGGATGAATGCCCCCCCAAAAGTTCATATGCTAAAGGAATGGTGCCTGAATAGTGCTATTGTGAGGTGGTAGAAATATTAGGAGGTGGGTTTAAGGGAAACATTTCGGTTAGTGGGGGCATGCTGTCAAAGGGGATTGTGGGTCTCCCTCTCTTTGCTTCTTGATCTGTGAGGTAAGTGACGTATTCTGTTGTGCAGTCCTGTTATACTATGTTGTAGTTGACCGAGGGCCAAAAGTGATAGGCTGGTATTTGTAGAACTCTGAACTGAAAAACCTTTACTCTTTATAAGTTTATTGCCTCATTTTTTTTTTGTTATAGAATGGAAAGCTAACTGATACAGAGATCTTTTATGGTAATTTGAGCCACAGGGCATGCTACCCTGGTCCCAGGGGCAAGTCATCCCCAAGGTCTCAGGTTCTCAGAACTCTTCATCTTTTCTCTTCTTGTTTCTTTTTTTCCTCATGTGTATATGTGTATGGTGGGTATATGTGTTCTTATGTGGACATATATGTGTGTGCAGGTGCATGTACACATGTGTATACATAAATGTGGAGGCCAGAGATCAATGTCTAATGTTTTCTTCAATTGCGCTCAACCTTATTTACTGAGACAGGGTCTCTATTGAACCCAGAATGGACCAATTTTTCTAGAACAGTTAGTAGTAGGTCCCAGGATCTGCCTTTCTCTGTCTCTTGAGTGCTTGGGTTATAGGCATACTCCATCATGCCCAGCATTTATGTGGGCCCTCATAGTAGTATGACAGGTACATTAATGCCTGAGCCATCACCCCAAGCCATCTTCATCTTTTTATCTAAATATTTTCCACTAGGAAGGGAGAGCAGAGGCAGCCTGATGGTTTGAAGTTTTTATTAGTGACATATTTAAGGATTCTTTATGAGTTATTCCAAGTTTACCTCTCTTGCTGAGCCTCATTCTCAACGTTCAGTTTTCATTTCAAGTTATTTGAGACATCCCAGAGCCAAGACAAATCTTTTGGGATAAATTCTGCCGACTCAGTGCATTCCAGGCACCTGACTTTCACTTGTTTGTGACATTATCACTGAGAACGCTTCTCCCAGGAAGCACAGCTGCTTGGTCTAAAGTGGGGCCTTGGCTTTTTCAGGCTGTTGACTTACTCAGTGCATTATCTCCTATGTTCCAGGAGCAGTGCTGCATGCTGTGGCAACCACGTCACCAACCATAATCATATCTACCATCTTTGCCATCACTGATCAGCAATGAATAGCAGAGCTGAGGTGTGGGCAGGGGTAGGGGGACTCCCACCCACACTTCTAGCATCCACCTAGATGTGAGAATAGAAATTTAGGTAAAAAACAGCAACCATGTACTGCTATGCATTTACTACAAAAAGAAAGAGACAAAGTATATAATTTGGTGGCAAATGCTTGTTTTTCGTCTAAGTTCTCAGTCTCATAGTTCACCTAACCAAATAAAATTGATATGTGCCATGTGAAAATGATGCTTCCTAAGTCTACATACCTTCAAGATACATTTCCTAACCTCACCTGTCAACCATATGGTCCCCTAAGCTACTGGACATAGACATTTTGAGATGCCACAGAATAATGACTCAGTTTTTCTGGGACTCTCATAATATAAAGTACTTCTGCAACCTCAGATGTGTGAAGGTCTTCTCCACAACAGACAAGTAGACCACCATAAGTGGACCTGTTGGGTGTCCTGTAATACAACTCAATCCTGATACCATATAACCCACACATTGAGTGTTCAGTCACACATAATGACTAGATAAGCTATGATGTTTGGGGGTATTTTGTTATAGCAGCCCCAGAAAACTAATACATCCAATCTGAAAACACTTTGAATTGAGAGAAGTAACAGGGTTGGGGTTAAATATTTAATTTCCTTGGTAGAGAATTCTGATGCTCGGAGTATATTTGTTAGGCTTCACTTTAAAGAAAGTTCATTTTCCCTAAAGTGAATATCTCATCACATAATAATATCTTATAGCCACTCAAATTTGGCTGAAGAATAAACTATTTCTTATTTCCTTTGAGGTAAGAGCTATGTTTTGCACCAACACCAGACAACAACATTAATCTTCCAGGGAAGGCAGAGCCCTATAGATCTATCACCCCCTCTTTTTTTTTTCTTTTTTAAGTATAAGCCAGACTCTCGTGTATCACAAGCTGGCCTAGAACTTGCTATGTAGTCAAGAATGTCCTTAAACATCTGATGCTTCTGCGTCTACCTCCTGAATGCTGGAATTGCAATGTTTAATTTTCTTAGTAGCGACTTACACCATTGTACCTAGTTTATGTGGTGCTGGGGATAGATCCCAGGACTTTATGAATGCTGCTGTACAAACTAAGCTACATCCCAACCCTATCTAATCATAGCTTAAAGGTCTCTCCTCTCAACAGTGTTGTGATGGGGATTAAGTTCCCAATACAAACACTTTAGTAGACATTCAAACCACAGCAACCTGGTTCTATGGACAATCCTGAAATCCCACTGTAGAGGTGGCAATCTTTTAACTAGCATCTGAGAGAATATCCCTAAAATATTCATTATGTATCTTAAGTTAAAATTTTATCAGAACACTCCACAAAAACTACACTATTATAGCTTAATGAAGGAGAAAATTACTTCTAATTGAGTTTCTGTCCCCAAGAAAAGGAAAGAGGTAAGAAGAAGCAGAAAATTCACTCATTTAGACAATAAGTGTTAAGGCTTGGAAGAGAAAGAACAGTCCTGGATAAGCCCCTGACTCCACTGAGCATTCAAATGGTAGGAAGAAGGCCACAGGCAGATTAGAATTCTCAGCGCGCCTACTATTCTGTCTTGTTCTAGAGTTTCTCTGTTCTCTATGTAGACAATGGTATGTAGTGACATATATCTTAATCTGAAAAAATATATGTGTATAAAACTATAATGCATTTTTAAAGATCAATAAAAATATACTGATCACATGATATAAATGTCAGATTGGAGACTCATAGCTAAATTATTACTCTGAAAAAAAAATAATTGTACTCTGCTGTGTGACTTCCCTGTGCCTTCTATGGTCATGTGCATGAATCCTCACTGGAAGGAGGAGAGATTTGAAGAATGGATGGTGTTAATTGCTCCCTTTGGCAAGCAACGCCCAGGACATAGTTGTGTTTCTGATTTGCTCAGTGATCCTATTTTTTTTCTTTCCTGACTTCAGGGAGATTTAGTTTCAAGGGCAGATTTGATCTGAGGTTTTCAAACAAGATGGAAAGGTGCTAACAAAAGAATTAACATTCCAAACTGCATTAAAAAGCCAAAAAAAAGAAAAAAGAATTAGAATTTCTGTTCATAACAACTGCTATATATTCAATAAAAGTGAGGAAGCAGATCCCGTATAAAGGATGAAATAAGCTGTGTTTTACATATAACCCAAGGCTAGATGTGAGAATAGAAATTTAGGTAAAAAACAGCAACCATATACTACTATGCATTTACTACAAAAAGGAAGAGACAAAGTATATAATTTGGTGGCAAATGCTTGTTTTTCATCTAAGTTCTCAGTCTCATATTTCAAGTTTTATGTGGCATGTTAGAAAGAATTAGGAAGACACGGTCTCTAAGCCCATGGCCACTTTAAGAGGATACAACATGCCTATTAATAATTGTATTACTCTTCTATTATCACTAAGAATAATGATGGGCTGGAAGCGTTGGCCCCTGAGCTGAATTTATCCTGAAATGTTTTCAATTAACTCTTGGCACTGGCAGGAAAGCATCAAACCTTTCCCAGGCTGAAATATGGAAAATCTGCAGGGACCATCTCAGCAGGAGAGGAATTTCATTAAGATGGGCACATCATAATCCAACGACTTCTGCTCTCCCTTTAAGCCTCGCTATTGATCAGGAGTCCCTGGCTATTTTTATGGATTTGCAAAGAGAAATGATTTCATAAGATCTTTTCAGAGAGGTTGCTGTGGGCCAGGCTTTTGAATTATCTACTGGCTGATGAAAAAATGGTCAGACATTTGGCTTCAGTGTGACTGTGGGATACGAAGCTGAACTGAAGGGGGTTTAGAATAAAGGGGCTGCCCCCAGGGACAGCTGCATCTGCCAGGGCCTCCCTAGGATGTGACACCCATGCCACTTTCCCAGTGACTGTTACAACCTGTTTGTAATGATCCACTTGGGGAGGGGCGAAGCAGCCTCTAAAAGGCATGGGATCAGCAATCACACACCCTAGGTGCAAACCCATTTCAGAAAGGAAAAAAAAAAATCAAATTGTCCTCCTGGTGGTAGAGGTAACAGTGGGGAGAGGTGGAGCTGCAGGCAAGGAAGCTACAGCCTCCTACTCCAACTCAATTTCTGCTTCTATTGTTAAATGTGTCATGAGAAATGAAAGAATGCCTTGGTTTCAGCACCTAAGAAAATAGAGCAATAGGTGTTCTATGAAGTTAAAAGGTGCTGCGAGTGGCATAGGAGATGCTGTAGATGAAATGTTTAGGAAGTACTATTTCTTACACTTTTTTTTTGTCACATTAAAGCACAACAAATCAGAGTTAGGTGTGGTGCCATCATGCCTAAGATTTCAATGCTTTGGAGACTGAGGTAGGAGACTGAGCATACGTTCAAGGCCAATCTAGGCTACATAAAGAGACCAAGAATCAAAGAAAAAAAAAATAACAGGGAGGGGAGGAGAGAAGGAGGAGTACAGGGATGGAAGGAGAGAGGGAGGAAGGAATGAAAGAATGGAAAGAGGGAGGATAGGAAAGAAGGGAAGAAGGCAGGTAAGGATTGGAGGGAGGGAGGGTGGGGAAGGATCAAAATACTTGGCCAGTGTCCTTGGCAAACAAGGACAGTGTGAGAGTAGAGAGGATCCTGAGGAGAAGTGAATCAGAAGTAATCAGTCCTGGATGAGCTCCTGGAACATAAGAGAAACCGTTAGGTGAAAACTAAGGAAATTTGAATAAACTATAAACTATATAGGCTTTAGTTTATAACAGTGTACCAAGTTTTGCTCACAGACTAAGAAATGTATTGCATCTATTAACAATAGCAGAAACTGGTGAAGGGGTATCTGGAAACTCTTTCTACTATCTTCTTAATTTTTTTGTAAGTCTAAAATAAAAGTCCATTAAGTAAACCAACAAGTGGGGGTATTGAAGTCCCCTGCTGAGACCCTCAAGCCAAGTATACCCTTGTGCAACAGCAGCACACAACCTTTGTGGGTAATCAGCTGTCCTCCGATTGGACATAAGGCCCACTCAGTGGGAGAGAACTCATAACTGGTACCAGGAACCAAGTCAGCACTCCATGGTCATGAAAATCACAATATCCAGAGAGAAGCCCCCAGTGTTCCCTGTACAAGTCAAGTGGGTAGCTTCATCAAAATATCTCTCAACCCCCTAGGCATATCCCCTTTAATGAACACTGCTCTCATCCTTGGTCAGAGATTCTGTTTTATTTTACAGGTGGCAAAGAATAGTGGAAGATCCAAGGTCCATCAACTCAAGAAAAGACATCTGAATGAGATGTGTCACCTCTACCACATCTACCAGAGTCCAGAAGGAACTGCAGAGAGAGCAGCGACAGGAGTATGGCTCCCATTGCTAGCCTGACAACCACCTCCAGGAAAACAGCAACAAACACTGGTGAACTGAAACACATCATAACAGAAATATAGAGGCTACAAAGAACCCAACACTTACTGAAAACACATCTGCTAAGGCTCAGGGAGTGTTTTGGAAGAGGGGCCAGTAGATTGTAAGAGCTACAAGGTAGGTAGAAACACCCTGAGGCACAGCTGCCTTCCAGAGACAGAGGCCCTAATTACCCCACAGTGAACACTAGTAACCTTACTGAGAGGGCCCTTGAGAAAATGGGGACCTGGGAAGGGGACATATTACAAATTAGGTTAAAAACATAATTATTTAATAAAAAATAAATAAATAAACCAACAAAAAGTAAAGCATTGGACCTTTTATGAATAGTATTTCATTTTAATCTGAGCAAAATTATGGGTGCATTTTAGAACAGAAGAATAAAGAACATTTGTGTTTCACTGGATGTGTACAGATGAAAGACACAGCATACCTTCACACACATACATACACATTTTCTGTTTCCAAAGTCCTGCAGTTCCTTTATTTCTTCTGTTTCTTTGATCATTGCCTGACTCCAGAGTTCTTTAAATCTAGATTCTGGCAACTTCAGCTTTCCTTTCTAAGAACCCACATATCCTAATGGAAAAACTTTTCCAAACACCATCTTCATTAAGTCACTTGGACATTGAACAGCATATAGTGCTGGGCTCCATCCTGGGAATCCCTAGCATAGTTGGTTTGAAGGCCACACTGGGAATCAAACCACTGAAGAATCAATTCCAAACCCTCTCACCAACATTTTAGTATTTCCATTGTCAGCCTGCTTGGCCCTCCATGATGAAAACCCACTGGCTAAATATACAGGTTCTGACCTTGAAATGTGATCAACTCAAAGGACAAAATGATTGTTATATAACTGTTCAGTATGAGAATATAACTTTCCCAGTGGACGGTTAGGTAAGAAAGTATTCTTTCATTTCATTTTGTTCAAGATTTTAAGCTGCTTGGGAAAACATGATGTTAGCCTTAGCTCTTTCTCCTAAGAAGGGAATAGGGAGCCTTCATCTCGGGTTTGGTCTTCACACCTCTCATATCCACTACCCCACTCTTCAGGAGCTGACCTGATGTTTCTAAAACAAGCGGTCTCCAAAGGACACATGGATTCTGTAAACTCAGAAGTTTGTCAGAATCCTCAGAGACTTTTCAGATGACACAAGAGAGCATGACCATGCTTGACTAGTACTTTCTTGTTACCTTACATCATCGTCCTTTATCATGGTATGATGAGTTAACCTCCCACCGTCCCCAGAATGTCTTTCCTAAAGGAGCTTTTATTAAGTAATTTCATTTTCATAAAGGCAACAATACTCTGATCCTATTTCACGGAAAAGACCACACACAAGAAAATGAAGGCACTTGTTCTAGGTTGTATAGCTAGCCAATGCTACAGCTGGATTTGAACACAGGGTGCCCGGTTCTGGAGTCTGCATTCTTATTCTTGACACTGGATGCTAAGGTCCTCCCACAGTTGCCGATGCCCAGCCTATCCATCTGCATGCAGATTGCAGCCTAATTATCTCATTGGGGTCATCCTAGCAACTCTTCAGAGTGTTACTAATATCTCATTTCAGAGATAAGAAAGCTGAGGCTGACAGAGACAGTGATTGATCTAAGATCTCTGACGAGATGGTGGTTGAGCTAACACTTAGCTCAGAATCCTTGTTTAGCTGTAATTTTTCTTTTTTAAAAAGTATATTAATTAATTTATTTATTTGAGAGAGATACAGAAATAGGCAGGTAGAGAGAGAGGGAGAGAATGGGTGTGCCAGGGCCTCCAGCCACTGCAAGCGAACTCCAGATGCATGTACCCCCTTGTGCATCTGGCTTACGTGAGTCCTGGGGAGTTGAACCTGGGTCCTTTGGCTTTGCAGGCAGGCGCCTTAACCATTAAGCCATCTCTCCAGACCATAGCTGTAATTTTTCTCAATGAACATATTTTCCCAATACAGCTTTATTAAGATATAGTTCACAGACAAGCCACCCACTGAGAGTTCACAAACCTGTTATTTTTAGTATGTTCCTGACTGACCACCACCACCACCTCACTTTAAAACATTATCATGGTTCCAAGAAAGAAACTCAACTCCTGTTGCAGTCACATTCACATTGCTGGAAGAAAACACCCAACCAAGAGCAGCTTATGGAGAAAAAGGGGGTTATTTTGGCTTACAGACTCAAGGGGAAGCTCCATGATGGCAGGGGAAAATGATGGCATGAGCAGAGGGTGGACATCACCTCCTTGCCAACATCAGGTGGACAATAGCAACAGGAGAGTGTGCCAAACACTGGCAAGGGAAAACTGGCTATATAATACCCATCAGCCAGCCCCCAACAATACACTACCTCAAGGAGGCTTTAATTCCCTAAATCCCCATCAGCTGGGGACCTAGCATTCAGAACACCTAAGTTTATGGGAGAGACCTGAATCAAGCCACCACAACTCCCATTAGCAGGAAATTCCCTGTCACCTCAATCCTCTCCAGTTCTGAGGAAATACTAACCTACCTTGTGTCTGTAAAGACTTGTTTCTGCACACTTCATATGTTAGAAGCACCTCTGGTGTTTAGTGCTGGCTTCTTTCACTTAGTACAACATAGTCAAGTTTACTCCAT
Source organism: Orientallactaga sibirica (assembly GCA_036365145.1). Lineage (NCBI taxonomy): Eukaryota > Metazoa > Chordata > Mammalia > Rodentia > Dipodidae > Orientallactaga > Orientallactaga sibirica. Next base: position 2,863,601 of record JAEOAD010001604.1, read on the forward strand.
ATCACAGCATGTATCAATACTTCAAACCTGTTATTTTCTGAGTAAGGCTCCATTTTACATCCTTATCTCATTTTGCTTATTTGTTAATCAATAGGTAGACATTTGTTTTCATTTTTGTATGTGCATGCGTGAATGTATGTTCATGTAATGTGCAGTTGTGCATGGACTTGTATGTATCTGTTTGTGGTGGCCAGAAGTGGACATCAGGTGTCTTCTACTGCTCCCCACCTTATCACTGAACTTGGAGCTCGCCTATTCAGGTGTACTAGCTATCCTAACTAGTCTGAGGGATCCTCCTGTCTTTCCTCTGGAGTTTTGGGAATACAGGTGTATGCTATCATAGTTGGCTTTTATGTGGGCACTGGGGATGACCTGTGCTTGTACATGAAGTGCTTTACCAACTGAGCCATCCTCCCAGTCTCCATTTCCATTTCTTAACTATCATGAACAATGCTTCTATGAACATTCATGGATATATTTCTGCATGAACATGTCCTACATAAGAAATGCAGTGGAAATGTTGGTTCAAGTTGAGAACTCAGATTGGGGTGTGCCTTAGTGATAGAGTGCTAGCCTAGCATGCCTAAGTAATATGCTGAGTTTTATCTCCATAACCACCATGAGAAAGAAAAAGAGATAAAAGAAAGGATGGATTCCTGCTCCCCTGTGAAAGGAACAAAGGAGAGAAGGAAGGGGGCAGGAGAAAGGAAGCATGCAGAGAAAGAAGGAAGTCAGGGGGACAAAAAGACACCCACATCCTATTTTCAGAACCTGTGATGTACAAGCCAAACAGACTTTACAGATGTGATTAAGGTATTAAGATAGAAAGAAGCTAGGTGTGGTGGTGCACTCCTTTAACCCCAGTATTTGAGAGGCAGAGGTAGGAGGATTGCTTTGAGTTCAAGTCCACCCTAAGACTACATAGTGAATTCCAGGTCAGCCTGGGCTAAAGTGAGACCTTACCTTGAAAAAACAAAACAAAACAAAAAGTTAAAAATAGCCAGACATGGTGGAACATGTCTTTAATCCCAGCATTTGGGAGACTGAGGTAGGGAGATTGCTGTGAATTCAAGGCCAGCCTTAGACTACATAATGAATTTCAGGTCATCCAGGGCTAGAGTGAGATCTTACCTTGAATCCCCCCACCCCGAAAAAAAAAAGAAAGATTATCTTGGATTATACAAGTAAATCCAATGTAATCTTAAGAGTCTTCCTAAGTGAGAGAGGGAGACAGGAGAGTCCGAGAAGGAGGAATTAGGTGTAAGGGATGATGAAGCTGACTTTAAGGGTGGAAAGTAGTCTCAAATCAAGGAATGACTGTGATTTCTAGAAGCTGAAACACACATACACAGGGATTCTCCTCTAGACCTATCATAAGGAAGTTTGATTTGAGCCTTTGTGAGATTCATCTTGAGTTTCTGACCTCCAGAACTATAAAATGATGTTTGCTTGACTGGGAAGAATTCTTCTATGGTTGTGTGTGTGAGAGAAAGAGAGAGAGAGAGAAACACACAGAGAAACATGTGTATGTATATGTTTGCATGTTTGTGAGTGCAAGTGTGAGAGTGTGGTCCATGGTGCATATGTGAAGGTCAGAGGACAATCTTGAGTATTGCTAAGCTGGCCCATGAACTTCCAGGGATTCTCCTATTTCCTCCACCCATCTCATCATAGGCACACTGGGATTATAACATTCTACTGTGCCTAGCTTTACATAGGTTCTGGGTATCTGAACTCAAATACTCACACTTGCACAGCAAATGCTTTATTCACTGAGCCATCTCCCTAGCTCATGTTTAAGTCACTAAATTTATAGTAATTTGTCCAAATAGAGATAGAAAACTATAGCTTATTTTATCACCAGGATATGCATATATATGCACATATATATGTATATAGATATACATACATACATGCATACAGTTAATAAAATAACAAGTATGGAAAGTGAAGATTTGAATGCAACTGAGATGAAAGCATGCTGTGGGGTCAGTTGCTATTGGTTCTTTTGTAGAAGATGGTCTTTCCATGACTTCTTTATGCTCAAGATGCATGAATCTAAAGCCTAAGGCAGTTTTGAAAATATCCAGAGGTGCTTATTTTCTACCTCAGTGATTTTTCATGCACATAAAAGAATCTGACTCAGTCATTTCTGAATGTGATTTACTACCTAATTTGGAATACTGCTTCTTGTATCATGTGTGTCTTGTCCACTACCACCATACTGCAAGATTCTAGAATGGCCCAGAATTTACATGGGGTGATGAGTGAGATTTTTCCCAACACCAGTTCTATATGCTGCTGCCTGGATTGGATTGTGTCCAAGGCAATGATAAAATTGATCAGAGTTTCTGATATGAGTGGATGGGAGAAGGAAGTTAAGCCTAACTACTTCCTGGATCATCACAGACGCCACTGAGATGTGAATGAGCAGAGACCAGTAACAGCACCAGTTGATTTGGAAGAAGATGAACGTTTTTTTCTAAAAATAAACATGTCACCCTTATGAACTTAGGCCTGAAAAAACTGGGTACATACATAGACCATATTTGTGTGTATGAGTGCCTATATGTGTGGTATGTATGCATGCTTGCATGTGAGTTCCGTGTGTGTGTGTGTGTGTGTGTGTGTGTGTGTGTGTGCAGGTGTACATGTATGTGGAGGCCAGAAGACAACTTCAGGTGTCATTCTCAGGTACATCATTCACCTCCTTTTTTTGTTTTTGTGAGGACCATATCAGGCATTGACATGAGTATGGCAATTGAACTTGGGTTCTCATGCTTGCAAGGTAAATATTGTGCCTCCAGAGTTATCTGCAACCCTACAGGCCACTCTTCATGCTCACTTCCTATCTCCCGTCTTATCAAGGACACATTTTTATTTTGTTTTTGTTTTTTTTTTTGTACTCTATCTGTTTGGCATACTCATCACTCATGCTAGCATGCTAGCAAAGGAAAGAGTCAGCGAGTGTTGGGGTTGGGTGGAATAAAGAGCAGACAGGGGAAATAACTTGGGAAATGGCTTTCACCTTTTGCTGGAGATACTGTTCTTTAAAAGCATAGATACTCTTATCTTCCAAGCAAAGTGTTATAAAAACACCCTTCTGTTACACAAGTAAGTTGTGCTTCTCCTTACTTTTTTTATGCCATCCTTCATCTCTGCAAAGAGACTTCCAGTGAAACGCTCACAGAAATACTTGGCCACTCCATATTTACACCTCTGCCAGTTCTTCCTGCACTTGTAAACTTCAGGAAATTCCACTCTAAATAGTTTTCCAATCCAAGCTGCCACTTTGATTTCATCAAATCGGGCTTTTGTTGAGATCAAACCTTTGAAATGAGAAAAGATTTTTAATCCATTTACACCAGATGGGGTCCAACTCTTGCAGTCTTAGAGCTATGGGATTAAGATTTCTCAAGCCCTTCCTATAGTCCTGCCTCCCACATCCCGGGCACATTTCACTGCTCCTTTTGGGCAACCTTGTATTGGAGCAAAGTCAGGATGAGAATGTTCCTTACAAGCCAGCCCTGCTGTGTACCTTAGTGACAAAATGCTTCTTTTCTCAACAAAGACCAGTAAATAAAAATGAAAGCAGGACTGACTGAAAATAAGATCAAAGCTAAGTGTTTCACAATAAGGAGTGACAGAAGTAAGATTATAATTAAGGGAGTTTTTGTAATAGGTCTGAAATACTTATGTGGAAGATATGTGAATGGAAATGACAAGTTTCTTCAAATACAGATTCTGAATTTAAAAAATATTGGCCCAAACTGACAGCTTGCATTGCCATCTAAACAAACATTTTGCATAGACTTCACTGCTAATTTTGTGTTTTTACAAATGGCACCTTAAGAATTCTCAAATTTCTCATAACTATCACTCTATGAAAATGCTTGCAGGAAGTGGATTTCATGTTATGTCCTCAACTGACATGATAATATAGGTAAAATTTGAAATTGTGTGTTGAATGCTCAATGCTTAATTGTCTATGGTTAAGAAGAAACCCATGAGCATAAACTGTCTGGGTGTGGGAGTGGGCCAGCGGCATTGCATCCATACTGGACCTATGTTAAAAGCCCATGTGCTGCTCCAGATCCTGCTTTGTGACTCCTCTGATGTGATCAGGGCACCACTGAGAAGTAACTCCACAAGTAGTAATGGCTATTTGTCATTTGTGTCATTCAAAGCTGACTCTGGATGTCCTCCAATGCCAAGCTTAAAATTTCTTTTGGTGTTTTGGAGTTGACAGATAGTTGGAGTTTGCATGCAATGTAAGACAAATCCCATGCCTTAGGAATAAAGTACTTTGATATTTGCTAGGTAAGAGCAACTCCATGGGGAAAAGAGTGGAGGCAGCAAATGAACAGACAGTGGCATCTATAGACACAGACAGAGCCTTGAGCTCTTAGATTTTTTTGATGAGGCAAGCTCTGAGTAATCTGATCAGGAGGGACTTTGGGCCTCCCAAGTCACTGGAAGGTCAAGATGCCTAGGGGATGGCAGCTGACACAGTGAAGACTCCCCTGTGTCCCTCTGCTCTTCTTTCCTGTGGGAAAACTCAGCTCTGGCTGCCAGTAGAGGCATTTGGGTCTTTGTCAGGGTGCTGCTGAAAGCCATGTTGCTTGGTCAGTAGACATCCCCTAGACCCTGCCCCATATCAACTCAGACCCCAGAGCATGGGGTTCAAGTACCCCAGTTCTCCTGCAGCTTGTTGGGATTGATTATAGAATGTGTGTTGTCCAGTGCCCCCAGATTTCCTTTACCATCTTGTTGGACTGTGAAGCAGTTGCTCTCAGTGTTAGCTGGCTTCACAATGCTCCTTTCTTGGGGGCCATGCCTTCTCTATAATAATACCCCAGCACCTGATGGCATTCCCTACATCTCCAAGCTCTTAAGCCAGATTCAGGTTTTGCTTCTAATAGAAGAGGGGATTCTTTGAATCATTATAAGAGGGATACAGTTCGCCTTATATATCTTCAGGCTTGGTATCCATAGATTCAACTAACCCCAAATAGAAAATATATTTTTAAAACTCTATGCTAGCATAGAGTGTGGTAGCACATGCCTTTCTTTAATCCTAGTACTCAGGAGGCAGAGGTAGGAGGATCATAGTGAGTTGGAGGCCAGCTGAGACTACATTGTGAATTCCAGGTCAGCCTGGGCTAGAGTGAGACCCTACCTCGAAAACCAAAAAAAAAAAAAAAAAAAAAAAAAAAAAAAACTCTGTGCTAAACTGTACAGGCTTTTTTTCTCCCTTCTCAACAATTCCTAGACAATATAGCATAATAGCAATTTGCATAGCATTTACATGACATTAGATATAATAAGTAATCTGTAGGTTATTTAAAGGATTCAGGTGGATATGCATCAGTTATATGCAAATATGACACAAACTTTTATAAAAGACTTGAGCAGCTGCAAGCACTTGGTATAAAGAGAGGAATCCTCGAGCCGGGCGTGGTGGTGCACGCCTTTAATCCCAGCACTCGGGAGGCAGAGGTAGGAGGATCGCCGAGAGTTCGAGGCCACCCTGAGACTACATAGTTAATTCCAGGTCAGCCTGGACCAGAGTGAAACCCTACCTCGAAAAACCCCCCAAAAAAAAAAAAAAAAAAAAGAGAGGAATCCTGAATCAATCCCACTGGATACCATAAGACAACTGTATTTGTCTAGTTCTTGGGGGTGAAAAATAGAAATAAGGTAGAGTTAGAGATAAAGAAACAAGGCACAAATCAGAACAAATAATGTGGGCTATGCAGTCTGGTAAAAGTGGAAAGAATACTTACTTCCTAAGCAAACACGCCACATTCATGACTCACCTCGAACCAAGGAATCCTTGTTGTTGAACATCTTAGCTCTGACACAGAGAGTGCATCCTCTCCCGGAGCTATGGACCAGCAAGCCTAATTCTAAGTGTGGGATTCTCCTTTCAAGTCCACACCATTCACACTTACAGTTGCTCTGGGCTCCTCCAGTTCCATGGCAGGCATGCAGAGTATGCACCCAGCTGTGTGGTAGAGACTCCCACAGACTCCTGCAGGAGCATATTCAAGTACTCCCATGGAAAATCTTCAGACCTAGCTCAGGAGCAGTATGAAGTCACAGCAGCTCACCTCTCTTAGCCTAATGCAGACTGCATTGGCAAACATCACTTCTCTACCCATGGGGCTTAGTTCAGGGAACTCATCCCTCTAGATACCCACTGGTTCCCCAAGAAATGAGGAATCAGCTTTCTAGTGTTAAACACATGATGCAAAGAAGAGACCACCAACTCAAATATTTGGTCAAATTGAAGTAAGCTGCATTATGCACACAGAAGCTGGCCAGCTGGCAGTCTCACCCAAAGACAGGGTTTAAGAGAGCAGCCCTGAGCAAAAAGGAAGGCAGGATTTTATAATTCACACACTGTAAGGTTGAGAAATTTCCAATAGGGAACTTGGCAGGCAAATAGCAATTTACAATGACTTGACCTGACATCTTGGGAGAGTATGAGGTAAGGCATTATCAGAATTGGGGGTAACTCGGGTTCCAGGAAGCTCCAGGGTGGGGAGCAGGTAGTCAAGGTACAGTTAGATCTAACAGAATCCTAAGTTGCAAAGTAAGCAGAAATGAAACTTATGTTGATTTAACAATAAAATGGCTCCTAACTCTAAGATGGAGTCAGACTGGTTCATCACTAGTGCCTTCACTTTATGCCCCAAATGGTCAACAAAAGGATTTTTTTTTTTTTTTTTTTTTTTGGTTTGATTTGTAGACAAAGAGAAGCAAACTTTCTCTCTACTTCACATGTTTTCCCAATGGGACACACACACACACACACACACACACCCCTATAATATAAGATGTGATTGCTTTAAATGTTTTCATCTTGGTTAAATGAATTTTTGGAAAGTTTTTTTTTGTTTTCTGCTTTCTCAGGTATAGTGATCGCATCATCTATATCAGGAATATACATTTACTGTAAGAAGTGGCAACATTTAGGAGCTGGGGAGATGGCTCAATTGGTAAAGTGCATGCCTTGCAAGCATGAAGACCTGAGTTTCGATCTCCAGCCCCCATATAAAATGCTGGATGTGGAGTGCATTGCTATAATTCCAGTGCTGGGAAGGAAGACAGGCTGATTTCCAGTGCTTGGTGATTAGCTTGTCTAGCCCAATCAGTGAGTTCCAGGTTCTGGAGAGACCCCATCTCAGAAAAATAAGGTAAAGAAGTAATAGACATAGACCTCATACAACACACACACACACACACACACACACACACACACACACACACACACACGAGAGAGAGAGAGAGAGAGAGAGAGAGAGAGAGAGAGAGAGAGGAGAGAGGGGGAGAGGGAGGGGAGGGGGAGAGGGAGAGGGAGAGGTTTAATTCTTGCACCTTTAACAGGAAAAAGTTGGCTCAGGGCAGGCCTAGGAAATTAAAAGAATCCCAGGCTTCCTTTGGGCCACAGGAATGATCATCTAAACTCTGAACTCTCCCCAAACCAATAACTCTTGCCTGTAATCCCAGCACTCAGGAGGAGGAGTCAGGAGGATTCCAAGTGTGACACTAGCCTGAGGTAAAACAAGGATATTTTAAAAAAAAGACATCAAAGTAGAAGAGGAACTAGTTGGAAAGAATAAAGGGAGCAAAAGAAGGTATGGGAGAGAGTTAAGGTCAAATAATATTAGGTTCATGTATAAAAATTGTTAATAAAAAAGTTCAGAATTAAAAACAAACCAATTTAAGGGTTGAAGGTGTAGCTTGGTGGTAGAGCCCATGAAATTTAAGGCCCCACATTCCGTCCCAGCATGAATCAAACAAAACAAACAGCAACACCAACAAAGCAGTTCACTTCTCCTCTTCACCTTTCTAGAGAAGCAGGACAGGAAGGTTGAATTTCGCACATTGTTTCTCCCTTCTCCTGAGGATATGCAGCATATATACAGATAGACCTATATGGGTTTTCTTTGTCTAGATTCTAGATAAAGGTAATCTTTATCTAGATTTTAGATACTGCCTCTTTAAAAAGTAAAATAAAAGCAGGGAGGCCCATGACAGTATGTGGTCAAAATATTTTCTCTCTGATACATTACTCTGGGTTGAGGGGCCACCACCATAATGAATAGTTCCTATGGGGGTCTGGAATGCAGCTCAGAGGTAAAAGTGCTAAATCCAACAAGCACAAGGCCCTGGGTTGAGTCCTCAGCATGGAAAGGAGGAAAGAAAAAAGTCATATGCATATGGGTCACAAGCCTAGGGACTGGGGGAGTGCAGTATGGAGTTTGGGGACCCCTACCTCCCATCAAAGCCTTCCTCCTGGCAAAAAAAAAAAAAAAAAAAAAAAAAAAAAAAGCAACAGAAGCCACAGCTACAGTGGTGTTTGACTTTTGAAGGAACCATGAGGCTTAGCCACTGCCCTGACGTGGGACAGGTGGAGATGAGAGTCTGCCAAGCACATGTCTGTACAGAGAACCTCTGGAACATGAGGGCACAGGGCTTGTATTCTGGGCCGCTGCATCAGTTTGGAAGGTTCAAGTCAGGTTTAGGAGGGAGGGAGGGAGGGCAGGAGGAGGTAGACAAGGGAAAGAAGGAAGCAAAAGATGTGTGTAGGGAGATGAGAACAAAAGCCACCATTTTGCTGGCCCTGCTCTGAAAGCCAAGCCATCATCTCCATTTACTGGGTCTCAATAGCTGAGGCTCAAAGCATAGCCGCCTGTGGGCCAACTTCTGCCTCCCCTGGGATGTGCACTTCCCAGTGGGAAAGTGAAAGGGCAGAGAGGAGTGTAGGAGAGCACAGGGCAGGAAGGAAAGGAAGAGGGAGCCAGAGGAAGAGAGGGAGGGAGGGAAAGACGGAGGGAGGGAGGACGCTGGCTGGGAAGGAATAGAGCAAGAAAGGGACCGGGTGGGGGAGGGGAGGGAAAAGAAAAGGGAAAACCCCCTTGCTGACACGGGGCATAACTTAATTTTCACGGTGCTGGGACAGCTGTATCGTGTAATCTGCCATGGCATGCCGTTAAAGCTTCAATGACGTTACTGACCCAGAAGGGAGACTCGGACCGTGGAGAGGCTTTTGAAAAGAAGTGGTGATCTTTCACGATTTATGAGCTTGTCTTAAAGAAACAGACTCCACTCACTTTAAATTAATCACCCTTTCCAGGGTGCATAGAAATGGGGGTCTCGGGGCTGCGCGCTTGGGAAGGCCCTGGTGCGCCCCTGCCGCCGTGACCCCGGCACTGGAGGCGATGGCAGCGGAGGAGGTGACTCCCGTGGACAGCCTGGTTTTATGTTCCGGTCCTTTCCCTGCCCCAGCCGGCCAGGCGACGCGAGAGCAAGGCAGGTCGCCCGCTGGAACTGGTCTAGGGATGGGGGCACCATGCGCTTCAGGGGGGCCGCGGGGAGGTCAGGGCCGGGAGAGCTGGCAGGGGGTGGGAGAGGGGCTGTGTGTGGTGGGGAAAAGGCCTTATTCACGTCCCTGCACTTGCATTCATTGTGCGAGAAGAAAAAAAGAAACCATGAGAAATATAAGGCATTTCACACCCTGATGAAATGCGAGACCTCCCGCGTGAGTAAACCCTGAAAGGGAAAGTGGAGTATTACCAGGCTATTTGATCCGCCCTCATTTTCCATATTTCTGAGAACAAAAGGTTAAAAAAACCCTCAGCCTAATATTCCTACACATACCATTTAAATGTTGGCAAAGACGTGTTCCTGCAACAAGGATGTTTTGGAGACCTGAGGATCCTGCAATTATTAGTCATAGTGTCCAAGAGAACAATCGCAGGCCCAGAAATCCTTTGTACGTTAGTATAACGGAGCAAAAGAGTGTGTTAATCTTTGCAAAAGCAGGCGTCTTCATGTCAGCGTCTCTGTCTGCCTGCACAGGACGACTGACTATACAGCCGAGTCCTGTGTTTTCCTTTTTCTCATTGGAGTTGTCCTTGGTACCTATTTATTTTATGCACCTGTGGCTGCAGAGTTTGAACACTTTGGCTTGTTTGGTTTCACGTGTAGCCAGTTCAGAAGAACGACCTTTGAGTGACTTCTGCTGTGCTGAGGGCTCCTCCTGCCCTGAACATCAATGAATGTGAGTGGTGGAAATGGGGACCTGACAAAAGAATGCCCAAGGACAGCAGATGAAGTAAGTTAACCTGCCTTTCATAATTTTGATAAATAGAACAGTTGAGCATCCCTAAGCCAACATGACATTCATCATTTTGGACCATTTCAGATTTGCAATGTTCAAATTAGGGAGGCCCAGCTGGTGAATCTGAATCTGCTGAATGTTTGTGACCCAGCACTTTTGGATTCCAGAGGTTTTCCCATTTTGGAAAGGCTTTGCAAAGGTCTCACAACCCTCTCTGGGATCAGACTTGAGAAAGTAGAGGGGAAATCTGGCCAGAAGGCCACCGTTAGCAGGAGAGCAAGTGATTAAACATTGGTCAGAAAGACCAGTAAGAGGCTTTCCTCGCATGATAGCCCAAGGTCATTTTATAGCATCATTAAAGCCACCGGATATTCACAGGAGAGGACAGAGTGATGTTGCAAGAAGTCTTAAATGAGAATTAATGGTAACTTTGTTAACTATGTTACAGGAAAAAAACAACTGTCTTTTCATGCCCATAGGGGGAATGTTAAGAAGGCTGTCAGGGGGAAGTGCACATCTACACCAAGAAAGGGATGTGTGCCACCGACAAAGAGGTGTGAAAAGTTCGGAGGTTCTTGCTCTCACATGAAAAGGAATAATAAAGTCACCTTTTGGGTATGTGTATGTGTGCATATCTGTTTGTGTGTGGGAGGGTGTGCATGAATGTGCACAGGCATATGTGTGTGGAGGCCAGACTTCTAGGTTGGGTATCTTCCTCAATCCCTCTTTGCCTTATTTTTTTGAGACCTTCTCTCACTGAATCCAGAGCTTACCCATTGAGCTGGACTAGTTAGCTAGCTTGCCTCAAGGGTATCCCCCAGTCTTTACCTCCCGTGCACTACAAGCACCATGGCTAGCATTTACGTCACTACTGGAAATTCAAACTCAGATCCTCACACTTGTGTGACAAGCACTGTACTGATTGAGCAATCTTCCCAGCCCCTAAAAGCCACTTTAACCTGAGTCCACTGACTGTGCCAGGTTGTACAATGTCTAATTTGCTTAGAGTCCAGTGGGAGAGATAAATCACAATTCCAAGTTATTCAGGATGAAACTGAGATAAGTGGGATTTTGTGCCTACTAGAGAAGCATTAGTTCAGAAACCTGTGGCTGGTGATTGTGGGGCACGTTCAGTCCTATTATCTCGTGTCCTTACCTCAGAAGGACTAGGTAGGCATGAGGAAGATGTTACTCAAAGGCATTTAAAGACAATCTGTTTCTGGTCAGAATTTCTAGCATTTTCGAATGTATCATGAAGACCTTAGATTTTAAAGTGAGGAGTTCAGTTTCACAGATTTCCAGGATCAAGAAATGTGGAAATATGGCTCAGTGGGTAAAAGTTCTGGCCGAAAAAAAAGTGAGAAATGGAGTTAGAATCCTCAGAACTCACATAATGCTGAACACAAAAGCACATGTCTGTAATCTCAACATCTCTACAGTGAGATGGGCGTCAGAAACAAGAGCATTCTAGAAGCTCATGGACCAACTAGCCTGCCATCCCAAGAGGTAAGAACAACAAAATAAGATGAAAGGCAAGGATTACACCCACTCCGAATTGTTCTCTGACCTCAATGTGCCTGCCTTTTCACATGCATGCATGCCTCCACCCACACAAACATACACACAGACACATACATATACACAAAAGAGTTTTTTTATTATTTTTAAAAATATTTTATTCATTTATTTATTTGACAGAGAGGAAGAGGCAGAGAGAAAGAAAGAATGGGTGCACCAGAGCCTCCAGCCACTACAAACGAACTCCAGATGTATGTGCCCCCTTGTGCATCTGGCTTACATGGGTTCTGGGGAATCAAACTGGGGTCTTTAGGCTTTGTGGGAAAATGCCATAACTGCTAAGCCATTTTCCCAGCCCCACAAAAGCCTTTTTTTAAAAAGTGGTAAACCATGAACAGCAAAGACTCCTGACCCAATCTCAGGGTACTATAGGCTTCCATGCTGGCATCCCCTCCAGCCTTTCGGTCCCTCATCACTGGGGCTCCTCACAGCTCTTGGACACTCTTCTCCATAGCCAGGGACGGTCTGTAGCAGTGGTTTGTAACAGTGATGGCTTGGTCCTAGTTCTATGGGTCCTCATAACATCAGTGTCTAGCAGCAGCTTGACTAGGTCTCTCATGCAGTCTTAACTAAGAGATATGATGCCTGGTTCTGTATGGAAACATGCCACCCTACCTCATCAACTGTGGAAAAGAGACAGGGGAGCCTGAGATAAACATGACCAATTAAACCCATCTCTGTAGCCACTTCCCAAAAGCAGAATGGTTGCATTATACTGTCAGCCCACTTCAGCTCTGAATTTTTGTTTGTTTGTTTTGGTTATTTTGTGTATGTATGTTTTAACCATCAACTCATTCATTTCTTCATTATCTTGACTTACCCAACCAAGACTAATAAAACCTACTCTCTTACAGATGCCAGCTGGGCTTGTCACTGTGCTACAGTCCCCACTTATGTACACGTTCAGTTATCCATGGTCAAAGGTGCTGTGAAAATATTAACTGGATAATTCCATGATTAGGCAATTTATGAGTTTCAAATTGCACACCCACCTGAGTAGACTGGTGTCATCTCATGCCATCTTGGTTGGGGACAGGAATAATCCCTTTGTATCATGTGTCCTCATTACTCACTCCCTACCTGTTGGTCACTTAGCAGCTATCTTAGACATCAGAATGAATGTCATGTTGTCACAGCACTTATGTCCAAGTAACTCATACTTTACTTAAGAATGACTCTCAAGCCAGGTATGGTGGCACATGCCTTTCATCCCAGCAATTGGGAGGCAGAGGTAGGAGGATGGCTGTCCAGCCTGAATTCCAGGTCAGCCTGGTTTACAGAGAGACCCTACCTACCTTGAAAAATAGAAAACACACACACACACACACACACACACACACACACAAAAAAAAGAATGATTCTAAAATCCAATTTTATTAGCATATATTTTTATCAATACCCTATTTTATTGTTGTTTATAGTCATTAACATCTTACAGTGCTAGTTACTAAATTAAAATTTCTTTGAAGTATAAGTATAAAAACAGTATACACAGGATCTGTGACTCTCCATGATTTTAGGAATTCACTGAAGGTCTTGGAACATATCTCCATGGATGAGAGAACTACCAGGATTACAAAGGAAACCTGCTGTCCAGGTTCTCTCAAGTCTGAGGATGCAAATACAGAAGGGGGCTAAAAAAATAATAAAGGAGGGGGGAAAAAAGGTGCATTCCAGTTAGGACTCAGGTGAAGTGTAATAGAGAGAGGTAACACTTCTCACATGTGCAAGGACTGAAGGATGTCACACAGGAAGGTGTATGTGGGAGTCCGTGAAGCTTATGTGGGGAGCAGACACACATGTTGCTGCAAAGATGCACAAGGGCAGAGCACAAGGCAGTGAGTGATACCTTGCTAAGTGACTCAAACTCTGCCCACTGACCAGCATCTGTAGCATGTGGGTCAGAGAGCTGCAAGCCCATGTTCCCAGAGATCAAGTCATCGAAGTTTTATTATAACAATAAAAAATGTGGCACTTCCTAGGCCACCTTGTCTTTCCATTAGCTTTCTGGCAGCCTCATGTAACCTCTGTCACTTGCCTCAACTGTTTTCATTATGATGTACAATCTAATGAAGGTCCTGCTGTGGATGAATGTGTCCCTTCCAGACTGCAGGCCGAGATAGAAGGGTACCATGTCCAAGGTCTGTCTGGGCTACAGAGTAAGCTCAAGTTTGGCATGAGTAGCATAATGTATCAGTAACTTTCTCACTGGTAGAACAAGATTTCTGACCAGACGCATCAGGAAAAAGGTTTAACTGGGCTTACAGTTCCAGAGGATAGAGTACCTCATGGCAGAGAAGGTTTGGCAGGCCAGAGAGGGAAGCCAGAGTCACATCTCACCAGAGCCAGGAAGCAGGGACAGAGAACAGGGCAGGGAACAGGCTGTAATACCTCAAGGCTCACCCACAGTGAGACATTCCCCCCAGCAAGCTCCACCTCCTAAAGGTTCCTCAACCTTCTTTAAATAGTGCCACCCAGCCTGGGATTAAATTTTCAAGCACATGAGCCTATGGGGTACATCCAACCCACCACACTTAGCAAGACCCTATGGCAAATTGAAGCAGTTTTAAAAAGGGTTTGGAATTAGCTTAGTAGTAGAGCACTTGCTTAGCATGCTGGAGTAAGTCCTTCATTTCATCTCCAGAACAGAAGAAAAAAAAAAGATGTTACAGTTCCCTGGAAGAGGAAAACATGCCATACCTCAAGGGACCACACAGGTTGGCTCCAGATCTGCAGGAGGCAGAAGAAGAGGAGGAGTATGAGCACCCATGGAGTGAGAGGGGACTGGGTGAGGATGAGCACTTACGGCTATGAAAGTATGCTGACAGGTGGATACTTTACAGTCCCTCAAAACTGGGAGGTGCAGTTCCTCTAGGCTTAGCAAGGCAGCAATATATCAGAGCATCAGAGATACTGCCAATATTTTTTTTTTTTTGAGGAAGGGTCTCACTTTAGCCCAGGCTGTCCCAGAACTCTCTCTCTCTGTAGCCCCAGGCTGGCCTTGAACTCACAGTAATCCTCCTACATCTGCCTCCCACGTGCTAGGATTAAAGACGTGCGTCACCACGCCTCAGGTGAGGGCCTCTGGCAAATGGTGTCTCACTTGCTGGACCAGGACCATATGCTGCATGAGTCACATGGCGTGGCAGGAAATCAGGAGTTCAAAAGTCAGGCTTGCTTTTTTTTCTTCTCTTTTGGATGTGTGTATGTAGCATGTGTGTGTGTGTGTGTGTGTGTGTGTGGCGTATGCATGTGTATGAACAGATGTTTGCACTTTGTGTGCACACATGTGGAGGCCAGGAAAGAATGACAAGTATCTTGTTCTCTGTTGCTTTATTTCCTTGACACAGTCTCTCAGTGAATCTGAAGGTGGCTTGTTTTCTGTTAGGCTGGCTGACCAGTGAGCCCCAGGATTCTGCTGCCTCTGCTCCCTCAGTGATAACATTACCGTCATGGGCAGCCAAGCCAAGCCTGGCTTTTTACATGGGTGCTGGGAATGGAACTCAGGTTCTCGGGCTTTCACAGGAAGCACTCTTACCTACAGAGCCATCTTCTCAACCCCGGATTTGCCTTTTGTATGGTAATTCACTCATGCAGGACCAAAGAAGGGTGATCCTGGAAGAACACTAATCCCCACCCAAATTAGTGGTCTGGAGGACCAGATCTCCTTCTGTAAGGCCCCACAAAGGTTCTACCACCTGAACCCCACCAAACTTCCAGGCACACTCAAACTATAAGGCTGTGAACAGCATAAAATAGTCATTCCTATGGTTCTGTTATTATTATTTTAAGGTTTTTTTTTTATTTTTTATTTTTTGGAGAGAGACAGAGACAGAGAGAGAGGGAGAGGGAGAGGGAGACAGAGATGGGCGTGCCAGCAGCCTCTCAGCTGCTGTGAATGAAATCCAGATGTGTGCGCTCCCTTGTGGTCAAGTGCAGCATTGCGCTCTTGCGTCACTTTGCCTCTGGCTAAACGTGGGACCTGGAGATTGGAACCGCTGGAGATTGGAACCAGCATTCTTAGGCTTAGGAGGCAGGCGCCTTAACCACTAAGCAGTCTCTCCAGCCTTATTTTAAGTTTTATTTATTAGCAAGGGAATGGCATGCCAAGGCCTCTTACTGCTTCAAACAATCTCTAGGTGCATGTGCCACTTTGTGCATTGGCTTTACACGGGTACTTGTGAACTGAACCCAACAAGAGCTTTTAATCACTGAGCCATCTTCACAGCCCCTGTTGTTGTATTTTATAATGATGATGATGATGATGTGTGTGTGTGTGTGTGTGAGTGTGTTATATGAATGTTTTGTGTCCTTTAGCACCTCTGTGCTTGCCTGGGAGCTTGCCCTTTTATTTGCAAGCCCCAGAAATTCTTTGGTCTCTGCTCCCTGCAGAATTGGGGTTACAGATGCATGTGACCATGCCCAGCTGTTTCTGTAGGCCCTGGGAACTGAACTCAAGCAGTTTCTCAGGCCTCCTCAGGCTCTTATGCTTGCGCCGGAAATGCTTTTAACTGTTGAGACATCTTTAGTGCCCCAATGCCTTCCTTTAAGATGACACCCGGATCCTGGCAGTTGTAGGATGTTTGCGGTTTCATTACTGTCTATGGATGGGAGTCACCCCCTTTCATTCCTTGTACATGGTCCCTGCCATCTCCAGTGTCAGCAATGGAGAATCTTTATGTCAATCCATGCCACCGTTTAAATAAATTTTAACCTTCAACAATCAGCCTGATTAGGTTAGGCTGAGAATAATTTCTCTTTCTTTCTTTATTAAGAAATATTGTATTTATTTATTTGAGGGGGGGCAGATAGATAGAATGGGCAAACCAGGGCCTCTAGCCACTGCAAACAAACTCCAATAAGAAGGCTCTTTGTTGAAGGCCAGGTAAACCACATGGATGTCCTCATGCCCAAGCCATTGGATGGAGGGATGATAAAGACAAGGACGATCTTGAAGTCAGCCATCCATGGAGACAATTCACCAGCACTGGCTGCACTCTCATTACTCTTTAGCATCTGGTGTCTAGATGGCCAGCAAAAGCACTTTGTGTTGATAAAGTCTTCGGACTGCAGTGTGATAGTCTTGAAGTGGTGGAACCTTTAAAAGGTGGGGCCAAGAGGGTTGTCACTGGTACACAAGGCTCCATCCTCATGAATGGAATTTTCCATCACATGGGTTTTAGGTCAATGTCATGGGGCTGGATTCATTTCTGCACCTTGTTGAGTCTCTTTTCCAATATACATGGCTCATTACCTCACACATTGTCCTGCCGTTTTGACACCATGCTCCATGAGGCCCTCGCCAGAGCCAAGGAGATGCTCGCTCTGGAGCCTCCCCAGCCATGATCTAAAGATGCTTCTCTTTATGAGGTGTGCAGTCTGAGGTATTATGCTATAGCAACACAAATGCCCTGGGATATAGAGCAAGCACATTCCCAGTATCTACATATAAAGCCTCCATTCTGGAGGCAACCATCTTTACCTGGCAATCCTTTCCTGCTGTTCTTAAAAATACCTTTCCTATCTGCAAGGGTTTAGTCACCATTCCTACTCATCCCAAATTCTGACTACATGTAATCATTTAAAATAAATGGAGGAGGGGCTGGGAAAACGCCCACCTGCTAAAGGCACTTGCTTGCAAAGTCTTCTGGCCCAAGTTCAATTTCTAAGCAACCACATAAGCCAAATGCTGAGAAAGTGCGTGAGAAAGTGCTGAGAAAGAGTCTGATGCTGAGTTGCAGGAGCAAGAGGCCCTCGTGTGCCCATGTGTGCGTGCACACACACACACACACACACAAATTTCTTTAAAAATAGGAGAAAAGGGCTTTATTCGTGAAGATATTTTCCTAAAATTTAGTGTCTATGGGTGAATTTGTATATAAGTTTTCCTTCATTCTGAGAATGTTTTCTTTTTTAATGTTGTTTTGTATAATTTTTTTTTTTTTTTGGCTTTTCAAGGTAGGGTCTCACTCTAGTCCAGGCTGATCTGGAATTCACTATGTAGTCTCAAGGTGGCCTTTGTGTATGTGTGGGTGCATGTGCATGTACACATGCAGGTCAGAGGAGACCCTGGAGTGTCATTTCTCAGGTACTGATCTCCTTTTTGGAGACAGTATGTTAGACTGGATGACCAGTGAGCCCCAGGGATCTGCCTGTCTCCACCTCACAACACTGGGAATACAAGAACATGTCACTGTACCCAGCTTTAAAATTTTATTTATTTATTAATTTATTTATTTATTTATTTATTTATTTATTTATTTATTTATGAGACAGACAGATAGAGAGGCAGGGGGAGAATGGGCACACCAGGACCTCTAGCCATGGCAAACAAACTCCAGACATGTGTGCCATCTTGTGCATCTGGCTTTATGTGGGTACTGGGGAATCGAATATGGGTCCTTTGGCTTTGAAGGCAAGTGCCTTAAGTGCTAAGCCATCTCTCCAGCTCAAAAGTTTATTTATTTATTTATTTTTATTTTTTATTTTTATTTATTTATCTTTTTTTGAGGTAGGGTTTCACTCTAGCCCAAGCTGACCTGGAATTCACTATGTGATCTCAGGGTGGCCTTGAACTCATGGTGATCCTCCTACCTCTGCCTCCCGAGTGCTGGGATTAAAGGTGTGTGCCACCACGCCCAGCTCCAAATGTTTATTTTTATAGTACACACTTCAGTTAATTGTTTGAAGATTATTGACCAAAAGTAGACAAGCAAATAGGAATAAAAACCCTGGGGGAAATTTAATGAGGAAGGAACTTATGAACCTGAACTGTGACTCTTCATTATGATTGTTCATGACACTGATGTCATCTTGATTTAATAAGTCCCAATTTTCATGAGAAACATCACATGTGTTTTTTTCCATGACTTACCCTAGGGAGTTCACTTCTATTTGTTCAAAAAGACAGGGCACTGGCTGACCAAAGGAACAACTCCATCCAACTCAGTTGAACTCAGTGAACTGTTGAGTTGACTAGAGTTACTTGCAGGAGCATGGGTGATATGGGCAGCTGCAGCACTGAGAACTGTGGGTGATAGTACAAAAAAAAAAAAAAAGCTACATCATTGTGGATGCTTGCACAACATGTAGTCAGCTACCACTGAAGAGTCTCTTCCTGCATGCCATTGTCCTTATAGCCTTGGGGAGGGGCCTCATGAGTCCTGTAAATATCCTGGGAGTTTTGAGTCTTGTTAGCTTCTTTTATTACTATTTTTCTTTTTAAATTTTTATTTATTTTAAAGAGAGAAAGAGGCAAAGAAAGAAAGAGAGAGAAAGAGAGAAAGAATGGGCATGCCAGGGCCTTTAGCCACTGCAAAGAAATTCATGTGCCACCTTGTGTATCTGGCTTACGTGGAGAATCGAACATGGGTCCTTTGGCTTTGCAGGCAAGTGCTTTAACCACTAGGCAATCTCTCCAGCCCAGTCTTTTTTTGTGTGAGTCTTGCTCCTCCCTGCAGGAAGGAATGTTTCAGTGTGGGATAAAGAGCTATATATTTTTTCATATGGCATACAAACACAAACTTAAAACAGTGCACAGCAAACAATGATGCTCATTCTCTTCCCTCCACAGCACCTATTCCTTCCCACACTTCGGAGGCTGTTAACTTCCTGTACACATCTTTCCAGCATCTGCCATGCAGCAAACACTAGGAGCCTATGCCACAGGCTAAGCACACTGTTTCACACTATCTGTTCTAAACCTTAGCAGCATATGTGTAAGGCTTCTTGATTCTTTATTAATATGATAGCTTTCCAGTTTGTGTATGATTCATAATTTAATTAAGAAATCCTCTCTGAGAAGTATTTTTATTTCTTACAATGTTTTACTATGATAAATAATGCTACTAGAAATATTACTTAGAATAGTCCTTGGGTGGACTTTCAATTTTCAATAAAGCTTTTGTAACAATAAATATTTCACTAGATACTTGGTAAATTCAATCTCCTTGAACTTTCGTCCATCATGTGTTAAATTCCTAATCAGAAATTTTCATATAAAGGTGACTGTTTATTGTTAACATACTTGGAAGCCACTGTCAATTGTTGGCTTATTTTTGTGTGTGGGAAGAGAGTATAATACTCTCAATGCCACCTAAAATTTAATTTCTATTTTCTGCTATATAAAATGACCATCCTAAGCCTGCACTCCATAGTTATCATCTCTCTAAATCACCCTCTCCTGCTTACACACCCACAGTTTAAACTCATCACTAGCTGTTTTCCTGGTGGGTGGGTGGAGGGAGGGTCCACATACGTGTGTGCTAGATGAGTATTCCTAAGGAAAAATTAAAAGTTAAGAAAATGAAAATCATTAAGACTATTACTTGCTTTAGTAATGAACATGATATAAGCAATTGTGATTGTATTTGTAATCGGTGCATGGACTCTGAGCATTACAATCATAAAGCCAAACTCCAAGATTGTTTTGTTTTGGGCTGTAATGGGGATTGAACCCAGGGCTTTCTTCATGCTTGGCAAGTGTTCTACCACTGAACTACATATGCAGTCCCTAACAGCTTGTTACACATGTGCCTGCAGATTGACATGGAGGCATGTTATAAGTAGGCACCCACTGGACTGCAATCCAGGCAGCCTTTTGGTTCACTTGCTTTCTTTTGTTTGCAGGAGCTATAAGGAAGGTAAAGGTTATGAGACCAAGAATGTCCTCCAAACGAGAAAGACAGGAGCATGGTGGAGCTTCCTGTTACACAGACCCAAGTGGTGAGGTGGAGTTGGCAGTAGAAGAGTGGTGATGAGGGGATCCTGGGCAGACAAAGTTCCCAGCTCAGTTTGTATCAAGGAGACATAAGCATGGCAGTATTCAGGACATATATTACCTTGTGTGATTCATCTGGGCTATCACCTTCATTGGATTTGGAATCGTTTGAGGACAAGTCACTGAACACACCTGTGAGGGAGTTTCTAGATTAGGTTAGTTGAGGTGGAAGACCCATCCTTACTGGGAGCAACACCATTCTATGGCTGGGTTCCTGACTACATAAGAAGGCGAAAGCTATCTGAATACCATTCATTGCTTCCAGTTTCTGACGTGGGATGCAATGTGACCAGCTACCTCCAGGTCCTACCACTTGACAGACTGTATCCCCAAACTGTGAGCCAAAATAAATCCTTCCTTCCTGAAATTGCTTTGGTCCAGAATTTTGTCACAGCAATAAGAAAAGTAATGAATGCAGTGTGGCTATGAGCCCTAGATTCTACCCAAAGGCTGCAATACTAAAGCTTCTTCCTCACAGCATTTAAGTCTGTTTCAGACCCCTAAGATGTTTGGCCACCCTGTAAGGTATATGGAGAGAATCTGGGAGTCACTATTTCTTGCTGTTGACAAACTACCCCAAGACTTTACAGTATAAAAGGCCACATATTTGATTCATGAGCATTCAGCTTAGACTGGTTTTCCTCTGTGCTCCACCTGACTTGAACTTCAGAATCTGCCCTGGAGATAATTTCTCATTCATTCTGTTGGTTGGTAGTTCTGTTAGGGCTGTGGACACACTTTAGTGTCTCTCCACACAGGGCTTGACAAAGGCCACTTGAGTTTCTTCTCACAGCCTGAGACTAATATCCAGTAGCAGGTGTGTCCCAAGAGACCCTGAGAGATGACCATAAAAGTCACATGGCCTCACTTCCTCCTCAGGTCCAGGGGGAGGGACCTTATCTGTCCAGAGAGAACTATGAGAGGATCCTAAAAGCCACCAAGTGTAGTGCAGCATGTAGATTAGCTACTTTCCTTTTTTCAACATTTGTATGTATTTGCAACTTGGGAAGGAAGGTCAGGGGGAGAGAGAGGGAGAGAGGCAAAATATGGGTATGCCAGGGCCTCTTGCTGTGTCTGGATTTATGTGGAAACTGGAAATTTGGGCTGGCAGGTTTTGTAAACAAGAGTCTCCCTAGCCTGCAGTTACTTTTTTTGCTGTGCCAAATGCCTGACAAGAAGCAGCTAAGAAACAAAGGGATTTATTTTGGCTTACGGTTCCAGGGGATACAGTCCAGGGGAAGGAATGGCCACAGGGGTGGGAGGCTGGGTGGTCACGTTGTATCCACAGGAAGGAGACAGAGAGAGACAAGATAACATGAAGGAATTAGGGTCAGGTTATAGAGCCTCAAGACCCACTCCCAAAGACCTACTTCCTCCATCGAGGCTCCTAATGTTCCACAACCTTTCCAAACAGAAGCACAAGCTGGGGGTCAAGTGCTTAACACGTGAGCCTGTAGGGGACATTTCACATTCAAACCACAAGGGTGAGGAATTCTTAGACTATGTTTGAAGAACGAAATTTGCCACATCTTTAAGTGAATGAGACCAGGCACAAATGCAGAATGGGTGGACTGGGAGTGGGATCTCAGCTATAGTGATCACATTCCTTATTTTCAGATTTTATATGTTGTGTACAAAACAGCAAAACAAATAAACTGAAGAGGGCACATAAATAAACATGACACCAATGCCATTTTACTTACATTTGTGAAAATAGCATTTTTGGATGCTAAAACAGAATTTCATAAACTAGATACCTTATAAAGAACATGAATTTACTGCTTCTCACAATTCCATAGACTGGGAATTCCAAGATCAAGGTCCTGGTAGGCACATGTCTAGTGAGGAATTATTACTGGTTCATGAACAGCTGTCTTTTAGATGTGTCTTTCCTAATGTAAAGGACATGTTTTTAATAAGGGAACTAATACATAATGAGTGCTCTATTCCATTAATGAAGGCTTATCAAATAATTTTCAAAAGGTTCAGTGTCCAAATACTGTGTCCTTGACAGTTGGGGCTTCAACATATGAGTTTGGGGGGACATATGCAGACCACACCAGTGCATCAGTCATATCATCTCTACTTGCACCCTTATCATGATTTTATTTTGTTTCTCAATAAAACTACTAATACATAGTGATGTACAGAAAACATTTCTGAGGGATTTTTCTCTTCCTTTAATATTTATTTTGAATTGTCTCATTAATTTTCTGTCTCATAGATTTATCATTAAAGTGATTATCTTTAATCCAAGATCCCAGAGGCTACTCTTATTCAGGTTTATTTAGAATATAACCTTTCCTAGTTTAATTTATAGCTTACTTTCATTTTAACATTAATTTTCTAAACAAAAGCATACCTACAGGTCAATTTGACTAAGACTGGTTGACTGATTACAGTTTTCCATGGCAAAACTCTTGGGCATATTAATGAAGTCAACAATTCTTAAGTTAATTTACCTTAAGTCATCTCAGACACACCAATGTGTTGAGGTCTTTTCCTTTGCTCAGAGGTTCTGCTGGGTTTTAAACAATCCTAGCTATCTGGATAATCCTGGGAGGAAAATGATTTGAGCTGATTTGGGAAGAGGTATCCTTTCCTTTGTCCACAAATACACAAAACATTGTGTCTGGGGAAATGGCTTAATGGGTAAAGTGCTTGTTATACATGCATGAGGACCTAAACTTGGACCCCTAGCACCCATATAAAATGGTGAGCACGGTAGCACTAGTGAGGTGGAGACAAGGGGATCCCTAAGGATTGCTGGGTAGGTACTCTATTTAAATCTGTAATCTCTAGGTTTAGTTAGAGACACTGTCTCAAAGTGTATGGTGGAGAGAAATTGAGGAAGACACCGAACAACAACTTCTACTCTCCAAATGCAAGCATACACATGTGCACACATACCCACATAATGTGGGCCTATTCCCCCACACACAGAGAGAGAGAGAGAGAGAGAGAGAGAGACACACACACACACACACACACACAGATACACACACACACACACACACACACACACACACACACACAAAGGAAAACACTGAATAGCCCTCCCTAGAATGTTCCCAAGTCCTCTGTCTTTCTTTCCTTAGGTCACAGCTTTTACAGTCAGCTTTTCAGGTGGAGTCACCCTGGTCTCTACTTAGCCTTTGATTTGCTATCCAGTGTCAGTTGCCTGACTTACCTATGTGGGCACTGATTTCTCTTTTCATCACTAGAAGGCCATATGTAAGATATTTTGAGAGAGAGAGAGAGAGAGAAGGGAGAGAGAAACCATAGTTCTATGTATGATTTTGATATTTTCTTGTCAGTCATTGGTTTCTTTCAGTGCCTAACTTATAAGTTCAATTTTTTTCATAGGTATGTATATAAAGGATAAACCATCATCTATAGGGTTTAGTACTATCCAAGGTTTCAGGAATCCAATCTCAGCCTGTGACCAATCACTAGAGTTACCTGGGAAGCGGGTAAAATTTATTCTCTAGGGATGAGAAATGGTCTCTTAATGCCCCAGGTGATTGTATTCTGCAGCCAAGGTTGGAAATCCCTGCCTGGAGGGAAGTTTAATGATAGTGGAGAAGCAGCTAATGATTAGCCAATTCCCATCTCTGACCCCAAAAAGGAGCAAAGATGTTTGTCTCCAGGGACATGACTACTGTGTTTGTTACGTATCTTAAACATGGGCACTCATAACCACCTGCCTGTTTTCACCACCATCATCACCTAGGTAGCTTTAGCATACCTCTGTTCTTCACGTCACTCATATAGAATGACAAAAGTTTGTTTTTCTACACTGTACATTGTCACACTGCACAAGGTGCCTACATAAACAACCTAAGGTCTAATGGGTAGGTTTGTAATTTCCTCATACCTATGAATTTATGTATCCCCACATTTGTGTTCTGTGTTTTGATATATTTATAGAAAACTTCAAACTCTGTATGTTATCGTTCTGCATACTTGTAGGTCCTTGGCCAGGCCTAGCATGCAGCTTCACTGTGTCTATTTTCTCAGTCTTCCCAACAGAAGAAAATATCACTAGCATCCCAGAGCCCAGAAGTGCAGCTATAAAAGTCATATAAGACCCCAATACTACTATACCAAATCTCTTGAAAAAGGAACAATTTTCTCTAATGATCCAAGTATTTTCTGAGTTGGGCTGTGAGAGACAGAAGGAAATTCAACACAGCACAGCTATCTTTTCTTTGGGTATGTATTGACTAGATTGCACATATACAGGTGAGTTCATGTGTATGGAAGCCAGAGTTTGACATGTAGTGTCTTTCCCAGTCACTTTCTACTGTATTCTTTGAGATGAAGTCCTGGTAACCAGAGATCACTGCTTTAGCTAAGCTACCTAGCCAGCAAGCCTCAAGCATTGTCCTGTCCCTAGTATTGATTTTACAGGCGCACCACCATGCCCAGGGTGCACATGAGTACTGAGCTGCTGAACTCAGGCCTTCATACTTATGTGGTAAGATACCAACTGAGCCATCTCCCAGCCCCAAGTTCACTTATCTTGAAGGAGCTAACACTCCAACTAGATAGAAACAGGGGTTCAGAAGTGGCTCATTAGAAAGCGAAAATTATTTTATCTGGGGTAAAACAGAGAACTCAAGTGGTAATATTCCAGTCCAGTCTTGATTTTCTTCAGGGCTTAACTCTCAGTGTGAGGGGATTAGAAGATTAAGAGCCCTTCAAATGAGTAGAGTGCTCTCACTGACAGCGTGGTGTTCATATCATCAGATCCACGAAGGAACTAAGCCTGGAGCTTCCACTTGCTACCTTTGTGAGTTGGGGGCCACATCATTTTTTTTACTTCTGTAAGTGAGGCAACATTTTGTCTGTCTTAGAGGAATCATTGTGTGGGTGAAATGAAGTAGTGTGTGGCATACAGGAAGTGGTCAGTCAACTGGGACCCACTGATGTGTTATTACAAGCTCAAAGCAACAGAGAAGAACTGATCATGGGCCCAAGCATCCCAAACTGTGACCCAAAATAACTTTCTTCTATTTCTAAATGTATTATGACCAGTGCATGTTATAATGATGGAAATCTGACTAACACAGTTACACAGAATAAAAGATGCTGGGAGAAGTTTCTAATTTCATGTAGTCCCTTGGCACTCGCTACAACATTTTCTTGGGTGTGCTTATACATATGTGTATCCGTGTCAGGGTCAGTTACATATGGAGGCCTGAGGAAAATCTCAGGTGTTGCTCCCCTCAGACTGGGTCTCTCCTTGGTCTGGAGCTTGCCAAGTAACTTCTCTGGCTAGCTGGCAAGTTTCAGGGATCCTCCTATCTCCATTGCCACGGTGCTAGGATTACAAGGGTGTGCCGCCATACCCAGCTTTATAAAATGGGCACTGGGGATTCAAACTCAGGTTTTCATGCTTGCAAGGCAAGCAGTTTACAGACTGAGCTCTCTCTCTAGGCTGCATGTTGAGTCATTTAAACATAGAATGTTAATTGCAAAAAAGGTGGTTGAGCTGACAGGTGATATGCAAACAAGTATTCAATAAAATCTGAAAGCTTTGCTCCTCTGCAGTAGAAGTAGGACATTAAAACATTAAGATGGAATAGAATAAGAAAATAGCATTGGGGTGGGAAAAGGTAAACTCCATAAAGTATGGCCATTTTTAGATAGACCTTTTGTGGAGAAAGTATAAAGTACAGATTTTGAACTTTCCCCAGTCTGGAGGTTCCTTAGACCCCGGAATTTAGAGACTGACTTTCTTTGAGCCTCATTAGACTAATGGAAAAGGCTAGATGAGTAACACTTGTGTCTCTTCTGTGTTTCTTCCCAACATTAAATCGTTTCTACCACTATTTTCCTTTCCACATGTTTTATCTTGAAGTGAAGGCTGTCTGTGGAAGTTGTACAGTCTTCCTATCACTTAGGAACTTCACTTGATGACACCCCATCTGGATGCTTCACCTTCTATCCTAAACTTGTCATCAATTTTTTTTTAATACAAAAGTTTCTTCTGTACTTGTCCTATCACTTTTTCATTTAATCAGAATACAGCATTTTTTTTTCAAGGTAGAGTCTCACTCTAGTTCAGGCTTATCTGGAATTCACTATGTAGTCTCAGGATGTCTTCAAACTCACAGCAATCCTCCTACTTCTGCCTCCCGAGTGCTGGGATTAAAGGTGTGTGCCACCATGCCTGGCTGAGAATACAGCATTTTAATTCACATATTTTTGATGGCTCTGGTCTGGTCCTCTAAACAATGAAGTGACAAGAGCTCTAAGTGAAATCAGGTGTAAAAGGATTCTATGGAAGGCAAGCCTAGTTTCACAAATTTTAATTTAAATAAGGTATAAGAGAATAGAAAAGAAAATTAACATTTGCCAACATTAATACGGTTTTGAAAATAATAACTGATGAATTGCTTGGCGATGGCCCAGTCATTAAAGTGCTTGCCTCACACACCTGAGGATAAGTTTGATCTTCAGTATTCAAGTAAAATGTCCAGTATTGTGGCATACACCTATAATCCTAAGACTGGGGAGGTAGAAATAGGAGGATCCCTGGTATTTGATGGTCAGCTAGTCTAGTCTAATTGGTGAGCTTCAGTCCAGTAAAAGGCCTGTCTGAAAGGAAGCAGATGGAATTCCTGAAGATAACACCTGAGGTGGTTATCCTCCAACTTTTAAAGGTGTGCACACATTGTCTCTACATATACCTACATACACAATCTACACAGTCTCTCTCTCTCTCTCTCATACTTAAACACTGATTAAGAACAAAGCAATGAGAACATTTGGTGTGCAGGTGTAAGTCTTTCAATAGTATTTCAGTTGCATATTTTCTTGAAACTAATAATTCCCCTCTAAGAAGGTGTCCTGTGCTTAAACTCGTAAGTGCACATAACACATTTACAAATAATGTGAATATTCTCAACCACATGCTGAGTAACGAACATGGTGCAGGGAAAGAAAAGGACACAATGGGACCTCTCCAGGGAGACAAATGAGAAGAACGTGGTTCACAGGCCTGGCCCAGGACAGAAAAAGACAAGGTACAAACAGGAAGATGAATGACATTGAGCCACTGAGAATTTTGGAGTATTCCAGGGCAATGTTGCATGGAATCCAAGGTCCAAACCAAGACTATGGGTAGAAAATGCAGACAGGCATTTTTAGTTAATCACCGAGAATTGTGGATTGAATATAAAGTGTCCCCCACAGCCTCATGTGTTTTGACTCTTTGGTTCTCAGCTGGTGGCAATTTAGGAGATGGAACCTTACTGGAGGAGGCTGTCACTGGGGGTGGACCATGAGGTTCATTTGTCCTGCTTGCCAGTGCTAAGAAAGCTCGGCTCACTTTTGCTGTTATCTTCCACCTGCTGTGGCAAGATGTGATGTCCAGTTTCTGCTTCTCTCCCTGCCATAATGAAGCTTCCCTTGGAGACTGTAAGCCAAAATAAACTCTTTCCTGCCATCATCTGCTTTTGATTGGGTGTTTTGCCCCAGCAATGTGAAGGTAACACCAAGTTTTCTAATTTTAAGTTTGATATTTTGACATCTGCGGCTTAGAGGAACCATGCCTTCCAGGGTTCCCAGAGGCAGCACAAGCTCTCTTGCCAGCACACTTCTGTGTGCAAACCAACCACCCATAGTCCACTCCTTCCTTTGTCCATCTGTCCTTGGCTGAGCCACTATCTTCCAGGGCCAGGTACAACCAGGAACAACCTCTATATACCAGAGCTCATAGAAATTATCCATCCTGGCCAATCATAAACTAGTTTACCCTGTGCAATGGTTCCTTCCCATAGAAACCACAGTTGAGGTTCCTGCTCACACTTTCTTCATTCCTCTGCCCCCTGTCCAATCCTGGTGCAGCCTCACATGACCCAGCAAGGCAGGCCATCCTGTTGTTTGTAAGGTTTGGTGAACATAAATTTTCCTTCTATAATCTTGAAAAGAACGTTCAATTAACCAGAGCTCTTTGGAAATATAGGACCTCACAGGTAAAGACATTTCTTATCTTAAACAACAGCACTCTCTCAGAAAGGAAGTAAGACGTGTTGTACATGTATGGGTTGAGGAAAGGGGAGGGAGTTAGTGTTCATGATAACTTCTGAGTTTCCCCTTGTACATATCAGAAGTGGACATGTGGAAACGTCTAGGGAGCAGATACAAAAATGGTCCAGAAGCCAGCTAACTATATTCCTGGACAATTTGTGCCACAAATTAGGGTTTCTTGGCTGGTGGGTCAGTGATTCTGGAGCATGTCAGAGGTGGAAAAGGTCAATGCAAGCAAAGTGAGCAGCTGTCCCAGGTCAGACTCTCCTGAAAACACATGAGGTGCTCAGGAGGCTGTGAAGAGTATCTGCAAGGGAAACAGAATAGGGCAGAGGGAGAATCTGAGCAGCAATGCTCCTCTGGAAGCTGAGTGGCAGCTCAGTACTGTCCAGCAAGTCAAGGAGGCTGGGAGTTTAACTTTCTCAGTGGGTTTCGGTGACTTTGGAGGAGGGGCATAACTTGGATGTAGCAACCTGATTCCTGCCACATGCAGGTCCCACAGATGTATCACAACTAAGAATAACGGGAGGGCAAAGTACCTCAGTCCCGAGGGTGGGGTAGGGTGGAGTTGGCGTGAGATCTGCTACATTATCTTGAATTAGAAAATTTACAGATAGTTTTGAAATTGTGGGTTTTCCAGTTAAAGTTTATCCAATCACAAAGTACTATCGAAAATACTAAGCTTTGTTAAGATGAGGAAACAGGATGATGAAAACCTGTCAAAAATGAGTTCTCATGACTCCTGTTTTCTCTTTCGTCTTCTTTCTTTTCCTGATCCTCATCTTTTCTCTCTTTCTTTCTCCACATGTATGTGTGTACTTGTGCTATGGTGCACATATGGAGGTCAGAGAATATTAGGTATTTATTGGTCCTCAACTTCCATCTTGTTTGAGGCAGGGTCTCTTGGGATAGCTGGCCTGTGAGCTTCCAGGGACC
Source organism: Orientallactaga sibirica (assembly GCA_036365145.1). Classification (NCBI taxonomy): domain Eukaryota; kingdom Metazoa; phylum Chordata; class Mammalia; order Rodentia; family Dipodidae; genus Orientallactaga; species Orientallactaga sibirica. The sequence continues at coordinate 2,893,066 of JAEOAD010001604.1, forward strand.
TGTCTCCATCTTCCATCTCACCATAGGGGGACTGGTATTACTGTAACACATGCTACTTATGTCTAGTTTTATGTGGATCCCCAGATCTTCCTGTCCTCTTCATAAGAATCTAAATGTGGAGGCTGAAAAGATAGCTCAAAGGGCAAAGCTCTTGCCATGCAAGCACAAGTGCCCAAGTTCATATTCCCAGAACCCACAAAAGCTGGACAAAGTAGTAAGCGTCTGTAATCACAGTACACATACCACAAGATCAAAGGCAGAGACAGGAGAATATTCTAAAGCTAGCCTGGTGTACACAGTGGAGAACAAGAGGCTCTTTCAAACAAGGTGGAAGGCGAGGACCAACATCTGAAGTTGTCCTCTGACCTCCACATTTGAGTCACGGCAATTGTGCACCTGTACTCTGACTCCACACACACACACCACCACCACCACCACCTCCAAAAGAAAAATAAAAACAGGAATCCACACGTGATTGGGACTAAGTAGCCTAAGGAGATGAGTTACTCTGAGCGCTACCTCAGCACTTCAGGTACCTGGCTGGGAATTTGTCTCAATACAGAGCAAAAGATGAAGGATGGAGGGTAGCTACCTGTCATGTGTTTGTCAGATATAGATCCTCCTTCCATTTCTAAGATCCTTCTAACTCAAATGTATGATTTCCTTCCAGACCCTTAGAAGCAGGAGAAACCCTCCTTAGATCATCTCCACTTCTTCATTTGCCACCTACCCACCTCTCTGGAGCAAATGAAGACAGACACACACACGCACACACAAGTACAGTACTGTTCTACCATGTTCTTCATTTTACAGATCTCCTGCCGAAGGTCCTGACTAATGGTAAGTTATTTGTTCAGAAAGATTTTATGGCTCTCATAAAATGTCAATTACAGTTTTAAAATAACTTGTAGCTTTTCTGTAACACGATGCTGCCATCTTGGTTCCCAGAGGGTATATTAAATCCAAGTAGCAACAACAAATCATTTAAGTAATAAATAAATAACCTGAGACGAAGTGTTGTTAAGAGTTAATAGTCTTCCATACACTCCATAGAGGTTGAGGCTCCACTCAATTAAAGTGACCCCGGGAGTGTGTGGGGGGGGCAGGGGCCAAACTGCACCCAGCCGTTTTGTTGAAGGTATTCAACCCGCACACATTCACTTCCTTCTTTATGGTGTCTCTTTTCAGCAAGGAAGGCTCTCTGCAGTCCCTGGTCCAGAGAACAATTACGGTACAGTCTCAGAGGACAGAAAGAAAACGGGGGTCATAAATATGTTAAATGGGTGCGTGGGTTTAAGTGGCTTTGTAAAAGAAACACGGAGGAAACCTCAGACTAATTAATGAATGTGAAACAGCAGGAAAGTGGAGGGTTTTGGGGGGACAGTCTCGTTGTGGAATGAGAATGAAATGGCTATAAAATTCTTTTTCTCTAGGAAAGAGCACTTATTTTAAAAACTTTTTTTTCAGGATCTCAAAGTGGCTTGATGGAGAATATCAGATGGGAGTAAACACACACACACACACACACACACACACACACACACACATCTGAAAGAAAATGCCTCTTAATTTATAGTTCCTCTAATCAAGCCCTGAAAGAAGGGTCCCACAGATATTTAAAAAGCTTTGTCCTTGGATTTTTGAGAAAGAAACATCACCAGAAAAGGACGAATTGTTTCCTTTAGGCAGATTTGTAGCTCACTCGGATGTATTGACGCTTCTCCTTTGCTCTGGAATGTTTCATGAAATGTTTCATTCTTGCTATCTGGGGAAGACGTTGTTCTTTTTCTCTTTAAAACTTTTCATTGGTATAAATATCTATATGGGAAATTAGAATCTGCTGCGTATCTCGAGTGACTCGTTGTGACACCATAACTGCTTCCCTGAACCTTCTCTGTGAGGGAAGCAAGCTAGCACTGGCCCTCTGAGAATGTCCCCAGCTCTGTAAGAGACATGGGGGACCGAGGACTGAATACAGAACATAGCAGAGATGCAAATCTACAAAGGGGAGGAGGAGAGAAGGAGGAAGAGACACCCAGAGAGAGGCAAAGAGAGACAGAGAGAGGGAAACCGACTTAGAAGAGGGGGTACAGTACACAGATAAAGCCACAGAGAAAAACAAAACAAAACAAAAAACAGAAACAAACACGCACCCCCCAAATACAGAAGCAACAGGAAAATAGCAAACAGCAGTATCGCTTCTACTTTAGCCACACTTGTGTTTAAGTGACAAACTGAACAGTTGATCTAATTCAACTGTTATCACACCACAAAAAGTAGACTAAGAGTCTTGTCACTGAGCTGTTCTGTAGTATTAGTTTTCATGATTATAAAAACAAACAGATCCCTGCAAAGTTCTGTGCAGTCAACTCATTGTTGCTGCATAGGAAGCTTCAGAACCACCAAATTCTAGTCCTGGAAGACAACTATCTCATCTTAAGGCTTATTCTCCATCATGTTTTACTAAACTCTACAGCACAGGGAGCCCAAGAAGAAGCATCACAGGAGAACAGTCTCGTGAGGGGTACAGACTGCAGGTATCCTGAGGTCTGAAAAGGAAGATGGCTTGGGTGGTACCACAGCCATCATAGCCTTAACGGGGACTTACTGGGCACCCAGAGGCCCTGATGCTGCACCAAAAGGTGAAACAAGAGAAATAGATTTGGAGGCATCTGATTTGCATATGTTGCATTTTCTGCCTTATACATACTAGGAAATGAAAACCATCATCACACTAGTAATACAATTTGTAATGTTTTTCCTTTAAACTTCAGTTTGTTGAGGCTGGAGAAATGGCTCAGTCAGCAAAGTGCTTGCCTCAAAAGTGTGAGGATCTGAATTCAGGTTCCCAGCACCCATGTAAATGCTGGGGGTAGGGTGTGCATGCTGTAATTCCAATGTTCAGGAGGCAGAAATGGGCTGATCCGCAGGGCATGCAGGCTAACTAGACAAGCTGAGGCCGTGAGCTCTGGGTTCAGTGAGAGAACCTGTCTGAGAGCAGGGATTAACTGGAAAGTGGACACAGAGAGACTGGGAGAGAGGTGAAAGTATTCTAAAACTACACCATGGTAATGTCTGTACAACTCAGCACATTTACAAAAATCATTGAATTATACTTGTTATGGATAAATGTAATGATATGTAAATTATAACTTAATAAAGTTTTTGCTAGTCCAGGATTATAATAAAGACCATTGTAGGTTACATGTTCTTGATATAGACATGAGGGTTTTTGTTTGTTTGTTTGTTTGTTTTTCCTTTTTTGTTTTTTTGAAGTAGGGTTTTGCTCTAGCCCAGGCTGGCCTGGAATTCACTATGCATCTTCAGGCTGGACTTGATTTCACAGTGATACTGCTACCTCTACCTTTCGAGTGCTGGGATTAAAAGAGTGCCACTAGACCTGGCTAGACATCAGGTTTTGCACAGCAAATATTTAATATATTTCAACCCTACAATGATACAGCTATCTCCCATCATTTTTAAATGCAAGTTTAAAAAAAATTATTTATTTATTTTTGAGCAGAGAGAGAGAGAGAGAGAGAGAGAGAGAATGAATGAATGAATGAATGAATGAATGGGCATGTCAGGACCTCTTGCTACTGCAAACAGACTCTACATTCATGTGTCACTTTCTGCATCTGGCTTTATATAGGTATTAGAAAATCAAAGCTAGGCCATCAGGCTTTGCAAGAAGGTGCCTTTAACCACTATGCCATCTATACAGCCCAAAACATGTTTTTTTTTTTTTTAAATTCTACTCCCTCCATTTCTTAATTTTAATGAAAACATGAGGATAGAAAAATATTTCTCAAGTAAGAGAAAAATGACACTGAAGCACATGATACCAAGAAACCATTAGTGAACTCCTCATTGTGGAGCCTCAGAAGAGAGTAGAGGGACCCATCATAGCCCAGAGAAGCATCTCAAGGGACAAGTCACCACTCAGCTCCCATGGGTGCTACCAGAGGGCTGAGGAACAATGTTGTCAGATACTGAATTTGTCCAAAAGAATTTTAGAAAAAAATCTTGATACATTTTAAAGGTTGGTTCATACTCTTAAAAAAACAATACACACACACACACACACACACACACACACACACACACAGTGTGTCATCCAAACATAATGAGATTGAGTCAGTGATGAACAGAAAACTTGCAACCTTTGTATTATAGTTAGAACCTTACACTTCAGCACCGAATTGTACATTTGCAGTATCTACTCCCTTAAAAAAAAAACTCTCCCCCACCCTCTCTCTCTCTCTTTCTGTGTTTCTCCCTACAACACAATGCCTAACATTGTATCAAATATATATACAGATGCTATTGTATTTTATTAATGTAATCCAATGCCAATCATGTTGCACTGAAGGCTATTTCAGCTCTACACACGACTGCACTCAGCCTAGACTCAAACCCAGGTATATCGAGACACTTCTTGGAACTGGTAATAGCTCCCCCTGGGTTTTTCCTGGTCATATCTGATCTCTAAGGAAGTAAAAATAAGGTTACTTCCTATGTTGGGCCATCATATTATTCCTGAAATGTGGAAGAGACTAGATAGACTCATACCAAATACTGTTTCTTCTTTCTGGGCACACAAAAACTACACTGTCAATCTTCCTGCAAATGAGTTTGAAGGCCATCTGACCATTTTGGGCATAGAATATAAGCAGATGTTATGAGCACTATTTCCAGGACTGACCATATGAATTTCTGGCAGGAACCCCAGTACAGCCCTCTGTTTTTTTTTGCTACAACCTTTGTAGGTGCCAAAAGTTGAGGACAAATACAGCCTAGGTCCCTGAGTTACAGCTTGGTAGAAGTCAACTAGGAAATCCATCTGACCTGCACCAAGTTGAAACAGACAAAAAAAAAAAAGAAGCATATTCAATGTATGAAGCTACTGAGATTCAAGATAAGCTTCTCAAATCACCCATAGTTACTTAAGCTGTGCCTCTTCAGAGTCTAGAAAAAGCGACGACATGTATGTACATTAGAGTCTTCTGATATAATGACCACAGATCACTGAGATAGTACCATGCACTCTTTTAAAAGCTAACAAAGCTGCTTCCCACAGTGAATTAATTATTCAATACTCACAGCACAACCTGGAAGGATACAGAGTGGGTCTCAGTGATACTGGCATATATGAGAAGTCAGGTGCGAGGAAGCACAGGCAGAGGCTGGGGTTTCACCCTGGGTGTTGATACCCCTCTGTCACTGTTTATACTTAGCACAGAAGTCCTAAGGGGTTAGAGAGAATCTGCAGTTACCACATTATTTTCTCCAATTCATTATTTTTGCATGTGGATGTACTTCTGGTGTATGTATGCATATGTGTTTGCATATTTGTATGTGTGTGCACACATATGTGCACATGAAGGCCAGAGGCTGATATCAGGTATCCTAATTGATTGCTCTCCACTTTATCCTTCAGGCAGGGTCTCTCCATAAATCTAGAGCTCACACATTTGGCTAGACTAGCTAGCCAGTAAACCTTAGAGATTCCTTGTCTCTGCCCGCACCCCAGGGCTGGATAGCAGGAGAGTACCATCACTCATTTTACATTGGTTCTGAGGATCAGCGATTCAAACTCCTATATGAATGACATTCAGAAACTTTGAACTTCTCTAACACAATGTATATCCTGGTCAGCCATAGAATCACTAAAGAATTTTCACCTATGAGATAAATGCAGTGTATAATTTAAGTGACACTAGCCATGTTTTGTTAGGATTTCTTTCTCAGTCACAAATCTCTCTTATTAAGGCCAAAAATTTAAATATTCCATAAACACAATATAGTTAGCACTGATAACAAAAGTTAAATGTCTTCAAAGCTGAATTATACTAAAGAGATCAAATGGAACATCAGAAATGAAAAAGCAAGGGCTGGGGAGACGGTGCAGTGGAGAAAACATTTAATGTGTAAGCATGAGGATCTGGGTTCAGATCCCCCACACCCATAAAATGCACAGCAGACATGATAGGCAGCATATAAGCCAGTGGTCTAGAAGCAGAAACAGGCTGTCCCCAGAACACGCAGGCTAGCTAGTCTAGCTGAATCTGCAAACTTGGATTCTAGTGAGAATCAGTAAATAAGATGGAGAACTACATGCTACCACATGTACCTACACACACAGAGCTCATGGAGTTGCCTGAACTGTTACCTCCTTTTTTCAAATAAATTTTATTTATTGGTGTGTTTGCAGGTGTGCACACATGCATGCCAGGGGCTCTGCTCCAACTTTATGTGTGTGTTGGAGAATCAAACTAGGGTCAGCAAGCTTTGCAAGTCAACAGCTTTAGCCACTCAGCTATCTTCCTAGCCCCAAGAACTTTATCTTCTAAAGTCCCACCCATATGAAATATCTAGTCAAGCTTTTCATGCTCCTCTCAGTCTGGACCACGCATTTCCACTTTTGTTTTGATGACACCATTTCAGCCGTGGCAGTGATACAGCTCACTGTGCACCACACCTGCATGATTCTCCACCAGGGTCAGTTCTGTCTCCCAGGGAGTATTTGGTGAGGTCTGAAAGCCAGGACTGGTTTAATAGAACTACAACCCATGTATTGTCATGAGACCACGTGCTCAGAATGGTCTAGGACTTGGGTTGATACTCTGCTGCAACCTCTTCCAATTCCTTGTAATGTTGCCACAGAACTTGTATTTTACTAACCCAATGGACAGTGCTACATGTGCATAAGAATGATATCCAGCATGCAGGGCTGTTATTCCTGGCCTCTGCCCACTGTACACCATGATGCCTGGCAAGCACAGAACTCTGCTGGGCCACCACAAATGGGACTCACTAAGACTCAAATGAGCACCCTTTATCTGTGGCTCAGTAACAGAGGTATGTGAGCCCCATCAGATGACATCTTCTGTTAAACCAGGAAGCCAGTGTTATTCTAAGAAGCATAAACAGGGAAGGAGAGATGGTTTAGTGGTTAAGGCACTTGCCTGCAAAGCCTAAAGACCCAGGCTTGATTCCCCAGTATCCATGTAAGCCAGATACATAAGGTGGTGCATGCTTCTGGAGCTTGTTTGCAGTGGCTAGAGGCCCTGATGGGCCCATTCTCTCTCTATCTGCCTCTTTCTCTATCTCAATTAATAAATAAGTATATAAGTAAATAAGCATAAGCAATCAAAGAACCCTATTGAGTATTTTCCTAACTAAGCAATCTCCCAGTATCAATGAGCCAGTGTGTTACCCTCAAAGGGATACCTGACAGAGAAAGCATGAGGCAGAGTGAGTCTTTTCCTTCCACAGACCTTTTGTACTTAGTTATAAGCTGAAGGCAGGGAATTGGTAGAATGTACACACAGTTATGCAGCATTTCCCTTGTTCTAATAGAGTGAAAGTCAAATGAACATGGGAGCTGTGAGATAGATATGGGGTGGTTTCTGTCATTCTGCGTGAGTTAAAGGCTGTTATATTTGTCATCAATACCAAGACTGTACAATTTAAAGATAAAAAGCAAAACTATGCTAATAAGGTTTTAATTTCTAATGTAGGAGTAAGAGAAGGAAGGTTTCACATCACCTTTGTCCTGCTTCGGAATAAGAGGCCAAAATTTTTATTTTTACACTAGCCAAGCATATCACATAGCTGGCCAGAAAGGAAACCATTCTAATCACTACAAACAGAGCAAAGGGATGGTCCTGGCATCCAGTGGGGAAAGGCCAAGGATGAAGAGGGCAGTCCCTTTCAAGAGAACTACTGGAACAAAATGTCTAAATTGTCCAAACAGAGAAACCCTGTGTCCCTGGGATCCACTTCAAACCCCACAGGCTGTGGCCATCCTTTTCTAACTCACTTAGCCTCCATCATATTTCCTAGGCCAAGTAGTAGAATTCAATAAAATTTCATCAATTACATATGGGTCCTGTGAAACAGAATCAAAGAACAATTCTTCCACACCATAGTGACTTTCATCAAAGAGACAAGTTGCAAGCAACCAGCAGTGTACCCACAGACAGCTTGTGTGGCTCCGTCAGTGGCAGGGCTGGCAACAGGAATGCTATCTCTGGCCCCCAATCAACACAGACTTATTTTTTCCTCTCAGAATTTATTATGTATCTGTAAAGACATAACTTAGAACTGAAAAGAATTTGTTGCTAAAGTTAGAAGGCAAAGAGGTGGGAAAGGAAATAGTAATTTATGACTCGGGAGACTTTGACACCATACCCTGTCTCATACCCCATTACCTGTGGTGGCCCCAAAGCCTTTTTGTAGATCAGCCTTTGCTGCTCAGTGGGGTCAGTGATTCACCCCAGTTCAAATGTCAGGACTGAAATCTGTGATACAGGATCCCTTGTCATCCCTGAAGCCATTCCCTCTCCACACTGTGTAGCACCCCACTGGCAGGAGCCCATGGAGCTGGTGCAAATGAAGATATCTTTGAGAGGGAATAGGAGGTTTTGGACCCATATGTCCAGACTGCAAGTGTTAATGAGGACTGCCTTGATGTGGGGGCCTGCCATGGTCACTTCAGGCAGAGGTCTCAGCAGCAAAGGGAGGTACTGCTCTTGAACCCATACTGGCTGCAGAGTTGGAGACTCTCAGGGGCAGTTTGCTTCTTTGTGGCTGCTTTTTTATGGTGACCCCAGGCTGGACAATGGTGTATATCTGGAAGAAAGAAGTAAGATATGAAAGGCGAGTGAAAAGCAAGTGGAACACTTTTCAATTCTTTAGAAGAGGAGCACTGGAACTGCATTTGGTGTCTCAAGTGCATTCATCACAGTAATGTAGTGGGCTGGGGAGATGGCATAGTTGTAGATAACGCTCTTGTCACACAAGTGTAGGTACCTGAGTTCAGATGCATAGCACCCATGTAAGAGCCAGAAGCTGTGGTCACTTAAGGCAAGATGGAAGGCAGACACAGGAGAATTTCCCAGAAGCTCTTATCCAATTAGCTTGGCAAAAACAGCAGTCGGTGAACACCCATGAAAGACCCAGTCTCAAACAAGGTGGAAGGCGAGGACAAGAGCCTGAAGTTGTCCTCTGATTTCTACACGCATGATGTAGATGTATGCATATACACACACGCACAAAAAAAAAAAAAAAAATCAGCAACAGCCCTGTCGCCATAACACAGACATCATAGCAAATCTCCATTGCACCATTTTTATCATTCACAGAAGAGCTTCCAGTGACAGACCTGCACCAGTTTCTTTTTTGGCATGTTTATGTGTGTATGTACTACATAATAATATGTGCATGGGTGAGTCCGGCCATTGATGTAGGGTGTGGGTGTCTTCCTCAATCATTTTTCACATTATGTTTTGAAACAGGGTCTCTCACTGAATCCAGAGCTTCCTGATCTGGCTACACTAGTTAACCAGCCTGCCCCAGGGATCCTCTTGTCTTTATCTCCTCAGTGTTGGGGTTACAGGTGCATACCGCCATACCTGGCATTTTTATGTGGTGCTGGGGATTTGAACTGAGGTCCTCACACAAAACCATGTTTCTGCTCTTGCTCCTCCTTGTCATCATCTTTCTCTTTTTCAGCTCTTAGGACTAAAATACATGCATGCAAATTAGACTTGCATTACTGGAATAAACCAGAGGAAAAGGAGCTAATGATTTTAGTGGAACAGAAGGTTCAAATCCAGGGCAGAACTCCAGCTCCACACTGTTCCATATTTGAATACCTCCTGCTGTTAACAGCCTACTCCCTCCCTGACCTTCCAATTTCTGCTGGGCACCAGCCAGAAGACAGAGGTAGGAATGTAAGTCTGATGTGGAGCAGACATATTTGTTCCCAATCATGTTCATGTGGAACTTAGAACCAATCCTGACATTGGACTATTTTTTGCACACTGGTTTGGTGACACTCCAATGCCTGGAGTCCCCGTTTATGGCAATGTCCTCATTCATGGCTGAGCAGGTCTTTGTTTGAAGTCACACAGAATCTTGGCAGCGGACTCTTCAGTTCAGGCTGGCTTGCTGTTGGAGGTCTGCCAAGCCTCACACCAAGAAAATGACGGCATTTAATTAGAGGGGACACTTCGCTATACATGAAAGAGAAGGGTGAAAAGAGAAAAATTAATTCATTGCTATGTAATAGGTGTAAAACACTTTAAATATGTAGAGCTTGTCATTTAGCTCAAGAAGAAAAAAGAAAGAAAAGCTATCTTCTTTTTAGACAGGGGTGGCTATCTTGATCACTTTTGGCTTTGGTAGCTGCCAAAGGCAACACGGAAACTAAAAGCCATTGCAATAAAGCTCTGAGCTTTGCCCTATTAGAAAAGTCACACTCATAAATCACATCTTTAATGACCAAGGAGGGGAGAGATCACTAAGTTTGGGAAGCCATCGATTGAAGTGCTATTTAACATAAGATCATTAAAGTGGAGGACACTTCCCAGCAAGCTAAGGTTTAAGGTGACAGTTCATATTGGAACCTGACGGCTATCTTAACTTTTAGGACAGGAATCTTGGAGTAGACCCTCCTAAGATCAGGCACTATTTGGTTTTCAAGTTGCATATGTGTTTAAAAACAAATAGTCCAATATCTGTGTTGTATTTAAACTTCTTTTTTTAAAAAAATTTTTTTAATGGTCAAAATATAGGGAAAAATAAATTCATTAGTTTTCTTAACAAAAAAAATTAAAACATTCTTAAATTTGGCAACTATTCAGCACATAGAAATAAGACGCAATCTGATTCAACAAGTCAGATTCATTGTTAAGGCAATGAATGAAAGAATATTCCCAATAGACCCACAAGCCTCTGGGCTGGCAAAGATCAAACTGTCAAACCAAAGAAAAATGGATCCCGTAAAAGAAATAATCCAAGGCTTATAATTATTCTTTGTGCTTTTTTCCCTTTCTTCCTCACGCCTCTAAATTACAGCTACATTCACAAACCTTCTCATTAGAGAACAGAAAAGAGCTAAACCCCATGTTTTCTAAGTTATTCATTTTAGTAAAAGTTTCAAAATTGCCTTATTTAATGAGTTTCTCTTCACAATCACAAAAGATATAAATAAGACACAGTGATAGCCCGTAAAAGAAGGTCTTTGAGGGCTTGGTGAGACTGTTTAGGGGGGACTGAGACCACTTCTGATGCTCATTCTAAAAGAAATATTTTAAGCAAACCATAAAAGTAGGCTTGACCCTTCCCTGGGCCCATCATAAATCAATTGTTAAAGGAAGGGTGAAAACTGGGGAGGGGTCAGAGGTGGGAGAGAGGCCACAGAGAAAGGACAGTGTGAGAAACCAGAGCGAAAATGAGACGGAAAGCAGGGAGATCTTTAGAGTAAGTGGCATCCTTCATTCAGAAATCTTGGGCATGCTACTTGTCAGTGTACACGAATAGCATGAGGTCCATGCACAGACTTCCCACAGCAATACATAAGGTGTGAGATTTAGTTCCAAAGCCCAGCAAAGCAGCAAGCTGATTGAAACACGGTTACAGGGAAAAGAACATCAACCTATCCTGAGTTCTCAGGAATGCTTTTCAACATATACACTAGTTTCCAACTGTTTTGGTTGGAGGATAGGCCTAAGATATGCAGATGGGATTCAGTCATAAATTCTGCATGCTGTGGATCTCATAGCCTTCCATTTTTGCCACATTCTGAGGAAAGTATGCTTTAATATTGTGACACACACAAGAAAAAAATTCGTGATGTCTCCTCATGAAGAGAAAACAAAACAAAACAAAGCAAAACCCCCATGCTTTTGTGAAAAGGACATTTGACAACAAATGTAGAATTTGAATATTCAACATGTCTAATTATTTGTTTCTTGGGGTGGAATCAAGTTTGACAATTACAGTGATTCACATTTAAATGAAAGGTGGCTGGGTTGATTGGTAACGACACAATTTATTTGGTAATAATGACATTCCTTGAGTTGGGCCAGGAAAACAAAGGTTGATTTATTTCCTAATAACAAAGACAGATGGCCCTTCTGCCAGGCCTCCTCCTCATGCTCCGTGGTACAGGGCCAGGTTGCCAGCGGACTGTTCTTCCTCAAACTGCTGCTGGAGGATTCTACATCCACTCTTCAGAGTCTAGGAGGACCATCTTGGGGGTGGAAACTACAATATCTGAAAGTCTTAAAGAGCCCATGGTATTTTTTTCCTTCATAGTAATCCCACAGCTTGGTATCTAAAACAAAGGTCTGTGCTAGGAAAATTTCACACCTCGTGCAAATCACGTTCCTGATGGCACTTGTAAAGATAAATTTGGTTAACTAGTGTCTTTAGAGCACTCTGACAAGTGTAAGAAATACCATGATGCCGTCATTATTATATCTTTAGGCTGGCTCCATTATTGTGTGCGGATGGTTCACTTAATTTAGGGGTGGGGGAGTATCCAAGTGTAATATGAAATAATGAACAATAATTTAAAGGCATACAGATAAATAAAAATCAATGTTTAGCAAGTACATGATTTTGATTTAATGAGAGAAATCAGAGTACTCATTTGATTTTGAAACAAATTTCCTGTTACTATCTATTTTTAAATGTTCTGAGGAAATCATTGGTATCCTGTGATCATTTTTCCCCATTCTCCTTTTGTTTCTTTTTTTTTTTTTCCCTGGAATCTTAAAGAAACAAATCTTGAATGACTTGTGAATGAAAGTGTGAATGAGAATCTTGTGAAAGGGGAAAGATTACAGTTCTGTATGTAAAGTTCAGGGTGGCCTCGAACTCACAGTGATCTTTCTACCTCTGCCTCCTGAGTGCTGGGATTAAAGGCGTGTGCCACCACACCCAGCTAAAGTTCATTTATTTGATTTTCTGTTCAGCACTAAGTTTTGAAGTATTGTTGATGCTGTTATTTATGGACCTAGTCCATACATCTTGATGGTTGTGTAGTATCTTATCATATGATGCATTCTGTACTCATAGAAATTTTTATTTTTATGTCATGTAGCATCTCACACTAAACATTTTATGCATATGTCTCCTGTGTACTTATTCCAGGGTTTCTTTAAGGAATATAACTGAAATCAGGACTGTTAGCTGGAGATAAAGTCATGCTTTTCAAAGTTCATACCCATTTATAATTGCCTTTAAGACTGTGAGGTTTTTCCTTTACTTTATTCTTCCAGGCATCTGATATTGTGGACCTGACTACTACCAAATGAAATCTCTTCACACTGATATATAAAATTTTATTATTCCTTTGATTACTAGTGAGGTAAAACTTTTTGTTCATGTATTTATTGTTCATGTAATACTTTCCTTGTGAATTCCCTGTTTCTATCCTTCCCTATTGAAGTTTTTACCTTTTTCCTTATTGATTTTTACCAACTATTTATATATTTTGGATTCTGAGGATATATATATATATATATATATATATATATATATATATATAAAATTCTATACTTATATATGTGTATGTGTGTGTAAAATACGTGCACACAATCTATGTTCATATGCAGATGTGTATGTATGTGTGTGTACATATATACATCTATTCAGTAAGTTAATAAGCATCAGCAAATTAATATAGAAAAAAGATGCCATTAATTCATACACACACACACACACACACACACATAAAATCTACCATTGAAGATACAACAAGGTCCTCATCTGCAAAGAGACATAAATACATAAAATATTCAAATGTAAGTTCAATATGAACTATAGATTGGTTTGTTGTTTTCAAACTATAGTTTGAAACTACAGTTTGAAAACAACAAATAGTTTATTAAAAAACCTAAATTAATGACAACTTATGCCATGTCCTTGGAGAAAACAATAACATTCTAAAGGTAGATATTGTCCTCAAATTAATCTATTAATTCAATATAATTCTAATGAAAATTGAGGTAACGTTTCTACAGGATCTGATACAAAATCCACATCTTAGAGTAAAGAAAGAGCAAAAGCGAGCAACTGAGACAATCATTAAATCAAGAAAAGACAGGAAGCATGTGTGACAAGGTTCTACTCTAAACTAGGCTAATGGTAACTCTGGGCATTTACAAAGAGATTCACAAATAGGCATCATTCAGATGTGTATTTTGGAAAAGATCTGATAAAAATAAAATCTCCATAATGACTACTTCTTTGGCCATTAAATAATTAACTCCTTAATTTGTTGAAGTAAAAATTTAAGCTTTTCTATGTTCATAGCAACATTGAACAGAAAGTAGAGTTCCCATAATCCCCTGTCCTCCTCGGGCACAGCCTCTCCTATTATCAACATTTCACACCATTATGTTAGAGTCTTCATCTAAGCAGAAGAAACCAGCCAGCTTCCTGGGCTTCCCTTCCCAGGACAGGAATGTTGCCTGAAGCCCATGCATTCACAGGCTCACAGGAGTGATTACAGTTTGAAAGAACCAAAGGATACCTCTGATTAGTAACTCCTTCACAAGAGACTGAGCAGCCCCTGACCAATGGGAACCTACTACCATTTGTATGCATGTTTCTGACGTGACTCAGGATCCAGAGAGCCATAGGGATGCTTCCAGCAATTCCCATGGGGAAATCTCAGCCCATGAGACTATACTACCAGAAGCTGGTGGAAATGTGTAGGCCCATGAGACAAAACTCAGTGCACTCCTGGGTGCTTGGCTCCCAGGCTGAGCTGGCTCTAGGTGATTATGTCCCCCTTATTTCCCAGCCAGCCTTGCCCTGGGAGTTGGAGGCAGCTTCCTTTCTAACTGTGGGTTCTACCCATAGAGCTACCAGAGAACTTTTGCTTTTCCACTCCCCACATATCACTCGGCTTTTTAAAATTCATTGACTGATGTAACAAGAGCTTGCATCAGAAGCTACCACTTGGGCGAAGCCCCAGGGCCTCATTGCATGTGACTGTAACTTAACACAACTCTATTTACTTGCTTGTGCAGTGCTTAAAGATATGCTAGGAATTTTGTTTTCTTTCAAATGCTATGTGATAGGCTATCTATTAGGAGCTAGGTGCTAGTCCATTTAAGGGCCAAGCCAGCAGAGACTCAGAAAAGCAAGTCACTTTCCCAAAGACACAGGAATTGGGAGGAGGATCAGAATTCCCAGTCATCTCTAGGTGACTCTCTAGCCAACTTGCTGGAGGACAAACAGATGTTGACTGTGAACTCATTTGGAGAGTTATAGTACACTGATGACTTGGAGTCATATAAGACAGGATGCCAAAGAAATCTGTAATACCATCCCTGGAACTTAGAACAGTCTCCTCTGTGGCCCTGTGTGGGGTGGCGCACCTCCTGGCTGCTCTTGTGGCCCTCTGCAGGACGGCCCACCTTCTGGGTACCACACTTCAATAAATCTTTGGAAGATGATATCAGCACTTCATTTTGGTTCCACCAAACTTCAAGAATAAACATGTTTACATCTGGCTATAGTTATATATGTACTTAGTTATTAAAAGTGAGTAGCATTATGATAAGCGTTAACTCTTCATGAAGTGGGAACAGGAATCAGTAGCTTGAAAAAATGTGGTAAGGAAGTGGTGACAGAGGAACCTTCTGCCCCACTGTGTTATGTACTTGGCCTCCAAAATTCTTGTTGCTTTTCTATGCTATAGTTTAAATCATTATCACCTGTGTGTGTTCATGTATTTGAGTGCATGTGTATGCATGCCCCAGTTTGTGTGTGGAGGTCAGTGTCAGTCCTCACCTTTCCCCTTGTTGGCCACAGTCTCATGTTGATCACAGATGTGAACTGACTGGCTCATGAGCTTCTGTGATTCTCCTTTCTCTGCTTCTCATCTTGCTGTAGGAGAATTGGCATTACAGGTATTACAGATTTATGTAGGTTATGGGGATCTGAACTCAGGTTGTTAAGCTTGTACAGCAAGTACTTTCTCCATTGAGCTGTCTCCCAAGCCTCTTCCAAATTTTGATCCTGTAAAGCACTTTCTTGCTTTCATAGACATTCATTACACACACACACACACACACATACACACACATGTAAAATTATACGCTATACATGATCATGATTATACATATAAGATTATTGCTGTAGGAGAATTGGCATTACAGGTATTACAGATTTATGTAGGTTATGGGGATCTGAACTCAGGTTGTTAAACTTGTACAGCAAGTACTTTCTCCATTGAGTTGTCTCCCAAGCCTCTTCCAAATTTTGATCCTGTAAAGCACTTTCTTGCTTTCATAGACATTCATTACACACACACACACATACACACATACACACACATGTAAAATTATATGCTATACATGATCATGATTATACATATAAGATTATATATATATATATATATATATATATGTATATATATATTAAATTGGTAAATAAAAATCAAATTTTAAGAACTTCCAGTGCTAAAGTGAGTTCAGGGCAACTTAGTGAGACCCTGTCACAAAATAAAAAGTGAAAACATAGCTGGGGCTATAGCTTAGTAGTAGTGTACTTACCTAGCATGTGCAAAGCTATAGGTTCAATAGTCAGTACTACAAAAACTAACTTACCTCTTTTCATTAAAATAAAAACAATAATGTATGACTGCCTTCATTCAGTTACCCTCAAAAGGTTTTCAAATGTGTAAATGTGAAAAGTTAATTCGAAACCAAATGCATAATGAATTCCTGGTGTCTCTGGCAGTGCTGCCCTGTGTTGTCTGCTGTGATTTGCCTGCAACCTTGGTTCTGTGCACATGGCACTGCACTGTGTACACTGTCATACCATGGAATGCTAATGAATACCTCATGTCAGATTGACTTTGTTGTTATGAATTGCAGTACTTTTACTGCACACACATAGTTTTGTGCTCTCACAGGAGCATGATTTATGGAAAATTAAGACTTTTAATTTTTAAAATTATTTATTTATTTATTTGCAAGCAGAGAGAAAACACCTCTTAAGCCTCTGGATTGAAATTCTTCTCCTTCTACTGTACTCTGAATTCTTATGTTTGATCTTTTCATAGTGTCCCAAAGAAAATATATTGAAAGCAGTTAGAGCGAAAAGGCAAGTCACCTACAAAGGCAAGCCCATCAGAATCACAGAAGATTACTCAACACAAACTTTAAAAGCCAGAAGGGCCTGGAATGATGTATTCCAAGTTCTGAAGGATAAAAACTATCAACCAAGATTAATTTATCCTTCAAGCAGAGAGAGAGATAGAGAGAAGAGAGACAGACAGAGAGAGAATGGGCATGCCAGGGCCTCTAGCCACTAAAAATGAACTCCAGACACATGTGCTCCTTTTGCATCTTACTTACATGGATCCTGGGGAATTCAAGCTGGGTCCTTTGGCTTTGCAGGCAAACACCTTAACTGCTAAGCCATCTCTCCAACCCAACTTTTAATATTTTTATGCCATCATTTCTCAGCCTGTCAATATCAAATTAGATCAAATTAGTATACCTTTTGTTGCATTTGTTAGAATGTTTGATTTTAATTATTTGAGTTGCTGACTTTTTTCAATAACTGAATTTTAGCTTGGGATTAGAACAAAATGTCCAAAAATTTCTAAAATGACCCTAGACATACTTCTGCCATTCTGCCTTATGCATTTATGCCAAGCAAGTAGGCATTACAATACATGGATGGATTCTCAGCCTTGACAATTATAAAATCAAAATACTAATGAACTATGAAAAATATTGAAGATCCTCTATGTTATGCAGGATCAAATATCAGCCAAGATTTAATTCTTTATGTAAAAATAAATAAGTGTACTCATTTCATTAGTATGCAAATTTGCTTTCCTCTAACTGTATGAATGCCAAAAGTGCTCTGCATGCAGTTAAGGCACTTGCCTCCAGAGCTTAACATCCCAGGTTCAATTCCCCAGTACCCACATAAGCCAGATGCACAAAGTGGCGCTTACACCTGGAGTTTGTTTGCAGTAGCTAGAGGCCATTCTCTCCCCTGCCATCTCTCTGCATACAGATAAGTAAATAAAATAAATTTTTTTTTGCAATTTGTTATCAGTAGACCTCATTTATAAACTGATATGCCAGGGGTCATATACACATGTTGGGCATGTTGGGGTTGCAAGTGGAAGAAGCTCAGGAAGCCTGCTATGCAGGAGCTCTCGTCAGGGTGTGCTGCTCTCACCAGAGACCCTGCCCTGAGGAGGCCTCAGCTTAGTCTCAGACCTCCACAGCTGTGAGCTAACTAAACCTTTTTTTCTTTATGTCAATTGTCTTGGATGTTTTGCTATAGTAATGTGATGCTGACTAATACAGCAGTGATCAAAAAGTAGCTTCTTTCAACCTATGTCACAAAGGCTCCATGGTCATTCTCTATCATACCTCTCACCTCAGTTTGCTTTATTCCTACCATCAGCTCAATCAGAAATTATTTATTTCCTGGAGGCAGAGATTCTTCTTTCCTCCTGAACATATTGCAGTGAAACTGTACCATAGAAAACAATGAGAGCTCTCTAAAAATCTATTAAATAACCCCTTGAATGAATGAGCTATCTTTAATTCAGATAGAGAAATGATCATAAAACTCTTTTCAGCTACAAAAAGGTTTGCAGTGAAAGTGACTGGCTGGCTATGCTTTTATTTGGTTTCAGAGCCCTGGCCAGTAAATACTGGATTCAGAGGCCAAAGAAATCTGAGACTTGATTGCCTGGGGGCTTACATCTCAGCTCACAAACCAGCCCTCCTTGCTAGCAGAAACTGGGGTTTTGGAACCCTCTTCTTTCTCCACTTCTGCATGCATTCTGAGCTCTGGAAACATTGCCATTGACTGGGTTTTGTCAGGTCAACACAAAGTAAATATTTTCAGTACCCAAATGCTAAGGAGAGATCAAGTGACTCTGCTTTGGAGTAAATTCTGCCTCCATGCACCAGCAGGCTGGTAGGGGGAGGAGAGGCAGGCTGTCTGCAGAGCCCAGTGATTAGTGTCACAAGGCTAGGACAGAGGCCCTCTGCACGTCTGGGACATGTGGGAGAGGTTTTGCTGCTTTGAGGAAGACATCTATGGTAATGGCACATCCAGCATGAGGGGTCTCAGGCTTGTAAACATCCTGTACAGAGAGGCCAGTGGAAATTTGGTGGCAAATCAAAAAGAGGAACAGAGATAGCTAGGTAGAATGGTCATAACTCACACTTCTCCAAAGCTAAGAATTACCAATAAAAACTACCCAAACATATGCCTGTTGGTTGTTTATTCCTTCAATGGGAATAGATTTGGGCAGCTGATTGAATACTTGGTCAGCAATGCTCCTCGAAGTTCAGAGTTGGATCTCTGTTTTCGTGCAGGGTGGGCCATTGTTGCGTTCTCCAAGTTCTTTCTCCTTAGCCAACTGGAGATTATTTTAGGGCGTGCCCAAACAGGTCCCACAAGGCACTTTTATTTTGTGTCTAGCATGATTAATCTAATTTGTTTTAGGTTCTGGGAAACTGGCTATACTACAAGGTAGCTTGTGAAAACTTACATCCAAAAAGTCTTTAGCAAATTAGATATTAAGGGGCCAATTGTTTCTAGCCAACGTACCGGTACATGGGTTGAATGTAATTCATTTAGAAACAATTTAAGAAGCATGAGGTCTGGGGATCTGTGTTTTATATTCTTTTTTGAGATTTATTCCTAAGGCTTACTTTTGAAGGATCCCTGGAATCTCTTAAGGAAGCTACTAGATCTGTGATCAAAGGGAGATATCAACTATCATCAGCACGTGTGGATCTATTACCATGTAGAAAAGATTCAGAGTGGAGCTAGTCCTGCCCTACAGACTGGCAGAGGGCTTCTTGTTCTGGTTGGTGTGGGGGTAGCAGGATATTCCTACAGCCTATACTCCAGCAGAGAAGAAGGGCTGAAAGGGAACCAAGCTCAGAACAGACAAAACTACTCTTGAAAAGTTAAATCCTTTCCTGGGAGACATGGCTCATGATCTAATGAGAAAACCATTTCCCAAGCTCATCCTTATGGTTTCTGGTCCACACCATCTCAACTCTGTTGTGCTGGTAGAATCGGTTAAGGCAGTGCCCAAGAAGTATGGTTCTAGAAGCTACCTCCATAGGCCTGCAGACTGCAACTGGCTCAGCTGGGTAGTTTCAAGACACGAGTTTTTCAACTCAAGACCTTCAGTTCCATCTCTGACCAAGATTCACAAACTGGTTTTTGAAAAGTTTTTCCTCTGAATAAAGGTTGAAAAGTTTTACCTCTGCCTTCCTTAAGGCCTCAGAGGGATATAGGGAGTAACTAAGGTTTTCCAAGCACTTGAAAGCTCTGGCATGCTAGGAAGAGATGGTCCAGGATAAGGTGTGTTAGCAGGGGTCTCTGGGGCTTGATTTCATAGCCTTCTTCCCAAGACAATTTTGCTTTTAAACAGAATCAAATTTTATGCCATAATCTTGATAGGAATAGTCAAAGTAGCTCAAAACTGCCTTTCTTTCCTTCTGTCTTTCAACAGAAAATATGATTTAATCTTTCTTTACCTTTTAGGAAATAACTCAAAATAGAAATCTCTTAACAACAAAACATCATTTTAAAGTAAGAAAAATCAAGCTGGGCATGGTGGCACACACCTTTAACCCCAGCACTTGGGAGACAGGGGTAGGTGGATTGCTATAAGTTTTAGGCCACCCTGAGACTACATAGTGAATTCCAGGTCAGCCTGAGTTAGAATGAGACCTTACCTCGAAAAACAAAACAAAACAAAGCAAAACAAAACAAAACAAAAAACAAAAATAAGAAAAATCTGGTCATCTATCCATGCCAAAACTGGGAGAGATTTTTCAGAAGTGTTTGGCAGTACTGGGTGTGGAATGTGGTACTCCTTCATTTAGAGGCGCATCCTAAGACCCAGAGCTGTCATCAGGAAAGTTCTATAGCAGCTTTATACGAGGATCTGATATCAAATACAACCAGTTAGTCTCAAAATTCTTTAGTTTATTCATGCAAATTCACACTTTCCATGGGCTCCAGTTTCTTGTCAACCTGTTAGAAATATTTGGAAAAATTATTTCATCAGTAAAGTAAATATTGTTGGTGAATTAGTAATATCCAAGACAAAGACATGAATGATTTAAAGAAAAACACATCTATTGCGAGAAGTTTGTGCTTGGCACAACCATGAAATTCATGTTTGAAGACGCAACGACTTAGGTTAATGGAGAAGTGCAGGTTGTCACTGCTATGTAGTTCTCTGTGGTGCTCAGATGGTAGATGGCCACTCTAGCTACAGACTAAAATGCTCTTCATTGGGGGCTGAGGAGGAGTGACAGTGGATAAAGCGTTGGATGCACAAGCATGAGGACTGCAGTTCAGACGCACAGCAGCCACGGCAGTGCCAGGTGAGCATAATTGCCTCGCCTTTAACTCCAGAACTTGGGAGGCAGAAACAGCACCCACCAAAATGCCAGCTGGGCACAACAGCTCACCTTGAATTCTAGTGCTTGGGAGGCACAGACAGTGTCTCTAGGGCAAGCTAGTTTGAGTAGCCAAATCAGCAAACTGCATGTTCGTGTGAGCGACCCTGCTGCGGTAAGTAAGGTAGAGTGATTGAAGAAGTCATCAAATGTCAATCTCCTGCTTCCACATGCATTCACACACATGTGTACACACACACACACACAGGTGGTCCCCATGCATACAAACACACATACACATGTATGTACACATGTATACATATGTGAAAAAATTAAAAGGAAAAAAAAACAGCTATTCATCTTAGTCAGTCTCTGGATTATGTCAGAAGATCAGATCAGTTTGCCTACAAAAGTTCTGTTTTAGCAGCCAGTAACACCGCTCACTAACACTGGGTCATGGCATCAGATGGATTTGAACTTCCATATAAGGGACATCCCTGTAGTGAGCTGAATGTTGTATTTCCATGTACACTAATTTTATTATATTTTTGCATATGTATGTTTTGGGGACGTAGGCATTCATCTACATATGGTGCATATCTGTGTGTACTCCAGAGGTAGATGTCAGGGGTCTTCCTCAATCACTCACCCTTATTTTTTTTTTCCAGAAAGGGTCTTTCACTGAACCAGTAATTCACTTATTTGCCTATACTAGCTAATAGGCAAGCCCCAGAGATCCTCTGTCTTTGTTTCTCCAATGCTGAGATTATAGGCGCATGCCATGGTGCCTGGCTTTTACATGGGCCCTGAAGATCCAAATGCAGGCCCTCATGCTTGCACTGTAAGTATTTTACTCACTACTTTATTTCTCCAGCCTCTGCCTTCATAGTAACTTTGACAGTCAATTTCAAAGATATGTTCTTGCTATGATTTTCTGGGGAAGGAAAACTCCCTATCGAGCAATTACATAATAATAATTTAGAATTGAGAAGAAGCTCTTACATGTGAAGCTATCTAAAGGAGTTTTCTGAATTTGTAAGCCTTAGTAATATGATCCCAAAAAGCTTATTTACAAGATGATATTCATGAAGCGTAAATCAAAAGATCTCTAATTTTAGCCTGGCGTGGTGGCGCACACCTTTAATCCCAGCACTCAGGTGGCAGAGGTGGGAGGATCGCCATGAGTTCGAGGCCACCCTGAGAATACAGAGTGAATTCCAGCTTAGCCTGGCCTAGAGTGAGACCCTACCTCAAAAAAAAAAAAAAAAAAAAAAAAACCTTCTAATTTGCTTTCCTTTTTTATTGAGAACTTTAATACATGAACACATAAATTGGTCATATTACCATCAGGTTACACTCTTATGTGCCCTTCTCCCACAACCCCCCCTTCCACTGAGGGCCCTCCTCCGTGGGCTGATTGGTATTCACTGTGGGGTCATGAAAGCATCAGTCAGTCTCTGTTGTGGGTGGGTGTCAAAGTCCCAGGGTACACTTCCCCACCCCATGGCTCTTATATTCTTTTTGCCTCCTCCATGGACATGTTATAAGTCTCTTTTAGTGTTGAAATCTCTGCAGCTTCTAATTTTCTGCTTTGATGAGTTTTGGATCCCTTAGTATCTTCCACCATTTCCCTGGAGGACATTCTCAGACTATCAGTGACAGCAGCACTCCATATACAGTCTGCCATTTCCTTGGCCCTGGCAGAGGTGCTAGAGATAACTCTTCTCATGCTAGGCTGGAGGAGGGTGTATCTTGTCTTGTCATTCTGATAGGTCTTGGGTCTCCCCAGTATTCACTGCCATCTGTCAAAAGGAGATTTTTTTTTTTTCCAGCCAAGCATGAGAGCAACATAGATCAAAGGGAAAAAACATAGACATTTAGAAGACTTTTTGATGGGCATAACCTCTTAGCTAAATAATAGAGGATGTTTTTTTTCTAGGGTCTCAAATCCAATCAGAGAGCAGTTTATTCCTGCATGACTTATGTGCCACTATTGTACCAGTGGGCACATCTTGCCTGGATGGTTGTCTAATAGCTTGCAGGATCCACTGCTTGTTCACACTGTGAGTGGCTGTTATCTCCCGGCAGTGTTCATAGCACTTTTCAGCAGTATTATAGCTAGACAGGAGAGTACTGACTATCTCAGTTCAAGCGTCATTTTTCAATGTACTGTGACCACAGCTTCTGTTATCATCAGCAATAACATTGGTAACCAAATTCTTTAGCAATGTAATTTGCTTTCTTTCATTAGAGCATAAGCTTTGTGAGGTTAAGACTCTTGAACTTTTCCTGTTTTATTTTATTTGCTTTTGCTTTTCTACTGCTCCTTTCCCAGAATCTGGATTAACACTTGATATAAAGTAGATACTCAATAAATGCCTATTAATGAATGAGTAGATGCTCAAGTGTGATATTTCTGCCCTGCAGTTGACTTGGAGTCTGTTCCCATGGTTGGAACACACAAGAATTCTGTCCATCAGGGAATTTTCCTTCTTGAACATTTTGATGGGCATATTGTAGTTCAAGGAGTACATTTCTTTGACAACCGTTTTTATTTCTGACTTGGGTTGCTGGAAAACTTCTCATAGTCATGATCACTGAGAATAGAGCAACTTCATGGCACTTGCTTTAAGGAAAAGGAAAATGTGTCCTGGTTCTTGAACCTCACAGGACAACCCACATTAAACAGCAGAACAGTTAGCTAGGCAACCAGAGCACCTTGTTTCAGAAAAATATCCCTGGCAAATATTCTCTGTAGCTAGAGAATTTAGAGATTTCCTTTTTAAAGTTCTCTGGTCAGTCCATAGGATAGAAAGGGGCAAAGGTAAATTGAAACACAATAGATTTTAATGAATATGTCTTGATTTTTTTTTTTTTTTTTTTGTTCGTTTGCTTTGGTTTCTCAAGGTAGGGTCTCACTCTAGCCAAGCCTGATCTGGAAATCACTATGTAGTGTCAGGGTCTCAAACTCATGACGATCCTCCTACTTCTGCTTCTTGAATGCTGGGGTAAAGGTGTGCACCACCATGACTAGTTTTGTCTTGATTTGATTAGCACAAAATTCAGAAGTTCCACAAGAATGAGCTTTCCTAGCTGATACTGGTCATTACTGATATGAAAGCGAAAGAAAACAGGAAGCCACTAACAATGGATCAACCAAGATGGAAGCCAGAAAGGGATCTCCAACATACATGCCCCGGGGATGCCTGGGTTCATGGCATTTCATGAACGACGCTGTTATAGTCTGTTATCAAAAATCTGAGCACATTTGGGTAGAGAGCCAAACTAATTGGCTGCAGTGCTCACCAAATCCCTGAAGGGGATGGAACCCAATAAAGGGTTAGCTAACTTTGAGTCTCATTGCCTTGGTTCAGAGCCTGGTAACTTCACAGGTATTGGCCAGTATGTGTTGAATATTCAGGGGCAACTTAGTCCTAGTTTGCCTTGGACTTCTAATTCTAACAGAAATTCTCAAGGTCCAAGAAAGCCCGTGTCCAGGTTGAGCTGAGATAGACCCTCTATGCATACTATAGACTTCTATAGTGATGCTTTGGTCATGGACCACTGAGTGCAGTCTACTAAAATACTTGGTGCATAGAACTTTTAAAAGGTAAACAAACAAAAAGTTTTTTATGAAAAAATACATATTTGTTCTTGAAAAAAAAGGGGGGAGGGTTGTTTCTGTTTTCAAATGCTTGTCCAAATAACCAGTTAGCATGAAAGACTAAAAGGTCAAGAATAGAAAAGAACAAAACCAAATAGGAAAGATGACAAATGATTTTGATTATAGAGATTGACATACTGTTTCCCATTCCTCAACTTATTTGCCAAGTGACTTGTTTCAAACATACTGACCCATTACAAAGGGGTCAGAATCATAGGCTGAATACTTTAGTATGAATTCTCAATTCAAAGACAAAGAAATACTATGTTAAAAAAAAGTTATCCAAATTATTCTCCCTTTTTCTTTCAAAAACAAGAATAAAAGGAGATTTGTCAGAAGAGTTCACACCAGAATTCTATTGTAAATACATTTTGCACTCTCAGAATTTCCTCAAAGAAATGCCGCAGATAAGAATGCACATGTACAGTCCTGAACATATTTAATATACTGTTTTTACAACAGCTGTTGCTCTCACAGAACCTTAACCCTGCTGTGTAAATGCATCACCAGGAAAAAAAAAATCAGGTTGTCATGGCAACAACCTCAGTGCAAGGCCCTTTGCTCTGCTGAACGGGTGTCAGCTTTCAGCCTTCTTGCATTCCAGGCTGGCATCAACCCCAGGCTACAACTCAGACTTCATTAGAGGCCCTGATGAAGGACAGCAAAGGAATCCAGGGCAATTACTAGAACTGTGAGACCTCTTTCCATCAACACACCTGATGGGAGAGCTGAAAATTGACTCTAGGGGAGTGAGAGCATTAGTTAAGATTTTCTGGCATCTTCCTTAAAGCACCCCTGATAGACTCAACTGTCTTTTCCTAGCTGGTTTTAGTCACATCCGTTGTCTTATGAGGCAGAGATAACATGACAAATGATTCCTGGAAGATTACGGAAAGTCTCATGTGATTAATGAATGCTTACAGGTATAAGGCCACATCTTCAGCATTGCTGTAAGAAATGGTGAAAATTCTAATGCTCCTTGAACAAAATAAGGAATATATAGAAGACAATGTATGAATACTATAGGCTGATAAACATTTTCTAAGGATGTTTTAATATTTTATTTTAAACAAAAATGAGTTCAAAGAGGTGGTCCAGAAAATGATGAATTAAAAAGTAAAATTGATGGTCATGTGTTTCTTGAAAAGCATTGGGAAAAGAAAAAAAAAATGAATTTTTAACCTGCTAAACCACTTTAGAGAGCAAATTGCAATAAAATATTTCTAAAACAGCTAGGTTTTGTAGTCTTCTGTTCACTTATGAGCTATAATTTTGTTTGCCCTGATAAATTCTTAAAATTTCATCACAGTAAATTTTCCAAATGAGTTTATATTATAAACCTTATATATGATTTATCCAAACAAAGCACCTTGTTAATCATTCAGAAAACTTCCCAAATTTGTTCTCAGTGAACTGACCTGGTTGGAGACACAAGGTACTTGCAATGATCACACATCCTTTATGTCAGTAATGGCAGCAGAGAGGGGACAGGCGTCCGGCCTTAAGGGGCATTCACAAAACTGAAAGTCACGCTGAGTCATCCTCATGGGTATGACTGGATCAGGCTTGTGTCAGGCACAGAGAAGGGTGTATAAATAATGCTCACATATGGCAACTGCTGTGTTCAATTAGCTGTTTATAGGGAGAGAATAAGATAGAGTGAGCATTCATTTTCTTTATAGATGCTCCCCCCAAATCCTTGTTCATTCATTTAACAGTGCTCTACTGAGTGCATGTATGTTCCACCCCATGCCTGCTGGGTAATGGGGACTCACAGGTCAGCATTGCCCTAGAGGTTGGCCTTTTCTGAGCTTTTCATGTAGCATATGAATATTATTATCATATCATGGTATTTCATGTCTAGATTTCTATACTTACAAGTTCTGAGAGAACAGGAGGTATGTTGTTTGAAATAAAACCTTTTTACATGAAACTCAAATGAAAGACCATGTGCCAATTAGAAATATGCTATCCCACTCATGATCTTTCTGTCTCTTTCTGTGTGCTCATGTACGCACAAATGAAAACCCCAGTGTCATCCTTTAGGCACCATTCACCTTTGTTGAGACAGCATCTCTCACAAGCCTGGAACTCACCTAACTAGGTTAGACTTGCTGGCTGGCAAGTCTCAGGGATCCACCCGTCATAGCTCTCCAGCTCTGGGATTTCAAATATGTACCAGCAGCCCTGGCTTTGTCTTTCTTTTCTTTTCTTTTCTTTTCTTTTCTTTTCTTTTCTTTTCTTTTCTTTTCTTTTCTTTTCTTTTCTTTTCTTTTCTTTTCTTTTCTTTTCTTTCTTTCTTTCTTTCTTTCTTTCTTTCTTTCTTTCTTTTTCTTTCTTTTTTTGATACCATGGGTTCTGCGGATCTGACTCTACTTACCTTGCTGGCTCTACGCTTTTTATCTGTGAAGTGTAACTAGAATACATCACAGGTGGTCCTTCATCCTCCTCTTCACTATATATCTGCCTTTAAGGTGCTGTCCAGAGCCACTTGCCCTCCTCACCAAAGAACACTGCAGAGCACAGGAACACACCCTTGCCTTTAGTCCATGATTCACTTGATTGCTATCTGGGAGCATTTGCAGTCCATCTGTCTGAATGTCTCTCCTGCTGAAACTCATGGAACTGAAAATTCTAGTGTCGGAAATGATGAAGAATGTGGTCATGTTCAAACATATTGCAAAACAACCCGAGGTTTATTGTGGCACAGTTCTCTGAGAAAAACAACTATTTCCATCTTCATCAGAAGCAGCCATGACCATTCCCTAGAGACCCTCAAGTTTAGGCCTCTTGACATTCTCCTAGAAAAGGAGGGAGTGGGGAGGGTCTGATGACCCTCACCTGACATCTCAGGCATCCCTGGGCAGCTATGCGCAATGATGCATGAGGTCTTGAGGCCTCATAGGGAGATAGAGTGCGTGGAGTGGAAGATCAACCCTGGGAGAATCCCCCCATCTCTGCAGCCCTGGGGAAGTCATCATCCATGTGGGGTTAAGACTTTCAATGCTATGGCTACTTCGAGGTGTCCATGCTCCTGTAAGTAACCTCTCTCCTATGCTTGGCAAGGAAGCCCAATAAACTCATTGCTTCTCCAGGGTAAATTTGGGTAGGCTCGGACTTCAGTCAGTTGGGGGTGCCAAGTTCCTTGCCTGTGGGGAGCAAGTGCTCGCCAACTTCTTCCCAGAAAAGACTGCACACAGCAGGTTTTAAAGGAACCACAGAATAAAATGTCCATAAAGAGAGGAAATTTAAAAGCAGAACTAGTACAAAATTGTGTAAGCAAACTTTTAGATTGGGATAATTGAAAAGTATGAGTTCTGCTATGATATCCTGCATTAATTCAGGTTAATATAGTTTTACAATCTTTAGTGTCTGGTGTATTCTACACTTCTAGACAGTTAATCAACACTGTTGATTTTGATAATATTTTATCTTCACTGCCTTCTTTTGGGGAAGAAAAAACTTACAAAGGTTTGAATACATTCATTCATAACTTTTGTACTCATAACCTATTTTTCCCAGGACATCTTAAATGTTTAATATAAATTCTCCTGTTCTAGAACTTTCACAGAGCATGATCTTCTGAGATGGCAGAGATATGCTATCATAAATACTAGTGTACATGCAAATAAGATGGAAATTTTGGGATATCCATAACTCTTAAATATTGTGAATTTCAGAAGGTTCCTGAATATGTATGCTGGAGTTTTTTCCCATCTGCATAATGAGGCAATGGTCACAATGGTATTATCTTACTGGGTTCATGTGAGCATAAAAGGAATTTGTATTATATCCCATTTCACTGCCTTTGAGGCACACAATTTCCTACTTATTTACATATCTAGAATCTAGCTGCATCTCAAAATTGATATAATCTCTTGTTCATTTGAGATAGCATTCTGCTATTCTTATGCCTGCACAATAAAATGTCCAAAATTTTAGCAGTAAACTTTGAAAATTGATTATTAGGTTTTGGAAGAGAATCCTGGAGGCAACCACCCTCGATTCCAAGAAATACATACATGGCTGTGCAGAGGAGAGAGACGCTGGGAGAG
Source organism: Orientallactaga sibirica (assembly GCA_036365145.1). Taxonomy (NCBI): domain Eukaryota; kingdom Metazoa; phylum Chordata; class Mammalia; order Rodentia; family Dipodidae; genus Orientallactaga; species Orientallactaga sibirica. Next base: position 2,922,006 of record JAEOAD010001604.1, read on the forward strand.
AACCAGTTGCGCTCTTCATAGTTTTGGGAACAGAATCCAAAAGCAGATTAGTTCTGCTTAATTGCCAGTCAGATTTAAGGTCTAGCATTGGTGAGTTTTTGTTCCTTTGTGAAGTGTCTTAGAACATACAGCATTACTAACGTCCTGTTAACACAAAAGATTGTGTGGAAAGCATTGATGACTTAGTCAAAAAGCAATTGAGAATCCATATTTGAAAAATCCCTGAAGGGCTATGAGATAGCTCAGTTTATCAAGCACTCTCTACACAAGCATGTGGATCCAAGTTCAAATCCTCAGAACCCATGTTAATGCTGGAAATAGCACATGTCCCTGTAATCCCAGCACTTGAGAGGTGGAGATAGGCAGTTCCCTGACGAAAGCTATCAGCTAGACTAGCCAGGAGTGAGTTCTGGGCTCAGTGAGAGATTCTGTCTCAAGAAATAAGGTCAAGATCAATAGAGAGGTACACCCAACATCAACCTCTGCCCTCCGCATGTATGTACAAACACAAGCATGAACACCTGCCTACACACATCCAGACATCTATACACATTCATGAACACATACACACCACATTCATGTGCAATAAAGAAAAAAGCTTACAATAATTTATTATTTTATATATTTATAATTTTATTTTAAAAATAAATTCATAATTTATATTTATAATTTTATTATTGTTAAATTTTATTATTATTATTATTATTAATTTAGTCACATAGTACCCTTATGTGACTAATAATTTTAAAGAGATTATTTAAGTACATAAAGGAAATTCTATGTGATAAAGAACCTTTGTGTTAGGATTTAATTGGAGGTCCTTACTTGGTTCTCTGCCATGGTTGACTGTGACCTTCAGCTGAAAACTGCAATAAACCCCACCTTCCTTAAATGACCTTTGGTCAGGTATTTTTGTCCAAGCAATGAGAACAGTAAGTAATACAGGTACAAAAGAACATATCTTTTAATTCTCATTATAACTCAGTGTCTGGCTTGGGGGGATTGGTCTAGTGATGTGGGGTGTTTGAGAAAGCCAGACTACACCACTTGACTTATTGGGGTTTCCAAACGTGTGGCTGTCTTTCCTTCCAGAAGAGGCCAGCTATGGTGCAAGGCAAGAGTAGGCAATTAACAACCCCAGAGCTTCTTTTGAAATTTATTTTGAAACTTACCCTAAAGACCATGGCTTCAAGCAATTTTTATAGGTCTATAACTTGGCCACTGGTGGGTAATGGATCCTTCTATAGTTTGAATACCATACAACCAAGGCCCATGTGTTTGAAGGCTTGGTCCCCAGCTCATAGCACTACTGGCAGATGGGAGCACCACTAGGAGGTGGAGCACGGTAGAAGGAAGTTGGGTCGCTGATATATGCTCATGAAGGAGATACTGGAATTCCAGCCACTTGTCTTCCTTTCTGGACACCATGAGGGGAATACATTTTCTTCCCGTTGTGCTCCCATGGTATACTGCCTTGACGCGGCCCAACTGACCATGGATAAAACCTCCAAAACTATGATTTTCTTGGGCAGTTTGTCACAGTGACAGAAAGGTGAACAAACACAGATAACACCTGTGGTGTGTGAGAGCTTGGTATACAGGGTAGATGTAACTGTAGAGCAAGCAGAGCTTCTTTATGGAGAGGGGGGCCTCAGAAGGGTTCCAGGCATGTGGTTAATTGGCAGATTATCAAACAATGGTCTTATGCAAGTGAATAAAAGTGTGGGTGCTCAGTAGGTTTCCAACAGTGGCTTTGAGAAGCAGAGACCATATACTTCCAAATGCCTCAGTAATCTGGAGGCACCCAACATGCAGCAAAGCTCAAAAGAAGTTACAGAGGAGCCACATCTTGGTTCCAATAAAGTTTCTGCAACGCTAGTAGGAAGGTATTTCAAAATAGGAATTACTGTGAATTTTAGAGAATGACATCATACTTCTTCCATCTCTGAATGTTACTAAACATCTTACTGACCCTGTGAAAGGGAGGCCTGGATGAAGGGCGGTGCTGCTGGGGAAGACTGAGGCTAGTGACCATAAGGTCAGGAGAGTCCTTAGTCTCTGAAGAGTGCCCTCCGTGAGCAAATGCACTTCAAATAAGAGCCAAATGATGGCTCTAAGAAGAGATCGGAACTGTCCTACGACTGGGTCCTTCTCATCTCAGTGTAGTACATGAACTTCAAAATGCACTTCAAATGTTGGAACAGTGGCTGAAATGGTGGCTCTCAGAAGAGATTGGAACTGTCTCATGACTGGATTGTTCTCATCTCAGTGCAGTATGTGAACTTCCTGGAATTTGGGAGAACATGAGCATTTTAAAAGAGTTTGGCAAATTACTAGGATTCTGAAAACCAGCTTTCAAGGATGCTGAGTAAGGGAGTGTGACATGTCATGGGTTGTGGGACGTGCTCACCTCAGGGACGGGAATAGGCGATGGCTTTAACATGGGTTGAGTGTTACTGTATGTCTGTGGGCACTCATCACCGAAGGCTCTTTCTTGGGTGATTCTTGATGTCAGACATATCATCTACTGTAGAACTTAAAAATATCACCCCACTGCTCTCCTTCCCCAGCAGAGTGGGCTCAGGGTACCAAGCTTGGTGATAAAATTAGCAGTACCCTGATCAAACCAGCTCTGTGTGGTATACAGACTCCTCAGTGAGACAGAGCAGAAGCCTGTGCCCTGGCTCTCATAGAAAGGCTGCCTTATGTTTTATTGAAATACTTTGTGGTGAAGAATTTCAAACACACATGTGGAGCAACAATTATCAACATTTTTCCAATCTTTTTCTACATTCATTCCCCTTTTCCCATTTTCCCCCACTGACTTCTTACCCTTGAGTTGTGGGGCTTTCCCACACAAACTTCAGGCATGGTGCTACTTCACCTGTAAATACCCTACTGTATTATCTTGTATTAGGGACTCTACAATAATGTAACTCTAAGACAATATTACCCTAAACAGGAATCTCAGCCTCTCATTAATGTTATCGAACATTTATTCGGCCCCTTCCTACTGTGTTTTCTCATTGGTTTGCTTGAATCATGAGCCAGGTGGAGCCCACCACTCACCCTTGGATATAAATTATGTGTCTTGCAATTCTTTTATTCATCTACAGTCCTCTCTCATTTGATTTAAATCACTGAATTGTTGGTGAAACAGTTCATTTTCCCCATAGAATCTAATATCCTTGTAATAAATTTCTTTTCTACTTAAGTCACCCAGAATGGACTTCAGTTGATTACAATGGACTTCAGTTGATTACAAGTAAGAATTGCTAACTGAAACACAAGCTTTTTCAGGTCTCTGCTTTCACAGAGGAGGAAACTGAGGTTCACAGGGGTTAAATAACTTGTGAAGTTTTCATAGCTGTGCCAGCTGGGACAGGAAGTCAAAGCTCCCTCCCTCAGTGTATATGCTGAAATCATCAGACTTCTAACTCTTCAGAATCCAGCATTCTAGTATTTCATGCTCTTCTCCACAATCTTAAATTCATCTCAGGGGCACCCCTCAGGGGTCTAGGACATCTGGGCTCTCCCTGCCAGCACTGGTGTCTGCTGTACTCAGCATCCCCCTGGAACCACTGTTCTTAAACAAGAAAAGAGGCTGATAAGTAGTGATTTTATTTTACCCCTTTACATTTCCTGCCAGAATTCAGGTGCAGAGATGGATAAAAATGAATGTTTCATGCACATGCCTTTATCCCAAATGCACCAGGTCAGTGATTCTGAGAATGCTGCCCAGACCAACAGTGGCATTACCTCAGAGCTTCCTAGAAGTCCCCTTAGCTCTATGGAGTCAAACTCTTGAGGTGGAGCCATGGGCTTTAGCAAGCCATCTCAATGATTCTGATGTCTACCCAAGTTTGAGACTCTGTAAATGTCCATAATTTTGGATTAACATAAAAGATCAAAACCACAGCACTCATCTACTTTTCCCGACCACTCCACGAACACTGCCCATCGAACACTGCATGTTCAATGTACTTTCTCAGCAGCTAGAAATCCTTCCTCTACCCATTGAGTTTGTCCATGAACCTTGTTGCTTAGGGAAGTGTTATTCCTTTTAGAGTAGTATTTGTTAGTGCTATGCTATAGCTAAAAGCCTTGGGTTTCAGGCAAATGCCTAAAAATGAGGCTCAAAATGACAGTTCACAGAGGGCAAGAGACTTGCTAAAGGAACTAGTAAGGCTTTCTGTCCCAGATCCTGGTTTTGTTCAACTCTTCAGGCTGATGGGGGAACTGGGAAGAGTTTGGAAATCTTAAAGAAGCAAAAAAGTTAGGGATATGACTGCTGGAGAAAGCTTAATGTTTTGCAAAATGTTTAAACTCATTAGCTTTTGTGCTGTTTTGTGATGCCCCATTTACCCTGCCTTATTACAAACCCACATAATCTTGCTGCTAAAATCTCAGTGATGGATTCTCACCACCTCAATGGGGATTAGTTAAAGCAGACACTGGACTCATCACGCCTGCTGGCTTCTGTCACATGCCTTCCTGCCGAGCAGCATCTGCCTGGTCTTCCCCAGGGTATCACTATAGGCAGCAGACTCAGACTTGGGGCAAACCCAGGTCATCTGGCCATCAGTAGCCTGCCCTCGGCATGTTCTTGGCTCTCAGCTCCAGCCATCTCCGCAGCCACATTGAAAGCCCTACTGAGAGACAAAGCAAACAAAACCTGCAGAACCATTCTTTGCAAGACACCATCTGTTTCTCCTCTCCTGTACTCAATTCTCCCTCTCTCCCTCTCTCTCAAGAATCATTAACACTTCCCTTCTCAACTAAGTCACAGATTTCTCCTCCTGAATTTTCCATCAGTGAAAACTAGCAACTCTTTCTATTATGTCAGACTGTAGAGATGTAATGTGTACATATTCTCCCTCCCTCTCTCTCTCTCTCACACACACACACACACATACATGCACATGCACACAGTGACATTTTGACTTCAAAAAGTTAATGAAATGTTCCATAGTAACTAAACCCACCACCACAGATTTTACATAGTAAAGAAATTGGACTTTGCTGGGAAAAGCCTAGCCCATAATGTTTGAACTTAACATTTAGAGTTTGTGTTGGGTGAGGTCTTATTAAGACATTACTCCCTTTCATTAAGTGAAAAGGAAGTACATCTCCAGCATTACAAAAACAAGCTGCTACTAAGCAAAGGCAGTTATCTGAGCCCAGACCCTCCTCCTTGGAGCCCGAAGAGGGAGGCTGGCGAGAAACCACAGTCTACAAAATGAGCGGGCAGCGATGCATGTGCCAAGGTGCCTGGCCTCAGAGAACAATGAAAGTTAAGTGTTTTATCCCCCACCTTTGCTGGGCGTCTCTATTTCTTTTAGGGCTGTCATGAGCTCTTAACATGATATAAGAAGGCGCCTGAGGATCATTTACTTCTCCTGGCATGGGAACATTGGGGGTTTATGTTCTCCATCAATCTTCCTTCTCTCCCAGCTCCTTCTCACCAGGCTCCAAGATGAAAAATGAGAATGCTCCAATCTCATGTATTAAACCATAACTAATTATGATTAGATCAGTTTTCACATTCTCCAGTCCGAATGTCAAAAGCAAAGGTCTTAATTCACTAGCTCCACTAGGTCTCAAGCTAGAGTGCAACGGAGGGTGCAAGTTTCCAGGGACAGGCTCACTTGGACTGGCTTAAAAGTTACATAAAAGAAAGAAAAAGTAGGCCACTGAAAGTATCAGACAACAATCTGCTTGTTGGAGTTGCCCCTTAAATACGTGAAATGCTGCTGATGTTCCCTAAACCTAAAGGTGTCTAGGAAGAATAAATGCTGTTTATTTGATATGAAACCTCATAAAAATCAGTGAGCATAAGAGAATAGAGCCACTAGTCAGCTTTCAATTACTCTAACAAGTATCTGAGATAACTAAGTTTAAAACAGAGGTGGCAGAAAGAATGTAAGAGCCAAAGGAAGAGTAGGACTCTTTACAATGTGCTCCTCCAGACACAAAATGGCCTGGATAACCATGACCTCACAGTGCCTGACACTACCTACACAAGACCATCATAATAGGAGTTCAAGATCATGACATCAAAATTAAAAGAGAGACTGATTGAGAGCGGGAGGGGATATGATGGAGAGTGGAGTTTCAAAGAGGAAAGTGGGGGGGGAGGGAGGGATGTACCATGGGATGTTGTCTACAATTAAGGAAGTTGTCAATAAAAAAAATAATTAAAAAAAAGAAGATTTGGGGAGATGGTTTAACAGTTAAAGGTGCTTACTTGCAAAACCTGACAGACCTGGTCTAATCCTCTAGTACCCATATCAAGCCAGATGCACAGAGTAGCTCATGCATCTGGAGTTGTTTGGCAATAGCAGAAGGCCTTGGCATGACCATTTCTCTCCCTCCCTCCCTCCCTCCCTCCCTCTCTTTCTCTTTTTTTATCCTTGCAAATAAATAATAAATAAAATAGTTTTTAAAAAAGCAGAGGACTGGACAGGTGCTTTGCAATAAAGACACTTATCTTTGTAGCCCAAGGACCCATGTTGGACTCTCCAGGTCCCATGTAAGCCAGACACACCAGGTGATGCAAGTGCACAAGGTCACACATGAGCACAATGTGGCACATGCATCTGGAGCTCAATTGCAGTGGCTGGAAGCCCTGGTGCACTTTTTTTTTTTCTATCTTTTTTTCCTCTCTCTGCCTTTTTCTCTCTCTCTCTTATAAAAAAGGACAGTCTGTTGGGCTTGCCTAAGGGAAAAAAAAAGAGAGAGAGAAAAGGGATAGGATAGTTGTGTGTGGTGGTGCTTGGGAGGCAGAGGTAGGAGGATCACTGAGAGTTTGAGGCCAGCCTGAGACTACATAGTGAATTACAGGTCAATCTGGGCTAGAGAAGACCTTACCTCAAAAAAGGAGGGGAGGGATAATAAGATTGCCTAGAGCACAAAGTGTTTGCTGCATAAACGTAAGTTCAATCCCCAGCACCCATTGAAAACCAGGCATGGTATTGTGCACCTATAATACCAGGTTGTGCCAATAGAGACAGGAACATCTCTGAGGCTCACTGGCTAGCTACTCTAGCCAAATAGGTGAGAATTAGGCTTTTAGAAAGACCCAATCTCAAAAAATAAGGCAGAGAGTCACTGAGGAAGACACTCAACATTAACCTTTGGACTTTTCATACATACATGTGCACACACCACACACACACATACATATGTAAAAAAAAAAAAGAGTTTATTTTGATTCATAGTTTTGCAGATTTTTGCTCATAGTCAATTGGCACATAGTTTGGAAGCCTTTGGTGAGGAAGGAGTATGGGTCAGCAGCTGCTCATATCAAGGGGGCGCTGAGAGGCAAGGAGGAAAAGAGCAGTGTTCCCCAATGACTTAAAACCTCCCACAAGGACCTATCTCTTCAAGTTTTCACAACTTCCCAAGCTTCATCAAGCTGAGACCAAAGCCCTTTGCATGATAAAATTCAGAGGATATTTCAGATAAACACTACGGAAGCCACCAAGTTTCATATGGAGAGAATTCCCACGAGCTGACCTGGGAGCAGTCCAAACTCACAAGTGAAGATGAAGAAGAAGCTCAGGTTGGCAGCATTCATGGCCACCCATCTCCCCACACAGCTGTGTCCAGGTGGCAGGTTTACCACTTTGCCATCCCAGGGCAGGTCAGGTAGTCATGGAGCAAAGGAAAAGACAAGCGTGAAATCCAGAAGTCCTGACTTACTCTTGTGTTTCGGTGCCAGTAAAAACATCTGAGACAATCTGAGCCTGTTTTATGCTAAGATTTTCCAAAAGGCATGGAATGTCTCAGTGAGAGCAGACACAGATACACTTTCTGTCTATAGAACCCTGAGTCAGACTGGGACACAGTCACAGCTGAAGCCACCGAATAAGGGAGGAGCAACAGTGCTGGAGATCACAGCTGACACTTAACTAAGGTGGCAGCGGGATCAGGCTCACAGAGGGCTGTTTTCTCATTGGTGAAATGGGGAAGGCAGCACCTCATGTGTGCAAGTCCTGTGAGAACTCATTCTGTTCCTAGCACGTAGACCTCAACAAATCTTAGATCATTAATGTTTGTTGTAGTTAACAGTGGCTGTGATATTGCAGAAAAATATTTACAGTGTATCAGGTTCCAGTTAAAGTTTCTACATAATTACTAAGTATTTGAAAACATGAAACAGAGACTTGGGAGATTGCTCAGAGAGTAATGTGCTTCCTGTACAAGCATGAGGACCTGAGTTCAGATCCTCAGAATCCAGGTAAAAGTAGTATGTGTGGGGCTGGGCAGATGGCTTAGCAGGTAAGTGACTTGGTATATGAGGGCCTGAGCGGTCTTCAGACTGCATATCATGTGCGTTCAATCCCCACCACCCATATAAAAAGCTGGGACTGGCCAAGCCACCCTTAACCCTAGTCCTGTGGGAGTAGAGACCAGAGAAACACTTGGGCTCACTAATCAGCCAGTTTGACTGAAAACAGCTCCAGGTTCAGACAGAGACTTTGTCTCAAGGAAATAAAGTGGAAGAGTGGTGGGGGAGAATACCCAAGTTCTCCTCTGGCATCTGCAGGTTCATGCACGAGCACACGCACACACAAACACACACCCCCCACACTCACACAGTATACACACATACACATGCCTCCTCCCCAAAATGCTGAGTGTGGTGGAATCTGTCTGTAAATCCAGCACTGGGAGGGCAGAGACAGGAGGATTGCTAGGGCTTGCTTATTAGCTAGCTTGTGTAGTCAAATTAGTGAACTCTGGGTTTGGTGAGAGACCCTTTCTCAAAAAGTAAGATGGGAGCAATTGAGGAAACATACCCAAACATTACCCTCTGCTTTCCACGCTCATGTGCACACATATGTTCATGGATCCCCATACATGTGTGCCTATACACATATGAATATGTATACATACATGCATATGCACCACCTACACATGCAAAAACATTAAAAACATGTAAGTAAGAAAACATTTTATATCATGTAGAAATGGAGGTGCCATAGCCTTTGAGGCTTGCCTCTTTAAAGGAAGCATCAAATCTGTATTTATCAGAGTGAGCTTTTCTTTTCCAGTGTTTTCTGAAAGATCTTCAAGTAAGAACTACATCCTGAGTTCTTGTCACTGGGAGATTGTGTCCCCTGGGGTGGCAAAGTCATGGCAGAAGCCCCTTCATGGCTGTTGGCAGTAGACAGAGGTGCCCAGGCAGTGCTGCAAGAGAGATGACTTAAAGCTGTGATGGACAATTGCTTCTTGTTCCTCAGGCCCATTGCAGGTCTGGGGGGCAATCCTTATAGTCATTTTCTGGGATGGCTTAGTGTTGCTTCCTCAGACCATTGGGCAGGGACAGATCACATCCAGAGATTCTCCCTGCAGGTGACAATGCCACATCTGTTCACCTTTTATTGGCTTAAGCTAGACACTTGGCCATGACTAATATTAAGAGAGAAAAGAGTTTAGGGCTGGAGAGATGGCTTAGTAGTTAAGGTGCTTTTCTGCGAAGCCTAAGGACCCAGGTTCAATTCCCCAGGTCCCATGTAAGCCAGATGCACAAGGTTGCATATGTTCCTGGAGTTCATTTGCAGTGGCTAGAAGCCCTGACAAGTCCATCCTCTCTGTCTCAAATAAATAAATAAATAAATAAATAAATAAATAAATAAATAAATATAAAAATTATAAAAAGAGGGTTAAGAGTTTAAATTTCAAGGAGAGGAGAATGACAATACTATACATAGAATTTGTTCCTCCAATTTCATGTGTTGAAAACTTAATCCCCAAATTCATGTGCTGATGATATTTGGAGATGGAGTCATGGGGGGTGAGTAATTTGATTTAAACAAGGGTGTTGGGATTGGCCTCCATGCTGGGATTGGTGGCTTCATCTGAAGAGAAAGAGAGACCCGAGAGGCTGCATGACCATGTCAGAAGAGATGCCATCCATCATGTGAGCACAAGGTGCCCAGCAGATGCTGAGTGGAAGGCAGCTCTGAAATCTTTCATTTTTGAAGCTACAGAACTATGAGACAAACCAACCCCTATTCTTCATAAATTACCTGGCCTCAAACAGATTTGATGCTTCCTTTAAAGAGGCAAGCCTCAAACAATAGAAAACAGACAAAAGCAGTAATAGTACTATCAAAATACCTCTTGTCCTTCTGGAAATGCAAAAGCTAAGAGCTCTAACTCCTCCAGCCTGAGTGAAGTGTCAGCATCCAGGTGCCTTAGCCCCCTGCAGAGCTAGTCCTGCACACTGCTTAGTTTACGTCACTCCTCTCATCTCTTGGACATTGTGTACTCATCACCATGAGACCCAGTGGACCTTTATTAGGAACAGATAGTGAAATAAAAGCCTTAATTAAACACAATTTGCTTGTTTCTGCTTCTACTGAGTTTTTGGCATGGCTTGATTAGAAACTTGGAATTTTGTAATCTTAAGGAGTTATACAGATGGCCTCAAAACTTTTATAACAAGGCCATTCACAAACCTCACTGTCCCTTAACATATGGGAGAAGCAACTGCTCCCTTGATGTGGGCCTGTGAGGAAATACTTATCAGATTTTTTTTTCTTTTCTCATTAGGATTCTACTTAAAATTTTACTAAGCAGCAGCCATGTGACAATGAGTTAAGATTTTTTTCCAGCAGGACTTTTTGGAACTTTGATTTCAAAGGATATATGTTTCTCTAATTTTTTTTTTTGTTGTTCTTGTTTTTTTGAGGTAAGGTCTCACTCCAGCTCAGGCTGACCTGGAATTCATTATGTAGTCTTAGGCTGGCCTCAAACTCACAGTAATTCTCCTACCTCAGCCTCCCAAGTATTGGGATTAAAGGCGTGCACCACCATGCCCAGCTTCTCCAATTTTGTTATTATCCTTTTTCTATCATAATATAATTTATATTACAACATAACATATATAATACATAACATAATTGAATTGGATGCAAATAGCTATTAACTAATAAAATAATAGTTTATTATCCAGATATAATTTTCTTTGTAATCTTAACAACTTGAGACTTTTAATGGAATTTGAAATAATAGACTTGTGAGTACCTAAAATAAATACCACAAAATATATTTACTATTCACTTTCTTATCATTATAATAAATTCCATGTGGTATCTTTGGAACATACTGCTCTCAGGGTTAGAATCAAGTTATTACCTCACAACATAGCAACACAAAAAACAGACAAAAAGTATACAGTGAATAAAGCAAAGGGTCTGGAAAGTAGAGGATTCTAAAAGTCTGGAGCTATCTTGTGAAGGAAGAGTCACTCAGTCTATCTTGAAGTATCTGAAGGGTAGCACACAGATGAAAATATACATCTATGTGTCTCTTGGTGGGTGGGCACATTCTGGAAAAGCATCAAGAGCAGATGTCATTATAGTGGGAATGTCACAGAGGATACTTAAACTGGGATGACTATGATGTCATATGGTGATAAAATGTAATGAGACCACCATGTTTCACATGGGACACCATTTTGACTGAAAAGTCATGATGGGACACATGGCTATCATTCACAATGAGCTTGTCAGGCCACAGTTATATCCCAGATTTTAAAAATGTCACCTAAATGGGGTGTGGTAGTGCATTCCGTTAATTCCAGCACCCAGGAGGCTGAGGTAGGAGGATCACCATAAGTTTGAGGCTGGCCTGGGACTAAAGTAAGTTCTAGGTCATGCCAGGCTAAAGTGAGACTCTTCCTTGAAAAAAAATAAAGTTAATAAAAATGTTATCACCTATAGAAGCAGCAAAAAAGTTTAAGATGTGCAGGAAGGAATTTGGTACAAGAATTCAAAGGAGAAAAATGTGACACTATGCTGAAAGATATCTAAGAAAACCCAAATAAACTCAATATTTTTAAAATTATTTATTTATTTATTACAGAGAGAAACAGAGAGACTGAGAATGGGTGCACCAGGGCCTCTAGCCACTGCAAATGAATACCAGACACATGCACCATCATGTGCATCTGATTTACGTCGGTTCTGGGGAGTCAAACCTACATCCTTAGGCTTTGCAGGCAAGTGCCTTAACCACTAAGCCATCTCTCCAGCCCTAAACTCAATACTTTTAACAGCAAAACGTCTAATACACAATGAAGAGAAATTAATGGTATATATTATACACACAGATGAGAAGATCCAAGATCATACAGAGTAAGCCAGTTTTCCTCCAATTATCCTGTCAGTTCAGAGAAAGTTGATTCTAATACTGTACATAGAAAAGCCAAACGCCAAAAATAAGCCAAGGTATTCAGTTGGAGGAAAGTGAGGGAGGATATTGCATGGCCTGTATCCAGGCCTACTGAGAGGTTTAATAAAATAAGTCAACAGAACACTGCTGCAAATGTGAGAGAGCATGCCAACAAAGGCAGAAGATAGAACCTAGAAACAGATCCATGCAGGGAAACAAGCTTTACATGTAGCAAGCAGCCCTAAAGATTGCAGGGGAAGGATGAGCTGGGTACATCTAATCAGAATCAATTGGTTATCCTTATGGAAAATAAAAAGGACTCACCTCACTATCACACACATCACATAACGTCCATGTAACCTGGAAAGACTAAAGTGGAAAGAAGAACTTTGAAACTTAGGAGATGATGCAAGAGATTTCCTTTCTATATAACATACTATAGGCCAAGTTGTAAAGGAAGAGGTGGAAAACTTAGGTCACAGCCAGTCATGGTGGCACATGCCTTTAATCCCAGCACTCAGGAGGCAGACATAGGAGCATTGCTATGAGTTCAAGGCCGTTTTGAGACTACATAGTGAACTCCAGGTCATCCTGGCTACAATGAGACTCTACCTCGAAAAGCCAAAAAAAAAAAAAAAAAAAACCAACTCTCAGAGTACACTAAATGTAATGTTTATTGAGAGTCTAATTAAAGTTAAAAACATAAAGAGATCTAATGAACAGAAAGATGATTTATATACCATAATACCCACATGATGCATATGTATGCATGTATGTATGTACATGTGCATATTACACTTATGATATGCATGCATACATATATTTGTATGTGCATATATTTTCAAATGAAAAGAAAATAGTAAACAATTAAAACAGGAAAAGAAGTGAAAGACAGGGATATACACTTCACAAAACAGGAAACCACATGTGCCACCTTGTGCATCTGGCTTATATGGGCACTACGAAATCAAACCTGGGTCCTTAGGCTTTGTAGGCTAGTGCCTTAACTGCTAAGCCATCTCTTCAGCCCCCCTTTCTTTTAATAGCAGGACTCTAGAAGTGATCAAGAGGAGGGAAGAAAATTCACCTGATGTTATTATGTGAGGGCATAGTGTACAGCAAAATAACTGAATGCAAGCTCTTGTATCTACCAAAATAAATGCTTAAAAAGATGGTGTTGATGATGATGTTGATATGTATACATATAAAGCATGTCTACGTGATATTATGTAAAATATCTACCTGTCTTCTGAAAACACATACAATATGATTCCATTTATATTCCAGAACATACACACAAAAACATGATGTTCTGTTTAGTCACATATAACAAAACCTACAAGGAACAACAGAAGAGAGATTTATGCCTGAAGTAGGAGAGTGGTCTCCTCTTGGACAGGGATTGTCTCAAGAGGGGACAACAGAGACTTTAGAAGAATTGGTATTACTTTGGTGGTTCTTAAGTTTCACAGGAGAATATATACATTTTCAATTTATCATTCAATGTTTATATAGAACACATTATTGTCTTAACAAATGAATAAAATATGCAGAATTGTCATTGATAATTTCTAGTGATTTCTTTGTAGAAGAATGTAACAAGTTTGTTGAGTATCAGTAGTTGTAAGGATATGTGAATAAGATATCAGGTTTCCTGTGGCTCTCTAGGTCTCTCCAAAGTGAATGAACTATTCCCATAGAGGGCTGGGTTGAGACCATCACTTCTGAGCTTATAAAAATGAAATAAAAAAACAACAACAGTCTCCTGTCTCTTTAAAAACTTGTTTCATTAGTAAAGTCCTTTAAAAATGCACACTCATTGGCATGGCACTTAGAAGTCATTCAATAAATATTTGCTCAAAGTGAGCAAATGGATGGAAATAAGCAGACTTTTCTCCATGTTAGTTGTTTTTTGCACTTGCTCTCAGTTGCCACCCACCCAGGTCTGCCATGGTTCCACTGCAAAATCCTCCTACCTATGTGCTGAGTTTTCTTCAGTCACTGGGTGCCCAGGCAGCTGGAATGGAAGTTCCCTCTTCCCTGTTGACTCAGGGTCTAGCCAGTGTCTGCTGACTTGATTTGGTCCAGTGTGCTTGGGGTAAACTTAGCCTTGGGACATGACATCAGGCTGTGACACCCTCTGTCTGTTTCCCTTCTTGGCCACCTGGGGTTGCCTGGATTAGTGATTAGAAGGCAACATTTCTATCAAGGGTCCTGGAAGCAGGCTGGGATCCCTGACGCTGATGGGCCTTCAGTCCTGGCCTTCTGCCTGTGGAATGCTGGCCTAAGAGGATGTGTACTGGGCCTGTGCTTCCATTCTAAGGCAGCCCTGAAGAGCCATGTGCATAGCAAAACAAAAGTACTCTACATAGATAAACAGAAGGGAAACAGTTAAAAACATTAACAGGGGTTTTATAGTGACCTCTTAGTTCTTGCGAGGCTAATAGCTTTACTAAGCCCTGAAATAGCACTAACATGAAAAAATAGCAATGAAAAACTAATGCTAGCAACACTTCTATTTCCTCACAGAGTCAGGCACTGTTCTGAGCACTTTCACCGTAATTTTACATTTAATTCCTGGCTGTGAGCTCACAGCCATTTCCACATCACAGCCAAGGAAACTGAGGTAGAGCTATTTTTGGCTAGCTTGCATGAGTCAGCTATAGCACCAGTGATTTAAATGACAGGCCACATAGCCGTGGAGGCCAGGAGGTATGTTTTTTATTTATTTATTTTTGAACAATGTCTTTCTACGTACCCCAGGCTGGCCTCAAACTTGAGATCCTCCTGCTCCAGCTTCTGAAATGATGGGATTACAGGTATGTGCCGCCACACCCCTCTGAGGCCAGGTCCTTGATCTTGGTAGTCTTTCAACTCTTAAAGAGTCTTCAGGTATGTTTAGTTGCTTGTAATCATGTCCTGGCTAATTCAATAAATACTTCCCATTGAGAAAGCTGCAAGTTAGTCTGTCCTTTATCTGTGTTTTGGCTTTCTTCAGTTTTACTTACAATGGTAAGCAAGAAGAAGGGAAAATGAAAAAAGAGGAAGAGAGACTATATTAATATATTTATTATAATATATTACTTTATTTCTTCTATTTTATTATGTTCCTGTCAATCTCTTATTGTGCCTATTTCATATTAAACTTTACTTAAGGAATATATGTGTAAAAACATAGTATCTGTATGCTTGGTGTTGCAGTCAGCTTTATGTTGCTGGAATGAACTTCCAAACCAGGCACAAGTTATGGGAGGAAGGGATTTATTGAAGCTTACAGATCTGGGGAAGTTTCCATAATTGCAGAAGAAGCTAGCCCCTTTTCACAAGTCCACAAAGACAGAGATACCACCACCACACCACAAGCAAGCACACTCCAGGAACCCCAGGCAGAACTCAGGCACTTTGTGTATCTTAGATTGGAACTCAACCCTCCCCCTCCCCCCCAGTAACACATACCTTATGGCTAGACCCCAGGATCTGCCCACCACCTTTTTTGCTCCAATGTCCTTTCCTCTGAAAAAAAAATGACTATATTCATTTCATTACTTTTCTCTTTACTATGATAAGCGACCTGATAGATGCAACTTCAGAGAGGCGAATGGTTTAGAGAGTACAGACCATCACTGTAATAGAAGCACGGTGGCTGGAACAGCTTGGTCCATAGTGATGGGAGTTTGCACACTCCAACCATGGTGGGATAGGAGACATGCAGCAGAGAGCTTGGACCAGAAGTAGGCCAGGCAATATTCCTCAAAAGCCCATCTTTATGTGAGCCATCTTCACTAGCCATGCCTCCCACCCCACAGGTCCACACCTCCCCAAAAAGTACCACCAGCTAGAAACCACTTGTTCAAACATGTAAGTCCATATGGGACATGTTGCATTCAAGCCATAACAGACTCTGAAGTGCAAAACTCTCCCCAAACTTGAGTTCTTTACATACTGGTTCAGAAAAAGTCTAAGTATTAAAAAAAAAAAACGAATAAATCCTCTTTGAGGAGCTGGAGATTGCTCAGTGGCTTGCTTGCAAAGCCTAACAGCCTGGCTTTTATTCCCCAGTACCTATATAAAGCCAGATTCACAAAGTGGTACATGCATCTGGAGGTTCTCTGCAGCAGCAAGAGGCCCTTGTATGCCCATTCTCCTCTCTTTCTCCTCATGCAAATCAATAAATATATATATTAAAAAAACTCCTTGAAAAGTGAAAAAAAATGTCCTACTGATGACCTTGTCTACCCATGTCCAACATCTAGACCGGGGATTGGAAAAGTATTTCCCATGGGCCAAACATGGCCTCCCTTCTGTTTATGTACGTAATTTTCTTGGTGTGCAGTCATGCCCCATGGTTCACATAAAGCTCTCCTTGCTTTTGTGCTACCACAGTTGAGTAGCTGCAGTAGAGAGGCTCTATGGCTTGCAGAGTCTAAAATGTTTAGTTTCTCCTCCTTTACAGAAAAACGTTTGCTAACCCCTGACCTAATTGCACGGAAAAGCAATCATCCGTGTAGTAGGATCCAAAGAGAATGACGTACAGCTCCCATGTCGTCCTTACCTTGCTGGTGTAATGAGCACATTTCCTCCATTAGGGACTGATCATGCTTGTGGCTTCCTGTCCAGGAAATGTCATGTTAAAGTGTAATTTTCCCCCTGCAATGGTTGAGCATGAGTTTCCCAACTCTAAATGCATTACTTCCTTTATGAAAGCCAATATAATTGATGAAAAGCGTATTCTCTGCTGTACTATGTCGTTAATACAAAGGATACCTGAGATGAACTTAATAAGAGAAGAGGTGGTTTGGGCTCATGCTTAAAAAGGTTCCAGTCCATGATCAGTTGACCCCCATGATTTCTGGGCTTGTAATGGGGTTAGCTCATCACAGCAGGGAGCATGAGCGGAGGAAACAGCTCACCTCATGCTAAGACAGGAGAGAGAGGAAGAGAACAAAGTCCCACCGTCCACTGTGGGCACATCCCCAGTGACCTCAGACACCCCACTAGGTCTCATAGCTTGATGTTTCCTTACCTCTAGGGAGACCAAGCTAGGAAGCACCAATGTCCCCCTGGTGGACACTCCAGACCCACTCTTAGCAGGAGCTCTAAGCAGCTGCATGTTAGCTTGCAGCAGTCATTTGAGTTCATTCCTGCTTGCTGGAATTCACTCCATTTGATTGAACGTAAGTAAGTATAACTGGGAACGGAGAAAAGAAATTGCACTTATTCTTCCAGAGGTAGATGTTATTATTCCTGTTCTTCAGAGGATAGGGACGGGCTCTGAGAGGTCAAGCAGAACGCGCCCAAAGCAGGGGTGGAAGAAGCCCCCAATTCTTGCATGTAGAAAGGATCTAACAAGACCCGAGGACAAGACCCTGGTTAAACATCAGCATTGTTTCCAGGTGATTTTGAATATTTAAAAAATTTTAAAGTATGCTCAGAGAACGTGGCTGAGAAGATTGGTTCAATGGATAAAGTGCTTGCTGTGCAATCCTGAATAACTAAATTCAGATCCCCCAAACCTACATAGAGCTAGGTGCTGTAGTACTGACTTTCCTAATTCCAGCTCCTAGGGCAAGAAACAGACAGGAGAATTACCAGGATACTCACAGACCAGTTAGTCTGGTGAACAACAAAATAAGAGACCCTGCTTTCAAATGAGGTTGTCTTGGGCTGGAGAGATGGCTTAGTGGTTAAGGCACCTGCCTCCTAAGCCTAAGAACACTAGTTCCAATCTCCAGGTCCCACGTTTAGCCAGATGAAAAGTGACTCAAGGGCGCAATGCAAAGTGACAAGGGGGCGCACACATCTGGATCTCTATCTGTCTTCCTCTCCTCTCCCCCTCTCTCTGTCTCTCTCCAAAAAAAAAAAAAAATGAGGTTGTCTTCTGACCTCCACTGTGCCTTGCCTGCATGCATATACATGAACACACACACAGAAATACACACAATGTCATGTACACACACATACACACACACATACCAAAAAGGAAAAAAAAAAGTTTTGATAACTACAGTTGGATAACCCCTTCTGTAGAGTGACCATATACTGAGTGACCATGAGTGGAAACGTGCCCATGGTTGAAACATACTTCACTTTGTGGCACTCTTGGCACTAGGTCTGACCCTGGGGTGTCAGAATTACAGAGATGGGGCACCAGTGTGGGGGACAGGCAAGCAAGCTGTCATCTTCCTCTTGAGGTTATGGAGAGAGTTACACTAATCACTTATTTCAGTATAAAGTAAATGACACATAAGTTAAAGACTGACTGGAGCTATCACTCAATGATACAGTACTTACCCTCTCTGGGCCCCTGAATCCAATGCCCAGTTCAGCAAAATAGTAAGATTCAGGCTGGAGAGATGGCTTAGCAGTTACGCGCTTGCCTATGAAGCCTAAGGAACCCAGTTTGAGGCTCAATTCCTCAGGACCCACCTAAGCCAGATGCACAGGGTGGCACATACATCTGGAGTTCATTTGCAGAGGCTGGAGGCCCTGTTGCGCCCATTCTCTCTCTCTCTCTCTCTCTTTCTCTCTCTGCCTCTTTCTCTCTCTATCTGTTGCTAGTAAAGAAATTTAAAAAAATAGTAAGATTCAGAAAGAAGATTATAAGTTTTATGGGTACAGGTAGAAAAAGTGGGGAGAAAACAACAGCCAATGACTCTGCTCCATTTTCCTACTTTTTTGGAGTGTGTGCACAAGCATGTGTAGTATATGTGGTGTAAGTTTGTGTGTGGTGTATGCACTCGTGGGCATGTTTGAGTATTGGTGCACACATCCTATGTGCACACATGAAAACAGGAGGACATTATTTGTCCCCCATCATTCTTCCACCTTGTTTCCCCCTGAGGCAGAGTCTCACTGAACCTGGAACTTGCCATTTTTCCAGTTAGACTGGGAGTCCCAGAGATCCTCTGGTCTCCATCTCCCTCAGCCCTGGGATTATAGGCAGGACTGGCCACACCTAGCTTTTCATATCACTGCTGGGCATTGAGCTCTGGTGTGCACACAGAGTGCTCTTACCCATGGACCCTTCTCCTCAGCCTTCATTTCTCCTTCTGCCTCATCTTCTCAACTCAATGACAGCAGACAAGACCTGCCATGGATGGGAAAGGATGAACAGGAGAATTTCATGTCAAATACCAGCATCAAAAACAAACCTCAGAGAGTCCCATGGCTTCTTTCTACCCTCCAAACATGATGCTGCGCTCCTCCCAAATACAGTTCCATCTCTTTCTTCCATGTATACATCTTCAACTAGTGAATGACACTTTGTTTTTCCTAAGGACAGCTTTGAGTGGATGAGCTGACTCTTCCTGGATGGGAGGGAAAGGAAGAGCACTGCCCTTCTGTCCTTTCGTTTAGCAAAAGGCCTTGTCCGGACACTGCACGTACCTGTCAGTCCCGCTGTCCCATCTCCAGTCAATGGACAGTCACACGGGGAGATTCCTAAACCTCTTCTACTGGGCTTGCAATCCCTTGAGTTTTGCCTTAGTCCATGGGCCTTCTCATTCTAGAAAGAAAGCCCTTGTGTGATACAATAAGCCTTTGATCTGGGACAAAAGTTGGCAAACTTCTGGTAAATGGCCAAAGAGTAAATATTTCAGTGTTAGGGCCATATGGTCTCTGTTGGAGCTACTCAGTGCTATCCTTGGATCAAGAAAGTAGCCATACGTGATATGTAAACACAGTAGAATTCCAAGCAAGCTTCCTGCAAGGGCACTGAACTTTGAATTTTATAGAGTTGTCTGTGTTCCAAAATCTCCTTCCCTTTCCCCTCATCGTTTAAAAATCTTAAACCTCTTCATTGTAGGTTATCAAATACACTGGTGTGTGCAGGCACACATGTGTGTGGACACACACACACACACACACACACAGGCTCAATGGGTATGAGTGCTTGCCAAAGTGTGAGGGTCTGGTAGAACCTAGAACTGCGAGAGTTAGATTCCTCATGACCCGTGTAAATAGCTGGGCATGTCACCGTTCTGCAGGGAGTGTAGAGCAGAGAATGCTGGGCCCCTCAAAAACTGCATCTCTGCATTTTGAAAGAGGCTCAGTCCCAAGGAAATACCCAGAAGAACCACAGAGGAAGAAGACACCATTTCCTCTGGCCTCCATGCACCTGGGAGCACATTTGCACATACATGTGTAGTCATACACACCACCACACATGCTACACATGCAAAACCAGTTGGGTTCAAGCTATGGTTTCCACTGGCTGACCCCTGAGCTAGGAGACTAAGCCATGGAATGTTCTGGGGAAAGGACTTTGGGCAGGGTTAGGGTGTCCTGTGTCAGGATGCCAATGAGAACAGAAGCAAATGCAAAGCTTTCAAGGTCAGAACGATTCCCCAGCCACAGTGTGGCAGGCATTCTGACTGTGGGGAAGGAATAACTTTGCTACTGGGGTCTTGTTCAGAAAGTCCTTCCTATGCCTATATCTTGGAGTGGAGTGTTCTACCTATTTTTTTTCCTCTAGTCATTTTAGAGTTTCAGGCATTATATTGAAATCCTTGATTCATTTGGAGTTGATTTTTTTTATAAGATGAGAGAAGACAGTCCAAGTTCATTCTTCTACATTCTACTACATGAGGCTATCCAGTTTTTCCAGTACCATTTGTTGAAAATACTGACTTACTCCAGCGAGCATTTTTGGTCCCTTTGTCAAAGATCAGGTAACTGTAGTTGGAGGAAATTATACCTGAACTTCTATTCTAATCCCTTGATCTATGTGTCTACTTTTATGCAAGTATCAAGGTGGTTTTATTACTATGGCTTGATAGTATGTCATAAAATCAGATATGGTGATGCCATCAGAGATATTCCTTTTGCTGAGGATACTTTTGGCTATCCCAGGCTTTTGTGCTTCCATGTGGATTTCAATACTATTTTTTATGATTCTGTAAAGAATGCTGCAGTACTTTTGATTGGAATTGCATTGAATCTGTATGGAATTGCTTTTGGTAGGATGGACATTTTAACAATATTAATTCTTCTGGATCATGAGCATGGGAGGTCTTTCTACCTTTTTATGTTTTCTTCCATTTCTTTCTTCAGAGTTCTTATGTTTTCAATGTATAATCTTTTACTTCCTTGATTAGGGATATTCCAAGACATTTAATTTTTTTGGTGGCCTTTGTAAACAGGACTGCTTTGCCGATTTCCTTCCCTACATATTTGCCATTGGTATATGCAAAATCTACTGATTTTGTGTGTTCATTTTATATCCTGCTACTTTGCTGAAAGAGTTTATTACTTTCAGAAGTTTTTTTAGTGGGGTCTTTCAGATCAATTATATAAAGAATTATTTCATCTGCAAATAGGGCTAGTTTGACTTCTTCCTTTCCAATTTGTATCCCTTTTATTTCTTTCTCTTACCTTATTGCTCGAGCAAAGACTTAAAGTGCTATGTTTAAAAGTAGTGGTCAGAGTGGGCATCCCTGTCTTGTTGCTGACCTTAGCGGGAAAACTTCCAGTCTTTCCCCATTTAGAATGATATGGGTTTTAGGTCTGGTACATGTAGCCCTTATTTTGTTGACATATGGACCCTTCATCTCTAGTCTCTGCAGTATTTTAATCATGAAAGGATGTTGTATTTTATCAAAGGTCTTTTCTGCATCAATTGAAATGATCGTGTGATTCCTGTCTTTAAGACTGTTTATGTGATGGAATATGTTTACCAATTTCCTATGTTGACCATCCCTGCATCCCTGGGATGAACCCTAGTTGATCAAGGTGGATTATGCTTTTGATGTGTTCTGGTATTTGGTTGTGAGGATTTTGTTTAGGATTTTTGTATCTAAGTTCATCAGGGATATAGATGTATAATTTTCTTTTCTTGTTGGGTCTCCATGTGGTTTAGTATTAGTGTGATACTGGCTTCATAGAAGGACTCAGGGAGCATTCCCTCCTTTTTAATTGTGTAGAGAATAACTTGAGAAAGAATGGTTTCAGATCTTCAATAAAGGTTTGGTAAAATTCAGCAGTGAAACCATCTGGGCCTAGATGTTTTTTGTTGAGAAGTTTTAAACTACTTTTTCAATCTTGTTTGATGTTATAGCTTTATTCAAGTAATTGAACTTTTCTGGGTTTAATTTTTTTAGGTGGTAAGAGTTAAGAAAATGATCCATTTCTTCCAGATTTTCTAGTTTTGTCAAATGCAGATTTTTGAAATGTGTCCTGATGATAATACCAATTTTATTGGTATCTGTTATACCATCTCCATTTTCATTTCTAATCTCATTGAGTTTTTTGTTTTGATCAATTTGGCCAGGGATTTATCAATCTTTTCTATTGTTTTTTTTTTTGAAGAACAAACTCTTCTTCAATTTCTTAAATTGTTTTCTTAATTTCAAATTTATTGATTTTTTTGCTCTTATTTTGATTATTTCTTTCAATCTAGTACTTTTGGATTTGGATTGTTAATGTTTTTCCATTGTTTCAGTCAGATAGTTAAGTCATATATTGAGCTCTCTCACACTTTGTAATATAGGTATTTAGTGCTATAAACTTCTCTCTTAGGACCTCCTTCATTTGTGTCCCATGAATTTTTGTGTGCTGTGTTTCCACTATAATTCAGTTCTAGAAATTTATGGATTTCCCATATGATTTCTGCAATGACCCTTTCATTGTTTAATAGCAAGTTATTCAGTCTCTAGAAGTTGGTATATTTTTTATTTCTCTTGTTGATTCCTAATTTTATTTCACCTTGGTCAGCTATAATGCAAGAAGTTATGACAATTTTCTTACATTTATGCAAATGTTTTTATGCCCTAATATATGATATATTCTAGAGAAGGTTCCATTCTACAGAAGGCTCAGAAGAATGTCTGGAGGAAGGGAGGAAGCTTTTCTGGGCTTGGATGCCCAGAGTTGCCCTCTCTTTGGCTTTTGATGTGTGATCAGCCCCAGAACCCTGAGGGCCATAGTGCTGATGCGGTTGGAAATGGTGTAGTGTGCTCTGCTCAGGAATTCAGCTCTAGTGTGGCTGCTCCCATTCATAGCACTTTCAGGAGCTGGTTCACACAGTGGAAGGGTAAGGAGTCCTCCTGGGCATAAGTGCCCAGTCATAACCACCTGCTACCTGTCCTTGGCTGTTTAATCAGTCCAGGGACCTTGTGGGCTGCAACGCTGGCACTGCCTGACCAGGCTGCAAGGGTGTTTTGAGCTGCAGGTAGGGAGGGAACATTGCTCTAGAAAGGCAGCTCTCGACTCCCAAGTCAACACTTTCAGGACCAGGTACATGCAGGGAGGGGAAAGGACCCTCCCTGTGCATGAGCACCCAGCCTTACCCACAGACTATCTAGCCTTTGGTGCATAATCAACTCTAGTTCTTCCCAGCCACTGAAAATCATGGACCAGCACAAACATGGGAGACTCAGACTGTCCCTCATAGCCCTGAGCCAAACAGCACCTGCTCAAGTCACTAAAATCATTTTCTTTCAACAGTTTAATGAGAGAGCCAGCCTATTTGAATAAAACCTGGGCTGTGCATTGGCCACATGTAGATATTCTGAAGGACTCAACGGAAACTTCTCTTTGTGCCTGGTCTATTGTAGACCTGTGCAAAACCCAGAAGGAATTCAATTGGAAACCCTGAACCTTCTTATCCTCCCCAACAAATAGCCCTACATTTTTATGAATTTAAGACAAATAGTTCCTTTTTGTCTTGTGTGTGTGTATGTGTGTGTGTGTGTGTGTGTGTGTGTGTGCATGTATAGTCCTATTTGTACATGTGTAATGTGTGTATGTATGTTCATAAGTGTATGTGGAGAAGCACATGTAAAATCCAGAGGTTCATGTCAGGTGTCTTCCTTAACTGTTCTCACCTTACTTTTTTTTGTTTGTTTGTTTGTTTTTCGAGGTAGGGTCTCACTCTGGCCCAGGCTGACCTGGAATTAACTATGTAGTCTCAGGGTGGCCTTGAACTCTTGGCGATCCTCCTACCTTTGCCTCCCGAGTGCTGGGATTAAAGGCGTGTGCCACCACGCCCGGTCCACATCACCTTGCTTTTTAAGACAGGATCTTGCGCTGAACCTAGAGTTAACCCAAACAGCTACACAAGCTATCCAGCATGTCAGGGAGTCCCTGTCTCTGTCTCCCAACTTCTGGGATCATAGGCTTGAGCTGGGTTCTGGGATCCACAGCACTTTCAGCCTGCACTTTAAAGATAACCATCTCCCCATCCTTGACCAATAGTTCATTTGTTAAATTAATTTTTTTAAAAACGTTGTACTCTTATATCCCTGCTCCTCCTTGCCCCACTAAGGGCCCTCCTCAGTGGGGTTATTGGTATTCACTGTGGGGTCCTGGAGGCCTCAGTCATTCTCTGTTTGTGTGTGGGGGGGAGCGTCATTACCACCCATCCTGTGACTCTTACGATCTTTCTGCTCCTTCTTCTGCAGCGTTCTGTGAGCCTTGACAGGCATGTTAGAAATCTGATTTAGTATTGAGTTATCTGTAGCCTCTGGATATCTGTTGTGACGAGGTTTGAGTGACCACAGTGTCTGTCACCATCACCCTGGGAATAGTTTCCAGCGTAGCTGTGTCAGCAGCACTCGTGTCACTGCTTCCTCTGCAATGATGCCTGGGGTGATGTTGTGGAGATGACCCGTCTCCTGGTAGGCAGTCAGTTCTTTCTTCTTGATGGACTGATGGATCCTGGATCTCCCTAGTATTCTCCATCATCTGTAAAATAAAACAGATTCTCAAACCAAGAGTGAGAGCAGCTTGGATTAAAGGGGATAAGCATAGTTATTTGAGGGACTTTTTGATGTATGTGCCTATTCTTCTTAGCAAAAGCAGTGGACGCTCTCTCTCTGCAGTCTGTGAATTTCCAACCCATGGGGTTCTGACTTGTTTCCTAGAACCAGATATGGGTTCTTTCCCACTAAGTGGACCTCATGTCCAATCTGAGAACAGCTGGTTACCCTCATAGGCTATGTGCCACTATTGCACAGGTGTGTACCTTTTGCCTGACTGGCTGATAACTTGCAGGATCACCTGCTTATTCATACTTGTGGTGGTTTGATTCAGGTGTTCCCCATAAACTTAGGTGTTCTGAATGCTAGGACCCTAGCTGATGGTAATTTGGGAATTAAAGCCTCCTGGAGGCGGTGTATTGTTGTGGGCGGGCTTATGGATATTACAGCCAGCTTCCTCTTGCCAGTGTTTGGCACACTCTCCTGCTGCTGTAGTCCACCTGATACTAGTGACGAGGTGATGTCCACCCTCCGCACATGCCATTGTTTTCCCCTGCCATCGTGGAGCTTCCTCTTGAGTCTGTAAGCCCCCTTTTCCCCACAAGCTACTCTTGGTCAGGCGTTTTCTGCCAGCAATGTGAACCTGACTGCAACAACACTATTAGAACCCTTATCCACAAAGCACCTCCCAAAGCATTTTTGAACACTATGCGGAACAACCAGGAGGGACCTGGTTTCCCTCTCAGTTCCAGCATGGCCTCTTGCTGTCCTGTGACAGCAGGTTGTGGTGTTTTCAGCAATATGGTCTAACCTGTTAGCTCTGGCAGGTAGGTGGGAAAAGCTTAGCACTAAAACCATGGGCTTTGCTGGGTCAGAATTGGGATTTCCACTCCCCCCTGCCCCCACCAGTGAGCACTACGCCTGTAACTTTAATTCCCATGGGCCCCAGTGCCTACTGTGGACAAAAATGGGGATACAAGTATCTACCTATTTGCAATGTTTTCTTTCCCTTCTCTTGTTTTTCAACTTTATTTTATTTATTTGTTTGAGAGAGAGGGAGAGAGAAAGAGAGAGAGAGAATGGTCACACCAGGGCTTTCAGCCACTGCAAATGAACTCCAAGTGCATGCACCACCTTGTGCATCTGGCTTACGTGGGGTCCTGGGGAATCAAACTTGGGTCCTTTGGCTTTTCAGGCAAGCATCTAAACTGCTAAGCTATCTCTCCAGCCCCTCCTTCTCTTTTTAGTAATGCTTATTTGACTTTCAATAAGCGAAGTGAGTTTGGTTAATTTTTGCAGAAAGGTAAATCCAGTTTGGATCAAAAAAGAAAATGCAACACCCTTGCATAGCAGGGAGTGTCTTCAGTCCCAGCTCTGGTTTTAGATAGGAAACTGCTGCAAGATGAGGAAACTCAGTACTGGACTACATTCATTATGTACCACTTCAGACAAAACGGCCTTTTCATCTTGTGCCTTTTACTTTTTTCCCCTTTTTAAAATTGATTTTTTTAGAATAGTTTTAGGTTTATAGAAAATGAGGCAATAGTATGAAGAGTTCCCATGTATGAGGAGACCAGTTTCCCCTATTAACAGCTTCCATCAGCATGATACTCTTTTACAATTAATGAACCAATGAAACTTTTTTTCAGTTTATTTGAGAGTGACACAGAGAGAAAGAGGCAGAGAGAGAGACAGAGAGAATGGGTGCACCAGGGCCTCTAGCCACTGCAAATGAACTCCACATGCATGCGCCACCTTGTGCATCTGGCTTACATGGGTACCGCAGAATCGAACCTTGAACCTGGGTCCTGAGGCTTCACAGGCAACTGCTTAACTGCTAAGCCATCTCTCCAGCCCAATGAAACATTACTGATGTTTGATTAACCAAAATCCAGGCTCCACTGTGACTTGCCCCAGTTCTGCCTCACTGTTCTCTTCTCCCTGGGAAGCCCACTCTGAATACTGCATTATATTGAGCTGTGCTATGTTCTTGGGTTCCTCTTAGTTAGCAAGCTTCTTAGACTTGCCTTGTTTTGATTACCTTGACAGTTGGGTGGAGTGCTGATCCAGTATATTCTACTATGCTGTAACAAACAGCTTCAGGTTCGCTGAGATGAACTTCCAGACCAGGCACAGTTATGGAGGAAGGGATATTATTTATTGAAGCTTACAGATGCAGGGGAAGTTCCATAATGGCAGAAGAAGCTGGCCTGCTTTCACAGGGCCAAACACAGAGAGCAAAGCCACAAGCCAAAAGCCACACAGCACAGCATAGCACACCTCAGGAACTCCAGATAAGCACACTTTGCATATCTTTAGATTGAAATCTTAAACCCACCACCACACCTTAGGATCTGCCCAGTGACATTGCCTCCAGCCAGGTGGCTGCAGATGCACACTATAAACTAATAAAACACTGACTATATTGGGGGCCATCTATTCAAACTACCACATATGCCAACCCACTGGGATTGCCTGGAGCCCTTAGGATAAAAATGGGACTGTGGGTTATTAGAGGAAGACCACAGAGGTAAAGTACATGCTTACAGTACCACATCAAGGGTATGTGCTGTGGGCATGGCTTTTCCCTGCTTGTGCCACCTTCAAGGTGACATTGGCCAGGCATCTCTGATGAGAAGCTCTCCTCCTGTCTTCTCTACTGGACACTTCAGAAGGTGGTCTGAGAGACCCACCAGCTTTCATACATGTTCCCCCGAGTGGGTTTCTCCTCTTCATTCTCTAAGCCTGCCTCCCTAGCAACCCTAGTCTCTGCTACTTCCCTTGAAATTTTAGAAACTTTTATGGTTGCTAAATATTCTCAAATAGTCTTTTCTTTCACTCATCACATCATGGACTTTCCTATTTTCAGCAAAGCATGACTTTTTCCTCTCTGACTTCACAAAACAAAATGTAGAATGGCTATACTCCCACACCATACTGTTGGCCAGCTCTGGCTTTCCAGCCAATGCAACTGCTCAACTTTTTGAAACATGTTCACATGTGCTTACATGTACAAATATACACACACATCCATTCTGAATCTAATGGCTACAGTGATAAAACCCACATATAGAAATGTGATATAAAGAGACTTTTTTTTTTTTTTTTCAGCATGGGATCAATACTAACTCTACCACTTTAGTTAGGTGTCAAATTTTAGCCATTTCTTTTCAGGAGTAAATGCTAAAGGGAAAAATCCTAGCAGGTTCTGCCTCAGTTGCTCAGGTTATTTATTAAGCTGCATCAACATTTAAAACCATGCAGCTACAAATGATCTGAACAATGGCATTGACAAGGATAAATTTTCCCCAGTGTGATGATGATGATGATGATGATGCAAGATCCTTGTCACTGATTAGTGGTGACAGTGTTCCTCCTGATGCAGGATTTTGAGGTTCAAGAAAGGTCTCTCAAACTTATAAACCCCAATTTGGGTTCTTATCTTACTTTTAACAAAGAATTGATACATCAGACTCAATAATGATACATTATTAAGCATTGAGTTTATTTTGGTAGAAATCACAAATTGTGGGGTTTATATAAGGAAATTGGGGTCAAGGAATGACTGGACTTACTTGTGTCTAGACAGTGACCATAGAGCAGAGAGAGTTGGAAACAGCACAGACAAGCCTTTGTACTCAATTAAAAATGTATTCTTTCATCAGAATCAGGTTTAGCAGAATACCCAATTGGTTTGTAGATTCAAGTGGGTTGACCCCAAAGGCCAGCCCACCTAGGTAGTATGTTAAACTGTGGAGGCGGGTTGGGGGTGGTGCAGCCATGTAGACAAAACTGGATCAGACATAAGTTCCATTCCTGCCAAGGCAGGGTGGCATCTTTTAGTTCTCTTTGGGCTCCTGTCCCTAACTGAAACTGCATAAAAGAAGCTAGCTTTCTCCTAAATCTCCTTCACTCCTGTCCCTTGCCCCAGAGGTCATTTGTGGGCTTAGTTCACACCTGATTTGCCAGTGACTTAGGGCTTTTTAAAACTGGCTTAAAGATGGAGGAGCACAGGTAGACACAGAAGGTGCACATACATAGAAGAAATACCATTTCTCCCACTGCTTCTGCCCATGAGCTTCTCCATTCTGCATTCAGATGCTGGTGCTGAGAGAGAAGAGAGAGAGAGAGAGAGCCTTAGCTGCCGGGGCATTCCCATTCAACGTATTCCATTCGCCATCATCCGCATCATTGACCTTTGATTAGTGCAGGATTCCACTGGAGTGCTGACTAGAGCTTTGTTAAACAGAACTCCAGGCTTTCAGCTGTAGGAGACTGTATGAGCTTTGCAGTTTACTATGGAATGCTTACCTTCTGGCCAAAGGCTACAGATCTACTGGAGTGCAAGTCCTTGGCCATCCATTTCTGACACTGCTGTCATCCAGTTGTGTGACCTAGGATAACACTTGTCATGACCGTGTTTTGAGCAAATGGAAAAGCTGGGATGCCACTTCTGCTTGCAAAAAGCATTTTGGGAATAATAGAATGATCTGATTCATGATAACATTTGGTATCCCAGACAGACAAATAGATGGACTAGGGAAGAGGACCCAAAGGTATGCCCATTGATACATGAGCTTTGCATGGGGACGCAGAGAGATGCTAACAAAAGTTTCTTCCCCACAGATCATGCACAGATGACCAACCAAGACACAATTCCACAAAAATTTAATTTGGCAAATAAAGGGGTTTATCAGGGTTGCTTATAGAGCATTGGTGAGAGGTTACTTACAGGAGCATAGGTGTCTCCTAAACAGATATATTACCTCAAAGTCCCACCCCATCATGGATGGCAATCCTATGAAAGCTATATCATGGGGTCCTCCTTTTAGAGAACTTTACACTTTCTGTACTCTAGCATCATTCAAGACCACTTGTAGCTGGGCATAAATAGGAAAGACCATCCCCTCCTAGGGAACGTCAATATGGTACCATTACCATAGACCAGGCTCTCACTGTATTTTTCTGCTCAATTACTTTGCCATGGCTATTAGGGAAGACAGTCTTTACTCCAACAGATGGCATCATGTTATGCCCAGAGGAAAAAATGCCCATACTAACACAGATTTGGAACAAGATAGCTTTTTGGTTTTAGTTTTTGTTCCTCTGGTAGGTAGTTAACTAGGGACTGGAAGACAGAAACATGGATGTCACCTTGCCTGATCTGGCAGGACTAGAACCCATGCCTGATCCACTTTCATCTAAGATGGCTGCCAGCATCAACTCCAGCAACAGCTTCCTGCTTCTTCCTTAGCTTTGCCTGGGCTTATCACTGTGGGCTGACCCTTCCTGAGTCAGCCTTTTGAGCCCATCAAACAACAATATCCTCCCTTACACACCTGAGTCTGATGATGATATTCACTCTAACTGCATGTTGATTCATGTAAATGGGCCTGAGCCACATGTGTGCTACCTTCCCTAAGCCCTCCTGGCTCTTCTGACCCCTCTTGGCCCTCTGATCCCTCTCCTTCTGTTCTCGTAGCCCCTGCGTGAGGAGGATCTTTTTGTTTTCCTGTCCTCTTCTTTTTGTCTGGGCACTTTTCTGCTTTTGGTGTGCTGTGTGTGTGTGTGTGTGTGTGTGTGTGTGTGTGTGTGTGTGTGTGTACACATGTGCATGCAGGCATGCAGACCTCTTCCCCAGAGGCTTCTTTTCTGGAGAGGAACCTTTCTTTATGTGAGGGAGATTTTCTTGGTCTCCCTCCCTCTTCCCAGCCTACCTAGGAAGGGAGAAAATTGCTTTTGATTTGGGCTTTCCTGCCTTTCTTTCTCTCTTATTCTGAATTCTTCCTAAGTAAATCTCATAATTCATAATTTACCCTCTTTAGAGTCCACATTTTCAATTCTTTGTTAACATGGACAAGGACCCAAAGTTGTAGTTCATGGGCCTTGGGGCTCTTCTATATTTTTATAGAGACCTAATTCTTTCAGGACTGTAACCTTGCATCATGTCTATAATGCCCACATAAGAGGTCCTGCTGGGGAGATCATGCAGTGGGTAAACTTCTTGCAGTGCAAGCACTGGTACCCGAGTTTAGATCTGCAGAACCCACCCAAACCAGAAAGCAGTGGCATGGACATCTGTAATCCCAGCACACCTATGGAGGGATGAGAGGCAGAGACAGGAGAATCCTCAGAAGCTAATGGGCCTGGTGAACACAGCAGGAATTAACTAGAAATTCTGTCTCAAATGAGGCAGGAGGCAAGAACCAACACCCAAGGCTGCCCTCTGATCTCTAGTGCTCTTGTGCTGTGTGGCACAAGTCTACCCGCCCCCACACTCACTTGAGGTCACACAGTGTGGAGGCGATGTGTTTTGTGGTTTTAACAAATAGCAATGGGTAATCCATGTGCAAAAAAATGAAGCCCCAAAGTACTTTCTGTGAACACAACTTCACTTCAAAATAGATGAGAGACCTAAGTGTGCAACCAAGAGCTGTGTAATTTCAGAAGTCAAAATGAGGAAGTATGTTTACAGCCTTAGAAGAGGAAAGCAGAGAACAGGCATAAATGAAAAAATGTACAACATCAAACATTAAATAGTTAAAAGGCAATTGAAATAGGAAACATCTTGATAATATGTGTAATAAAGAAAGTACTTAAGCCTACAATATACAAATATCTTTATCACCAAAAATGAGGACAACCCCATTTCTGTAAAAAGAGAAGATGTCAAATGATTGGAACAAATATACCACCAAAGAAATACTATACATAATCAATACTTTCATGTAAATGTGTTTAGCATCTTTAGATATTAGTGAAAAGCAAACCAAGTGTGGTTGGAAATCAAAACCAGGTGGTCAGTGGGTTAGTCTGCAAGGATTACACATGTTCTAGACCCAGGCTGTGTCCTGACCACGTCTGACCCTCATCACAGCTCACGTGAAACAGTCATCCTAAATTCTGCTAGAGAGAACTATGCTAGGTGCCAGAGTTTAGTTAAAGCAAAGCTCACGGACTGATCAACTATTCCTGGCCACTTTCCTAAGGGGAATCAGAGTGTCTCATAGGACAGCCCAGGTGGAAGCTTGGGCATATCTGTGGCTCAGCTGCCTACAGGATGTCCTTGCAACGCTTCCTTGGACAGCAGCAGCTCCTTGATGGGATGCAATGTGTGGGTGGGTCAGGGAAAGAAACAGAACTTTCCTTTGCAGTGACGCTGTTCTCTCTCCCCTCTGATGAATTTCCTTCTGATGCTCCCAAGCCTCCCTCCTGGCTTGAACTTGGGACAGTGTCCAGTTTCATTTGGGGATGGAAGTCTTGTGAGTGTTAGACTTTAAACTCAAATCTCTGTGTTATTTATCACCACAAGTTGCTTTATTTTTTTATTTTTTTATTATTTATTTATTTATTTATTTATTTATTTTTGGTTTTTCGAGGGGTAGGGTTTCACTCTAATCCAGGCTGACCTGGAATTCACTCTGTCTTCTCAGGGTGGCCTTGAACTCACTGCAGTCCTCCTACCTCTGCCTCCCGAGTGCTGGGATTAAAGCGTGAGCCACCACGCCCGGCCACAAGTTGCTTTGTGTGAAGGAATGAAATGAGTTATAAGAAACAGTTTGGGCAAGACCTCAGAAAAAGTGAATCCTAGAAGGAAAATGGTGATCTGGTAATAATAGCTAAAATTCACTTAGTCTTGGGTCTGTGCTCATCTTTACCCTGGCACTGCACGTGCATTAATTCAAGACACTGAGTTAAATACTAATTCCTGTAATTCCATTTTTTTCAGTTGAGGAAATAGTGAAACAAGAAGGTTAGGTAGGAGCTGGGGAAATGGCTCAGCAGGTAAGAACACTTGTCCCACGAGAATGAGAACCTAAGAAGGCCTTCTTTGCCCTAAGTTTGATTTCCCAGTATCCACATAAATAGCTGGGTGTGGCCCTGCACATCTGTAACCCCAGTCCTGTTGGAAGCAGAGACCAGACAATCCCTGGGCTCACTGGTCAGCCAGCCTGACTGAAAATGGCAATTCTAGGTTCAGTGAGAAACTCCATCACAAGGAAATGTGTAGAAGACAACCCCATGCTCTCTCCTGGCCTCCACATGTGTGTGCACAGGGTGCTCATATCTGTATGCATATATGTATACACTAAACACACACACACACACCGCACATACTACACATGCAAAAAAATAAAGGTTACATAATTTGGCCAAGGCCCTAAAGCTATTCAGAAACAGGTTCACTGTATCCACTAAGCATTTAAATGCTAGGGAATTCTGAAGTGAAGAGGGCAGGGAGCCACAGATATTATTGAAAGAAAAATCCATACATTGTTCTTCTAAATGATACTCTATAGTCGGGGAAGGAAGAATGATAATTTGTACCAGATTCAATCCTCAGGGAGAAGAAAGGATACCCTTGTCTTACTGATGAGTGTTCTCTGATCACCTTGAAATCTGGTGAAAATTTCAAGCAAGTCTCCTTTCACTTGTGTTTGCCTAAATCTCACCCTACCAGGCATGTCAGGGGCCTTATGTGACTGACCAAGGATAGTTAAATATGACCCGACACAAATTCATGAACTTAGTTAAAACATTATGAGATTTACTTTTTGAGATTTTTTTTGGTAACTCAATTGTTCATTTTCTACTATCACTTTGTAGATGAGAACATCCTGGTATAATGTTAAAAAGCCTGGCAAGGCTTACTTGGGTGCACAATGCAGGTATATGTAGAATGTAGGATCTGGTTCTTCAGTGTCAGCCTAGGATGCCTAAAAGAAGTCCGGAGAGGGAGGAAAGAGACAGAAAGAAAAAGGAGGTATAAAGAAAGAGAAAAAAAGAAAGGAAAGAAAGGAAGGACGGACATCGAGGGAAAGAAAATAAGAAAGTAAGGATAAAGGAGGTAGAAAGAAAAAAGGAAAGAAGGATAGATGAAAGAAAGAAGGAAGGAAAGGAAGAAAAGAAAAAAAAGACCAAAAAAAAACTTCTTGAAAATTCAAACCAGAACCAGCTTATTCAGTAGCCTGGCCTTGACAGTTTACAAAATAAGTTGGGATGATACCTCCCCTCCCCACTAGAATGTATAGAATTTCAGAAGTATCCCACTAATGCTTGTAAATCTTGAATTCTTTTTCAATGTCAAGTTTAAAAATATCATTTCCAAGAATCCTTATACTGAGCCTGCCTGGCGCTGCTGGGGCTGCTGTAACAGATAATTCAGGCAGCTCTGTTCAGCCAGCGGCTGGAGCGAGCTGAACTGCAGCTTCATGAGCTTGCCATGCGAATCCATGATGTCATCCTTCCCCAAGTTTGGGCTCCTGAGCCCCAGACCACCCACGCTGGCAGCCCATTCTCTCCCTCGTCGTCAGGGAGAGACCTGTCTTTATAAATGATTCGAGGTCGGAACAGAGGACCAGCTTGAATTGTTACACAAAAGTGCTGTGGACTACAGCGATAAGCATTTGAACATGTGGACCTGGTGATTTTTTTCTTATTGAACTCTGAAATTCTCTTTAACACACAGTGGAAGGGCCGAGGCACAGAGTTAGGAGGTTTCAGACACAGGCCTGAAAAATCTGAGAGCCAACAGCAAGCCAGACAGAAGAAAATAAGTTAAAAAGTTGAGAACCCTGAAGACTATGATCATCAGGCTCCATAAACAATCAATAATTTAGATTTACATTCAGGAGGCTTGTTTTTCTGACTATTCATTAAAAGAAGGAAATTGTGTGTTTGTGTGCATAACAATGTCTACATTGCTAACAAATTAAAAAAAAAAACAAAACGCTTTTTCCCCAAAACAATTTTTAATCATCAGAAAACAAAGGCTTCTGAGTTTTTTGTTGTTATTGTTTTTTTTTTTCTTTTTTTTGCCATGGCTATTTAGTCATGGCAGAGAAAGGAGCTCGCTTGGGGAAGCAGGGAAGAGCATCCTAAAGGCCTGGATATGGTGCATGGAGCCCAATCTATGACAAAGGAAGGGTCCTGTCTGATATTCTGCCGGAGGGTGTAAAGCACAATTGTGCTCTCTTATCCATCAGAGGAGACCTGCCAAGACCTCTTAAGAATGCCAGAAATTTCAGATGGTTCCAACACCTCTGCTTTGCTCTGATTTTTCCTGCCCATATATAGCTATGCAAAGCTTAACAACAACAACTAACCATCAACTAGAACAATAGTAGCAACGTAATTGCAATAAAAGCTATGCGAATGTGGTCTCTCATTCTACCTCTCAAAATATCTTAATTCCTCCTTGCAACCCTAGCGCCTTTTTTCATACACAAGACCACAGAAAATAAAACCACAGGTAAGGAACAAGGAGGGAAGACAATCGACCCGAAAGTCAAGGCACTGGAGATGTGATGCTATGATGTTGCTGGACAAAAAGATTAATTAAACTGTGATGTCACTGCAAAGGGAAAAAGTGTTCCTAGGCTAAGAGCCATGAACCTTTATGCACCTTAAGCAGTTAGCCGAAGCCTAGGCATAGCTTTTCAGATGAGTATTTTTAAATGAATCAGAAAAATATATAGGATTACCAAGGCAACCAATGATATAAAAATGCATTTACCACATGCTTTAAAAGAAGTCTTTAGTGGATTAGTTTATGTCTGCGCTTCTTTGGTTACTTTTCAAAGCTCAGCTTAGTGGTCAGCTTAGTAGTTACTGAGGTACTAAGAAGCAAAGACATTATCTATTAACATCGGTGACAACTTTGTATGATGGGAAAACACACAGGGTTTCTGTTGGTAACAAAGTTATACAGTCAATATTATCCCAGCTGGGTTTGCTCACCTATCTTCATGACTGAAAGCAATGCTGCATTTCTGCTAGAAGCTTTAGAGAAAAAAGAAGAAAAAAATACATATGTATATGATTGTTAGCATTCAGTGTCCCTGAAGGTCCACATACTCATGACTTGGTCATCAGGAAGTACAGCTACCTATAGGAGAAGGGGACAAGTACGAGGAAGCTAGGTCACTATGGGATCCTGGCTCTTCTTCCTCCACCACCTCCTCCTCTTCTTCTTCTCTCTCTCTCTGCTGCCCTCCTATCAGGAGGTGAGCAGCTTGTTATAAATACCAAGGGATGAGGCCAAGTGACCACAGCAATCTGAGACTGTGGACCAAAATGAGTTTTTCCCTCTTATTGTTTGCTTATCACAGGTATTTAAAATATTAGGGGAAAGTTCCTGTTACACCCAGTCTTCCTGCAACAGTCCACAAGGTCTCTGTTCTGCAGCAAGCCATGCTCCTGGAACTTGTCATTGTAGTCTAGTCTCCTGGCCATGGCACTAGGGTGAACATGTCGTTAAGCTGATACATCAAGGTGACTCAATGTTTTTGCTGGGAAAGCTAGGATGGAATTCTCCTTTTCCCTAAATTGATAGATTATGGGTATGAACTTGGACCACCAATGCCATTTTGGTGTTTAAAGGAAGGCCAGCTGAGGGTGAAGGAGACCCAGGGCATAGGGCATAACCAAAGGCATCTTGGAAAAATGATCCTGGGACAAATCAAATCCAGAACACAGCTTCTCACTAATAAATCCCATGACTTTATGCAGGACACTGGACACTGAGCTTCGTGTCACCATCTGTAAGAGGATCACAGAAGAGATGTTTATAGTCATTAACTCCCCAGAACCTTTCCTACCTACCGTGTGTAACACTAAACAGGCAGGAGCTTTAATATTCACCCTAGTTCGACCCGTAGCTTGGAAAAGCATTTGGTAGTACCCAGGGAATCTAAAATGTTATAGAGTTTTTCAGCCATTCATACATAAATCACTTAGTACATCCCACACACTAAGAATAGTCATACATAGCAAGGATAAAAAATAAAAAATAGATACAGTCTTGGTCTTTCAGAAGCTCTCAGTCTGGCAAAGCAGACATTTTCGTGGTGTATGTTTGTGCAGGACGTGCATCATACACCTCTGCGTTGTCGTCCCTGTCAGTGATATGGGACAGCAGGGCACAAACAAGAGAAAATGTTTTAAACATTGCACAGAAGACTTTGATACTGTCTAAGGAGTTGTTGATGAGATGTTGATATACATGTATACATACTTGGATATCTCTGAAAAGAGATATAAACTCTGTTAATGGAGGTCATGTCTGGGAAGAGGGCTGGAGGTAGGTTGGGATAGAGAAAAGGCAGATTTGAATTGAGTAATATATGTCCTTTGTCCTTTGTCACTTTTCTCCTATGAGAATATATAACCATCTACCTGGTACAACTTTTGAAAGTCAGCCAATGAAAGCTGTAGACTTTGAACCTGCAGCCTCATGGAGGTGAGTCTCAGTGTGCCCTGAATTGGCAGGGTGATAACCAAAGGATTCCCAGGTTTCAGTCTCAAATGATGAGTAAGAGGGATAAGGCTCAGTTAGTTGGTAGAGTGCTGGCCTAGCCTGCAAGAGGCCCTGGGTTCAGTCTCCAGCATTGCATAAATTTGGGTGTAGTAACATGTACCTATAATCGTAGTATTCCTAAGGGAGGCAGGAAGATCAGAAGTTCCAGGTCATCTTCCATTACATAGTGAGTTCAAGGCCAGCCTGGGATACATGAGCATTTAATACATGCACGTGCATGCATGAGTTATTCAACTCATGCCTGGGTAGATGGCTCAGTAGGTAAAGTGCTTGCTCTGCAAGATTGATGACATGCACCCATTTAACTGTCATGTGCATGCAGAAGCCCCCCAATACTACCAGAACTCAGATGGCAGAGGCAAGATATCCCAGGGCAAGCTGACTAGCTGGCCAAAATTAGAGAGCCCTGAGTTCAAGTGAGAGACTCTGTCTCAGCAAGTAAAGTGGGGAGAAATTGAGGAAGACACCCTACAATGACCTCTAGTCTCCATATGCAGTTGATCACACAAGTACCTGCATACACAAGTGCTCCCACACACATGTGAACATGGATACACACATGTATACATACATACATTTTAAAAGAAGTAACTCAGGCTGGGCATGGTGGCACACACCTTTAATCCCAGCATTCAGGAGGCAGAGGTAGGAGGATCACCATGAGTTCAAGGCTGCCCTGAGACTACATAGTGAATTCTAGGTCAGCCTAGGCTAGAGGGAAACCCTACCTAGAAAAACCAAAAAAAAAAAAAAAAAAAAAAAAAAAAAAAAAAAACTCAGATGCCTGTAGATATGGCTTAGTGGTTTAGCACTTGCCTGTGAAGCTCAATTCAAGGCTCAATTCCCCAGGACCCAAGTAAGCCAGATGCACAAGGTGGCCCATGCATCTGGAGTTCATTTGCAGTGACTAAAGGCCCTGGCATGCCCATTCTCTCTTTTTGTCTCTCTCACTCTCTGTCTGTTGCTCTCCAATAAATAAATAATAAACAAAAAATTTTTTTAAAAAGTAATTCAGTTGAAGTAGGAAGGAAGAACATTTCATAGCAAAGGAAGGTGGGGTGTGGTGGTGCACACCTTTAATCTCAGCACTCAGGAAGCTGAGTTAGGAGGATAGCCACGAGTTAGAGGCCAGCCTGGGGCTACAGAGAGTGAGTTTCAGTTCAGCACAGGCCAGAGTGAGACCATGCCTTGAAAAACCAACAACAAAATAAACCTTGAAAATGTGGCATGGTGGAAGCTTTGAGGATTGTGGGAAAATGACAAGTGGAAGCAACAGGCTGCAGAGATGTGCAGGGCTCCATGTGCAATCATAGGAAGAAAGGTGGTACACATCCATAGCAGGATATCCAGCAAGGAGTTAGATCACGTTCACAGTCATAAGGATTTGGCGCGGGGGCATGAACTGGCATCTGTGTGCTAGCATGCACACACCTGGTCAGAACACCACACTTCCCCTCCTCTGTTTGACTCTCTTTGTAATAGTCCAGTCTTTGACTCTTTGTCCCAAAGTCCTAGGACTCAGCCAAATAATAGACAGTGGTGTGAATTCCCATGACACTTCTCCCACAAAAGCCTTCCAACCATCCTCAAGACATGTCTTAAAACAGTCTCATTTGCATTTGAGGTAAGCAGCTCTCCAGTGAAGCCCACAGCCCTTCTAAAGTGTCAATCAGCAGTGATTTTTTTTTTTTTATTTCCTTTGCCCTTCTACAGAACTCCAAAATTAGCATCTCCGAATTGGACAGCCATCTCTGAAAACAGAGTTGGTCCCATATTTTAAGGGATCTTATTACATTTTTGTTTAATGCGAAAACAAGGCAGCTTCATTCCCTATCCAGCGAGTCAGGAGGCAGAGCACCAGGTCTCTTTAGGACTTGGTATTACTTCATGGAAAGACATCTGCCTAGCGAAGGTTAGGAAAGCAAGCAAGCTGGCAGGGCCAAATTCCATGGCAACAGCTGGAGAATCACAGGTGTTGGCCAGGAAAGCCTGTAGTCCTGTGTAAATGTTCCAGAGAGGTCTTTATTATTTTAAACACCACATTCAGGGGAGTGCTTAATTTGCTCAGATTCAAAACATTCCTCATGGGCAGAATGCAATGTAAACAAGACTGGGGAGAAAGCCCTGTCGACCTAATTTTTAATTTGCAGACAGGGTGGTTACAAAACAAAGCACTCACGCAGTTTCTGACAGCAACAGCACCATGAAGGAACTTAGGAAGGCTGTGCTGGCAAAGTATTCTCACAGAAGTCAGTGACAATGTGAAAATCTTTTTTAAAAAAAAATTATTATTTTTTTATTGACAACTTCTATACTTACATACAAAAAAAACCACCTGATATTTCCCTCCCCTCCCCCCATTCCACTTTAGAACTCAACTCTCCATCATATCCCCTCCCTCTCTCCATTAGTCTCTCTTTTAATTTGATGTCATCATCTTTTTCTTCTATTTTGAGGGTCTTGCGAAGGTATTGCTAGGCACTGCAAGGTCATGGATATCGAGGCCAATTTCTGTCTGGACAGTTGCATTGTAAGGAGTCGTACCCTTCCTTCCTTTGGCTCTTCCATTCTAACTGCCCCTCTTCCGCAATGGTCCCTGAGCCTTGGAGGGTGTGACAGAGGTGTTTCAGTGCTGGGCACTCCTCTATCCCTTCTTCTTAGCACTATGTTGCCTTTTGGGTCATCCCAGTGGTCATCGCCATCTGAAAAGAGAAGCTTCTCTAACCAGAAGTGAGAGTAGCATTAATATGTGAATATGAACATAAAGTGTAGTGCCCCCAGGGCAGCTTGGTGGGAATAATATATACATTTAGTCAGACAAGAGCAGGCTTTATACCCCTAAGGCTCATGACCTCACCTACCATAGACTTTTGTTTAGGTTTTTCAGTACCAGGTATGTATTCACTTCCATAGAGAGGGCCTTTAGTCTAATTATGGAGCAGTTGGTTACCCCAAGAGTAGACATGCCACTGTTGTACCCGTTCAGTCATTGGGCCTGTCTGGCCAAACTTGAATAGTCAGTGTCCACTGTTTTCACTGCTGATGACTTCTGTCTCCCATACGCTACATGCAGTACAGCTTTTTCCAGCTTTCAGTTGGCTGGTCTACAGGGAAAAGGATTTCTGCTCAGCACCAGTTTGCTTTCTCAGTGACCTTGCCTCTCAGGCAACCCTGGCTTAGAAAGCCAAATGTCACATGTTCTCTCTCATATGTGGATCCTAGCTACAAATATATAGACTTGTGTGTGAACTGGAACCAAAATTAGGTACCAGAAACCAGTAAGCTGGTAAAAGGCTATAAGGGAGGGAGGAAAGGGAAGGACTTAAGTGTATGATATTGCACATATGTAAGTAGAAGAACTGATTACAGGGAGGGGAATGGCCTAAGTGAGGCCATGGGAAGAGAATGCATAAAAGAAGGGCAGGGGGAGGGTCAATCTAAATTTAAGATATTGTGAATAAGACTTATGTAAAATTACTTTTTTGAATGATGGCACATCTAGAAGCTGTAGACTGTTGCTAGAAAATTCTCAGTACCTGGGATGGGATACCTTCCAGTGAGTTGTTGGCCAAGGAAGGTCCCGGTAGCCTCCAAAACATTAAAGGCTTTTGCCAAAGCCCTTGGTTTCCCTTGAGAAACAGATAGTAAGACCCTATTGCTGAAGACAACGTGAAATCTTTGATGGCAGCTAGGAGATGGGGAGAGTTCTACACAAATTCAGTGCAGCTATCTTTGCAAGGTCATGTTAATGCAAGGCAAGCTCCAAGGAAAAGGCTGACTATCCAATAACAGATGAGATTGGGACCTTTATGATCCAGGGCTTGAAAGGTAACTAACTATTTATGGTACAAGTTCAATCTGCTGCTGAGCTCCATTCCTATGGACCACAAGTTAAATTATTAGAGTTACCCCGAAGTACAAAGCTCATGGGCTCTGATCTTGACATGGCATACATGAGATTACATGAGACCATGTGTGTATGATGGGCTTGTGACTCAGTGCATACTGCCGGTTCTGGAACAAGCCTGAATCTTCCCCACTACCACACACGGGTTCCCTCCCGCCCACCCTTCCTTCTTTCCCTGATCATCTCTAGTGAGCACTGACTGAATTGCAGGCCCTGTGCTTAAGCAGATGTACACTGGCAATCAGATCCCCCCTTGTGATGAAGGCTAGGTGAAAATGAGGGGCTAGTAAGGTGTGGTGGTGCACACCTTTAATCCCAGCACTTGGGAAGCTGAGGCAGGAGGCTTGCTGTTAGTTCAAGGTCAGCCTGAGGTCTAGGTCATCCTGGTGATGAGAGTGAGAACCTACCTCAAAAACAAAAACAACAAGAGCCAGAGGGGACAAAGCAGAGCTCAGTGCCTCCCAGAAGGCACATATGGGAAGGCATGCCCAGGGCATGGGCTGGCTCCATTTGCCATGTCTGTGCCACTGACTGTAGCACCAGGTATGGCTCAAGCCTCATGGTTTCAGGGAATCAACCTGTGTCATCCCTCTGGCCCCCTGAGAGAGGCCTGGTAATGACTCTGTAATCCTAGCTAAAACTAAGATGAATTATGGCATTGTCACTTGTCATTATGAGAGAGTTATATGCTATGTGCATCAAAACACGTATGTGTTCAGGGCCTATGAGAGAGAGTGTGTGTATGTGTGTGTTTTGGTTGGTAGGAACCCTGAGCTCAGGCCATGGGTGTGAGGGAGACATGAGGACAGGAGCAATATGGACCTGTAACTGACAAGGGAACCTGTGAGCCACTCAACTGCATGGTTTCATTCCCCTTACCAAAAAAAAACAAAGCAAAACAAAACAAAAACTCCTTTTCTTCATCTTTTTCTTAAAATCTCTGTGTCTGGGTGCACGCATGCATGCCATAGCATGGGTGTGGAAGTCAGAGGACAATTTCAAGGGTCAGTTCTCACCGTCCACCTTGTTTGAGACAGGGCATCCTACCACTCACCACTGTGTACATCAGACGAGGTTGATGTGCTGGAACACTTGGACCCCAGCTGCTGTTGCTGTTGGTGAAAGTCACGGAACCTTTAACAGGTGCAGCCTTGTGGTAGGAAATGGGTCACCGGGGGTGGGCCTTGAGCTTTTGTAGTCTCTAGTCCCACTTCCTCCTTTTCCTCTCTTCCTGCCTGCACATATGATGGCAAGCTCCCCTACCCTGTCAACTCTGCCTCCC
Source organism: Orientallactaga sibirica (assembly GCA_036365145.1). Taxonomy (NCBI): domain Eukaryota; kingdom Metazoa; phylum Chordata; class Mammalia; order Rodentia; family Dipodidae; genus Orientallactaga; species Orientallactaga sibirica. Next base: position 2,964,395 of record JAEOAD010001604.1, read on the forward strand.
CATGACAGGCTCCTCCCCCTGGAATTGTAAGCCAAAAGGAATGCTTTCCTTCCCTGAGTTCCTTCTAGTCAGGTGTTTTGAACCAGCAACAAGAAAGTAGCTAATACTACAAACTAATGGCAAAAGGCAGGTGAAGCATCTTCACTGGAAGGAGCCACTGGGCATGGGGATGTGAAACAGCATCTGTCTGTGCAGGACCGGCGCTCCCAGGGCGCAGCTCGCCTGACTGAGTCTCCTGCCTGCCACCTTCCCACTCAAGCCTCTGGGTGCCATCGCTGCTCTCAAAGTCAAGAGTATTTAATCATCTTACCCATTTTGGGTATAATGTGGGTTCTTTCATTGTGAAAAGGCATAAATAGAAGCAAAACTTCTACCACAGAAAAGCGAAGGAAGAGTCTGTGTGCTGGTATGGTATAATTACTTACCTAGAAACTCCGGCTACTGAGCAGGAACATGCAGGGAAGAATATGAGAACTTGGGCCTGTGGCTCAGCATCACGTGCATTTGTTTCTACATATCTGCAGGCAGCAGTCAGGGTCCTTCACGACCCTGTGGGGCAACACAGAGGTGCCACATAGTGTCTCTTTTGGTTCCAAAGACTTCTGATTGTGCCTAAGGCCCCCAATATTTCTTATAAAAAGTCTTTTTCCTCTAACCACAAAGGCCTTAACTCAGCTTCTAAGCAAAAGTGAAATATAAACAATCTGGGTAGTCCTGAGACCTCCTGCAAAAACAGAAAGAACTGAACAAAGATGTTTCCATGCCTCCTTCATGGAAAGGCCTTTCTCCTCCTCAGAGATTCTATCGCCTGACAGCCCCTTCTCTGGATATGTAAAGCATGTTCTATACACATCTATCATCTCCACTCGGGTAGACTTCCCTGTATAAACAAGATCCTTATACCCTACTCGTGGAAATGTAAACTAGTCCAGCCATTATGAAAATCAGCATGCAGGTACCTCACAAAACTAAAAATAGACCTGCCATATGACCCAATGTGTAGTCAGTTACCTTTTTTTTTTGCAATATATATATTTTAATTCAAAGTGAATCAACAGTAATACACCATAAATTCTTATTTTGACACTCACCAAAATAGTCACCTGGAAAACCCGCTTTTTGTGACAAAGTACAGAAGGCTTGGTCACATTTAAATCACTGAGAACTAGAGAGAAATACTATCGCAAACTGTAATAGACATTACATCCATAAAAATTTTCCCAGTCCTTATTGTAATATTGCACAGTGCAATTGCTACATGGCAAACTAGTGTAGCATAGAAGTCAAAGCAAAACAAACAGATCAATGAAAGAAAGCCACAAGAGTAAAACTGTTTAAACAGTCAACATTTCAAACTAATCAAATCTATATCATTGGGATCATTAAAACAAATTGCTGGTACACCCAACCAGGGGCAGTTTCTGGAAGGACAGGGTTTATTTCCACTCAGATTGTCAAGGGAAACTTTTATCACGGTGGGAAAAGCACAGAAGTTATCCATAGGTAGGCACCACATCCCTAGCAGCAGGGAGTTTGCTAGCTACATCCAGTGGGGCAAAACTAATGAACCCTGAGGCCCATCCGCAATGACACACCTCTTCTAGCAAAGCTTCATCTCCCAAAGGCTCCATGAACTGGGGATGAAGTTTGAAGTTCAACCACAAACACATTGAAGCTATAGGAAACATTTTACATGAAAACCACCACACCCAGCTATACCACTCCTAGGTATTGATCCAAAGGACTCCAAGTCAACCTATCACAGAGGTACTTGCACAGAAGTACTGTGTACTGAAGCACGATTCACAGTCACTAAGTTATGTAACCAACCTGGGATTCCCACAACCGACAAATGGTTAAAGAAAAATATGGTTTATATACACAATGGAACATTTCAGCCATAAAGAATGAACCTCGTGTTGTTTTCAGGGAAAATGGATACAAATGGAGATAATATTAGCCCAATCAAGTCAAATATTGCAGGTTTTCTCTCATTTGTGGGTCCTAGATTTTACATAGGCACAAACACCATTGTATGATAAGAAAGTAGAAACAAAACTGTCTAGGGGAACAACAGGGAGAGAAAGGAGAGAAGAACTATGCATGAGGGGAAGAGGCTCAAAGTACATTATATACTTACTTGAATGAAAATGCCCTGATGTATCAGTATAATAATTTTTTTAAAAAAATTAAGTATATGAACCTCAGGGCTGGGGAGATTGTTCATTGGGTAAAGTGCTTGCCACACATGCATAAGGACTTGAGTTTAGATCCCCAATACCTAGATAGAACCCTGGGAATATTGTGGGCACTTGTAATCTCAGCTCTGGGGAGGCAGAAAGGTACTTAATGGCTAGGTAGTCTAGCTGAATCAGTGAGCTACAAGCTCAATGAGAGAACCTGTCTCAAATAGCAAGTTGGAAAGCGTGATAGTTTGAATGGATGGCCCCCAATATATTTAGGGTTTTATTAAAAATGTTCATAATTTATATCTGCAGCCACCTGGATGGAGGAGGTGTCACTGGGCAGATCCTAGAGTCCAGCCATAAGGTGTGGGGGTAGATTTGGAATTCCAGTCTAAAGCTATGCAAAGTGCGTGAGCTTTGCCTGGAATTCCTATGTGTGTTTGCTTGCTTTTTTTAGTGGGGCTTTTCTGTCTCTGCTTACCTCTATGAAAGTGGGCCAGCTTCTTCTGCCATTATGGAACTTCCCCTAGATCTGTAAGCTTCAAATAAATTTCCTTCCTCCCTAACTGTGCCTGGTTTGAAAGTTCATCCCAGCAACTGAAGCTGACTACTACAGAAAGCAACCGAGAAAGACAGCTATCTTTTTCAACCTATGTCCTACACACACACACACACACACACACACACACGTATGTGGGTCACCACCTCCTGTCTGACAGCAGGCCTCACAGCTTGTATTAAGCAAACAGCTATTTTCCCTTCCCACCCACAAAGTTTGCAGCATACATACCTGGTATCTCTCATATTAATGTGGGGCCTTCATCAAAGTTGCAGGCCCAGCTGCTAGGATTTACTTGGTTTTCCCATTATGTAAGTTGACAGCTGGAGAATAAGAATTTCACCAAGAAGGAAGGTGGGATGAGATGGTATTGATGGACAAGGGTGGTCCCAGCAGAGAAAGGACTGTAGTGTGCAAAAACTCAATGTGGCAGAAATGGACTTAAACACAGATCAGAAAACTGAGGTAGAGGCGGTAGGGGAGGGCCTGCTGACTGGCAAGGGAATAGCTCTAAGCTATAAATTCAATTGTCATTATTCAGTACCTGCATGGAATTGATTTCCAGAACACCTCACTCTTCCTGGAAATACCAAAATTGCCACATGCTCAAGTCCCTGATATAAAGTGGTATGATATTTATGTATAAGTGCTCTACACACACACACACACACACACACACACACACACACACCGCACACACTTTTTTGAGTGTCTACAGTATATGTGGTGTTTCGGTGGTGTATGCATTTGTGTGAGTATGCAGACATGTGTGCCTCACGTGCAGAGGCCAAAGGAGGATGTCAGGTGGCCCCTCTGCTGCACTTCTGCCCATTTTCCTGAGACAGAGTCTCTGCTAAACCTGGAACTTGCTGCTTTTCAGTCAGACTGGCTGACCAACAGGCCTCAGTGATCCTCCTGTTTCCACCCCTCAGTACTGGAGTTTCAGGCATGCATGGCCATGCCCAGCTTTTTACGTGGGTGCTGGAGATTAAACTCAGGTCCTCATACTTGTGCAACAAGTGCTCTTATCTACTGAACCATCTCCCCATCCCAGCAAGCACACATTTTAAATGATCTCTATCGAACTTATCCCAGCACACAGCATAAATGCTTGTCAGTCATTGCTGTAGTGTATTGCTTAGAGAATACTGCCATGTTCAGTAGAAATGCGTGTTTTATTTTATATATTTCAATCATTGGCAGGTAAGCTCACAGATATGGCTGGCCAACCACAATAAGGAGTGCTTTGGTCAAGATTCAAACTGGAATGAGAGTTCTGCTCTCTCTATTCCTGCCCCAGAGGAACACAGGTCATGATGGTAACAGCTGGGAGAGAGAAACTATATACCAGGGCTTCCAGCCTCAGTCTTCAAATTGAAGAATTCTCAGCTCCTGTATTAGAACAAATAGTGAACTTTAGCTATGGTCTAAAAGGCTGGCATGGATTTGTGAGTTCCCAGCACTTGGAGGGGAATGTGGTAGGGTCACGGGGTCCCCATGCACATATTCTCAGCACTAGGCATAATGGGATGCGCCACAACTATGGCTACCAATGGACAGAGAAACACCCAGGTTCTAATAGGAAATGCACACTGAGGCCTCTGCTCATGAATAAAGTGAGTTACATGTGCATTTTTATCTAAGGTGATTCATTATGGCAGCCGTATGTAATTATTTTGAAAAGGAAGCAAACTATGTGTCAGATAATATACAAGTGTCTTTTGACTGCGGCTAAGTCCAAAATATTACATGGGTGATCATGTAATATTTGACAAAAAGAAACAATTTCTCCAAAATATGCCCAGTGAACACATGATACATGTACTAGGAAAACATGAAACTTGGGAGGCAATACATGCAATTAACATTTGTTCTTATTGGTAGACATAGCTGAGGTGCTTTGCTTGTGTTTGCTTTGCTTCCAAGTATTTAAAATAAGCAAGTAATACCGTCACCTTCACAAAGTCCATGTTTTCCAGGGTATCAAGCATCCCTTCTCCAACTGCCTGTTTGAATCACACAGAGTCTTTGTGCAATCAACAGAAGTCTGATCTTTCTGAGGTTCCAGACAATTGTTCTTTTCAGTGAGATCTGTCTTCCCACGTCTTTGAGCAAGCAAACACAGACACCAACACACATGTTATTACTTTTTTTCTTCTTCTGTTGTGCAGCCCTAGAATATTTTGAGAGTTTGGCACCAAGTGCAGAATTCCAGTTGCTTCATTCAAACTGGATTATTTTGCATCTGTGAAAAGCAAGTGGCTGCTCCCAGGGGAAACGAAGACACTCCTGGCTTCCTGCATCATTGCAAAGAAAACTGCCCACATGCATGTGCTCAGCTACTCAGGGCCAGAAAATGGGAAGAGCTTAGAAAAATAGCAAGATGCCTGCAATAGTTTGTCTGGTGTCTCAGAAAATGAAATCCATCTTCCACCGCCAGAAGAGAGCCATTGCTCTCAGGTGATTGGGAAAAGGAGAGACGCTCCACTCGGAAATAGGGAAGCTGGCTGAGATTCCTGAACTAAAGAGAATTTTAGGGAAAATGAGAAATGCAATAGCAGGAGGCTTGATCTCTCTAAGATCTTTACTCCCTATTGAGTCTTCTGCTCAAAGAATATTTCTTGTTCATGATGTTCCTGAGACCTGTTAATAGGAGAATTTGGGGGTGTCTTTGACTGTGCTGGAGCCTTTCTCAGCTCTTGGTTGGGAAATCACTCTGGAGCTAGGGTCCTGGAAAACTCAAAGGTCACACAAAGCTCTCATTGACTTAGTGGTCCCGGATTCTTGTCTTAAGAATTCAAAGACTTGACATCCATAGACCAGAGGGTAACTTTAGAGGTTTTATTATAGTATAGTCAGAATTTAAGAGAAGGAAGGAAGGCAGAGCTCATGCCCAAAAGAAGGCATGAGCAGGGTTCCTGGAAATGGGGAAGCCCACCTAAAGAGCTAGACTGAGGTCTTTTGTAGGCTCTGGATGGGGGCTGAGCTAACCAGTCCATTATTTTTGTAAGGGACACTTTTCCCAGGATTCTTAGTCTTCCAGGAAGGATATAACCTTCTCAAAAGGGGGCAGTTGTCTCTTCTAGAAAGGGACTCAGGTTGAGTTCAAGGACAAACAGATCTAAGGAGAAAACTCCTTACTGCAAGGACAGGCTCAAGGAGGTTCCATTCCTCACTTATTTTCGGGACTTTGTCACCCCTAAACTGCCTCACTGCTTAATGAGATTCTCTAGGGAAATGAGGCTCTGGCATCCACATTTTCCCAAGGTTTGCAGGTAATTCTGTGGCCCAGTGACATTTGAGAATGGCACACTAAAGGGTAACTGTCTAGACAAACAACAGCCTTTAGAGCCCACTGGAGGGCTGGGGAGCAGCTCAGTGGTCGAACACTTGCCTAGCACACACAAGTCTGAGATTGATCCCAGGCACCGTCACAAAATAATCAAAACTTCTCCCTCAGGTGGAGTGGCTCATGCTCATAATCCCAGCAGCACTCAGGAGGCTAAGGCAGGAAGATCACCAGTTTGAATTCAGTCTGGGCTATAGAGTGAGAGATTTTTGTTGCAAAAACCATACAAGGAAGATGGAGGAGAGGTGGGTGTAAGGGGATAGGGCTAACCAAAACGATGTGTGAAAACACCATAAGGAAACCTGTCCTCTGTAAGCTAATTTAAAAACACATTGGGTTGGGGAGGTGGCTCAGTGGGTAAAGCACTTGCTTTGTAAACATGAAGACCTGAGTTCTGATCCCTAGTACCCAAATAAAAGCTGTGCATGGTGGCACATGCCTGTTATCCTAGCACTAGGGAGACAGAGGCAGGGAATCCCTTGGACTCACTGGCTATTTGGTCTAGTGAATTCAGTGAGCACTAGTTCAACAAGAAAACTTGTCTCAAAAATTAAGGTAAAGTATGACTGAGAAAGCCCCCTGATGTCAAGCTCTGGCCTCCAAGCACATGCACAGATGCACACAAGCACCTTCCCACACAGATGCACCCACACACATGCAAACATGCACACACACACATGCAGACTGCACACATATACACATATAGATTTTTTCAAAACATACATAATATTGGCAGTAGAGATTTATTTGATTGACTTAAGAATATCTTTCAAAACGATTGTCTCTTCAGCTGGAAAGGGTTCCATGCCATGATGTGCCTCCGTTCCCAGACCCCTCTCACAGTGTGAATTACCCAGAGACATACTGCTCTCACACAGAATTAGCCATGGAAATCCACTTGGGCAATTTGAGGCAGGCAGGGGTGAGTGAGGTAGAGGCCAAACAGCCTCCCTGGTGACCAGATGCCTTTTTTTTTTCCCCATTAGCTGCACAGGCTGACTATGGGGACCTGCACACTCCAGTCACCATAAACACAAGGATCAATAGCCACTTGGCAGCCTGTGCTCACCCAGTATGTACACAGCATGGCATCCTCCAGACAGCTCTGCTTCCAGGTAGGGCAAACACTCACCCTGAAATGTACAGTCAGTCATAGCTCTGTTTCACTCAGAAATATCCTGGGTATGTGGCTCCATCACAAGGTCACCTTAATGTCAAGGTCAAATAATTGGCCTGTTAGTTTTAAGCACCAAGAGAAAGAGAAACCTGGAAGTGGCTCTGCTCTTTCCCAGAACCCTTGTGAAGCAATCTAAGCCAGAGCCTCCTGGCTCAGCAAGCAGCAGAGTGGACTCCCAAGGCAACTACTTTTCTTTCTCCCTCCCTACCACTTCCACCCTGGGATACATGTTTATTTCAATGTACATTTTTAACTCTTTCAGTTTTTTGATGTCTGAGCAGCATAGGGCAGTAATAGTGCATCAATTTTCACTCTGTAGCACACACATTTTATTTCCCAATTACCCCAGTGACCCAAATCAGAGAAGAGAAAGCACACAAAGAATGGCTGTGGCCATCTGGAACATATAACATGGACAGATCTGCAAGGCATTACATGGTCTGGAAAGTGACTGGTTGAATTCCAGAGAGCTCAGATAGACTTCAAAGTCTGGCTGTACATCAGTGAAACTGCTGATCTGCTCCAATATTTAAAGTGGGTGTAGAGGAATGAATTTATTACACTTTTTATCCTCTGGGCTCAGATGGGGAAATGGGATCGTAGGCGAGTTTGCTTTTAATTCTGTGTTGCCTTTTTAAAATTTTGTTTGTCTCCTGCTTAAAGTGGCACTATTTCTTGATTATTTTCCTTTTGGACTGAAACATGCCTTTCTTATCTCTAATATGTTCCTTGAAATTGATTCCTGGGTATAAGTAAGCATGTGAGGACTGGTCATCTAATTGTGAGGTGTTTTGCATAAAGGGTCTTAATTCCAAATAACTTCAAAGCTCTCTCTTTATGTCTCTGGGTCTCTACCTGTCTCTGTGCCTCTCTCTGTTTTTCCTCCATCTCTTTTTGTTCCTCACTCTTTCTTCTTGTTCTCTTATCTCTGTCTCTTTTTCTCTCTCGTCCCTCTTTCTCAGTCTTTGGTTTCCTCTCTGTCTCTCCTTTTTCTCTTTCTCCTTCTTTCACTCTCAAAATTCTATTTCTCTGCCACTTTCTGTGTCTGTCTTTCTCTCTTGTATCAAGTCAATATTTGAGATCTGGACTCATTTTCATGGATTTTATTTATAAAATTGAATTTGAATGCTATCAATTGTATATCCTGATTTAAAAAAAAATGAGTCTAACTTGTATTCAGTAAATACATAGCAACCTTACTCTAAGCACTGCTGCCAGAAAGTCCCTTCAGGAAGGGACAAATGAGTAATTAATTCTTTAGGGCCTGCAGTCTCTCAAGCCCTTTGAGAAGCAAGTGTATTCACCCTTGGCCAACTTGGCCACTTTCATCTTCATGTAAACTTGACCCTTAAAAAAACGTCAGCAAACACAGTCGCAAGCCAAGGCCACAGCTAGTGTCTGCGCTGCTCCACCTTTGGGAACTGTGGATACTGTTTGCAAACTTAAACACTGTCTTCTTTGGGTCTTGCTGGAACCAGTAAAGAATGAACTCCTTTTCACATCCATATAAAGGGAAGAAGAGAGCCAAGAAGTTTAGGTTAATAGTGTCATAATAATATACAACAACTGATTGCTGTTTTTATGATGCCACATATGCATTGGAAAGTTTTTGGATTTATATGTTAGTTAAATTATTAAAACATTGTTGAAGCTCCTACCAAAAAAGTTGCAGAACTTTTCATGGCTGGGACAAAACACCAGACCGGAAGCAGATGATGGGCAGAAAGGGTTTGGCTGGCTTACAGTCTTCAGGGGAATCTTCAGCATGGGAGGGAAGGGATGGGGGAGCAGAGGCTGGACTCTATTTCTTGCCACAGCAGCAGTCAGAAAGCAGCAACAGAGTGAGCTGAGCTCTGGCAATAGAGAAGCTGGGCTATAACATGCCAAAACCACCTCCAGCAAAATACCACCTCCATCAAAGCTCCATCTTCCAAATTGTCACAAGTTGTCACCAAGCATTGAAAACACATGTCACCATGGGGACAGTCAATCTACCACCATGGAAAACAGTATGTAAGTTTCTAAAGCAGTTAAAAATATCAATACTGTTTGACCAGCCATTGCTCTTCTGGGTATTTACCATCTGTGAAAACATCAGCATTCCATGCCCATTGGCACCATATTGACTATTAGCCAGCTTTCTGTCATTGTGTCAAAATACCTGTGAAAGTCAACTTGTAAGGAAGAAAGGTGTATTTTGGCTCACAATTTCAGAGTTTTCAGAGCACGGTCAACTTGGCCTCATTGTTCCACTGTTTCAAGGTCTGTGACAAGGTAGAGACAGGGCAGGTAAAGGGGTGGAGAGAGCTGCCCATCTTCTGGCAGCCAGCAAGTAGAGAGAATGAGAAGATGGAGATGAGGTCCCAATGTGTCCTTCGAGGGTGTGCCTCTGATGACTTAACTTCTTTCCTATAGGAAATCTTACTGCATCCTGTCTTGACGTTGAGAATGTCCCAAGCCTGAAACACATTTGAGACACCCAACCTACCAAACATCAGGGCTTTGCAGCGTGCTGTCTGGCACCATTGCCCACACTTAGGATCCTGTGGCTGATTAGGGAGCTGGGACTGACAGTGACTGCCCAGTGTCACCCCAAAGTATTATACAGCTCATCACTGGCTTGGGAAAAGGTCAAAGTCAAACCCGCAAGTATGGGTTCTGCTGCATGTATCTGTCCAGCACCGCCATAAAGTTGGCAAATCTTTGATCAAGCTCCCTGAATCAAGGGCCATCTGAATTTGTAAGGTCCTTGTGTTTATTTGGCTGACATTTGATTAGAATAAGCAGTAAGCACTAAGCCCTAAAATATGTACCTAAAATTCCCTCCACAACTGACTATTTCTTAGGACTGAGCCTCCTATGGGAGAGACTGTCACAGAGCAAGTGCCCTCCAGGTAACCTGTGGGGTGCTGGGTACAGCTCTCTGTGACACTCGGGACCATCACTTAACTCCTCTCCAGCCTTTTGCCATTGCCTTTCCTTGCATTGTCTCCTTTAGCCAATATACATGTGACATGGAGTCTGATTATTCTGTTCCACTTGTATTTGCTCCCTGCTTTTTTTAAATTTGTTTTTGGTTTTTCAAGGCAGGGTTTTGCTCTAAACCTTTCTTTTAATGAAGATATTCACATTATTCTCTTTGATTTCAATCAGAATTTAAGCTCAGAATACATACATACATACATACATACATATATATTTGGGTGTATGAGCATTTGTATATACAGTAGGGTCTCTACCACTGCAAATAAATGCCTGTCTAGATTTATGTGGGTGGCTTAGGAACTGAACCAGGCTGGCAGGCTTTGTAAGCTGAGCCATCTCCCCAAGTCCCTCACCACACACACACAGACACACACACATACACACACACACACACACACACACACACACACACACGGTTTTTTTAGGTTGCTCTAGCTCAGGCTGACCTGGAATTCACTATGTTGTCTCTCAGGGTTGCCTCAAACTCATGTTGCTCCTCCCACCTTTGCCTCCCGAGTGCTGAGATTAAAGGAGAATCCCACTATGCCCAGCTTTCTCACCATATTTTTAAAATTTATTTATATTTATTTATTTGAGAGTGAGAGAATGGACACACCAGAGCCTCCAGCCACTGCAAATGAACTCCAGATACATGCACCACCTTGTGCATCTGGCTTATGTGGGTACTGGGGAATCAAGCCTTGAACAGGGGTCCTTAGGCTTCGCAGGCAAGTGCTTAACTGCTAAGCTATCTTTCTAGCCCTCACCATATATTTTTAATCTTACATATTTAAATCCAAAGTATACTTTACAGATTCCACCCCCCTCTCCAGATCATTTTATCTACCTTTGAACCTAACATGTTCTGTCTCCAAATTCCTTTACTAATTTGTAAAATCTTCAGAAAGAGGAATCTGAGTTCACCCACTATGGTTGTTTGAATCAGGTACCCTGCATTAACTGACCCTTGGTGGAGGAGGTGTATTGTTGGGGACAGGATTATGGGTGTTATAGCAAGTTAACCCTTGCCAGTGTTTGTCCACTGCTGTTGCCCACTGGATGTTGGCCAGGAGGTGATGTCCACCCTCTGCTCATGCCACATTATTCCCTGCCATCATGGAGCTTCCCCTCAAGTCTGTAACTAAAATAAACCCTTTTCCATCACAAGCTGCCTTTGTTGTGCCAGCATCAAGAAGGTAACTGCAGCCCTCAAAGTCCCTTGCTCAAATGATGCACATACTAAGTGCTCAGCTCCAGCACCCTGTTAGATTCAGCTCAGGCTATGATCGTTATTCCTAATGTGAACTATGCCAAAGGACTGGCAATTTATTAGTTACTTACACTTTAGTCGAAATGTGTTCTGAGCCCTTTGTGGGACTGGGCTATAAATACTGCAAAACATGAGAGCATGGTGACGGAGATGCTAAGGTAGAATGGTGGTTATGGGCCCTATTGATCCCCTCCTCCTTCCCCCTCTGCTCCCTAGAAATTAATTTTGTTGAAGTGTTTACATCATTCTGTTGCCTATGGACTTGCAGTGATGAGAAGGCTGGATATTGGGCTAGGAAAATGGCTCAGTGGGGAATATGCTCATCACTCAAGCTGAAGTACCTAAAAGCTTGATCCCCAAACCAATGCAGATGCCTTAGTGGGCTTCTGTGTTCCCAGCACACTAACACTGACCACTGGTGGTAAGATGGGAGGCAGAGACAGGAAAATTTCCCCAGAAGCTTATCACAAACATAGCAATGTAAGAGAGAAACACTGCCTCAAAATGAGGTGGATAGGGAAGGACCAACCTGAAAACTTGTCCTTTGACCTCCATACATGTGCAGGAGCATATATGCCTGCACATATGCATGTGCATGTCCTCCCCCACACGCACACACACAAACACACAAATAATAAATTTTTTAAATTTTTAAAAGAAGGCTGGATATTACAAAGTGCTAGAGGAGATGTAGGGATATGGGAATTCATGTCTTGCTGATATGTGGGAAGGCTTGTGCAGACATGCTGGAAGGGTGGTCTGCCTCACTGCAAACATGCGCACACCTCAACAAGTGGCCTTCCACATGGAGGCCTGGGAACCCAGGCCCTCCCCATCTCATGACTGTGTTATTCTCTGTAGCTCTGACTCTGTGGGTCATCTACACCTAGCTTGCAGATTTGGACAGACTGCAAATAAATACCATTTTAGGAGGAAGGAGTTGGGAGTTGGTCCTGGACTGCACAGCCTTCTCCCTACAGAATTGCCAGAACTTGGTGTTGCATGATGGATGAAATCAGAGCCCCTGTACTGCAGAGGTGGAGGCAAGAGACTTGCTCAAGCCCGGGAGTTTAAGATTAGCCTGAAAAATATAATAACACTTCATTTTCAAACAAAACAGAACTTAACCAGAATTTTATCCAAAACTTGGCTATACCTATCTGTAAGGGAGGTCAAGAAATGTAGTCCTGTATGCTCAGTAACAAACAGGAAATCAGTTATGTTATGCATATAGTGGTCTCTGCTACAAGGGCCTTTAAAGCTTTTATTTTATTTTATTTTATTTTATTTTATTTTATTTATTATGAGAAAGAGAGAAATAAATGGCAAGCCAGAGCCTCTAGACACTGCAATCGAATTCCAGATGTGAACGCCATCTTGTGCACATGTGTGACCTTTTGTGTCTGGCTTACCTGGGTCCTGAGGCTGCACAAGCAAGCACCTTAACTGCTAAACCATCCCCCCACCCGGCCCCTTTTAAGCTTTTTAATGTCAAGCTGTCTCTCCTCATAGAAGCCTCACATTGCTGTTTAGTTCAATTTAGCTCCCTTATGCCCCCCAGGTTTTACCCTATGACTGTACCTGGCTTTTCTCACTTGTGCTAGGAGAAAATATTCTATGTGGTGAGTGCTCACTGACTTACAGGCATAACTGTTACACTGGCAGCATAATCTCATAAGGAATGTGCTATGTTACCAGTCTCATTTTTATAGAGAAGGACATTGAAGCTAACAGAATTAGGTGCCCTGGCCTTACTTAGATACCAGCTACCAGAGTCGAGAAGAAGCCTAAGATGTCTACCACTTTCATTGGTATTTTGGATTAAACTGTAAGAGAATTAGATCCAGTGGAGCCTAATGGTACAGGTCTGTAATCCTAGCTACTCTGCGGCCTGTGGCAGCAGGATCACAAGCTCAAGACTAGTATGGGCTATAGAGTGAGGTCCAGGCCAGTCCAGGAAATTTAGTGAGACTTGTCTCAAGATTTTAAAACATAAAATGAGGACTGGGGAAAGAGGTCAGTGGTAGAATACTTGTTTAGCATGTGTGAAGCCCTAGTTTCAATCCCCAGTATTGCAAAAGAAAAAAATATTAAATTAGAAAATTGTTCATGATATAATCAACTCCAATAGCCAAGAATGACTAAGAGATGCCCTCCTGTTTTGTCTCCTGGACTGCAGAGTCCTAAGGTCTCCATCAGTGCATATGGTCAACCCTGCTGTGTGCATGTCATGGCTTTTTACATTTGCATGAAAAGGGAAAAAAGTTTTTTGCCATAAAAATCTGACTTTGCAATTGCTAGTTATTAATCTTCATTTCAAACCAAATCACTGTAGGATTACAAAAGATTATCTCAGAATCTTTTAAACTCTAACAAATCTGGATAGATATCATAGCCCCAGAAGACTAGAGGTTTCCTCTTTCCAGAAAGACTGGATTCTGTGTTTTGTCTACCAGAAGGAAATTCTATCCTAGGGATATTCTCCAATATGCCAAACTGAATTTCTCATCGATTCCTATTCAATCCTCAAATATCCAGACATTGACACCATCAAGGTCTGCTTTTGTGCTTCCAAAGAAAGACAGAATGGAATGAGTAGAGGAAAAAACTGAAATGTCAGGCATTGTTGTTAGATCTTTTATTCAGTCATTCATTTTGTTCAGGTGCTTGGTTGGACCCAGGCATAGAACTAGGTTGCAGGACAATGAAATGATACAGAAGGCCTCAAAGATCACCTTAATAAACCCCCAATTTAAGTTAGAATGTTGTGGTAGAGCAGCTTTCTAGCTTGCACAGGCTAGAAATTCAATCTCTCATGCTTAAAAACAATGCTATTAAGTTCCCAATTTGTGGTATAGGAAGAAATACAGGCAATGTGTTGATATTCATTCTAGATGTGCTAATGTTATCATTAACTCGCTTGGAAAGGAATAAAGCAAGTGGCACTTCACTAGTGTTTGAAGTGAGCCTGAAGGGGAGTGGAGTCTTCCTAGCAGACAAAAAAGAAGAACGTCCCAGAAATGGAGACTGTCATGATTGAAGACACAGAGCACAGTGCCAAGAACCGTCAGTAACGAAGTGGTATGCAGACATGGCATATGAAAGCAAGCAGATGGAATTTTGCTTTGGGAACAGGGGAGTTCATTACAGTTTACTGCGGCTGCCATAATTTTACTTGTTTTTGTTGCATTGCATGAGTTTGTGTGTGTGCCTGTTTATATGTGTGCAGGTGCATGTGTAGCGGGTGCATATGCACACATGTGTGTATGTGGTGGAAGCCAGAGGACGACCTTGAGTGTCATCCTCAAGAACTTGGTCTGCTTCCATTGAGAAGGCCTCTCACTGGCCTGAAATTCATGAACTAGACTGGCTGGTCATTGAGCCCCAGGGGTCCATCCATGCCTCTCCCTGAGGTTAGAGGTGCATGTCATCATGCCTGGCATCTTTATGTGGGTTCTGAGGATCAGACGCGGGTCTTCATCCATGGGAGGCAAGCCCTTTACCAACGTGAATGATCTCTTCAATCCCTCCTTCCTTTGTTGTTTCTGATGTACAGCTTTATTTATTATTTATTTATTTATTTATTTATTTAGTTTGGTTTTTTGAGGTAGGGTCTCACTCTGGTCCAGGCTGACCTGGAATTAACTATGTAGTCTCAGGGTGGCCTCGAACTCTCAGCGATCCTCCTACCTCTGCCTCCCGAGTGCTGGGATTAAAGGCGTGCGCCACCACACCCAGCTGATATACAGCTTTAAAGGACAGGTTGAGAGGAAGCTTTGGGGAACATCTGGGAAGATGACTGCATAAGCTACTATAATGGTCTAAATAAAGAAATGATAAGGGCACGGGCCAGATCTGTGTGGCCAGCAAGGAGGAACAAGATGGAAGGGCGGCTCAGGGGCAGGCTGGAAGAAATATCTCTGAGGGACATGGGAGAGGGAACATCAAGCAACTATGACTCCCTCATCGTGGCACCCAAACTGCTGTGACACATTAGCCTGTGTGGAGGAGTTCAGGGCAGGAAGGACTCTGAAATTCAAAGTAGGAGGGAGGATATACTAACGAGAGCATCTGAAACAGCCGTCCTCAGTCTCAGGGTGAGTGTGGACTTGTGCCCTGTTGCCACATGCGTTTGGTTGGACCCCTTGATGGCAAGTGTGGTGACAGAGAGAGAATCGTGCCATTCTCCCTTCCCTGTATATCCTTGCCCTCTGCTATAAAGACCTCAGCACTGCTTCACACTCTCTTCAAACAACACTCCCAGTGCTGATTTTCTCGTTTCTTACCATCAGATCCAGACTCTTCCTCCCTCATACCTCTATAACCTAACACACACTCAGTGAATATCACCCTTAGGACTTAGCTCTGATCTGCCATTAACTGCGTGACTTTAAGAGATTTATCACTTGATTTTTGTTCCAGCATTTTCATCTTTAAACCAAAGCTATAATAACAGACATCTTCCAGGGAATGGTTCTACCATTCTGCTTTTAGGATGGATGCTAGTTCATAATGAAAAGACTACAGAAAAATAAGAAAAAATATGTAGTATTTAGTGTCATGCAGATTTACAATAATTAGATAACTTGACAAATGGAAGATTTATAATAATTAAATAACTTGAAGATGGAAGATAGATGGATGGATGGATGGATGGATGGATGGATGGATGGATGGAGAGAGAGTGTATGTGAAAGACTTGTAAGGCTAAAACTGAAGTTTCCGGTTTCTTATTCCAATAAATATCCTTACTTCATTTTCTACCTTTCTGTTGGAAACAGTGATGAGAGTAAATAGCTATTTTGAACTTTTATTAGCTGCTTTACCCTTCCTGCCTTCTCATGGGCAGAAGCTTTCATACTTTCTCCTCCTCCCTTCTCTGAATCTAATAAAGTCTCTCTAAACCTAAAAAATTATGAATTTTTATTAGAAACCAAAAATTTGTGTCAGGGAGATAGCTTAGCAGATAAAAGTCCTTGCTGCATAGGTGTGAGGACCTGAGTTTGGTTCCAAGCACTCATGTGAAATGCTGAGTGGGTGTGATGACATGTGCCTAGAATCCCTGCACTTGGGGCATGGAGACACAGGATCCTGGGACAAGCTGTCTAGCTCTACTGACCTAATAGGTGAACTCTGACTTCAAGTGAGAAGCCTTGTCTCAGTAAATAAAGTGCAGGGCTATCAGGGAAGACACCTCTGACCTCCACAAGCAAGTGCACAGAAATATGAACATGCATATACACACGCACACCACACACCACACACACACACACACACACACACACACACACACACATGAAACTAAAACCTTTAAAATGTCTATTTTCACGTTTCCTCATTTTAAACGTTTTCCTGATCTATGACATAGTGGAAGTCACTTTCCCAGCATTCCTCCATATGACAGAGCCAGTCTGAGCAGCATTCAAGGAGCCCTTTCTGTTCATGGCTCTTGTCCTGGTTGGTGCTCAGCCCCTCTGGTGCACGGACACCACAGGCCCTCTGACCTTGAAAGGTGATCTCTTCCCAAGCCCGAAATTATGGGATTTGCTTCTGAGGACCTTCAAAGAGAACCCACATTTCTTTTTCTCTTTTTCCTTTATTCTTTTCATTCTCTCACAGGGACCAAAAAGAAAGAAAAAGTGTGGGAGGGGAGAAAATTTGTTCTGCAGATGATATTTCTGTTCATTCTCGAACCCTTTAAACTCACAATGTCCCAACATCCCTCCCCCAGCCTCCCTGTGGCACTGAGCCTGGGTCTTCTTTCCCATGGCCATGTCAAATTCTGCCTTCCTAAGAGAATTTTGTAGCAGACAGGTATTGAGGCCACTGTAATGATCAGATATCAGAGATTAAGCGAATGCTTGAGAGAACCTCAGCCTATGGGGCAATTAGGAGGCCCCTCTGCTGAAACCTGTGAAACAGCCATTTTTCCACAGAGAAACTAAAGATAGCAACATCATGAGGCTATACTGTAGCCCTGGGCCCTGTTGCGTTCCTGCTAGTCATAGCACATAATAGTTGATAATAGCAATGATTCTTCAGGCATTATCTGTGGACTTGGCACCCTTACAAAACTTAGAAAAGTAGGATGGGTCCTTGATGTACTTACATACAAAAACACAGGACTTTTGACTGCTTCTCTGCCCAGATGATGGAGTAAGCCAGTCAAGGCAGTGGAATCTAAGTCTAGATTTGCCTAACTATAAGGCAAATTACAGGAGGCTCCCCAACACGCTAAGGATGCAAAAAAAAAAAAAAAAAAAAAAAAGGATGCTAAAAGCAAAAAAGCCAATAGCCATGGAGAAATAACCCTATTTACAACAATTCATGTCAACACAGGGAAGAGTGAATATTAGGATGTGACACTGTCTGTCACCACAAAGAAGCCCATCAGGGCATTCAGTTGACATGCACTCAGGAGAGAGGCAATATTCCTTAATGTAATAACGCCAGGATAACTATTTCACAAGGGAGATAGCCAAAGTCATGTCTGAAGGCAGGATTCAGGCTCTCCCTGCCTGACACAAAGCTATCACCTTCAGCAGAAAATAAGTCATGTATTTTTCAGGTGAGCATGTTTGTCAGGTAGCTAATGAGGACAGCATCCATCCACAGCTTTCCTTGTTGGTTACTAGGTTAAAGCAATATACCACCATCAACCTGCAAACTCCTGAAACTCTGTCAGAGCAGAATTTCATGATGGAGACCCCAGTGCCTTTAGGAACACTAATTGATCCTAAACCAATGTCTTTTCCATTTTTCTCCTGGGCTCTGGTGGGCTGGGTTCTGACCCAGTTCACAGAATTTTCAACTGTGACCTTCCTCAGGAGTAGTTAATGATACAATGCTCCTTAGTTTTTACCCAACATCTTGGAAATACAGGTCCTGCAATGCATAACCCACAACCCTGTAAGGAATACCTGCAACCCCACTGAGGAGGGTCCCCAGCAGAATGGGGGCAGAAATAAATGAACAAACAAATAAATGGAGAAAAAAAGAAATACAGTCTGTAGGACATGCAGACATCTAGATTGGTTTTAGGTTTCTAGAATTCTCAGGAGAGATTACAGAGAGTCTCAGGTCCAGTGGCTATAGATTATGAACATAGTATATACAGTGTGAATACAGTTCCATAGGTGGAACATATATTTTTGTGTTTTAACTTTTAAAATTATAAATCATACCTTGTAAAAACTGATGAAAAATATAAGGCTTAAAAAGCAAAATACCCATTGTTATGGTTAATCTCTATTGTCACCTTGCCTGGATCTGGAATCATCCAGGAGAAAAATCTCTGGGCATGTCTGCAAGAGAGCTTCTAGTTTATATTAATTGAAGTGGAAGGACCCACCCTAACCATGGGCAGCACCATCCCATGGCTGGGGTTGAATCATGAAGGAGGAAGCTAGCTGAGCATTAGTGCTTCCTGACTGCAGATGCATGTGAGCAGCTGCTTCATGTTCCTGCTGCCGTTCATGTGCCCTTCCATGACAGACTGTGTCCCCTTGAACTGTAAGCTGAAATAAACCCTTAAGTTGCTTCCTATCAGGAAAGTATGAAAAGTAACTAATGTATCCAAGTACCACACTCTACTCACTTCCACTCTCTTGCCAGTGTCTAACTACAAATAATTTGGTACTTATTCACTCAAATCCTATTCAATGTTTTTACAAATTTTTATTTTTATATGAATATACATTTGTATATTTTCTTAAATTATGTCAGACAATACATATTTTTCTGTAATCAACTTTCCCTTACCAAGGTATCTCAATTTTTATGGCAAGGAACATAAATGTATTTAAAACTTTTTAATTAGAAAATAATCAAACAAAAAATAAAGAAGCTACTAAGAAAACTTAAGGAATGAAACTTCTTAAAGGATAGCTGCTTTTCTTCTCCCAACCAATCTCCTCTCCTTCCTGGTTTCCTAGAAGAAGCCACAGCATGGAGAAATTGCTAAGTATTTTTATATAAGGTTTTTAAGCCACATGTACACATTTCTATAACTAAATTTTGGTATTTTTCTGGGCATTTCAAAAATACATGCATGGGGCTAGAGAGATGACTTAGTGCTTAAGGCACTTGCTTGCAAAGCCAAAGAAAGGACCCAGGTTTGATTCCCAAGGACCCACATAAGCCAGATGCAGGAGGTGGCACATATGTTTGGAGTTTGTTTGCAGTGGCTGAAGGCCCTGGCATACTCATTCTCTCTCTTTCTCCCTCCCTCTCTCAAATGGAAATAAAATTTTAAAAAAATTAAAGAAAACACAAGAATGGTCATATATTGTACACACGCCTCTCTGTGACCTGCTTTTCTTGCTTACCATTAATTTTCTAGCTATGTCACAGTGGTACATGGAAGACAGTTTACATTTATTGTTAGTTTCATTGTCTGTGTATATGACAACTACATTTCCCACTCTCCTTTTGTTTGGATATTTCAATGGATTACAATATATCTTGTAGCAAATTCTGCTTCAATGACTATGGTACCCAATTTTTGCACAGATGTGTAAGTTTTGCTATTTTGTAGAACAAGCCTGTCTTTGTATGAATCTTCACAATTTGTACCAACATTCATCATTATTAATTATTGATTTTTTGAAGAAGTGATGTGCATATATGATCAATTAAAAGGGATAGGATAGCTCTATCTCAAATAACTTACATTAGTTTTTTTTTGCAAGCGTTGAAGTGTTTGTGAGCTATTTGCAAGAAATCATAAATAAAAATATCAAGTCATCCTCTGAGGGTAAAATTGTCACACTGACACACAACAGATCATAGCAGATGTGACTGCAATCTCTTGACAAAGTGACTCCCAAAACCAGGCAAGATTTAACTGTAACTTATGAAAATTATCCATGCTATAAAAAAAGATCATAACAATCAAAAAGGTTCTGACTTCTCGGGAAATGGAAACAGTGCTTGTCTGCATTGTTCAAAGGAAGGGAAACCAGATATAAACTGATTTCTAAGTTTACACTGCTGTGGTGACTCTGTATGAGGGCTTATTCTTTAGATACCTGGACATTCCATCTTCCCTTGGTTAGCAGTGAAAGATTGCACAGGTCATTAGGACTTCAACTGCTTCCATACCTTTTATTTTTCTGTCTGTATTTCTTTATTTTATTTAGTTTGCTTGAGAGAGAGAGAGAGAGAGAGAGAGAGAGAGAGAGAGAGAGAGAATGGGTATGCTAGGGCCTCTAGCCACTGTAAAAGAAATCCAGATGCATGTGCCACCTTGTGCACCTGGCTTATGAGGGTCCTGGAGAATCCAACTTAGGTCCTTTGGCTTCACAGGCAAGTACCTTATTCACTAAGCCATCTCTCCAGCCCCTTCCATACCTTTTTATTGTTAAGAAATAAATCACCAATCTGATCTACACATCTACCTCAAGCATATTGTTTTTGTGTGTCCCCAACTATGAACTGGGCCCTTCTCAAAATGCTGATAAAATTAGGGTTTGAACTGAGACCCCTGAGCTCCACACCTGACACATAGTCATAAGATAATGAATGCCATCTGGGTAAGTCCTCAGTCCTACTACTCCAGCTGTCTTTTCCTGAGTCTGTAGCTTAGCATATATCCATATGTATGTGTGCCATACAATTTGTGCATTCTGAGTTTTGGGAGTCTTTGGACAATGACAACATCAAGTTCCTTTGTTTCCCCTCCCTGCAAATAGAATCAAAGTGAATTTAATCCAATAATTCTAAAGAGGCAACATGTCAACCAAGGATCTATAGTGTCAGGACTCTAAGCAGTGGGTTTTGGGCACTTCAGATATGAGATTTTCAAATCGGAATGTTTGGCTGGTAGAAATAGGGGAAAATATCCTCAAATCTAAAAAACTGAAATCTCAAATATTTCTTGTTTAGAGTATTTTGTATAAACTTTATTTAGCCTGTGCTATGCTTTCTCATGTTATCAAGATACAGATTTTGTGTGCCTCACATTCACATACTGTTAACATGAACAAATATTATGAGACATACATAAGCTTGAGACTTAGGGTCATTTCTATGTGGTTTAATTGGTAGTCCAAGCTTCAAGAAGAACACTTCCTCAGCTCTAACGAAGAACACATTGTTAGTTTGTGAAGGAGCAGTATTAAGTAGCCCACTGTGTGGAATGCTGGCATGGGAGAGTTGATTAGAGAAAGGAAAGTAGAGCTGCTGATAATTTCTACCCTTGGACCACTTTTCCAACTAATAATAATGACTGTGATAATTACTACTTTGTCCAAGTAAAAATTTACATCTTTAATACATAAAAACCACTGGTAAACCCTGCCATTGTTTCTTATGTTTTGGCATGACATTAAAAAAAACCCTGGATCTTTAATGAAGGTCAGATTCCTTCATAACAGGAAAACATCTGTCATAAACACTGTACAAATATTTATAGGGCTAAGCTGGCAGTATACCACGTCCTCTCTCTACTTTTTAATCAAAACTGAATGTGTAAGGACAAACACAAGAAAAATAATGAACAGGTCACAGAATGCCATAGTAGGCATATCCATGCACCATGAACTCAGAAATCTGTGATGTCTGGCAAACAAAACAAAACAAAACAAAACAAAACAAAACAAAACAAAACACCTATTGTACTTAAACTCCTACTTATATGAGGTTTGTTACCAGACTCTGGTATTGTTTATTTAATGACAATCTATTTTTGTTTTGTTTTTACTTTTCATGGCAGCCCTCTCTCTCTCTCTCTCTCTCTCTCTCTCTCTCTCATTCTCTCTCCAACCAAACCCAAGGCATTGGCCATGTTAGGCTAGTGTTCTGTCATGGAATACATCCCAAGCCATGTTTTTTTCTTTTCCTATGAGGTTATGCTAAAGCCCTAGATATATTATTTTCCCTAGTAAACTCCTCCAAACCTTTAATCTGTTCAGTTTCATTTAATACATCATTTTCATTACACACCATATTGAGATAACATTTATATCTGACCAGAAGTAGAAAAATTAGTGATGAGAAAAAAATAGAGACTGAAAAAATAGATCAAGTTCCTGAAGAAGACAATGGAAACATGAGAGGATGTTGATGGTGGCAGAGACTTACTTAAACAAAACCACAAAAAGGTCTGTTTTCCATCATCTCCTCCTCATTTCTAGTAACAAAACTGAAAGACAATGACAGAATATTTTTAATTGAACAAATTGGAAAAACAGTACACTGAAGGAATAATGCTAAATGGCATTATTAGAAGGGAAAAAAGTTCCTAAGTCAGTGCCCTCAGTTTCCACCCTGACTATGAAGTCAGCATTACTTTACCAGAACTAAACAAAGATTGAAAAGACAACTGTTGGGGCTGGGGAGATGGCTCAGTGGGTAAAGTCCTTGTCATACAAGCATAAGGAGCCAAGTTCAGATCCCCAGCACCCACGTAAAAGCTGGGTGTTTGGTTCATGGTGTTATCCCAGTGTTGGGGAGGCAGAGATAGGAAAATCTCGGAGACTTGCTGGCTAGCTAGTCTAACTGAACTGATGAGCCTCAGGTTCAGTGACAAACCTGTCTCGAAAAGTCAGGTGGTAAGAAAGTTTAGAAGACAGCAGAATCAACATCTGGCCTCCATAGGCATGTGCACACATGTGCATGTACACGTGCACACACTTGCACACCCATATATTTAAATATGCAAACACATACATATGCACATACACATGCAATAAAAGAAGTAATGAATACTATTGGTCAATGTTCCTCATTAATTTAATTCAAAAGCAAATATTCATCTTTGCTTTTGCATTTGTAGTGTATGTGGTGGTGATTGTGTATGTGTGTGTGTGTGTGTGCATGTGTATGACCAAATGCACTTGTACAGATGTGGAGGCCAGAGAGAATGTCAGGTGTCCTTCCATCACTCATCCACATATTTCCTTGAGATGGAGTCTCTCTCTGAGTGTGGAGCAGCATTTTTTTTGCAAGCTCCAGCAATTCTCTAATCCATACTACCCACAGGACTGGGGTTATAGCCACATTCAGCTATTTATATGTGTGGCCACATTCAGCTGTTTACATGTGTCTACAAAAATTCCTCTCTCAAATGGAAATAAAATTTTAAAAAAATTAAAGAAAACACAAGAATGGTCATATATTGTACACACGCCTCTCTGTGACCTGCTTTTCTTGCTTACCATTAATTTTCTAGCTCTGTCACAGTGGTACATGGAAGACAGTTTACATTTATTGTTAGTTTCATTGTCTGTGTATATGACAACTACATTTCCCACTCTCCTTTTGTTTGGATATTTCAATGGATTACAATATATCTTGTAGCAAATTCTGCTTCAATGACTATGGTACCCAATTTTTGCACAGATGTGTAAGTTTTGCTATTTTGTAGAACAAGCCTGTCTTTGTATGAATCTTCACAATTTGTACCAACATTCATCATTATTAATTATTGATTTTTTGAAGAAGTGATGTGCATATATGATCAATTAAAAGGGATAGGATAGCTCTATCTCAAATAACTTATATTAGTTTTTTTTGCAAGCGTTGAAGTGTTTGTGAGCTATTTGCAAGAAATCATAAATAAAAATATCAAGTCATCCTCTGAGGGTAAAATTGTCACACTGACACACAACAGATCATAGCAGATGTGACTGCAATCTCTTGACAAAGTGACTCCCAAAACCAGGCAAGATTTAACTGTAACTTATGAAAATTATCCATGCTATAAAAAAAGATCATAACAATCAAAAAGGTTCTGACTTCTCAGGAAATGGAAACAGTGCTGGTCTGCATTGTTCAAAGGAAGGGAAACCAGATATAAACTGATTTCTAAGTTTACACTGCTGTGGTGACTCTGTATGTGGCTTATTCTTTAGATACCTGGACATTCCATCTTCCCTTGGTTAGCAGTGAAAGATTGCACAGGTCATTAGGACTTCAACTGCTTCCATACCTTTTATTTTTCTGTCTGTATTTCTTTATTTTATTTAGTTTGCTTGAGAGAGAGAGAGAGAGAGAGAGAGAGAGAGAGAGAGAGAGAATGGGTATGCTAGGGCCTCTAGCCACTGTAAAAGAAATCCAGATGCATGTGCCACCTTGTGCACCTGGCTTATGAGGGTCCTGGGGAATCCAACTTAGGTCCTTTGGCTTCACAGGCAAGTACCTTATTCACTAAGCCATCTCTCCAGCCCTTTCCATACCTTTTTATTGTTAAGAAATAAATCACCAATCTGATCTACACATCTACCTCAAGCATATTGTTTTTGTGTGTCCCCAACTATGAACTGGGCCCTTCTCAAAATGCTGATAAAATTAGGGTTTGAACTGAGACCCCTGAGCTCCACACCTGACACATAGTCATAAGATAATGAATGCCATCTGGGTAAGTCCTCAGTCCTACTACTCCAGCTGTCTTTTCCTGAGTCTGTAGCTTAGCATATATCCATATGTATGTGCGCCATACAATTTGTGCATTCTGAGTTTTGGGAGTCTTGGACAATGACAACATCAAGTTCCTTTGTTTCCCCTCCCTGCAAATAGAATCAAAGTGAATTTAATCCAATAATTCTAAAGAGGCAACATGTCAACCAAGGATCTATAGTGTCAGGACTCCAAGCAGTGGGTTTTGGGCACTTCAGATATGAGATTTTCAAATCGGAATGTTTGGCTGGTAGAAATAGGGGAAAATATCCTCAAATCTAAAAAACTGAAATCTCAAATATTTTGTATAAACTTTACTTAGCCTGTGCTATGCTTTCTCATGTTATCAAGATACAGATTTTGTGTGCCTCACATTCACATACTGTTAACATGAACAAATATTATGAGACATACATAAGCTTGAGACTTAGGGTCATTTCTATGTGGTTTAATTGGTAGTCCAAGCTTCAAGAAGAACACTTCCTCAGCTCTAACGAAGAACACATTGTTAGTTTGTGAAGGAGCAGTATTAAGTAGCCCACTGTGTGGAATGCTGGCATGGGAGAGTTGATTAGAGAAAGGAAAGTAGAGCTGCTGATAATTTCTACCCTTGGACCACTTTTCCAACTAATAATAATGACTGTGATAATTACTACTTTGTCCAAGTAAAAATTTACATCTTTAATACATAAAAACCACTGGTAAACCCTGCCATTGTTTCTTATGTTTTGGCATGACATTAAAAAAAACCCTGGATCTTTAATGAAGGTCAGATTCCTTCATAACAGGAAAACATCTGTCATAAACACTGTACAAATATTTATAGGGCTAAGCTGGCAGTATACCACGTCCTCTCTCTACTTTTTAATCAAAACTGAATGTGTAAGGACAAACACAAGAAAAATAATGAACAGGTCACAGAATGCCATAGTAGGCATATCCATGCACCATGAACTCAGAAATCTGTGATGTCTGGCAAACAAAACAAAACAAAACAAAACAAAACAAAACAAAACAAAACACCTATTGTACTTAAACTCCTACTTATATGAGGTTTGTTACCAGACTCTGGTATTGTTTATTTAATGACAATCTATTTTTGTTTTGTTTTTACTTTTCATGCAGCCCTCAGCTCTCTCTCTCTCTCTCTCTCTCTCTCTCTCATTCTCTCTCCAACCAAACCCAAGGCATTGGCCATGTTAGGCTAGTGTTCTGTCATGGAATACATCCCAAGCCATGTTTTTCTTTTCCTATGAGGTTATGCTAAAGCCCTAGATATATTATTTTCCCTAGTAAACTCCTCCAAACCTTTAATCTGTTCAGTTTCATTTAATACATCATTTCATTACACACCATATTGAGATAACATTTATATCTGACCAGAAGTAGAAAAATTAGTGATGAGAAAAAATAGAGACTGAAAAAATAGATCAAGTTCCTGAAGAAGACAATGGAAACATGAGAGGATGTTGATGGTGGCAGAGACTTACTTAAACAAAACCACAAAAAGGTCTGTTTTCCATCATCTCCTCCTCATTTCTAGTAACAAAACTGAAAGACAATGACAGAATATTTTTAATTGAACAAATTGGAAAAGCAGTACACTGAAGGAATAATGCTAAATGGCATTATTAGAAGGGAAAAAAGTTCCTAAGTCAGTGCCCTCAGTTTCCACCCTGACTATGAAGTCAGCATTACTTTACCAGAACTAAACAAAGATTGAAAAGACAACTGTTGGGGCTGGGGAGATGGCTCAGTGGGTAAAGTCCTTGTCATACAAGCATAAGGAGCCAAGTTCAGATCCCCAGCACCCACGTAAAAGCTGGGTGTTTGGTTCATGGTGTTATCCCAGTGTTGGGGAAGCAGAGATAGGAAAATCTCGGAGACTTGCTGGCTAGCTAGTCTAACTGAACTGATGAGCCTCAGGTTCAGTGACAAACCTGTCTCGAAAAGTCAGGTGGTAAGAAAGTTTAGAAGACAGCAGAATCAACATCTGGCCTCCATAGGCATGTGCACACATGTGCATGTACACGTGCACACACTTGCACACTCATATATTTAAATATGCAAACACATATATATGCACATACACATGCAATAAAAGAAGTAATGAATACTATTGGTCAATGTTCCTCATTAATTTAATTCAAAAGCAAATATTCATCTTTGCTTTTGCATTTGTAGTGTATGTGGTGGTGATGTGTGTGTGTGTGTGTGTGTGTGTGTGTGCATGTGTATGACCAAATGCACTTGTACAGATGTGGAGGCCAGAGGAGAATGTCAGGTGTCCTTCCATCACTCATCCACATATTTCCTTGAGATGGAGTCTCTCTCTGAGTGTGGAGCAGCATTTTTTTTGCAAGCTCCAGCAATTCTCTAATCCATACTACCCACAGGACTGGGGTTATAGCCACATTCAGCTATTTACATGTGTGGCCACATTCAGCTGTTTACATGTGTCTACAAAAAAATTCCTATAACTGGGCTGGGGAAATGGCTTAGCAGTTAAGGCATTTGCCTGAGAAGCCTAAGGACCTCAGTTCGATTCCCCAGGACCCACATAAGCCAGATGTACAAGGGGGTGCATGTGTCTGGAGTTCGTTTGTAGTGGCTAGAGGCCCTGGAATGCCCATTCTCTCTATCTATCTATCTATCTACATCTCCCCCCCTGCTCTCTCTCTGTCAAATAAATAAAATATTTTTTTAATTGCTATAGCTAACATTGTTTTTAATGGTAGAAGATGGAATGTTACTGCAAAGCCAGGAACCAGGCAAAGGTACTCACTCTCACCACTTTTATTCAACATGATTCTGGGGGTTCTAGGCCTGGCAACCAAGCTAGGAAACAGAATTTGATACCCAAATGTGTTCATCCATGAAACTCATGGAAAATACTAAAAGCCTAATAAGAATAATTAATTATATTTTTAAATGTTAACAACGAAGAGTCAGGAATTTAAATTTAAATGAACATTTAAAATAATGTAAAAATAGTTTCCTTGGAATACTCTAACAAAAGATGTGAAAATCCTATAGACTAAAACATAACAAATATTGCTGAGAAAAATCAAAGAAGACTGAAATGGGTGGATATATCTTCTTAATGTATTAGAAGACAATACTTTTACAATGTCAATTCTCCTCAAACTACTTCCTAGACTGAATAATTACAGTCTATAATCTGCTAGGGTTTTTGTTGTTGTTGTTGTTGTTAGCTAGTTTTATTTTTGTTGTTTTTATTTTATTTTTTGTAGAAATTAGCAATCTGAGTCGGTCACATGGATCTCAAACAAAATTATATTGAAAGAGAGAACTTAGCTCAAAAAAGAAAGGTGGCTAGGGATTGAGGAAGGCACCTAACATTGACGTCTGGGCTCCAAATGCACACACACACACACACACACACACACACACACAAATTTGCACACATAGACCACACACACAAATACAAATCAATGACCTAAGTGTACAATTTAAAACTATAAAACTCCTATAAGTATAGGCAAACTCTTTTCTCACTGAGTTAGATAAGAATTGCTTAGTTATCACACCAGCAGCACAATCCATAACGGAAAAAAAAAATAGTGTATTAGCTCCCCCAAATGTCTTGATTTGAAAGACATTATGAAGAAAGAAGGAAAAGAAAGGAAGTCACATACCAGAAGAAATCACTTGCAAATTACATACCTCATAAGGGGACTATACCAAGATTTCATAAAGAATGCTGCAAATGCAATAAGAAGCTAACATAAACAAACACATAGAAGACATAGAAGTGCCAAGTGAGCACAGACTGAAGACACCGTTAGACACTAGGGACATGTAAATTAAAACCATGGTGATGAAAATGCCTATACTTAAAACCACTGCCACATATAACCTTGGCAAGGAGTAAAATGATACAACCACGTTAGGAAAGAAAAAAAAATTTGGTTCTGACTAGCATTCTATAAGATAGAACCACCATAAAGTGAGAAGGGGGACAGTCCAGACAGGAGGTGGAAAGAGACTAAACTTAAAACCGTGGACTCTGACTGGTAAACCCAAGGCCAGAATCAGGTTATAGTGAGCTGTTGGCCAAGTAGACACATGAAGTCCCCAAAACAATGTAGACCATTGTCAAAACACTTGATTACTTGCCAGGGCTAAAAGATAAGACCCTATTGCTGAAAACACCACAGGCTGGAGTCACAGGATTTTGGAACACCATACAGGAACTGAAACAGATACTGGCTCTCTCCTGACTGGCCCTCATAGTGCTGCAGAGCCCTATGGGAGCCACTGAAGGACAACAGTCACCAATAGCATGAATATTCAGGGGAACCTGCAGACTACAAAATCAACCAGCTGGACAAGAAGTACACACATGTGCAATAGTGGCACACAGCCACTGCAGGTAACCAACTATTCTCTGATTGGACATGAGGCCCACTCAATGGGAGAGAACTCATATCTGGTACTAGAAACCAAGTCAGAATCCCATGGTTAGAAAACTCAGACTTCAGAGAAAAGTCTCCACTGCTCTCTGGCTAAGACACCAAAAAATCCTCTCAAATTATTTTGCATGCCACCTTTAACCCAAGATGCTCTCACTCTTGGTTGGAAAAAATGGAGGAGAACCAAAATCCATCAATAAGAAAAGATAGCCAACTGCCTATCCCTACATTTTCCACCTCTACCACATCTACCAGGATCTAGGAGAAATTGCAGAGGAAGAGACAATATGAATACTGCTCTCACTGCTAGCCTGACAACCAGCTCCAGGGTGATGGTGACAAACATGGTGATCAACCAAAACCCATCAAAGCAGAAATCCAGAGGCTACAGAGATCTCAACACTAATTCAGACTACTAATAGGCCTGTTATGGCTCAGGGAACATTGCAGAATAGGAAACAGAAAGATTGCAAGAGCCTCAGAGTGGGTAGGAATAACCTGATACATTTCCCCCCTGCTATCCCATAGGGATTGACTAAGGCTTTCACACCCCACAGTGAATACCATAACCCCAATGAGGAGGGCCTCCATGGTAACAGGAGGCAGGGTAAGGGGATAAAAGAGTATAACCTATTATATATATAATAAAAATTTTTTAAAAGTTAAACATACACCTTGCAAAATATCCAGCCATTCCACTTCTAGGTACTTAATGATGAGGAAAGAGAAAACGCAATAATTTATATACAAATTTTTATAGCAGTAATGTATTTTCAATTGTAAATAAACTAAAATCTGTCTGTGACTATGGCTTGGTGGTGTGTGTGCATCTAGCATGAATAAGGCCCTGGGTTCAATCTGCAGCTCCAAAAATAAAAATGGGAAAGAAGGGGTCATCAATTTTAATAACCATCAACAGCAAGTAGATCAATTGCAATACTCTGACAATGTAAAGAAACAGCTCTTGATACATGATGGTTAATCTCTGAATTTGACAGGATTTAGAATCACTATGAGAGCCAATCTTTGCCACTCTTCTTATAAAATTATTTATTTGTTTATTTATTACATAGAGAGACAGGGAGGGGGACACACAGAAAGAGAATGGGCATGCCAGGGCCTCCAGCTACTGCAAATGAACTCCAGTTGCATGTGCCACCATGTGCGTCTGGCTTACATGGGTTCTGGGGACTTGAACCTAGGTTCTTGGGCTTTGCATGCAACTGCATTAACCACTAAGCCATCTCTCCAGCCCATCTGTTAGGGATTTTCTATATTACACTAACTGAGGTGGGAAGATCCGCTATTACTGTGGGTGGCATCCTGGGCAGGATTCACAGGATATTACTGGTGGAGCACCAGCATTCATGGCTCTGCTCTGATTCTTCCTCACTGTGGGCTGAATGTGACCAGCTGTCTAAAACTCCTGCTGTCATGCTTTACCATCACAATGGACTCTACCCTCTGAACTGTAAGCCGAAATACTTCCCTCCCTTAAATTGCATTTTGTGAGGTATTCTGTCTCAACAAAGAAAAAGGTAACTCATACAGGTAGACAAGATAGAATGACAAGATAATTCTCAAAACATAACGATAAAAGAAAGAAGCCAGACAATTGGGAGGAGATGGATCAAGTGCTGCTGTTCAAGCCTGAGTGCCCAAATTCAGAACCCCAGACCCCCCATGAAAGTCAGAGGCCTCCTATAGTACCACAGATATTCATACTCTAGAAATAACTTGGTTCTTGGGTTCTCTTACCATCCTTCCCTGGCTCTGCTTTCCTAGTGAGCAATGACCATTTTTAAAGCTGCCTCTTGTCAGTGCTAACAGTGTCAAGTATGAGCCACACTCATAGTTGGCATATGTCACCACATACCCTCACGGCAGTCCTGAGAATACACAGGCAGTCCCCCCTTTCTGCAGTTTGACTCACAGGTTTTTCGCTTTGTAGTGGTGCAAAGGTACTACACATTCAATACTTAGAGATTAGATCTTTTCTTGGGCTGGGATTTTCAGGGCAATGCTATCATCTCCTAACAGCTCAGCTGACTCTTCCCAGTCAGTCATGTGATCAGCAGCTAACATTCTAAGAAGGTGAATTTTGACAGGCTAGGTGTATTGAATGTATTTCAACTTAATGATATTTGCAACTTATGATGGTGGTATTGAGACATACCCTATCACAATTGGAAAAGCATACATTATTTTTTTCTATTTTTCAGATCCATTAATTTGCCTACAATTCTCAATGCTGAGAAGAGACATAGGACCAAGTCGTAGGCATGACCACGGAGACACTTCCTGCTGGGAATACACCCACCAGATCAAGAAAAGAGACAACTAAGGGAGGGGCTGAACCGCCAGGGTTTGTTGCCCTGTGTATGTCTCCCTTGAGGCTTCACAACTGCTCTTTAAAAAACATTTAGCCAAATCCTCAATGTGTTTTACCAAACACTTTTCCCCTTGATTTCTAAACCCATGTGTTATTTCAGGGATAAGAGAAACCATATGTTTCTGACATATTTACACTTAAATCATCAAGATGTTGTTTTGTCAGAACTGTTTGATGTCTTCTAAGATTTTTTTTTTAAATGGGACCCTCCTAGAAGCAACAAGTCCCCATCAGAAATAAACAAATTAAAACAAGAAAAGGCCTGACTCAGGACCCAGTTCAGACTGGCTATATGGGATGGATTTGAGGCTTGGCAAGTTGCTTCATTCTTCCCTAGCCCTAGGAGGGGCTGAGAATAGAAACTGGTGTCTGATGGTCATTCTGGAATTGCTTTATTTTCTCTGTAGTGTCAAAAGAAACCAGGAGAACTTATGTTCAGTGAGTACCAGTCTGGTGACACTGTGAAACCCATCCTTGCGATCTATAAGGAAAAGTGCAAAGGAGATTTGATGATGCATAAACTCAAAGGAAAGACTTCTGAGAAAGTGTCACCTTGGGGGAGAATCAGTCCCATTTGTTCAGAAAAGCTTCTTGGGCTGTCAGGTTGTTATTACCTGAAGTTCCAGCACTCCCCAACAAGCTAATGTCATCTCTGCTCCTAGGTCTATTGTATGGAGCTCACTCATAATTCATACAGCCCACCCCCAAGGGCTCTTCTGCAGTCGTTGATAGCATCCCCAGTCTGTTCAGTTCTTTCTGAAGCTCTCACCCTCACACATGCCTGGTGCAATAGAGAGAGTCCAGGGAGCTGTAGAGCCCTTCCCTCAGCTTCTCCAGGATGCAGCTGGTGGTGAAGGATCAGAGTGCACTGGGATCAGACAGCTGGCTCCAAATCCTAGTGTGGCTAACCTCCCAACTATGTGACCTGAGGCAAGGCCTTTAACTTCCTTACCTCTACAAAGCCCAGCTTCTCCATCAGTGGGAGGGCCATGATGATATGTACTATGCTGGCCTGGCGTGTGAATTGGTGATGAATGCTGCTTGATACAAAAGAGGTTCCTGACACACTGAAGCTGCCACTCACACCTCAACACACAGAGAGAAACATCCTTGAATATGATGCTTCAAGGCCTTGCAATACACTTCATAAAACAGTATTTCTGAAATGCTGAATTTAATGTCATTACCTTTATGAGATGGCATCATGGAATAGTTGTCTTTCTTGTCTGTTAAATCACCTTACATGTACTACCTGGTTTTCAGTCTACTAACAGATAACTATCTATAAGCCACTTGTTTTGAGGACATGAGTCACTGCAGGAGGGGGGGCATCTTTGGGTGTTTCCAGGTTCCTTACATCTGATAGAAAGATTTGTAAAAGGAGGGCTGGAGAGATAGCTTAGCGGTTAAGGCATTCGCCTGCTAAGCCTAAGAACGCTGGTTCCAATCTCCAGGTCCCACGTTTAGCCAGATGCAGTGACACAAGGGTGCAATACCACACTTGCCCACAAGGGGGTGCATTCATCTGGGGTTCATTCACAGTGGCTGAGAGGCTGCTGGCATGCCCATTCTCTATCTGTCTTCCTCTTCCTCTCTCTCTGTCTCTCTCTGTGTCTCTCCAAAAAGAAGAAAGAAAGAAAGAAAGAAAGAAAGAAAGAAAGAAAGAAAGAAAGAAAGAAAGAAAGAAAGAAAGAGAGAGAGAGAGAGAGAGAGAGAGAAAGAAAGAAAGAAAGAAAGAAAGAAAGAAAGAAAGAAAGAAGAAGAGAGAAGGAAAGAAAGATTTGAAAAAGGATACAAAAATAGCAAAGCAGTAAGCAGTTTAATTTAGTTGTAGCACAGGGCACAGGGCACAGCAGAAGTGAGTTACCTGGGCCAAAGTGCCCAAGGTGTAAAAGAACCTTAGTTATTGTCTGTGGCTTATTTCCATGGGTTCCAGAAGGAGGAAGAGGAGTTGGTTGCCAGTGGTGAGGTATCAGCAGGCCTGGGTTGAGTAAGACTTTGTTCACTGTGCACATCCTTTTCCACAATGCATCCCCTTTTAATCACATGTCCCATCCTGCATAGGCATGAGATAATAAATAGGATTATTTTCCCCTAAAATCTCTCCTGGAGCACACAGTTTGCCTTATTGCTCATGCCCCCAAGACAAGTGATCACAGAGCACACTGCCCTAGCTCGTTCCTCTTAATTTCCCCAAAGACAAGATAGCAAGGGGTGGCTAGGGCAACAAATTGCACTGTTTGGAGCAGGGTGTCCAGGTGAGAACCCCAAGTTGCTAAATGCTTTGTGTGTTTCACTCAAATCAAGCAGAAGTTTGCTAGGCTATCTACCTGCCTTTCACCTGTATCTGTATTTTGAAAATGTCTGTGTTTTCTTGAGACTTTTAGATTTGGGATATGGTCTAACCCACCATTTCATAGATGAGGAAGAAACTCACGGAGGCAGCATTGAGAGGCTCCTCCTAGCTCATGGCAGTGGACAGTAGATGTTAGCATTTGGGGGTCAAGACTTAGATTTCCGGGCCATGGTTTTTGTTATATGATGCCATTTTTTCCATCTGCAGTGCTTTTCTTATGATACTGTTTGCTCATCTTATATCTTCTCTTTAATCACATTATTATATTTAAATCAGAATCCAGAGCCAATTAGATATGCTTTAAAAAATAACCTTATCAGCAGACAGATGTTCCTAATTCCATCAACCTCCACTCATGGGGAGAGCATGTTATATACCTTGGCCCCCTGGGTGCCAGTGAAATCCTGCCTGGCACGACAGCCAGTGACACATGGTGGGGGTAGGGGTTGCTTGTGATTATCAGGAAACTCTGGGGAACAGATGGGTTTGGGAAACTTATTTTTGGTAAATGAACTACATTTTAAATTACAGACACCTTATTAAACAAACATATTTAAAAAGTGGGACAATTAAGCCAGGTGTGGTGGCACACGCCTTTAATCCCAGGACTTGAGAAGCAGAGGTAGGAGAATTGCTGTGAGTTCAAGGCCACCCTGAGGCTACAAATGTTATGCATTGTCACAAATGTAGCATTTCTGAAACAATATTTTCATCAGTTCATATTTCTTTAAATATATTTTTCATAGGAACTTTAAAGGTGTAGATTTAAGACAGCCAATTTAGAGAATACATGCACCAGAATTTGTTTTGTAAGATTTTTATACAGGAAAAGTAGAGAGCTTGGTATATGTTAATTGACAGGCTATTCCAGAGGAGTGCCCCAAAATATGGAACATAAACTGACCAATTCAAAAACATCTGAAACACAGAATTTTAACTTTGCTAAGATGCGTATGTGTCAAGTTCAGCTGTGTGACCTCACCTGGTGTAACAGTCACCTTCTCCTGGCTGGGGCAAAACATCGGATGAGAATCAGTTTGTGGGAAAAAAGGGTTAATTTGGCTTACATTTTCCAGGGGAAGTTTCATCGCAACAGGGAACCATGGCAGGGAATCACATCTCTGGGGGGAGGTGGTCTGAGTGAGCTTGGAGCTGGGTTAATAAACCTCAAGGCCCACCCCCAGTGACACATCTCCTTCAGCAAGGCTCTACCTCCCAAACTGCCACCAGCTGGGAATTGAGTATGGGGCTCTATCACAAATACACAAGGCTATGGGGGACACTTCACATTCATTCCAGCCAGACTCTATGGAATCCCAAGTGACAATCTGCATCTTGTTCCAGAGCATTTTATCTACTTGACTTTCCCAACTGGGTCTGGGCATCCAGATGATCCTGATTAATAATTTATGTAACATGACAGATACATGGCCCACTGGATAGAGTCCTTGTTGCATGAGTGTCCAAGTTCAGATCCCCAGAACCCACATAAAAAAACGAGAGTATCTGTACAAATACAGGAACATCTTTAATCCCAACACACCTACAGCTACAGGGGAACTGAGGTAGGAGAATCTCCCAGAAGCTTGTGGGTTAGCAAGCCTGGCCAACACAGTGGTAAATGAGAGACCCTGCCTCAAACAAGATGAAAAGCAAGGACTGGCACCTCAATTTGTTCTCTGACCTCCACACATGTACCTTGGCATGCATGCACCCACACTCACACTTATTAACACACACACACACACACAAACACATGAATACATGCAAAACTAACCCAATGGTGTGTCATCTTCCACTTCATGAGACTGCTATAAATGGAGCCTCCAAGGTCAAGTAAGAAAGTTAACCCAGCCTACAGCTTAGCATCACAAATATCTTTAAGAGAGCGGAGGGACCATGTGCAACATGCTCAGAAAAGGAAAATGTGATCGCCCCTGAGTGGAAGACAAAAACAAGCAAAAACAAGGGAGCAGCAGCCTTGCAGACACATGTCGCTTGGAATAGAGGGATAGTTACCCAGGGGAGAGCTAAAGCCACGACAGCTGAAAGGCCCCCCAGCTTGCCCCAACTGAGGCACGCCTTGACTGGGCAGCTCAGCTTGGGATGCAGCCCAGATGTTCCCAGCTGTGGGAGTCAAGCCTAGGGTGGGAAAATGCAGGAGGATGACAGCCACCCTCCCTCAGTGTTGGCTGACCCTCCCACACAAACTCAAGACAAGTACAGTGCAAGGAGTGGTTATCTTTTTAGGACTTGAAGCTCTTTTACCTGGATTTCACAATCTAGGTATTGCAGTTGGCTATTGCTTTGCTCGTATTATGTCAGCACTCATTGGCTAGTGTCCTCACCACAGCCGCTGGAATCCTGCCGAGGTTCTGATCATGTGACAGGTTCTGATCATGTGACAAGAAGTGAGCAGACTCACCTGCAATGACACATGGACAAATACCCAAGATAGGACAAATCTGAGACGTGGTCTATGTAGAGTACCAGCAACAGTGAGCCCACATTGCCCCCCATGGTAAATAGCTCATTAGCACATACCTACTGGAGGCTCTCCTCAAGTGCCTCTCTTCTTTCCAACCCCTTGTCCCCTTCCTGAGATCACTGGCCTAAGCACTGAATCCTTGCTCAAGGATCTGCTTTAGGGGACCTAACATAGAATAGTAGGCTCTACAAGGCCCTTGGTTTCCCTTGAGAAACAGATGGTAAGACCGTGTTGCTGAAGACCTCACTTGCCTGAGCGGCAAGGTCACTGAGAAATCAAGCTGGTGCTGAGCAGAAAACCTTCTCCCTGTAGACCAGCCAACTGAAAGCTGGGAAAAGCTGCACTGCATGCAGCTGTATGGGAGACAGAAATTATCAGCGGTGAAAACAGTGGACACTGGAAAACTCATGTTTGGCCATACAAGCCAAATGACCAAACAGGTGCAATAGTGGCATGTCCTTTGGGAAACCAACTGCTCCCTAATTGGACTGAAGGCCCTCTCTAGAGGAGGGAATATATGCCTGGTACTGAAAAACCTAAGCAAAAGTCTATGGAGGGGAGGTTATGAGCCTTAGGGGTATAAAGCCTGCTCTTGTCTGGCTAAATGTATATATTATTCTCACCAAACTGCCCTGACAGCACTACACTCAATGTTTATATTCACATATTAATGTTACTCTCACTTCTGGTTAGAGAAGCTTCTCTTTTCAGATGGCGATGACCACTGGGATGACCCAGAAAGCAACAAAGTGCTGAGAAGAAGGGACAGAGGAGTGTCCAGCACTGAAACATCTCTGTCACACCCTCCAAGGCTTAGGGTCCATTTCAGAAGAGGTGGCGGAAAAATTGGCAGAGCCAAAGGAAGGGTATGACTCCTTACAATGCAACTGTCCAGACAGAAATTGGCCTTGATATCCATGACCTTGCAGTGCCTAGCAATACCTTCACAAGACCCTCATAATAGGAGAAAAAGATGATGACATCAAATTAAAAGAGAGACTAATGGAGAAAGGGAGGAGATACGATGGAGAGTGGAGTTCTGAAGGGCAATGGGGGAGGAGGGAAATATCATGGTTTATTGTCTATAAGTATAGAAGTTGTCAATAAATAAAATAGTAGGCTCTGATATTCCACGAGAAGCCACTAAAATGACTGTGGTTCAGCTTTGCTTGCAGAGTGCTTGCCTAGCATACATCAAATCCAGAGTTTGAGCCCCAGCCCCATATAAATTGAGCTTATTGGTATAAGCCTGTAATACCAGCACTTAGGAGGTGAAGGCAGGAACATCAGGAAGGTCAAGGTTAACTTCCACTTTGGCTACATAGCAAGTTTAAGGTCCATCTGGGGCTACATGAGATGCTGTCTTGAAGAAGGTGACAAAACAGAAGATGAAGAAGAAAGGAAGGAAGAGGAAGAAGAGACCAAGGACAGAGAAGAAGAAAGAATGTCCCAAGACAACAGTGCACTGCTCTGGCCATAGTGACAGGTCCTAGGGAGGCCTGCATACTCTGCCTGGCCATGGAGCGAGGAGTAGTCGTGGGAGGTGTCAGGTAGCTCAGCTCAGTCACCTTCTCTGGAGAAGTCTCTAAGGTCAGGTGAGTTGAAAGCGACTAATCATTTTCAGAAGACAGAAGAAACAGGTGACCAGATGAAGAATGTCTTTTTTTAATGTATCCCAATGCTTTGATCCTTGGGCTGGCTGGCCCTGGAAGTGGTTGTCCATTCCAGGCTTGCTCTGTTCCCAGAGCCAGTAAACAGCTTATCTGCTGGGGAGCATGCTGATCCAATACAACCATCTTCTTTTATATCCCCTGTGCCGTGTTCCCCACCTCATGCAGGTAAGTTCCTCCCTGAGTCCTCTCCATATAGCTTGAGTATGAGGGCAGAGATAAAGTTCTCCTTTGTGGTTAGAGAAGGAGGGAGGGAGAGACAATGACGAAAATGTCGTACAGAAGACACTGTCTTCTGGATATAAAATGGTCTTTGCAGCAATGACCGTCACAGTGACTCTCCTTACCTGCATGAGACCTGCACAATATTGGGCCCAGCAACATTTAGTCATAGATGATATAAATAAATAGATGAATGAATAAATAAATGAACAGTGACAGATCTTGTCTCAAAGTGGAAGGGGAGGACCAACACCCCAAGGTTGTCCTCTGACCTCCACACACATCTATATACACACAAATCATGCACACAAATAAATAAAAGCAGAAAAAAATAAACAATAGCAAACCAGCCACCCTTATGAGGCAGATACTATTACTGACATGTACTATCATTAGATGGATGCAGTAGCTGAGGTTATGGGAAATTAAGTAGCCTGCCTGTGGTCACACAGCTCATACATGGCAAAGTGGCTTTGAACCTTTGTAGCGTCTGCTGCAAAATCTATATGTATTTCCACGAGGCTCCAAGGATCGAAAGAGACCAAGGTCAAGGCGTATAACACTCACTAGTAATTACATAAAGGAGAAGTAAAAGAAGATTAAAAAATTATTTGGCTACTTTGTAAGAAAATTACACACAAGGAAGACTTCACACTAGAATTGAGCTCTCCTTTTTCTGGGGTAAACTGGCCACTCATCTTCTACTGACACTTCATTGTCACATCGAATTAAGGGTCATCCCTTCGGCCATTTTGCCCTGAGCCCTGCCCACATTTAGCCAGGTTAAATTGTCTTCCTTAATTCCCGGTGGGCCCTCTGTCTTGCACAAGGAGAACATGGCTGATAAAGTGAAACAAGGGACCTTTGGGGCACGCAATTGGGCATCACAGTCGCCTTAATTATGCAATGATGTCACTGGCAGCCCTGGGGAAGCTCTGAGGGCTGAAACACACTGGGAGGCATGTGAGTAATGCGCAGGGGGCAAGGAGAGCTGTGCAGTATGCCTTCTCTATGGCAGAGCCTCTGCCTGTGGGTGCTTGGGAAGGAAGGCAGGAGAGGGGAGTGACCCAGAGAACTGGGATCAAAGTGTGGCTCTCCCTGTTTGCTCTGGGTGATGTGGTAAAGATCTCCTAACTTGCAAGGTTAGAGTCGCCATTGACACAGTGTATTTCAGCGTCTGGGTCAGTCAGCAGACAAATGAAGCCATTGGTGGAACGACACAAAAGATGGAGACCCTTGGCATCCAGATCTCCCTTACCACCCAGCAAAACCACAACTGCGCCTTCCCTTCACCAGTACCTGGCTTTACAATCCTACCCTGTGATTTCAACCAGTCACTTCTCTTTCATGTGTTTCAGCTTCTATTTTGGTAACATGAATTTAAGATTGGCCAGGCTTGGCTGTGAGACAATGACCGTCCAACAGCCCCACACAGCACCTTCCTTTCCTTCTAAGTGTGTTTGGCACACAAGAGGCTTTGGAGCCCAGCAGATGAGGACCTTGGTGTCTCTCAAACACCATGGTAGTTTGATTTTTAACCAGCTTCCAGACCAGCCTTTCAATTATTCCATTAAGCCGGCCTTGGCCTGGGGAAGGGCTGCTTGCTTTCCCAATCATTTTGTTTGTTTTTTTTCTTGCCAGTATTTTAGCTGTGGGTGTCAAAAAATCCTTCCAATACTCCTTCCTGCTCCATCCCCTCCCCGCCCTGGGGCGCAAGCAGTAGAGTCAAAAGGCCCAGCCCCTACTTCCACCCCCGCCCCCAGCCCTTCCCTTCTACTGCTCCATACAGCTCCCCATGGGGCCCTTTGTCAGCCATCAGAGGAGCCCCACCTTAGGTCAGCAGTTTCCTTCCTGCCCAGACATCCAGCACCCAGATTTCAGTGGTTCCCAAAAGCAAGTAGAGACCTTGCTGCCTCTGCTTGGGCAATGAGAATTCCTGGGCAGTCCCGGAAGCCAGCACTACGGAACACAAGTGTCTTGTGCCTGATGATGCAGGAAAGAGCTCTGAGGGATTGAAACTCCCGCAGCAGCAGCTTAAGTCTAGAGTTCTCATCCACAAAAGCAAAGCATAGAAAACACAGACAAACACTACAAGGTTTATTTTAGAGCAAGTGCAAATAAGAGGGAAAGGAAAGCACCTAAAACAAAAGAAGCTCTACCCCTTCCGTCCAGGCTGGGAAGAAGGAGAGGAGATCAGAAAATCTTCCTTACACAGGGGAAAGTCTCTCTGGGGAAAGGAAGAGAAGACAGAGAGGGGCAGAGGGACTTACACACATGTCTCAGGCCCATTTATATGCCTCTGACATTGAATTACTCAGTCACCCACTCACATAGGTTCTTGCATGTTCTCATGTTTGCATAGGCACAAATCACTATTCTCATATCCACACACTCAGGTAGTCACACACACTCTCACACATTCTCACATTCACATATACAGACCCCCAACACCACTTATAAGTGTATTTGAACACATACGTAAGCACACTAACTGCCGTTCCTAGATGCACACAGTGCACAGTCTCACTTTCTCACATTCACACACACAGATACACACTGCCATAGTCACAGAGACTCATACTCATCCAAAAAACACACGTATGTGCCTCAGAGACACAGGGAAAAAACACGCTCACCCTCATTCACTCACACCCAGCCACACATGCACATGCGCACACATGCATACTCTCAGAGACATCAGCACACTCACGCATACACACTCACTCACACACGCAACACCATCCTTAAGGAGAAGAGGATTTCATATGCATGGGGCTCCGTGAATGGAAAACAGCCTCCAGCTTCCTCCCAGGGAAGTTTCTGGAGCTGATTGAAGATGAGATATTTAACAGTGAGGGAACAGGCTTGGCACCAGGGCAGTCATAAGCCAAGTCATAGGGATGGCATGGTGACTCCATTGAATACCGAGCCAGCCCCAATGGTGCGTGCTTTGGGGGAAACCTCCCCTCCAGGAAGACAAGGCCACCCATGGAACTGCTGATCCACAGCCTATTTATAGCATGAGTCCTGGGAAACAAATGTTCCCAGCCCGCATGTGCATGCACTCTGCATGCCAACGCTTTCCTTTTACGCCTCCATCTGCAGCAACAAGAGTCCCTGCTTGGCTGTTTCTGAGGGGACAAGGAGAAGCCATACCCAACTGCACCATGCACCTAGCAGGTGGCAGAGGCCTAGTTCCCACGTGTGAAAAGCACAAGCCTGGGTCACCTCCCAAACCACCATTCACATGGATTCCCTGAGCTGGCTGGTGGAGAGCTGGGTCCTGCTAGGGGTGGAATAGGCAGGATGAGCCAGAACTCGCCCTGTCCCGTTCTTCTTGCTCCAAGCCACACACTTTGTCATGTCAGATGGTGAAAATATTTTTTTTTCCTACCTAGCTTGGGGGCTTCCCTTTCTGGCAGGGATTATGCGGATGCCAGCACACTGGAGCGGCTGCGGAATGTGAGCAAACTGGCTTCAAGGAGCCCTCAAGACCGGACAAGCTGTTGCCTTTTCCATCCGAGAAGTCAGTTCACTGTTTTTTTCTTGGTGCTAGGTGAGGCTGCGGTCTC
Source organism: Orientallactaga sibirica (assembly GCA_036365145.1). Taxonomy (NCBI): domain Eukaryota; kingdom Metazoa; phylum Chordata; class Mammalia; order Rodentia; family Dipodidae; genus Orientallactaga; species Orientallactaga sibirica. The sequence goes on from JAEOAD010001604.1 coordinate 3,006,455, forward strand.
CTCTTTCGTAAAGATGATGGTGGACATGGACTTTTACCAGATTTCCCTCTGGTGTGTTCACACACGCTACTTCTTTCCCATTGATGCGATGCCACCCAGGCGTTTTGCTCAGGCCTGCTATGCTTTCCTCACCATGACAAAACTCCATTTGAGAGACTGTAAACCAAATAAATCCTTTTTCTTCCATGTATGGCTTTTTGGGTGTTTTCTCTCAGCCACAGGAAACTGACCGCTGTAGCCATGTAGAGCTTGGCACTCAGGACCGTCACTGTCAACGGTTCCACCCTCTTTGTTGTCATCCTGCCGTCAGTCACCAAGAATTCAGAGCTTTTATTTTTCCTTCCATGCTGTGTTCCCACGTGAACAGTCTTCTGTGTCTGCCCACCCTTCACTGCGTGCCTGTCCATGTCATTCTTCAGGTGGGGAGACAAGATCCTAGAATAAGAATGGCTAGGTCACAACCATTATGAAAAATCACCTGGAGGGTCTGCAAAATAATTAAAAAGCGGGGATTTTCCCCACTCAGAACCTCTCCCAGTTTCTGTTTTACTTTGGCCCTCTCTTAAAATAAATCTTTTCAAACTTAGGAAAAGTAATTCAAAATAGAATTACCATATGATCTAACAATCTCACTAGTGAGTGTATCTCCAAAGTAAGTGAAAAGCAAGGAGACATCCACATTCCACATTTATTGCAGCACTGTTCACAATAATCAGATCTAAATGCCCTGCCATGAATTAATGAATTAAGGAAAATGTGCTACGTGTACACAGGGAATACTGTGGAGCCATAAAAGGAATAAAATCCTATCTTCTGCAGCAGCATGGATGAAAGGCATGCTGGAGGGCATTTTGTTAAGTGAAATAAGCCAAATACAGAAAGAAAAATGCTGCCTGCTGGCATGCATATATGGAATTTAAAAATGCTGAACCCTAGGAGAAGACCTAGAGAGTAAAATGGCAGTGACTAGAGACCAAGGAGAGAAGTAAAGGGTAAAGGGAGATGATGGCCAAAGAACGTAAATCACAATCAGATGGGAGGGACAATTAAAAGAGCTTTCTTATAGCAAGGTGACATAGTTAGTGAGAACATCACAGTCTTCTACGTCTTTTTAATTGGGAATTAATACATGTAGTCACCACCCAGCCCCCATTCTATTGAGCATCTTCTTCTTTCTGAATAGTCCTTCTTCTGATTTGTTGTCTCATTCTTTATTTATTTTTTTTTTTAATTTGAAGGAGAAAGGAAGAGGCAGAGAGAAGGAATGGGTGTGCCAGGGCCTTTTCAGCCACTGTGAACTAACTCCAGTCGCATGCACCCCCTTGTGCACATGTGCAACATTGCACGCTTGCATCACTTTTGCATCTGGCTATACGTGGGACCTGGAGATTCGAGCAAGCGTTCATAGGCTTCTCAGGCAAGCACCTTAATAGCTAAGCCATCTCTCCAGCCCCTTGTCTCATTCTTTTTGTCCTCTTCCATCTCAAAATGTTGATGGGCTTAGAATTGTGTGGGTCTTGTGTGGGTCATGACAGCCACTGTGAGGTCATGAATGCACCAGTCAGTCATGTCTGGATGACAGTGTCCCACAGTACTCCTTCCCACCCTGTGGCTCTTACATCCTTTCAGTCCCTCTTTTCCACAATGTTCCCTAAGCCTTGGAGAGCCTGACAGAGATGCCTCTTTTAATATTGTGCTCTCTGCACTTTCTAATCTTCAGCTTTGTTGAGTTTTGAGTCTCCTCAGCGCCTAACACCACCATTTCCACAGGGAAGTTTCTCTGGCTAGCAATGACAGCGTCGCTAATATTCTTTCCATCATGTTCTCTGTAATGCTCACTGAGTCCTGGGTGTGATAGAAAAGGCTTGTCCACTTCTAAGCACTTGGATTCCTTGTCTTCTCATCCCTCTGATGAGTCTTGGGTCTCCCCAATATTCATCACCATCTGTAAAAACAAGCTTCTCTACTCAAAAATGAGAATAGCATTAATTTATGGGCATACACATATATATTTAGAAGGCAACTTGATGTGTTCAACATACTCATTTAGCCAAAGAACAGTGGTAGATTGCTTGTGGGGTCTATGTTCTTACAAGCCATAGATTTTCAAATCAGTTTTCAGTACCAAACATGAATTCCCTCCAGCTGAACAGGCCTCAAATTCAATCAGAGAACAGCTGCTTATCCCATACTTTATGTGCCACTGTTTATCACACCCATGGACACATCTTGCCTCGCTAGTTCAATGTGTAGTTTGCAGACTCCACTGTTTGATAAGGCTATTCATGACTGTTCTCCTCTAACAGCCTACATAACATTTCTACACTATGACAGCTGGCCATCAGGGAGAAGGCCACCGGCTCAGTTCCGGCTTGATTTCTCAGTGTGCTGTGACCACAGCATGTGGTGTCCTCAGCAATAGGGTCATACCATTTAGCTCAGGTGGATAACCAAGAGTACTGGTAATAAGCCATATTGTTTTGGGGATAAGGTCATGGCCTCCCTGACCAACAACTCATCAGGAAAGAGACCCATCCCTGGCACTGGAGTTTGCCAGAAACAACTTAAGACTTTATGGTAAAGCTTTCTCCACCATAGCAGGGTACTGCTGATATTTTTAATTAATTAATGAAGAAGTAGGTTTCTATGGCTTATTTTTAAAATATTTTATTTTTACATTTTTGTTTGAGAGAAAGAGGCATCATCTCTTCCAAGGCAGGTGGAAAATACCAGCTTGAGAGTGACTCGTGTTCTCTCATAGGTATATGAGAGAGAGAGAGAATTGGCATGGTAGGAACTCCAGCTACTAAAAACCAACTCCAGTTGCATATACCACCATGTGTACCAGGTACTAGGTACTAGGAAATTGAACCTGGGTCCTTGGGCTTCAAAGGCAAATGCCTTAACCACTAAGCCATCTCTTAAGCCCCTCTATGGTTTATTTTTACTGTCTTTAATTTGTGTATCCCTGGCCCCTTCTTTCCTCCCTCCCTTTCCCCTCTTAGACATTTCTACCCCCAGTATTCCATCCCTCTGCTTGCCTGTCTACGATTCCCTCTCCTAATCCCTTCCCATTTCTCCTTTCTCCTAGCCTCATTCCAGCTTCCTGGTCTCTACTGATGATTCTGACTCCAACTTACTATATTACAATTTTTGGAAATTTGGAGAAAATTCATGTCAAATGTTTTCACCACAGAAATTATGACTGTGCAGCAATGCTGTGTTAATTTGTTAGATGTAATTATTCTAAAGTGTATATGTGCTTACAAACACCTGCTATACATTATAAACATTTTATCTCTCTACTTAAATAATGTAATGGTGAAAGTCTGCCTACTGCTGAGAGTGGTGGTTCACGTCACCTCAATAGTCACAGCATTTAGAAGGCAGAGGTAGAGGATTGCCACCAGTTCTAGGCCAGTGGCTCTACATAGTGAGTTCCAAGTCAGGTTAGACTAAAGTGTAAAAACCATCACTCAAAAAGAATATTCATAGACTTTCCATTCAGTGAGACTAAATTAACTTTTTCAAAAATATTTTTTATTTATTTGAGAGAGAGAAAGAGGCAGAGAGAGAGAGAATGGGCATGCCAGAGACTCCAGCCACTGCAAACAAACCTCCAGATGCATGTGCCCCCTTGTGAATCTGGCTTATGTGGGTCCTGGAGAATCGACTTGGATCCTTTGGCTTTGCAGGCAAACGTCTTAGCTGCAAAGCCATCTCTCCATCCAAAATTAACCTTCTTAATAGCTACATAATGGTCCACTGCCCAGATGCACTCAGTCATCCCATATGTATAGATATCAAGCTGTTTATTATCCTTTACCTTTAAAAATGTAGCCATAGACTTTCTCCTACCAATACATCATTGTATATTTCTGATAAAAATATTTTTTAAAATACTTAGACCTTTAATATCTAAACCAGTTGTAATGGTTTGAATCAAATGTTACCCACAAACTCATGTGTTCTGAATGTTTGGTCCCTACTGATGGTAATTTGGGAGGTGGAGCCTTGCTGGAGAAGGTGTGTTGCTGGGGGCAGGCTTAGGGGTGTTATAGCCAGATTTCCCTTGTCAGAACATGAGTCACTCTCAAGCTGCTATTTTCCCCTGCCTTGGCAGAGATGATGCCTGCCCTCTGTTCATGCCATGCTTTCCCCTGCACTCATGAAGCTTCCCCTTGAGACTTTAAGCCAACATCCAAACTTCCTTCTATCAGCTGCTTTTGGTTAGGTGCTTTGTGCCAGCAATGTGAAGGTAGCTACAACAGAAAATGGGTACCAGTGGAGTGGAATTGCTGCTAGAAACCTGACTATGTGGCTTTTAGCCTTTTGGAACTGATTTGAAGGAGGAAGGAGGAATGTGGAAGAATTTGAAACCTTGGACTAAGAAACCCTCACAGTGCTGTAAGCAGAGTTTGATGGACCATTCTGGTGAGAGTTGAAAGACCTATGTGCAGAAAGAACTGTGGATGGTGCAGGCTTGGCTTATAGGGGAAAAGGAGTTTGTCTGGACTAGGGTAAAGGCAGCCTGAGTGACAGGGTAGGTGTTTTCTTCCTGTGTCCTAAACAAGGTTGAATTTAGAAGAAATGAGCTACTGTGAGCAGAAGAGTATGGCACAGACATCCAGAGAACCCTCCCTTTCATGGCTTTTCTAACAAGTTGAACCTGATCCAAAGCTTGTTTAATGAGCATTTACTTTTTACAAATAAGCACACAGGCGCATTCTCCTCTCTAACTAAACCAGAAAGGAAGCATGCATTCCCATTTGACTGCCTAGCTTAAGAATTAATTGTGAGACTGTTTGGAATTATGATCTTGTGACCTGTTCCTTAAAGGGAAAGGGGGGGGGACTTTTTCAGGAGTCTCACTCTATTTATTTTTTTGTAGACTTTTTTCTTTTTAATTTTTTAGAAATCTTAGTCAAGTTAAAATGATTTGAAAATGAAAGTGAAATTTTCTAAGTTCACCTTGTTCTGCAGTATTACAAAAGGCCCACAAAGGCAGAGATAACTCAGTTTAGCCTGATGTTTTAATATGCTCCCAAGAAAGCACCCTCACCATTAAGCATTTGCCCAGTTTCTATGGGGGAGGGGCAGGGACTATGTGCCACATTATTTATCAATATCAAAACAGTCATATCTTTTTCTCTTTTTAGGTATGTGTGTGGAAAACTTGGCATTGTTCCCAAGCCTGGACCTCCATGTGCACTTGGACTCTGGATACCACATCAACCTGTGAGTATGGAAAGCCTTCCCTGCCCTGCCCTTTCCCAACATGTAATTTCTGTTAATAGCAGACCAGCCAGGAGTGATTGATGGGCCAGGCTTGCATGGAGATCTGGAGCTGTGATATACCATTGAGGGGTTTTGGTTTTTTGTTTGTTTGTTTGTTTTTGCAGTGCTATAAGTTGAATATAGGGTTTCACCTATGCTTGGTAAGCACTCTATCTGAGCTATATCCCCAGCCCTAAAAGAGACACTTGAATTATTCATTAGGAGTATTCTTGCCCACAGCTGGTCTCAAGCCTCACATAGCCAGAGGTGCAGGAGATTTCAATGCACACCTGATGCCCGTGGGTGGCACCGATTGCCATCAGGTTTCTGAAGGAACACTTGGGAGCTGCCCTTCCCTGCTTTGGGTCTCTCTTTTGTGTCTTGTTAGTACAGCTTGCTGACAAATGCTGGTTGTCTGATACATTCAGCTTTTCTAGCTGTAAAGAAAAAAAGCTAGTCTTTTGCCCTAAAAAAAAAAAAAAAACACCTATAAATATGTCATTCCTGACTGAACACTCTAAGCCCTGGGGACCAGGAGCAGATAGATACCTTTCAGAGGATCGGGCAGGCTGGGACCCTGTGCTCTCTTGCAGCTGGGAAGGTTCAAGCCCATTGGTGCAATTCTGTTTGGGGATCTGTGTTTGGGCTGCTAATACCCTGCCAGGGGCAAAAGGAAACCCAGATAGCTGCCAAGAGCCAGCTTGAGCTTGTGGGGCTGAGTCTTGGAAAAGTCTTGCTTTGACTTGTAGGTGGAAGTCAAGCTGAGAGGCAGCTCTGGACAGAAGGGAAGACAATACAATCTTCCTAGGAGGTGCTGCCCTTCCTGAGAACCGCTCTTGCAAAGAGCAGAGGGAGGAATAGGTCAGATTTCTACTATGGGCTTCACCACCACACAGTCTTTCCTCGCTGTCCATAATCACAGGTTCTCTGATGAAAGACCTGGCTGATCTCAAGTGCTGTAGGCATGGACAATGAAGATAACCTTGCCAGAGTTACACAACATGAGGCCATAGGAATCAAGACTGCGTAAATAGACCTGAACTGAAGCCAAGAGAACCATTTACTTTGGTTGTGTGTGTGTGTTGTGAACACACATGGACATGCACATATATGTGGAGGCCAGAGCAGGACATCAGAAGTCCTCCTCTAACTTTTCTTCTAAGACAGAGTCACTGAATCTGGAGCTAACAACAATTTTTGGTTAGACTGGCTTACCAGTAAGCCCCAGCAATCCTCCTGTATCCACCTCCACTCAGCACTGTGTTTACAGGTGCATGAGACCACACCCAGCTTTTTCAAATAAGGTATTGGGGATTGAATTCAAGTCCTCGTGTCCTGTGGCAGCAAGCACTCTTACCCACTCAACCACCCCCAAGCTTCCTGGAAATGGATTTTGATGAGGATTGTGAGCCATGCCCCATCAGTGTTACTCACAGAGCTATCAAATAAGCCAGCTCTGCACAGCCTCCCTTCCACACTGTTGGCACTGGCCAGGGCATGTGTGTGGTCAATGAAAAATGCAAGACAAAATTCTACACATCGGGGTTATAAGGAACAAACATCACCATACAGAAACCAGGAGTAGAATGAATATACACTTCTTTCTGGACTGAATTATTAAAGGACTGGCTTGGGTCTCTGTTCCTAGCACCTACCATGGGAGGCTATGCTAGGTGCTCAGCAGACGTATCTGGAATGACCAGAGAGATGTAAGACATAACAGATCTGTGATGAAGAACAGATAGCATCACCTCAGCAGTTCAGAAGGGGACATGCCAGCCCAGGTTTGTGTGAGAGGATCCAAGAGGAAGAATTAAGTCTCAATCAAGTGTGGCATTCTGGAAGCTGGGGAGATGGCACAGGAGTTAAAGGAGCTGGCTTGTGATTCCCCTGATCCCACCTACAGCCAGACCCAAAGTGCACAGGCATCTGTGATCCCAATGAGCCTACGACAATGGGAGGCAGAGCTGGGAGAATCCAAATCTCAGGGTGCCAGTTGATTGAAGTTGCAAGAGAACCTGTCTCAAAGAAAGTGGAAGAAGGGGCAGATGCCTCATTATCTTCTGACCTCTACATTTGTGCTGTGGCAAGAATGTGTCATACACACACACACACACACACACCTGGAATCCCAGTACTAAGGAAGTAAAAGCAGGAGGATCAACAGTTCAAAGGTGTCTTCAGTTACATAGTGATTTCGAGACCACTCAGGCATACATGAGACCCTATCTCAAAAAAAACAAACAAAAAGTAGAGTGGGTTTCTGGGGCCTGAGGAGATTGCTCAGTGGTTAAAGTTGCTTGCTCCATAAGCCTGCAAATCAGAGTTTGGATTCCCAGCACCCTTATGTAAAGCTGATGCAATGTGACACAAGCGCCTATGTTCCTAACATACCTATGGCAATGGGAGACAGAGTCACAGGCCAGCTACCTTGGACTTTCCTGTGGCAAATAACAAGAGAGATCCTATCTTAAGGTGGAAAGAGAGGACTAACACTCATCCCTACCAGGCAGAGCGGAATTCTGAATAGGTCCTCACTATTTAGCTTTGTGAAAGACTCCGTTCTCTCAGTACAGAGAAAATCTGATTAATATACTCTTAAGCCCATGGCCCACATTGGGGAATAACCATAGTATCTAGCATTGAGTGTTTAATGCCCAAGAAAATGAAAACACAACAAAAACATACATATGCTAATATGTATTTTGTTTGCTGCACATAAAGATCTTTATGAGTCAAAGCTCATTAATCTTTATTATATACAAATATTTATTATATTATATATTATATTGTACATTATATATCATATATAGAATGAATACATAACAGTTTAAAATAATGTAAAAGGTAATTGTAAAATGTACTTAAGATGCATAGATCATGGCTGGGATGTTGTTTAGTGGTAGAGTACCAGCCTAACATGCACAGGGCCCTGGATATGATCCTAGTACCACACTCCCCCCGCCACACACAAGTCTCCATAAAAAATCTAAAGAACAATATGTATGAGTAAGGATAGGTTAGGATTTTCAGAGGTAGCCAATAAACTTAAAAGTTTCTCACTCTACCATACACACTCAGCTGAGTGTGAGGGAGGGAAGTTTTGCTCTGTAAAAAGCAAGACTGACTCCTTCAAACATCCCTCTGGCCCACAGAAAGGGAATGAAAAACTAATCATGGCAGACACTGACATATGGTTTACACAGAAATGACACAACCCGCTTACAGCTCACTGGTCAGAACGAGTCACATGAGCCTAACCACAATGGAGCCAGACATGGGGGAGAGTTAATTGAAAGTATAATAAGCACCGTAATCTCTGCATGATCTCTGTAAGAATATTTTAGAATCACCAAAGTAGTAGATTCATAGCTATAAAGAGGGTTATTCCCAAAGATATTTCCCTCCCTCTGCAGTTCTGAAAGACTTGGGCATGGAGAGTATGAAAAATAAAATACCTGAAATGGGCTATGGCAGGCATCCCTGCTCCTCTATCAGATGTGCATGGTGCAGCTGGGTGTGGCTTCTCCCTGTACCCTCAGAAATAGCCAAGCAGGGATTCCTGTTGCTCCAGATGGAGGCCTAAAAGGAAAGTGTTGGCATTACCACTACCTTTAAAACCTAGCAGGATTTAGCCATAAAGAAAAATGAAATCATAATATGATCATTGTAGGAAAATCAATGGAACTGGAAATCACAATGTAAAGCAAAATAAGTTATACCCAGAAAGGCAAATAACCACATATTTTCTCTTACATGTAGAATCTAGATTTGTGTGTGTGTACACACACACACACACACACACACACACACGGGGAAGTGACTAATCAGAGTAGAAAGGGAACTATGAGAGGGAAGGAAGAGATCTTCAGGGAGAGAGGAGAAGGAAAAAAAAGAGGGCAATGTAATATTTGTGGCATGAAAGCAGAAGGGAAGACCTTGGGAGGTGTAAGGGGACCAGCAACAGGAAGAAGCAAAAGTGAGGGAGGAAGGTAAAAGGGGAAGGGATTAAAAACGGCAAGAAGGGGGGCTGAGATTGCCTAGTGGTTAAGGTGCTTGCCTGCAAAGCCACAGGACCCAGGTTTGATTCTCCAGGACCCACCTAAGCTAAATACACAAGGAGGTGCATATGTCTGCAGTTTGTTTGCAGCAGCTGGAGGACCTGGCACACCCATTCTGTCTCTCTCTTTATCTGCTTCTGTCTCTCTCTCTTCTCTCTCTCTCTTTCTCAAATAAATAAATAAATAAAAAGAAAATATTTTTAAAGACAGCAAGAAAGTCATAAACTTCTCCCAGTGAAATCCAAATTATTGACTCAAAGATTTCTTTGGTCTTTACCCTCTCAACTATCAAGACACCTGTCAAGGGACTGAGGTAATGCCTCAGTTGGTAAAGTGCTCGGTGTCCAAGTGTGAGGACTGAATTCAATCTTCAGAACCTATGATTAGAAAGAAAGGAAGAAAAGCTGGGCTGGTGACTCACACTTGTAATCCTGGCCCTGGGAAGTCAGAGACAGGTGGAACCTTGAAGTTGGCTGGCCAGGCAATTTATCCTCTCTCTACCTGAGCTCTGGGCCAAATAAATAAATCCTGTAAAAAAAAAAAAAAGGTCAATGGTGAGCCGGGCGTGGTGGCGCACGCCTTTAATCCCAGCACTCGGGAGGCAGAGGTAGGAGGATCGCCGTGAGTTCGAGGCCACCCTGAGACTACATAGTTAATTCCAGGTCAGCCTGGGCCAGAGTGAGACCCTACCTCGCAAACCCCCAAAAAAAAGGTCAATGGTGTACCTGAGATTGTCCTCTGGACTGCACATATAACCCCCCTAAAAAAAAAAAAAAACGCTCTCTCTCTCTCTCTCTCTCTCTCTCTCTCTCTCTCTCTCTCCTACCACACACACACACACACACACACAGATACCTTTCCATTGCACGACACTAAACTGTGCAGCACTGCTCCATGAAGCGCCTGGATCATAGCCCCGAGCCTTTTGGGAAGGGCGAGACAACAGGGAGAAAACCCGGGCAGAGAAATGGTTTAGTCTGATCTTTATAACATCAAGTCTCAAATTTTATTTTTATTGTTTTTTCTAACTAAAGGTATCATATAATTCCAGACTCATACTGAGTGGATTGAACATTTGAAGCACATTATGGTCTTTTTCAAAGACCTTGTTTAGGTGCTTTTCCCCCCACATTTTAAGCACTAGGAACCACAAAAATTGAAAACTTTTTAAGCATTAGGAACCACAAGTTCAAAACCTTAAACCACCAGAATCTCTGAGAGGTGTAACTAGGAAAACTATAACAGAATATTTCAATAAATTAGTTGACAAAACTAGCTGCCAATACACATGGTACTAGTTCTCATCTGAAACCACCACAATGGAAAACAAACTCCAGCTCATCTAGGTGTTGGACCACACCAGAGAAAGGTAAGAAGCCCCACCTGTGGTGGAGAAATGCAGGCCTGGTCTTCTCTGTGTGGTAGGTAGCACGTGACCTCTAGCTCATCGGAGGGAACAGCTGCAGCTACCAAAACCTCAAAGCGTCATTTAGAGAACCAGGGCAGATTGGAGGGACTGAGATGATACACCATTAAGTCAGTGTGGTGGTTTGTTAGGTGTCCTCCATCAACTCATGTGTTCTGAATGTTTGGGCCTCAGCTGGTGCCACTTTGGGAGGTGGAGCCTTGCTGGCGGAAGTGCGTTGCTGGGGATGGACCCTGATGGTTTATTAGCCCTAGCTTGCCAGGGTTAGTCGGCTCACTCTCTTGCTGCTGTTTTCAGCTGCTGTGGAAGAAGTGATATCCAGCCTCAGCTTACGTCATCTTCTCCCCTGCCATCATGGAGCTTCCCGCCAAGACTGTAAGTCTAAAACATAAATGAGTTTCCTTCCATCAACTGATTTTGGTCCTGTGCTCTGTGCCAGCAACAAGAAAGTAACTAGAGCAGCCCGTGTGGGGACTCAGAGGTCTTTCAACACTGAAAGGGGGAGGTGGTCACTGGGGTGGGGGGTGATTCACAGCTCGCTTATGTCACAGCACCTGAACAAATATCTCGTTATCACACCAGTGTCACTGGGGGAAAAAAGCCAAGGCTCACCACAGCATCTGTTGTTGAATCATTCACAGTGTGAGTCTCCCCCCGCCCCCAGACACCCATTCTGTGCTCTGACATGATTTTCCTTCAATGAATAAAGGAGACGTAGAGTGATAGTTACCCAAGCTAACCAACTGAGTCCCATGGTTGGCCCCATCGGTTCCCAAAGGACTTCACTAATCACCAGTTCTGAGTCACCTCCATGCCCTCTTCTGAGGGACAGGTGCACACCAGGGCTCGGTCCTCTGGGTACTACAGCCACCAAGCTTTAATGGGAAGATGGGAAGCAAGGCTGTCCCCTAAAGGCTTCCAGCAGGGTGACAGCAAGAGAAGAGGCTCCCTAGCCTTTGGGCAGGGTGGGGGTGGCTTTCTGGAAACAGAGTGTTCTCTGTTCTCTGGCTCAGGGCTGCCTGGGAACTCAGGAGGCGGAGGTGCCCTAGCTACAGGTGTGTGGCATAGATATAGACAAGCTGAACGGGGGCCAACTTCTATAAAGGCTGAGGTGAAACTGGGTTGTGTAGAAAATCACATTGCTTTCTTCTGCCAGTGGCAACTGGCATTTGAAACTGTATTTTGCCTTAAAACATGCTAAATGAGGTTGCGTTTCTTATACAAGAGAGTTGTCAGGTCCAAATTTAAGTCATCCTGTCTGACAAAAATATTATTTAGGTCTTAAAGATGATTTTTTTTTTCTTGAACCGTCTTTGTATGCATCTTTGTATGGGGTGCACATGTGTATGAAAGCCAGAGGGTAACATCTCAAGTGTCTTCCTCATTCACTCTGCCTTATTTTGGAAACAGAGTCCCTCACTGAACCCAGAGCCACACTGATTTGGCTACACAAGGTAACCAGCAAGCCCCGGGATTCTCCTGTTTCTGCCTCCCCAGTGCTGGAATTACAGGCGCATGATGCAACACCTGGCTTTACATGGGTACTAGGGATCCAAACTCAGGTTCTTGTGCCTCTGCAACAAGCACCTTAATGATTGAGGCATCCACCCAACCACTTTCCCAACTTTCCTTTTGCCCTTCCCTCACCCCTCTCCCTGCTCAGCTCAGTATGCTCACATTTGGTTACCATTCTATGTTTATAGGTTTTACTCACATGTGCCTATTAATAGATGAAGAAAGGGAAAGGAAAGGGAGGGGAAGGAGGGGAAGGGAAGGGGAAAGGAAATAGATAGATATTACAAGCCAGGATCCATGTGTCAGAGAGAATACATTGGTTTGATCTTTCTGAGTCTGGGTTACTTCATTTAATATAATTCTTTCCAGGGCCATCCATTTCCTGCAAATTTCATAGTTTCATTTTCCATATTGCTGAATAGAGTTCCACTGCATTTATGTACCATATTTTCATTATCTGTTCTTCTGTCCCTGAGCATCTAAGCTGATTCAATTCTTAGCTTGTAAATAGAGCAGTAATAAACATGATATACACGTATGTCTGTAATAGTGTGGAGCCCTTAGGCTATATGTTTTAGGAGTGCATTAGCTGGCTCATATGGCAGTTCTACTTCTAATTTTTTGAGATACCTCCCTGCTGCTTTCCATAATGGCTGTGCTACTTTGCACTCCCACCAGCAATTGATAAGGACTCCTCTTCCCCCATTTCCACCCAGCATTTGCTTGTCAGTTTTTTTGATGAAAGCCATTCTGATTGGGGTAAGATGGTATCCCAAAGTGATTTGAACTTGTAGTTCACTGATGACTATGGATTTTGAACATTTCTTAAAGTACTTATTTGCCATTTGTGTTTCCTCTTTTGTGAACTGTTAATTTTTAAAATATTTTATTTGAGAGAGAGAGGCAAATAGAGAGAATAGGTATACCAGGGCCTCTGGCCACTGCAAAGGAATGCCAGACACATACATCACCTTGTGCATCTGGCTTATGTGGGTCCTGGGGAATTGAACCTGGGTCGTTTGGCTTTACAGGCAAACGCCTTAACCGCCAGGCCATCTCTCCAGCTCTGAACTGTTATTTCATTTGGTGATTGGCAGGATGTTTTGTGTGCTTAATTTTTGTAGTTCCTTGTAAACTTGCTTATTAGCCCCTTGTCTGGTCTATAGGTGGCAAAGATTTTCTTTCATTCTGTAGGCTGTGTGTTCGCTTTGATGATGGTTTCTTCTGCTGTGCAAAACCTTTTGGATTTCTTGTAGTCTCATTTGTTAGTTCTTGGGCTGTTTCCTGGGCTCTTGGAATCGTATTCAGAAAGGTCTTGCCTATGCCTATATTTTGAAGCATGCTCCCTGTTTGTTTTTTTTTCCTCTAGCAATTTCAGAGGTTCAAGCTTTAGATTCAGTCTTTGAGACACTTTGAATTGATAACTGTAAAGGGTGAATGACCCAGATATAATTTCATTATTCATGACCCAGATATAATTCCATTGTTCTGCAGCTGGATATCTAGTTTTGCCAGCACCTATTTTTTCCTAATGAATGTTTTTGGCTTGTTTGTCAAAGACTAAGTGATCAATGCAGTGTGAATTTATTTCTGGGTCCTTCATTCTGTCTCATGGATCTATATGTCAGTTTTGGTGCCAGTACCATGCTGTCCTTATCAATATTGCCCTGAGATCTGGTGTTGTGAACCTCCAGCTATATTCTTTCTCCTTAGGATTGGTTTCACTATTCATGGTCTTTTGTACTTCCATATGAATTACTGGATATTTTTTATCTCAACAAGGAATGTCATTGGAATTTTGATGGGGACTACGTTGACTCTATAGGTTACTTTTGGCAGGATAGACAGTTTCACAACATTAATTCTGCCACTCCAGGAGCATGAAAGGGTTTTCCGTCATCGAGTATCCTATTAATTTCTTTATTAGTGTCTTGAAGTTTTCACTGTCGAAGTTTTCCATATTTTTTGTTAGGTTTATTCCTAGGTATTTAATTTTTGATAGTAGTTATAAATGGACTGGTTTTCTTGATTTCTTTCTCTGCAACTTCATTGTTAGTATATATGAAAGCTGATTTTTGAGTGTTGATGTTGTACCTGCCACTTTATTTAACATATATCTCTAAGACTTTTCTTGGAGATTCTTTAATTTTTTTTTATTTGTGTGTGTGTGTGTGTGTGTGTGTGTGTGTGTGTGGTGGTATGTGTATATAATGTGGTGTTTGTGTGTGTAATATATATGGTGTGTGAATGGTGTGTGTGTATGATGTGTTGTGTGTATATAATGTGGTGTTTGTGTATGTAATATATATAATGTGCAAATGGTGTGTGTGTATAATGTATGTGTATATAAAACATGATGTTTGTGTGTATAATATATATGATGTGTGAATGGTGTGTGCGTGTGTGTGTATAATGTATGTGTATATAATGTGGTGTTTGTGTATGTAATATACATAGTGTATGAATGATGTGTGTATAATGTGGCATCTGTATATAATGTGGTGTTTGTGTGTGTAATATATATGGTGTGTGAATGGTGTGTATATATAATGTGCTGTTTGTGTAATATATATGGTGTGTGTGTATATATAATGTGTTTGTGAGTATAATATATATGGTGTGTGAGTGAATGGTGTGTGTATATGTAATGTGGTGTTTGTGTAATATATATGGTATGCTAATAGTGTATGTGTGTATATAATGTGGTGTGTGTATATAATGTGCTGTTTGTGTATGTAATATATATGGTGTGTGTATGTGTATATAATGTGGTTTGTGTGTATAATGTGGTATTTGTATGTATAAAATATATGGTATGTGAATGCTGTGTATATAATGTGGTGTGTATATATAAGGTGATGCTTGGGTATGTAATATATATGGTGTGTGAATGCTGTATATGTGTGTATAATGTGATGTTTGTGTGTAATATATATGGTGTGTCAGTGGTGTGGGGGTGGGTGTGTACAGTGTAGTACATGTATATAATGTGCTGTTTATGTGATATATATGGTGTGTGAATGTGTGTGTGTGTGGGGGGGATGGTGTGGTGTGATATGTTGCCCTATATGCTCACCTGTGGAGGGGGGGTCATACTAACCTGTGGTGGCCACAGCAGAACATTGGGTGTTCTGCTCCATTGCTCTTCTGCCTGGTATTGTTTTGAGCCAGAGTGTCTTCACTGATTTAGAGCTTGCAGGGCTCCAGTTCTTGTATCTCTGTTTCCCTGTGGGGCTAGGTGACAGGCATGCATGGCCATGTGCAGCTGTTTACATTGAGATTGGAACTCCAAAGGTCTCAGGCTTCCTCAGGCTCTCATGCTTGTGCAGGAAGTACAGTTAACTGCTGAGACATCTCGCCAGCCCTTTTATAGGTTCTATTTGGCCTTTTAAGTATAGAATCATGCCATCTACAAATAGGGATTACTTGACTTCTTCTTTTCCTGTTCTTATTCCTTTTATGTCTTCTTGTCGTATTACTCTAGCTAGCACTTTGAGCAAGATACTGGATAGAAGTGGTGAGAACAGGCATCCCGGTCTCATTCCTGATTTTACAGGGAATGGGTTCAGGTATTCTTCATTTAACATAATGTTGGCTGTGAGATTGTCCTGTTTGGCCTTTTGTTTTCCAAGGTATAGTCTGTCTATTACTACTTTGTCTAGGAGTGTCATCATGAAAGTGTGTTGGACTTTGTCAAAGACCCTTTTTTCTGCATCAATTGAGATAATCATGTGATTTATATCTTTAAGTTATTTGTATTGTAAACTACATTTGTGTGTTCAACAACTTTGCATCACTGGTATGAAGCCCACTTGGTCATAATGGATGATCTTTCTAATGTATGCTTGGATTTAGTTTGTGAGAATCTTGTTGAGAATTTTTGCATCTATGTTCTTCAGAGAAATTGGTTTATCTTTTTTATTTTTCTAGTTTAGGAATCAGGATAACACTGGCTTTGTAGAATGAATTTGAAAATACTCCTTTGTCTTCTATTTTATGGAACAACTTGAGAAGATCACTATTAGATTGTCTTTAAATTTGACAGAATTTGGCCGTTCATCCATTTGGTCCTGGGCTTTTCTTTGTGGAAGATTTTAATGTCTTCTATCTCATTGCTTGTAATGGTCTGTTTAAGTTATTGATATCTTTGATATGTAACTTGTGGAAGCTATATGTCTTTAGAAATTTGTGCATTTCCTCTAGTTTTTCCAGCTTTTTGCAATATAAGTTTTCAAAGTAATCTCTAACAATATTTTGGATTTCGTGGGTTTTTCTTGTAACATCCCTTTTTGTCTGTGACGTTAATTACTTTGTCAAAGAACCAGCTCCTTAATTCTGTGTATTGGTCTTTCAGTGTCTGTTTCATTAATTTCTGCCTCTGATCTTTATTATTTCTGGCAATCTACTGGGTTTGGGATTTGCTTGTTGCTGTTTTTTTTTTTTTTTCCAAAGTCTTGAGGTAGTTTGTGAGGTTGCTTAGCTGAGATCTATTTAATTCCTTGATATGGGTGCATATAGCTATAAACTTGTGTCTTATGACTGACTTGGCTGTATCCCAGAGGACCTGGTAGGTTGTATTATCATTTTGATTTAGTTTATAAGAATTTATAAATTTCCTCTTATCTTCAACAACCCATTATTCATTCAAAAGTGTATTGTTCAATCTCAGATTTGTGTAGTTTCTGTATTACCTCTTATTATTGTTTATTGTCTTATTATTGCACTGTGGCCTCTCACAACTTAAAAATATATAGATTTATGTTTTTATTTTCATGTGTGTGTGTGTGTGTACACATGTATGCCAGGGTCTCTTGCCACCACAAACAAATGCCAGATACTCGCATTGCTTTTTATGTCTGGATTTACATGATTGCCGTGGAATTGTTGCTTTACAAGTAAGCACCTTTAACTGCTGACCAATATCCTCAGCCCTAAAAGTGAGGTGGAGTCATTCTATTTTTTTTTTTTTTTTTTTGAGGCTGACCTGGAACTCACTCTGTAGCCCATGCTGTCCTTGAACTCATGGCAATCCTTTCCTCAGTCTCCCAAAGGTTTTATCCCAACTTTAAAAAAAAAAATTTTAATATGTATTTTTATTTATATTATTCTGATTTTACGTTCATAGTATTGGTTCCATTGTCCTCCTCCCTGTCTTCCCTCTTTCAAAGGGACCCTCATCAATGGGGAATATGGGTCATGCTTTGTGAGGTTAGTCAAGAGTTCTGGGGGGTAGGCCCCAGTCTCTGTGCATAATGCCCCAACTTATGACTCTAACAATCTTTCCGCCCCCTCTTCCTCAAGTTTCCCTGAGCCACATTGGGGTCATTTTAGTTCTGCCTCAGTGATGAGGTTTTGGGAGCTTCTGTGTCACTCCTTCAGCCTTTTTCTGGTGTCGTAATCGCCATGCACGCTGTATTCTTGCTCTTCCCACGCAATACTCTATGGTTTCAGCTGGGGCCCTGGTGAGGTGTGGTTAGCTGATCCTCCCTTCAGGTTCATTGTCCATCTGAAAAAAGATAAGCAAATTCTCCAACGGAGAGAGAAGTTAGTATTAGATAGAAGGGATGACCATATATGTTTTGGAGAGAGTTTTATATGTGTTGGGTCTCTTCTAGCCCACATTTGGTGGTATCTTGATCTTGGAGACTGAGCTCATTTTTTGTACCTGGTTTTGACTTATTTCCCAGTTCCAGCAATGAGTTCCATTCCACTGAGTGGATCTATTAGCCAAATCAAGAGCAGTTGGTTACCCACCATGGCTGATTGCCATTACTGCACTTGTATGAGCATTACATCAAGTTGTTTGGACATATGTTGGCCATTTTCCCCCAGTTGCTTATGTAGCACTCTCTGGTACTAGACTAGCTGTCTGGGGACTGACCCTCTTCCAGATTCTGGCCAGGTCTCTCTGTGTTTGGTCTCACACATGTATGCTGTCTTCAACAGTAAGGTCTTGCCATTAACCTTTGGTGGGTCACCAAGAACTCTGACAGAAGTCTGTCTTTTTTAGGAAACCTTGTAGGTGTTTCAGATCAACAGCTCATTGTGGAAGTTCACCCCATGCTGGCACTGGGAGTTATAAGTCTGCACCTAGGAAGGTGATGGAGGAAAAAGATAGATAATATAAAAGAGAAAGTGAGTATAGAGGGGAGAGGGAGAGGAGAAAGAGAAGCAGGACAAGATTAAGGTTGGCCTTCATGATGCTCTCTCCAGGTTCCTGTGGTTCGGGTGTTCCCTCTGCAGGCCTGCTGAAGGATCAATGTTTTAACCTGTTGTTCAGAATAAAGGGTTTTATAGTATCTTTACCTTTTGGGTCCCAATTTGTATCTCCCCCTTGTCCTCCCCTCCCACCCACTCTTCCCTCCCACCTTTACCCCCCTCCCTCCACCCCCCCCTTTTGTCTGGTCCTCAGAGAGCTTATTAAGTTTGGCAGCATCTCAAGTAGATTCAGGTTAGGAGTGACAGATAAACGAGACCATGCAACAATTATCTTTTTCTGATTGGGTGAGCTCACTGAGGATGATCTGTTCCATGTTTGACCTTTTTTCTTTTTCAAATTTTCTTATTTATTCTTTCCTTACTGCTATGTAGAATACCATAGTATAGATATACCACATCTTGGTTATCCATTCATCTAGTGATGGACACCTGGGTTGATTCCAGCTCTTTGCTATTATGAATTGAGCAGCTATGAACATGGTTGAGCAAATGTCTCTGATCTGAGGCTTGGAGCCTTTAGGGTATATGTCCAGTAAGGGAATAGCTGGATCCGTTGGTAGGTCTATGGTCATCCTTTTCAGGAGTCTCCATATAGCTTTCCATAATGGTTGAACCATTTTACATTCCCACCAGCAGTGAAAACTTGTTCCTATTTTTCCACAGCCTCAACAGCATTTGTTTTCATTGTTTTTTTTAATGTTAGCCATCCTTACTGGGGTAAGGTGGAATCTCATAGTTGTTTTAATTTGCATTTCCCTGATGATTAGGGATGTTGAACATTTTCTTAAATGTGCATTTGCTATTTGTATTTCTTCCTCTGAGAACTGCAGTTCTCTGCCCCATTTTGGAGTGAGTTGTTTGATGATTTATTGTTTAGGCTTTGGAGTTCTTTGTAGATTCTAGAAATTAGGCCTCTGTCAGTTGTATAGCTGGTGAAAATATTCTCCCATTCTGTGGGTAATCTGCTGGCTTTGGTTATAGTATATTTGTCATTGAAAAAGCCCTTCATCTTCAAGAGATCCCAATGGTTGAGTGATTGTTTAATTTCCTGGGCTGCTGGGGTTGTGTTCAGGAAGTCTTTTCCCACTCCTATGTCACGGAAGGTTCCTCCTATTTTTTCTTCCAGTAGTAGCAGGGTTTCTGATTTTATATTAAGATCTTTGATCCATCTGGACTTGATTTATTTGCATGGAGAGATGTGTGGGTCGAGTTTCATTTTCCTACATATGGTTGTCCAGTTTGTCCAGCACCATTTGTTGAAGATGCTGTCTTTTTTCCATTGTGCGTTGGTAGGGCCTTTGTCAAATATCAAGTAGCTATAGTTACTTGACCCAAAGTCCGGGTCTTCAATTCTGTTCCATTGGTCTATACTCCTGTTTTATGCCAGTACCATGTTGTTTTTATTACAATGGCTTTGTAGTATAGCTTTAGATCAGGTATGGTGATGCCTCCAGAGGTGTTTCTTTTGCTGAGGATATTCTTGGATATCCGAGGCCTTCTGCCTTTCCATATGAATTTTGCAATAGTTCTTTCTATCTCAGTGAAGAAAGAAGTTGGGATTTTTATTGGCATTGCATCGAATCTATATAGTGCTTTTGGTAAGATTGCCATTTTCATGATGTTAATTCTACCAATCCAGGAGCATGGGAGTTCTTTCCATTTTTGTAGGCCCTCCTCAATTTCTTTGTTGAGTGTGTTTATGTTTTCATTGTATAGGTATTTCACTTCCTTAGTTAATGTTATTCCAAGGTATTTTATTTTCTTTGTTGCAATTGAAAATGGGATGATGTTAGTTATTTCTTTTTCTGTCTCTTTGTCTTTTGCATACAGAAAGGCTACTGATTTCTGTGCATTGATCTTATATCCTGCTACTTTGTTGAAAGTGCTAATCAACTTTAAGAGTTTCGAGATGGAAGTTCTCTGGTCACTTATGTATAGAATCATGTCATCTGCAAATAGGGCTAACTTAACTTCTTCCGTACCAATTTGTATCCCTTTGATTTCTTTCTCCTGTCTTATTGCTTGAGCTAATACTTCTAGCACTATTTTGAAGAGCAGAGGTGAGAGTGGACACCCCTGCCTTGTTCCTGACCTCAATGGGAATTCCTTCAGTCTCTCCTCATTAAGAATTACTTGGGCTTTAGGTGCTTTATATATAGCCTTTATTATGTTGAGATATGGGCCATCCATGCCTATTCTCTCCAATGTTTTGATCATGAAGTGATGTTGTATTTTGTCAAAGGCCTTTTCTGCATCTATTGAAATGATCATGTGGTTTTTGTGTTTCAGCTTGTTTATGTGGTGTATTGCATTGACCAATTTCCATATGTTGAACCACCCCTGCATTCCAGGGATGAAGCCTACTTGATCAAGGTGGATAATGCTTTTGATGTAATGTTGAATTCGGTTTGCAAGAATTTTGTTCAGGATCTTTGAGTCTATGTTCATCAGAGAAATGGGCCTATAATCTTCTTTTCTTGTGGCATCCCTGCCTGGTTTTGGAATTAGGGTAATACTAGCTTCATAGAAGGAGTTGGGGATCTCTCCCTGTTCTGGTATTGTGTGGCACAGTTTGAGAGAAATTGGTTTCAGTTCTTCCATGAAGGTTTTTTGGGGAACTTTTTGGGAGGTGTTTGATCACCTCTTCAATCTCAAAGGGTGTGATGGTCTGTTTAGGAAATTAATCTGCTCTGGGCTTAGCTTTGGTAGGTGGTATGTGTCTAGGAATTCATCCATTTCCTCCATATTCTCCTGTTTTGTGGAGTAGAGGTTTTTGAAATAAGTCCTAATAACTCTTCCTATTTCACTCATATCTGTTGTGATCTCTCCTTTTTCATTTCTAATTTTGTTGATTTGAAGTGTTTCTTATTTTTGCTTGATCAAATTGGCCACAGGTGTATCAATGTTGTTAATTTTTTCAAAGAACCAGCTCTTTGTTTCATCAATTTTCTTAATTGTCCTCTTAGTTTCCAATTCATTAATTTCTGCTCTGATCTTAATTATTTCTTTCTGTCTGGAGCTTTTTGGGTTGGCTTCTTCTAGCTTTTCCAATGCCTTCAGGTGGATGGTTAGGTTATTGATTTGGGATCTTTCTGTTTTTGTTATGAGGGCATTTAGTGCTATGATTTTTTTCCCTAAGGACTGCCTTCATTGTGTCCCATAAGTTTTGGTATGATGTGTTCTCGTTGTCATTGAATTCTACAAATTTTGCAATTTCATTCTTTATTTCATCCACAACCCATTTATTGTTTAAAAGTGTGTTGTTCAATTTCCAGGAGGTAAAGGGATTCCTGGTGTACTTTTTGTTGTTAATTTCTAGCATTACAGCATTGTGGTCTGATATCATGCAGGAAATTACATCAATTTTCTTGAAAATATGGAGGTAGGATTTGTGGCCCAGTACATGATCTATTTTAGAGAAGGTTCCATGGGCTGCTGAGAAGAATGTATAATCTGTAGATTTTGGGTGGAATGTTCTGTGTATGATTGTTAGGTCTAGTTGCTCTATGGTGTTGTTGAGCTCTCTTACTTCCCTATTAATTTTCTGTTTGGATGATCTATCCATTGTTGATAGTGGGGTATTGAATCCTCGACTATGATGGTGTTGGTGTTTATTTCCATTTTGTTACCAAGCAGATTTTGCTTTATGAATTGTGGCGCACCTGTGTTTGGTGCATAAATATTGATGATTGTGATATCCTCTTGTTGGATTGTTCCCTTAATAAGTAAGAAGTGACCTTCTTTGTCTTTTTTGGTTACTTTCAGTTTGAAGTCTATTTTATCTGATATAAGTATAGCTACGCCTGCTTTTTTCTTATTTGTGTTTGCTTGGAATATCATTTTCTACCCTTTTACCCTGAGGAGCTGTCTGTCTTTAGTGGTGATATGGGTTTCAGGAGACTGAGGGGTCCAGCTTTCTGATCCACCCTGTTAGTTTATGTCTTTTGATGGTGAATTAAGGCCATTAATATTCAGAGATATAACTTTGAGGTTTGATTTAATATCTGCCATATTGTGGTGGGTTGTGGTCTTTGTGGTTTTTTTTTTTTGGTTAATGTGGAGTGCTTCTTGGGGGCTCTTGAGATTGGTTACTTGTTTCTTCTGTGTGGAGAATTCTCTGAAGTACTTTCTGTAGGTTTGGCTTTGTGTTCATATATTTGTAAAGATGAGTTTGCAGGAACTTTTTGGTCATTTTACTTTCTTATTCCCTGGATCCCTGATCTGTCTTCATTGAACTTAGCCAGGGATTGGGGACCTCTTTTTTTTTTTTTTTTTTTTTTTTTTTATTCTCCTTCACCTGATTGATGGGTTCCAGGAAGGCTAGCAAGGGGGCAATTGTTGGCTCTTTGTTGACCAGTGATGGGGATCTGGCCGGTGAGCTTGGGATTTTGGGGTTCTGACTATTGGGATGATTTGGGTCAGGCAGGCCCCTGGGATCTGATGTGCATCTGGTTTTTCATGGGCCTCCCAGTACTGGCCAGGTGAGGGACTTTGGGATCTGACCAGTCCCTCAGAGTGGCAGGGGTCCCCAGGCCTAGGCTGGGGCGGTACGCTGGCCTGCTGGGGTGTCCCAGGTGGGAGAGGGGTCACCACCCTAGTTGAGCTCGGAGGGCAGGCACTGGGCCCTGGCTACCACCTGCCCAGGCAGTAATGGCACCTGACTGTGGGGTCCCAGCAGTCACTGACCAGTGATGGGGATCTGGGTGAGGGAGGGATCTGACTAGGGATGAGGTCGCCCCCGGGAGGTAATGGCAGGAGGGCCTCCCAGTGGTCAGGTGAGGGAGGGATCTGGCAGAGGGTCCACCAGGCCCCGGGTGGTAATGGTGGGCGTCCGATTGGTCACTTGGACCGGGAGGGTCCGCCAGGCTCTGGCTGATCATTCACTTGGCGGGAGGGTGGCAGGCTCTGGCTGTAACGGCGGTTTGGGTCACACCCGCCCAGGAGGACCTAACCAGCGGTGGCCCCTGTCCTAGAGCGTGGGAATCAGTGGATTCCCATTTTTTCATCCACCCCCTCCCTCTGGCAGCATGCAAGGGCCAGCAAACCCTTTAAGAAATCTTTTAAAAGCTTAAAAATCTTGCTTTTACTTCCCTGTAAGGTGAGGTGAGGTTAGGTGGACACCATCTTGACCGGAACTCCCTATCCCAACCTTTTAAAGCATTTATTTAGTCATGCCCTCACTGGCATAGCCCTAAGCATACTTCATGAAAAGGTGGTTCACACACCAGGCGCATGGGACTTTATTATCTGACATTCATGAAACCAATATGCTGCACAGTCTTGAAAGGGCTCAAGATAGTCTTTAGAGGGTGAAGTTGGGTGGACAATTCTTCTTTCCTTCAGCTGGACTTCTAGTGACCTCCTTCACAGGCAGTGTTCTCTGGTGAATACCTTCTTCCTCTTATTTCAACAAATTATAATCATAACCCCCAGATATTCCTGAAGGAAGGTTGAGTCCTTCCTTAATTCTATATTCAGAAGCCTCGGAAATGCCTGTTTATGGAAACTGTTTTCATGTCTTTTTCTCTAAGTTTTCTATATTTGTAAAACTCAGATATTAAAAACTTTCTGGATCATATGACCTCCTAGAACTAATTTGAAATATACCAAGTAAAGAAAGTACAGCGGGTTGGTGTTCATCCAAGTGACAAGAGTCAGCAGAGTTCAATCCACAGCATTACTCTCTGGGCTATGGACAAACTTGGTGATTCAAACTGGCTTATGCTGACTGGCACATGGACTCCATACAGTGGGGTCTTCAAAACCTTCTTGCCCTCACGGCAGTACTCTATTCCAGTGAGCATATACAGATTAAGTCTTTGACAGCTAAAGGGTTGGGGCCATTTATTAAAGACCACCAGGCCCAGCATGATGGAAATAAGATTCTCCAAAGCAATGCACATAGAAGTAGAATGGAAAAGAACAAACTGAAATTTTAAGCAGGCACTGTACATGAGACAATAGCAGCATAGCTACTACAAATAAGCTCTCCTGTACAAATCTCCTACATTTGTACTAAGAGAAAATCCTCTGGCTTGGAAGGCATGAAATCTATTCTGAAAGAACCACTGTGGGAGGTGCATGATGCTTTCAGGCTTCTATATGTCAGGCACAGGTGCTGGAAACTCCATAAGGCAGGTGGGTTTAGCTTGGAGTATTACAGAGGAGTGATAGTAAATGAGTTGGAGTGAAATAACACATAAAAGAAGTGTGAATGGTGGGCTGGGAGAGTGTTCAGTGGAAACTAAGATCCATTTTCCAGAGGCCATGTAAAGCTATAGCAAATGTTGGCAAACCCCAGCGTTCTTATGGCAAGAAGGGAGGTAGAGACAAGTGGAATTTTGAGGGCCAGCTAGCTTGGTGAGCTCAATGATGAACCATGAGAAATCTTGTCTCAAACAAAGATGACTAATCCTCCAGCATCTACACATGCACCGTGGCATGCATGAGCCTGTACTCACACATATGAACATGCACGTGAACCAGAAAGAAAGTGATGAAGGAAAAGGAAGGAAGTAAGGAAGGAAGGAAATTGTACAATGCAATTAGTGCTACAAAGACAACCAGGGGCTGACTTGGAGACTAGCAAGTAGTAAAAAAAAAAAAAAAAAAAAGTGAGGCTACTGTATTTAATATGACTCCTAAAGAGTGAGAGGGAGGATATGAAAAGAGCATTTGCAAGCAGAAGACCAGCACAGCCAGACACCAGAAGCAGGGGCTACTGTGACAACTGAAAAGTAAATGAAGGCCAGTGTGGCTGAATGTGAGGGACCAAACATGAGAGTGAGGTGAAGTGCAGTTGGAGAGAAGAGGCGTGGTTGGACTCTTTCTGTCTTCAGTGCACTATTGAGCTTGATTCCATATGTCACAGGAAGAGGTGTAATGGGAGAGTAAGCTAGAAGGGAGGAAAAAAGAAAATAATAGGGAAACTACTGGAAGAGTCTATATAAAAAGGACAATGGCCTGAAGAGAAAGAATTAGGGAAGGCGCGCCAGCTGTTTGGGGAGCTGTCACGATGTGGCACAGGCAGAAGTGAAAGTAGAGAAGGACAAAAGGGACATCTCAAGGATGACTGCCAGGTCCTGGCTTTGAGACACGTGGGTGGTGGTGGCATTCTCTGAGACAAGAAAGATTGTGAGGAGTGAAATGCTATATGGGGAACCAAGAGCTTTGCTGTCGACACGATTGTTTCTATGTCTATATGAGATAGTGAGGAAGTAGAGATGGGAGTATGAAACATGGAAACCGAACTTTGGAAATTATAGTGCTTGGTGTGAGATGCAGAATAAGAAGAGAGGCCACAACTTCTTCATACTTTGAGCTGCCAACGAGTCCCTATCAAGCAGCCCACACACAGCCAGCAGAGAAGAATCCCGTATTCTGGCCCCATCTTGTCACTAAGAAGGCTGGGTCCGTCTGCACAGACTGAACCTACGAGGTCTCAAATGCTTCACCACCCTATTATTTCCCCAAAGGGCAGTCTTAAATCCTGTATAGGGAGAATGTTAAGGGAGTTCAGCTGACATCACAGAGGTCAGCAAGAATGGTGCCCCACTCCCCATGTTTCTGCACACAAAATGTTATGTCCGGCAAATGAGTCTGGAATACAAGTGATAGGACTCTCAGAAAACTGTGCATGAAAGTGGAGACAAGGGCTCTTGCATGTAAAGCCTAAGGACCCATGTTCAATGATCCAGGTTCCATGTAAGCCAGGTGCACAAAGTGACACAAGTGTGCAAGGTCACACATCCACACGTGGCACTTACATTCATTGTAGTGGCTGGAGGCTCTGATGTGCCATTTCTCTCTTGCTTTTGCATAGAAAAACAAAAGGCCAGTCTGTTGGGCTTGCCAAGAAAGAAAAGGAGGGAGGGAAGAAAGAAGGAAAGAAGGAAAGAAAGAAGGAAAGAGGAGAGATGTAGTGTGTAACTGTCAACCTAGAGGTGAAAGTATAGCATACCTGGGTTAGGAGAAGCAAGAAAATTCTGTATTTAATCAGGGTTTAAATTTTTTATCTTTTGCAAAAGTAGATCTAGACAATCTGATCCTAAATCTGATCTTCTGAAGTGAGTGAGAGAGAACCTACCCTGGTTGCATTTCATTCAGAAGAACTTCCATGAATCAAAAGACATGGAAAGTTTACGTCACATACACTGAATTGCATGTGGGTTCCCTGAGGGTTTCCTAGGCCTGAATTGTGATAGTAGGGAAACAAACGGCACATTTCCCATGGTGCTCCTGGCAGTGACACTTTGTATTGTGAGTCAACTGTTTTCATGGAGAAACCCTGTGCATTGTGTTTACTTACTGAAGGAAGCATTTCAGTTGACATTGCACCTTGGGTTTTTACTGTTAATGTATTTGGACCTCCCTAGCTTGGTCCATAGGGACCTAGCAGATGCTGTTTCTTCTCCCAGTTGCCAACAAGCACTCTTCATATATCATTCCCAGTAGAAGAAAACCAAGAGAATACAAAGGCATAGATGTCCATAAGACTGGCATGTCTTCATTTGTCTCTAATGTCTGCTTCCTCACAGGGACAGGCTCTTCTGTTCTTTGCCAACGAGGTATAGGAAGTATTGCTCTCATCTTATTACTTCTGGGGAAAGAATCTCAGGATACTTGCATTTCAGGGTACGGAAAGAGTTGTGAAATGCAAACCTGAGCCAAAGCCTTGTTGCTTTCTGAGAAGCAGTGGCTGGTCCATAGGTAGACCGCTGGGGGTCAACATGAGGGGAGGCTAATTATAGAGAGGCTTGAAAGTCAAGGCACATATGTATCAGTCAGAATAGGCCAGGCCTGCTGCAAAAATAGATAAGCCTTGGGCTCTAAGAAGCATAATTCACTAATTTGAGGGGATCTAGGCAGGCACCCTCTAACTCCTCCGGGACACATCCTCTGCAAGATCACAAGAGGACGGGAAGGAAAGGATGGAGGAAATAAACGTGTCCTGGCCATGAAGAAATATACATTACTCCCACTTCCATTGTCCAGAACAAGTTGTATGCCACAGTCTAACTGCATGGCTGCATGGATGTAGGGGAGATGCAGAAAATTCAGTAAGCAACAGTGGGCATGGGCCATGTGGTAGTTTGAATAGATGGCCCCCAATATATTCAGTGTTTTTTTTAGTCTGTAGTTTACATCTACAGCCACCTGGCTGGAGGTAGTGTCACTGGGCGGATCTTAGAATCAGCCCTAAGGTATGGTGGTGGGTTTGAAATTCAAATCTAAAGATATGCAAAGTGTACTTAACTGGAGTTCCTGAAGTGTGCTGTGTCCTCAGGCTTTTGGCCTGTGGCCTCCCCGTGTGTGTGTGTGTGTGTGTGTGTGTGTGTGTGTGTGTGTGTGTGTGTTCGCACACACGCGCATTTGGTCCTATGAAAGCAGGCCAGCTTCTTCTGCCATTATGTAATTTCCCCTGGACCTGTAAGCTCCCTTCCTCCATAACTGTGCCTGGTCTGGAAGTTCATCTCAGCAAACCTGAAGCTGTCTGCTACAGGCCATATGCACAATTAAAGAGAGAAAGAGCATTGCCCTTTTTCTACATGTGCCCCTCTTCTTTTTCACATGTTTGCTGAGAGCAGAAGCTCTGCCCCATGTTATCCCTTAGGACTTGGCCTTCCATCACTCCAGAATTAATAGCATCTGAAGGAGAATCTGCTTCCTTAAGAGTCTGCTTTTATCCAATTAGAATGCAAAGCCAGTTTGTATAATGATAGCCTTTCTGGCCCAGGAGCAGGAAGAGAGAAGTGCCAACATACCAGTTAAGTATTTATCTAATTTGTGAGTAATAATAGCTTCCTTTTATTGGGCACTTACTATCTATTGCTGCTATTATGTTTTATTGTTATTACTATTGTTTTGAAAAGCAACACAGCCAAGTCAAATTTCAAGTGTGAGACTTTGGGGCTGGGACATGGCTCAGTGGCTAAAGGCACTTACTTTCTAGTGTAAGATTTAGTGACTTAGCACTTTATCTCTTAATTGTTCCATTTCCTTGACCACTTAAAATAAAGATAGCAACACCTACTTCTTCCCAGTAGCCTTACAGAGGAGAGACATGAGGGGGTAAAATTTAAGTTCTAAGATGGGCACCCTATAAATAAAAAACAAACCCATAATGTTATAAAGATCTGCTTCCATAGAAGAATAATGTTTCAAACCCACTGTGGATTTGGATTGTGGTGCCAAACCCAGATTAGTCACTGGCCATTATTTCTTAAAGGAAGGGAAGCTGGTAGAAAAAGAGAAAGAAGGAACATAACTGGGATGAAGTGCTTTGAAGCAGGGTTTGAGTTCCTTTCCTGAGGTAGAGGGTACTGTGCACAGACACGACTGCCATGGACCATCAGATGCCACAAAGCAGCCAGGGGCCCAGTACTGAGTGGCCCTTCCCATGCAGGAATTATACAGCAACTTTTCATGTTGTTTTCCTCCCATGAGCTTCAACTACATAAGAATCCAGGCTTGAAACTCAGCAATGTTTCCATCCAAGGGAAGAGGCTGGCAGCACACTATAAATACTGACACATGGTTTAATTAAATCTTTGTGGAAAAACATAGCTAAGAGGTGGAGCCTCCTCTGTTGACCTTCTCTGAGTAGCCAAATCACAGGATGTCTGAGCTCTGCCATCACCCCCTGGTACACACATTTGTGCTAATACCGTCACTCTTGCCATGATGTCATTCTCAAAGGTGCTGAAATGTTATTTGAAAACATAGCCTAGATTTTGAAATTAGACATCTTTGATGGAGAAACCTCCAGCGTAGACATTCTGGCCATGACTTGATGCCAATCAGAGGTTTGGATGACTGACGCTCTGTGTGCTAACACGTGAGTCCAGGAGGAGCTGGACCAAGGTGGCAGATGAGAGATGAGCCCTGCAGGATGGAAGACTCCCATTTATGGCTCTCAAATCATCCACAGGCTGCCTTAGGTCTTGACTGTTAGATACTATCTCTAAGTTACTTCAAATTGAAAACTTCTGGGAGCCTATGGTGACATAGCCATACAAAGGGGCAGGAGGAAAACCATTAGAGAAGATAAGATAATTAGACCTTTATTGAAAAATAATTTCCAAAGTCTTTACCTCCTCACCCCCAGAGCAACAGAGAAAGAAGAGAAGATGGTGGAGATGGCTAGAGAATTTAATTCTATTATTATGCTGGCGCTATTACTTTGGCATATTTTTCAGCTCAAGATTGTGCAAATAAAAACAAGATCAGGGGTGGAGAGATGGTTTAGCAGTTAAGGCATTTGCCTTCAAAGCCAAAGGACCCAGGTTCAATTCCCCAGGACCCACGTAAGCCAGATGCACAAGGTGGTGCATGCATCTGGAGTTTGAGTTTGTTTACAGTGGCTAAAGGCCCTGGCATGCCCATTCTTTCTCTCTCTGAAATTAGTAAAATATTTTAAAAAGAAACAAATCATGGGCTGGGGAAATGCTCAGTAATTACAGTGCTTACCTTGTAAGAATGAGTGCCTGAATTTGGATCCTCAGAAGCCATGTAAAGCTGGGTGTTATAGTGGACCTTGGTAATCTCTGAGTATCTATGGTGAGAAGAGAGGCAGAGATAGAACTTGTCAAAAGTTCAGTGGCCAGCTTACCTGGTGAAAGAAACAGTGAAGTAAGAGCTCTTGCCTAACACAAGGTGGACAGTGAGGACCAAAACCTCAAGTTGTTCTTTGACCACCACACATGGCATACCTGTGCTCACAAACATGAATATACAGACACGTATATATACACACTATATATAGACATGCCCACACTAGAAAAATAAATTTAAAAATTAAATCACTACTGCACTGGGCAAACAAGAAGTGCCAATATATCTCACAGCATACTAAAACAGAGCCATCAGTAGTAATCAAGAATCTAGGGCTGGGGGCTGGAGAGATGGCTTAGCGGTTAAGGCATTTGCCTGCAAAGCCAAAGGATCCCAGTTTGATTCTCCAGGACCCATGTATGCCAGATGAAAAAAGGGGCTCATGCGTCTGGAGCTCATTTGCATTGTCTGGAAGCCCTGGTGCACGCACGCGCACACACACTCTCTCTCTCTCTCTCTCCCTCCCTCTCTCTCTCTCTTCCTCCCTCTCCCTCTTTCTCTGTCTTAAATAAATAAATTATATGCATATGTAAAAGAATCTAGGGCTGGAGAGATGACTTAGCAGTTAAGACACTTGCCTACAAAGCCTCAGAACTCATGTTCAAATCTCCAGGTCCCACATAGCCAGACACACAGTGATGCAAGCACACAATGCTGCACATGTGAACAAGGGGAGCGCACACAGCCTGATTGCACCAGGCTGAAGGTCCCAGAGCACCCATTTTCTCTTTCTATCTCCCTCTCTCAAAATAAATAAAATTTTTAAAAAGGAATCTAGCAATAAATAGTAGAGGAATTTGGTATTTTTTTATTTTATTTTTATTTGTTTCAGAGAGTGAGAGAAACAGGCAGATAGAGAGAATGGGCACACTAGGGCCTCCAGCCACTGCAAACAAACTCCAGACACATGTGCTACCTTGTGCATCTTGCCTATGTGGGTCCTGGGGAATAGAACCTGGGTCCTTTGGCTTTGCAGGCAAGTGCTTGAACCACTAAGCCCTCTCTCCAACCCAAAGAATTTGTTAAAAAAAAAAAAAAAAAAAAAAAAAAAAAGAATCCAGGACTGGAGAGAGCACTTAGCAGTGAAGCCAAAGGACCCAGGTTCTATATAAAATGTTCAAAAGGAAAATCCAGTTCAGTGGGTCAAGATAATTCTTTACCCAACACATCTATAACTCAAAGAAGATACAGCATTGAACCAAACCATCCTTTGCCACAGTAAATCATCGTGAGGAAGCAATGTGGATCTTAACAGCCCCTCCAAGTCAGAGTGTACTCCAGAAGTGTGTTGTCTTCATGTGTCCAAAACAGCGTTGCACCAGGCCATCCTGACTTGTTATGATGCAGATGGCAAACGTGGCAAGGATAATCACTGGCTTTCACTTTCTGCGGAAGGTGGCAGGCATTGGGAAGCAATCACAATCCAGTATTCAAAGTGTAAAGGCAGAGGCACACTGCTGGTTAGCCATCAGCTCCTTCTTCTAACATGGAAATGAGAGATGCGTTTGAAAAGTGAGCTTCAGCCTCTGCAGTGCAAAGTTCTACTTGATTGGAATGAGCAAGGATTTCAAAAGTCGTCTTGTGAAGGTGAAGGTGTTAGATAGAAACTAGACCCTGACCAGGCAGAGGCACTATGGTCTCTATTTTCTTAATGAGGAACTGGAATTGTAAGAGGCCATTGTACATAAAGGTTGAGGATTACATGGCTAAGTGTCACCAAGCCAGGATTTGAGCCAGTTCTTTCCACCACCAGAACTATCTTGTTAACCTCCAGACAGAACTGAAGAAGAGACAAGTGAGATTTGACAAACTCCCAGCCCACTTATTTTACTTATGTTTGTTTTCCCATTTTTTTTTTTTTTGGTCTTTCTGCAACATCTGGAAGGTACATGGGTACAATAAGTCTCAAAACAAATTAGCATTCTCTTGAGCCAGAGACAGTTGACCCTAAGAGAACTGAGCAGATTTTAATTTTAAGTTTTGTGAAGTCATAGTTTCTCTGAAGAGAAAGATGTTTATGCCAAAAGAAAGAAGGAAAAAAAGAAAGATAACACCAGATGATACTCAACCCAACATAAGCAATGTGGAAATCACTGAGGTTACATAAGGGCTTCCCACATGAGTGATTTGTTCATGACTGGGGAAAGGAGGCTGTGCTGATGTGAATGGGAGTGCTCTGCAGATGAGGGCCCCAGAAATAGAACATCATTGATGAGGTCAGACAAAATCTCTCATACTCCCTTTGATTTAAATTTGTTTTTAATATTTTTATTTTTAAAATTTTATTTTATTTGAGAGAGTGGGAACACCAGGGCTTCTAGCCATTGCAAATGAACTCCAGATGCATGTGCTACCTTGTGCATCTGGCTTCAGTGGGTACTGGGGAACTGAACCTGGGTTCTTAGGCTTTGCAGGCAAGTGCCTTCACTGTTAAGCTATCTCTCCAGCCCTGTTTGTAATTTTTAAAATATTTTTATTTGTAAGGAGAGAGGGGGGGAGAGAGAGAGAGAGAGAGAGAGAGAATGGGACACGCCAGGGCCTCTAGCAAATTCCAGACACATGCACCACCTTGTGCATCTGGCTTACATGGGTCCTGGGGAATTAACCTGGTTTGTTAGGCTTTGCAGGCAAGCACCTTAACCACTGAGTCATCTCTCCAGTTTTTGAGAAGATTTGTAAGTCCTTCCTACTCAGGAGAAAAGGTAACATATATGTTCATGCTTAGTCTCATTAGCATATTACTTCATGCATTTATTTTTCCATCAAATACTCATTCCACATTTAAGAGACTCTGAAAATATATATCATTAAAGCTATAATATAGTACATATGCATTCCCGTATTGTGGGGAGGTAATATTAGTATAATGAAATATGATATATTTTAATATGTCATGTGAGATTATACTATTTACTATGCCTAGTAAGCTACACAAATATTAATAGCTTGGAAGTGGAAAGAGTTGGCTTAGCTTTCACTACAGAGCTTATGTCTGTCTGTCTGTCTGTCTCTCTCTCTCTCTCTCTCTCTTTCTCTACTTCTATCTCTTGTTTACTTGAATAATTCTTTTTTGTTAAACTTTTTTTTATAAAAGAAGGGATGGGTAATATTGTGCTTCTAAATATAGGCCACCTTCAAAAGTCCCTCCATCACTTAAGTGTCTCTAGTTGTTTTCTTCCAAGCCTAACTTCTAACTAGAAGATTTATAAAAATATTTTTACATGTGTATGTGTGTGTGGTGTGAGTGCATTTGTGAATGCATGCTTATATGTGTATGTGTGTGTGTGTGCAGGTGCACATGCAGGTGTGTGGGTGACTGAGGTCAACATCAGTGTCCTCAGGCATAGTTTCTTACTCCCTGACAGAAAGGATGTGGTAAGGAAAGTCCCTGTTGTTGGAGTGGAGGACAGCCAGGCATTCCACCTGCACGTTATTCTCTCACTTCTGAGAGATCGGGAAGAGAACAGGACATCCTTGAGGGGAAATGCTCATAGCATGTACCGTCTCTCACTGTTGGTTTTCTCTGGGAAACTCAGTGTTTTAGAAATGCAATTAATAATGATGACCTGTGAGTTAGTTCATGTTCTCAGGCACAGAGTAAGTATTTGTAAAATTATTACCATTTGCAGAAGATGATTTCAACATGAGTTTTATAGGGGATGACAGAATAAAAATAAGATAAT
This sequence comes from Orientallactaga sibirica, assembly GCA_036365145.1. NCBI lineage: Eukaryota > Metazoa > Chordata > Mammalia > Rodentia > Dipodidae > Orientallactaga > Orientallactaga sibirica. The sequence continues at coordinate 3,040,249 of JAEOAD010001604.1, forward strand.
AATATGATAATTTTAATAAGATAATATCTCAATAAAATAATATGTAAATAAGATAATATCTTTGATGGGACACTGGGAGAAGCATAGGAGTTTTTTAAAAAGGAGATAAAGAGAGAAAGACAGAGAAAGGAGGAATAAAAGAAACTACTTCTGATGATTGAAGACATTAGAAATTGCGGAATGATTCACAGAATGACATTTGATTGGAATCTTGGAAGAAAGGTAGTATTTATGATAGTGTTAATTCATGGTTTTATGAAATTAAATATACTAAAGTAAGCATACATGACAAGAAGGAACCTTAGCTTGGGTGTAGTGGAGCATGTTTGTAATCCCAGTTACTTGTGAGGCTGAGACAGGAAGTTCACTTGAGTTGTCAACTTTGAGAAAAGGCTGGGCAACATAGAAGAACCCTTTAAAACATGGCCTCATTATTTTTATCAACAGAAAAAGCTTTGAAGATGTCTTGTTTCAGACAAGGTAGGCCCAACAATTGGGGACAAGAAGGTGCTACACAGCATTGACTAATGCCCCTAGTGCTGGAAAGTGCCTTGCAGCCTGCTGCAGTAGCTTTAACCAGCAGTGGACCCTGAAAGCTATACACCTGGCTACCCAGGCATGATGTGGAATAGTGCAATAGTGGCATGTCTGTTATGGGGGTAGCCAACTGCTCTCCAGTTGGATTTGAGGCCCACTCCAGAGGAGGGAATTCTTCACTACTACTGAAAACCTAGTCAGAAGCCTACAGCATGGAGGGTCATAAACCCTACTGTTACTGTTTGACTACATGAAGATATTATGCTCACAAAATTGCTCTTTAAATACTTGTGTTTATGCCTTTATACTACTGCTGCTCTTACTTTTGGTTAGAGAAGTTTCCCTTTTCAGATGGCAATGACTGCTGGGGAACCTCAAAATTCAATCAAAGTGCTAAGAAGTGCCACTTGCATGTTCAACACTTAATAAGACATCTCTCTCACACCCTCCCAAACTCAAGGATTATAGCAGAAGCAGTGGTGAAAAGAATGTAAGAGCCAAAGGATTGGGAAGAGTGCTTTCAAATGCTATCTCCCAGACATAAAGCGGTCATTGTATTCATGACCTGACAGGGTGGCTATCATAACCCCTACAACACTGCGTAATACTGTGCCCACTGACACGTGGTCATGGATGACAGAGGGAAATACATCAATATACATCAATAGAAGTCAGTAGAAAATAGTGGGGGTTCAGTGGAGAAAGATAGAAAAGGGGAACAAAGGAGGGATTATATAAATGTTTTAAATAAAGATATTTTACTTTACAAAAAAATGAAGCTGATAGATAGCATCACATAGACCTTGAGGGAAAGGCTAGGTTGGGATGAAGAAGCAAGTGGTATGTAGAGGTGGGGGGACACAGATGGTCAGCATAGAGTACATGCCTGGGTCAAGTGCTTGAATTTAACAGAAAACAATATGAGTGGCTTTGGTTCTTTTTGTTGGAGTGTGGTGTCAGATGCCAAGAGCTGTGTTCTAAGGGTGCCTGTTGTTACTGGAGCTGTATTTACTTTTCTTTCTAAACACCAGTACGAGCTATCACTGCCCACCATGAAGATAGTTAGAGACTTACAGTTCTGCTTTTTGTTTACTGCGCATCTCACACTCCCGATGCCTGGTCTTTGCTCTTTGTTACTTTTCTGGTGTTTTGCTTCTGTGGACTGCTATTGAAATAGGGTCTCACTGTGTAGCCTAGGTTAGCCTGGAACTGGTCATTCTCCTGCTCAGACTCCCCCCACCCTGCCCCACATCCAGTGCTGAGATTGTAGGAGTGCATCTCTTTTATTTTTTAATCCTAGAAATTCCTTTTAAAAATATTGTGTTATTATTAGAGACAGAGAGAGAGAGAATGAGAATGGGCATGTCAGGGCCTCTAGCCACTGCAAACAAATTCCAGACACATGAGCCACCATGTGCATCTGACTTACATGGGTTTTGGACAATTGAACCTGGGTCCTTAAGCTTTGCAGGCAAGTGCCTTAGCTACTAAGACATCTCTCCAGCCCCCTCCTGACTTTTATAAGATTATTTTGTCATTTTCTGTGTTAGCTCACACAACATAAGAAACCATAAAACCTCAATCTAATTTTTTCTTATTCAGGAAGTGATGATAAAACAAAGAAGGATATAAAAATAAATCAGTAAGCATATATAATATAGTTGGCAAAACTAAAAGGGCCATTTTTTTATACATGATAATATTCTTAAACTTTGTATCGCCTTGCCAGCCCTCTTCCCCAATTCAGTGTTTCCTAAGACTAACTGGTGATTTTGCACCCAGGGGACATCTGACAACAAATGGAGATGGTTTTAGTTCTCACAACTGGAAAGAAACCACTAGTATTTAGTAGGTACTACACTGAGACACAGTTCAGTATCCTACCTTGCACAGGACAGTCTCCCATTACAGATCAAGTATCTAAAATATCACAGGTGAGTTAGGCACATGGCCTACAATCCCCACACTTGCAACGTGAAGGCAAGAGGAACAGAAGTTCAAAGACATCCTCAGTTACATAGTTGGAAGCCTGCCTGGGCTACATGGGACCTTGTATCAAAAAGCGGATAATATGAGAATCTGTTTCAAAAAAAAAATAAAATAAAATAAACAGGCAAAGCAGAAGCAAATATCAAAACCCTTAGAGAATCAAAATTTAGCTTAAATTGCATTATATACAAACACATAGCTTTTAAATATCAGTGGTACACTCGGTGCACAAAATTCACAACTACATAAGTACACACATATACATATGCATATACATACATATACACATATGTATATACACATATGTATACATACATACATATACACATATATACATATATATACATATACACATATATATGTACATATACATATATGATCTTATTGCAGTGGAATTTTTGATATGAAGATTTTGTTCTGTCTTTTAAAGATGTTACTTTCCTTTTGTAAGCTTCCAAATGGTAAAGTATAATGAAAGTATCATCATTTGTTAAGAATTAAAAGATAATAAAAAGGCCAGAAAAAACTCCATTGGTACCAAGGTTGAGAAATCCTTTGTGAATCACTTTGCATATTTATTTTCTATAACAATATCTTCATTTTATGACAGGTTAGATTTCCATAAAAATAGTGAAAATAGTATAGGGAATTCCCATTTATCACACATTCAATTTCTTTATTGCAATGGTACATTATTGCAATTAACCAACATTATCAATCCGTTAGCAAGTTAACTATTTACATTCCCTAAAGTCCATACTTTCATTCAGTTTTTTGCCCAGTATTCATTTCTGCTCCAGAGTCAATTCAGTCCACTGTTTGACATTTAGTTGTCAGGACTTTGTGTTATTCCTCAGCTCCCCAGGGTAGGCCAGTTTCTCACACTTGCCTTGTTTTGGATGACCTTGACTATTTTGAGGAGTATTGTTCCAGTCTTGTACATGATGCTCTCTGTCTGGGATGTGTCTGTTGTTTTACTCTTGATTAGTCTGGGAGGATGTCCACACTGATAAAATGCTATTTCATCACATTATTTGAAGAGCAAATATTTCCACTTGACGTACCATCGTTGATGTTGGCCTGGTTCACCTAGCTGAGATAGGGTTTCCAGCTTGCTTTACCTTAAAGCTGTCCCTTTCTTTCACACTGTGCCCCTTGGACATTAGTCACTGAGCACAGCCCAGTTTAAGGAGTGGAGAATTCTGCCCTATACTCTTGAGGGCAGTGGTTATTTTTTATATAACCATTTGGAATTCTGCTCATGAAATTTGTCTCTTTTTACCTACTTGTGGATATTTATCTTATACTTTCTGGTAAAATACTGAACTGTTCATTTATTTTCTGGATCAACATTTTCCAGCTTTGGCCTTTTGGTATTGCTGTCACAATATTGTTTTTGAACACATCCTGGCTTTTTGTTACCTTATGTTTGTCTTGTATATTTCCCACCCCGATTCTAAATCCATCATTTATCCAAGGAATTCTGATTCTTTTTATTGGAACATGGTATTAGATTCCACGAGCTGGGGGCACAGTATGCTTATTGTCACAGAGACCATATTTATTTTTTCATTCTAAAAGATTCTAAAGTACATAGTGTACTTTTCAATGTTAGCTAGTATGATAGTTTGAAGGTATATCCCCCATAGACTCAGGAGTTTTATTAAAGCTTGTAACTTGGCTGGAAGAGATGTCACCAGGGACAAATTCTAGGTATGCATTAGGGGCAGATCTGATTTCTAGCCTAAGGATATGCAGAGAGGTTTTGAGTTCTGCCTGGGTCCCTTCTATTGTGCTGCTGGGTTTTCCCTTGCTTGTAATGCTGGCTGTTTGGTAGTGTCTCTGTGTTTGGATTTACGAATGGGAGCCAGCTTCTTTTGCCATTGTGGAACTTCCCTTGGATCTGTAAGCTTGAAATAAATCCTTTCTTCCCCTAAGCTATGTCTGGTTTGGATGTTCATCCCAGCAACATGGAGCTGACTACAACAGCTAGTAATAGCAATACATGGATGCAATCTGTAAATAAATATAACCATCCTAGGAACATGTGCCCCTTTTTTAACTTATGCATTTTAAAGGAAGAAAGCCTGGTGTCTTAAGCTCTGGAACACTGCCTTTATTGAGCCCCCAGGCTAATAAGCACTGCTTTCCATGACACTTTTGTGATTTCATAGTCCCAAGAGAGAATTCATTTCTAAAGAGGTGGGTGTCCATTTCTTGGCCAAGGACAGTAAAATGGTTTCTTTAGTCCCAGCCCTTGGAGTCAGGGGAAGAGCCCCAGAAGTGAGATGAACACTTGCTCTCCCCCCCCACCACCCCACTAAGAGCTGCCCCTACACAGGGACACAGTGGGGAAGAGAAAGAGGCAGTATGAGTGAGGATGGAGGCCAGGGCTAGAGCTGCTGAGTGCTTCTTCTGAGTTTTCTCTGACCTTATGCTAGGCAGGACCTTTCAGATCACTCCCAGCCATACACTGGGCTGGCTGTCGGCAGTGACTTTGGCTGTGGTCATGCTAAGTAATGTGATGAGTGGGGACCATCCCAAAGACTGTGCTCTGGGTAGGACAAAATTGGATTGCCCTGGAGCACACACTTCCCTGTAAGAGAGGCTGATTCCCCCCACTGGCTTTCCTTATAATAAAGGGACAAAATGAGACGATCTTCCTATAATGTCTACAAAGGGTAAGGTATCCTGACCTGAGATTTCCCCAGGTCTGTGGAGACATGCTCATGAGCAATGCATGCCTGGAAGCTACCTTGGTGTGGCCACATGGGGACTGGCCCTGTCCATTCTTCCATTCATTCTTCTCGTTTCTATTGGTCCCCACAAGAAGGGTTCTCTCCAGGTTTAGTTCATCGCAGCTGGAACTCCAGCTGAGAAGAATCCTGGTGGCTTCTCAGCCCCCACCTCTCTCCTTCCCACTTCCTGAGCTATCCTCACAAATTCCTCCCTCCCACTGGCCAGCCAGAGGAACAAATGCAATTCTATCAGTGGAGGCACAAGACTTCAGTTTGGGGTTAAAAGCACAGAAAATCATAGTATCAGTTATCATTGTCGCAGCCCTAATGTTACCCTAGTCAAATCACTCCTGATTAAATCCAGGCCTGTTAATAAACCACAGGCTTTATTTCCCCTCAAATGTCTATAACCACTTTCTTCAACCCCTATTAAAAGGCAAACCCCAAAGAAAAACACAGCTCTCAAGCCCAAATGTGCTATATTCCCCAGAGGAAGCACAAATGAGCCAGAAAGAAATGGTTCTATTTTGCTCTCTCACCTTTCCCCTACTTAATGAAGCCAAACATTTTTTTTAATAAGTAAAGAGAGAAATCAATAAAAAACAAAGCAGGCAGGAGTTATCAGTGGTCTGTAGCATGAGATCAGCTGAAAGCAGTTCTCCCCCGCCTCTCCTGAAAGGAAGGCATTTGCCAGCAATTCCGGGCGTCTGACTCACATCCTTATTACCTCCTCCTCCTCTTGCTTTCCCCTTAAGGGACTGATTTTTTCCTCCCATCTAAGCCAAAAAGAATTTCTCTGGATTAAGGGGACTGATGAAAGCATTTTTAATATTTGAGTTCAGGTTTGCAAGCTCCATAAAACTGACTTTCTCCATCGCCTGCTATGTGTCCTCCACTTCCCTTTGTCATTAGATTTTTTTTTTTTTTGGCATATGTATGTGGTGTGTGTGCCCATGCACACATGTATGTGCGTGTTTGTGGAGGTCAGAGGTCAATGCTGGGCGTCTTCCTTCATCACTCACCACCTTAGTTTTTGAGATAAGGACTCTCGCTGAACCTGGAGCTCACCAATCTGGCTAGACTAGCTTGCTAATGATCCTCAGGGATCCTCCAGTGCTGGGATTACAGGAACTCACCCTTATGATGGGGTTTATATGGGTGCTGGGGATCTGAGCTTAGGCCTTTATGCTTGTGCAGCAAGCACTTTACCCACTGAGCCATCTCCCCCAGCTCTGTAAATAGTTTTTCTTCTTTTGCTCTGTGAAAAGCAGCAGAGGACCCTCTCTAGGTGGACTCTGTGGCCCCTGGCAACTTCACCAGCAGCATAGCCAGCCCTCATAGATTCACTGCTGGCCCCCAGTGCAGGACATCTTTCATACTCCTTCAGCAAGGGGGTGGAGGTACTTATGGGACATCTTTCATGTTGATGCCATATGTCTTTCAAGTAAAGACTGGTTTGACAGCATGTTGAGCGGCTCACAGGGGAACATGTTTCCCGCCTGGAGGGAAAGTTTTGATAATTCATTGCAGGGAAAACTGGAATCTTCTCCACCAAGCCTTCAATGGACTAACAAGGAGGTGAAAAGGAGGGAGGCAATGTTTCCCAGGAAGCAAGATAATGGTCTTTGTTCCACCCACATGTGTATCTCCACTAGAGCATTAGTTTCCCTTCGTCCTTGAAGTAATGCTAGTTCTGCCAATTTCACCTTAAATTCCCAAAACCTTGAAATTAGGAGGGGTAAAATAGATTTTTTTTTTCCTAGTAGAACCTTGCCAAGAGCTACTCAAATTAAATGATTCTTGAGAGGCACTAGAGAAAAAAAGATGGTGCTAACTGAGCTAGCCCTATATTGTTCTGAACATGGGGTTCGGAGATCTGATTGCTCCATTGGGAAGAAAATCTATACAGACAACTGTTTTGCCCTGTTATCATGCCAAGAAGTCTCCCTAGCTTTCTAGCCAAGTCCCATTTTGAAAGGGCAGAAAACTCACCTCTACAAAATACCTCCCTCTGTGCCAGTTTCCATCTTTTGTCACATCTCCATCCACAGGGTAACTATGTTCAGATGATGGCAATGTATTAAATGACACATGACATGACACTTTGGGGAGTGTGCATAAGTGTACATGAGTATTCAGAGGACATAATAAATGCCATCTCAAGGTACAGTACCCTGAAGTTAGCTAACACAGGATAACCCATCAGTGCTGTGAATCACACAGGGAAACTGTCCCTCTAGTGGAGAGAGAAATGCTTTTGCCTACATAAGGAGATTTTAAAGTAAGTCCAGTTTACTTATTATTCATTTATTTATTTATTAGTGACAGAAAAAGAGGAAGAGAGAGATAGAGAGAATGGGTGCACCAGGGCCTCCAGCCACTGCAAATGAACTCTGGATGCATGTGCCACCTTATGCATCTGGCCTATGTGGGGCCTGGGGAATTGAGCCTCAAACCAGGGTCCTTAGGCTTCACAAACAAGTGCTTAACTGCTAAGCCAACTCTCCAGCCCAGTAAGTCCTTTTTTTTTTTTAATGGGTGTGTTCTAGCAGTTTTAGTACTTGTGACAGTTAATGTTTACATCTTAAACATGAAGGGTTTTCAGCAATAAGAACAACCAAAATATCATTTCTTTGTTGTTAAAAGACAAGGAAAATGAAATCACTCTGATCCAAGAGTATCTTTTCATAAGTTACAATGTTTAATTGTGATGAGTTTCATGAGAAAGGAATTATAAATCAAACGAACCTCACTTGTCCAAGATCATTCATCGTCTCTATGAATGTCATTTTCATAAGCATCTCTCTTTACTTGGCTCCAACTTTAGCCTGGGGACTAGCATGCAGGCAAATGCCTGAAACACTAAGCCATCTCTCCAGCCCCTAACTTTAATTTTTTTATTTTATTTATTTTTGGAGAGAGACAGAGGGAGAGGGAGACAGATAGAGATGGGCGTGCCAGCAGTCTCTCAGCTGCTGTGAACGAAATCCAGATGCGTGCGCGTCCTTGCGTCACTTTGCATCTGGCTAAACATGGGACCTGGAGATTGGAACCGCTGGAGATTGGAACCAGCGTTCTTAGGCTTAGGAGGCAGGCACCTTAACCGCTAAGCCATCTCTCCAACCCTCCAGCCCCTAACTTCAACAAATGTCCTTAATCCACTGATTTGGGATTCGTTTTGACAGAGCTAGTGTTTCCCATGATAGAGAAAGACCAGAAACGCCAAGACCAGAGGGCAATGTTCCCGGGCTATGGCACCATGGGGGATTCCCCAAAGATCTTAGACGTAAGCCTGTCCGCAAGTTTAAGAGACCGGTGACAGCCCTAGAGGCTTTTACTGGTTGATGCGTTATCTGTTTGTTGATTGTGAAGAGAGATAGAAGGTTGTTGCCAACACCCCAGCGGGCTGTCAGGATTCGAATAGTGAGCTGGGGGCCTTCAGTCAATACCAGAGTGTAGCCCCAGCCAAATGACCTCAATTGCCCTGTTGCTTTGTTTCAAATCCACATGATGGTGCAAACCGAAGTAGAGAAGGAAAAAGAAGACAGCTTCTGATGGAGAAAAGGGGAAACCTGCCTTCCTTCCTCGAGGAAGGAGAAACCGAACCTTGCCAGCCCTCAATGGGGAGGTGGCCATTGGGGGCCCTTAGCCCCAAGGGGAAGGTGTCCTTCAAGGGGGCACTCACCTTTTAACCACGCATCCAGAGGGTCCCTGTTTGGGCTCAGGCTGTGGGTCTTTACCATTTCCCAGGGTCGTTGGCCACCAATGTCCTGGGTGAGGGAGGGAGGAGTTGGAGGGGAAGCAGGGTCCAACCTGGAGCAGCAGGTGAGTGTGATGACAGTGATGGGCAATAAACACCCGGGAGACTGTCTGATGGACAGCACTCATTTATTCAAAAGGGGAGTGGGTTTATAAACACTTGGGGAAGGTTGAGATGGCACATACAAACTATATGGCGATCGGATACATAGTTTATGGGTTGCTATCTAAGTGGTGGAAGAACTACATAATTTCAAAGCTGTGAGGGAGGAGCTGAGAGATAGCTACTGTGATTTCAGAGCTGTGAGGGGCTGTGAGATAGATAAGGGAAATGGCAGAAAGCTATGTGACTTCAAAGCTGTGGAGCTGAGAAAGATGGCAGAAAGGCTATGTGACTTTAGCCACGTAAGGGTCTCTTGGGCAGCTAGCCACAAGGTCAGGAACTGTGGGGAGGGCAAAGACTGACTTATGGAATTGGTCAGAGCTTTTTGAAATCCAGGGGGAGGGCCTCGCCAGTTCTGCCCACCCTGGGCAATGACAGGGCACACTACAACTTACAACCAAGGGTAGGGAAGGCCAGTCACCGTTGCCAGGGTGGGTTCCCAACGATAGGGCCTGTTGCAACCCCACAGCCCAAGGTCCCTGGCCATATCCAATAGTTCAGGCCAGCCTCCTCACAGTCCCAGCCCATTTTTAGCAATGCCCAACACTAGCACAATGTCTAAGCCTATTTAGAACACAAAAGATGAGTTTGACTTCATAAGAATCTAAAGCTCAATGGTTTGTCAATCTGGCCCCAGCAGTGACATGAATGTTGGTGGCCTCTGAAGGTTCATGGTACATTACTTGTAAAATAGGCCCACAAGGGAGCTAAGGAATGGCTCACTGATAATGCACTTGCCATGCAAGTATGATGCCCTTTCTCCAGCACCCACATAATTTCCAGGTGGACATAGTAGCCTGCCTGTCATCCCAGCACTATAATCCTAGTGCTCAGGAGGCAGATGAAGGGGATCCCCAGGTCAAGCTGGCTAGTTAGACTAGCTAAAACTGTGATGCCTGGGCTCAAGTGAAAAACCCTGCTAATGAAACCACTAGATGTTTACCTCTGGCCTCCATATGCATACTGGCATACATATGCACACACACCAGCACACGTGCACCCACATGCATATGAACACTCTCATACATACATATATGCCACACAAGCATGCAGATACAAAAAAAAGTGAAGGTTTTGCTTTCTTATAGAACTGCAAATAAAATATCCCCAAGAGAAGGTTGCCTTGATGAATAAACACATGACTTTCATTTGCCCAGCTCTGCAAAAGTGCTTTTAAAGTAATCCAGGCAAAATCTCTGTGGACCATGACACACAGGCTTGCCTGCTTCTCAATCCTAGCACACACCACGTTTCCTCCTTTCTCCTTTTAATCAAGTGCATTGCAGCATGCGAGCACTCTGGGGGCTGCATTTCTCCAGATGGTTTTTCAGCACCACCGAGGGCCCCATTCAGAAGGAAATGGAACAGTATTTCCCAGCTTAGGACCTAAAATTGGTTGTTTTCCCCAAGTCTCTGTACATGCGGACATCACCTTTCACTGAAGTCTAAGACTGTGTGCCTAGTTCATGCCAGAAAGAGTAGTGTCGCTGAGTTGAACACTCAGGCCCAAATAGAAGTAGCTGCTTGGCCCATTGTAAGGACAGGGGTAGGGGGCTGGATTGTATTAAGGCTAAAACAACACCTTGATCTTTTCTTAAACAATTTACAAAGACCATGTAAAACATGAACTTGAATCCATAAAATATGCCCACCTAAGATTTTTTTCCTTTTTTGCGTATGTATATGTGTGTGGTGTGCAGGCAGGGAGTGTATTATGGGGGCGGGCTTCTGGGTATTATGGCCAGTTTCCCCATGCCAGTGTTTGGCACACTCTCCTGTTCCTGTTGTCCACCTGATGCTGGCCAGGAGGTGATGGCCACCCTCTGCTCAAGGCATCATTGTCGCCTGCCATCATGGAGCTTCCCTTCGAGCCTATAAGCCAAAATAAACCCTTTTTTCCCCCACAAGCTGCTCTTGGTGGGGTGATGTGTAGTGATGGCAAATCTAACTTAGAGAAGGAAGCAATGAGAGCTGGAGGAGCATTTGAGAAGTTTGTTCATAATGCCACAGGCCCCAAGAGCATAGCTACATTCTAAACCACACACGGCTTGTGAAAGAGAACCTGTGAGAAGCAGAAAGGATGAAGAGCAAGGGAAACAAAGATGGCAGGGATTGGCTTGCCAGAACTGTTTTTTTTTTTTTGTTTTTTTGTTTTTTTGGTTTTTTGGTTTTTTTGCATGTGTAGTGTGTATGTGTATTATGGGTGTATGTGTGTAAGTAAGCTGGAAGCTGAATTCAGGGGTCTTCTATCATTCACTTTTTTATTTTGGGACAGGATCTCACTGAACCGACCAATTTGGCTAGACACACTAGCTAGCTAACTCCAGTGATCCTTCTATCTCTACCTCCCCAGCGCTGGGATTTCAAGTACATACACTGTGTCTGGCACTTTACACAAGTGTTGGTGATCCAAACTCGGGTCCTAATGCTTGCATGGCAAGTGCTTCACTGATTGGGCCATATCCTCAGCCTTGCAGGGCTTTTAATTTTGCAGACTGTCCTTATAACTATGTTCCTTGAAAAGACATCTCTGGGGATAGCAGGAAGAAAGACTGGTTGTCTATTCTAAGCACATGGTAACAAATAAAGAGGAGGAAAGATGTAAAATAGATTTAGGATTCAATAGGCCATATGAGCTTGAAGGGAGAGCAAACAGCAGTGAAAAGAAGGCTGGATTTTAGGATATTTCTGAGTAGAGGGTAGTGACTTACAGGGCCAAGGAGATGGCTCAAAGTGTGCTACACAAGTGTGAGCACTTAGGTTCAGATCCCAGAATCCATGTAATGCTGAACACTGTAGCACTAGCATCTGTAATCCCAGCACACTTCAGGTGAGAAGATAGGAAGAGACAGGACACTCATCCAGAAGCTTGTAGGCCAGCTTGTCTGGCACCCATAGCAATGTACAAGGGGACCCCGGCCTCAGACAAGGTGAAAGGTGCGGACCAATACCAGAAGTTGTCTCATGACCTCAACACACATGCTATGGTACACACATGCCTACCTTCACACAGGAACATGTACACACTTACAGCGTACACATAATCACACAAGAAAAAGAGGACAAAGTGAGAGTAGTGACTTAAATGCAAGGAAAACAATTTGTGTTTAGTTTCATCAAATGTTGACTTGAGCATGTGTCCTGGTGTGTTTTCCATGAGCCATTAACATTTTCCATCTGGATGAGCTCAAGGCCCCTGGGGGTGGGGAGCTTGCTGGGATGGGGCCATCAGTCTGCCTCTGAAACCTTCTGAGGAGAAGCTAATGTTCAAGTCTTCCATCCCTCTGGAGAGCTTGGGAAGGGAATCTTCACAAAGCTGTATCCTACAGAAGGCCCAGTGGTCTCAGGTTTGCAGCCTTTACCTCATTCAACTAGCTGGCTGCCTTTGCCCTTCAGCAGGCTCAGGCCTCCCAGCCAGACCCCTACTGAAGGAAGATATTCAGAGGGTCTGATAAACAATAACTGGAACCACAATCCCTCTATGCAGCTGAAGTCTGCAACTGAAATTAGAGGCCCAGCTGGAAGATCATAGTTTAATTGAAATAACATTTCCTTTATTCCTACAATGTACCAACCACTACAGAAAACAATGGCTCTTGAAGCAAAGACCATAGTTTTCTCCCTCAAATTCATAGTTCATGGAGACTTAAGGAAAAGGTGGGAGTGAATGAGGAATATGGGGAAATCAGCTCTGATGAGCAGCAAAGGGTGAGGTTCTCCTTTCCAACTCAACCCATCCAAATCCTGTTCGGTATAAAGTCCATCCCACGTCTGGAACCCAGCATGCAGGAAGAGGTGCTTCCAGCTCTGTACACAATCATTTGCTTCCTCCTTCACGCCCTCCACTACAAAGATTGGTGACTTACGTGGGTGGTAATCATGTCTGTGTCCCCAGTAGAACTGTATCTTGTATCCTATGGGGTGGTGCCCCCCACAGTAGGGCGAGTCTTCCAACATCAAGTAACCTAATCTAGAAATTTCCTCACAGACATGATCACAGATTTGGTGATTCTAAGTCCTGTCAAAGTTGGCAAAGGAGATTAACTATCACATATACCATCCATCACATATGCCACCCTGATAGTAGATAAATATATCATATCTACCTACTCACTTATTTAGTCTGTGAGCATCTCTCCCACCCCCAGGATGCTGTAAGAGTAGTTATTGTCCTTGGTTGCACTGTAACTCTCTCTATAACTCCAACCTCTAGAAAAGTAGCTGGCACATATTGGAATTCCATGAAGTTCTTGTGAGTGAAGGACAACCCCCAACTTACATTGATGTGATGATATTGTTGACAAGTTCAGTGCTCAGGTGAGTCATTACACGTAAAGTACTCACCTGGAATATAGAATCCACACAGTACTTTATTACATTTCATTATTTCTCACTATTGTTGTTACTGCCTGTTTTCACTCGCCAGTACCCATGGCAAGCCAGATGCACAAAGTGGCACACAAAGTGGAGTTTGTTTCCAGTGGCATGAGATCTTGGTGTGTCCATACTCATTCTCTCTCCCTCTCTAAAAAATAAATAAGTAAATTGTTGGGGTCCCCCTAAGGCTAGCCCAGGAGGGACGGCAGTGTCTCTGCCGAGTAGGGGGTGAGAGGCGCGGAATCATAACACAGACTCCGGGAGTTGGGTGGAAGAAGGCAGAGGGCAAGCTGCAGCAAACTCATTTATTCAAGAAAGTACAAGGGTTCTTAAAGGGGGTTGGCTGGCCAATCATTGTGTGGGGTGGTCCCCTTTTTGTGACCAATGACAGCCTATCTCTGGACAGATTATCTCGTAGCAGGTTTCTCACAAGCATCAGACTGTAGCTGTTGTCACGCCAGGCCTGCGCAGGATGCCATGTTCACAGAAGCCACTTCCTGGTTTCTTTTGACATGTGGTCTGGCTAGGGCCAGACCTGCATTGTGCCATACATATCTTCCTTTTTTTTTTTTTTATTGGCAACCCTGGGAGGTATGGTTTTTGCCTAGTCATTGTTGAACCCAGGCCCCAAGGGATCATCACATGTGACGGTGCCTGTCTTAGGTTGTCCCATCTCATGGAATCTTACCTATCATTGGCTACCTGCCATCCTAGTGAGAAAACCTGAGGGGTGTGGCCTGGTATGGTTTTTTGCAAGCCATTGTTGAACCCAGGCCCCTAGGGATAATCACATGTGACAGTGCCTGTCTTAGGTCGGACTGTAGCTGTTGTCACGCCAGGCCCCCATCTCATTGGTCTGTCTAGGCCAGACTCATATCTTTTTTTTTTTATTATTGGCAACCCTGGGAGGTATGGTTTTTGCCTAGTCATTGTTGAACCCAGGCCCCAAGGGATCCCAGTGCCTGTCTTAGGTTGTCCCATCTTGGAATCTTACCTATCCGCCATCCTAGTGAGAAAACCCAAGGGGTATGGCCTGGTATGGCTTTTAGCATGCGGTCTGGCTAGGGCCAGACCTGCATTGTGCCATACATATGTGGCTGTCACCTAGGAGGCATGGGAGGACCAAGTGATGGTGGCTCTGTGGTGTATGAATGGTCCAAGCGAACGAGAATTAACTACAGAACCTGAAAAAGTCTGGGGTAGGACAGGTTGCTGGGTGACTATCGTGAGCTCACCCTAGCATCATAGTTAGTAGCATTGAGTGTCCTTAATGGTAGCAGATCAATGTAATCAAAGGAGTTGCAAAGGATTTTATGGCTGGTTGGAGGGTAGCATTACCATTAGAGGCAGTAATAAGCAAAAAAGGCAAAGATGTGGCTAAGGAAAAGTGCGTGTTTGAAGGGGAGGAATACGGCGAAATAGAGTGGCTAAAAGAAAGCCTAGGAAAAGCGTGGAAATCTGGGTCCACCGCACCAAACAAGTATGGCCTAAGAAGAATTGTCTGAAATGGTTTTTGGGAAATGGTAGTAGGTAGAAAAGGAGATAAAAGGAGAAAAAGGGGGAATAAGTTTACAGTCCCATATCCGGCTTGAGGGGTTTGGCATCATCCTCTTCATCAAGGTCAATCCCTGAGTCAGTGGCTGGATGGATGTTTCTGGCAGGGATCCAGATCAGGATCTGTGAAGTTTCTGGAAAGACATAAGCATAAAAGAGGGTAGGGTCCCTTCCAGATATTAGTAAGAGGATCCTTCCAGTGGACTAAGGGTAAGGGCATTGTGGTTGGTTGGGGTCTCCAATGTTTATAGGCTGGGGAGAGTCCTGCCTCATCAAAGGTGAGAAAATTGAGGGTGAAGAGAGCTTCCACCAGGGCCAAGTGGGGATCTTTGGGTGACATAGTAGACTTTTGTTTTATAATTAGTTCATATAAATAAATGAATGAATTTTTTTAAGTTTGACATTAGCTAATATATCTATGGCCACTGCTTTGGTTCAATTTCTGTCACATCACATTACATCACATCATGATAACAGCACCCCTTATAAGTAAAATTTGGTTTTGGAAGTCAATGCCAAAGACTTGGCTTTCAGCCAAACACTACTAATGACCCAAGTCTCCCAGTCAACAAGAAGCAACTTAGGCAAGTCAACTTTCCAAGCCTCACTCAATGTCATGCTCTCACCACACTTTTGGTGGCCAGCATATGCCTGTGTTATGACCTTCACCAGCTGTCCCACCAAAATTCTCTTTGAGAGCAACATTTTGTATTTTAGGACACATTAGCCAAGGTACAACATCTGTAGAAGTACTTGTAATTTTTTATTATAAAATGAAAATCGCTCGAGGGAAATGTTAAAGCCATGTGAAATACTTTGGAGGGACAAGGGGACATTCTTGGTTTCCAAAGGACTTGTCACTGAGCCAACCAGCTGATTCAAAAGCCAACCTTGCTCCTTGTTCTATATTCTTGGCTGTATTAGGGTAGGTTCTTAAGCTCTATCAGGCCTTGTCTTTGCCTATCATCTTGTTCCAGGCCAGGTGACTTTCCTAATTAAAATGTGGAGAGCTATATCAGGCAGACTGGACAGCCTTGTATCAGATGTAGCTGTCAATGCTGATGGAATGACAATGAGCCAAAAAGATATGAAGACATTTTCAGTGTGCTCTAAACAGAACTTCCTTCCCAGTTGTCTCAGAGATAATATTAAGTAGTTCTATTTTGAAGCAGTTGTTCCCTTGTGTGAACTAAGCCCATCGGTTCTTCATATACACTTGGCTTCACCCCCACATTGCCTAGCATTGTGAAACAGTGCTACGAGTGACCTCACTTCAGCATGTGAGAGGCTGAGTTGGGACTTGATATGGCATCTGTCTCATCTCAGACAGCAGGCTGCACACCACATCCACGACTGAGAGAAATTTGGTTTGCTCAATGAGAAAACATGACCTCTCTTCTCTTCCATTCCCTCCCCTCCCCTTCCCCCTTTACTTTCCTCCCCTTCCTCCTGTCGTCTCTCCACATGTTTTATGAAGATGGTGAAAATCACTGTGGGGTAGATCCTAAGCCCATCTGGAAGGGATAGGACTGATATAGACTCATTGGATAAAAGGGGTAGAGAACAAAATTCATTTATGTCCACTAGTCAGTCTACCTCTCATTCGAATTCATTTCAGGAATGAAATGACAGTGACATAAACACTTGGCTGCATAACGATCATCACAGGATCTTGTAGCTAGAGCTCAGAGATGACTGGGCTCATAGGGTTCCATGCTCATTATGAAGGGCCAGCCATTCATTCACGTCTTTAAGGCCATATGCCTAGTGAGCAGCACACACTCAAAGCCAGTCTTTCTTCAGGCCCCTTCCAGTTCAGGCTCTTTTAAATGCCAAAACTCTTAATTTACACACTGCTGAGAGATTAAGCACTGTTTTCCAGGTCCATGTCTACAGAGCCTCTAGTGAGATCCGTCTGGACTATTTGGGCAAATCGGGAAAGGCTCAAGGATCCTTTCTCCTTTAAGTAATAGGAAAATAGAGAGTCACATTGATATGTGAGAAGCTGATCTCATAGAAATAGGGTAAAATAATGATAGAGAAGTGCAGGCATGAGTGCAAAGGCCGAGATTAGTCAAAATTACAGATAAACAGCAGGAGTAAATCCCAGTTTATACCTCACAGTAGGGTAATGTGAAGGTTAAGTTCTGTTGTCAACTTGATCAGATGAGGAATGAAGAGATGCACCTCTTGACTGGGTCTGTGAAGGTGCTTCCGGGAAGGTTTAACTGAGGGAGGAAGTTCCTTCCTCCAGAGAGGGTGCTGAACTACATATAAAAGATGCTCCAGGAGAACAGTCCCTTTTCCCTGGCTGCCAGTGCTACTCACTGGTGAGTGCCTTTTACCTGCTATCCTCAGCATTCACTCACACGTGCATCTGTCCTGTTTTGACCATCCTTCGTGGACATTGGAACTGGGTTTCAGCAGCTTTCCAATGTAGTGAGCATCTGTAACCCTACGTGAGACAGGAAATGGAAAGAAGAATGCTCCAGAAGTTCATAGGCCAGCTAGCCTGGCCCATTCAATGGTAGGCAGAAGGCTCTACTTGAAACAAAGTGGAAGGCAAGGACACACCCAAGGTTGTCCTCTGACCTCCACGTGAGTGCGATAGTATGTATGTGTCCCCCTCCACACACACGCACAATGCTAGAAGAAATAATGGCCAAGGAATCCTAGCTTGTCGTGGGAGTAAGCCAACAGACAGCATTACATCTAGGAAACCTTTGTGAGAGCGGCTCAGCCACATAAATGATGACATATCTATGCATGTGATAGTCAGGGTTCTCAGAAAAATGGTACCAATACAATATGGGTGTGGTTTATAATTCTAAGAGGGAACCTATAGGTTGGCTTATAGGATCAGAGATCAAATGGTCCCACAGTGGCCACGTACAGACTGGAGAGCCCCCAAAATGAGAATCTGCTCAGTTCAAGAAACTGGAAATCTCCTCTCAAGGGAGACTACTGATGCAGCCCCCATCTGAAGCTGATGGCCTGGAAATCCCCTGGAGAACTGCTAGTTGAGTCCATGTTCTCAGACTGAAGATTCTGGAATGTGATGTCCGCTGACAACAGCAGCAGCCAAAACAAAATAATGAAACACATCTGCTCACGAAAGGTCAATCAAGCTTCACCCTTCTGCTTTTTTGTCCTATCCAGGCCCGTACCCTATTAGGTGTGCCACCCACATTCACAGTAGGTTTACTCATTTGTTTTGTGAACTCACAGGCCAGTCTTCCCTAGAAACTCCCTCAAAGACACATGCAAAATATGCTAGGCCAAATTTCTTGACATCGCATGATTCAGTCAAGTTGACAACCAAAATCGAGCTTTACAAGGCAAAAAGGGACAATGTGTGCAGGTTCTAAGGCAGCATGTGTACCTTAGGTGCTTTCTGACCCTTGTTGAGTCCATTTTTCCTCCCCTCTGCATTTCTTGGCATCTTCTCCCTTCTTGCCCCAATAGGTGGCTCCCCTGAGCTCTCTCTAGCTTTTCCTCTGCTGTTTATCTGAGTTCAACTTGGTCCCAGAATTCTGAGAATGCTTCCCAGAATGTGAGCTCCTTAAACCAGATTGTTCCTATAAAAAGTCAAGGCATCTCCAACACATGAGTGCTTCAGAAGACATTTTGTTTTTTGGGCAGACAAATGTATCTTATTAAATGGTCTTCTCAACACCAAGCTCATAGCTAAGGCTTATCTATGAGCAAAGCATCTTCCTTTGCCCCTTTATCATGCATGTGTCCCTGTTTCCCAAAGGTCTGGAGAAGGTAGCTCTTGAAGACACCAGATAGTGAGATATTGAGACCTAAGGTATGTGAATAAAGATGTCATAGTGGCTTTTTTTTTTAAGAGAGAGACAGGGAGAGGAAGACAGAGATGGGCGCTCCAGCAGCCTCTCAGCTGCTGCGAACAAAATCCAGATGCGTGTGCCCCCTTGTGGTCAAGTGTAGCATTGCGCCCTTGCATCACTTTGCATCTGGCTAAACGTGGGACCTGGAGGTTGGAACCAGCGTTCTTAGGCTTAGGGAGCAGGCGCCTTAACCGCTAAGCTCTCTCTCCAGCCCCATAGTGGCTTTCTTAACCTCACTCTTTATTCAGTAAAGAACCCTGTAACTAAGAATGCTTTCTTAAAATTTTCATAGCCTGAGTCTATGAAATGGAGGCTCATGAAGATCTTCAGATAGCCCATGGGCATCTTGGAGCTGCATGCGCAGGGTTGCTCTAAGTGTACATGCGCTTGTTTCCATGAAGAAGCTGGGGCCTGGTTTCAGTAGATTCATAAAATAATCCATTACTTATATAACAGTCTAATGTTGGAATATATAAAAAAAAGAAGTGCTGGGAAGAAATCTCATTTGGTAAGGTATTCGCCTCACAGACATAAAGACGTGAGTTTTATTCCCAGAATCGAAGTAAGGAATGCCAGGCATGGTGGTGCAGACCTGTAATCCCAGCACTGGAGAGGCAGAAACAGGAGGATCCTTGGGGCTGCTGGACCAGCCAATCTAGCCTAATTGCCATGAAAAACCTCATCTCAAAAGGAGGCAAGATGAGCAAGTGTGCTGCTCCCACCACAAACCTGATAACACAGGCCACGGTGTTGGAGACAGACACTGGCAATACACAAAATGCACCAAAGCAGAGATCCAGAAGCTGCTGAGAGCTCAACATTAAAGTAGAATTAAAGCACAACCACCAAGGCTCAGGGACGTTTGTGGAAGAGGGAGGGGAAAGAACATAAGAGCCACAGGGTGGGAAGGAATATCCAGAGACACAGCCCTCCCCACAACGACAGACCGCTGCTCTCACAACTCATAATCCACAACTCCATGGTGAATACCAGCAATCCCGCTAAGGAAGACCCTCAGTGGAGTGGGGGAAGGGAAGAGGGAAATGCTGGTACCAACATACGATGTGTCCATACAAAGTTTCTACTTAATAAAAGAATTAGGGTTAGTAAAGTTTTATTGTTTACTTAAATAAAAGGTGGAGGCTGGAGAGATGGCTTAGTGGCTAAGGTGCTGGCCTGTGAAGACTAAGGACCCATGTTCAACTCTCCAGGTCCCATGTAAGTGAGACTGACATACGTACATGATGGTGCATGTGCCGAGTTTGATTGCAGTGGTTGAAGGCCTTGGTAGGCCAATTCTCTCTCACACACATAAAAAAAATTACAGAAAAAGGTAGACAGTATTCTTGAAGATGACACCCAAAGTTGTCCTCTGACCTCCACACACATGTGCAAGCATGCGCACTCTCACAAACATGCATACATACATGCATATAACAAATGGAAAATAAGATGCTGTTCTATCTGAGGAGACTTTGTCCATTCTTCCATGTCATTTAGTACATTTAGTTAGTACTGTGCGCCCAGTGCCCCTAAACAGCTCTGTAAAACTCCCTAGCCTCCCAGATGGAGAGATGGCTTAGTGATTAAGGCACATGCCTGGGAAGCCTAAGGACCCTGGTTTGATTCTCCAGGTCCCACATAAGCCAGATGCGCATGTGTCTGAAGTTTGCTTGCAGTGGCGAGAGGCCCTGGCACGCCCATTCTCACTCTCTAACCCCTCTCTGTTTCTAATAAATAAGCAAAAATTAAAAATCTTTAAAAAAAAAACTCCCTAGCACAATTTAAAATCTTATGCTGCAAACACTATTTAAATAAAATTATAAACTCAAAATGATCGAGCCATTTCACTGTCCACAGACACTCCCGTCTATATCCATGGATGGCATGTAGTCTAAGCCTGACCAAATGAGAAACTTGTAGAGAAATTAGGTGACTAACATCTGCAAGTGACCCTGGGACTCTTGCTACAGTGTTCTGTGTAGAAACAATCTTGTTATATCCAAGAAGGTAGGTTAAATCTATTCCCTAAACACTTCTTTCACAGTCAGTATTCAAGCGGGAATTGCTACATCCTCAGAGCCAATAATAATTGGACACTTTAATCTCTTAGACTTAAATTAAAAAGCAAACTTTTGTAAGATCAAGAAAATTTTTTATCTTAATCATAAATGTACAGAGATTAAAACATGAGACATTTAGAAAAACATAGTCCTTTACACACACATTCTCTTCTACACACATGCAACATGTCCTCCTGGGCCTAGAGAAGACAGTGACATCTAGGCTATCAGAAATGAATGATCTGATGGGAGAAGCAAATTAATATAAAAGTATCTGAGTTCATAGGGACACTCAGTAAATGGAATAACTTTAACAAAGCAAGGGACAAATACTGTGAAAGAAAATAATATTCTATAGGAAAGTTTAATAGTTGAGTAGGATTGAGTGGAAGAGAATCCAGAGGTAATATGTAAATAATAGCATAAGGACAACAAATAGGAAGACACAAATGCACATGGGCTTGGAAAATTGTATCTACTCCCCAATGGTTACATGTTGAGAAGCAATGAAGACATAGCCTTAAAGGTCAGTGGAGTGACTGACTCTGGAAACTTTGGATGTTTTCTAAGGACTTGAAAATTTATTCCATTATAGGAAGTCATGTTTTAATAATGAGAAACATAATCGGATATCCTGGCAAGATAATTTGGAGTAACATGGAGAATATACAATACAGATTATGCTAGTGCATAAGAAACTGATGCACTAAAGAGAGGCTAGAGAGATGGATCAGCAGTAAAGTGAGCTTTCTGCTCAAGCACAAGGGCCTGAGGGGCCTAAAACTGCCAAACTTCAAACCTCCAGATCTCAAGTTAACAGCTGGGTAAGGACATGCTGCCTATAACCTCAGTCCTTCAAAAAGGAGCTGAGGGCTGGAGAGATGGCTTAGCGGTTAAGGCGCCTGCCTCCTAAGCCTGCTGGTTCCAGTCTCCAGGTCCCTTATTTAGCCCCATGCAAAGTGACGCAGGGCGCACTTGACCACAAGGGGGCACATGCATCTGGATTTCGTTTGCTTCAGCTGAGAGGCTGCTGGCATGCCCATCTTTATCTGTCTTCCTCTCTGTCTCTCTCTCCAAAAAAAAAAAAAAAGCTGAGAATTGCCAGGCTCACACCCCAAACAAAAAAAAAAAAAAAAAAAAACCAGAAAATTCCAATATCAGTAAGAGACTCCAGCTCAAATAAGAATAAGCTAAAGAGCAATGGAGCAGGACACTTTATGTTCTTCTCCGGCCACCACACACGAGTGTCCCCACTACTGCAAGCAAGCACAGAGGGCAGAGCAAGTGCACATATATGTGCATATGCTACCCATACCACACCACAATATATACATACTATATTATGCACACACACAGAGATATACACAAGCCAAAAAAAATACTAACGAGGAAAAAGAGCAGCTGAAAAGCTAATATAATAATAGAAGCAGTTGTTACCAAAAACCCAACATCATAAAGTAACAGGGAATTGAGACATAGTGATAACAAGACAGGTATAACTGACTGACATAAACTAAAGGAAGGGCGACACTGAAGGCACACCAGTGTGTACCAGGTAGACAGAAGGGACACAGCGGGGGTTTGAAGACAACAGTTACCCTGTAATCTGCTATTGTGAGGCTCTGGCAGGAAGACCTTATGCTAGAAACCCACCAGGAAGTGAGGGATGGAGGTGTGGGGTAATGGAGATAGAGGAGCATCTCTGAGTAGAGAATGAAGACAATACAGAAAGAAGAACCTATATGCTTGTCATCAGTGGATGGGGATTGATAAGCGTGTTTTAATTTAAGTCAAAACAAAAGACCCTCAAAACTTTGACAAAATTATGCTTCCAAAGATAAAGTTTTTGTTGTTTTTGTTTTTGTAGGCAAGGTCTCACTCTATATCCCTGGCTAGCCTTGAATTCATAAGAGATCTCCTCCTTCAGTCTCCCAAGTTCTAGGATTACAAATATGAGCCACAATAGGCTTGATGTCAATAAAAGATCTAAACTTAATATAGTACAAGGGCTAGTGGAGCAGGCAAGAGCCAGGCAGCATTAAGAGGCTTGGAGAAATGGCTTAGTGGTTAAGGCACTTGCCTGCAATGTCAAAGGACTATGGTTCAATTCCCCAGGACCCACGTAAGTGAGATGTATAATGTGGTGCATGCATCTGGAGTTCATTTGCAGTGGCTAGAGGCCCTAGTGCACCTGTTCTTATTCTATCTCTATCTGCCTCTGTCTCTCAAATAAATTTAAAAAAAATTTAAAGAGGCCATCCCTGCAGGTCAAATGCAAATGTGCTTCCAGAATCTGCCCCCTTCTAGACAAGATGATGGAACTGAATGAGAGCCTTGTGTCTGATGTACTCAAAACTGTAGCATTTCTACCAGGGAAAGGGCTGAAGCCAGGGCTTCTCAAGGCTGACCTTGAAAAAACTAATATGTTACCTAGAGAGCTCATTAAGACACAAATCATGGGAGCTGGGAAGATGGCTCAGTGGGTAATGTACTTGTCACACAACATGAGGACCCAAGTTCAAATCCCTAGTATCCACATAAAATGCTGGGCATGGATGTATAGACCTGTAATCCCAGAACAGTAGAGGGAAAAACAGGAGATAGCTGTGGCTCACTGGCTAGCTAGCATAGCAGAATCAGTGAGTACTAGGTTCAGCAAGAAAGCTTATCTCAAAATAAATAAAGTGGAGATCAACAGAGAAAGACATCTGATGTTGCCTCTAGCCTTCACATGCAAACATACCACACCACACATGCATGTATGCCCACACACATACACATGAAAGACACAAATCACTAGGACCCAACTCGAAGATTTTTAGTTCAGAAAGTCTAAGGTTAAGACTGAAAATGTGCATTTTCAAGTAATCCTGCTGTCCTTAATTCACTGACACAGATCTACAGGGTTCATTGGAACAGTGAGCCCAATGTGATCATGTTAGGAATGGGAGGAGGAACCTCAAGTCCTTGCAGGGACTTGTGAGCACAGCCCAGATGTTCAAGGCACTGTCATAGGAGGAGGGATCTGCAGACACGGGGGAGAGGCATAACACCCACAGTGGACACAGTACAACACTCCAGAGGTGGGGGCAAGAGCAAGAGTTTAAGGTCATCCTTGGCTACATAGCAAGTTCACAGCCAGCTGGGTTTTAGTAAACTCTGTCTCAAGCAACAGCAACAAGAAGATAGGAAGACTCACAGACAACCCACTTTCATCAAGTTCAGGTCACCATCCTCTCATTGGGTAGATTACTTGTTATTCCTGGTTTATGTTACCAAAGTACCTAACAGAAGGAAGATACTTGTGTGGTTCTGTTAGCTGTGGAATAAGCTCCTTCTGGTAACTTATGCTCAGTTCTCCATCTTCTTCATAAAAAAAGATCATCTCCAATCATATCATTGGAGTGACATCTTTTGATCAATCCTCATTCCAAGAATTAAGCAATAAGACCCTTGATGTTAAAACACTACATGTTTCCTTTAGCCTCTCCCTGTTCTCATCACCCCTTGTTCCCCTCTCCTGGTCTATCCTGATTCCTAGTCTAGGCTCACCCTCACATTCCCTCATTTACTCACATACAACAAACATTACCAATTGGGATCCATACATTCGAGACCATGCATTTTTTGTCTTTATGAACCTAGGTCACCTCACTTGGAATTTTTTCCAATTCCATCCATATTCATAAAAATTTCATAACTTCATCCTCTTTGCAGCTGAAGAAAAACTCTTGTGTATATGGACCACATTTTCATATCCAGTGATCAGTGGATGCACATCAGGGTTAATTCCATTTCTAGCTATTGTGAATAGAGTAGAAGTCTATAGGGCACAAGAGGGGAGATGGGGAAGGGAAGCTAAAAATTGTTTGAAAACATCATAGTGAAACTTAATTATTTGTATGCTAATAAAAAGAAATTTAATAAAAAAGCAAATCTTTCTCTTTAAAATTTATTTATTTTTGGAGAGAGACATAGAGAAGACAGAGAGGGAGAAGGAGACAGATAGTGAATGGGTGTGCCAGCAGTCTCTCAGATGCTGTGAATGAAATCCAGATGTGTGCGCCCCCTTGTGGTCAAGTGAGGCATTGCACCCTTGCATCACTGCATCTGGCTAAACCTGGGACCTGGAGATTGGAACCAGGTTCTTAGGCTTAGGAGGCAGACGCCTTAACCGCTAAGCTGTCTCTCCAGCCCTCTTTCTCTTTCTTAATGATACAGAACATAAAACTAAAAAGCAAAACTTATTGGCCAACCACCAACAACATGTCTTGAACAGTGTGGGCAGCAGGATATTTTGCTCTGAGATTTTGTCTTAGGTGACTCACATGATGCACATGGAGATATTGAAATGGAAAAAAATATTGAACTGGCTGGTCAGCCCGTCCATAAGTGTTGCCAATGTCTCCTTCAGTTCCGGCAACACAGCAGGTCTGGTAGCTTTCCTTGGGCTGAGTAATACCTGTAGTGTGAGTTGGTACTTGTTGGTTCAGAGTCTACAGAGGATGTCTTAGAGAAGACTGGTTGCTGGCCAGCTTTGGATTTATTCATAACTCCACACAGACATGGAGAAAAAGCTATAACTTCCCCACACCCCTAAATTTTTTTAGAAGATAAAAAAGGCACAGAATAGAATATACTCAGTTAGAAAGATGTAGAAAATTAATTTCTTTTGCTGGAGAGGAAGGTGAAATTCATCAGTACATTTAACAGAACTTGATGTGTTGAAAACTGTAAGTGGCAACTGCTTGAGTGCCTTTATTTCTGTGTCATGGAAACACATTTAAGAAGGGCTCAGCTGGGTGCTAAAGAGAGGATGCAGCAAGGGCTTAAGAGAAGACATTTGGAACTGGGGAGAATGTGTGTATGAAATGCATCTAAGTGATGACGGTGTTAGGACAACTACCAGATTCTGTCCACCAAGCAATGCCCACAAGCAGACTGACTGCAGTCATACCAGAGCCAAAGGGACCTGGTGGGGTACTCTGAGGTTATTCCTCAATACTGACAGGACCAAATAAAGTTGTAGGGGCAGGCCACTTATATCCTTTGGGGGGTGCCATTAAAAAAGAACTCAGAATTTGTGGCCAGCATTTTCCTGTTGGTTTAAACAGTGGCTCGGTAGAGAGCGGCCTGTAAGTTTCCTGCCATCCAGGAAAACTGTGCAAACAGGGGCCTTCTAAAGAACGACAGAGCTGAGTGCTTATGAACATGCTTCAGGACAGGTGAATTTGAAGGTCTAAAATGGTAGACGTGTGCAGGTGACACTTAATAGAATGAACCATGCTCACCAAAGCTAGATGAGTTTGTTCTGAGAGCACTGACAATGGTGCCCCACAATGCACGCTCGTTCCATGAAAGTATTTTCAGATATTAACAAGAAAATCCAGAAACTCATTTACCCATTTTTCTAGGATAATTATGATTTTAAATTTTTATTGGATTCTGTCTTTAGCCAGTGAGTTCCTGTCTCTGGGCACTAATTTCCTGTCCAACAAAATTAAATTGTTAACTAAATTATTTCAAGCATGCCATTTCTCTTTTAATATTCTTTTAATATTATACCTGTTCATTTGGACTTGTGGCCATTATTAAATGTTTTGATATTTCATTTTTTTGTTCATTTTATTTTTTTATTTTATATATATTATAACAGGTTATAATGTTTTTCCCTGCATGCCTGCTCCTATTACCCTAGGGGCCCTCCTCAGTGGGGTTATGGTATTCACTGGGGGGTCATGAAGACCTCAGTCAGATCCTTTTGGGTAGCAGGGGGAGAGTGCCTCAAGATAGCCCTAAGTAGGCTCAGTGAAATTCACGGAAGAGGGGGCGGAAAGAGTGTTAGAGCCACAATTTGGGTCATTATGCACAGAGACTTGGCCTATCCCCCATAACTTTTGACTACCCCCACAGTGCATGACCCACATTCCCCATTGATGAGGGACCCTTTGGAGGGGGAAGGACAGGGAGGAGGATAATGGAGTCACCAATATGAATGGAAAATTAGAATAATATAAATAAAATAATAAATAATTAAAAATAAAGAAGATAACCAACCAATACCTATTCAGTGAATGATGCTGAGACTGGTTTAACTTCTAAACTAAGACACAACATAACCTCAGGTAAAGCCCTGGAGACGTTTCATTTCAGTTCTATTTCTTCATTTGTAAGATAAATGCAATTTGATCAAGTTAAAAAAAATAAATAAAAATGTTTAATTAAAAAAACATAATATTTCCATGGGCTCAAAACTGTTTAATGAAAAGCATGTTATTACATGTTGAGGGCATTCATAGAGCAAGTGTTTCTTTGTCCTATCATTTCTAATTATAAAGTTTTGCTATTGTAATAAAGGTTAGTTTTGTAGCAAAGTATAATATTTGACTCTTCTACTCATTGCTTTTTTATAATAATTCAGCATTTTGGAGATATATTTCAGATGTTACTTCCCACTTTATCTCTTTGGCTCTTTATCTTTTGAACATTTACTGCAAGTACATCTTGTTTCTATGCAGTGAATTATGGCAGCAGCAACCTCTTCTGATACATCAGTGTCTCATCTAGCACCATTGCAGTATGCTTTCCTAACCCTTCTCACTTCCTTACAATTTGTCATGCTAACAATGAACTGGCTGGCATAATATCTACCACCACCATGACCTCTCTGTCCAATACACCACCAACTGCCCTTTCTTTCCTCTGAATTGTCACTTATTGTTCATTAAATGAACTAGATGGTGCCATTTGACAATTTTCGTTATGATTTCTTGGAAATCTTCTCCCAAACTTTTTGACCAGGGGATAAATTATTTGTAGACAATATATAATGTGGTTAAAACCTGGATTCTAGCATCAGACAGCTTAAGGTCAAACCTCTAGTCTTCCACTTTGCATTCTATATGAATTTTGATTATGCCTTTGTAAATAATTTTCAGTTTGTTTGTAAAAGCAGTATGACATTAGTGTATTAAATTATTGTACTCCTCTGGAAAAAAAAAAAAGATATCCCTATGCACTCTGTTGTTCTTACAATCTTTCTTCCCCCTTGTCCACAGTGTTCTCTGAGCCATGGCAGGTCTGTTAGCAGTCTGATGTAGTGTTGAATTCTTTGTAGCCTTCGGATTTCTGCTTTGATAGGTTTTGACAGATCACTATGTCTGTCACCGTCACTCTGGAACTAGATGTCAGGCTAGCAGTAGGAGCAGTGTTCATATTGCCACTTCCTCTGCAACTTCTCCTGGGCCTGGCAGATGCAGTAGAAGAGGCACATCTCATGGTGGGCAGTTGCCTGTCTTTGTGTCATATTAATGGATCTTGGTTCTCCTCTGTTTCCTCTGCCATCTATAAAATAAAGCAGATTCTCCAACCAAGCATGAGAGTAAGTTGGATCAAAGGAGGGTATGCCAAGTTGGTTTTTCTTGTTGTTGTTGTTGTTTTTGGTATATAAGCTCACTCTTCTTCAGAAAGCAGTGGGGGACATCTTTCTGAAGTCTGTTTCCTGTCCATATATTTGCTCATGGAAAAATATACAACTGTCATTTATCTCTGCATGATTGTATAGTAAACATATCCTTCTGCGCTGTGCTTTCTACAAACCAATGTACAGAGACCCGCCTCGCACTGAACTTGGAACCATCACTCTGCTTTCAGCCATACCCCAGCTTGTTGTTCTAGGAAACTCCTGGGTCATGAACATGAGTCGTTTAAACCTTAGTAAATGCCAAATTGTCTTCCCTGCTGATGATAGCAGTTGAAACCAGTCATCCATAAGAATTCTCTCTTCTCATAAGAAGACTCTTGAGAGACCTAACTCAGAGGTCTGAGATCAACTCCATCTGTGTTTGCTGGCTCGGTGAAGTCATGGAGTCACTCTACCCAGTCCCTCAGCTGTGAATGACAGTGAAGCTATGTGTTCTGCCTCAGTAACAGCAGTGGAGTCAGCACATCCTGGGCCCGGTTCTAGGGTAGAACTGCTAAAGGCTGGCCAACAACACCAGGCAGGGCGAGGTCAGAGAGGCTGAGCCACGGGCGTTAAATAAAAGAAGGGATTTCATTATGAAAATTTGGCCTCACAGGATGGTGGATGACAATTAACCATCCCTGTAAGGTTCTGTGAGGTGTCTGTGTTGGTCCCAGTCAGCCAGACAGGCTGCTGGGAAAAAAAGATGGATGTGAATTGGGAGGAAGCAAACACTATCTACAACCATTGAGCATGAGCTAGCACTCATGGGATAAGCCCAAATGCACATTGGCCTCTCCGAATATTCCAACTAAATACTGTGACTCGTGTCACAGAGCGAAACATGCATTGAGCTCAGGAGCTGAAGAAATGCCAACGAAATAATCCCACAGATTAGAAGCTTTAAGAGACTTATACCATACCGCAGTTGGCCTGGGGCTTCTGGGGTGTAAAAAAATGGGGTGGGGAAGCAAACAAAGCTCCAAAACACTGCTTCCTGTTACTTGTACCTCCCATGGCCTGTGATGTGAGCCAGTCCTGAATGAGGCAGTAGAGGATGCTGGGAAAGGTGATTGACCACAGCTGCCTCTGCTCTTGTACATGAGGAGTGAGATCAGGTCAGAGAGGTGAGCCATTCTCCATGCATGTGCAGGTCAAAGGAAAAATAAGATGTTTTTAGGGAAGAGATTGCTGACGTAAGCTGAAATAAAATCTGAGGCTGTGTATGCTGCTATGTGGGGAGGGAGACGAAATCCAAACCTACCGTCCTTCTCCATAGATCTCCACCATGCCTATGGGCTGCGAGCATCCAACCTCCTGGATCCTCCAATTGCCAAGTGAAATGCATCTTTGTCTTTAGCAACAGTCTTGCTTTTCAGGAGAAGAATGAAGAGGCAAGGACCATATTAGTAGTGCACTAATTACGAACTGGAATGTGTCAGCCAGGAATGAGTTACAAGCTGGTCGGGGCCTGCAAACTCGAGTTAGATACTTAATAAAGCCCAGGCGAGCAGCTGCGAACACTCCTGGAGACTTGCCATCCTTTATTATGGTGGCGCCTGGCAACATGCTCATAGTCAGCCTTGCCACCAGAAACATCGTCTTCTCGGGACTCTGTAACTCTTCTAAAGTTTCACAAGTATGCAGATAGCTGGCTAAAAATGAGGGCTTTTGTGGTGGTCATACTTGCCATTGTTTTGTTTTGTAGCTTTAGAGATATTTATCTGATTCTGCCATTTACTACACAAAAGAAAATAATAATTAAAAAAACACAACGGGTTGTCTGTTTGGTTATAACTTTTTCTATAGAAACGAATCTCTTTTCATTTCCTTTCTGAAACTGTTCTAAAAACGGAAAACCCACTCATCATTGTCAAAGCCTTTTGCCAAAAGATGACATGTATATTTAGATAAGTCCAGATATCTAAAGATAGGGAAATCCATCTTTCCATGTCTTAGTCTGATATGTGACTGTAAGCTCAACAGCACCAAAAATATTAGGAAACAGGATTTTTTCAACATCTTTTTTTTTTTTTTTTTGAAACAGTTTCTAGCCCAGGCTAGCCTCAAACTCCCTATGTAGCTGAGGATTACCTGGAACTTCTGGTTTTCCTTCCTCCAACTCCTAAGTGCTGATTACAGGTATGTAGAACTACATGAGGTTTATGCAGTGTTGAGGATCAAATCCTGGGATGCCCAGATGCTAGGTGGGCAGTTTACCAACTGACCTACATCTATAACCTCACCCCCAACATATCTTCTTTTTAAAAATATTGTTTATTTTTATTTATTTGAGAGTGACAGAAAGAGAGAGAAAGAGGTAGAGAGAATAGGCGCACCAGGGCCTCAAGCCACTGCAAATGAACTCCAGATGCATGTGGCACTTTGTATATCTGGCTTACATGGGTACTGGGGAATCGAGCCTTGAACCAAGGTCCTTAGGCTTCACAGGCAAGTTCTGAACCACTCAGCCATCTCTCCAGCCCTCCAACATATCTTCTTAAGTAGTCTTCCATTAGAAAAATCATATGTGCAAAGTAAAAAAAAAAAATCTATGAACCAAGAGAACTTGTAATGGATTCTTCTGGTGTTTTTTTTTTTTGGGGGGGGTGCTTATGGGTATGTAATGTGGTGTGTGTGTGTATTGCAATACCCCCTATGCTTGCCTGTAGTGAGGGGCACTAACTAGCCTGTACTGGCCAGAAAAGAATATTGGGTGATATTCTGTCTGTTCTTGTTTTTGTTGGAATCTGTGACTGATACAAGAGCTTGCTGCTTTGGGTGAGCCTGGGTTATTTCCTGATCTCAGCTCCCTTTTGTGGGACTGAGGTTGTAGGCACACTTGGCCATGCCCAGCTGTTTATGTAGGTTCTAGATTTGAACTTGGGCAGTTGCAGGACCCCCTCAATCCTTCATGCTTGCACAAGAAGCACACTTAGCTGCTGAACCATCTCTTTAGCCCAGTTTTTCAGTTCTTAATGTGAGTTATTGTGATGGTTTGGTTCTAAAGGTCTCATATAGGCTCAGGTGTTTGTGATTAAGCTTTTTACTTAGTCATTTGGGTGGTGGAGCCTTGCAAGAAGAGGTATATTTCTGGGGTGAACCTTGGGGTTGATTAGTGTAACCTACTAAATGTTAGAGTTAGCTAGCTCTTGCTGCTTGCTCTCGCTA
Organism: Orientallactaga sibirica; assembly: GCA_036365145.1. Classification (NCBI taxonomy): domain Eukaryota; kingdom Metazoa; phylum Chordata; class Mammalia; order Rodentia; family Dipodidae; genus Orientallactaga; species Orientallactaga sibirica. The sequence continues at coordinate 3,071,913 of JAEOAD010001604.1, forward strand.
CTGTGGACATGCGATGAAGGTGTCCAGCTTCCTCTACCAGGAAGAACCTTCACTCAAAAATGTAAACCTGCTGGCCTAGAGAGATGGCTTAGTGGTTAAACACTTGCCTGTGAAGCCTAATGACCAGGGTTCAAGGCTCGATTCCCCAGGACAGATGTAATAAGCCATATGCACAAAGTGTCACATGCATCTAGAGTTTGTTTGCAGTGGCTGGAGGCCCTGGCGCGCCCAATCTCTCTCCCCCTTTTTCTCTGTCTGTTGCTTTCAAATAAAATAAATAAAAACTAAAAAACAACAAAAAAAGCCTGTAAACCTGATATAAATTCTTTCCTCCCATGCCCATAAGCTGCTTCTGATTGGGGAGATAACTTCTGCTTACATTATAGATAGCATAACAGTGAGGGAGGAAGAGAAAGAGAGAGCCTCCATGAGTGTACTCGCTGGCACTGAGATAGATGTTGGTTTTCTTGGGAGATAAAGGGCAGCAAGTATGGAAGCAAAGAGGCAAAGGCACACAGCTTATCATCTGCGCACTTTCAACAGTTTTACACGATCAGTCTTCTCTGGCCCAGGAAATTTCAGAAAACCCCCACAGATTTCCTAGTTATTTCTCTAGGCATCCAAAATGTAGTCAAACAGAAAATCAGCATGTTTGGCTTTTTATTTCTTGATTTGTTGGCATTGCAAATACCTGCCCTGCTTCAGTCTGGGCTACAGTAGCTTGGCCGGCAGGACTAGAAGGCGTGTGACTGGGTTCATCGCACTCGTCTCTCCTGGATCCCTCCCTGTGCTGACCTCAGCCTCTCCAGGTCCGAAGTGAGGGGAGGAGTAGGAGAGAAGAAACTTAGTCTTTTAACAGAGAGACTAATTCAGGAGTTATTCTCCCAAGACTGGCTTGCCTTGGAATGCCCTAACACGTGTTCTTTAGAAGGTTCTGGTGAAGTACTGTTACTGAACAGTTCTGTGAGATTCCCCACAAGGCCAGAGAGACTTGCCTTCTAGTTCCAGATCTGGTAGAGGTTTGGACCGTGTGAGACAGTGACAGTGCCCTTCCCCATGCTAACTTTGTTTAGAGATAAGGTGACTAAGGGAGCATGCAAGGCATTTTCTGATTAAAAAAAGAAAACGTACTTCGGGATGGCAGCACCTTCTTTCAACCTTCTGTGTGAATTTCCCTACAAGTAACTTGCCATACCAGGAAGTAGTGCAATGGCCTATACCATAGATTCCCTCACAGCCCTCCACAGGCAGAGAGCCTGTTGTCAAGGGGGAAGATGAGAAATATCAGCAGGTTCTTTGTGAACTAGGGGTAGGAAGCAGAGCTGAGAAATCCATCTATTTAGAGAAGACTTTGAAATCTTCTGCTGTAAAGGTTTATCCTGGGTTATGTAGCACAAATCAAGAGCTATTTGTTTTATTCGCTGATGAGTAAAGGTATTGTAGATAATAGATTGCCAACTGGAAAAAGAAGTTACAGATAGGAAAAGAAGCTGGAATGACCCAGTGTGTCAAATTTGGATCAGTGTGAACTCATATACATGCAGATAGACAGATGGGAGATGACAGATGATAGACGACACAGAGAGCTAGATCGATAGCACAGACATGATAGATAAGCTATGTAGCCAGGCAAAAATCAAGATGGATGATAGATTAGAGAGAGATTATGGGTAGATATATAATGATAGATAGAAGACAGATATGATGAGTGCTAATAGACAATAGATGACAGATAGATAGATGATAGATGGATAGATGACAGATAGATAGATAGATGACAGATAGATAGATGACAGATAGATAGATAGATGACAGATAGATAGATGACAGATAGATAGATGACAGATAGATAGATGACAGATAGATAGATAGATGACAGATAGATAGATGACAGATAAGCTATAGAGAGAGACAAATAGAGGCAGATATGATAAATGATTGATGGGAGATAGACAATAAATGACAGAGAGATAGATATGATAGATAGGTGACACATAGAAGACAGATGGGCAGTAGATAGACAGGTAACAGATAATGAGATCTAAGAGCAATGACACTTCCAAAGCAAACAGCATGCTCAGTTCCCAGACCTTGTTTCCTACATACTATTCTCTGAGGAAAGGAACCAGGGCTTCTTGGGGAAAAAAAAGTTAGCTCCAGGGCTGGTCTAATAAAATGATAAGGTAAATCTAGAAAATCTTGTAATGACTGAAATTGAGGCAATGTTTAGGGAAGGATAATCCTATGCCACAAGGACCAGCACATGACCTGGAGAGACCCCAAAGGTAGACTGCCGTGATCTGAGCAAACAAATGTGTAAATATTAGGCTAGATTCTGACCCTTCGAACAAAGCAATCACCTAGGAGTGAATATACGTGAGTAATTGGATCCGTTAACAAGAAATAGGGAAATGGGACAGCTTTCTTCCCCATAGTTCTTTCCTTGGTAATTAATACATACAAAGGAAGTGAAAAAAGTCACCATTTAACACTACAGTAATAATTGCTGCAGGCAAGATGTATCACTAGAGGGCAGATCATTGGGAAGCTGAGCAAGGGCAACTATGAGCCAACTACAGACATAAACATACATGAAAGGGTCATCATAAAACATTATTTTGTATACTAAAAACTATCGTGAAAGAATGAAGTGAAACAGGATATTAGCAGAGTCTTGAAGTATCTCCTCCAAGATATTTATTAAGCACAAAAGGGGTAGCAGACACCAGTATAAGCAAGCAGTGAGTATAGAGAAGGTGAGGATAGAGTGAAGTTGTGGCTGTGCTGAGATAATGTTTACTTCACTGCAGTTGCTCAACACATACAAGTAGAATGAATGGACTGAATACCACAAATAGACCATCACTAAAGCAATGTTTATAGATCCAAAGTACAAAATGTGTAATGTAGATGGCTCTGTGGTTAAAGGCACTTGCTTGTAAGATACAAAATGACCAGGAGCAAAGACTAGATCAAATGTCAGTGTGACTTTAAACAATAACATATATCAATATTAATGCAGATTTTACAACCTGGGAGCTGGGGAGAACTGTGACTAGCCACAAAGTAATCATTTTATAGACAATCCAATGGTCCCAATAACCATCCGAGGGCTGGAAATAGAAAGTAATTTGAATTTTAAAGATGAGGAAACGTGGGCTCCGGAATATAAAGTTATGGAATGGGGAATCTAAATCTAAAGTGGTTATTCTAAGTGGCTCGCCTCCTCAAGAGAAGTCATTTCCCAGTGACAACCGTCATTTATACAATGAAGAACCACAAAGCTCAGGTTCTAGGATCAAATGGGCTGAGTTCCCAAGTGTGTCACATCTCAGTTGTGTGATTTTGATCCTCATTGTATGTGGTGGTGGTGTGTGTGGGTGCGTGCATGTGAGTATGCATGTTTGCATGTGTGTAAACACACGTGTGTGCGTGGGCATGTGCATGTAGAGGCCAGAGGTTGCTGTCAGGTTTTTTCCTCAATCACTCACCACTTACAGAACTCGGAGATTCCTTATCCTGCTAGACTGGTTAGCAAGCTAGCTCTAGGTATTCCCCTGTTTCCGCCTTCCCAGTACTTGATTACAGTTGCACACCATAGCACCTAGCTTTTATGGGGTTCTGAGGATCTGAACTCAGGTCCTCATGCTTGCACAGAAAGTAACTTAGCCACTGAGCTATCTCCTCAGTGGACTCTCTTAGTGGTTGTGATGGTTTGAATGTGTGACCCCCAATAGACTCAGGTGTTTCATTAACACTTATAACTTGAATTGCCAGCTACCTTGGTTGGCGAAGTGTCACTGTGGGCAGATCCTGTAGTCCAGCCCTAAGGTGCTACTGGGGAGGATCTGAATTCCAGTGTAAGGTATGCAGAATGAGTTCTGCCTGGGTCCCTGCTGTTTTACTGTTGGTGTTTTGTTGCCAGTTGCTTGCTTTGTGGTGCTGGTGTTTTTTCTCTTGATGTAGATCTGTGAAAGGGGACCAGCTTCTTCCTCCTTTATGGAACTTCTCCTGGATCTGTAAGCCTGAAATAAATCCCATTCCTTTCATAAACTGTGTCTGATTTGGACATTCATCCCAGCAGTATGGAGCTGACTATGACAGTAGTAGCACAAAGTAAGGTCCCAGGATATATTAGCCATTGAAACATTAATTATAAAACTACCCTATTTATGAGTCGGTAGATTTGAGCTGTAAACAAACTAATGCTTATCCTCCCCCTTGGAGATCCCCATGTAGTAGAAGAAATTTAACAAAGAAACCAGACCCATACGATACTCTAAAACACATTTCTACTGTACAAGCCTTTATCAGGGAGACTGCGTAATGCTGAGACTCATTACTGTGAATCTATCTATGCAGCTGCACCCTGCTTGTTTGTTATCTGAACAAGCAGCTTTCTGGTCTACATTTGTGCTTTCTTATCACTGACTAATTGCTAAGGAATTTTCTGTTTGTGCCCCCAAAACTTGTAATATTAGAAACTTGTGATTCACCAACACTGTAAGGAACTCATGATGTCAGACTGCCTGTTATACTGTCCATAAAAATTCTGAACCATTAGAGCTTGGTACTTGGGCTTTAGAACTTACTCCCTGAGTCTATGTTGACATGAATACATTTTCTTTTCTTTAATTTTATTTTTATTTATTCATGTACTTATTTATGAGAAAGAGAGAGAAAGTAGTGTGCCAGAGTCTCTAGCCACTGCAAGTAAACTTTAGACGCATGTGCCACCTTGTGCATGTGGTTTATGTGGGTCCTGAGGAATCAAACCTGGGTCCTTTGGCTTTACAGATAAGTGCCTTAACTGCTTAAGCTATCTCTCCAGCCCAGCATGAATAAATTTTCTGATTCTCCACTATATCTCTGGTGCCATCTCTGTGTGACTCAGTTTCCTGTAACACCTATGTCCTCACCCCCAGACATGCGAATATATTAATTAAACATTCCTAAAGTTATCTGAGTAAAATACCTTCTTTAAATTTTGCTGGAAATATATATGGCACCTAAATGTACATAATCAAACTTTCATCCAACAACAGGTTTGCAATGGGCAGGCTGTAATTAAAATTCATGGTACCTAACAACATGGTTTAAACTTTCCGGTACATACTCCCTTACTATGTGTGAAGATTTATATTGACTGCTAACTTTTGATGGTACCTAGAATCATCTAGTAGGGGAGCCTCTTGACATGCTTGTGAGGGATGATCTTGATTAGGCTGACTTGCAGAAAGACCCACTCTAACCATGCATAACACCATTCTACAGGCTGTGGGCCTAGACTGAATAAAAAGGAGAGACTGAGCTGAACAAACACAAGCATTCATCTCCCTCTGCTTCCTCACTGCTTGAGGCAGTGACCAGCTACCTCAAGCATCTGCCTTTTCCACCACAATGGACTGTAGCTTCACACTGTAAGTAGAAATAAATTCTTCTTTCCATATGTTGCTTCTGGTTAGGTATTTTGTCTCAGCAAGGGAAAAGTAACTAATATGCTATACTATAATATGCAGTTACTTTCTTGTTTCTGGAACAAAGCAGCAACCAAAAGCACCTTGTGGGAGGAAAGGGTTTCTTTTGGCTTGCAGACATGAGGGGATATTCCATGATGGCATGAGCAGAAGTGGCACATCACCTCTTCCACAGCAGGTGGAACACAGCAGCAGGAAAGTGAGCTAAACACTGGCAAGGGGAAGCCAACTATGACACCCATAAACCTACCCCAGCAATACACCTCCTCCAGAAGGCTCCAATTCCAAAATTGCCATCCACCTGGGACAGCATTCAGAACATGAATTAAAGGGGAAAACAATTCAAACCACCATATTCCACCCCTGACTGCTTAAACTCATTAACCATCCATGATGTAAACTATAATGCACTCAGCCCAAATCTTAAAAGTCCCCATAGTTTTTATTAATCCCAACATTATTCAAACATCCCTATTGTCCAAGGTCTCTTGACAGCTAGCCTGTAAAGCCAAAAAACACCATGGCACATAATAAACATTCACACTCCATTGGCTATAGAAGAAAGATTAAACCAATACATGATTTAAAACAAACAGGGCAAACATCAGGTTCTGTACCTTCAAGTCCGCAACTTTAACCAGTAACAAGTCTCCAAGTCCAATTCTAATCAGTGACAATTCAACCCCTCTAGCTGGGCTGCTCATAACCCCAGAAAAAAACTCCATCCAGTGCAGGTAGCTGTCCTTGGCAGAAATTCCATAGTTTTGACACCTACACTGGGTGTCCACTGCAACCCACAGTTCATCTTCATGGTTCCATCAGGCTTCCATGCAGGTACTTCCAACATCCCTGCCTCATACTGCCCATGGCCATTTCTGAAAAACAAAACTGCATTGCAAATCTAATGACCTCTTTCCTGAATTTGTTATACTCCACAGTATCAGATGGGTTACCAACTTGTTATTCCAGTTGGGAATACAGTCAACTTTAAAAAAACAGAATATTCCTTCAGCATTCAGGTCCCTTACTTTTAAAAGAGTCAGCATTATTCCTGCTATCTCAATACAGAACATCTGGCCCAATCTCAATAGCTGTAATGTCTCAAATAGTTACAGTTGAACCAAGTTGTTGTTTTTTAGCCTGAAGCTTTCATTTCGTTCTGTGCCATATCCATCTGCTCACACCAGTTCCATTTTTATGCAATGTACCACAACCCTGGATAAGTTCTCATGACACAGACAGACAGAATGCAGCAAGCTTCTCACAAACTGTTTCAATTGCCCAATTGCAACAAAGTTATTTCTTCCTCACACTCCATAGTTCTTATTGCATTCAGGTCTTTCACTCTGACCAGAATGGTCCATGAAACGGCCTTCTACAGTGCGAGGTATGTCTTAAAACAAGGTTTCAAATCCTTCCACATCCCTCACACAAATCAGTTCCAAAGGGCCAAAAGCCACATAGTCAGATTTCTAGCAACAACAACAACCCACTTGTCTGTACCAATTTTCCTGTGGCAGATATCTTCTCATTACATTCAGAAAGTACCCAACCAAAAGCACTGATGGGAGGAAGGTTGTTAATTTTTTTCTTACAGTCTCTAGGGGAAGTTCTGTGATAACAGGGGAAAACATGGCCTGAGCAGAGGCTGGATCTTCCTTCCTCGCCAACATCAGGTGGACAAGAGCAGTACGAAAGTGTGCCAAACACTGGCAAATGGGAACTGGCTATAACACCCAGAAGCCTGGTAACAACAACACACATCCAACAAGGCTTATAGACTAGAGAGGAAATTTAATGCTAGCAGGGAAAACATGGCATGAGCAGAGGCTGGACATCACTTCTGCTATAGCAGGTGGAACAGAGAACAGCATGAGAATGAGCCAAACACTAAGAAGGAGAAGCTGGCTGTAACACCTGTAAGGCCTCCCCCAACAACACAGCTCCTCCAGAAGGTTCCAGTTTCCAAACTGTTATCATCTAAGTACTCAGCATTCAGGACATAAGTTTATGGGGAACACCTAATTCAAACCACCACATATGTATACCAACTGTCTTTGACCTTTGGTTCTGACACAAGCAAGAAAATATGACAGCTTGTATTAACTTGCCTTCTATTGCTGCTGTAACAAATCAAAACACACCTGGTGTTGGCATGTCCCACAGTTTTGCAGTTTGAAAGTCCAACATAGTCTCACGAGGCCAAAAAAAAAAGCATCTTTCACCTTGTCTCTTCCAGCTTCTAGCATCTGTCTGCATTCCTTGGTTCACGGCTTCCTTCCAGTTTTAGCATTGGGAGACATCCTCACTTCACTTCACCATTGTCACCTCTGGACACACCTTCTTTAACTCTCTTCTACTGCTTCTTTCAAGGACCCTTATGATACTCCAAAATAACCTATTCTGTCATCTGATCAACAACCTTAATTCTACCTGCAACTTTACCTCTCCCTTGCCATGTAACCTAATAGATTCATAGGTTCTGGAGATATGGACATAGATGTCCCTGGGGAGAGAGTCAGCATTAGTCTACTTTGACCCATTGATTAAAAGATAGGGTGGCTGGTAGGGACATGTAAGCATAACTGAAGAAGCTCAAGGGAATCACCTCCTTGACAATGACATATGAAGACAGTATAGAGTGATGGTTTTAGCCATAGAACATATTTGGTGCAATTATCTGCCAAGTTACTGGATATTTTGAATGGAAGATATGAACAAAGTTTTAAGTCTAGCTCAACCCACTTGTTGTGTAAACTCGAGGATATTTTATCCTTTTCTTGGGATTCAGTTTCCTCACCTGCCAGATAAAGATCATATGACCAGGGCTGGAGAGATGACTTAGTGGTTAAGGTGCCCACCCAAGAAGCCTAAGAATGTCTGTCCAATTCTCCAGATCTCACGTTTAGCCAGACACAGTGATGCAAGGGAGCAAAGACGCACTTGCCCGCAAGGGGGCGCACACGTCTGGAGTTTGTTCACAGTGGCTGAGAGGCTGCTGGCCCATGCATTCTCTGTCTCTCTCTATCTCTGTCTCACAAATTAAAAAAAAAAAAAGATCATATAGCCGCAGGGCAATGCTGTGGGATAGCATGGACTATATGTGTAATTTTATAAGGCAGTTCCACTGATAACAAGAGCAAGGGTGTGTAGCACTCTGAATACCACGCTATTGCAAGGGCTCTAGTACAATCCCCTTAACCCTCACAACAACCTAAGGAGAGAAACATGCCATTGTGTCCAGAGAAGAGGGAACCAAGTCTCAGAAAAGTTAAATTGCCCAGCTATTATAGTAATAGGGCCAGAATTGCCACCCTAAAAGTCTCTACTCTTACCTGCTGCAATATAGAATACAAATCTAAACTACAAAAACTAATTTAAATTTATTTATTATTATTATTATTTTTGGAGAGAGACAGACAGAGAGAGAGAGAGAAAGACAGAGATGGGCACACCAGCAGTGTCTCAGCTGCTGTGAACGAAATCCAGATGTGTGCGCCCCCTTGTGGTCAAGTGCAGCATTGCACCCTTGCATCACTTTGCATCTGGCTAAATGTGGGACCTGGAGATTGGAACCAGCGTTCTTAGGTTTAGGAGGCAGGCGCCTTAACGCCTAAGCCATCTCTCCAGCCCCAAAAACTAATTTAAAAGTCACTCATAGTCTTAGTAAGGACAAGTCCTTCTATGGCATAATTACTGCAAGTCCACCTTGCCAGCCTACTGTCCTGCCAGGAGCACTTTGTAAAGCCCCTTCAGAGTCTAGCACAGATTAAGGTAAAGTGATGCATGTGTGTATGCCCAGCTTTGAGAGGGCTGTGGGCTGAGGCTTTGCAGCAGTCCATCCAATGCTCTTTTTTTTTCTGCTGTGAATTTATTTTTTTTAATTTTTCCATATTTTACCTTGTCATACATGTATTCTCCCAAGTTACCTTCTTGTTATCCACCATCTCCTATCAACACTTCTATCCCATTAATCCCATAGTTCTTATTTCCCACATGATTTTCTACCCAAACAGACATGTGGTTTCTGTCCAAAACGGAGACTGTATTGCAAACTCTAGTGAAAGCCCAAAGTACTGTTTCCCAGAGCTTTCTTTTCAAACAGAAAACAAGTCCAAAAAAAAAAAAAAAAACTGTTCTTAAAAAAAAATAAGTAAAATCTTTCCCTGTGTGCGCAATGTCGTTCTGGTGTCTGTTGTAAATTATTTTCACATGTTTTGTGCTAGACCCCCTGACTGCTAAAAGCCCGCCCTCCTCATGACTAGGACGACCTTTCCCCCATGGGCCATACCCAAGAGGCAGCCCCAGCCAACTGTGCTGTGAGTTCCATTATCCAAGAGATTATAAAGAAATGTGGGTAATTGCAGAGGCAAATGAGTTACAGCTAATTATTAGTGTGGTCTTAATCCCAGCCACCAGAAAAAGCCAAGCTCCTTGCTATTTTACTCTTCACTGTAATGAATACAACTTGCAGTTTTAGCTGATGCCAAAACATTCGCTATTATGAACACAGAATGAATTCCCGAGGGAATCAGATAGCTGAGTGTTTAATTGTGTAGGAGTTTTCTTTACTCACTTTTTGAATTTGCTGTCAGGTATCTTTAAAGGGCAACTCAATTTCCTTTCCACCCTAGGCAACATCACAGTTTTTGTTATGGTCGGAAACATTGAGAGACACCTGACTCTACAACCTGGTAAAAATACATTATGAGAATTCAAAGCATCATTTGCAGAGATAAACTGAAATGAGATTTTAAAACTTTTAGGAAGATGAAAGGATGGCTCAGCCATGAGGTATAACTTACCTACAATTCGTTTGTATAGAATGTAGCATGGTCACCTACAGCACATAGTGTCATAGTCAGCGCCATACTGCTGGGATGAATCTCTAAACCAGACACTGTTTATGGAAAGAAGGGACTTATTTTAGGTTTACAGCTCCAAGGAAAGTTCCATAATGCTGGCCCCCTTTACCAAATCTCCACAGAAGAAGGCAACAAAACAAAACCCCACAAGGGAGCACAGTCTGGGAACTCAAGTTCCCAGGCAGAGCTCAAGTATACCTTTCAGCTGGAAACAGAAACGCCTTAGGGTTGGACCCCTGGGTCTGCCCACAGTGACACCTCTTCAGCCAGGCAGCTGGAAATCCAAGTTACAGCTTTAATAAAACATGTGAGTCTATTGAGGAACATGAATTCTAACGACCACACAGAGTGTTGTCAGGACTCACCTAGATCATTGTTCAATGTAGCATTTTATTGAACCCCAAATCCTGGGGTGTTTCCTCTTGTTGTGTGAACTTAGCTGGGAAGATGTAGACAAACACCTGCTCCCCCCACCCCAGATAAAGCCACAGTGACAGACCAAAGTACAATTCCACAAAAGTCCAACTTGCTGAACCAATGAGTTTAATAGACTTACTTACAGAGCATAGGTGAGGGATTACATTATAGGAAAGCAGGTGATCCCCCAAATAGCCACATTACCAGAAAGTTTCACCCCAACATGTGAAATGACTTCCCTGTAGCTGCGTAGATGGAGTTCCTTCTTCAGTTAACCTTCCATGCTCTGTATACTTGAGCACTGAATCAGTCATTTTCTCTGTGCTGTAAACAAGCGCCTGACCAGAAACACCTTAGAGATGGGAAGAGTTACTTTGGCTTACAGTTCCAGAGATTAGGGAGCTCCATGGCAAGAAAGGCATGGCAGGAACAGGAGCCAGTTGTCACAGATTATAGAACCTCAAGATCTGCACCCAGTGACACACTTCCTATGTGAAGGCTCCACCTCTTAAATTCCACAGCCTTCCAAAATAACATCACCATTTGGGGACCAAGCGTGCAAACACATGAGCCTATGGGGAGCATCCCAACTAAATGGTCCCAAGCACCTCCAGAGACTATGAGTCTACACGTGGCTGGAGCCAAATTGCATACATGTGACAGGTAGACATGAGAAGTGCAGGAGGGAGCAGCTAAGATCTCAGGTGAGGGTCCGATGGCCCTCCTCATGTCCTCCTTCACGGGCATGTCAGCAAGGCCAGTACGAGGGTCTGGAGTGAGTAGTCTTAGCTGCTTCTGTAATAATGGCTGCCATGTTCAGAGAACAGCATTCTGCCGCACCTCATTCCCTAAATCCATATATTCATCACTGGTTTTAGATGCTTTTAGTACTCCACAGTGTATGTATTATGTTGCCAGCCACTGGGGATTCAGATGTTCAATATGCTGCATGAAATACTCAACACTTTGTTGTAATACTGGCTTTGTGTGAGATGATTCTGCTCAACTGCAAGCTGAAGTAGCCTGCCCATCTCCTTGTGCCTTCTCTTCATTTACACAGCAACTTTCCTGCTCTCCAGCCTCTTCTTAGACCTGGAATTCTAATCTGGAAGGCTAATTCCCCCCACCAGCCAGGCCTTCTCCTAAGCCATTCACTTAACAGTCTGAAAGGGCAATAACCCCAGTTTGCCATCCCTGCACTATAATATTTCCATCATTCAGTGTGTTTCATTATGGGGTTTAGTAACTAGCAACAGCTAAGATTCATTAGCTACAAGCTATATGTCAAAACAATAAAGAAACTGAGCATGGTGGTGCACACCTTTAAGCCCAGAGGTAGGAGGATCACTATGAGTTCAAAGCCACCCTGAGACTACATAGTAAATTCCATGTCAGCCTGGGCTACAGCAAGACACTATTTCAAAAAAACAAAACAAACAAAAAATATATATATAAAGAGGTGATAAATATTTGAGGAAATAGATGGGTTCACCCTAATTAGAACTTCACACAGTGTGTACATGTATGGAAACAACACACTAATATGTATATGTAATTAATATGCACAATTTTACCTACCACTTAATAATAATTGATAACTTAAAAACAGATTAAGCAGATTAAGCCAATGAAGCAATGGCTCCCGCATGTGTCTGCCACACCTAAGGGCTAGAATTACAGGCATGTACACCAACGTCCACCTTTGTCCCTGGGTGCTGGAGATCACACTCAGGTCCTCATGCTTGCACAAGTGCTCTTACCCACTGAGCCATCTCCTCAGCCTTTAATTTGTCTATGTCATAACTTAACCAGATTAATTACACATTATATAATGATCTTCAAACTCCTTTTATCTTAAAATAGACATCGTCTAATACTACTAGACATTATCAGTATGCACAAGATTGTGTTTGCCTGGGAGAATTTTTTTCCATCCATTTTCTGTCAGATTTCTGTGTTCATTTATTTGAACTTATAAATAGTCTATATATGAATTGTTGATGTTAATTTATTAGCTTGCTCATCCAGCCTGGTAACCTTTGACTTTTCACCATTTTTTTGTTGTTGTTGTTTTTGTTTTTGTTTTTTCTTTCTTTTTTTTTTTTTTTTTTTTTTTTTTGGTTTTGTGAGGTAGGGTCTGGTCCAGGCTGATCTGGAATTAACTATGTAGTCTCAGGGTGGCCTGAACCTCAGCAATCCTCCACCTCTGCCTCCCAAGTGCTGGGATTTGCCACCAGGGTTTTTTCGAGATAGGGTTTTGCTCTACCCTAGGCTGACCTGGAATTCACTATGTAGTTTCAGGGTGGCCTTGAACTCATGGCAATCCTCCTACCTCTGCCTCCTGAGTACTGGGATTAAACACATGCACCACTATGCCCAGCTTTTCACTATAAATTGGATTTAAATAATATTTATTTTTGATTAATGATATGTTTGAATTGATTTTTTTAGCATTTTTCTCTGTATTTTCCTTGTCCCACTTCTTTTTTTATTGACAACTTCTATATTTACAGACAATAAACCATGATATTTTCCTCCCCTACTCCATTTTCCCCTTCACAACTCCACTCTCCATCATATCTTCTCCCTCTCTCCATTAGTCTTTTATTTTGATATCATCATCTTTTTCTCCTATTATGAGGGTCTTGTGATGGTATTGCTAGGCACTGCAAGGTCATGGATATCGAGGCCAATTTCTGTCTGGGCAGTTGCATTTTAAGGCATGGTACCCTTCCTTTGTTTTTTTTTTTTTTTAATATTTTATTTATTTATTTATTTATTTATTTATTTATTTGAGAGAGAGAGACAGAAATAGGCAGGTAGAGAGAGAGAGAGAATGGGAGCACCAGGGCCTCCAGCCCCTGCAAACAAACTCCAGATGCACGCTCCCTTGTGCATCTGGCTTACGTGGGTCCTGGAGAATTGAGCCTCGAACTGGGGTCCTTAGGCTTCATAGGCAAGTGTTTAACCACTAAGCCATATCCCTAGCCCCCTTCCTTTGTTTATATTCTTTCTGCCACCTCTTCTGCAGTGGACCCTAAGCCTTGGAGGGTGTGATAGAGGTGTTTCAGTGCTGAACACTCCTCCATCACTTCTCAGCACTATGTTGCCTTCTGGGTCATCTTAGTGGTCACCACCATCTGAAAAGAGAAGCTTCTCTAACAGAAGTGAGAGTAGCATTAATATATGAATATGAACATTAAGTGTAATGCTTTTAAGGCAGTTTGGTGAAAATAAAATATGCATTTAGCCAGACAAGAGCAGGCTTTATACCCCTAAGGCACATGACTTCCCCTGCCATAGGCTTTTGATTAGGTTTTTAGTACCAGACATGTATTCCCCTCCCTTAGAGGGGGCCTCCAGTCCAATTAGAGAGCAGTTGGTTTCCCCCAGAGCAGACATGCCACTATTACACCGGTTTGGTCATGTGGCCTGTCTGGCTAAACTTGAAGCTTCCAGTGTCCACTGTTTTCACTGCTGATGACTTCTGTCTCCCATAGGACTGCATGCAGTGCAGTTGGTCTACAGGGAGAAGGTTTTCAGCTCAGCAAACAACTTGATTTTTCAGTGATTTTGCTACCCACGCATGTGAAGTCTTCAGCAATAGGGTCTTACCATCTGTTACTAGTGGGAAACCAAGAGCCTTGGCAATAGCCTGGAATGTTTTGGAGGCAACAGGGACCTCCCTGGCCAACAACTCACTGGTAGGAATCCCATGCCTGGCATTGAAAATTTTCTAGTAGCAATCTATGGCTTCTGGGTGTGCCATTACCCAACGAAGTAGGCTTTCATATGTCTTATTCAGAATATCTTGAATTTTGATTGACCCTCCCCCACCACCCTCTCTTGTCCCACTTCTTAATTTTTAGCCTTGTCTTAACTCCTTTTGACTTGGTAGTATTGCTTTTCCCTCTCATTCTCTCTTCTGATCTGAAAAGCAGGTTATATTCTACTCTGTTGGCTATATTATAGAAATTACCACCTTGCATGCTAAACTTCTAAAAAGCATTGATTACCTTGCTTTTAAAATATGTCACTTGAAACAATCAGATACTGATAGTGCCTCTGATCTACATGTAATGGATTTGAGTATTTCATTGTTGTACTGATTTTATATTCCCATAAATTAAATTATCATTTAATGTAGTCTGTTTATATTTACTCACAATAGCATTTATTCTTTGATCCCTTTTGTATCTCAGAGTCTCCCAGGCTCATTTTATCCTTTCCAAAATATAGTGCTTGGACATAATTAAGGGATACTGGCCTGAAGAGATGACTGGAAAGCCTAAGGACCTGTTCAGTTCTCCAGTACCCATGTAAGCCAGATGCACATGGTGGTACATGTGTCTGGAGTTCGTTTGCAGTGGCTAGAGCGCTGTTGTCTCTCCCTCTCTCCCTCTCTCTCTCACTGTCTATCTGCCTCTTTCTTTCTCAAATAAACAAAAGTAAAAAATGTATAGCCGGGTGTGGTGGCGTACTCCTTTAATCCCAGCACTTGGGAGGCAGAGGTAGGAGGATTGCCGAGAGTTCGAGGCCACCGTGAGACTACATAGTGAATTCCAAGTCAGCCTGGACCAGAGTGAGACCCTACCTCTCAAAAAAAAAAAAAAAAAAAGTAAAAACTGTGTTATTAAGGAATATTGATAGTAAATTCAGATTCTGAGTAAGGATTATTGGTAATTTGTTTGTTTTGATCTAAACATGGTCTTCATTTTGGCCTTATTCCTAGGTAGTGTCACTAGATAGTTCCGTATTTTGTCATCTGTCATCAATCATGGTTTCCTTCATTGTACTGACAAATACAGCCACATTGCCTCTGGTTTTCTCTGCTGCTCCTGAGAAGCTAGCTGATGATCTAGTGGGCACAGCTCGGTACACAGCTGCTCTGTTCTCTGGGGTTGCCTTTCTTTTTCTGGTTGTTTTTAAGATCATTTTCGATCTTCCAGTCTTCACATTGCCTTTGGTTTCATAAAGATATTTTCAGAAGGATTTCATTTTATTGGTGCCTGAGATTCCTTGAGCTTCATCAGCCCCCAGATGAAAATGATAGTTATCCATCAGTCGAGGAAAAGTTGGAGATATATAATATTGAATAACATCACTCCTCAGTACTCTATTTTAGCTATATGGGTTTGGGACCTAGCTTCTTTTCTGAGCTTCTCAACCAGTTCAACAATTATTGTAATTATTGTTTTCTATTTATTATTGTTTTGGTTTTTTTTTTGAGATAGGGTCTCATTCTACACTAGGCTGGCCTGGAATTCACTCTGTATCTCCAGACTGGCCTCAACCTCACAACAATCCTCCTAACTCAGCCTCCCAAGTGTTGGGATTAAAGGTGTGCACCACCACACCCAGTGTTTATTATATTTTTATTTTTGATATAGTAATATGTGTGTATAAACAGTGCTTATAAGTGTTTTAGTGCCTATAAGTTATAGGTATATAACTATATATATGTTATTACATATATATTTATATAGATATATGTAAATATATATAAGTAGTGCCTATAAGCTGCATCATGTGTTTGTGGTATATACTCTTTGGTAGTCACATACTGATGACATTGTCTGATAATACATTTCCTCAAGACTTGTCTCATTATTACATAATGTATAATTATATTTTAGGTGATTAGCCTTTTCCCTCACCAGATTTTAAGTGATCAAACTATATTATTCTATTCAACTAGTAACTTCTTACACACATTTAGCATTTAATTGATGTTTGTTATTTGAAAGATATGTCTCCTGTTATTTGAATAAAATACTTAAGCCAGGCATGGTGGTGTATGCCTTTAATCCCAACACTTGGGAAGCAGAGGTAGGAGGATCGCTGTGAGTTTGAGGCCACCGTGAGACTACATAATGAATTCCAGGTCAGCATGGGCTTGAGCAAAACCCTATCTCAAGGGCTGGAGAGATGGCGCCTGCCTCCTAAGCCTAAGAACACCGGTTCCAATCTCCAGGTCCCACATTTAGCCAGATGCAAAGTGACGCAAGGGTGAAATGCCGAACTTGACCACAAGGGGGCGCGCACATCTGGATTTCATTCACAGCAGCTGAGAGGCTACTGGTGTGCCCATCTGTCTGTCTCCCTCTCCCTCTGTGTCTCTCTGTGTGTCTCTCTCCAAAAAAAAAAAAAACCTATCTCGAAAAAAAATTTTTTTAATTGTAGAAACAATATAATTTTCCTTTCTGGCTTCTCACTTTTATTCCTTTTCAAGTACATAAGAATAATTACTTCTGATTAACAGAGAGTCATTATTCATAATCTAGTAATTCAAATTGACCCACTAGCTTTATGAAGCAAGTAATATCATGTTTAATTAAAAACTCTAACAGGGCACCAATTCAATATCAACTGCTTGAAAGAAAATGATCATACAAAACACAGGAAAAATAAGTTGGCAATTCAGTTTTCCTGTATTTAAATTCAATAGAGATCTTATACCCCTATAGTATCAAGCTTATACCTGAGTGATCATATACACGAGGCCCGAGGATGTAGCCAGAGATTTCAGTCTTAGAAAATAAAAGCAATCAAATAATGATTTGTACTCCAGATCAGACCCATGATTATTTTATACTAAAAACAATATTTTAAATAATTTACAGTTAACTGTATACCACCATCACCACAATTTTAGAATCAAATTGTGCTTCAGAAAGATGTACAACATTTGCATGAGGGCTTTCTTTACCTGTTAAAGGATGTCGATGGGTGTGCCATTAGAAGCATAATATGCTACTAAAACGGGGACATGAAACTTACAGAAAACATTGTGCTATGCAGAGAGAACCCAACTCTTTCATCAGCTCAGGCCTTCAACCTCACATAAGGCTCTAATTCAGAGGGAGCAAGCTTAATTACCGAGGAGGCCTTGCATGGAATGCCAGTAAGTACAAAGGGCAAGGTAGGAACCCTGGCAAAGTGGAGAGGACTGGTTCCGTCCAAAGGATCAGGACTGACTCCCATCTCTAGCCAAATGTTTCCATGTGGGAGTACAAGCCACAGCTGATAATCTCCCTAACCAAGAATCTATATTTTCATGCAAATTCTGCTAGTTTTATAAATCCCTCGAAAGTGGATGGGGGAACTCTGGCCCATAAAAATCTAAGATAGAACATGGGAGATGATTTTCATAATCTTAGAATGAAAGAGTATATTTCTAAACACAAGAGAAAGCTCAGGTGATAAGAAAGTAAAAATATAGCTTTATAATTATTTGACTTTGCAAAATAAAATACCATATACAAAGCAAGCTCACATTCAGAGGCTAGAAGCATGGGCATAAACAGATAAATGCTTATTTTCTTAATCTAAAAATGCTGTGGAAGTAAATTTTACGTATTATATATTCTAGCACAAAGTTATTGGCAACAATATGCAGAGATGGATTACCAAGAAGAAAATACAAATGAGAAGACAAACAGCACTTATCATAAGAGAAATGCAAATTGTATTACAGTGACAGACCATATTTCACTGACTAATTTGGCAAAGATCAAAAGGCTTCAAATCATGCTATTAGCAAAGAGATAGAAAACAGACCTCTCATGCTTTGGTGGAAGGTTATAAATTGACAACAGTCTACAGGGTGGTATTTGGAAGAATTTATCAAATTCCTAAATAACACAAACCTTTTGATTCAGAGTCAATTTGTACACAGATAGGCAAAATGAAACAATGATCCCTTATAAGGATATCCACCGGGTACATTCTTCAAGTCCCTGAAATGACTTAGTTCAAGCTAACCTTAAAGGAGAATAAAAGAATGACATGGCCAGGAAGAATCTAATCCCAGAGCCAAATTGCAAAAGAAAGGATGGCAGGGTGCATGGAGCCTCTCCCTCCAGCCAGCAGAAGGCAGGATGATGTTTATTTATGTGAATAAAACAACCCTGCTAGGTAGCTCTGGATGCCTTAGTAAGAAAACTTACTGTGACTCTCCTCTGTCCAGGCAGTGTCAGCCACACCTATTCTTAAATGCTCAAATTTTCAAATATGTAGTTTTTTGTTTTTTGTTTTTTTTACTGAGACAGGGATCAACTTTTTAGCATAGCCCAGGCTATGTAAAGAAGAAAAGTTCACTTATGTCATATTTCTATGTTTTCTTTACATTTTTTTCTTTTTTGCATGAATTTTGCATTTCTATGTGATGTATGTGTATTGATATGTGATTAGGTGCACCTGTGTGTGTGCATGCATGTGGAGGCCAGAGGTTGACATCGAGTGTCTTTCTAATCATTCTCAACCTTATTCTGTGAGCCAAGGTCTCTCGCTGAAACTAAAGCTCACTAATTTGGCCAGACTAGCTAGTCAGCTTACCCCAGGAATCTACCCGTTACTGCCTCCTGAGCAATGGGATTATAGGCATGTGCCACCATACCCAGCATTTAGGTGGGTGCTGGGGACCTTATCTCAGGCCCTCACACTTGTATGTAAACACAGTCCCTCATCTGTTTATTAATTACTATATTGAAATGTCAAAGAAGAGGCTAAGGAAATTACGAAATCGTGTTGTGGGAACTAGAATATGCACAGGCTCAGGTTTGATATACCAAGTGTGACGGGCCGGAGGACAGAGTGGATCAGAGCTGCATGGTAGTTGGTTTTCTTATGATTCATCTAAAAAGAAGTATTACTCTATTTTGTACACCCTGCTTGAGCAGCACTGGCCACTCAGAACCTGCCTACTAGATTCCTCATTCTTTAAGAAAGATGGACCAGTTGCTATCTGTGTACCTGTTGGGCCAATGATTTTACTCCAGGAGGCTCATTTTTTGTTATCTGAAATGTAGTGTAATTGAGAAGCTTACAATCCAGGAAAAGTATTGAAACATGTGTCCTGATGGCCATAAGAAAGATGGTTCCCATTCCACTAACCTTCAGTGGGACCTTGACACTTCTCCATGCAAAGGTGGAGTCTCTTTCTCTACTCCCTAGATTTGTAGGCAAATCCTGGGTTTGCTCTGAATACAGGAGAAGTGAGGGTGAGTGTCATCTTCTGCTTCAGCTCCTAGAAGCCAGCTAGCATGAAGGAAGTACAGTTTCTTGAGACTGCCATGGTACGAGAAACCCCAGCCACGAGGAGTAGGCCTGCAGGATGGAATGCCACATGGAGGGAGAGAAGACAAGTAGTACAGAGGCATCAGATATATGAGTGATAAGGAGACAATCCAGCTCCACCACCCCACTAACACGGTGTGGGTCAGAAGTAAACCACCAAGCCAAGCCCTTCCCTAAGGCCTGGACCACAAACCAGGATCAAAACTAAAGGGTTCTATTAACTGACTCAGTGTTGGCGTCATTTGTTACATAACACTAGATAACCAAAATACCCAGTTAAGAAGCTTCAAAATGATGCTTGCTTTGAGTTTATACTACAAGCACATGAACACCCTCAAGAAACACGATAATAAATAGCTATAAAAATTTCATTTATAACTTTAAAACTTTTGGCTGGTGCCACAAAGGGGAGGTCTTCAGTAACTCTCCAAAAGTTAAAGAATGTGAAGGGCATAATCAATTAAATCTACATATAAATTTCTGAGAGATAGGGGACTCTTGCACAGCAAGATTCATTTTTGGAGTAGAAAAATGAAAAAAGAAAGCTGTCATATTTCAGAGTTTAGAGTGAGTATGCTTCAAAATGAGCACAAGAAGATGACTAGAGGTATAATTCTACTGACATATATAGATACTTACCCCTTCACTCATTCTTATTATCTAAAATGACTCATAGAATAGAGCTGTGGTCAAAACTCTTACACATGGGAAATCTTGTGCTGTAAAATGCTCAGGAAGCCTAGTTAGATATCCATTTTTCCCACTAACAATTGCACTGGTAAATAGATTCAGGCTACATGAGTAAGGCATACTTAAACTGCCTGCTGTCAACATACAAAGCACAATGGCTCCATACTCAGGTAGTATTATAATCGCTGAAAATGTACCATCTCTGAAGCACATTAACCCTGCAGGGCTGGCTGTCCTCCAGAGCCTGAGGTTAACACCCTCTCCCTTCTACACTGGACTTGTTTTATTGTGAAGGCACAATGTCTTACTCTTACTAACACAGGATTCTCTTCCCACACCTACACCCCCTCACTTACATAAGTACAAACATTAAAAGAGAGCAGAGAGATTTTTGTCTTTCTGAGTCTGGGTCACCTCACTTAATACAGTACTGTCTAGATCCATACATTTTCTGGCAGGCTGTTTCATTTCATTTTTTTCTTTACATCTGAGTAAAATTCCCTTGTGTCTGTATGCCACATTGTCCTTATCCATTCTTCTGTCAATGGATGTCTAGGCTGGTTCCATGTCCTTGCTACTATGAATAATGTAGTAATAAACTGCTAGACACAAGTCTACAAAGGGGGATAAATAGTGTTGAGAAAAGAGGGACAAACAAATATGTATAACATGAAAGCTGAAAGGAGGCTACTGGGAGGGAGGAAATAAAGCAGACAAGAGATAATGAAGAGAGGGGAAGAGAAATAACAGAATAGTGGTTTTTTTTATAAATGCTGTGATGGAAGCTAATTCTTTGTACACTGATTAAAAAATAGGGAAAAAAATCCCTTCCACTTTAAAATTAGGTTAACTGAGTTAAACTTACAAGAATGAAAGCTGGGTGTGGTGGTGCATGCTTTTAATCCCCGCATTCGGGAGGCAAAGGTAGGATCGCCATGAGTTCGAGGCCACCCTGAAGTTACATGGTAAATTCCAGGTAAACCTGGGCTAGAGTGAGACCCTACCTTGAAAAAAACCAAAAAATGAAAAAACCAAAAAAAAAAAAAAAAGAATAAAGAACACTCTTCATTGTTGTCCTAAACGAAATTTCAATTGAACATGTGAAAAAGTCAGAAAACAGCTGCCTTGTCAGGGACGTGGATAATTTAAGTGACAATGGACTACATTGGTGTACATTTTACCTGCAGTTCAAGTTCTGCCATGGCTTGTTCTATAAACAGGAATGGGGTTCTACAGTGAGGTCTCGAAGGTGCACATAGTTTCTGATGAGAGAACATTGCTATGTAAAAGGCAGGTGCAGGGGACAATAACGGGGGGAAGAGGCACCGGTCACTGCACGCCTACCATGCCCAAGCACTGAAGAGAAAAATAGGCATACGCTGTTTTATTTAATCTTTACAACATAGCAAAGTGAATAGTACTATATGCCTTTTTGTAGTTTAGGGAACTGACTTTTAGGGAACATTTAAATATTCTTATCCCCACCCCACCTACTACCACCCTGAACATCCTTCAAAATGGAAGAGATTAGTGTCTCTTATTCCAGCTCAAGGTGGTTTGTGGAGGAACTTCAATGACAGGGTTTGTCCTGACTACGTGAATGGCCCATTCCCAACATACTGGAATCTTGCCAAGCCATGCTGATGGCAAGGATGGGAATGACTCACCTGGTAGCAGCACCTAAAAGAGATAGTCCATGGGTTCTGAACTCTCAAATCCCCATGACATTCTTGCTGCTTCATGGGGCCTGGGTGGCAGCTCTATTTCTCCAGCAATTCTGTTAACCAACTGCTATCTGTCCCACAAGTGACTCATTCTTTATCAGTCCCAGTTTTAAAGGTTTACACGCAAACCATAGCTGATAAATGAGTACCAAAGAGTATGGTGAAAGATATGAGATCATCACACTGAAATGCACCATAAGCAAGTGGGATTCCTGCCTATGACCTGGGAGTTGGAAAAAAAAGCTGTTAGCACAGTGAAATGCTGGTCATCATTGCCTGTGACCACAAAGCCTGCTAGTCCTCTACAGGTGAGACCTCGGGAACTGGGCAGCCACTAGGCTTTGAAGAGCCTGATGAATATATAAGATAAGTTACAGCTACAGAACTCATGCTCCAGCTTTGGAGTTCCCACCTGCAGACATGGCAAAACACACTGTGTGGGCTGATAGTGCCCCTTGCCATGTAAGCATCAGGTTGACAGAAAGCTAAACCTAAGAAGTCCAAGTACTTGTTAAATCCACAGCCCTGCAAAGTCTCTTGCAGTGCTGTGGTTTGGGTCTTGAGCATCTCAAAAGTCCCGTGCTTCAGAGGCGGGAGCCCAAGTTTGACACTATCGGGAGGAAGTGTGTATTAGTCAGGGTTCTCTAGAGGAACAGAACTGATAGAACGAATTGTACTAAAAGAGAATTTATTGGATTAGCTTACAACAGTCCAGCAATAGCAGGTTGCAGGCCTGAGCATCAAGGAACCCGGTAGCTGCTCAGTCCAAAAGGCTGCATGCTCAGCAGTCCCAATCCAGCACTGAAGGCCTGGAAGAGAGTCGCTGCTCTTCAGTCCATACTGGTCTTCAGTCTGTGCTGGAAAATCAGCAAACAGCACCAGCAGCCAGGTGGGAGGAGGGGATACTTTCATTTCCAGAGCTTTCTTAGATAAAGCTCCCCTCCTCTGAGAGGGGCCATCCACTTGGGGGAAGGGCTTACCCTAGGGGAAGGATTCCTCCTTTAGTTAATCCTTCCTGGAAGCAACCTCAGAAACCCACCTTGAAGGAATGTTTGTGGATTCCTAAACAGATCAAGTTGACACAAAACTTAACTATCACAAGTCCACCCCTTGTCAACTTGACACCAAACCATATCTCCTTACATCATACTTAATTTCCAAATGAAGACAGTAACAAGGTCATAATTCTGTCTAACATGACATAACTATCCCTCATACAACCGAAGCACACAATCTTCTCCCCTACACAAATCAAGGTTCCTTGAGGAATGTTTAGTCTCTAATATAATAGGTCAAATATAAATTCAACAGCAGTTAACTAGCAATATGATCTTAATCAGTATTAATTACCTAGTAGAGAATAGAAGAAGAACAAAAGCACCTTAACATTGGTGTAGATATGCACAAACACTCTTAACAGGGTAAGACAGAAACACTCATGGCAATTAGTCATTTTTTGTAACTGGTCCCGTGGCCTTAGCTGGTATTTGTAACTACCTTCTACTACCCATTCTGTGTTTCTTCCACCTTCAGCAAGCACCTCAGCAGGTCTTGGTTCTTTACCTGGAGGGGTCACCCATACCTTCATTCCTGAAGGATCTGGGCCATTTATCACACTGCCTTGATTGGGTTGTTGTAGTGTCCATTGACTTTGATAACAGGGCATGGTAACACCAAGAGACGCCCTAAAGGATCTCCTGCACTCCAGACATACTCTTCCTTACCTCCATTGTGGAGGAGCAGTCCAATTTCCCCCTGGTAGTCTGGATAAATCACCCCTGCTAACACTGTAACTCCTTTCTCAGCCTGTGCACTCAAGGGCATCAGGATCCCAAAGTGGCCAGGGGGACGTCTTAGCTTCCAGTTCAATGGAATGTTCTTTGTGTTTCCTGGTGAAAGCACTCCCCCCTCTGGAACCAAGACCCCTAGACCAAGAGAGTGTAAGGTTGTGGAAACAGGAAGCAAAAATTTGGCTAATGGGTCACTTGGGATGATGGTAAATGGAACCATTTCCATTTCCACCCCTTGATTCCTGGACTCGTGAATCCCTTCTATAGGAGAAACAGCACCATATGTAGGATGCTAATTCAGAGCAAATACAGCTTGCAGGAGGACCCGCCCCCAGAAGTGCTGTGGTTTGGGTCTTGAGCATCTCAAAAATCCCATGCTTCAGAGGCTGGAGCCCAACTTTGACACTATAGGGAGGAAGTGTCATTCAGAGGTAGTGTGTCCAGTGGGAGGTCTTTGGAGGACTGGGAACTTCCCTTTGAAGGAGATTCTGATTCCAAGTTTCTGTGTCTGTCTTGTTTCCCAGCTATGATAGTTTATATTGATTGTCAACTTGACAGGACCTAGAATCAGCAGTGAGGGAGTATGTAGATTAGGTTAGCCTCTGTGCATGCCTGTGAGGGAAAACACGCCTTAACTGTGGGCAACACAATTCCATGGGCTGGAGTCCTGGACTGTGTATAAAAAGCAGAGACCTGGCTGAGCAGCAGCATTCACTGATTGTTCTCTCCTTCACTGTGGACTGAATGTGAGCAGCTGCCTCAAGCTCCTGCTGCCATGCCTTCCCTGCCATAGTGGACTGTGACCTGAAACTGTGAGCGGAAATAAACCCTGCTTCCTTTAAACTGATTGTTGTCCAACTTGCTGGTACAAAGCATCTGACCAAAAACATCCTGGGGGAAGAAATGATTTATTTTGGATTAAAAACTCACGGAGAAACGTCATGATGATAGGAGAAAGAATGAAATGAACAGAGGCTGGACATCACCTACTGGGAATATCACAGGTGGATAATAGTAGCAGAATAGTATGCCAAACACTGGTAAGGGGAAGCTGGCTGTAACACCCATAAGCCCACCCCCAACAACACACCACCAAGTTCCAATTCCCAAATGGTCATCAGCTAGGGATAAAGCATTCAGAATTCATAAGTTTATGAGGGACACCTGAATCAAACCACCACGCTGATGTTTGTCAGACATTTTATCCCAGCAACAAGACAGTAATTAATATATCAGGCATGGGATGAGCAGCTCTGCTCTTCCACATACTACATCACCTTGAGCAGATCCTTTAACTTTTCGCACTCACAACTTCCTTTTAGTCTCAGGTATACAGGTTTACAAAACATGTGATAATATCAAATAAGTCTGTTTTAAAGCAATTCTTTATTGTACATATAATTTGGAGCCCATCACTGAAGTAGACTTAAAACAAACCCAGCATGGCTCAGGGAATTTCACAGAACAGGGGCGGAAAGATTGTTAGAGCCACAAGTTGGGACCTTACGCACAGAGACATTGCCTCTTCCCCATAACTGACAGCGGCTCCCGCAATGCATGACCCAGAATCCCATGGGGAGGACTGGCATCCCCAATGAGGAGGGTCCATTTGGAGGGAGGCAGGGATGAGGGAAAGGATGGTACCAACATGTGCTGTTTACATACTGAGTATGTCCATAGCTAAGTAAAAAATTAAAACTAGACCTAGCATATGAAAAAAAAGAAAGTAAATTTGCATGTGATGAGATGGATATGATTGTTTACTTTTACATAAAGGATTAAATTTTGGTTGAATATTTGATGCTGAAGACAGAGCATCTTCAATGTTTTTTAGAATTAGTTAATATTCTGATATGACAATCTGTAATTCTGAGACTGCCACTTCATTTAAATATGTAGTACAAAATGCAGAAGTATGTTTCCAAATTTGTTGGAAATTCTATTTAAATCTCAAGCCAAACTTTATTTAATGAAAGTTTTAAATGAAACTCAGCAACTAAAACAGCAATTCTTGTTTATGAGTGTATATGTATGTAGAATATGTATGTAATATGGTATATGTGGCATATGGGTATGTATTTAGAATATGTATGTGATATGGTGTGTGGTGTATATGGTGGTGTGTGTGTGTGTATGATATACATGTAGTATGGTATATGTGATGTGCAGAGAGTATGCATGTGTGTCCACATGCACATGTTTGTGAAGGCCAGAGGGAAATATCAGGTGTCCTCTTAATCACTCATCCATTTCCTTGAGACAGCATCTCCCCCTCAATCTGGACATGCTGTCAGTCAGTGAGGGCCAGCACCCCACAGACTGGAGTTGCAGATGGTCTTTGGCATGCCCCACTTTTCATGTGTGTTCTAGAGAGTCCAAGTTGGAAGTCTCTGACCCTCATGTTTAAGTGGCTAGTGCTTTTAATTGCTGAGTCATCACCCCAGCCCTCATAGAGCAATATGAGACATTATAACATAATGCAACCCAAAAATATACTAATTTGATACTTACATGCCAAGGAATGATAGCAGGAATATATTAAAATTCTTTGTTTTGTGTAATTAAGTCATTATGTTTCTAAAATAGCAGAAAGCTATTCATAACATACAAGTCTAAAGTCGGAGCTCTGGTGTTTCTGGTATCTGTTGGTATATGGTGTAACTGCATGGGCCATTCCAAGTGTGTGTCTTGTGTGTTCAGGACTAAGGCCACAGTGAAGTTGTACAGTGACCCACTGCAAATAATGCCAGAAACAACGCTGTTCATTATGTGTTGGTATTGGATTGGTTTGTGGTCATTGCATCTTGAAACATTTACTGATGTTCAATTTTTCATGATCCCCACATTCAGTTACATAATCCCACATAGGGTCACAGTCCAGTTAAAAAGCTAAGACCTAAAGCATGAACTGAAACTTCCCATACTATGCACCAAAACAAACTGCTTCTCCTTATCGGTTGACTATCTTAGGTATTTACAATACTGACAGAAAGCTGACTGACAAGGAGAAGTAGATGCCCACATTTGAGCATTGATACAAACCAGATCGGAGAATACTGAAAAGCCCAAACTCGGTGCCATTTCTTTCTCACAAGAAAACAACAAAGTAGACATATTTTACAGGCAAGAAAACATTTTGCATGGAAGAAAAACTTACAGGTGTCATGTTATATATGACAGAGTCACAATTCAAAGCAGAAAAGATTACCCAAAGTTCATGTTCACCAGATTCAGCAAATTCTTCCTGTAAAGGGCTTTGGCAGCTGTACAGCAGTGCTTGCCCGGGGGCATCTATCCTGCCTGGAGCAGCCATGGTTACATGTAAACAACCAGCATGGGTGTGAACCAGTAATATTTTATTTATAGACAGTAATTTTGAATTCTGTAACAGTTTCACATACAACTAAATATTTTGATTGCTTATTAAATGTAAGTGTGAAAACAATTCTTAACTTCTAAGCCATGTTGCATCAGCAGGTCTGAAACATGTCTTTGGAAATGGATCCGTGAGGAGTTCTTTCTGTAGAGAGTGTGTATTTATTCTCTGGCTTGTGAGCAGTGACAAAGCACACTGATGAATCACCTGTAAAGGCCTTATCAATAGCTAACAGAGGCGTTCCTCTGTATTTTTAAAGGATCACATTGGAAGGGGGAATTTGAGTGCTTGGGAAAGCATCCAGGCTGACATGGGGTCAGCTGGAATGTGGCTACTGCAAAGAGCCCGTCAGGGTTACTTTGCATCCTATGGATGATTCATGAGCATTGTAATCCAGCCATTGAGTGTACTTCTGTATGCTTGTTAGACACTTTATTTTTGGCCAAGTTAAAAATTGTAAATTGGCCAGGCATAGTGGCCAATTTAATACCAGCACTTGGGAGGCAGAGGTAGGAGGGTCATCATGAGTTTGAGGCCACCCTGAGATTACATAGTGAATTCCAGGTCAGCCTGAGCTAGAGTGAGACCTTACCTCGAAAAACAAAACAAAAAAGAAAAGTTGTAAGTGGAAGAGCAAATGTGTTCACTTAAGATTCCAGAGTCAAGTGTATGTTCATACATTCTGGAAGAAGTCTTCCTCTGCCCAGTCTTCTTCCTCTGCCATTTGACAAACTTGTATTTCCCCATACTCATTAAAAGTCAGTCATCTATTAGCGGTATAAAGAAAGATTCCATGTCTACTAAGAATGCCTTATCTTCTTCTAGGAAAAGAAGGGGGAAAAAAAAAGCATGAAGGGAATGGAGGCGGCTGTGAGAAGCCACTTCAGACCTGGTCACAGAGGTAAGTGCATTCAGGGTGAAAGATTTGCTTTGTCTGATCGTCCCTAGTGAATGGCACCTTGTGATTGGAGAAGTCAAACAGCATCTGCAAAGGTAGATGTACCTTCTCTCAATTCTACTGTTTTTATTTGATTTGTAAGAGTCTATGCGTGCAGAAGAACTCCAAAGATCTTTTATCCTTTTCTCCATCTGATAATTTATAGGAAGAGTGGCAGAAAGGAGAAGTGGATATCATGGTTGAGAAATGTAGTTTTGGAAGTAAGACAAGTAATTCATTTCAAGTGGTTTGGCCACTGAATTTGTTAACCCAGGCATTCTGATGGATAGTGCAGAGAGAAAAAACGTTTTTTCATTCATTATTTCAAAACTCTCATCTAATGAAACAGAATAAAATATGTGCAGCAAGAAGTGTTTAACTCAAGACTAGCAAGGAGCTGCGTATGGTGGCTCATGCCTGTAATTTCAACACTCAAGAGGCTAAGGCAGGAGGATTGCCATAAGTACAAGGTGACCATGTATCAAATGCGTGCATGTGTGCACGCACAGACACACACACACACACACACCTGTCAAGGTCATAGACTAGCAAACAGAAAGGTGACTTTTGAAAGATCTCATAACAGAGCAACTTGAGGGTTTTATCTGTCATCATTGTTCTGCCCTCAGAATAGGAAGAGTCATGCCTTATATATGGAGGAGTAGAAAACGAACATCAACTTTGTCAAAAATCCACACACAGTGGAAGCATGAGTGTGGAAGAGGACCTGGATTGGCAACCATGGTCCTTGTGTCAAAACACATGTCTGCCTGTTCCAGGGTGGCCTGTAAGCTTAAATGGTCTTCACGGAGCATGTGTAAACATGAAAACCTGAGTTCAGAGTCCTAGGACACACGGAAAATGTCAGGCATGAGGCACACAACAATAATTCCATGTCTGGCGAGGTACAGACATGCAATCCTTGATATTTGCTAGGTAACTTGTCTAGCCTAATTGGTGAATGCCAGGTTCAATGAGTAACCCTGTCTTATAAAAGTAAGGTAGAAGCCAGGCCCACATGTACAGTCCCAGCCAGCTCTCAGAGGCTGAGGTATAAGGATTGCCATGAATTTGAGGCAAGCTTGGGCTACAGAGTGAATTCCAGATCAGTCTGAACTAGAATGAGATCCTGCCTCAAAAAAATTAGCTGGAAGCTATATATATATGGTGAGGTAGAAGCCAGGCCCATACCTATAATCTCAGCATTCTAGAGGATTGCTGAGTTCGAAGCTAGCCTGGGGACTAGAGTGAGACCCTACCTCAAAAATAAATTATCTGGAGAAGCAATAGAAAAAGCTCTCTACATCAACTTCTGGCCTCAACTCACTTGTGGACATGTACCTGCACACACATGGGCCCACACACATATGAACACACATACCACACACACATACACATGTAAAAATATTTTGCATGGTGTTAAATATAGGAAACATATTTTTTATGTGACAGAGTGAGAGTAAACGAGAGAGAGTGGGCCTCACCCATTGCAATCAAACTCCAGATGCATGTGCCTCCTTCTGTGCATGTACGACCTTGCCCGTCTGCATCACTGTGCATCTGGCTTACATGGGACCTCGAGAGTTGAACACAAATCTGTAGGCGCTGCAGGCAAGCACCTTAACCACTAAACCATCTCTCCTGCCTGGAATATATATTTTTTAAACAAGGTCTCCTGTTTTAGCACAGACTGGCTTGGAACTGACTATGAGTTGGCCTTGATGATCCTCCTGCCTCAGCAATTCAAGTGCTAGGATTATAGTCATGAGCTGCCACACCTGAGTGGTTGAAAATATTTTTTAAAAAACAATATTTCATGGTATACAACAATTTTATGAAGCTTGTGGACATTTCAGTATCCATAGTCAGGATTCATTGATGCCCAGGAGACACATGGGTATGTCTGCTCCTTGCTTATGGCTTCCTTGTTATGTCAGCAGGAGAGCTAAACAATGCAGCAGTCTGTATGGGCCAAAGGTGGCATATTTAATATTTGGCCACTTACAGAAATGGTTTCTTATCCCCTAAAAGAGAGAATAAAGAAATAAGGCAAAGGCCTGAGGAGGGAGAAAAGAAAGGATAGAACGTGTGGAACCATTCCTGGTGGCACTTTCATTTCTGAGGGTGGGAAGATAGCTTGTCAAAGAGATACAGAGAAGATGAACAGACTAAGAAATATGTTCATGCATTTCTTTATGGGATGTACTGTTGCAGTTCAAACTAACAGTGAATATTCTTTGGAATTCTACTCATGTGCTAGAGTAACTGACAGGAAACCAATCTTGTCATAGATTAAACCTTCCCTAAAAAGACCAGTAAGTGTGTGCATGTGTGTTTGGGAGAAGGAATGGATATGTAGACAGTCGCAAACTGTGAACACAGAATCTGTACTTTGGATGCTATATACGTCCACAGTACTTGCATGCTGTCTTGAGCAGCTTTCAGTAATTCAATAAAGTAATAAAATGGAAGATAAAAAAGGAAAAAATATGCACACTGAAGGGTTACAACTGTGAATTTTGTGGCCTTGAAGATAATAGAAATCACATTTGGCTATTTAAGGAAGGGAACTGGGAGAGTCAAATGAGGAAATGTGCTAGGAGGACATGACATTTGCACCAGGCCTTTGAGGATCAATACAATTTGACAGGGTGAAGAGGGCACCCCAGGTGAAGAAATGAACAATGCACTGTTGCAGTCAGCTTTACATTGCTGGCACAAAGAACCTGACCAAGAGCAGCTTGTGGGAGGAAAGAGTTTATTTTGGCTTACAGGCTCGAGGGGGAAGCTCCATGATGGCAGGGGGAAATGATGGTATGAGCAGAGAGTGGACATCACCTCCTGGACAACATCACATAGACAAAAGCAGCAGGAGATTGTGCCAAACACTGACAAGGAGAAGCTGGCTATAATGCCCATAAGCCCACCCCCAACAATACAAGAGGATCTAATTCCCAAATTGCCAAAAGCTGGGGACCTAGCATTCAAAACACATAAGTTTATGGGGGACAAGTGAATCAAACCACAACATTCTTTCTCTGATAACTATCAATGATATAAAATGAGATGCATTCAGTCCAACTTGAAAAGTCCTCATAGTTTTTTTTTTTTTTTTTAATCACTCTCAATGATGTTCAAACATCCCCATAGTCCAAGGTCTTTTAACTGAGCCAAAATGCCAAAAAAAAAAAAAAAAATCCCATAATGACACAGAATAAACATTAACACTGCAAAAGACAGCACTGGGCCTAACAAAGAAAAATTGAACCAGTACAAAAGTTAAAACAAACAGTGAAAACATCAAACTCTGTAGCTCCAAGTCTGACAACTCTAACCAGTGACAAGTCTCTAGAGTCCCAATTCTACCCCTCAAGCTAGGATACTCAGAGTCTTAGAAAACTTCAATGGGTGCCAGAAGCTCTCTTTGGCAGCCATATCATAGTCCCAGCATCTCCACTGAGTCTCCACTGCAACCCATGGTTCATCCACATGGCTCCATTGGGCCTCTATACAGGTAATACAGTGCTTCACACTGCCCATGGCTAGTTCCAAAATACAAAACTATGTTGCAAATTCAATGATTCTCTCTTTCCTGCATTTGTTATACTCCATAGTACCAAGTAGGTTACCAGTTTGTTAATCCAGGGGGGGATAAAGCAGACTTTGAAGAACAGGATACTCTTTCAGCATTCAGGCCCCTTCCAAAGAGGCTTCATTCTTCCTGTTATCCCAATGCAAGTCAGCTGGCCCAGTCTCAATGGTTGTAATCTCTCAAACAATTTAAGCTGAATGGGCAGCAGTTTCAGCCCAAATATTTCTTTTTTTTTTTTCTTTGCCATATCCCTTTGCTCATACCAGTCCATTTCTATGCAATGCAAGCCTGCACAAATTCTCAGGACATGGGCATGACAGCAAGCCTCTCATTCAAACTGCTTTTATCCCAGAGCAGGTGAAGCTCTTTCTTCCTCTTATAAGCCAAACTTCACAGTCCTTAGTTCTTACTGCATTCAGGTCTTTCAACTCTGACCAGCATAGTCCATCAAGCTGTACTTACAGCACTGCAAGGTGTCTCTTACTCCAAGGTTCCAAATTCTTCCACATTCTTCCCTCAAATCAGTCCCCAAAAGCCAAAACCTATAATCGGGTTTCTAACATCAATGACCCCACTCTTGGTACTAATTTATTGTTGTAGTCAACTTTGTATTGCTAGCACAAAGAACCCAACCAAAAGCAACTTGTAGGAGTAAAGTGCTTATTTTGGCTTACAGATTCAAGATGAAGCTCTGTGATAGCAGGGGAAAATGATGTCATGATCAAAGGGTGGATATCACCTCCTGGCCAACATCAGGTGGACAACAGCAACAGGAAGGTGTGCTAAACACTGGCAAGGGTACACTGGCTATAACACCCATAAGCTTACTCCCCCCTAAAAAAGACAATACCTCCAGGAGGAGTCAATTCCGAAATTGCCACCAGCTGGGGACTTAGCATTCAGAACACATAAGTTTATGGGGGACACCTGAATCAAACCACCACACACCAAGTGGCAAGGCTCCTGCCTGGCAAAGAAATGGTTTGCTGTGCCTAGATGGTCTTCAGGATTATTGATCTTGGAAATACATTTGCAGGGTTGAATTATAGACACAGATACACTTTACAAAATAATCAGCTACAACAGAATATTTATTGTTGGACATGTAAGAGAAATAACAAAAGAATGTTTCTTCCATATTCATGCAAATACTGAAGCCAGTCTATCCTCTGGAAAACACCCAGCTGCACTGGCTTATTAACTCTTTGAAGGAGACTAAGAGTCATCCAGTGACTAATTGCTGAGTCATTTTAGCAGACATGTGTTTTCCTGGTGAACACTGATAAACCTGAGCAGAGCCCATCTCCAGGTTCAAGGATGGTTGTTTTGCCTTCTTCCTCACTTAATCTCCCATTGATTCTCTCTGCATGATTAAATATTGCTTCTTAGAGGCTGGGGATGTAGATCAGTTGGTAGAATGCTTGTGAAGCCTTGGGTTCAGTCCTCAGAACTTCAGAGACTTGGTGTGGTGACACATGTCTCTCATCCTGGCACTTGACTGGTGGAGACAAAGAGGGTCAGGAGTTCAAGGTCATCCTTGACTAGATCCCAGTCCAAACCTACTGAATCACTGTCTCTTCCACATAGATATGGAAAATGTATTTTTGTTAAGCTCCTAGTTGATAGTGACAGACTGAAGTTTGAGAACCCCAATTCTACAATGTTCACAGTGTAGTTTCACTGTTTTTATTAAGCGGCTCTGCTAATGATGGGGGAGGGGAGATGTTTGGGGACATTGCTTCTAAATTGGCCTTTCTGATCAGTAGTAGTAACTCAAAACTGAGGAATTGAAGGTCCTGCTCTTTCTGGCTCATTTGTGGTGCATAAATAATAACTTGGACTTACATTGCAAATGTTTCGCTCCTCTGCACACCTTCTCCCAGTTTCTGAGACATAAGTAGAGTAATGCATGTAATGGTCAGCACAGGGCCTAATAGGGATGCATAATGATCACATCCCTCCACCTCATTCACCTCTTAATCCCCTTGAGCAAGGATTTGCTGACCTGCATAATCCTTAATTTCAATGGTGTCTGAACCTGGGAAGCTCCTGTGCTGGGAAGTGAGGGCCTCAGTGTGCTGTCCCCAGCTCTCCACACTTCCCAGGGCATTGACTTTATGAGGGGACACAGCTCAAGCAGTACCTTCCAAGTATTAGTCTGTTGAAGTATGAGGTAGGAAAAATGTGGATTAAATGTGATAGCAGCTCAGATTCTTGATGAAAGAGCAAAACTCCACAGTGAAGGGGAAAATAAATTCACTATTTCCATTAGAAACTGAATAGACCATTGCATAGTAGGGCACACCTATAATTCCAGCACTTAGAAAGCTAAGGCAGGAGGATTGTGAGTTTGAGGCCTATATAAGAAGATAGTCTCAAAAACATAAAATGAATATTTAAAAGAAAATAAGTTGGGACTGGAGAGATGACTTAGTGGTTAAGGCGTTTGCCTGCAAAACCAAAGGATCCTGGTTTGATTCTCCAGGACCCACATAGGCCAGATGCACAAGGGGGCGCATGAATCTGGAGTTTGTTTGCAGTGGCTGGAGGCCCTGGCGCTCCCATTGTCTCCTCCCTCCCTTCCTCCCTCCCCTCTCTCTCAAATAAATAAGTAAAATATTTAAAGAAAATAAGTCTACCCCTAGGCTAAAAGTATGTCTTATCCCATTGAAGGTGTCTGTCCTGACAGTTTGGCCACAGTATGGTAGGATTAAGGGGTGGAGCCTTTGAAAGACAGGGCTGCTGAGAAGTGATCAGGTTGTGAGGACTGCACTCCTCTGAATGGATTGCTGTTGTCTCTTGAGAATGGCTCAGGTCACACAGGAGTGGGCTGGTTCCCAAGAGAGTGGATTGTCATAAACATAATGCACCTGGCCCCTCCCCAGCCTCCTGCTTCATGTTTTACCATGTGACCTCACTTTCTTCTTCATATGGCCATCTTTATTTCCACTCCTCTCCCATGGTATGAGGCAGCCAAAGAAGCTCTTGCCAGGATAGCAGCTCTGTGCTGCTTCACAGGAATTGTCCCTTCCTTATTCTCACCGACACCACTCACAAGCACACTTTTTCTTCCCTTCAAACTTCTTTGCTCTTCTCCCTTAATTAAACAAGGATTACCTGAGCACCCACTGTATGTCATGCTACAGAAAGACTGTGGGGGCTGAGGAAAGTGCACTTGCTGCACAAGCATGAGGACCAGAGTTCAACCTCTTATTTATTTTATTATATTTTATTTTATTTTATTTTATTATTTTATTGTTTTGGTTTTTCAAGGCAGATTAGCCCTGGCTGACCTGGAATTCACTAGTAGTCTAAGGGTGGCCTTGAATGCATGGAGATCCTCCTGCCTCTGCCTCTCAAGTGCTGGGATTAAAGGTGTGTCCCACCACGCCAGGCTTCAATCCCTTTCTTGGTTGCCACCCATGAGATGAGCTACTCTGTTCCACCACTCACTGCCGTGTGAAATGCTGTCTTACCACAGGCCCACAGCTACAGGGTCGATGGAGCACGGACTGGGCTCAAGGCTGTGAACTGAAATAACCTTTTTCTCATTATAAACTTATCATCTCAAGCAATATGTTACAGTGATGGAAAGCTTACATATTCAGTAACATTTAATCAAGAATAACATAAATAATACTACTCGCTCAGATTATAGGAATAAAACTGGCAAGGAAAATGCAAGCAAGGTTTCATGATAGCCCAAACGACTTGTCTCTTTCAGCATGGAAGACATATTGTTCCTGTAAGTCCCGAGACTGAATGACTTCTCACCTTGCCTCCCTTCCCCATCAACTTTGACTCCTTGGGCGTTTTTATTACTTTCCCTGCCAATGCCCCTGTTTCTAATTAGAGCCAGGGCCTGACCTCTAGAGAGCTGATAACAATTTTGCCTTGAGCTCCACGTCCTTGGCTAACTGGAAAAGGCAGGTTAATGGTGTCCGCATGGAAGGTATATTATTAGAAGTGAACATGTGAAGCAAACTCCCCGTGACTCTAATCTCCAGAACGCTGACTCCTGAGGTCAGTAATTGGGCCACAGGATCCACGGAGCCGCAGGCCTAAGCCTGTCTTCAGACCTCTTTGAAATGCAGTTTCTGAGGTCAGGGAAATAATTGCTTCATTTGAAGGGGGTGGGAAGAGATGAGGAGAGAAGAAACAACCTTCATTATTTCTCCAGTTTATCAATGCACCATGTTCTCAATATCCCGGCCTCATTAAAATAACACAGGCTGCTTGAGAAACTCAGTCATTTCCAGGGTGATTCTTGTCAGCTCACTCTTCCTGCCAGCTCAGAGATGCCTAATGGCAGATAAGCTCAGCGTTGGAGACCCTTTGCTTAGTCATTAATTCAGCAGCCAGGGTGCCATAGTGCTCATTAAAGCTCTTTATTCCTGTTATATTAAACCCTTAATTAACAGGGAGGATATTTTAATGTCAATGCTTTGCAACTTTCCAAAGAAAAATGCCAATGTTATCAACTTGATCTTCTGACCATGGCTCCTAGGGTGGATCACCCCTCTCAACCCACAGGGCTAACTCTGGGCTCGGTTCCAGTCAGTCCAGATTCTCTGGCAGCAGAGAACCTGCGTATAGGCCTGGATTGGCTCTGGGGAAGTGCTCTGGAAAATGAAGTCACGTCACTTTGGGTTCTTCCAAAGTGCCACCATCCATATCGCAACCCTGGTCATCTGAGGAAAGTTCCAGTGACGATCCTGAGATTTACATTTTGTGTTTAAATGCTGTTAAAAATTAAAAAGTAGAACAGCATGAAGTGCTAAGAGGATGGGGAGGGCAATGCTCCTGTTTCCAGCAAGTCTGCATAACTTCTGTGGGCCAGGTTTAATCAGCTTCACAAAGCCAAAGAAGCTGAAAATAGATAAGAGGAAAATTCAGACTATATCAGATTCACAAGGAAAAAGAAAATAAGGAAAATTAATCAACCCTGATAAAGAGATTCCCCTGGTAGCCTGAATAAGCAAAATTCATGTCCCAGGCAAGAAAGAAGTAAAGGGAAACGATTTTTTTGTTTTGTTTCTGTTTTTGCTTTTAAAAAGCATCAGGAGGCTGGGGAAATGGCTCAGTTTAGTAAAACACTTGGCACACAAGCATGAGGATCTGAATTTGGATCCCCAGCACCTGTGTAAATGTCAGATATGGTGATGGACACCTGTAATCCCAGCACTAGGTAGGCAGAGAGCAGTGGATCCACAGGGCAACCTGGCTAGCTGACCTCTAACCTCTACATGCACATGTGCACCCTCATACATGTGTGTGTCCACACAGATATGGACATGCATATGCACACACACACACATACACATGCACAAAAGGACCAAATCCCACAACTGCACCACCTGCATCAGGTTTCCTCAGCCTGGAGAAGGTACACACACTACAGCAAAACGAGCCTGTCCTCAGCTTGCCTGGTATATGTCACAGAGGAGGCAGCACAGGACAAAGGCCTGATCTTGGGGACTTGCAGAGTGGGTCTTTCTTGAATGGACACACTGTTGTGGTCTGCCCCTTGCTTATCGTTTTGATGACCGCCCACAGGAATCCTATCTCTGATTTGGTTCAACATGTTTCCGTTATGTTCCCAGACTGTCACTGAGCCAGAGCTGAGTGTATCTGTAAGTACCTGGTCCTCTGAATGCCCACTCCTATTGCGTCTGACCTTGCCCTGCGACCCCTGGCCCTGGCATGGCCCTGTGAGCTGCTGTGCTCCTGAAACATTAGCTCTGGTCAGCATACACTACCTCCCTCATGTGCTTTCAGCAGCCTCCCACATGCTGAAGTGATAAGGAAATAATTTAGACACAATACGAAGAGCAGAGGGGCAAATATAAGAAAATGTTTTGGAAGGAATTGCCATTTCTCTCCCTATAGCCTAAGACACCAACTAGCATGATTGATAGCACTAAGATAATTTTAAAGATTGTTTAAATTTCCTTATGTTCATGCTAACTGCACTGTAGATGGAAGTGTCCCTCATGCTCCTCAGGTCACAGCAGAAAAGCATTAGAAAGGAATATATCAAAGCTTAAAGGCTGGAATTTTAAAAATGAGATTCAGATGTGTCTATAAATCTGACAGGAAGATGCAAGGAGCCCCTTGAAGCTGGTGTAGGCAAAACATGCCTGGAATTTGGTCTGTGACCTCACCTGGCCATTTGCTTCATTAAATCTGCTGCTCTGGGGCACACATCAGTCTGGGGTCAGCGGGATGTTTTCATCCCACGTAGATTATGCAGTGGGGTTGGCTAGCCTTAGGGCTGCTGAACCTCATGCCTTCTGCGCCAGTGTCATGATTGAAAATGGAGCTGGATGGACCACGGGTGTGATCTCCAAAGACAAATTCCTTGTTGTGATTTCTTTCCATGGCAGGAGGTGAGTAGAGAGAGGGAGAGCTCACCGAGAGAGGAGAGGTGATGAGTACTCACCAGACCACTTCCTGCTCCAGCTTGCTACCTCGGCCCTCTGCTCCCACGGGCTATCTGTATCTCTGTGTATCTATCTGTCTTGAGTCCAGAAAGTGCCCAGGGGTAACACACAGGGTGATTTCATATAAGAAACAGCAGACATTTGAGAGCACAGTAATTTTAGGATCAGTGCCTAAGTCTGCTCTTCATTAGCTGCATAAGTTTAGGCAAGTGAGCATTTCTGGGCTTTGGTTTCTTCATATGTAAAATGGGAATATGGATAGGTGTGTGTCCCAGTTACCAAGAAGAATGAATACAATACATACAAAGTGCCCATCTCAGAGTCCTTTACTAGTTTTCCATATGTATGAATGTGTGTGGTATATGTGTGGTGTGTATGTGTACGTGAATGTGTGTGTGCTTTTAAGCCAGAAGTTGAACCAGCTGTCTTCCTCAGTTACTCTCTACCTTTTGTTTGGTGATAAGGTCGCTTGCTGATCCTGGAGCTCACTGAGTTGACTAGACTAGCTAGCTAGTAAACCCCAGGAGTTCAGCAATACCGACTTTCCTAGGATTTCAGCTGTGCACTATCATGCTTGGCTTTTCTGTAAACACTGGGAATCCAATCTCAAGTCCTCGTGCTGTGTGGCAAGCATCTGACTGACTAAGCCATTTCCCCAGCCCCTGTCTCTTATTAATATACTTATATCAGGTCTTCGTATGGTCTTCTATAGAAATTGTAAACTTTGAAGCAAGTAAAGGAGGGACCTGGGAAACACAATTCTCTTTGCAGTGGGGGCAGGTGGGGTGAAATCAAGTCTCTGAGTGACTGACATGATCCTGGCCTGTGAGATTCATTCATTTATCCAAAAAGCATGAGCAATTAGGGACATGCCTTATGGGAAGATCTTGAAAGATGATCTTGCTTGGGTCAGGCATGATGATGCATGCCTATAACATAAGCATTTGGAAGGAAGAGACAGAACAAAAAAGTTCAGAATCATGCTCACCTACATAGCAAGTTCAAGACCTGCCAGGGCTACATGACACTGTATCTTAAAAAGTCAAATACGTGGGCTGGAGAAATGGCTTAGTAAGTTTGTTGCACAGCATGAGGACCTGAGTTCAAACTACTAACACCCTTGTAAAATGCCAGGTGTGGTGGCACAGTCCTATAATCCCAGCACTCCAAGATGAAGACAGGGCATACCTGGGGCTCACTGGTGAGCAAGAGACCCTATGCCAAAGAACAAGGTGGACAGTGACTAAGGAAGACACCTGACATCCACCTCTGGCCTCCACATAGACATGCACACATGTACCCACATACGTATAAATAGGCATACACCCACACATGTACAAACAAAAGAAAAAGGACAAAAGCAAACCAAATGCATGATGTTAACAGCTAACTGCTTCATAGTCTACACAGGGCTCTTCCTCTACAAGACCTGGGCATTCCTCTTCCTGTCCCATAGCTTGTCATCATGTCACAAAGTCTACATTGCCTGCCATCTTTCTGGAAAGAAGACTTTTGCCAAGGAGGAAAGAGGAGTGGAAATAGAAGGGGAGAGGAAGGACGGACAAGGAGGAAGTGGGAGGGACAGAGGGAGATGCTTTTCACATGTGCCACATATAGTCACTTTGCTTTTAAAGATGCTTCCGTGCAAAGTGAAAAATACATTCTAGAAGTTTCCAGAAGTGTGCACCTTCTCAGAGCTGTGCCACTGAAGACAAGAACCCACACCATTTCATAAAATCAGACAATAGTTTGCAGCATATACACACACAAAACCTCCCAAGAAACTCATTCTAGCACACCGCACATATGGCCAAAATCAAAACAAGTAAGGAAAAGTAAAAGGTCACTCTGCCTCCTCTTAGTTCTGCTCCACAGGGAGGGGTGTCTAAATGCAGTTTCTTTTTTGAGTCTTTCTTTTCAGTTTTTTGTATGTGCGTATATGTGTGGTATATATGTAAGCACGTTCACGTGTGGGGGCACATATGGGAGGGGGTGGCAAAGGCCCATGCCAGGTGTGTTCCTTGGTTGCAGTCCATCTGTTTTTATGAGATGGGTCTCGCATTGAACCCAGAATCCATCAAATTGACTTGTCTAGTAACCAGGTTACCCTGGGATTCTACGCCCGCCGCCCGCCCCCTGCCCCCTCACACACATACCTTCAGCGTGCACTAAGATTTTAGAAGTGCACCAACATACCCAGCATGTTACACAGATTCTGGGGGTTTCCAAACTCGGGCCTCTACACTTTCATGATAAGTACTTTACTGACTAAACCATCACCCCAGCCCCTTTTTAGGAGCTTAAAATTCATAGCGCACTGTGCTCTTTTTTTCCAGAATTAAACACATGTATACATACATTAAAATAAGACAAACAAGTTTACCTCAAAGGCTTGAATGTAAGTCATCTTTTCTGGAAAAACAGAATAGTGCAATGCATTATGTGGCTTCAGTGGTTCTGGTATAAACAAACCTACTGAGCGGCCAATCACATAAAGAAAGCATTGTGCATACACCTGTGTAGACTAATCAATAATAAACACTGATTAGGAATTTACTATGCTGTTATCATTAAAGTATATTCTCCTATTTTAAAATAAATACCTTTACTGCCAATAGGATGCCATGTTATACCAGTGTCATCCTGATACACCTTGCATTTACCAAGTCTCTTGATTACATTAAGAAGCTACACTGAGTAACTGCCCCATACTACTGAGATTTGCCTAAATACACCAAAAGATGTTTGTAGAAAAAGATATCACTAGCAATGCATTCTTCAGAATGTATCTCAATTTTTTACTTTTTATT
This sequence comes from Orientallactaga sibirica, assembly GCA_036365145.1. Lineage (NCBI taxonomy): Eukaryota > Metazoa > Chordata > Mammalia > Rodentia > Dipodidae > Orientallactaga > Orientallactaga sibirica. Next base: position 3,113,112 of record JAEOAD010001604.1, read on the forward strand.
TTTTTTACTGACAACTTCTATACTTACATACAAAAAATGCATGATATTTCCCTCCCTTCCCCCATTCCCCTTTAGAACTCCAGTCTCCATCATATCCTCTCCCTCTCTCCATTAGTCTCTCTTTTAATTTGATATCATCATTTTCTTCTATTATGAGGGTCTTGGGAAGGTATAGCTAGAAATTGCAAGGTCATGGATATTAAGGCCAATTTCTGTCTGGACAGTTGCATTGTAAGGAGTCGTACCCTTCCTTTGGCTCTTCCATTCTATCCGCCCCCTCTTCCGCAATGGGCCCTGAGCCTTGGATGATGTGACAGAGATGTTTCAGTGCTGGGCACTCCACCATCCCTTCTTCTAAGCACTATGTTACCTTTTGGATCATCCCAGTGGTCATCGCCATCTGAAAAGAGAAGCTTCTCTAACCAGAAGTGAGAGTAGCATTAATATGTGAATATGAACATTAAGTGTAGTGCTTTCAGGGCAGCTTGGTGGGAATAAAATATGCATTTATTCAGACAAGAGCAGGCTTTATACCCCCAAGGCCAATGACCTCCCCTGCCATAGACTTTTGCTTAGGTTTTTCAGTACCAGGTATGTATTCCCTCCCGTAGAGAGGGCCTTCAGTCCAATTATGGAGCAGTTGGTTACCCCAAGAGCAGACATGCCATGATTGCACCCGTTCAGTCATTGGGCCTGTATGGCCAAACTTGAATATTCAGTGTCCACTGTTTTCACTACTAATGACTTCTGTCTCCCATACAGCTACATGCAGTGCAGCTTTTTCCAGCTTTCAGTTGGCTGGTCTACAGGGAGAAGGCTTTCTGCTCTGTATCAGCTTGATTTTTCAGTGACCTGGCCTCTCAGGCAAGAGATGTCTTCAGCAATAGGGTCTTACTATCTGTTTCTCAAGGGAAACCAAGGGCTTTGGCAAAAGCCTTTAATGTTTTGGAGGCTACCAGGACCTCCTTGGCCAACAACTCACTGGAAGGTATCCCATCCCAGGCACTGAGAATTTTCTAGTAACAGTCTACAGCTTCTAGATGTGCCATTATTCAAAAAAGTAGGTTTACATAAGTCTTATTCACAATATCTTGAATTTAGATTGACCCTCCCCCTGCCCTTCTTTTATGCATTCTCTTCCCATGGCCTCACTTAGGCCATTCCCCTCCCTGTAATCTGTTCTTCTACTTACGTATGTGCAATACCATACACTTAAGTCCTTCCCTTTCCTCCCTCCCTTATAACCTTTTACCAGCTTACTGGTTTCTGGTACCTATTTTTGGTTCCCGTTCACACACAAGTCTATACATTTGTAGCTAGGATCCACATATGAGAGAGAACATGTGACATTTGGCTTTCTGAGCCTGGGTTACCTCACTTAGTATAATCTTTTCCAGATCGATCCATTTCCCTGCAAATTTCATAATTTCATGTTTCTTTACTGCTTAATAGAACTCCATTGTGTAAATGTACCACATCTTTCTTATCCATTCATCTGTGGAGGGACATCTGAGCTGGTTCCATTTCCTAGCTATTGTGAATAGAACAGCAATAAACATGGTTGTGCACATATCTCTAAGGTAGTGAGAAGAGTCCTTCAGATATGTGCCTCGGAGTGCTATAGCTGGATCATATGGTAAATCTATTTCTAGCTGTCTCAAGAACCTCCACACTGATTTCCACAATGGCTGTACCAGATTACATTCCCACCAACAGTGTAGAAGTGTTCCTCTTTCCGCATCCACACCAACACTTACTGTCATTTGTTTTCTTGATGGTAGCCATTCTGACAGGAGTGAAATGGAATCTCAAAGTGATTTTAATTTGCATTTCCTTGATGGCTAAGGATGTGGAACACTTTTTTAGATGTTTAGATGCCATCCATATTTCTTCTCTTGAGAACTCTCTATTTAGTTCCATAGACCATTTTTTAACTGGGTTGTTTGAATTCTTATTATTCTGTTTTTCAAGTTCTTTGTATAGTCTGGATATTAATCCTCTGTCAGATGTATAGCTGGCAAAGATTTTCTCCCATTCTGTAGGTTATCTCTTTGCTCTATTTACAGTGTCCTTTGGTGTACAAAAGCTTTGTAATTTCATGAGGTCCCAGTGGTTGATTAGTGGTTTTATTCCTTGAGCAATTGGGGTTATATTCAGAAAGTCCTTGCCTATGTCAATATGTTGACATAGGCTACCTTTTCCTCTAGCAGTTTCAGAGATTCAGGTGTGATATTAAGGTCCCTGATCCATGTGGACTTGACTCTTGTGCATGGAGAGAGACAAGGATCTATGTTTATCCTTTTACATACAGATGTCCAGTTTTCCCAGCACCACTTGTTAAAGAGGCTATCTTTTCTCCAATGAATATTTTTAGCATTTTTGTCAAAAATCAGGTGGCTGTACCTGCCTGGATTAACATTTGCATCTTCTATTCTGTTCCATTGATCAACCTGTCTGTCCTTGTGCCAGTACCATGCTGTTTTTGTTACTATGGCTTGTAATATAACTTAAAATCAGGTATGGTAATACCACCAGCCTGATTTTTTTTGCACAAAATTGTTTTGGCTATTTGAGGTTTTTTGTGTTTCCAGATGAATTTTAGGATTGTTTTTTTCTATTTCTGTGAAGAATGCTATTGGGATTTTAATGGGGACCGCATTAAATGTATAGCTTGCTTTTGGTAAATTGACATTTTCACAATATTAATTCTTCCAATCCAGGAGCATGGGATGTCTTTCCATTTCCTTGTGTTTTCTGTAATTTGTCGCTCGAGTTTTTTAAAGTTCTCATTGTAGACATCCTTCACTTCCTTGGTTAAGTTTATTCCAAGGTTTTTTTTTTTTTTTTTTTTTTTTTTTTTTTTTTTTTTTTTTGAGGCAATTGTGAATGGGAGAAATTCCCTGATTTCGTCCTCTGCATGTTTGTTGTGAGTATATAGAAAAGCTACTGATTTCTGTGTGTTTATTTTGTATCCTGCTACATTGCTAAGTGCTTATCAGCTCTAACAGTTTGCAGGTAGAGTCTTTAGGGTCTGTTATGTATAGGATCATATCATCTGCAAATAATTATAATTTTTCCTCTTCCCTTCCAATATGTATCCCTTTTATGAGTGTCTCTTGCCTTATTGCTATAGCTAAGACTTCCAGTACTATATTAAATAGAAGTGGAGAAAGTGGTCACCCTTGTCTTGTTCCTGAATTTAGAGGAAAAGCTTCGAGTTTTTCCCCATTTAGTATTATGTTGGCTGTAGGTTTGTCATAAATAGCTTTTAGTATGTTGAGATATGTTCCTTCTATTCCCAGTTTCTATAATACTTTCACCATGAAGGGGTGTTGGATTTTGTCAAATGCCTTTTCTGCATCTATTGAGATGACCATGTGATTTTTGTCCTTCAGACCATTTATATGGTGTATTACATTTATGGATTTGCGTATGTTGAACCATCCCTGCATCTCTGGGATACAGCCTACTTGGTCAGGGTGAATAATCTTTCTGATATATTCTTGTATTCTGTTTGCCAGTATTTTGTTGAGAATTTTTGCATCTATGTTCATGATGGAGATTGGTCTGTAATTTTCTTTTTCTGATCTGTGTTTGTCTGGTTTGGATATCAGGGTGATGCTGGCTTCATAGAAGGATTTCAGTAGAATTCCTTCCTTTTCTATTTTATGGAAAAGTTTGAGAAGCATTGGTGTTAGTTCTTCCAGGAATGTCTGTTAAAATTCAGCAGTGAATCCATCTGGGCCTGGGCTTTTTTAGTTCGAAGACTTTTTATAACTGCTTGGATCTCTGTAGTTGTTATAGGTCTATTTAAATGGTTTATCTCATCTTGATTTAAATTTGGTAGGTCAATAGAATCAAGGAAATCATCCATTTCTTTCAGGTTTTCAAACTTAGAGGCATATATATTCTTAAAGTATGTCCGTATGATTTTCTGAATTTCTTTATCTGTTGTGATGTTGCCTTTTTCATCTCTAATTTTATTAATTTTTGTCTCTTCTCTCTTTCTTTTGGTCAGATTTGCTAAGGGTTTATCAATGTTGTTTATCCTTTCAAAGTACAAACTCTTTGTTTCATTGATTTTTTTTTGATTGTTTTTTTGGTTTCCATTTCATTAATTTCTGACCTGACCTTTATTATTTCTTCCCATCTACTGATTTTTGGTTTGCCTCATTCTTTTTCCAAGGCCTTCAGGTGAAACATTAAATTGTTTAGTTGTGAACTCTCTAATTTCTTAATATAGGCATTTAGAGCTATAAATTTCCCTCATAGGACTGCCTTAATTGTGTCCCAAAGGTTTTGGTATGTTGTATTCTCATCATCATTTGATTCTATGAATTTCTTGATTTTCTTTTTAATTTCTTCAATGACCCATACAACATTCAATAATGTACTGTTTAGTCTCCATGAATTTCTGTATGCTCTGTAGTTTTTCTTATTCCTGATTTGCAGTTTAATCCCATTGTGGTCAGATAGCATACAAGGGATTCTTTCAATTTTCCTATATTTGTTAAGATTTGATTTGTGTCCTATTATATGGTCTATATTAGAGAATGACCCATGTGCTGCTGAGAAAAATGTATATTCTGCAGCATTTGGATGGAATGTTCTGTATATATCTGTTAGGTCCATTTGTTCCATGATATCATTTAATGCAGATGTCTCTCTGTTTATTTTTTGCTGGGTAGACCTGTCAAGTGATGAGAGTGGGGTATTAAAGTCACCCACTACTATTGTGTTAGGAGTTATCTCTGACCTTAATTCTAATAGTATTTGATGAAATTGGGAGCCCCCCTAATAGGAGCATATATGTTTAGGATTGTAACGTCATCCTGTTGGAGTGTTCCTTTAGTCAGTATAAAGTGACCTTCTTTATCTTTCCTCACTAATGTTGGTTTGCAGTCTATTCTGTCAGAAATTAGGTTAGCATCCCCTGCTTGTTTCCTAGGCCCATTTGCTTGAAATACCGTTTTCTAACCTTTCACCCTAAGAAGATTTCTATCTTTTATTGAGAGGTGAGTTTCCTGGAGGCAGCAGATGGTAGGTTCCTGCTTTTTATTCCAGTCTGCAAGTCTGTGTCTTTTGGTTGGGGCATTGAGGCCATTGATATTAAGAGTTATTATTGAAATATATGTATTTATTCTCACCATTCTTCTTATTTTGTAGTTCTTCCTGTTTTCCCTTTACTCACTTGTTTTAACTATTATTTGAGTATGGTTTATTTTTTCCTATTTCCTGTTGTGTGTGTTTTGCTTTCTCTTCAGCGTGAATGATTCCTGTGAGTATTTTCTGTAGAGCTGGTTTAGTTGCCATAAATTCCTTTAGCCTATCTTTGTTGTGGAATGTCCTTATTTCTCCATCAATTTGGATAGATAGCTTTGCAGGATAAAGTAATCTTGGTTGACAATTTTTATCTTCCAGAACTTGGAATACATCACTCCAAGCCCTTCTGGCTTTTAAAATTTGTGTTGAATAATATGCTGTGATTCTGATGGGCTTGCCTTTATAAGTCACTTGCTTTTTCTCTCTAGCTGCTTTCAATATATTTTCTTTGGTTTATATGTTTGGTAGTTTAATTATAATATGGCGGGGAGAGGTTCTTTCCAGGTTTTGTCTATTTGGTTTTCTTAAAGCTTCCTGTATCTGCATTGGCATCTCTTTCCCAATTTGGGGGAAGTTTTCCTCTATGATTTTGTTGAAAACAACTACTATGCCTTTGGAGTGAGATTCTTCTCCTTCAACTATCCATTGAATTCTTATGTTTGATCTTTTCATAGTGTCCCAAATAACTTGAAATTCCCATTCATACCTTCCTATTTTGTCTTTCTCTTTGTTGGACTGTATTAGATCTGTCACCTGGTCTTCTAGTTTAGATATTCTGTTCTCTCCTTCATCCATTCTACTAGAGAGATTTTCTACAGAGTTTATTTCACTGACTGTGTTCTTTATTGCTAGCATTTCTGACTGGGTTTTCTTTATTATTTCTATTTCCGTATTTATGTCTAGTATTGACCTCCTTATTTCATTAAATTGGTTTTCTGTGTGCTCTTTGAATCCTTTGATTTCCTCTTTGAGGTCTTTGAACCCTTTCATTTCCTCTTTGAGTTCTTTGAACATATTTATAATCATTTTTTAAAAAAATCTTTCTCAGGCATTTCCTTTAAGTCAGCCTCACTGAAGGTCATTTCTGATATATTAATACTTTTTGGTGGATTTATATTGTCTGGATTTTTTGTGTTTCTTGTAATGTAGAGATCTTTGCATCTTGGATTAATTTAATGCTTGGGTTTTCTAATTATCTGCAGTAATATTAGATGTATCAATCAATCTTATATATCTTCAGGGTAGGAGCTTAAGGTGCTAGGTGTGGCTCTTAAGGCTCTCAGAGTAATCACAGAAGTGACTCTAGGTGTTCGGTTTGCCTGCTATGAGAGTATTCAAGTAGGCTGAATGGAAGAGAATACAGTCAAATTCTAAAAATTTAACTCAACAATGTACCCATTCAATGAAATACAGCACAGAGTATTTGTTCAAAAGTAGGTAGTATGACAAATAGATCCTCTTAACAAAGTCACAGTCCCTAAGGATGTGTGTTTCCCCACACCCTTAATCCTGTCAACAGGGAGGCTAAGATTTCTGGTCTGTAGAGGGTTCCAAGGTCAGCTTGTGACCAAGTGAGACCCTTCCCCAATGAATGACAGAGGAGGAAACAAAGACGCTATAAATCAGGAAGCAACAAATGAGCAGCCCAAAATATAGCTTATTTAGGAATGTCAGATCTGACCATCCATCAGTTTTAACATATAATTTACCCTGACATGGAAAGTGCAATTAGCCCTTCCAATGCAAGCCTATACACCAGGCTTATTTGGTGGGTACTGACCTGGTGTAATCCAAGTTACCTTTTAGGATGGGTTTGATCACAGCTATGCTGCACGGCTGCTTGGGTCCTTTGCTGTATTTTGGGCTCAGGAAGGCTGGCTGCATCTGTGGGTCACTGCTTTCATTGTGCCGGATGCTGAGTTGGTGAGCTCTCTTCCCCAGGTCTCTGGTGCTTGCTGGTGCTTGTGCCAGTGGTGGGGGAGGGGAGGCTGTGGATGAAAACTGAAGTCTGTCTGCTCATCCACGCGATCCTCTTCCGCACAAGCCGCTCATTTGGTCTCTGCCATCCTCCTTCCACGTTTCTTGAGTTTGCGAGGAGGCCGATGTGATTGCAAAATCCCCTCACCTGGCTTTAAAATCCTGAGGCTCAGGCGTAGCCTGGTGGCTACAGCTGCGTGGGACTCACCGCCACTGCTGGAGCTGCTTCTGCTTGCTTCTGTGGGCTCTAGATGCTCTGGATCTCTCCTACTTCTCTGCTGCAGTTGATAGTTTACTATACACCTCACTTTTTAGTAGAAGAGTGTATTTTGCTGTTTTTTGTTGTTGTTGTTTTCCCCTAGCCTGTTTTGGTGTGGTTCCTATGCTGCCATCTTAACTGGAAGTCTGTTTCTCCATTTTTAAGCAATGCAGGGCTATAATTTTTCCATTTCTGTCCATTTGGGCTTAAAAAATACATAATGAATTACATGTTGAATGTGTTGCCTTAACAAACACTTGTCAGTTCTAGAAACATCACATTCTCCTATAGATATCCACAGACTATTATTTAATGGTCCACTAAAGTTCTAGCCAGGATGTACTTTTGCAAAATCTACTGTCAAAGCTACAGGTTGGGCATCTCTAATCCACACAATGCTGTAATGGAAAATTCCACACCATGAAACAGTATTTCATGTACAAACCAATAAAACCAGTGTATAAAGTTCGTTCAGGCTATGTATATCGGGTCTATTTGAAACTCAGATAAACTTCTTGTTTAGCCCTGGATCTCTTCTACAAAATACCTGTAGCAGACAGCTTCAGGTTCGCTGAGACGAACTTCCAGATCAGGCACAGTTGTGGAGGAAGGGATATTTATTGAAGCTTACAGATGCAGGGGAAGTTCCATAATAGCCGAAGAAGTTAGCCCTGCTTTCACAGGTCCAGATATATAGAGAGAAAACCACAAGCAAAAAGCCATACCACATAGCACACTTCAGGAACTTCAGGTGGAACTAGGCACTTTGCATATCTCTAGATCAGAATTTCAAACCCACCACACCTTAAGATCTGCTCAGTGACATCTCCAGCCAGGTGGCTGCAGATCCAAACTACAAACTAATAAAACACTGAATATGTTGGGGGCCATCTATTCAAACTACCTCAATATCAATTATATTTATGCAAAAATCCCACACTCAGAGACACCTTTTCTGGTTCCAAGCATTTTGCAAAATCAGTATTTTGCCAAGTAAAACATTCACCATTTCTTTTTTTTTTTTTTTTTTTTTTGTGGTTTTTCGAGGTAGGGTTTCATTCTGGTCCAGGCTGACCTGGAATTAACTATGTAGTCTCAGGGAGGCCTTGAACTCACAGTGATCCTCCTACCTCTGCCTCCCTAGTGCTGGGATTAAAGGCGTGTGCCACCATGCCCGGCGGACCATTTCTTTTTTTTCAGCATATTTCCTTATCTCCACCAAATGTTTCCATCTATATATTTAAATTTCACGTGTGTGTGTGTGTGTGTGTGTGTGTGTGTGTGTGTGTGCGCGTGCGCGCGCACTGGTGCATGTGTGCATGTATGTGAGGGACAACTTCAGGTATTGTCATCAGGGCCCCTACATCGTTTTTGAGACAAGGTCGCTCACTGGCAGGAGCTTGCCAAGTAGGGTAGACTGTTTGGCCAGTGAGCACCAGGGAGCTGCCTGCCTCTCCCTCCACAGCGTTGGAATTACAAATGCATGCCACTGTGCACAGCTTTGGGTTCTGGGGATTGTACTCCTCAAATTTGAAAGGCAAACACTTTACCAACTGACCTATCTCCCTAGCCCTTTGTATTTAAATTCTATAATTGTCATTTTTACTGCACTGTTTCTTGATATGTGAAGTTCACAGCTTCCCTTTTATGTTTATATGATTGGAGAAAAAAATTTTCCCTTGGCTTTTCTCCTTCCAGTTGGAAATAAACCATCCAACTAGAAGGAGAAAAGTCAAGGGAAAAAAATCTTTCTCCAATCATATAAAGGTACCCATATTTTTCAAAGCCTCATAAGGGCTGGGAAGATGGCTCCATGAAGCACTTGCTGCACAAGCATGCATACCTGAATTTGAATCCCCATGCCCCACATAACAGCTGGAAGCTAGGGCTGGAGAGGTGGCTTAGCAGTTAAGGTGCCTGCCTCCTAAGCCTAAGAATGCTGGTTCCAATCTCCAGGTCCCACGTTTAGTCAGATGCAAAGTGATGCAAGGGCGCAATGCTGCACTTGACCACAAGGGGGTGCACACATCTGGATTCCATTCACAGCAGCTGAGAGGCTGCTGTAGCAGCCATCTCTGTCTTCCTCTCTCTCTCTCTCTTTCTCTCTCTCTGTGTATCTCTCCAAAAAAAAAAAAAAAAAGCTGGAAGCTGTGGTGAGCTGCTGTAATCTGAGTGCATCTACAGCAAGAAGGGTGGCGGAGACATGAGAAGTTCCAGGAAGCTTGTGGACCAGCTAGGCTAGAGAACAGAGGGGTGAGCAACAAATGAGACCTTGCCTCAAATAAGGAAGAGGGTGAGGACCAGCACCCAAAAATTGTCCTCTGACCTCCATGTGTGCACCATGGTATGTGCATACACATGAGCTCACGCACGCACACACACACACAAAAGCTTCATAAATAGGACCAAATTATGGAGTGAACACTCCAAAGTAAACCATTTCAAAGTCCTTCTGAGACCTTCCTGTGCAGTCTAGAGGCACTCTATTCCGTCCGTCTATTCTCGTCTCCAGGAAGATGCTGGGCTTGCCTGCCTTTGTCTCCGGGTGGATCCTTTATGGGCTCCTGGATGCCATCTGACCGGAAACCAGAGCCAAGCTCAGCAAAGCCACATGTGGACAAAGGATGTCGAGTCCTGGACCAGCTTGCCTCTACCATGCTTTCACATGTGAGCTTTAGGGCTGAAGTCATATTTAGATTTTTATGAAGTATTTTGCAAGATGTGTCAGGATTTTGCTTGGGTTTCCTTTTCAAATAAATCCTCCAGCTCTGACTCCTCTGTGTCTGAGTTGGTTCAACTCAAAGCACATTCACTTCTGTGGGAATGTTAAAAGGGAGGAGGCCAGGGGCACAGGGAGTGTTCTTTCTGCTACAGCTGGCTCTAATCTTGGAGGTCCCATCTCAATGCGTGCAGCTCATCATCCCTGGGCCATCTTGCCTGATAACAAACAGCATCTCAGCTCTTCCAGACAATTAGAGTAGTAAGCTCTCTTATGGTCACTATGGCTTTGTATCAGGACAGAAATGTTTCAGGGTACAATAATTTGAAATTGACTCTTCCACTGGGTTAAAAAGTGGTGGCTCATGCCTTTAATCCTAGAACTCAAGAGGCAGATATAGGAGAATTGCCCTGAGTTTGAAGCTAGCCTGGGACTACAGAGTGAGTCTGGGTCAGCCTTGGCTAGAGTAAGACCCTTCTTCAGAAGAGAAAAAAAGTGAAGTTGTGCTTACAACCTGTCCCTCCATGGCTCAGCAGAAGAACTTTGATGGACCCTTGCCTGAAAGAGTTTTTGGTAAGTTTTTGAGCCAAGCCACCCAGTCTTAAATTAATCTTTCAAAGACCTGGCATATTGGTTAAGTATTAAAATAGAAATTGTTTGGAAGTCAGTGGCTGTTTGTCAGGCAAGCATGAGAACTTGAGTTCTGAATGCCCAGCACCCATGTGAATACTGATGTACACCTGTAATGTTAGCCCTGTGGAGGCAGAGACAGGGAAACCCTGGCCATCCTGGCTAGCTACTATAGCTGAATTGGTGGGCTCTAAGTTCAGCAAAAGACCCTACAGCAATGAATAAGGCAAAGAGTAAGTAAGGAAGCTCCTAATGTCTACCTCTGGCCTCCACCCCCATGTGCACATGTTCTTGTACATTAGCACATGTACATGTACACATGTATAAACATGCATACACACATCCAAAAACAAAAGAAAGAGAAATTATTGGAGAATCATAACTTGCTATAGATGATGTGTTAGTTAAATTCCCACTTCTGTGACAAAACACCTGAAATAACCAACTTAAAAGGAGAAACAATTTATTTTGGCTCAAGGTGTCACAAGTTTCAGTCCATGGTCAGCTGGCTCTGTTCCTGTTGGCCTGTGCAAAGGAATAACATGATGGTGTCGACTATAGAGTGTATGGTAGGGCCAAGTTGCTCACCTCCAGGCTGCCAGGAACCAGAGAGTGAGAGAGAGAGGGGGGCAAAGGAAAGCTAGAGTTCCAATGTCCCCTTCTAGGGCATACTCCATGATCTAACTTTCTTCTACCAGGTATCACTGTTTAAAGGTTTCACCACCTTTCAGTGGCTTGGCCAGCTGGAGACCAAGCCTTTGGGGGATATGTATGATGCAAAGCACAAGACATACAAAACATTATCTTGGCTGAGGGAATGGCTGGGCAGAAAAAGACGCTTGCAAAGCCTGCTTATGTGATTTCAATTCCCTAGCCACCCACACAAAAATAGCAGCAAGGGATCCTGGCACACACACACACACACACACACACACAAATACACACACACATAGAAATGGAAATTATTTTATATAAAACATGATCTTGCTTGAGTAGCCTCTTTTAGAAAATTCATGCCAGGTGTGGTGGTGCAAGCCTTTAATCCCAGTACTCGGGAGGCAGAGGTAGGAGGATCACCATGAGTTCAAGGCCACCCTGAGACTACATAGTAAATTCCAGGTCAGCCTGGGCTAGAGTGAGACCCTACTTGAAAAGAAAAGAAAAGAAAAGAAAAGAAAAGAAAAGAAAAGAAAAGAAAAGAAAAGAAAAGAAAAGAAAAGAAAAGAAAATTCTTCAAAATGCTTATTTTATCCTCAAACTTTTCCTTCTCTCCCCAAACGTCCAAGGCATAAAATACATTCTTCAATCATTGGCATGGACTCTGGGCTGTTCCATAGTGGGTGCCATGGGCTTGGCACTGTCAAAATGTGTCAAGAACATGTAAGCTTCTAAAAGCCTCATGACATCAGAACAATCCCACCTATCCTCCCAACATCTCCCTCTCTTGCCTTTGTACACAAAGAATATAAAAATGAAAATATTCTCTGCCCCTAAAGCAACCAAGCAGTATGAGGCTACTGAGAACAGAGGCTTGAAATAAGCATTTGTCCCACTGTGCCGCACTTACCAATGACTGCAGAAAGTCCTCGAGGGATGTCCTGTAACTGTACAACCATCACTTTATGCTCCCAAAATATGTACTGCTTATTTTTTTCAGTTAGCACACAGAATTAGGTATCATTCATTCTGGCATTTTCAAATATAATGTGTTTTGATTCTCATCCCTCCCTCCTTTCCCCAACTCTCCTTCGCTCCAATGTCCCCACCCCAAACCCTTCTGTTCACATGTCACTTGTGGTTTTCTGTTTGTCTTCCCTCACTCTCCTTCCTACTCATCTCTTTATGCTCGCTCTTGGTTTCCATTCTGTCGTTATCAGTTTTACCCACATTTCTCCCCATGTATACATACTATCAGGTGGTATGAGCTAGGATCTGCATATCAGAAAGAACATGCAATTTTGGTCTTCTGAGCTGGGGTCATTTCAATTAATATAGTTCTTTCCAGGTCCTTCCATTTTCCTATACTACTGAATAGAATTCCATTGTGTGTACCACTCATCTGTAGATGGGCATCTATGCTGATTCCAACTCGTGCCTATGATAAATGACCAGAAATAAACATGGATGTGCAAGTATTTCTGTAAAGACAGAGTGGAGTCCTTAGGTTATATGCTTGGGGTGGGGGGAGGGATAGTATGGGAGGTCTATTTACAATGTTTGAAGATACCTCCACACTGATTTCCACAGTGGCTTACTAGTGTGCACTCTCACCAATAGGGAATAGGAGTTCCTATTTGCCTGTACCCTCAACTAGCTACTGTTGTCAGTTTTCTTGATGATAGATATTCTGACTGGGGTAAGATGGTGTCTCAGAATGATTCTAATTTGCATTTCCCTGATAGCTAGGGGTATTGAACACCTTTTAAAGTACTTATCGGCCATTTGTGATTTGTCAACTATCTGTTCACTATGATATCCATGTGGTGACAGGCAGGATGTTGTTTGTTTGTGTTTTCAGGGGAGGGTTTCACTATAGCCCAGGCTGACCTGGAACTCACTCTGTAGTTCCAGGCTGTCCTTGGACTCCTCAGTTCACCTACCTCCTCTGCCTCCCCAGCCCTGGGATTCAAGGTGTGTGCCTTCACACCCTGGATGGTTTTGTGTTGTTGTTGATGATGTTTGTGTTGTTTTGATATTTAATTTTATTTATTTTTTATTAGTTATATATATAGTGTATATACAGCCATGATGGTACCATCATTAGCCTTCTCCCTGTCCTCCCCCCATGGGTAATGTGGGTCTTGCCTTATGGGGCTAGACATCAGTTATGCGGGAGAGGAAATTACTCTACATAACGACCAACTCATGGCTCTAACAGTCTTTCTGCCCCCTCTTCAGTGAATTTCCCTAAGCCAAGTTGGGTTCATTTTAGGTCTATTTCAGTGATGAGGTCTTGGGAGTCTCTGTGTCTCTGGATATCTGATTTGGTAGAAGTTGAGTGTGCTCTGTGTCTATCTCCTTTGCCCTGTGCTAGTACCAGGTTCACAGATAGAGAAGCACTCTTGCTCATTTCCCCAATTACTCTATGGTTTCAGCTGGTGCTCTGGTGAGGTGTGATGGGCTGATTCTCTCGTCAGGTTCTACATCCATCTGAAAGAGAGAAGCAGATTCTCCAACAGAGAGTGAGGTCAGTGCAAGATACATGGATAACCATTATTATTGTAGAGAGAATTTAATAGGTGTAGGCACTCTTGCATCCCACTATTGGTGGAAGCTTGATATTGGAGAGCAGGCTCTTTTTTGGATATGATTCTGACTTGTTTCCCATTTCCAGGTATGGGTTCCATTCCACAGAGTGGATCTATTAGCCAAATCTAGAGCAGTTGGTAACATACCATGGCTGTGTGCCACTACTGCACTTGTGTGAGCATCACGTCAGGTTGTTTGCTGCTGAGTAGCTTAGACCACAAGTTACTTATACAGATGTTGGTCATTTTCCCCCAGTTGCTCATGTAGCACCTTCGGCACTAGACAAGCTAACTGTCTGGGGACTGACTCTCTTTCAGATTCCAGCCAGGTCTCTCCATGTTCCATCTGAACAGCATATGGTATCTTCAGCAGCAGGGTCTTACCATTAACCTTTGGTGGGTCAACAAGTACTCTAACAGAAATCTGTCTTCTTTTGGGAAACCTTGTAGGTCTCACTGATCAACAGCTCATTGTGGATATTAACCACATGTGGAATTACAGGTCAGTACCAAGAGAAAAGAAAGAAGAAAAAAATTAGGTAATATGAAAGAAAAAGAGAGAAGAAAGTAAAGAGGGAGTGATAGAGAAACAGAAGTTGAGGTTAGTCTTCATCCTACCCTCTCTAGGCCCCTATGATTTAGGTGTTCTCTCTAAGCACCTGAGCACCTGATGCAGGATCGACCTTTTATGTCTTTCAGGATATAGGATTTTATGGTACCATTTCCATTTGGGTCCAGTTTTTTGCCCCCCCCACCCTTGCCCTGCCCTCTCACCCCACCATCCCTATTGTCCAGTCCTTGAGATGTTTATTAGGTATGTTGGCATCTCAGGAAAATACAAATTAGGAGCCACAGATGAGGGAGACTATGCAACACTTATGTTTCTGTGATTAGGTGAGTTCGCTAAGAATGATATGTTCCAAGTTTGACCACTTTTCTCCAAATTGCTTTGTGTCATTTTTCCTTACTGCTGTATAGAATTCCATTGTGTAGATAAACCAGATCTGAGTTATCCATTCATCTATTGATGGACATCTGGGTTGATTCCAGCTCTTAGCTATTATGAATTGAGCAGCTATAAACATAGTTGAGCAAATATCTCTGAACTGAGGCTTGGAGCTTTTAGGGTAAATGCCTAGTAAGGGGATAACTGGGTCTGTTGGTACTTCTATAGTCATCCTTTTTAGGAGTCTCCATATTGCTTTCCGAAGTGGTTGTCCCACCAACAGTGAATGAGGGTTCCTATTTCTCCACATTTTTCACTTCTTTTTAAATTCTGGTAACTAACCCCCTGCCGGAAGTACAGGTGGCAATGATGTTCTCTCATTCTGCAGGCTGTCTGTTGGCTTTGGTGATGGTGTCCTTTGCTGTGCAGAACTTTTTAATTTTCTATAGTCTCATTTGTTGATTCTTGGAGCTCTTTCCTGTACTATTGGAATCCTGCTTAGAACATTCTTGCTTATGCCTGTATCTTGAAGTATATTCCATATTTTTCCCTCTAGCACTTTGAGCATTTCATGTTTTAGATTAAGGTCTTTGATCCCCTTTAAATCGACATTTGTACAGGGTGAAAGATACAGATCTAATTTAATTCTTCTGCATGTGACTATCCAGTTTGCCAGCACCATTTATTGAATAAGCTTTTTTTTTTTTTTCCATTGAATGCATTTGCTAATGCAGTGTAGATTTATTTTGGGGTCCTCCATTCCATTCCATTGGTCTATATGTCTGTTTTTGGTTTAAGAACCATATTTCTTTTTACTCTATTGCTATGTAGTATAATTAGAGATCAGCTATTGTGATACCTCCAGCTCTGTGCTCTCACCTTCAGATTCTTTTGGTTATTTGACTATCTTTTGAGACATAAAATTTATGTGGATAAAGCTAGTTTAAAAGATTTCAGTAAGAATAAATACATTTCTTCTTATTTGCATTAGTACCTTTAAGTTTTATTTCCTTATAGATGTCCTCTATTGTTTAACAAAATTTGCATGTGAAACAGTTATAAATGGAAGTATGAAATACTTTAGTTACACTATATTCTTAGGCTACCCTTAAACACAATAAATATAAATGGCTTAGATTGTTAAATAATCTACCCTCTGGAACATAAAATAATCATTTATTCCTTAATGTCTTTCATCAAAAGAAGTTGAAAATAGATGTAATCTTCCTCCTATCCTCTTCATCCTTACATAACAGATAAAATCAAATAATATGTTTTAAATATAATCCTGATTTTTATTCATGCATAACAGCTAAGAGTACAACATTCAGTACAGGGCCCTAGATGTGAACCATTAAATTTCAGTCAAGTAATCAAGTTTGCAGAAGTTTTCCCACATTAGCCACTTGACTTACACTTTGGCTTCTGACTTTTCCATTAAAATTCTGAAGCTATCACGAGAAAAGAAGTTGGAGGAGTCTGTGGGAGAATTTTCACTTTAAGCCAAAAGCATAGCTTTGGGCTTGCCTCATCATCTGTGTGCTTGAAGCTGTGTGAGCAGGGAAGAAGCAGGAGATGTAAACATGTGTTTGCCATTGAGATGAGAACTAGTTCCATATGTACGTGCATACATACACACACACACACACACACACACCATTTTCTGTCTGGCTTTCAGACAGGCAAAATCAAATAGTGATGTCAAAAAAAATGGGGAAATAGCAATCTGCTTTAGCTTAAGTCTATTTACAAGAAAAACTGCATTTAGATGACATGCTGAGAAGGTATTTGAACTTTATTCCAAGTGGCCAACAGAAGAATTTATGTGAAATGAACCAGCTTTAAAAATACAATGTGCTGGGTGTGGTGGTGCACGCCTTTAATCCCAGCACTTGGGAAGCAGAGGTAGGAGAATCGCTGTGAGTTTTCTGGCCACCCTGAGACTACATAGTAAATTCCAGGTCAGCTTGGTCTAGAGAAAGACTCTACCTTGAAAAACAAAAGAGAGGCATGCTATAGGGCTAGGAAGCTGGCTCCATTGGTAAAGTGCTTAGCACACAGGCATGAGAACAAGAGTTCTGATCCCCAGCAGCTGTGTAAATGCTGGGTAGATGTGGTGGCCCATCTCAAATCCCCCTGCTTGGGAGGCAGATACAGGGGATTCCTGGGGCAAGATGACTAGCTGGACTAGCAGAATCAGCCATCTCTGTGTTTCCTGTCTCAGTAAATAAGATAGAGAATGGAAACTTCCAACTTGAACCTCTGTTCAACACACACACATGAACATATATACACACATTCGTGTATACCACACACATACACATTAAAAAATAGTTATTACTATTTTCAATTATAAAATTTGTCTGGATCTGAGTCTAAATAAATCTTCAAGGAGTTTCTTTCCCTTTACTCCTAGGCTTAAAAAAAAAAATCAATTTATTGGGGCCAGAGAGATGATTTAGTGGTTAAGGTGCTTGCCTGTGAAACCTAAGGACCCAGGTTCAGTTCCTCAGTGCCCACGTAAAGCCAGATGCACAAGGTGACACATGTGTCTAGAGTTCGTTTACAGTGGCTAGAGCCTAGCTTGTCCATTTCTCTTTTTCTCTCAAGTCAGTGAATGAATTAATGAATGAATGAAATAAAAATCACACATCAAAGAAAGGTAAAAGCATGAAGTTGAAATCACTGGCAACATTCAACAATGAGGTATAATGGATGATGTGCTGGAGAGCTAAAAATGAATGAACACCAATACAATAGAAATAGACAAGGACGAATACAAGTGTTGAAATCACAGCAATTTGAGATCAGTTTTCAAACAATGCACACTAATGTATACACACATGTATGCATGCATGAATACATATGTATACATATACCTGTTTAACAAACCTTTCACAGGATTTCTTTGTGGCCTTCTCTTTTTTTCAGCCCTCAGGCTGCACTTAGTTGTATGAATTTACCTGACTTCATTAACTCCAAGCCTATTTATCTTCTGCACATACACTCAAAAAGATTTGGCAATTTACTCATGAAATTATGTCAGTACCTCACAAAATTCCAATAGCCTGGCCTCTGGACCCACTGGTATATAACAGCATTTGTCTTCAGTCTGTCCCAAAGTGCCATAGTGCTGCCATCCATAAACACACATACGTTTCTTTATGCCAGACCAAAACTATATGGAATAAATTAGTGTTGGAGAGCTGAGGACACCCTACTGTTCAGTGAGAGTTCCTGGATTTTGTTCTCTAGTCTGTCACTTTTTTTCATTTTCTTATGGCTCCCTTACCAGAAGTGCAGTGTCACAAAGAACCAGACTGTACACACACCCAGGCCACTCTCTCACCCCAAATGACCTTTGGCACAGTCATCAATAGGCCAGCATACATGAGAGTAAGATGTTTTTCTTCCTCAAATTTCCCTTCCTGTTTGTGAAGTTGGACACACAGTTGCTGGCTCAGCAGGAGAGCAGCGGTCATTTTTTGCACCTGTGTCCTAACGCTCCCACACTGGAGATGACCCTTGACAGGGCCATGGACCAACTGCCTGTCCCGAAATATGCTTCTGTCACAACTTGTGTGCAATCTCTGAAGCAAGAAGCACACTCTGGTGTCAGGAACATGGCATGCTCTTCCAACGTGTTTCAAAACCAAGGAAGTAATGGCTGCTATTAATCTAAAATTATGGATTCAAACCTTCTGTCCAAAAAAGACAAGATAACCATTTCCAGACCAGCAAATATATACAACTTGAACTGAGTTATGAAATGCATAGAAAAATAAAAAAATGTTATATTTTAAAGATGAAGCAACTGTATTACTTGAAAGGGACTTACTTATATAGGAAAATTGCAACAGATACATATTTTATAACTAAACATAAAATTAAAATATTATTAAATTCTTATAACATTGAATTAAGGCTAGTATTAATACTATTGCTGATCATTTTAATGATATTTAAAAGGTCTTAAAAGCATATGGCCTTACTAAATATCAACCACTGAAATAGAAATACCAAAATTGAAGTATCCTAATTAGAACTCAGAAAATAAATGTACTATGTGGCACATACTCATTTATTTTTTATATATAAACCTAATTCAGTCTGAATGTCAGATTTGTATATTTCCTATTAAATTTTAATGACACTGACTAAATTTTTCTTCTCAGTTCTAGATTAGTTTCAAAGCTGGCAGGGAAAATCTCTGGGCTTACATTGTGAGGAAGTATGACAAATTCCTTAAAAGGGTTGGGTGATGTGGAGCAAGAATAGCTTTGTGACTTTCCTCCAGTTACTAAATTTCTCTGTGTCGGCTTCCTGATCTATAAAATGGGAATGAGTCTTCTCTCTTTCAGATGAATTTTTGAGGAAAAATTAATTTGACAAATATGTGTATAGCTCTTGGAGGAATCATAGTATATATAGGACAAATACTAGTTGCTTCTGTAATTTAATAGAACTTTTAATTCTTTCCTTTGACCACATCTGGAAAGTAGCTGCTCATCTGCCCTCTAAAGAGGTTCCCATCCCAAGTTCCTTGGAAATAAAAACCAGGACTTTGCTGTCACCATGCATAGCCATAAAAGAGTTGCCAGCATGTTTGATTGCATTTGCTCCCTACCTGACATCCAAGTTGTCACCAAAGCCACTTGAGTCTTCCTTCCAAATGGTCACCGCCCCTCCATCTCAGCCTCCACCTGCTAAGGGAGTCTCTCAAGCCCCTGCATTGCCCTGGCCTCCAAGTGGCACTGGTTCCTGGACGACACTGGGTTTCTCAGAGCAGCTTCCTCGGCAGGATCTCTCTCTCTCTTTTAAATATTTTATTTATTTATTTGAGAGAGAGAGAGAGAGATACAGAAATAGGCAGGTAGAGAGAGAATGGGCGCGGCAGGGACTCCAGCCACTGAAAACGAACTCCAGATTCGTGCACCCCCTTGTCCATCTGGCTTACGTGGATCCTGGAGAATCAAGCCTTGAACCAGGGTCCTTAGGCTTCACAGGCAAGCGCTTAACCACTAAGCCATCTCTCCAGCCCTTTTTTTTTTTTTTTTTTTTTTTTTTTTTTTTTAAAGTAGAATCTCACTCTAGCTCACATTGACCAGGGAATTCACATGTACTCTCAGGCTTTCCTCAAACTCACAGCAATCCTCCTACCTCTGCCTCCCGAGTGCTGTGATTAAAGGCATGTGCCACCACACCAGGCCCTCAGCAGGATCTCTTGACAGCCAGCTGCCATGTTGAGCCTGGTGTTCAGGGCTTGTCAAGGCTGTACCCAGGGGATCCCTCCCATGGCTGTCTCTGGGACACCTGCATTGTATGGTACTTCCACTGCAAGAAGCTGAGCATTCCTCAATGTACACTGTGTGCTAGGAAATGACCCTGGACTTCTATACTGGGAATATCGAGGGCCAGAAGTCATGCCTTTAGTCACCTTGGTTTGCCTCACAGAGAAGGGTTGCCAGAGAAATTACAATGTCAGAGTCGTATGTGTACCAGAAATAATGACTTGTCTGAAACACAAATTGAACTGTGTCTTGTTTTATGTTGTCCCTTGGTGACCATTTTGTTCTTGGTGTTTGCTACTCTAACATCTCACCTTCCCAGACAAGCAGGACACCACCAAGCATCTTCTGTTTACAAAGTCAGCTTCCCAACATTGTCCCTGTAAGAGATCAGATGTCCAAAGCTTCCTGGGTCACATAGATGAACTGAATGTGTGTGGCAGGGCTTCTCAACATTATCCCCACAAGAGATCAGCTGTCTGCTTTTGGAGACACATAGATGAAGTGAATGTGTGTGGCAGGGCCTGTATGGAAGGACACATAGCTGCTGATGCTGGTGTCCAATGCTGGAGGAATATCCCAAGGAACCAAGGGACTGTTGTAATCTGATGTGCACTGTGTACCTTCCACCTAAATGAAGTGAGAGGCTACTACTCACCTCCTTAATACTGCCATCAGAGAGGGAACACATATATTCAGAATATTCCAAAATGTTAGCGACCTTTCTATTTGAGAACTTGATATTTCAATGTTAGAAATTAACGTAATGAATCATTACACTGTTAGACTTGTGTGGATGAATCGATATCTATCCCCTGCCAAAAAGGTGTGTAGACCACTACAGTAGTCAGTTTCCACAATGCTGGGATGAATATCCGACCAAACATAGTATTATGGGAAGAAAGGATTTATTTCAACTTATAGATCCAGGGAAGTTCTATCAAGGGCAGAAGAAGCTGGCTCCCATTCATAAATCCAAGCAGAGAGAGAGAGAGAAAACCACCAGCTGCCAGCAAACAAAAAAGCAGAACCCTCAGAGCTCACACCTCTCTACAGACCTTTGGGTTAGAATTCAGATCTGCCCCCAAACACACCTTTGGGCTGAACCCCAGGATCCATTCCCAGTGACACCTCCTCCAGCCACACAGCTGGAGACCCAAATTAAAAGCTTTATCAAAACACCAGAGGGGCTGGAGAGATGGCTTAGCAGTTAAGGCTCATGCCTGTGAAGCCTAAGGACCCTGGTTCGATTCTCCAGGTCCCACATAAGCCAGATGCACATAGTGGCACATGCATCTGGAGTTCATTTGCAGTGGCTAGAGGCCCAGGTACACCTATTGTCACACACTCTCCCTCTCTCTGTCTCTAATAAATAAATTTAAAAATATATATATTTTTAAAAACAACCTGAGTCTATGGGGGACATGCATTCAAACTACCACAACCACCCCAAACAATAGGCATGAAGGCCACTAGTTATTGCCCCTGACCCATAGCAACTCTGTCCTCAAGGACAGAAGAACTTTCTCTTTGCCACTTACCACCTACCATTTCAGTATCACAGTGGCGCTTCTGCTCTTGAGCAACTGACTTTCTTGGAACATCTTGAGTGGAACCCTTTGAAAGTTAGGATCAGATTGGATTGGTTAGTGTGTATACACTCCTGTTGGTCAGACTATACTAGTCTCTCTGACCTGCCTCTAGAAGGATGTTCTCTACCACCATTAATCTTTCCTGTCACCTTGATTGGATCAGGAATCAAGTAAAAGGGGGCAGATCTGTCAGTGTGTTTTCATGAAGGATTAACTTTCTCCTAGTACAGGAAGCCCTTCCAGTGGCAGCCTATGTATAAAGCAGTTCCAGGAAAAGCACCTGGCTGTTCTTGCTCCTTGCTGGTGAGTACAGCTATCCTGTTGCTGCCATCCTTGTCTCCATCATGCACTGAAGACCAGTGGCTCTCCAGGATTCCTCTAGGCCCTCAGTGCCAGGTTGGGACTGCTGAGGCATCCAGTGTGGTTGACTGTGCAGACTCTTATTGTGCAGCCACTGCTGGACTGCCTAGTCCATATCATGGAAGCCAGTCTTATAAATAAATTTCCTTTCTAATATGTATTCATTCTATTGGTTCTCTTCCCCCAAAGAACCTTGCCTAATACACTCTCTGTTGATTCTAGTGCACTGTGTGGGCATTGCTAGGTCCATACTCCTAGATCTCTCTCACACTAACTTCTTTCATTTCCTCTTTCTACCATTTTTTTAACTGTCACAAATGTCTCTTAAGTGCTGAGTCTTGCAGTCATGCTGTCCCCTCCCTTGTCACTAAATAAACACTTTTGCATGCTTCAGCTGTCAAGAGCTACTTCCTGAGGGGTTACTTTCCTGGCCTCTTTGAAGAGGTCAAACATCCCCACTGTAAGATCATACAATGTCCCATATTCAAAAGTACCTAAAACCTTTACATATTACTCTGCAGTTACCAACTGGTCATGGGAAACTTTTTCCATGGGGTGACACCAGCACACATCTCCCCAGATAGAGCACAGATGAAAGACCAAAGGAGAATTACAACAAAACCAGTTCTGGGGAACCAATGAGTTTATTGTGGTTATTTACAGACTGGGTGAGGGGTTGCTTACAGAAGCAATGGATGACTGTACCACCCGAACACCCACCACAGCATAGGTGATGACTTGCTAAATCTGGGTCCCTGGAGCACACTGCACACCCTGTGGGCAGCACAGCTGTTGGAGTGTCAAGTCCACCACAGGACGTGCAAGCATCTCAGAGTGTATCAAGCACACTGCACTACTTGCAGGCAGCTCAATGGGAGAATACTTTCTAAGCAGGTCTTTGTCTTTATATAGCCTTAGGGCAGAGTCTTGTAACCCTTTCCCAGGCTTGTTCACTTCCTGAATTTCTGGAACTTTCTTCTTGCCTCCACGCCATGAAGGAATGTTTCACTTTCTAATTAACATAAGCTTGGGGAATGGTTGTGTGATCCATATGTTTCAGGTCTCCCAGACTTGACGGTTTTCTTCTGGAAAGAATTTTTCAATTCTGAGGAATCTGCTATATACCAGCCCATCAGAACACTGGCACTGTTAGAATGGATGCCTAGATTAAGAAGCTGAGGGTTTCCTGCTGGGCAAGGAATTGACTGAACTATACTATATAGGAGGGGAAGACAGTCCTTCAGGTATTGAAGACAAGGCTTGAGGGCAGGGGGCACTCAAGGAAATAAGTCAAGTGTTAATAAAACATTCCTCTCTTGACCTTAATAATGGAAAACAGTATTGCAGTCTGGACTTGCTTCAGTTATGTGGTATTTCTGATAGAAATGATGTCTGTAGGAGGAGAGTCCGTGGTGACCTCTCCAGTGGAGTGCCTGATATCAGCTAGCATGGGGAAACAGCTACCCGAGCTTCCTCCTCGCATGTCTCTCCACGCTTGCACTTTTCATATGGTGGATAGCTTCTAAATTGTTAGGGCAAAAGACATCATCTCTCTGAGGGCCTTCAAGTCACATGGTGCCCTTTCAATGCACTGTTAGCTGCAGCAACTCTCAATTCCAGCCCAGATTCAAGGGAGGAGACTTTTCCTTGTTGATGTGTGGATCGACATTTGCAGGTACAGAAGAAAGGAAAGGATGGCCACCATCTGAAGACATTATAGACCATAATTAGTATGGACACATGTAACTATTTTAACCCTGGACACAGCAGAATTCAGTATGGATAGCAGCGGTGTCGCTGCCTCTCATTTGTTTGTGATTTATGTGATCAGTCTCCAAGCTGGCAAGAACTGTTCACACTTGCTCACTGCTCTGCCTCTATGTCCAGCACATGGCCTGTCATGTTGTAGTATTCATTTAGTAAAGGAAAGAATGGCCCTTCTAGAAGTAGCAGACACACATGACACTGAACTGCTGCAGGAAAGGAAATGCTGCAACTTCTGAGAGGGAGTAACAAAGTTTAGAGTTGAAATTCTTACTGGCAGAAAAATTAGTTTTGCTTGAAGGCTCTGAGAATGAAGATTTTAGTACCAGATATGAGGTATCTGTGGGAGGCAAAGGAAAGGAGAGAATTTAAATGAGAAAGACAACACAATACTCTACCTCCCGTTTTATATATGTTCTTAGCCCCACACAGATTCTCTCATTGATAAAAATCATCAATAACAAAGCCACCCACAAAGACTCAGGAGAGCCACCTACCAGGAAGGCACTCCTTAAGCAAAAATTAATACCGTACTCCAGCTTGGAATGCTTAGCGTGAGGTAAAGGTTGGGCAGGGGAGGCAGCCTGAGGTTAAGGAAAAGAACAGGGAGTCAGAAAATCTGTTTCCCTCCAGATATACCATGTTCTAATGAATAACCCTAAAGAAAATACTCCTATGCCCAACTGTGCCAATACCTGCTAAGAACTCTAGTCCTGCATTCTCCATTCACAACTCATAGGCAGAACTGGATACATCATTTGACCACCAGGAAGACAAGGAGGGCCAGCCTCCCATATGCCTGGAAGGAAAAGACAGGTATTAGTGTGCAGCACTATGAATGTTCTAGTGGGGTGCACAGGTTTTCACTTCACGTGAAGTAAAAAGCTCATGGCTGCCAGCAGTGGCCAGAGTCCCTCAACACCTCAGGTTTCCCTTACTCCGTGCCTGCAGTAACATGACGTTGTGTTTCTGTTATATTCCTCCACAGTAAGACCCTCCTCAGGACTGGTCCCCATCTGAGAAACAAACCAACACCTGTAGAAGTTCTGCAGACAACAGCCATGAGGACTGTTCAATCAGTGTGGATTTCTGAAGATGCCTAAGACTACAACCATTCAGAATGCAGATGCAGAAGAGAGGCCTCCAGTGCCCACAGCCCAGCCTGTAAGAGTTGTACACAGGACTGTGTACTGGCTATATGAAAGGAAGGGGCAAGAGCATGCTGGATTCTATTTTTTCGTTTTGTTTTTATTCTGCTCTTCCCTACCCCTTTCTCTCCTCTACTCCCTTCCTATGACCCCTTGGCAAGAGCATGTATTGGGGTTTTTTTCCCCTTGGGGGAGGGAGCTGAGCGGCCTTCATAACCAACAATTTTACTGGAAGGTGCAATTTTTCAGTAACCAACCTGTGGCATCTGGACACAGCTTTATCCACCTCCACAGGGCACTTCAACCCAAACTGTCTTTTTAAAAATTATATATATATATTTATTTTTTATTGACTTCTATACTTACATACAAAAAACCCATGATATTTCCCTCCCCTCCCCCATTCCCCATCAGAACTCCAATCTCCATCATATCCCCTCCCTCTCTCCATTAGTCTCTCTTTTAATTTGATGTCATCATCATCTTCTTCTATTTTGGTGGTCTTGCGAAGGTATTGCTAGGCACTGTGAGGTCATGGATATCAAGGCCAATTTCTGTCTGGGCAGTTGCATTGAAAGAAGTCATGCTCTTCCATTCTATCCGCCCCTTCTTCCGCAATGGGCCCAGAGCCTTGGAGGGTGTGACAGAGGTGCTGGGCACTCCTCCATCCCTTGTTCTCAGCACTATGTTCTCTTTTGGGTCATCCCAGTGGTCATCGCATTTGAAAGGAGAAGCTTTTCTAACCAGAAGTGAGAGTAGCGTTAATCCGTGAATATGAATATTAAGTGTAGTGTTTTCAGGGCAGTTTGGTAGGAATAATATATACATTTAGTCAGACAAGAGCAGGCTTTATACCCCTAAGGCTCATGACCTCACCTGCCATAGACTTTTGCTTAGGTTTTTCAGTACCAGGTATGTATTCCCTCCCATAAAGGTGCCTTCAGTCCAATTATGGAGCAGTTGGTTACCCCAAGAGTAGACATGCCACTTGTACCCATTCAGTCATTGGGCCTGTCTGGCCAAACGTGAAATTCAGTGTCCACTGTTTTCAGGCTGCTGATGACTTCTGTCTCCCATACAGCTGCATGCAGTACAGCTTTTTTCCAGCTTTCAGTTGGCTGGTCTACAGGGAGAAGGTTTTCTGCTCAGAACCAGCTTGCTTTCTCAGTGACCTTGCCTCTCAGGCAAGAGATGTCTTCAGCAAAAGGGTCTTACTATCTGTTTCTCAAGGGAACCAAGGGCTTTGGCAAAACCACTTAATGTTTTGGAGGCTACCAGGACCTCCTTGGCCAACAACTCACTGGAAAGTATCCCATCCCAGGGACTGAGAATTTTCTAGCAACAGTCTACAGCTTCTAGAGGTGCCATTATTCAAAAAAGTAGGTTTACATAAGTCTTATTCACAATATCTTGAATTTAGATTGACCCTCCCCCTACCCTTCTTTTACGCATTCTCTTCCCATGGCCTCACTTAGGCCAATCCCCTCCCTGTAATCTGTTCTTCTACTTATGTATGTGCAATACCATACACTTAAGTCCTTCCCTTTCCTCCCTCCCTTATCGCCTTTTACCAGCTTACTGGTTTCTGGTACTTATTTTTCATACACAAGTCTATACATTTGTAGCTAGGATCCATATATGAGAGAGAACATGTGACGTTTGGCTTTCTGAGCCTGGGTTACCTCACTTAGTATAATCCTTTCCAGATCGATCCATTTCCCTGCACATTTCATAATTTCATTTTTCTTTACCACTGAATAGAACTCCATTGTGTAAATGCACCACACCTTTATTATCCATTCATCTGTGGAGGGACATTTAGGCTGGTTCCATTTCCTAGCTATTGTGAATAGAACAGCAATAAACATGGTTGTGCACATATCTCTAAGGTAGTGAGAACAGTCCTTCAGATATATGCCTCGGAGTGCTATAGCTGGATCATATGGTAAATCTATTTCTAGCTGTCTCAAGAACCTCCACACTGATTTCCACAATGGCTGCACCAGATTACATTCCCACCAACAGTGTAGAAGTGTTCCTCTTTTTCCGCATCCACGCCAACACTTACTGTCATTTGTTTTCTTGATGGTAGCCATTCTGACAGGAGTGAAATGGTCTCAAAGTGGTTTTAATTGGCATTTCCCTGATGGCTAAGGATGTGGAACACTTCTTTAGATGTTTATATGCCATCTGTATTTCATCTTCTGAGAATTCTTTATTTAGTTCCATAGCCCATTTTTTTAACTGGGTTGTTTGAATTCTTATTATTCTGTTTTTTAAGTTCTTTGTATATTCTGGATATTAATCCTCTGTCAGATGTAAAGCTGACAAATATTTTCTCCCATATTGTAAGTTGTCTCTGTCATATTCACTGTGTCCTTTGCTGTGCAAAAGCTTTGTAATTTCATGAGGCTCCAGTAGTTGATTAGTGGTTTTATTCCCTGAGCAATTGGGGTAATATTCAGAAAGTCCTTGCCTATGCCAATATGTTGAAGGGTTTCCCCTACCTTTTCCTATAGCAGTTTCAGTTTCAGGTCTGATATTAAGGTCCCTGATCCATTTGGACTTGACTCTTGTGCATGGAGAGAGACAAGGATCTATGTTTATCCTTTTACATACAGATGTCCAGTTTTCCCAGCACCACTTGTTAAAGAGGCTATGTTTTCTCCAATGAATATTTTTGGCATTTTTGTCAAAAAATCAGGTGGCTGTAGCTGCCTGGATTAATATTTAGGTCTTCTATTCTATTCCATTGATCTACCTGTCTGTCCTTGTGCCAGTACGATGCTGTTTTTGTTACTATGGCTTTGTAGTATAACTTAAAATCGGGTATGGTTATACCACCTGCCTGATTTTTGTTACACAAAATTGTTTTGGCTATTCGAGGTTTTTTGATTTTCCAGATGAATTTTAGTATTGTTTTTTCTATTTCTGTGAAGAATGCTATTGGGATTTTAATGGGGATCGCATTAAATGTGTAGATTGCTTTTGGTAAATTGACATTTTCACAATATTGATTCTTCCAATCCAGGAGCATGGGATGTCTTTCCATTTCCTTGTGTCTTCAGCAATTGTCGCTCGAGTTTTTTAAAGTTCTCATTGTAGAGATCCTTCACTTCCTTGGTTAAGTTTATTCCAAGGTATTTTTTTTGTTTTGAGGCAATTCTGAATGGGAGAGATTCCCTGATTTCATCCTCTACACGTTTGTTGTTAGTGTATAGAAAAGCTATTGATTTCTGTGTGTTTATTTTGTATCCTGCAACGTTGCTTAACATGTTTATCAGCTCTAACAGTTTGCTGGTAGAGTCTTTAGGGTCTGTTATGTATAGAATCATATCGTCTGCAAATAATGATAATTTGATCTCTTCCCTTCCTATTTGTATCCCCTTTATGAGTGTCTCTTGCCTTATTGCTATAGCTAAGACTTCCAGTACTATATTAAATAGTAGTGGGGAAAGTGGACACCCTTGTCTTGTTCCTGAATTTAGAGGAAAAGCTTCAAGTTTTTCCCCATTTAGTATTATGTTGGCTATAGGTTTGTCATAAATAGCTTTTATTATGTTGAAATATGTTCCTTCTATTCCCAGTTTCTGTAAAACTTTCACCATGAAGGGGTGTTGGATTTTGTCAAATGCCTTTTCTGCAGCTATTGAGATGACCATTTGATTTTTGTCCTTCAGACCATTTATATGGTGTATTACATTTATGGATTTGCGTATGTTGAACCATCCCTGCATCTCTGGGATAAAGCCTATTTGGTCAGGGTGAATAATCTTTCTGATATATTCTTGTATTCTGTTTGCCAGTATTTTGTTGAGAATTTTTCCATCTATATTCATGAGGAAGATTGGTCTGTAATTTTTTTTTTTTTTTTATCTGTCTTTGTCCGGTTTGGGTATCAGGATGATGCTGGCTTCATAGAAGGATTTTGGTAGAATTCCTTCCTTTTCTATTTTATGGAAAAGTTTGAGAAGCATTGGTGTTAGATCCTCCAGGAATGTCTGGTAAAATTCAGCAGTGAATCCATCTGGGCCTGTACTTTTTTTAGTTGGGAGACTTTTTATAACTGCTTGGATCTCTGTAGTTGTTATAGGTCTATTTAAATGGTTTATCTCATCTTGATTTAAATTTGGCAGGTCATATGAATCAAGGAAATCATCCATTTCTTTCAGATTTTCAAACTGAGAGGCATATATATTCTTAAAGTATGTCTGGGTCTGGAGAGATGGCTTAGCGGTTAAGGCACCTACCTCCTAAGCCTAAGAACGCTGGTTCCAGTCTCCAGTGGTTCCAATCGCCAGGTCCCATGTTTAGCCAGATGCAAAATGATGCAAGGGCACAATGCCACACTTGCCCACAAGGCGGTGCACACATCTGGATTTCGCTCACAGCAGCTGAGAGACTGCTGGCGTGCCCATTCTCTGTCTTCCTCTCCGTCTGTCTCTCTCTAAAAATAAAAAAAAAAAAACTTAAAAAAATATTGTAAAAAAAGTATGTCCGTATGATTTTCTGAATTTCTTTGGTATCTGTTGTGATGTTACCTTTTTTATCTCTAATTTTATCAATTTTTGTCTCTTCTCTCTTTCTTTTGGTCAGATTTGTTAATGGTTTGTCAATCTTCTTTATCCTTTCAAAGAACCAACTCTTTGTTTCATTGATTTTTTTTTATTTTTATTTTTTTTTGGTTTGCATTTCATTAATTTCTGCCCTAACCTATTATTTCTTCCCGTCTACTGATTTTTGGTTTGCCTTGTTCTTCTTTTTCCAAGGCCTTAAGGTGAAGCATTAAATTGTTTAGTTGTGAACTCTCTAATTTCTTAATATAGGCACTTAGTGCTATAATTTCCCTCATAGGACTGCCTTCATTGTGTCCCAAAGGTTTGGGTATGTTGTATTCTCATCATCATTTGATTCTATGAATTTCTTGATTTCCTTTTTAATCTCTTCAATGACCCATACATCGTTCAATAATGTACTGTTTAGTCTCCATGAATTTCTGTATGCTCTGTAGTTTTTCTTGTTGCTGATTTGCAGTTTAATCCCATTGTGGTCAGATAGCATAGAAGGGATTATTTCAATTTTCCTGTATTTGTTAAGATTTGATTTGTGTCCTATTATATGGTCTGTTTTAGAGAATGTTCCATGATATCATTTAATGCAGATGTCTGTTTATTTTTTGTTGGGTAGACCTGTCAAGTGATGAGAGCGGGGTATTGAAGTCACCCACTACTATTGTGTTAGGAGTTATCTCTGACCTTAAGTCCAATAGTGTTTGTTTGATGAAATTGGGAGCCCCCATGTTGGGAGCATATGTTTAGTATTGTGATGTCCTCCTGTTGGAGTGTTCCTTTAATCAGTATAAAGTGACCTTCTTTATCTTTCCCCTCACTAATGTTGGTTTGAAGTCTATCCTGTCAGATATTAGGATAGCAACCCCTGCTTGTTTCCTAGGTCCATTTGTTTGAAATACTTTTTTCCAACCTTTTATCCTAAGAAGGTTTCTATCTTTTAATGAGAGATGAGTTTCCTGGAGGCAACAGATGGTAGGATCCTGCTTTTTAATCCAGTCTGCATCTTTTGGTTGGGGCCTTGAGGCCATTGATATTAAGAGTTATTATTGAAAGTTATGTATTTGCTCTCACCATTCTTCTTGTTTTTGTAGTTCTTCCTGTTTTCACTTTACTCACTTGTTTTAACTGTTTTTTGAGTATGGTTTATTTTTTCCTATTTCCTGCTGTATGTGTTTTGCTTTTTCTTCAGTGTGAATGATTCCTGCAAGTATTTTCTGTAGAGCTGGGTTAGTTGTCATAAATTCCTTTAGCCTGTCTTTGTTGTGGAATGTCCTTATTTCTCCATCAATTTGGATAGATAGCTTTGCAGGATAAAGTAATCTTGGTTGACAGTTTTTATCTTTCAGAACTTGGACTACATCACTCCAGGCCCTTCTGGCTTTTAAAGTTTGTGTTGAGTAATCTGCTGTGATCCTGATGGGTTTCCCTTTGAAGGTCATTTGCTTTTTCTCTCTAACTGCCTTCAATATATTTTCTGTGGTTTGCGTGTTTAGTAGTTTAATTATAACATGGCAAGAAGAGGATCTTTCTAGGTTTTGTCTGTTTGGTGTTCTAAATGCTTCTTGTATCTGCATTGGCATCTCTTTCACAATTTGGGGAAATTTTTCTTCTATGATTTTGTTGAAAACACCTAATAAGCCTCTGGATTGAAATTTTTCCCCTTCTGCTATACCTTGAATTCTTATGTTTGATCTTTTCATAGTGTCCCAGATGTCTTGGAGTTCCCATTCATACCTTTCTATTAGCTTGTCTTTCTCTTTGTTGGACTGTGATAGGTCTGCCACCTCGTCTTCTAGTTTAGATATTCTGTCCTCTCCTTCATCCATTCTACTGGTGAGACTTTCCACAGAGTTTATTATTTCACTGACTGTTCTTCGGAGCTAAGATTTCAGCCTGGTTTTTCTTCAGTATTTTTATTTCCTTATTCATGTCCTGTAATGACCTTTTTATTTCATTAAGCTGTTTTTCTGTATTCTCTTTCAAGAGTTTGTTTTCTTTAATTCCTTTGTTTTCTTCTCGGATTCCTTTCATTTCTTTGAGTATAGATATCATCATTCTTTTGAAATCTTTGTCAGGAATTTCATCTAAAACAGTCTCATTGGTGAACAATTCTGATGGATTTGTAATTTTTGGTGGGATTGCATTGTCTTGTGTTTCTTGTATTATAATGAAGTGACTTTTGCATGCTGGATTGATTTGATGCTCAGGTTTTCTATTTATCTGCAGTGTTCTTAGGTGTGGTGATCCACCTTTATATACTTTCAGGATATGAGTTTAAGGTGCCAAGTGTAGCATTTGTACCCAAGTCCAACCTCAGAAGTAATCCTAGCTGTTGAATTTGCTTGTTAAGCAAGTATTGTAGTGGCCTGGTGGAACAATTTAGTAGCAACTGTGCAAAATACACATTCAATTAACATGAGCACAGAGTATATAAGTGTGGGAATTGAAACAAACAGTCTTATAAGGTCCAAAACCCTAAGGGTGTGTGTTACTCCACACCCTTAATCCTGTCAGCTAGGAATCAGACCCTGCCCCCAATAATGACAGAAGCAAAAGATAAAGACCCTTTAAATCCAAAAGTATTACAGGCAGCAATATTCAACACCTCATATTCAGCTTATTTGAAAATGGTAAGGCCAACCACAAATATGTAACCCATAACCTGCCCTGACCTAGAAAGAGAGGTTAGCACTTCCAATGCAAGCCTTTGTTACCTTTTGGTGTGGCTTCCAAACTCACCAATGCTGAGTGCCCACCTCGTTCCCTGAGCTGTGGAGCTTGGTTCAGCTGTGCTGGATGCGGTGTTGGTGATGTGGTACAGAGCTGCTGCTAGTTGCTGAATTCTGCCAATTCTCTGGGGATCTGATGGTTTGGGGGTGGGCGAGTCCAGGAAGCCTGTAGTAGCTCACCAGACTTTTCTTCGATTTCTGGGCTCTCTGAGGAGACTGTTGTTTGGGCGGCGGCTGCAGCTTAGGCTCAGCGGTTCTGGGTGGCAACTTGGAGCCACTGTGGAGCAAACTGCCGTGGGTCAAGCCACAATTCCACAGTGGGGTTCTGACCGTCTGCTGCTTTTCCGCTGTTTCCCGGAAAAAATACTCTGCTCTTTTCCGAAGAAGAGTGTGGTTTTGCTTAAATCCCTCCCTGATCCAGTTTGGCATAGCTCCTATGCAGCCATCTTACCCGGAAGTCCTATTCTCTCTTAATTTGATGTCATCATCTTTTTTTCTATTATGAGGGTCTTGTGAAGGTATTGCTAGGCACTGCAGGGTCATGGATATAGAGGCCAATTTCTGTCTAGACAGTTGCATTGTAATGAGTCCTACCCTTCTTTGGCTCTTACATTCTTTCCGCCCCTTCTTTCACAATGGACCCTGAGCCTTGGAGGGTGTGACAGAGATGTTTCAGTGCTGGACACTCCTCCATTCCTTGTTCTCAGCACTATGTTGTCTTTTGGGTCTTCCCAGTGGTCATCGCCATCTGAAAAGAGAAGCTTCTCTAACCAGAAGTGAGAGTAGCATTAATATGTGAATATGAAAAATTATATATTTTTAATTAGCTAACAAAGAAATAGTTTTCCATATGGCTTATTCTTAACATCTTTAGTTTTGATTAACACTCCTGCCACTCCCTTTTCTCCTCCATCCCCCTCAAGCTCCCCTCTCCTCCTCACTCATGGCCTTTGACTAGCTTCCTGGCCTCTACTGCTGACTCTTACTCCAACTCACATACAAACCTAAAAATTCAAAGCTATAATCTAGACAGAACATGTGGCATTTGTCTTTTTGAGCATGGATTACCTCATTTCTTATAATCTTTTCCAGCTCTGTCCACTTTCCTGTGAATTCCATAATTTTATTTTTATTCACAGCTGAATACAGCTCTATTATACCACATCTTCCTTACCCTTAATATTTTCAAGATGAACCTTTGAAAGCCTAACTCCAGCTCCAGTAGGTACTGTGTGGACCAGCAGTGCCTTCAGATACTCTAGCACTGTACTGCTCCATATAATGGCAACTAGCCAGACATTTTAAATTGTAACTTAATTAAGTTACAATGGCATCATAAAAATTAGGACTATTGGTGACCAATGAACTATGTCATGTGCTTAGTAGCCAGCTGGAGCTAGTAGCTATTCCCTCACACAAATGTACATGGTTGCATCATTGCACAGCATTCTGTTGGACAGAGATGCCTTCATTTGACAGCAAGACACATCTATGATGTAGTCTTATCAAGGAATTCCTGCCTGGTACTGAAAAATGTAGTCAAAAGCCTATGGCTTGGAAGGTCATAGAACCTATGGGGATGCTACTACTGTCACTTGACTAAATAGATTGGTTGTGTACTCTAAATATTTATATTATCTTTATGATCATAGAATAGTACTGCCCTCCCCTTTGGTCAGAGAAGATTCCTTTGGCAAATGGCAGTGGATACTGGGGAGACTCATTATTCATCAAAGTGCAGAGAAAAGGTGCTTAGTGCTAAATGGGACATCTCTATCATGCCCTGCATTGCTCAGGGAACTAAAATAAGAGGCAGAGCAAGAGCATGTGCACTTTGGGGTACTATCCTCTAGATATGAAGTCACATTCCATTAAAGACTTCAAAGCAGCTATTACCTTTCCAATACTTACATAATATTTGAACCCATAAACATTCCAAATGGATGATGGAGGACAAAATAGCAAAGAGACTAGTTGGACAGAAGGCTCAATGGAAGGGGCAAGGGAGGAGGAACAAAAAAGCAAAGGGGGCTGGAGAGATGGTTTAGCAGCTAAGGCGCTTGCCTGCAATGCTTAATGACCTGAGTTCAATTCCCCAGTACCCATGTAAAGCCAGATACACAAAATGGTGCATGCATATGGAGTCCATTTGCAGTGGCTAGAGACACTGGCACACCCATTTTCTCTTCTACCTCTCTCTGCTTATAAATAAATAAATAATAAAAATGTATTTTAAAAATAAGTTACATTTTTTTCATGTATGCAAATTGTTAATAAAGGTTTTTTTCTGAATTATTTTTATTTTGGTCTTGTCCACATCCAGCTATCCTCTTATCTGTCGTCACCTCATTTCCCTGAGGGCCCTCCTCAGTGGGGTATCAGTAATTACTCTGAGGTCATGGTTACACCAGCCCCTTCCTGTGTAGAGGATAATGCCTTACAGTACACTTTCTCACCTTATGGCTCTTACATTTTTCTGCCCCCCCCACTTCCTCCATGTTCCCTGAACCTTGGAGAGCACGTTAGAAGTCTCCTTTAGTGTTGAGTTCTCCAAAACATTGTTTTCTGCTTTAATGAGTTTTGAGTCTCATTACCCAGCACAGTGATCCTGGAGGAGGTTTTCAGGCTAGCCATGAAGTAGCAGTCATATTTAACCCATCTCTTCACCTTTAATGATTAGGAATAACCAGTCCTACTGATGCTTACTACAACTTATAAACAAGTCATACCATTCTATATAAGGATAAACATATGGAAGAGAACACACAGCATTTGTCTTTCTGAGCCTGTATCACCTCACTTACTACATTTTCCCAAGGCCATTCATTTTCCTGTGAATTTCAGTTTTCTTTACCACTGAATAGAACTGCATTGTGTATATGTACCATATCTTAATTCTCCCGTCATCTGTTGATGGGTATTACTGTTACTTTCTCATTGCTAGTAAAAATACCCAACCAGAAGCAGCTTTTAGGAGGAAAGGGTTTATTTTTGGCTTACAGATTCCAGGGGAAATGCCATCAATGGCAGAATAAGCTGGCACAGTTCAGCATACACAGCAGAGAGACAACTGCCAGCAGTAGCAGCAAGCACCAACAACCATGAACAGGAAGAGCTCAAAACTCACCCTGAACACACCTTAAGGCTGCACTATAAGATCTGCCTCCAGTGACACCTCCTCCAGCAGGCTGCTAGAGACTTAAGTAGGAAGCTTAACCTTAATCAGAAATCCCTGATGCTATTGACATTCAAACCACCACAATGGGTATCTGGGCTGATTCCATTTCCTAGCTATTGTGAATAAAGCAGCAACAAGCATGGCTGAGCAAGCATCTCTATAGGGATGCTGAGTCAGAGCAATCCAGACACACAAGACCAGCTTGCCTGGTCTTCATAGCAGTGAGAAATGTACAAGACTGATCCTGTGTCAGGTGAGGTAAAAGGCAAGGACCAATACACCAAGGTTGTCCTCTTACCTTCATATGTGCACCAGAGCACAGATGCCCACATATATACGAACACATACCCAAAGAATAAAACTAGGAATAATTGTATTCCTGTTTATTTCCACATGATTCTCATTTGCCAAGATATTGAATGAACCAAGGTGTCCACTGACAGATAATGAATAAAGAAAATGAGGTATATACACATGATGGAAAATTATTCTACAACCAATTGCCAGAATTTGTTGGCAATCAAGATGTCACACAGTAGTTGATTGGATAAACTATGATACATCCATCCAGACAATGGAATACTACTATAATAATTAGGTTGGGTAACTGCTTATATTCCTAAATAGAAGTTCACTTGTCATACTTCTACCATGTTCATCTCACGTGAGACTGGACTGTAAGTTAAGACTCATTGGTTATCCCCACATATATGGGTGTGATGAATGGACAACTTGAATAGGACAGGTAGTAAAACCAAGCAATAATGATTACTAAACCATAGCAGTTGTTTTGTAACCTGAATTAGAGGCTAGATTGCAAATTGCCTCTTATTTTATCAGAACAAGATCACATTCTGTAGTCTGGGTTGGGTTATAATCCCTTGAGCTCCAAGATAGGCCTATGCCTTTGCCTGTCTTTTCATCTATGATTATAGACTTCTATATAGAGGGGGGAAGAGAGACTATTATGGAGCCAGCAGAATTAAAATGCTAAGGAAGATATTCAAGTGGAGAGTGGGTTAAATTTCATAAAGCCTTCCAGGCTTTCAATGCCAATCATATTTTTTCACTCTATTTTTTGTAATTTTTTTAATGAGAGGGACAGAACAAGAGAGAGATAATTGGTGTGCCAGGGTCTCCAGCCTCTGTAACTGACCTCCAGACACATGTGCCACTTTGTGCACATCTGCAATGTTGTACACTTGCATCACCTTGTGCATCTGGCTTACATGGGATCTGGACAGTCGAACATGGGTCCTTAGGCTTCATAGGCAAGTACCTTAACCACTAAGCCTTCTGTCTAGTTCTCTTTGTCTTTTATATACTGAGACATAACTAAAAGAAGGACACTATACAGCCTCCAAAAAAATGTCAGTCAATGGCCAGCAACTATGGTTTCCTACAGAAGACCTGCAAAATATTGGTCCCATCAACTTTTCCTTATGATGAGTGGATAATGATGATGTGGCACATTTAAACAATGGAGTTCT
This sequence comes from Orientallactaga sibirica, assembly GCA_036365145.1. Classification (NCBI taxonomy): domain Eukaryota; kingdom Metazoa; phylum Chordata; class Mammalia; order Rodentia; family Dipodidae; genus Orientallactaga; species Orientallactaga sibirica. The sequence continues at coordinate 3,150,114 of JAEOAD010001604.1, forward strand.
ACTCAGTGGTGAAGAAAAATGAGGTTATGAAATTTTCTGGAAAATGGATGGATCTGGAAAGGATTATACTTAGTGAGGTAACCCAGGCCCAGAAAGTCAAACAGTGTTCAATGACAGACTGTCCTGAAATAAGGTGGAGAATAATATAATAAGACACCTGACATCAATCTCTGGCCCGCACACACTTATGAACATGAATGCACATTACACATATATACATGCAAACAAAGAAAAAAAGCATGATACGTCATCATTGAAAAAGAAGATTAAATGAAATAATATCAATAATAATGGGCTTTGTGTAATACTTGGGGTGATGAAAGTGTTTGATAAGTATTAATAAGAGAGATGGGGCAGAGAGATGGCTGAGTGGTTGAGTACTTCTGTACAAGCATGAGGGCTTGAGGAGGCCTGAGAGACCACTCACGTTTGAGCCCCAGGATTCACATATATAGCTGGGCGTGGCCACCCATGTCTGTAACCTCAGTCCTGTGGGAAGCAGAGACCAAGAGAATCATCTGGGGCCCATTTAAAGAAAAAGTAAGCTCTGGAATCAGTACGATGACTCCAGCTCAAAACAAGAACACCTGGAAGAGCAAGACACTCGAAGTTCCCCTCTGGCCGCTGCAGGCAAGGGCACAGGGCACCATGTGGGTCCACCGTGCACATAGCACACACCCAAAGAGAAAGACGTGGAAAGAAAAACAAGTCTCAGGCCCAGCAGAAGAGATTCCATCCACAATACTACAAATGTGTCTTCGGATGGAAAAACACTTGGAACTCAGCACCTTCTGAAGCTCTTTCTGTCACGTGAGGCAACACAACACCCACGGTATGCCTGCAGCACTCAGGATCATGAGGGAACCAGTTAGGAACACACTGTCAGATACATGGAGTGGAGCCAGGCCCTTTGGAGAGAGTCACTAAATTCTGAGACTCATTAATCTAAAGATGACAAAGCCCACACTTACACCAGTCCTCACCCCAAGGTTGTCAGAAAGAGACACTGAGCACCTGCGAAGTCAGGCCCAGCCTAAGCTCAAGTACCAGTCCCTCAGCCTTCAGCCCTCATGTTCCTCTCACTCCCTTCTTGCTTTGTGCCTTTGGTGGCCATGAACACAAAAGTATACCCAAAAGGAGCTGTTCTGCTGATCCTGGGGCTCCTTAGACCCCCAAAGCATGTCAGCAAGCCTCAGCAGCTCAGTGGAGATGCCTGATACTTCAGTCCTCTCTCCTTGGGGACTACAGGGTACAGTTCCAAAGAAAAGCTAACCTGGTTCCGCTGAAGGGTCACTTTTGGCTTATGAAATATATACTTTAAAACCAAAGAGAGGGCTGGGAAGCCTAAGCACCCTGGTTCAAGGCTCGATTCCCCAGTACCCACGTAAGCCAGAGGCACAAGGTGGCGCATGCTCTGGAGTTCGTTTGCAGTGGCTGGAAGCCGGTGCGCTCATTCTCTCCCCACCTTTCTCTCTCTCTCTCTCTCTGTTGCTCTCAAATAAGTAAATAAATACAACTTATAAACCACTGTCAGGGCTGGGGAGATGGCTCAGGTATTCAAGTGCTTGCCATGCAAGTATTAGGACTTGAACTTAGGTCCTCAGTACCCACATTAAAAGCCCACACAGTGACACGTCTGTAATCCCAACACTGGGGAGGTGACAACCAGAGGATCCCTGTGGTTCATGGGCTAATCTATCTTGACCAGTGAGCTCCAGGTTTAATGAAAGACCCTGTCTTGGAAAATAAGGTAAAGAGCAATTACCCAATGTCTGGCCTGCACACACATGCATATATGTGCCTACACACATGTGCATAAGTACACCAACCTCCCCAAACACACACATACACACACACACACACAAAATGGTCTTTTATTGAAAACTTCCAGTTCCCTGCCAGCATGTGTCGTCTGCACTCCTAGAGCATCAGGGTTGGACCATATGTTTCCAGAAATATCTTACCCTAGTCTATGCCCAGCCGCCTATGCGGCAGACCTTTTCACTGTGTGCAGTGGAGGGGAAGGACACAGTTCCCAGGGTTAAGAGCTGGCAGTGGCACACACAGAAGCCCAGCTACCACCACTACGGACAGTCATTCAGAACGCCATGTGGGTCTCCTTTGTGCCAGGGGGTGAGGCACCCCACCCTTGGTTCCGGTGACTTGGAATGCTGAAGGCCTAAACTTAATTAACTTCTCTGAGCTGGGACTTTTCCATCTCAGCCTGCATCCTGCTTCGTGGGGCGGCAGGACTCAAGGGCTCCCTGCACAAACAGAAGGCCAGGAACCTTAGTGGGAGCATCGGCAAATACAACAGGGCTAGTGGCATCCTCATTAAACTCTGATTAGCGAGTGGACTTGATCCAGGCCAAATCAGAGCTGAATGAGATTTCTTTCTTTCTTCTTCTTTTTTTGCTGCCAGTTGATCAGATGTAGGCAATTAAGAACCCCCACACCTCCAGCCCTTGTATTTTTTTGAAGCAGGGAGCTCATACTAGCCAGCCCATAAAGACACCATTGTCCTAAGAACAATATTCCCCACTAATCTCACTTCTGGCAATTTACTTTTTCTTCCCAAGCAGATTTAGAAACTTAAGAAAAAAATTCTTTTAAAGAGTCTGAGGGAGGAATACTCCATGGTATCTAATCCTACGGCAAAGTGGGAGTTTTCTTGTTCCATTCAGCTTTTCTTTGAATGAGCACTGGATAAATAAACTTCTGCTGCATGGCCACATTGAGGCGGAGACCGTGAGGATCCAATTATGCATAAGGGGGCGTGTGCTTTCTGGTTTGCAAATCAAACACAAAGAGGGCAGTACAAACGGCCCCTTATAATCAGTCCTCACTACAAATTTACAACCTGCCAGGTGAGATTCGCTTTTGTTAAGTGCTTAAAAGCAATTATTAACCTTTCTTTAATTTTCTGGTGGTAATTAGACTCCCGAATCCAGTCCAACCTGGTCAGCTTCAGTCTTTCTGTGTGCCCATGTGTGGGTGAGGTGATGGAGTGTCCTTAGGGGGATTCCTGAGAATGCAGAACTTTCTCAGCCTGAGGGCCAAGAAGTCTGACAAGGCCTCGTCTGAGAAACCGACTTCTTATTGCTTCTAAAGAGAAGAGAAATGACAGGGAGGCAAACAAAGGTGAAGGCAGAAGGGAAGGAAGAAACTTGGGGTGCAGAGCCATAAAGCAACAGAAACTTGAGACAGAAAAAAAGCAGTAAGGATTGTTTCAAGGGGAGCAAAGAAGAGGAGTGGCCAACAGTGGCCATTGTTACTATATTGGCACTTTTACACTCACTTACAGGAATCCTGTTAATGAGTCCAGTGCCTCTAGGGCCCCATGCCTCACTGAATGAGGAGCCAGAGTCCCTGAAAAGAAAAACTAAACGAGGACGAAAGCAAGAGAATCCAAAGCTCTGAAAAAAAAAAATGCTGACCAAAAAAGCTACATCTCTCACTGTGCCCCAGAGGTTACTCAACTTGGCAAACGAGAGAGACCTGTCAACAAACTATTGACCACTCCAGTCTACATAGACATGATGGGGAAGCTAGACCAGGCAGACCGCTGCTGTTTATCACATATCAGTGACACAGATGGTGGCATCCATGTCCTGGCAGGTCAACGTGGACAGCCTCATCCCTTCTGTTGTCTGGATAAGCTACTTTTCAATTGTTGAGATCCTGAGAATCAGGATGCCATGTGTACCTGAGGGGGAGGGCAGGCACACAGGAGGGAGCTAGCAAAGAAACTGGACTGAAAGTGCAGTGCAGGGCTTCAGGGCTCGGCAGGTGGCTCACTTGGTAAAGTATGCATGGCTAGTACCCAACACTATATAAACCAGGTATAGTGGCACAAGCCTGTCATCCCAGCACTCCATGGGTGGTGGCAGGAAAATGAAAATCTTAAGGTTGTCCTTGGCTATATAGCACATTTAAAGCAGTCTGCAATAAATGAAACCCTGCCTGAAGAAGGAAGGGAAAGGAAGAAGGGAGAGGAAGGGAAAGGAAAGAAGAGAGTGAGGAAAGGAAGAAGGGAGGGAAGAAGGGGAGATCCATGTCACTGTAGGAAGTCCAAAGATAAAAAGATAAAAAGAGTAAGAGCTGCTTCATTAGATTCTAGGAATGCCAAAGACCAGAGAGGACATACAAGGCTGCTAGGATAAGAGCAAGTTTTCATCCTATCTTTAGATTCAAACTGCGTCTTTTCTCATTAGATGCATCCTTCTCTCCCAAGCTGAAGGTAAAGAACCTGTCCTTCTGATGACACAGGGTTTGGCATCTTGCAAATATCTAGGTTCTGATCCTGGCCTGACTCCATACCAGCTGTGTGAGGCTGGTAAAATTCCTGATGTCTATGGCCTTTACTTGTCCCCGAGTTGTATATAAAATAGGAGAATTCTTCCTTGAGACTAGCAAATAAAATAATGTATGCAAGTCACTGAGCATATATCAGGCTCAAACAATCCTTATGGGAAAAGTGGCCTCACAAAATAATCAATATCCATTGATGGTATCCCAGAAACTGTAAAAAGAGAAACATGAACTGCTTCCAAGGAGATTAGCAATGTCACTGGTTGTCACAATAGGTAGCTGGACAGATATGGAGAGAGGCGCACAAAGCACTGCTATAAGCCATTAACCAAAAGGTGTAACAGATCTATCATCCAGTTCCCAATGAGAACCAACTGCATGACAGAAGCAGTAACATGAACAAGCACCACTTCCAATGAACTTGTCATGTGGAGGACAGGCAACATCGCTACCCTAAGAGGCGGAATGTTGTAAGCAGCAAAGGAGTTGAACAAACAGGGAAGGGAACACCCTGGGGAAGGAAAGGTTTGTTCCGCAGAGGTAAGAAAAGCACTTGGGGGGAACTAGCATTAAACCAAGGCCTGAAGCTAATAGAAATAAGAAACAGTCTATGAGTAGTGGAATGCCATGAATGCAGGAAGTGAAAGGTGTGCCCGAGAAATGGTGCTACCACCTACCCGCAGTGAGGCTGTACCAATGAGTTGAATCACACAAGAGCTCATTTCCTATAAAGTTGGATCCTTACTTTGTCAGGAGTGAGCTGGGCCTGAGTTCACATGAATGTGTCAGAAGTAGGATAGGGACACGATATGGGACTTTTACGAGAATGACACTTCAGGTCTTCAGGTTGGGACGGTGGAAAAAGTACTTACTGTACAAGCATGAGAACCTGTGTTCAGATCCCCAGAATCCTCACAAAAGCCAGATGCAGTGGCTCATGTCTACAACAGCAGTGCTTCTATTAAAAAGAGTGTAGGCAGAGATAGGAAAATCTCCATAAACTCTCAGACCAGCTAGTCTGGCATACTGAGCAGCAAACAGGAAACCTAAAACAATTTACACCAGAAGTTGTCTCCTGATCTACACACACACACATCATGCATGCACACAAAGATTTAAAAGGAGAGAGAGAAGAAAACCAGGCAACATTGAATGGGACAGAACAAGCAGAAGGGAAAATTGTAGACATTAGGAATCCGAACATTGGCAGTCACAGTGGCTCAGAACTGATATGCTCTAACACAGAAAGGAAGGAAATTGGGACAGTTGAGGTATCTAACTTGGGACACAGTAAGCACTAGATGACAACATTTGATAGGGCTGCTGAACAAGAGCAAGTCTCATGCAGTGAGTGTGATCATGTGCTGGAGAAGAGATGGACAGCGAGCAAGCACCACAGGCAGCAACGAGTACCGGGTGAGGAAGGTGTTCTCTCTTCCTCTCACCTTCCGAACCACCAAGTGGATGTCTTAAATCACGCATGGCACCAAACCCTATGTGTACACCATTGTGCCTATATATTCCGATAGTAATGGTTAACTTATCCATTTGGCATAATAAAAGATTAGCAACAAGACTGGGCATAGTTCACACACTTGTCAGCTCAGCACTTGGACAATAGAAGCAAGAGGATTAGGGGTTCAAGGCCAGCATTAGCTATAAGAGATCTTGTCCCCAAAGAAACAAACCAGTCACAAAATGTATAAGGAAAATGAAAAATTATAAAAATATACCATAATAAAAGTTGTTTGTCCAGGCGTGGTGGTGCACACCTTTAATCCCAGCACTTGGGAGGCAGAGGTAGGAGGATCGCTGTGAGTTCAAGGCCACCCTGACAGTACAAAATTAATTCCAGGTCAGCCTGGACCAGAGTGGTGAGACCCTACCTTGAAAAAACAAAAAAAAAAAAAAAAAGTTGTTTAAAATTTGCAAATTATCTGCTAATTGCCATTTAATAATTTTGAATTATGATAAGGCCATGGATGACTGAAGCCATAGAAAACAAAACTGAGAATAAGGACACCTCATAGAGCAAGGCTCAACTACATTTGTATACATTTAGAAAGAAGAGGAAGAGAAGAAAAAGGAGCAAGTGAAAATGAAGGAAGAGAAGGAAGAAGTAAGCTGGGCGTAGTGGCACACGCCTTTAATCCCAGCATTTGGGAAGCAGAGGTAGGAGGATCGCCATGAGTTCGAGGCCACCCTGAGACTACATAATGAATTCCAGGTCAGCCTGAGACAGAGTGACACCTACCTCGAAAAATCAAAAAAAGAAAAGAAGGAAGAGGTAGAGGAGGTAAAGGAGGAGGTCGGGGTGACAGAGGAGGAAATGGAGAAGGTGAAAGAGGAGAAGCAGTCAGAGAAGGAGGTGAAAGTACAAGAGGTGAAGGAGGAGGTGGAAAAGGAGGAGGCAGTAGAGGTGAAGGGCAGGCAAAGAAGGAGATGAAGGTGGAAGAGGAGGAGGAAATGGAGGAGAATAAGGTAATGAAGGAAGAGAAGGAAATGGAGGGGAAAGAGGAGGAGGAGGAAGAGATAGAGAAGGAAGATGAGGTAGGTAAGAGAGGAGAAAGAGATGGAGGTGGAAATGGAGATAGAAGTGGACAGTAGGTACAGAGCTAGGGGCCTAGAGTTATATAACGATGAAGCATCCGATGCACAATGTATGAACATTATGTCATGAATCAGCTGGGCTGCTCATTGGTTTCTTCCTCTAGAAAATGTGGTCAGCCATATTTCCCACTCAGAAGTATGCCTGTTTACCAGAGATCCTTAAGCCATAGTGGCCAGAATGCTGATTAGCTTTACTTCAGATCTTCCATGTTCAGGAGAGGGTTTCCCTGTGGCTATTCTTTAAAAAAAAAAAAAAAAAAAATAAGAAAAAGAAAAAGAAAAAAAGAAATCTGTGAATGGTTCTTTAGCCAGCATTTCTCCAGCATGCAAGTGTGTGAGCAAAGAGATCCTCAGAGTTAATTAGCCACCAGCACCTCCTCCTCCTTGTTTGCCCAGCTCACTCAAACACATAAATGCCACTACAAACAACCACTAAATCTACAGAGGCTTGTTCTAGCTGTCAAACACCGCTGTAAAAATAATATGCCCTCCAGCACAAAGGGGGGAAAGGCAAGATGGCAAAGCACTCACTTACTTTCAACAATCCCTCCTTAGAGACATAATCTTCAAATAAATATTTAACTTACTCTGTCTTTGGTCTTAGATTATTTACAAATCGGGCTTTAAAGGCATTTAAAATGATCCTTCTCCAAGCTATTTGCACACCTAAAGTTGCCTAGGGGTAGGAACGAGGCTTCCTAGATGCCTAGAGGCTGGCCTCTCGCCTTACCATACATGGCCTGTGTGCAGACCACTTGGGAGGAAGGCAAAGTCCCAGGATGGCTGGAAGCCTGTGCATCTGTCAGGTCTGTGGCCTCTCTGCCACTGTGAAGGGAACACAAGGGCAGTCTGCTCCCCACAGGACTCTGGGTGGTTGTGGCATGCTGCCTTGCAGGGCTCTTACAGACAAGTATATTTTAGTCCATTTTCTGTTGCTGTAATAGGACAGTGAAGACAGGGAAATGTGTAAAAGACTGATTCTGGCCCACAGTTTGGGAGGTCCAAGAGCATCTACATATTCCTAACTTCTGATGAGGGCCCCGTGCTGCTCCGTGCTTGCTGGAAAAGTGGACAAGGAACACCCATGTGGAGTAGAGGAAAGGAACCTGAGCCGCACGACAGCTGACCCATTCCGACAACAACACATGAATGTATCTTATCTATGCAGCCATCAGGATCAAATGCCTCCACAAGGTCCCACTACTTCCCAGTCCATCACACTGGGGACCAGACTTCAACATTAATTTTGGTGAGAATGAACCATATTCAAATCATACTGAACCTGGACAGGGGGCTAAATTTGGAAGGCGCCTGCTGCCTGTTGGAGTTCTTAGGTTCTTGTGTCTCAGAACAAGTGACACAAGGTAACAGAAATAGAGATACTTTACCAAGAAAGAGAAATGTACCCGCGCAAACGAGTGTAGGCTAGTGAGCTAGAAAAGTTACACACCCCCAAAAGCCTCCAGCCACAAGTTTCATTGTCCTTTATAGGTCATTTTTATATCAACTGACTCTCTTGCGTTTTTAATATCATGGGCTTTTTTCCACACATGCCCAGTTGTTACATGTAGTCAGGCCTGGGAAGGTTTCTAGTCTTCCAGTTGTCATCACTCCTTTGACATGTTGCTCTCGATGTCGCCCTCTCTGAGTCTCTAGTCTCCTAACACAATAGCAAAGTATCAGACATCATTTCAACCCCACCGGGGTTAAGAGAAACAATGAAGACCACGTCTCACTCCTGTGACTCAGGGGCAGAAAAGAAACTGGAAAGGGAACACGCCATGTGAAAGAAATGGAAACAGCGGTAGCTCACGGACAAGAGGAAATGTGTCTGCGTTTAGTAACAGGTAGATAAGAAGAGTGATAAGAGCATTAGGCGGGTTGGGGAGGTGGGTGCTTGCCATGCAAGCATGTGGACTTGAGCTTGGATCCCTAGATCCCACCTGAAATACTGGGCATAAGACGTGAGTGCTTCTAATCCCAGCCCTTAGAGGTAGAGACAGGAGGATCCCTGGGACTTGTTGTCTAGCTAGTCTAGCATAATCAGTTAGCTCTGGGTCCAGTGAGAGACCTTATCTCAAAAGATTAGCTAGAAGGTGATTGAGGAAGCTACCCAGCATGTATCTCTGACCTCCACATACATGCATACACACATGCATATGCATCCACACACATATACTCATACACACATTAAGTTAGAAAAATTAAAAACAGAGAATATGAAGCATTAAGAAGGGTGAAGCAAAGGCCTTTAGACTATTAGATGATAATTTTCCAAAAACATTTGCCATGAATAGGTGGTCCTAGCAAAAATAGAAAGGATTACTGTCATACAAATGGGAATCTTGTGTAGTCTTCTTTTTGGAGATACACAATCAGGGATTGGCTCTGTAAAGATTCAAATAGTAAATATTTCCTGTTTTATGAGTCATATGGTCTCTTGTAGATATGTAGGTCTACCATTGCAATAGGAAAGCAGTCACAGAGAATATATGAATGGATTTGACTGTTTTCCAATAAAACTTCAATTATGAAAGCAGGTATTGGGAGACCTGACCTATGGGCGGTTTATGGAGCCCTTCTCTAGAGTGTCAAAAGGGCTAAGAATCTTGTTTTAGAGAAATCATTATCTTCACCCAGATTTTCCTTTCAATCATCTGACCACAAAACATTTCTTTGTTCCCCACATATCTACTGAAATCATGTGCTGGACAAGCATGCCACAGACAATGTGGTAACAGTATCCTAGGAATGAATGTGCTTGGAAAGAAAGAAGCTATGTACCAAATGTTCCAATGTATCTAATGCTGCTGGTCCGCTGAGGAAAATTATCCTCTGCTGGGGGGGGGGTAGAAAATGAGCCTCAGAAGGAACAAGATGGCAGTAAGAGATCTAAGGTCATTTCAATGACATAGCCAGAAACCTGGAGCCATCGTAAGAAAGCCTCTCACACCAGCTGGGAAACAGGCCATAAGTTCAACGACACAAATCCAGAGCACTGGAGGCTCACCTCTGACATAATTCTGATTATACTCAAACTCTAGATGGTTTCCAGGCTGCTCAGCTTACCATGCAACCTGTGATGCTAAGACAGTTTTAACAAACACAACACACGCTTATTTCTCTCGAATCAAATCACAACAGGTGTTCCTAGTCAGCGAGAAACACTCTTCTTCACAATAGTTCAAGGACCCAGGCACTTTCTTTTTATGGCTCTACAGAGTTCTCTGCTATACCAGAGTCATAGGATACACAGGGCCTGGAGGGAAAGACATGTGTTAACTCACTTTCCATCACTGTAACAAAAAGGTTGAGATGATTAACTTTATAAGAGGAAAGCATCACTTTGGCTCATGGCTTCAGAACATTCGGCCCATGGTCAGTTGGCCTCACTGCTTCAGAGCCTATGATGAGAGTGCATGGAGGAGCGGGCTGCCCCCTTCATGGTAGCTCAGAAGTGAAAGACAGGAAGGATCCATCCCAGTGACCTAACTTGTCCAACTAGGCCCCACCCCCTAACGGTTCTTAGCAGTCATGCTCAGGGTGCTGAGATGAACTTCCAAACAAGGCACAGTTATGGAGGAAGAGTTATTTATTGAAGCTTACAGATCCAGGGGAAGTTCCATAATGGCAGAAGAAGTTAGCCCCGCTTTCACAGGTCCATACTGAGAGAGAAAAGCCACTAACCACATCATAAGCAAGCATACTTCAGAACTCCAGGCAAAGCTCAAGCACTTTGCATCTTTAGACTAGAATTCCAAATCCACCCCCACACCTTAGGGCTGGAGCCTAGCATCCACCCGTAGTGACCCCTCCTCCAGCCAGCTGGCTGCAGATCTAAATTACAAACTGTAATAAAATCCTGAATATATTGGGGGCCATCTATTCAACTACCACAGGGTTCCATCACTTCCCAGTCACCACCCTGGTGACAGAACTTTTGATGGTTCTTTGGGTGACATTTAGCCCAAGTACAGCACAGCAGAAGGCCTTTATAGGTTACGGTTGCCTGCGATCATTCCTGGGCCCTGCACAGGTTATCACAAACCAGGAAGCCCAAGGTAAAGGGCCTGAGCTGCTCCAAGAACACAAGACAACTCACAGCCAAATGTGTAGACTCTGCAGGTCCACATATTGAGTTCCAACTTGGTCTTCCTTTTGTACCCCATGTACCATGAGTCCCATTTCTACTTATTTACTTTATTTTCTTTTAGTAAGACAATGAGCTACTTCTTGCTATCTTTATTTCAATTTGGGGGCTGGGGGAAATCATTACGTAAGATGCAGCATTAACTTATACTTCAAGGGGCTGGGGAGGTGGCTCGGTGGATAAAGCACTTGCCACACAAGCATGAAGACCAGAGTTCAGATTCTCAGCACCAACATAAATGCTGGGTGGAGGTGGCAGCCCACCTGTAAATCCAGCCAGGAATGTAGACACTGGTCCCCCAGGGCAAGCCTGGACTAGCCGCCTCAGTGAGCCCTGTGTTCAAATGAGAGGCCATGCCTTAATAAATAAGGTAGAGAGCAAAATAAACATCAAAAATAAGGTGGAGAGCAACTAAGGACAATATTCTCAATCCATCACTGGCCTGCACATGCATGTGCATGCACACTTACATACAAATGCACCCCACACATGTAAACATGCATACACACAAGCACACCACATACATGTACACACAAAATAGAATTCAAATGAGAAAAGGAAATGCCCCTTGATGTATGCATCACTGGAAAAAAAACAAAAACATGGGTTGAAGGTGTAGGTAGTGGGTAGGGTGCTTGCTTAGCAGTCAGGAAGCCCTGGGTTCAATCCCAAGCATCACATAAAACTGAGTGTGGGTGGTACACACCTGTCATCCCAGCACTGGAGAGGTGCAGGCAGGAGGATCAGGAGTTCAAGATCAATCTAAGCTACGTACCAAGTTGAAGGCCAGCCTGGGCTACCTATGACTCTGTCTCAAAAAAGAAAAAGTTGGGATAGCATGCAAAGTGGACTGCTCCTTCCAGGATGAGCTCCCAGTGACCCTCCTTCATGGGGAGTTCAGCATCAGAGCGGGAGCCTGACCCAGAGAGAATTCTGAGCTCTGGTCTGCTTTCCAGTGATCTCACTGCTAGCGCTGGCCTCATTTACAAATAACCCATGCCCTCTTAGCATCAGTGGGTTCTGAGCAGCTGACGTGGCTGGATGAGAACATCTCAAGGAAGATGGGGATGAGCACCACCTTGAGGTCCTCTACCCCAAACTGCTCATCTTTGATCCAAGCAGAGGAAAACAAGCACAGAACCCAGCCAGTAAATTCCAGTTATAAAACAAAATGGGGGGCCGGAGCTAGAGATCAGGTAAAAGGGATTGCTGCACAAACAAGGAGTACCAGAGTTTGATCCCCAGTATATATAAAGCTAGGCATGGGCTGGAGAGATGGCTTAGCAGTTAAGGCTCCTGCCTGCCAAGCCTAAGAACGCCTATTCAAATCTCCAGGTCCCACAATGCCTCACTTGCCCACAAGGGGGCACACACATCTGGAGTTCGTTCACAGAGGCTGAGAGTCTGCTGGTGTGCCCATTCTCTGTCTCTCTCTTCCTCTCTGTCTCGGTCTCTCAAATAATAATTTAATAATTTTTTTTAAAAGCCATGACTACACACTACTATAACCCCACAACTGAAGGAGGCAGAGACAGGAGGGGCACTGGGGCTTGCTGGTCAGTGACATCCTCTGGCTTGTGCATGTGTGTTTACTGGACGTGTGCATCTGTACACATGTGGACATGCATGCATCACTTACACACCACACACTACAGCACATATATCACACACAACAACAATACAGCAAGGAAGTAGAAGTAAGTCTAATCTAGGACAAAAAGGGGGAATACTTCTTGGGACATCTCTAGAATTCCATCGGAAGAGTCAAAAGGCACACTGAAAGGTACATAGTTAAGTGTTTCTTTTGATATTTCTGAACATTTTTTTTTTCATGGAGGAAAAGTTTCATCTTTAAAAAGCTATATGTCAGGCTGGAGAGATGGCTTAGCAGTTAAGGTGCTTGCCGGTGAAGCCTAAGGACCCATATTTGACTCTCCAGATCCCACGTAAGCAACATGCACAAAGATGAGGCAAGTGCAAGGTCGCACACGCCCACTAGGTAGCGCAAGCCTGTGAAGTTCTATTGTAGGGCTGAGGCCCTGGCACACCAGTTCTCTCTCACACACTCTCTCTAAAATAATTGTTTTAAAAAGTGTTAGATGTCAAGGGATGTGGTTTTGAGAAACAAACTAGAAGCGAGTCAGAAGCCTGCTGCGGGATCTTCCTGGGGAGTTGTCAACAAACCCAATTACCCAGATAGTGCTCCTATGACCCAGGAAAGGAAAAATTCCACTCAAGTCTAGGTTAGTAAGCCAGTGGGTTTACTTAGAGTAACTTACAGGATCATGGAAGACGCAAAGGTACCTGCATTCCCACACAGTCCAGCCCAACACGTGCAATGGCTCTGTGCATGGCTTGCAGTCACTCTGATCATCTGGTCAAACTCTCTTCTACAGCAATCTTTTCTCCAGCAATCATTTTGACTTGTATAACCTTGGGGAGGGGCCTAGAGAATCTTGTTTCAGTAGCTTCCTCCCACTTGTGAGTTGTTTACTTCCCAACTCTTGTAAGTTTCATCTACTTCCTGGGTCTTTATGAATCTCCTTTCAAAGAGAAATGTTTCAATTTTGAGAAACTGCTATATAACACGTCTCCATGATTGGCCTCAGGGCAAACGCAGTCATCAGTTTACTGCAGTCCCCCAGACATAAGGTTCTTTGAGAATTTTAATCATTAAATCAGTTGTCCCTATCTCACTTAAGTCAGCTGTTATTTCTACACTTCCTATAAAATAGGGCTAAGGAGAGCTGGAGAGATGGCTTAGCAGTTAAGGAGCTTGCCTGCAAAACCAAAGGACCCAGGTTCAATTCTCCAGGACCTACATATAAGCTAGATGCACAAAGTGGCACATATGCCTGGAGTTCTATGCAGTGGCTGGAGAACCTGACTCACCCATTCTCTCTTTATCTCACTCTCTCCCTCTCAAATAAATAAATAAAATATTTTAAAAATACTTCTATTATTCCTTAGTCTTATTTTTTAATATTTATTTTTATTTATTTGAGAGGGAAATAGGTGTGTGTATAGAGAAAGAGAGAAAAATGAATGGGCATGCCAGGGCCTCTAGGCATTACAAATGAACTCCAGATGTGTGCACCACCTTATGCTTCTGGCTATATGTGGATCCTAGGGAATCAAACAGAGGTCCTATTGCTTTCCTGGCAAGTGCCTTAGCCACTAAGCCAGCTCTCCAGCCCTAGAAGTCTTAACATACACATGCAGGGGTCCCTTTCATCACCAGTTTAGTTTTCCATGGTTTCAGTTATCTGTGATCAATTGAGGTCTAAACGTATTCAATGGAAAGCCTCAGAGATGAACAACTCATAAATGAAATTGCTTACATTCTGAGTAGCGCGATGAATGCCGTGCTTGTCTGTGCATGCCACTGAGCTGTGAAACACCCCTGCATGTAGTGCATGCACATCAGCCACTGAGTCACTGAGCAAACAGCCTTCATGTCTATCAGACCAGCTGTCACGTTACTGAAGCCTTAGTGTCCAAGTAACTTTTATGTACTTAATAATGGCCCAAATCACAAAGTTAGCAATATAAAGGAAGCACCAGGGCATAATGCATGGAAGGGCACATTAACCCTGTGGCAATGATTCAGGGTATGTAGAAAAAAAAACACAGTGCTTACAAGTCTATGAATTGTAGAGTTGGGTGCTCTCTGACCCAGGTATCTGCTGGGAGCTGGGAACATACCTGTGGATAAGGGGCACTACTACGTACATACACCCAAAACACTCATATATACATATTACGTGTTTATGGAACACCTATATACATAAACATATTTAGCACACTATGTTCCCAAATTACAGATATATTCTAATGTAATTGGTTAAAAAAAACAAAACCTTGTGACACAGGCAAGACAGAATGATCTCCCATTATGCATATGCAAAGACTGTCAATGGAGTGAGTGAGTATGAAGCCACTGACTCCCAGAGGGGAACCCAGACACACATTAGCAGCACTCGCTCACCCCCTCTGATAACATGAGCACAGAGCAACAGCTCTCAGGTACCGACTGCATCCCCTTGTACTGCAGAGTGAGTTCTTATCTCCTTCTGGCGACTGCATTCTCACAGTAGAAAGAGAGAAAACAGAACACAGATGGCTGTGCTGGGAGTGGGAAGCCAATCGTAGATTAAAAGCTGTGTGACGCACGCAGAGCAGAGGATGGAAACTGGCTTCCCAGGCTGTGACTTACCTCTCTCCTGACATGAGCCCTAGCCACTTACAAACATGAATGCAAAAGCACTGACCTTATCTTTAAAAATGCAACATATGCAATTCTCTCTCTCTCATAAAAACATTACCAAAAAAAGCACCACAGAGATGGCTTAGCAGTTAAGGCGCTTGCCTATGAAGCCTAAGGACCCATGTTCAACTCTCCAGATCCCACATAAGCCAGACAAACAAAGTGATGTAAATGTACAAGGTCACACATGTGCACACGATGGCACATGCATATGGAGTTTGATTGAAGTGGCTGAAGGCCCTGGCGGGCCAATTCTCTCTCTCTCTTTTTCCCTCTATATAGCATAAAAAAAAATTACCAAAAAAAAAAAAATGTGGCTGAAGAGATGACTCAGTCAGCAAAATCCTTGAGTATGGAGACCCAGCACCCATGTAAAAGCTGAACACAACATTGTACACTTGTCATCCCATGACCATGGAGGCAAAGACAGGAGGATCCATGGGGCTTTCTGGCTAGCTGGTGTAGCTTAATCAGTGAGCTCTGGACTCAGCAAGAGACCTTGCCTCAAAAAAAACAAAGATAGAGAGCAATTGACATTGACCTCTGGCCTTTACATACAAGTATACAACCTCCCCCACCTACACACATATATGCATAACATATTCACATAACATGTGCAAAAACTATGGAACATACACACATTTGGAAAACTGTAAGAGAACCACAGAGCTGATGAACCCACCCAGAAGACCATTTTTGGTTTTTAGAACATCTGGTGAGCCTCAGAAGATGCAATGTTTCATTGGAGGCCCATTGAGATACATACACCCTCCGTCCTTTCCTTCTGCACACTGGTCAGGAGAGCCCTGGTGGCCAGATGCGCATGAGGGATATGGAATGACACAGAACTGCAGGGGTGTCTGTGTTTCAACCACAGCAGGTGTCCAGAGAGGAATTCGAGTGTCCCCAAACAACCTGACCTCCATCCCTTTGCCACATCCAAGCCAGCTGAGTTGGTATGTTCTGTTAGAAAACATTATGCCAGTGCATCACAAAGTGAAAAGATCCCTGCTTTGTTTTGTTTTGTTCTGAAATCATGAAGCTTCTGGAATGTCGGAGCTATCTGATGTGTTCAGTGTTTATCATTGTTTTTATATTTTGAATTGGTGGGGTTTGTATTTTTTATTTTTTTTGCTCGTATTTGTGGGGGTGTGTGGCATGGTGTGGGGGGGCTCCCCATACACTTGTCTGCAGTGGAGACAGGGCTTTGGGCATTCACTCCTCCCAATCTTATTTTGAGCTAGTCTTCTTTTCCTGATTCCAGAGCTTGTGAGGCTCTGGTGAATCTCATGTCTCAGCTCCACTGCAGGATTGGGGTTACAGGTACATGTGGTCATGACCAGCTATGTATGTGGGATCTAGAGAATTGAACTCTGAGGGTCTCAGACCCTCATGTTTGTGCAGGGAGCTCTCTTAATCACTGAACCATCTCTTCATTCATCTACTCTGGTTACCATAACAAAAGACCACAGACTGGATTGCTTTATTTTTGTCACAGAACTGGCTGCTGAATGTCCCAGATTGATACACTAGCCAGAGAGCCCGCTGGACCCTCTTCCTGGCTTACAGATAGATGCCCTCATATTGCTGGCCCCTCCATTGTGTTCTTGGGACATGGAGAGAGGGTTTAGGGCTTTAACAGATGAACACTGAGCAAACACAAATATTCAGTCAGTAGCAGAAAGTCTGTTCACACCTGCTGGAGCTGAGCTGAAAGCCTCCTCCATGTGGACCAGCTGACAGAAAGTTGGAAAAAGCTACGCTGCATGCAGTTCAAAGTGAGAGAGAAAAAACACCAGTGAAGATACTCAACAGTGAATACTGCAAGCTTTAAATTTGGCCAGCCAGGCCAAATGAGCCAACGAGTGCAATAGTGGCATGTCTGTTATGGGGGAAACCAACTGATCTCTAATTGGACTGGAGGCCTGCTCCATGGGAGGGAATACATCCCTGATACTGAAAACCTATGACAGGGGTAGTCATGAGCCCTAAGGGTGTAATGTCTGCTGGTGTCTCGTTAAATGTATATACTATGCTCACCAAACTGCCCAGTAAGCACTTCTCTTAATGTTCACACCCATATATTAATGCTACTCTCACTTTTGGTTAGAGAAGCTTCTCTTTTCAGATGGTGGCAACCTTGGGATGACTCAGAAGGCACCGTGGTGCTGAGAAGAAGGGACAGAGGAGTGCTCATCACTGAAACGTCTCAAACCCACCTTCCGAGGCTCAGGGTCCATTGCGGAAGAAGGGGGCAGAAAGAATGTAAGACTCAAAGGAAGAGTAGGACTCCTTACAACGTGCTCCTCCAGACACAAAATGGCCTGGATATCCATGACCTCACAGTGCCTGACGCTACCTACACAAGACCATCGTAATAGGAGGAAAAGATCATGACATCAAACTGAAAAGAGAGACTGATTGAGAGGGGGAGGGGATATGATGGAGAATGAAGTTTCAAAGGGGAAAGTGGGGGGAGGGAGGGAAGTACCATGGGATATTGTCTACAATTAAAGAAATTGTCAATAAAAAGAAAAAAGAAAGTCTGTTCACGATTTCAAGGAAAGAACATTTGTTTTTAATATATTTAATATATTTTAAGTTTTAAAATTTTATTTATTTGTTTGTTTGAAAGCAGAGAGACACAGACAGAGATAGAAAGAGAGCAGGGGCGGCCTCTAGCCACTGCAAACAAACTCCAGTTGCATGTGACACTTGGTGCATCTGGGTACTGAGGAATCAAACCCAGGTCATCAGGCTTTGCAGGCAAGCACTTGCTGAGTCACCTCTCCAGCCCCATGCATTTGTTTTTAAGTGTTACCTAATTTTGTGTGCACATGTGCATGTGCACACATGCATGCACTGTAGCATGCATATTGAAGTTAGAGGACAACTTCAGGTGTCAGACCTCGTCTTCCACTTTGAGGCAGAGTCTCTGTAGTTTTCTGCTGGGTTCCCCAGGCTGACTGGCCCATGAGCTTGTGATTCTCCTGTCTCCTTCTCCCATGTCACCCTAAATGTGCTGGGATTATAGTCACATTCCGTTCTATCTCATCTGGCTTTTATGTAGGTGCTGGAGATCTGAACTCAAATCCTCAAGTTATATGGCAAGTGCTTTATTCACTGAGCCATCTCCTTGGCCTCACTTCTTACCTCACTTTTGCTTCAAGTGTATGACCAAGGCAAATTTGCATAAGAGTGTATTTTGAATGCTGGGCATGATGGCGCACGCCTTTAATCCCAGCACTTGGGAGGCAGAGGTAGGAGGATCGCAGTGAGTTCAAAACCACCCTGAGACTACACAGTGAATTCCAGGTCAGCCTGAGCTAGAGTGAGACCCTACCTTGAAAAACAAACAAAAAAAAATAGTGTATTTTAAGAAAAGGGAACAAAGAATGTACAAAACTCAGAAGGATTTTGACTAGAAATTAGAGGATTCATCCATCCCTGGGGCATTGTGGAGAATTTTAAAGAGCACTATGTCTTACAGATCTCCATGCTAGATCACATCTCAATATAGCAAAGTTCAGTAGTAGCAACACTGACAGCCAACAACATCAGTCCCTCATGGCATTCAGATATCTTTCTAGTGGTCACTGCTAAGAAATAAGGTCATTGTCAAGATAATGAAGTGAGGTGGAAATCACACAAGGATGGTGGAGAATTTGAGTTAGTGACTGTTTAAGAGGCATGGAAGGCAGCTTGTCTACATGTACATGTTCTTATGTGTATGGCCAGGGGTGTACATAGGTATGTGAACACATGCATGTGTGTGCATGTGGAGGCCAGAGCTTGACATCGGGTGTCTTCCTCGATTGCTCTCCACCTCAGCTTTTTGAGATAGAGTCGTTCACTGAACCTAGAGCCCACCAATGAGGCTAGACTAGCTAGCCAGCAAACCCCAGGGATCCTTCTGTCTCCCCCTCTCTCTGTGATGAGATCACAGGACTGTGCCTCGCTTTTACACGAGGGCTGAGGATCTGAATTCAGGCTTCATGCTTGCACAACAAGTATTTTATCCACTGAGCAGCAGCTCCTCAGCCCTCCACTCATGTTCTTTGTCACACTGCTAAGGGCTCAACTATGTTCTCTAAAATCCTATGATGGGGCTGGAGAGATGGCTTAGCGGTTAAGGCGCCTGCCTGCTAAGCCTAAGAACCCGGGTCCAATCTCCAGGTCCCACGTTTGGCCAGATGCAGTGACGCAAGGGCGCAATGCTGCACTTCACCACAAGGGGGCGCACACATCTGGATTTCGTTCACAGCAGCTGAGAGACTGCTGGCGCGCCCATCTCTATCTGTCTCCCTCTCCCTCTCTCCAAAAAAAAAAAAAATTAAAATCCTATGATGAAGTGCAACCCTAGCACCTTCAAATATGACTATATTAGGTAATGAGACCTTTTAATATCATTATTATTTAACTTTATAATGAAATGATTATAGAGTCACAGGTTGCAAAGTAATATACAGTCAGGCCTTATGTGCCCTTAACTCAGGAAAATAGGTTATTTTAGAGTGCTGAGAATCAAATCCAAGACCATGTACATGCTAAGCTAGCACTCTATCACTGAGCTCCATCCCTAGACACAGGGCCTTTGAGCAAACAATCAAATTAAGGTAGAACCTAATCTAATTTCACTGGTGTCTTTGAATGAAAACAAAGTTTAGACCAACATAACATATACATCTGAGATGTTCACACACAGCAGAAAGACCAAAGAAGCCAGGGACAAGGTATCTATCTGCAAGCCACTGAGAGAAACCTAAAGAGAGCAACTGGTGATGGTTAAGTTTGTTGTCAAAACGATCAGGTTGGGAATCCAGAGACATTCCTCTTGGACAGGTCTGTGAAGTTGCTTCCTAGAAGGATTAACTGAAGGAGGAAGCCCTTCCTCCAGACAGGGCAGCCCTTCTGGTGGTGGCCTATAAATCAGGAAGCTCAGCGAGAACACAGCTCTTTTTCACCTGGCTACTAGTTGGTGAATGCTTTCTACCTGGCTACCCCTGCTATTCTCATTGCATGTGTAGCTACCCTGTTGGATTATCCTTCATCAGTATTGGAACCAAGTTGCCTCAGCCTTCCAGTAAGACTGAAGACCAGCGGCTCTCTAGGAAGCCTCCAGGCCTTCAGTGTCAGATTGGGACTGCTGAGGCCTCCAGCCACATGGACTGAGCAGCTACTGGGTTCCTTGACTCTCAGGCCTGCAACCTGCTATTGTTAGACTGCCTTAAACTAATCTAATACATTCCTCTTATAATACCAATGCATTCTATTGGTTCTGTTGCTTTAGAGAGCCCTGGCTAATACAGAACTCAGCTTATTGATTATTGAACTCTGGATTTGGACTCCAGAACTGTGAGAGCATGAATTCTTAATCTATAAGACACCAGAATTTGATATTTATAGTCCTAGAAAACAAATTCACACCTCATGGAATCTTCAAGCAGAACAAGGCAAACATTTGGCCTTAGAATGTGAAGCTTGGAGGTTCAAGTTAGGTTCAAGTTTGCCACTATAAGTCACTATGTCCAGAAAAGTGAGGGTCCTTCGGAGCTTCTCCAAGCCACTGCTTTATTTGCAAAATAGACCTTTCACCTAGCACTCAACGCACAGTGTCCCCCAGCAGCAAGGCCTTCATTCCATGGCATCCACAAAGATGCCTGGTGCTTGAGATATGAAGGGGAAAAACTGCATTCTCTAGTGGCAGAAATTAATGAGTTGGGAAGCAGTGATGTGGTTTTGTCACTCTCCCTAATTGGGTCTTATGGAAGATAGAGATGCTTTTTGCCTGGAAACCTTTGTGATTCTGAAGGCTCAGGTATTTGGCCCACCCCACACCTCCTCTTCTCACACACACCTCTCCCGCAGGCATTCTCTGGCTTGGACTGCAGCCAAACTCCCACCCAACTCCCAATTAAATATATCATGTGAGGCTGGTGCCTGCTGGAGAACGCCCTCACTGCCAAGGGGCTTAAATCACTTGACATGTGCATGCCAATTTTCCCCTCCATATCACTTTTACCGATTAGTCTTTTCTTTGTCCTTTTTAAAGAAAATGACTGCTACTCATTATTTTTAAAGAAGCCTTGATGGGATTTGGCTCAAATACAAAACAATATTTCAACTAACGGGAAAGAACATGGACTATTCCAAGGGATAAAAAGCAGAGCCACTTAAGACCACCTAAGTAAGGTTAACTAATAATCAGTGATTATCAGTTGTGCTATTAGCTGTGTAACCGCCTGTGTCCCAACTCATCTAGTCCCATCAACTGCAAGCGGGCCCATGAACTCAAAGTTCCTGCATCATCAGGGCTGCTGCTTTCCTCTTGTCTTGTCTTGTTTACTAATTAACATAAGCAATCTACGTTACTGGGTCCCATATGTAGAAAGCAAAAGCCACCAGTGACATTGCAAAAATGATAGTGTTGAGTTCTCTCTCTTTAAGTGCCGCCTTTTCAAGAGCCCAAAGCCCTTGAATAATAGGAGATTGGAAATGATTCGAAGTAAAAAGAACTGTTTAATGATGAGAGATCTTCCAATCAGTGTGAAGGCTTCTACAGGGCAGGAATTTAAACTCAGTCCTGGCCATGTTAGTCCAGTACCACTCAACCACTCAGCTATGGTCCCAGCTCCAGTGTTAAGTCTTTAAGTCACTTGTGTTTCAACCTGACACCAGTCCACTAAGTTTAAACTTCTCCCACATTGATCAGAAAGGGTTCTTTGAAGGTTATTTGCAAGGCACAGGGTGTCCTCACTTGCATCACCATCCTAGAAAACTGCTCAGAGCTGCCTAATCCAGATAATACAAAGCAAACAGAACGACAGCTAGAAGATGGTCAAATGATACTGAGCCCTAAAAGTGAAAAATCTCAGTTTAATAATGGCCTTTGTTGGGGCAGGGTTGTGCACAGCTCTACATTTAGCAAAGACTAACCTTTGGAACTTTCCTATCCAGAGTGGGCAAACTGCTCCTAGGAGCAAAGCCTGATAGTTGGGAGAGCTAACTCCTGGTACCCCTATCCCAGGAGTGGGCTACCTGCCTTTAGCAGCAGCCTGAGGAAAAAGTAAACTGAAGAGAAGTTTAGTTTAAGCCATTAAACCTGCTGCATCTGCTGTCACCGCTGCTCACATGTCACTGGGGCTGTGGCATACAGGTGCTCATTGCTATTTTCATTGAACAGCAAAAAATCAGTAATATGTGACCAACTAGGACATTGGATGAGCAAAGGGTAAGTAAGGAACTTTCAACTGTGGATAATCCTTAGACATTTGTTAAAGGAAGGGATTTAGGGGTATGACCTCCTGGACTCTGCTGATCCAGAACACACATGCACTCTGATCACAAGAGCATTAACATTAAGCTTACCTGTTACCTCCAACCGATCTATGGGCCCATAGTTACTAACCTCATTGTTTTCAGTGCTATGATCAGCACTTCTTATACATGTACATATGTTCTGAGTTGAGAGTCCAACCAGGCCTCTGAGGCAATTGGGCAAATAAACAGATAGCTTAAGATCAGTCAGCATCTGGAAACATTGCTTGTCAATACTGAAGACTACATCAACTCGAGGCAAAAGGAATCTTTCAGCTCCTACCAGTGTGTTTGCCATTTGTCGCTGCCTGAAACCTCAGTATACAGCAGTCCTCCCCCCATAGACTTTGCCTTCCTGGTTTTTTTTTGGGGGGGGGGGGAAGAGACGGGGGGGGGGAGAGGAAGACAGAGATGGGCGCACCAGCAGTGTCTAAGCTGCTGAGAACGAAATCCAGATGCATGCGCCCCCTTGTGGTCAAGTATGGCATTGCGTCCTTGCATCACTTTGCATCTGGCTAAACTTGGGACCTGGAGATTGGAACCAGTGTTCTTAGGCCTTAACCGCTAAGCCATCTCTCCAACCCCCTGTTTTTTTTTTTTTTTTTTATGACCACGTTTCTATAAAGAAGGAGCAGTTCATTTCCCTCATCATTTTTTTCCCTCTCAAACTCTTTGACATTTTGGCTGGTGAAAGAATTAAAAAAAAAAAAAAAAAGTTCACAAATCTCTAAGGGCTCCTAAACACCTAGAATTCCCTGAAAATATGGAGGCACGATGACTTCCGGTCTGATAACATAACTCTCATCACCTGAGAAGTGAAGCTGCTGACCCAGGTACAGCACCAGAAGAATGAAGAACAGGCTGCAGTACATTTCCCATATGTATTAGTTAACTTTGCTTGTTGTTATGAAGATTGACAAAAGCAAGTTAAGGAAGAAAGGGTTTATTTTGGCTCACAGTTCAAGGACATGCAGCCCACCTTGGTGGGAATGGGAAAGGCATGGTGTCAAGAGGAGGAAGCAGCTGATGACTTTGCATCCTCAACCAGGAAGCAGAGAGAATGAACAGGAAGTAGTACAGGTCAGGCTATAGAACCTCAAGGCCCACCCCCAGAGACCCACTTCCTCCAATGAGGCTCCACCTCCTGAGTTCTACAATTTTCCAAAACAGTGCTATCAGCTGAGGGCCAAGTGTTCAAACACATGAGCCTATGGGGACACTGCACATTTAGACCACACCACCACTAAAAAGTAAAGCCAGACAGCCAAGCATATCTTTGTGCTATGTAAAAATGAGCATAACTCTTAAGTTCTCTAGAGTTGAGTCTGTTCCTTGGCATCATCTCACAAATAAGTCTCATTCCACCTACTCAGATAAACAGAAAGTATCACAGATTGACTTCTTTTATACCCAGTTAAATTAGCCCAGGGGGGATGGATTGAGGCTCAGACATTACTTCTTAGAGGCACCATTATCTAAATGGCTCACATGCTTAGAAACTAGGAAAGGAACCACAGCCATCCCAGGCACTTGTGTTAGTCACCTTTCTGTCACTGTGACAAAATTCTTGAGAAAATCAGCTTTAACTCATGTTTTCAGAGATTTTTGATCTGTGGTTACTTAGCCCTGAAGTCCTTGGGCATGCAGCAAAGCAGAATATCATGAGAGCACGTGTGGTAAAGGAAACTGCTCAGTTCATGGTGGCCAGGAGGCAAAGAGAGTCAGAGGAGGGTCCCGGTATCCCCATCAAGGACACTTGCCCAATGGCATAACTTCCTTCTATGAGTTCCCACCTCCTAAAGCATCCGCCACCTTCCAGTACCTACCATCATCTGTTACTAGAAACTAAGTCTTAAGTGCATGGCCTTTGGGGAACATTTAAGATCAAATCAGAGCAGTATGCATGAGAATTTGGTTCCAGAACCTCCTTCAGATACAAAAACCTGTGAATATGCAAGTCCTTTCTATAAAATGGTATCATATTTACATATAACCTATGCATGTCTCCTGTATGCTTTAAATAATCCCTTTGTTACTTATAACTACAAATATAATACGATTTTTTATAAATAATTGTTTTTCTGCATTATTCAGGGAATAATGGCAAGAAAAGGCTGTATGTGATTACTGAAGACACTGTTTTCCAAATATTTGTTTGAATCCATGGACCCCATGACAGTGAGGGTCTACTATATTTTAGTCACCTATTGCTAAATAACTGTTCCAAAAGGTAGTAGCCTGAAACATAAAAGACTCATCTTAAAGGAGTCCATTAATGTGAAATGTATAAAGGGAACTACATAGTGCTATAGCAGGTCTGGGTTGCCTGGGGTTGGCATTAGAAGAGGAATTCATTATAAAAGCAGATGGAAATTTTTGGGTAAGTCCAAAAAGGGACGTTGTTGTCAACTTTATGTATTTACTAAAAGCTATCAAAATGTACACTTCATTTTTTGTGAGCGTATGATGTAAATGCATGTTTGCGCACATGCGTGTATATGTGTGTATACATTTGTGTAATGTGTATGGAGGCCAGAGATTGACATTTTGTAACTACTTTTGTTGCTCCCACCTTATCTTATATCTTATAACTTGATAAAACTATTTTTAAAAAACCCAGAGTGGCACAAAACAGCCATCATTTTAGCAGATTCATGAATCTTGTACTGAATCAGGGCATTGTGGGCATGGCATATACCTGATCCACAGTGTTCAGGACCTCAGATGGAAACATGTGACTGGTTTGAGGACTGAATTGTCTTCAGGCCATTCACCTACATGTCCAGCAAGAGAACTGGTATAGCTGCAGCATGGAGCTGATATATGCTGTGGACTGGAATGCCTACGCATGCATGGCCTGTCCACAAAGCTCAGGTTTCTGCCAGGTGAGCATCGAGGTTCTAGAGTGAGCCGTCCTTACAGTAGTATTTAGAATACACATGCCAAAGACCAAAGCAGAAGCTGTAATTGTTCTGGTCACAGGGCAATCTTAAAGCTAACACATATTCAACGAGAAAAAATTACATCCCAATCTTTAACAGGAGGGTGGTGGGGCCATATTCCAGAATAGCCATGTGATGGGAGACACTAGGCATAGCATTTTTTGGAAGTGGAGTCTGCCACAGGTCCTTGTTCATCACAACATTATTGTCTCTTGATCTCACTGTCCTAGCCCCAAGTTGCAGGTTTGGACTGGAGAGATGGCTTAGTGGTTAGGGCACTTGCCTGCAAAGCCTAAGGACTCAGGCTAGAGACCCTGGTATGCTCATTCTCTTTCTCTCTCTCTCTCTCTCTCTCTCTCTCTCTCTCTCTCAAATAAATCAAAAACAAGTGAGCAGGTTTTACAGAGTTTCAGTGGTGCAATCAGTTAGTGTGTGGTACTTATACAGAAGTAACAGAGATAATTTACAGAAAAAAACATTGAACATCAGGATCCTGTCCTCCCCAACAGAGATATCACGAAAGCCTTTTGCTTTCTGAAGTCTCTATGTACTCACCACTTTATAGACCTGCTGGCCTCTGGCCACATTTCTTATTGAGAAACTTTCCTTCAGGGGTGGGGAGATGGCTCTGTGGATAAAGCACTTGCCTTGCAAGCATAAGTACCTGAGTTTAGATCCCCAGAACCCACATAAGACTGGACACAGTAGCTTGACTATAACACTAGCCTCCTATAGCGAGAAGGGAGGTGGAAACAGGAGAATCCCAGAAGCTCCTGGGCCAGTGCAGCATAGTGAACAGAGCAGTGAACAAGCAAAGACCCTGCATCACACATGGTGGAAGGCTAAGGCTGACACCACATGTTGTTCTCTGACCTCCACATGCATGCTGTGGCACACAAACACCAGCACCTAAGGAATCAGCTTTCATTGCTACTACAACTGCTCTGCTGTCCAAGGCCTCTCTCTCCTCCACTTTAGACACTTGGTGATGCCATTAGTGCACTTTACTTTCGATTAAAAAAAAAGCTGATCTCAAACAGTAACATCTGTTTAGAGTTCTATAACTTCTCCAAAAGTGAGAAAACAGGAGGGAGGGAAGGAGAGAGAGAGAAAGAGAGCACGTTCCATTTTCTTTAAATTAGAAAAGGCAAAAGACAGAAGATAGTATGCATCAGTTTTGTATACTGCTCAGAAAAATGCATGAACGCACAGAGGGGGTGAAGAGAGTTAGAAAAGTCTTCGCAGGAACTTGTACACATTTTCCCTGTTTAGAAGCAGAATACATGATGAGAAAATGAGCTGGTATCATACAGATTTAATTTTTGCCTTTTTTGGAGGGGGGTTAGTATCATATTTCATATGATGTTGGGAAATAGTACTCTATTTTTCTAATCTACAAACACTTTTAACCTAACCTATCAGTGACAGATTAAAGATAGTTTTAAACAAATTCACTTTCTAATCTCTTTTAAAAATTAAGGAATTCTTTAAATGCCCAGAATAGGAGCTCCAGTGGCACAATCAGTTAGAATGCCATACTTATTATAAATGTCCAGAATAACATTTGCTGCACTCTTGCCACAGTTTAAGGGGTGAGAGAAAAAAATATGTTTCATTGAGCAATAAGTCATGGCATGCAAGGAGCGCTCCATTTCTTTTACAGTTGAATCTTCCTGATTATGTGCGGGAACTATTAGGATCCAGGCCAGTTTTACAGGGTAGGAAGCTGAAGACATTAAATAGCCAGGAAGCCAGCGCATAACTCACTGTGCTTGCACGAGGCATAACCCCAAGCTCCTTTAAGCCAGGAGTTGGATTCTAGGGCTGAGAAACATCTCACACCTGCCAGTGTAGTACACTGATAATAAATTGAGACCCACTGGAAGCTAGAGAAATGTCTTCATGGGTAAAGTGCTTGATGCACAAACATGAAGACCTGAGTTCTGATCCATATCACCTATGTAAAAGCTGGATGTGCTAGTACCTGCCTGTAGTCCCAGCATGGGGTAGGCAGAGACAGGCAGATCCCTGGGACTTTCTGGCCACCTAATCTAGCAAAATCTGTGAGCTGAGAGACCCTGCTTCAAACAATAAGGTGAAAAGAAATTGAATACAGCACCCAGAATTGACCTCTGGCTTCTATGGGCATGTACACACATGTTCATGTGCACCCTTGTATGTGTGTGCCCACAAGACACACATAAACACATAACACACACATGAACATATAACACACATGCACATGCACATACATACACTAAGACAAAAGTTGGACAGGGCAGATGACTCAGTGGTTAAAGGCACTTGCTTGCAAAGCCTGCTGGTCCAAGTTCAATTCCCAAGGACCTGCATAGAGCCAGATGCGGAAAGTGGCACATGTATCTGGAGTTCATTTGCAGTAGCAAGAGGCCCTGGTGTGTCCATCCTCTAGAACTCTCTCAATCTCTTTATTTTTTCTCTCTCTACTAACAAATGAATAAATAAAAACATTTTAAATAAAGAATAGATGTGCTTCCCCTCCTACAATTAAAAAAATGAGGGCTGGGGAGATGGCTTAGTGGTTAAAGGTGCTTGCCTGCAAAGCCAGAGGACCCAGGTTCGATTCCTCAGGACTCATGTAAGCCAGATGCACAAGGTGGCACACACATCTGGAGTTTGTGCTCATTCTCTCCTCTCTCTCTCTCTCTCTCTCTCTCTCTCTCTCTCTCTCTCTCTCACACACACACACACACACACACACACACACAAAAATAAATACATTTTAAAAATGTTTTAATTGAAGCCCACCAAATGGAAACATTCTGATAGGCCATCCAATAACATTCTCTCCAGTCTCAGCTGGAATATTCCCAAGTGTATGAATTACTTTCTTGTTGCTGGGACAAAATACCTGACCAGAAGCCACTTATGGGAGAAAAAAAAAAGGGTTGAATTCAGCTTACTTCCAAGGGGGCAGAGTCCATCACAGTGGGCAAAGCATGGCAGGAGCAGGACACCCGCCTCACCTCAGCAGGGAGGACGTACACATGGAGAACAGCAAGCAGGGCTGGACTATATAACCTCAAGGTCCACCCCCAGCAGCACACTTCTCAGCAAGGTTCCACCTCCTAGAGCTTTTACATGCTTCCCAAACAGTGCCAGTAGGTGAGGGTTAAATGTTCAAACACGCAAGCCTGTGGGGACAATTTACCTTCAAGCCATCACAACTTAGAATGTAGCTCATTTAAATGCCCTCCCAATTGACTCTGTCCCCTCCTACCCCAGCGAGGGCTTTATCACACAACCTGCTAAGTCTTCCCTCTATAGCACTGTTTATGCCTAACATGGCATGGAATATGCTCTCTCTCAGTAACACATAAGCTCTACGAGTGGAAAAAACTATCTCACTCAGCACTTGTCCTGGTAAGGCATGTGATGGATATTCAGAGGCTTACTACATACATGGACCAGTTACTAAAGATCATTCAACCATGCTCCATGGCAAAACCCTTCCCTGGTCTCACAAATGAGACATCAAAATGACAAATCATAAAGATCTCTGTTTTAATAAGAAAGATGGACAGGAGTGATGACAAGAACATTTAAAACTGACACATGACAGAAGACACATAAAAAATCAGCAAATGATTAGATCCTAATACCTAAGCTGTTTCTAGAGGTCCATATTAAAAGTGCATAGCACAATGGTTAATTCTACTGGAAGCCATGTATTATTAGAAAAATTTTAGTGGGATACCTTCTAGCAAGTTGTTGGCCAGGGAGGCTCCTGATGCCCCCAAACTATTACAGGTCATTGCCAAGGCTCTTGGTTTCCTACCAGAACTAGACGGTAAGACCCTATGGCTGAAGATTTCACATGCTTGGTAGCAGGACACTGAGGAATCAAGCTGGAGCTGAGCTGGAAGTCTCCTCCCTGTGACTGACTATCGGGATGCTGGAAAGAGCTCTGCAGCACACAGCCTTTTGGGGAGGGAAGTTATCAGTCATCTTAACCAGCAGCAGACCTTGAAAGCCTTACAGCTGAGGGGGGAAAAAGTAAACTGCTGGGCAACTTGGCAATTGATTAGAATTTTGAAAAGAAATACATATTTTTATTTATGGAGATTTGTAAAAAAAAAACTCCAAGAAGTTCTAAAATGATAAAGCCCATGTTGTTTGAGTATTTACTTCCAAATGAAGTGTGCGAGGGGAATATAAAACTTTTCCATTTAACTCCATACACATCAATACTCAATTTGTTGTGGTCTGTTTGCTGTCTTTGTAATATCAAAAAAGCAAGGAGATGTTTGTGTTTATTCTATCTTATCTTTTCTTCACTACCTTCCTATTCTTTTAAAAATACTTTAATATTTTATTATTTATTTATTTCAGAGAGAGAGAGAGAAGGATGGGTTGTACCAGGGCCTCTAACTGAAAACAAACTCCAGAAGCATGCGCTACCTTGTGCATCTGCTGTACATGGGTCCTGGGAAATTGAATCTGGGTCCTTTGGCTTTGCCAGCAAGCAACTTACCTGCTAAGCCATCCCTCCAGCCCATCACCTTCCTATGCTTTGCCAGAAGGAAGGGGTGGACTGAGGCTTGAAAGGGAGCTCTGCTTGAGAATACTGCATCCCCACATACTTCCTCACCAGCACCCCTTTCCCCACTCAATGCCAAACACAGGGTCTGGCTGGATTTTTTTTATGTGACAGAGTGAGAGAAAGAGAAAGGGAGACAGAGAGAAAGAGAGAGAGAATTAGTGCACCAGGGCATCTAGTCACTACAATCGAACTCCAGACATGTGTGCCCCCTTGTGCACATGTGTGACCTTGCATGCTTGGGTTGCTGTGTGTCTGGCTTAAAGGGGACCTGGAGGGTTGAACATGAGTCTCTAGGCTTTGTAGGCAAGGGCCTTAACTGCTACACCATCTCTTGGATCTTTTGTGATAACTGCTTGACTAATTATTTTAAGGAATGTCTTGGTGTTCAGCTACAAAATGGCACAGTGTCTTCCCCTGAGGAGCTTATAGTGTTGTAGGGAGACCAGCAATTTGCAAGTAAAATTGATAGAGAAATGTTGGCTTTCCTTGTCAATGCACTGATATGACACACTAATAATTTGGTGGTGACCTCATATTCTTGTCTTATGAATTTGACAAATGAAAACCACACACTGAAGGATAAGGTTCAGAAAGATTTCATTATACTTTAGAGCTTTAGCAGGGTGAAGAGAAGGGGGGCTTAAGCCCAAGATAGAAGAAAGCAAGGCAGAGCTCTTGCTTAGGGAGGAAAGGGGGATTTGAGAATCCCACTCTAAGACTCAAGTTGGGAATTTTCATGGTTTCACCAATTAGTCTTGATGTCAGGTGTCTGGGGTCAGGATTTCTGGAAAAGGTCCACCTTCCCAGAAATTTTAATTCTCTAGAAGGGGCCTTGTCAAAAGGGAGTGGAAGGATTCTCAAAAGGGGCAGAAAAAAGAAAAGGCAGACATTTCCAAAGTTTCTGACCTGTAGTAAAGTATAATGACCTAAATTTTCCCCCTACAGGCCCAAGGACAATTCTCCCATTTAGATGAGAAGGCTATTCACTTTAGGGTCCTGTCACCCTAAGCTCCCTAGCCAATTTCTGTCTCCTACAAAATGATCAGGGCCATGATGGGGGTCATAGGTAACATGATGGACATCTGGAAGTCCAAACAGCAGGATAATGAGGGAAGGATCCACACGAAGAAATGTGCCATCTGAGACTCTGAAAATGAGCAGATTTTTTAAAAATACAACCAAACATGCATGCTGTGGCATGCACACATATGAATGGTAGGTGACTTCTCAGTTCTTTTCCTGCTTTGAAAAAATGTCCTTTTGAGAGCTGAAGAGATGGCTTTGTGGTTAAGTCACTTGCCTGTGAAGCCAAAGGACCCAGGTCCAATTCCCCAGGACCCACACAAGGTGGAGTTTGTTTGCAGCAGCTGAAGGCCCTGGTGCACCCATATTCTTTCTCTTCTCTCTCTCTCTGTGTGTGTGTGTGTGTGTGTGTGTGTGTGTGTGTGTGTCTCCCTCCTCCCTCGTCCTCTCTGATCACTCAAATTCTCTCTGAGCACATGCATTCAGCTCTGAATGGGGTATGGGAGAAATAGAGTGATAAAATGTGATGCTATAGTTCCCAGCACTGAAAGAGCATAGGACCTCAGGAAGAAAACAAAAGAAATGCTGTGTGCCTAGTGGTGCTCAGCCCAAGAGGCCATTCAAACTCTGGACCTCCTGACATCATGTTCATGGACACTCTGTTGAATGGTGCAGACTTCTGACATGATGGGTGTAGGGACACAATGAAAAATCATGATACAAATTTAGGTATAAGATGCATAATGGTCAGCCACATATGGTGACACTGTTCACACATAGTGACACTGTGAATTAGTATTATTTAAAAAAAAAAAAAACGATCAAGTTCTGTGAAATCTAAATTATCACAAATATCTATAAATCGGCAAGATGGGTGTGGATTTGGTGACTCCAGGCACTACAGACGTTGCTCACAAAACAAAGATGGGACATGAGAATCTGATGGAGCATTTGGATGGTAGAAAAGGTTCTGTATTCTGCACCCATGTGTTGCTCAGACACAGACATGCATCCATTTACACCCATACACAAGAAGGGAAGGGACGGGAAAAGGAAGTGGGGAGTTTTAGGACACAACATTTCTAAAAGAAGCTCTGAGATGAGTTTAAAGGGCAAATGGAAGGAGAGCACGAAAAGCCAGAGCTTGTGGAGAGGGACTGGAAAAGGGCTAAGGGAGGGGGAAGGGAAGCCAGTTCTTGTTAAATTTACGGCCAATTAACATTTGCCATACTGCAGACTCCAGTGTTCAACGAGGGCTTCTCAACATTAAAGGCGTCACTCAGAACAATAGAGCACTTCTCCTGCAGTGCACAGCTGTCAGAAATCATTTAACCCTCTATATATTTCCAAAAAGTGATGTCTTTAATAGGCAGCATAAACACTGGGGTTAGAGCGCAGTGTGGCCTGACTTAGACACAGGGCAGAAGGGTGAATGTATCTGAGGGGGAGGGCTAACCCAAGCATGCCACACACTGCATGGAGAAAAAGAAGAGAAGCAAAGAGAGACAGGGAAGAGGAGCAGGAGGTAGAAAGATGAGGAAGAAGGCTGAGAGGAGAGAGAGGATAAAGATAAAGAAGACAGAGAAAACTGGCAGGAGGAGGGAAGAGGAGAAGGAAGAACGACAGGGGAAGACCGGGAAGGGGAGGGAGAGGAGAGGGTGATATTGACATTAAACTTCTGTCACGGAAACCAAGAATACATTAATTAAAAATTCAGTTATATTGTCATTTTTTATTGTTTTTTTAATTATTTTTAATTGAACAATAAAAATGATATATATTCATGGGATATGTCTTTCTATATGCATATAATGTATTTTAAATCAGATCAAATATAGCTATCTCTGCAAACATTTATCATTACTCTATGATTTAAAAAAACATTCAAAATTCTTTCTTTTAGCACTTTGAAATGCACAGCGCTCTCTCATTGGGTACAATCGCCTTATAGTGTAAGAGCACACCAGAACTTCTTATTCCCAGAACCTACTGGCCAGCCTGCCCGCCTCTCCTCACCCCCGCAACCCTGCACCCCCAGAACCTCTTACTCTCGAAGGTGACCACAGTTTAGTAGCACTGCCCAGCCTTCCCACCTTGGTCCCCCCAGCATATGGTGACCACCATTCTACTTTCAACTTCTATGGGTCAATTTCCTTCTTAAAGTGTTTCCTTTTGATTCAAATGTAAACCTGGTCATAAAAGAGCATGGGAAATCTCACGTTTCAGACTTAAATAAATTTCTTCATTATTAAGAATTCAGCCAGAGCTCTTATTATCTCAACATAGCTTATTTTTAATTTTCAATTTGTTTTTCTTCTTTTATAGCAGATCTAGGTATTGCACACAGCATGCACTGAATTTTCTGTTTCTCCGAGTTCTTTCAATGGTCTTACTGTTCTCAGAAACCAATAAAACCAGTGGTGTGATGTTCCTTCATTTGGGGTAGGATTCTATATTGAAAATATAAATTCAAACAGGTATTCAAGAATGACTATGAAATTTAAGGGAAAAGCTCCCACTTTAAATTAGACAAATGTAATCTGCAAGATTAAATGTTTTATGTGCAAAAGAGTGTTTGTAAAAATACAAAAGGTTTTAAATATCTCCCTCCCAAATGAATAATGAGTGGCCAGTATTAAGGTGTTTTTTATAGCATGATGTTAAGTAAGATTTCAAATGTCTTCAGAAATTTTACATGTAATCTGAAAAGTAGCTAACCTTTGAAACTGAAGTCCTGGGAGACTGTCATTTAATTTTGTCTTCTGAAGTATACCTATATTTTCATTAAGCCACAAAGAGCTGAGCCCCCCCCCACACACACACACAGAAAAAAACACCTCACCTAAAGTCTTACCACCCAGAAATAAACACTGTTAAGTGTCTGCAGATATTATTGTTATAATAAAATAAAACTGATAGGTAGGAAGATGTGTGGATAGAAAATAGATATATAGAGATAATAATGTTTGTCATTAGAATAAAAGCATATAGTGTGTACCATTTATTTATTCATTCATTTATTTGACAAAGTGAGAAAGAGGGAGAGAGAGGGAGAAAGAGGGAGAAAGAGGGAGAGAGAGAGTGTGTGTGTGTATGTGTACGTTAGAGCCTCTAGCTGCTGCAAATAAACTCCAGACACATGGGCCTCTTTATGCAACTGGCTTTACATGGATAATGGAGAATCAAACCAGGGTCCTTTGGCTTTGCAGGCAAGCAGCTTAACTACTTAGCCATCTTCCCAGCCCCAATAGATTTTGTTTTCAAGGGCCTAATAATATTTTGTGTGCACTTTCAAAGTAAAAACCTAAAGTAATACAGGAAATTGAGAGTTTCTTTATTAATTTTATAAAATTACAAATCTGGGATCATTTGTTGCCATTTTAAATACATTATTTTTTTTTTAACTTTGGATTGATTTTCAACTAGAAAAAAGCTCAAGTCCTCTTTTTCTTCCTCACTCTTTCATTCTCTTTTCCCATTTTTGCTGCTTTGTATTATTGTGATTCTGTCAGGATCTAAGACACTGACTTAAATCCTAATTCCCCTATTCATTCCTTCTTAGATATACATATGAATGAATACCACACCTACACATAATATTTCTTAATTCTTGAGTTTTTTTAAATTTTGATTGCTGCTTGTTTAATATTAGGTTTTTTATGCAAGGCAAAAGAGGGGTATAGCATAGTGATAGAGTACTTGCCTAGTGGTGTGAAGCCCTGGGTTTGAACCTCAGCATAGAAAAGCAAAGGAAGGAACAGGGCCAAGGAGATGGCTTAATTGGTAAAGCATTTGTGATGTAAGCATGAAGACCTGAGTTCAAAGTGCCAGCACCCAAGTAAAATGACTCTGGTGGGCATGTACCTATCATCCCAATTCTGGGATGGCTGAGGCAGGAGGATCCCTAGAGCTTTTTTGGTTAATTCTAGTCAGGTAATTTTTTTTTTTTTTTTTTTTGAGGTAAGTTCTCTCTCTCTAGCCCAGGCTGACCAGGAATTCACTATGTAGTCTCAAGCTGTCCTCAAACTCACAGCAATCCTCCTACCTCGACCACCCTAGTGGTAGAATTAAACCACGCTGGACCTGATGCACTGTTCTGATGCCCTGAGATGAGCTGGGAACTAGACCTCGAAGTCCAGTGGAGGCAGGACAAGGAAGGCACCTCGCTTGAGGCAGTGCCATCTGCAGAAGCAGTGGCAGTGGTGACAGCAACTCCTCCCAGCCTAGGCACAAAACATCTGGCCTGGCCTGGCAGTGGCGACAAGGACAGACACATCCACCAGTCCATCTTGCTGCTCCTGCTGTGGCCATCGTACTGCTGCCACCCTGCCTTGTGGCATGGCCTCCCTGACCGCCCCTGCCCCCCACCCTGGACTGGATGCCTCAGGCCGGACCTAGATGCCACTGCTGCTCCAGCCACTCCCACATATAAGACATTACAGCCAGAACAATGGTTACAGGGTTATGATAAGTATAATCTTTTTCTCCCATGAAAGATCTGAGCCCCACTTCCAGAACTGTTCGCCAAATGTCCCAGTGCTGTCTGACATGGTCTGAATCTGTTCCAATTACCCGGGGAAGTTTGGAAACAAAACACCGAATCACTCGAGACCACTGTTCTCAGATGAATATCACTTGAATATGAGGCTGTATCCTTTGAGTCCATAGTGATGCTGGAATTCTGATCCCAGAAGAGCCCAGAAAGCCAGCATAGCAGTCCCAGGGGGAATGTGAATCTCCTCTCTTAGACGAGCAGTGGGAATTAGCATTTAGAAAGCAGGAAGAAAGAGAAAACAGAAAAGCACATAGTTCCCAAGAGGAAGAAAGTTGTAAGAAGCTACTCTGAGTTTCCTGGCCAATCACACAATATGAAACAGGAATCTTGGGGCTTTTGGTCATACACCAATATGCCAATACACTAACAAATAGGCTACTCCAGATTCTTGTCTTATGAGTTTAAAGAATTAAAATCTATACACCAGAGGGTAAGGCTTAAAGAGACTTTATTAGGTTAAGAGAAGGAATGAGAATGGAGTCCAGAAAGCTCCCACCATGAGGGAAATGAGAGGGATAAAACCCTGAGTCAGCTAAGTTTTTGAGCTCTAGATTCAGTAAAAAAAAATTGTTTCAGAAGATAGGATGGCTGGGCATGATGGCACACTGCCTTTAATCCCAGCACTTGGGGGGGGGGGGCGGCGGGGGGCTCAGGAAGGAGGATCACTGTGAGTTCGAGGCCATCCTGAGAGTACAACTACGTAGTGAATTCCAGGTCATCCTGGGCTAGACTAAGACCCTATCTCCACAAAAAGGTAGAGAATGACTGAGGAAAACACCCAACACTGACCTCCCTCACACACAGCGAGAGAAAGAAAGAGAGGTGGGGGGAGAGGGAAAAGAGAAACAAACCAGAAAGTATAAAAAAATTAAGAGCCATGCAGTTTGGTGCAGCTAATGGAAACTGGGGCTATGTAACCACATCTCATGAGAGGGAAAGAAAGCATCTTCCGCTTAGGCACCTGAGACTTCAAAACATTGGAGGTATGATTTGTGGGAAGACTTGATGGGAAACCACATAGACAACTCCAGGGCTGACAGAAGAT
Source organism: Orientallactaga sibirica (assembly GCA_036365145.1). Lineage (NCBI taxonomy): Eukaryota > Metazoa > Chordata > Mammalia > Rodentia > Dipodidae > Orientallactaga > Orientallactaga sibirica. The sequence goes on from JAEOAD010001604.1 coordinate 3,186,916, forward strand.
GATTCAGATTCCTATGAGGGGGAGGAAAGATGCTGGCCACATCCATCCTCTTTAGAAGTGACTAGTAGTTAGGTACCAAATGCCTCTTCCAAAATAACATAAATCCAAGAGCCAGTCTTAGTACATGAATTATTTAGACTTGGGTAAGAACTTCTACTTTTTCAGGTGATTTATCTCCTTGTGCCTTATATGTTTAGACATTTAAAAGTTTCTCAAACTTGGGTTCAGTGGCACACTGGGGTCCTGGGTGGTTATTCTAGGCTCTAGAAGAATAGCAGATCACTCTGAAAATGTGGTATCCAAGCAGTGAAAGCACATCCCAGCCTCACACAGCTTCAGGTAAAGCCTGCTTCTGAATGTCAGTTAGAAAGAGGGCCATCAAAGAGACAGTCCTTACACTGAGGGAAAATGGCAGTCACAAAAGGTATTTGTCTTTGCATGGGATATCACAATCTCCAAGGGGATTAATGACCCTTATTCTACTATTACTTGGGGATTTTCCATTCTTTTAGAGTTTCTATAATTGGTCAAGTTCTTTATTAATCAATGAAAAAAGGCCTTATAGTATTACTAAGAAATATTTTTAAAATAAAAATTTCTATCCCATCATCCCTCCCTCCAACAAGCTGAATATTCTGTCTTGTATACGAGGCAGTGTCAAGCTCAGAAAGGGTAATGAAGACTTTCTTGTTGATGGTTGTTAATCATGTGAATTTATGAGGAAAAACTGTGCAAGATGCCAGAAGAGATGATAGAATGCATAAGTATTAATAAAAAAAAGAAGGAATTTCTACATGTGCTTCATAAAATAGCTCCTACCTTTTACAAGCATATTAATTTGCCAACCCATCTATAAAAGTGCCAAATTTCAAATGATCCCTTGCTGCCAGATGCTGAATCTCCACTTAGTTTATCAGATTAATTATACAAGATTCTTTTTTGGATTTTGTATGCACCTTGATCTGACCAAATTGTCCATATAATGGAATCAAGTGCTACTGAACACACTTGCTTTGCACAGCTTCCAAGCATCCTTTTCTACCAGTGGGAACCAGTGCTCCTTAGGTAAATTGCACATTCCAGGTCTGGCACAGAAAATGTACAGAAAATGTCAAAGACTTCTGTTATGCCAGTGGCCCATTAAGACTATTGAGTTCTTTCAAAGAAAAGCTGAACCAGACTGAGGAAATTACTCAGTGGATATGTGGCTTCTTGCACATTCATGAAGACCTGTGTTCAGATCCCCAGCACCCATGTCAAAGCCAGGCAAACTAGAATATTCCTGTAATCCTGTGCTGAGGAGGCAGAGGTAGCTTGTCTAGCTGAATCGGTGATCTCTTGGTTCAGTGAAGCACCCTATATCAAGAAAATAAGGTAGGGGAGCTGGGGTAATGACTCAGTGGTTAAAAGAACTTGCTTGCAAGCCTGCCATCCCAAGCCTGATTCTCCTTAGCATACACAGAAAGCCAGACACAACATGGTGCATGTGTGTATAATCCTCAGGTGCCTGTGGTAATGGGAAGCAGAGCCAGGAGAATCCAGAAGCTTACAAAAAAGCATTGAGAAAACCACAAGAAAGTCCCTGTCACAAAAGAAGGTGAAAGAAGAGAAACCCTCTGAGGTTGTTCTATGACCTCTACATGGGCACTGTGGCATGGTGTGCCCATACACACACACATGCACACACGTGCACACATTCAAACACACAAGTAGGATTTTTAAAGATAGAAGAAGACCCTTGATGTTGACTTCTGCCCTTCACATGCACACACATTCATATGTACCCCCCCCACATGCATCCACAGACATACAAACATGCATACACACATACATACATAACACACACCCATACCCATGCAAAATAGGCAACAGAAACCAACTTGATGGGGTCTGGAACAGTGAAAGATGAAGTAAGTTGAACATGAAAAAGAATAATGAAAGCCAGGCGTGGTGGCACGCATGCCTTTAATCCCAGCACTCAGGAGGCAGAGATAGGAGGATCGCCATGAGTTCAAGGCTACCCTGAGACTACATAGTTAATTCCAGGTCAGCCTGGACCAGAGTGAGACCCTACCTTGAAAAACAAAACAAAACAAAAAAAAAAAAAAAAAAAAAGAATAATGAGTACAATGGGTTGAAATGTAATGATTTTGTTAATAACTCATACATTTGTTAACATTTTAAAATATTAAACAAAATTCATTGGTCATTTGTGGAGCATGCTAAAGGAACCAATTCATTCTGAAACTAGTGATTGAAGAGAAAGAATCATATACTCATATACACATTCTACCCTTCTTATTCAAACATTTTCTCAGGACAACAGGTGGGTAAGTCAATTCTAGGCAATGAATTCAGATTGAATTACACAAGTAGGAAGTCACCATTTGGTGGCCCTTGAGGATCTTCAGTGACTAATAAAACCACTAGGTGAAAGTTGCTCTAGAACAACAGAACGGATGAAACAGGCTGGAAATACCTAAAGCCACTGATAAACGAAACATCACAGAGAAGGACTATAAACTAGAAATGACTTCTACGATTAGTCAGTAAGGGACAGAATCTCACCTACCATACATCCCAGCCACAAACTATACCTAAATCTGATGAAACATCCAGGCTAAACCAACAGTTAATAGAAAATAAAAAGCTAGAAGAACATAACAAATGATGTCAGAATTTGGGGAAATTGACACTCTTTTCCAGGAGAGATATTCCAGCCAGATGCCCCCCTCCCAAATTTATGTGTTCTGAATGTTTGCTCCCCAGCTGGTGACAGTTTGGAGGATGTTGCAGTCAGCTTCCCATTGCTGTCATGAAACACCCAACCAAGAGCAGCTTATGGGATGAAAGGGCTTAGACTTGGTTTACAGACTTGAGGGGGAGCTCCATGATAGCAGGGGAAATAATGGCATGAGCAGAGGGTGGACATCATCTCCTGGCTGACCTTGGGTGGACAACAGCAGCAGGAGAGTGTACCAAACACTGGAAAGGGAAAGCTGTCTATAACACTCATAAGCCCACCCCAAGCAACACTTCACCTCCAAGAGGCCCCAGGACCCAAATTATTACTATCTGGGGGCCTAGCATTCAGAACACCTACGTTTATGGGGAACACCTGAATCAAACCACCACAGAGGAGCTGTGTTGCTGGGGATGGTCAGTTTTAGTTGTCTCACTCTCCTGCCACTGCTGTCCACCTGATGTTGGCAAGGAGGTGATGTCCAGTCTGTGCTCTATCATCTTTTCTCTGCCATCATGATGTTTTTCCTTGAGACTATAAGTCAAAATAAAACATTTTCCTCCCCTCAGCAATTTTTGGTGGGACGCTTTATCCCAGAAACAAGAAAGTAATTACAACAGAAAATTGAAACCAGTGAAATGGGGTCATTGCTGCTAGATACCAAACTGTGTGGCTTTGGCCTTTTGTAACTGATTTGAGGGAGGAATGTGTGAGGACTTGAAACCTTGGTCTAAGATACTGAAGGCAGAGTTTGGTGGACTGTTCTGGTCAGAGTTGTGAGATCTAGATACAGGAAAAAGAGCTTTGTCACAACTGGGCTAGAGGCAGTTTGTATGAGAAGCTTGCTGCATTCTGCCTGTGTTGTGAGAAATTGTGCAGGGTTGTATCATATAGAAATGGACTGGGTTGAACTGAAGGATATAGCACAGAAAGAAATGAAAGTTCCATGCTGGAAACAATGCCTGTTCCATTGCAATCACATAGGGTTGGACTGGTCCAGGCTGACCTGAATTAACTAGTCTCAGGGTGGCACAGAAAGAAATGAAAGTTCCATGCTGGAAACAATGCCTGTTCCATTGCAATTTTTTAAGTGATTGCCACCATTGAGATTGAGCCTGCTGTTCTGCATTGAGACAGCAGGAAAAGTGCTAGCTGTTTTGAAAGTAAGGGGCCAGAATGCTGAAGGAGTGTCCTGCTCTTCAAAGTCAGCTTTATTCCCCTCTGGAATAACAAATTTGGTAGTCCACCTGGTACTGTGGGATTATAACAAATGCAGGAAAGATAGGGTCATTGGATATGCAATGCAGTTTGTCTTTTGGAAATAGTCACTAGGCAATGTGAAGCAGGGTTGTTAGAGTCCCTGTGTAGAAACCAATGGAGTCATGAAGATGAACCGTGGGTTGTGGTAGAGATCTCAGGACTTTTGGAAGATACCAGAACTGTGAGATGGTTGACAAGGAGAGCTGCTGGCTTTGGATGGATTGTTCCCTGGGCTGTGAATAGCCCAGCTGGGACTGGTCTGAAATGGAACCCCAGAGACTTCATTGTGGACACAGAAATGCAGGGTTTGACTTTTCCCTGTTTCTTTTAGATTTTGCATTGGTTCATTTTTTTTTTTTTTTTGCAATGCCATCTTTTACAGTATGACTGTCTGTGCCACTGTGTGTTTTTGATTTTGCAGGCTCACAGTTAAGAGACCTTAGACTAAGGAGATGTTTGAATAGTATTGGGATTGAAAAAAATAATCAATAGCAACTTTTAAAGTTGGACTGAATGCATTGTATTTTATATCATGGGTGGTCATCAGTTTATGGGGTCCAAGGACACAAGGTGATGGTTTGAATCAGGTGTCCCCATAAATTTATGTGTTTTGAATGCTTGCTCCCCAGCTGGTGGTAATTTGGGAGGTGGAGCCTTGCTGGAGAAAGTGAGCTGCTAGGGGGGACCTTATGGTTTATTAGCCCCTAGCTTGCCAGAGTTGGTTGGCTTACTCTTCTGCTGCTGTTGTCTACCTGCTGTGGCAGAGGGAATGTCCAGCCTCTGCTCATGTCACCTTTTCCTCTGTCATCATGAAGCTTCCTCTCAAGACTTTAAGCCAAATAAACCTTTTCCTCCCATCAGCTGCTCAGTCAGGTGTTTTATCCAGCAATGAGAAGGTAACTACAACAGATATTTTGGGACCATCTCTTTCTCTTCTAATCCGTTATCTTCATTCCAAATCCACCTCCAAACCATGTTACTTAGTCCTTTGTTACCTCTCTTAAATCTCTTATAAATTGTGTCATCAATTCATTCTAGCTCTTCTGAGCAATATCTTCATTTTGTCATATTTGTCACACTTTATAATTAAATGTCACCATGTATACCTTTCAGCATGTGTCTCCCTCATTCAACTTTAAAACCCCCATGAAGAACAAAGGCATGACTCTAGAACTCATCTGTTGCCCTGGCATACATTAAGCACTTCAAGGAGATATGTTCAGGACTGAATGCTTAATTGACTTTTTTGCCCTTTCAATGAGTCTACATAAAACACTAGCCCAAAATAACGTAATAATCCTGTTACAGGAGTGACTAACTTTATCTATAGCTTCAAGGCTTCAAGCTGAACTGCCCTGCCTTACTTTGAGTACTCCATTCTTGGAGTAAATGTTCTCCAGAGAAATGGAATTAACAGATCTTTTGTAGAGGTTGGGAAAATAAGGAGAAAGAAGAGGAGAGAGAGCAAGAGAGATTTTAAGGACTTGACTCACATAACTGGCTGGTCACTCAAGAAGAGTTCAATTTCAAGTCCAAAGGCAATCTGCCAAAAGAATTTCTTATTACTCTGTGGAGTCCGGTCTTTATTTGATTAATATCTTCAAGGGATTACATAAGGCTCACTCAAATTTTTGTGGGTAATCTGCTTTACTCAAAGCCCACTGATTTATGTGTTAATTATACCAAAAAAAAAAAAAAAGAAACCATTCTGAGGAACATCCGAAATAATGTTTGAACTGGCCAATTTGACACATGAAGTGAGCCATCACACCCTTCATTCCTTACCTATGCAAAGACACTGTCCTCCAGTGCCCAACTGTGCCGCTTCCTGAATTTCCTCCCCCTCAGCCCCCGCCCCCAGTTGCTTAGAAGCAGCTTTTGCTGAAGCACTGCCTCTTCACGTGGACCCACAGGGTGACTACAAGCAGCAGGAAGGTGTGGTATGTCTGCCTTCATTTTGGTCTCTCCTTTCCTTCAGCTCACACTTCTGCCTGACCCTAAATAGCCATGATCACCACTGAGGCATGTCTGTCTACCTGACCCATCTTACCCCTCTTGAAAGCAGAATGCACACACATCAGCCATGATCCTATATTTGCTATCTCCTTGGATTTCAAGAAAAAGAAAGTCAAGCCTCAGAGGAAAGACCATTTCCAAACCCCACCCCACGAAGGTAATTATCCATAAGGCTAAGGCTGCACACTGGAGCAGAGATAATCCTCTCTTGAGAACCAGCTTGTCCCCTCAAGCAATAAGGACTTCGTTGGAAGTCTTTGCAGAGTTAGAACTGAGACAATGATCATGCAAACCACACCTTGAATAGGACTGCTGCCTTATGCAGACCTCTTAGCCCTGGTCCTGGTACTTCTTCTATGTGAAGGAAAGCTCATGTCACTCTTCTGAAGATGGATGTGGGGACCCTGGACCCATTTATCTGTTCTTCCCAATGTAACTCACTGGTTAACTCTCCTCTGTCTGCCTTTGACCATTACTTGTCTCTATAATTGCCATTTTGGTGTCACTAAGAGACACAGGATCCCTTTCCAGGTTCTTTGTATTGATGGTCAAGAGAATTTTAAAAATGGGGGCTGGGACTGGCTCAGCAGGTAAGAGCAAGGAAACTCAAGCAGGAGGGCCTGAGAGGGTCTGATTCACCATGTAAACATCTTGGCATGGCCACACATGCCTTCAATGCCAGAGAGTCACTGGGGCTCACTGGTCAGCCAGTCCCACTGAAAACCACAGTTCTGGGCTCCGTGAGAGATGCCATCTTAAGGAAACGAGGATGAGCTGTATCAGAGCAACATTCTCCTCTGGGCTCTTCAAGTGAGCACATGCATACACTACACACACAGCATACCACACTCATGCACAAAATGAAAAGAATTTTAAAAACAGACTCAGAGGAGAATGTAAGGAGAAAATGATTGGAAACAAAGAGAAAACTAGTGCGTAAGCAAGTGGTAGATCTCAGCAGCTGCCAGGAAGGGGTGCGGGAAGAGGAAGATAGAGACAGTTTCATCTCTACTATAGCAGGAGGAAAAGATGCTTCTTGAAGGACAAAGTGGGCACACCAGAGAACCTGGTGTTGAGCCTTCGTTTTTGATGTAATGTTTATGTAAGGGGAGGCATTCTTCTCACATTGATGAAGGTCTTGGGTGCAAATGCAGTGCTCTGGCCCTTTGGGGCCAAACAAGGAGGAAATATCTAACTTTAATGTTATTTGGTTTCACCTTGTGGTCTACTAAGAAGGGGCCTACACTACACTTCAGGTTATGACTATGGCAAGAATAATAGTAATTGTATTTATCGGTGTCAGTTTGCCTTCTTCGTTTGGTTATCTTTGGGCCAGGAATGGACAAACAACAACTATCACTACCAAGTTACCTTTTGGTTTTGTTCGTTTGGGAGCAGCTCAGAGCCTGTCACTGGTTCATCTTCCAGGTTGCGATTCCTGACAGCAGCTTGCAGAGCTCCATCACTGATTAAAAAACCAGTGCTGGGGCTGGAGAGATGGCTTAGCAGTTAAGGCACCTGCCTGCGAAACCAAAGGATCCCGGTTCATCTCTCCAGGTCCCATGTATAAGGGGCGCACTCGTCTGGAGTTCATTTGCAGTGGCTAGAGGTTCTAGCATGCCCATTCTCATTCTCCCCCTCTCTCTTTCCCTCTCTCTCTGTCTCTAATAAATAAATAAATAAATAAAAATAAAATCTTAAAAAAAAAAGCAGTGCTGGGGCTGGGAAAATGCTTGTCACAGTGCAAGCATAAAGACCTGAGTTCAGATCCCAAACAATACCTAAAATACCGACATGGTTGTTCACATCTGTAATCCCAATGTTAGAGAAGTAGAGATAGGGAATCCTTGGGGCCCACTGGCTAGCTAGTCTAGATGAATTGGTGAGCTCAAGGTTCAGCAAGAGACACTGTTTCAAAGAATAAGGTGGAGAGTGACTGAGGAAGACATCGAATATCAACCTCTGGCCTCCACACACATGTGAGCATACATGCACACCCCACACACATACACATAAAAAAAAAAAAAAAAAAGAGGCCAGTGCAGGTTCACTTTTAATTTAGTCATAGGAGTCTAGAACTTGGAAATGAACAGCTTGGAAATTTTTCATTGTAATATTTAAAACCCCTCTCCTTTCAAAAATATTGAATTTTCTATCTGCCAGAGTATTACTGTCTACTGGTCATACCATTTATCTCAGAAAAATCTACTTTATCTTTTTGCAATGCAGAATCAAACCCAGAACCTTACACACACTGGGCAAGCACTCTTATCACTGAACCCCCAGCTCTGTCTGAAAGCAATCTGACATTTATATTTCTGTCTCAGTTAGTGACTGGGAAGCACATGGCTGCAGAGACCCCCTCCATTCCCTTTTTTCTTCCTAGTACCCCTGTCAGTGGATGGGTGGTCAAACCCAGCTTGTCAGGGCTGCCAAAGCTAGGGCTTTTGCCCTAACATTCTGGTTAGTTCTTCCATTCTTCAGTCAGTCCTTCACTGGATCCATCTCCACTACAGTCAGGAATCTCTCCCTTCCATCTGTCAAATCCCACTTCTTTCCCTCTAGAGCTGCCACCATCTCCAGCTTCCTGAAACCCCTGTCATTTTGCCCAATGACCATAAAATTCAGCACCCCCCTAAATATAGATGATTAAAGTTGCAAAGACCTTCAGAGTAAATAAAGTACATGAGATCCCCATTCAAAAGTGACAATTCAGTGATACTTAGGAGCCAGGACAAGACCCCATGCAGCAACTTCAGGTCAATGCCCGTCAACTGCACACACAGAGAGGTGAGAATCACTCTGCGGAATGAGGCCAAGTATATTACTCAGTTCTCCAGAGCAGTGACCCCCAAGGGAGGCTGAGCATACCCCAGAAAGCACAGCGGCATATGGGAAGAAAATATTAGATGTTCTGTCTACTCTGGTTTTCCTGTAATTCCATTTTCTATTTCTAAGTATATTTTGATGTATCTGTTAATACAGTAGGACATGTATATAATAAATGTCATGCATATACAGAGGTACACACTCTCATATTTGTATAAGTTAATTTCAGTAGATTGTATCACAGACTCATAAATGCGCGTGCGCACACACACACACACACACACTAGTGGCATCTCCCTCTAGGCTACCAAACCAACTTCTGTGTATTTGGTACCCCTAAGCTATCTATTTCTTGCCCATTGTTAGTCAAGGAACTGTTGTACTAACATTAGGAACTTTTTAAAGGAGGTTGGGCCCTACTCTGTTCTTTGAAATGCCTGTTATTTTTTGTTTTTTGTTTTGTTTTGTTTTGTTCTTTAAGCCATTCATTTAAACCCCATGGCTTCAGGCAGTTTCAATCTGTTCAAATTCCTAAAGGGCACTTAAAGGCAACTGCTTCATTTAGAGAAGTCTTTCTTGAGAACCATAGGATGGGTAAGTGGGAGGGGGGAGGCTAAAGGTCGTGACCTCTGATTGCTGGGACACCTGGGCAATATCTTCCTATGAGCCCACTGATAGTTTAGTTTGGTAACTTTCTGGGGAAGGGCAAGTGCTCATTGGAAAGTAAGCATCTGCGCCCTGGGAGACAGGACCACAATGGCTAGCCCGAAGTGACAGCAGCCTGCGGCTGCCAGGTGCCCTGCTAAAGCCAACACTTGGGTGGAAGGATTTGTCATGTCTTACAGAGTTCAAAATTTCAACATCAAGTCTGCAGTGAAAGATGCAGGTCCATGTTCTCTCATTCTGCATAAAAGCAGCCTGCTGCAATGGAAGCATAGTTTAATTAAAACCACTTAGCAATTAGCTCTCTTCTCCACCAAAAAAGAAAAGAAGAAGCTGTATTCTAGAGAGATGGCTCAGCAGGTAACGTGCTTGCTAAACAAACATGAGGAACTAGAGTTCAGATCCCCAACACCTACATAAAAGCTAGGCATGGCAGCATTCATCTGCAATCCTGTGCCAAGGAGAGAGACAGATATAGGAGGATCTCTGAACAAGCCGCCTAGCTAATCTAGTTAAATTGGTAAACTCTGGGTTCAGGGACGGGCCCTGTCTCAAAAAATAGTGAGCGGCTGAAGAAGACACCCAATGTTGAGCTCTGGTGTCCACAAGCATGCACACACACATTCACACACTTATACACACCACAAAATTAAAAAGGAAAAATAAAACGTTAACAGTTCATTTCTTCTGGCTATTCTTGCCTCATGTTTGGATTCTTTGTGACACTGACTAACCCTGTTTTTGTTGTTGTTGTTGTTGTTGTTGTGGACAATCTAGTTAGGAAATGACTGTGTTCCTCTCAATACACCTCAGGGCAAAAAAAAAAAAAAAAAAAAAAAAAAAGCCCTGATTCCTTAAGGTTATGTAAGAATTTCCAAAAGAATAGTTAATTTTTCCATAAAATTTAAGAAACTGTCCAATAAAGAAACATCATTTGAATGTTTTTAAGGCTGATATTTCTGTTTTTCCTAAGAGAAAAAATTGCTGGTTACAGAATTCACCAAAGGCAATTAGCTGCATTAAGTCATTTATTCCTCTGATCTAGTGCTATTCCATCAATCCAGGCAAATTGGCCAGAAGTGGAATTAATTATGTTTATAAAGTGCTGTTCATGAAAACACTGCAGGGTAACTACAGATGTTCCCATGCCTGTGGACCGCATCCCAAATCATCTGCACTGTCCCCAGCACAGGAAATTACTATTGCTTTTCCCCAGCTTCCTTCTACAGTCAGAAATACACTGAGCAAAGAGGACACGACAGGACGTGCACCAGCATGTGCTCCTCTAGGATTACCATCCAGCAGGAGCCGTCCCAGAGGCTCAGCTCTGCCGGCCTGTGATCTCACCAACATCTGCGAGGGGCGTTTGGGGCTGAGTCATTCTCCTCTTTGAGCTACTTGGATTTTAGACCGAAGAGAAAACAACAGTGAACTCATGTTATCATCTAATGTCAGGTCACTGCCTGTGCAAGGCTTCCTGAGTGGCCTGAATAAGGCAGTTTTTACCTTTCAGAATTAAAATCAAACAATAGTCAAAACTAAAATTGTATTTGGCATGCAAATCAATCTTGCATTTTGTTTTTATTTGTTCGTTTTGAGGCAAGGTGTCACTCTAACCCAGGCTGACCTGGAACTCACTCTGTAGCCCAGGCTGGTCTAGAACTCACAGTGATCCTCCTACCTCAACCTCCAGAGTACTGAGATTAAAGGCATGTGCCACCACACCTAGCTTTCAATCCTGTGTTTTATTATTATTTTTATTTTTATTTTATTATTATTTATCTGAAAATCTAGAACCTAGGTAAAAGTGTTCAGAACCCACTCATCATAAAAACACCTCAAGCCAAGAAGTGGGTATCAGGGACAGATGCAAAGAGGGCAGAATCTGAAACAGGTTAGCAGTACATGGAGCCCAAATGCAGTTTAAAGGGGAGGTCTCCACTCTAAGTGAAGAGAGAAAAGGACTTTGGAGGAACTGTGCTAATTATTTACATTCTTGAGCTATGAAATGAAAAATCAGAAAATGCCTGGTGACATCCTTACTAGTTGGGAGAGAAAATAGTTTACTTTCTTTTTATCTTTTTTTCCTTTTTGACAAATATATGACTCATGACTCTTGGTTGACCAGGTAGCTCGACTGCTTAAGTTTATCTCATTAGCCTGGGCCAGGATTGAAAATCCCCATGAACTAATTAATATAAAACATCACAATGAGACTTTTGTTCAAAATCAAGATTGATCTACTGTTCAAGGCAGGGTCTCACTTCAGCTCAGGCTGATCTGGAATTCACTATGTAGTCTCAGGGTGGCCTCGAACTCACAGCAATCCTCCTACCTCTGCCTCTCAAGTGCTGGGATGAAAGGTGTGTGCCACCACACCCAGACTTTTTTTAATATTTTTAATTATTTGCTAGACAGAGAAAGCATGGGCATGCCAGGGCCACTTGCCATTGCAAATGAACTTCATATGCATGCACAACTTGGTGCATCTGGCTTTATCTGAGCACTGAGGAGTCAAACCTGGGCCCTTAGGCTTTGCAAGCAAGTGCTTTTAACTGCTGATCCATCTCCCCTGCCCCTAAACTGTGTCTCCTTAGAGGCATGAACCTCTTGGTAAATTAAAAAGCTATGACAAAATTTAAGATCCACTGATAAATATATTGGAAAAAAATGAAGCTTTCCATGTGACCTTGGGCAAGTTATGAGACTTCTCTGAGTCTTAGCATTCTGATATCTAAATTACAGTTTACGGGTTGGGAAAGGACTCACTGAGTAAAGTGCTTGCCACCCACATAAAAGCCTAGTGTGATGGTACATGCCTATAATCTTAGTGTTGGGAAGATGGGGACAGGAGGCTCCCTAGGGATTGTCAGTCAGCTAGTCTCGCTGAACCAGGAGTTCTAGGTTCCCTGAGAGACCCTGTCTCAAAAATTACAGTGGAGAGTGACCGAGGAAAATACCCAGCATTGACCTCTGGCCTCCACATGCATATGTACACATGTGCATGTACATCTACACACATCTCTCTCCTTCCCCTCCTCTCCTCCCCTCCCTCCTCCCTTCTTCCTTTTTCCTCTCCTCCCTCCCTCTCTCTCTCTTATGCATACCAGACATGTGGTGAATAGGTTTGTCCACCTGCACAACATGGTGTGCCTCAGCACAGACCTAAAGCAATGGAGACAATCAGTCATAGATTGACATCTCTTAAAGTTATGAACCAAAAGAAACCTTTCCTCTTTGTAAGTCAGTTGATGTGGGTATTTGTTAGAGTAACAGAAAGCTAACACAATTACAATTAATATTAGTATTTTTATAAAATATTAGCAGTGGGTAGGCAGAACTTTCTTTTGTAAGCACATGCTATGGAGGAAGACTCCAGGACACTGACGCTGGACATCAACGATCACATGACTGAGGGAGGAGCGGAAGCAGTAGTCAACAGCTTCCTTGGTGACCCTTCAGCAAGGACACATGATGAAAGTAAAGCGACTCAGAAGAGGAGCCTTGCTGGTGGCTCATTTGGCCCAAAGAAACCAAGTATGATTTGAAGTCATATTTTGGCTATTTGGGACTTTTCCTGAGACAGAGACCTGCACTAAGAATGCCACATGCAGCCCAAGCCTGCACCCTCTCCTGTCTGCATTATGCTCCCAGGAAGATGCCATCCCATGATGCTAGTAGAAGACACGTCCCATTGTGTAACTCCAGGCTTATAGGTGGAAGGACACAAATCCAAGAACAAGATCTGCTGACACACAAGCAGTAGGACCTGGGTTCATATCCAAAAAATCCATATAAAATGTCAGACATGGTGTCTGTAATCTCAGCAATGGAGATCCCTGGGGCTTGCTAAGTAGCTTATCTAACTAACTATAGCAGTGAGAAGTAGGTTCAGTGAGGGACCTTGTCTCAAAACAGTAAGATGAAGAGTGAGAAAGACCCCCCAACATCAACCTCTGGCCTCCACATGTGCATGCATACATGTGTGCCTGCACCTTCACACACATGCGTCCATGTGCATGCAAACACAAACTCATACACACACACCATGCACACATACATGCAGAATAGCTGCCTTAAAATATAAATTTGTGCAGACGTGTTCTCCTGCATTCCTTTCTCCTCAGAAGTCTGTTCTTGTCTGCCAGGAGATGTTGGTCAAGGCGGGGTGAGGTGGGGGGGGTGTGGGGTAGTTGCTGAATCTCTTCCAGTGGGATCAGAAGCTAAGTAAACTTCCTCTGCAACAATAAAGACCTGCTAAACAAAGGATTATCCCCAAGTGGGAAGAAAAGGATGGCTTTGCTGTCAGTCACGGCTCCCTCCAGGGAGAACTCTCCTGAAAGGGAGACTTAGATGTTACAAACACAGCAGCTTCCCTAAATCTGATTACGAGCCCTCTGGGCTTTGGAAATTATAGCAGCTTATGAAAAGTAACCACAGAGTCCTCCGTGGGCGTGGAATAGCACTTGGGGGTAACTTTATGGGAGGAGAATAAATTCAAGCCCAGGCCCTCCAGGTCCCACGGCCAAGTAAAGAACTTTCTATTAGCCATTTGTCACTTTAACTTTCAAAACACAAAACAGTACGTTCTTTGTTGCTTTCTTTCCCTTTGTTTTGCTCATGTAGATAGTTGTGGCTGATACAAAATGCGATCTGTCCCAGAATTACCAAGATTGCAAACACAATATAAAATAATGCAAGCAAGGACAATTGAAATGTCTCCACAGCACCATCACAGAAAACAGGAAGCACATGAACACTTTTCTTCATCCATCACAAACCAGCCCAGAAAGCTACAGGCTGTTAGTGCTGAGTGTGCTGCTCCCTGACAGTCCTTGAGATTGACCACGGTACTCTGCCTTCTCAACAGAACATTCCAGACACTCATCCATCCATCTGAGATGGCGTGGTGGCTGAAACCAAGTGGAGAAATACTGGGAGAGCTCTTAATGAACTAAACAAAAGCATTCATAAAAGCGTCGACTGGACGCTATGGTGGGTAGATTCAAACAATGATTACTAAACAGTAGTGCACAACAAAAATCTCCTCATAGACTTGTTCAAACATTGCTGAGGGGCTGGGAAGATAGTCAAAGATTAAAGGTGCTTAATTGAAAAGTTGTTAGCCTGGGGTTCAATTCCTAAGTCACCTACATAAATAGGAGCAAAAAAAAAAAAAAAAAAAAAAACCCACCATGGTGTGACAGTCTTGCGTCCACTAGGAGCAGGAGAGGCAAGAGGCTGATAATAGCTTGCCAAGATTCATCTATGACCTGATCCCTGAGACCCATCAATGTTACTTTATATGGTCTAGCAGTTGGCTTTTACACCACTGTGGCTGAATACCTGACAGAAGCAACTTTAAAAAGGAATGATTTGTTCTTGCTCATGGCTTCGAGAAATTTAGTACCTTACAGAGGGGAAGCAATGATAAAGAGGCTTCATCTCAATGTTTCCAGACATAAAGTAGTCATCATATTCATGACTCACAGTGGCTGTCATTATCTGCACAGGACCTACGTCAGATCTGGCCAACCAACAGATTGTCGTGGATGATGGAAGAGGGGAAAAAGGGAGAGAGAAGAGGAAATAGTACAAACAAATGGGGATTCCGTGAAAGGGGATAGTGGAAGAAGGACAAGGAAGGGTGATGGTAAGGGGTAATGTTTTTATAGTTTTTTATTTTAAAAATATTGTTAAAGAGACATAAAATAAATTTAATCATTTGAGTTATATAGTATAAAGGAATGGTGGAGGGAGGGCTAATCAAAATCTAAGAGGATGTAAATAAGTCATAGGGAAACCTACTTTTCTGGACAATGGAACACTCAGAAGCCATAGGTTGTTACTAGAAAATTTTCAGTGCCAGTGAGCTGTTGGCCACGAAGGTCACAGATATCCCCAAAACATTATAGGCCATTGCCGAGGCCCTTGGTTTCCCATCAGGAATAGATGGTAAGACCCTATTACTGAAGACTCCACATACTTGGGTGGCAAGTTCACTGAGAAATCCTGCTGGAGCTGAGCTGAAAGCCTCCTCCATGAGGACCAGCTGACAGAAAGGTGGAAAAAGCTACGCTGCATGTAGTTCAATGGGAGAGATAAAACACCAGTGAAGGTACTCAACAGTGAACACTGCAAGCTTTAAATTTGGACAGCCAGGCCAAATGAGCCAATGGGTGCAATAGTGGCATATCTGTTATGGGGGAAACCAACTGATCTCTAATTGGACTGGAGGCCCACTCCATGGGAGGGAACACATCCCTGATACCGAAAACATACAACAGGGGTAGTCATGAGTCCCAAGGGTGTAATGTCTGCTCATGTCTCGCTAAATGTATATTCTATGCTCACCAAACTGCCCAGTAAGCACTTCTCTTAATGTCCACACCCATATATTAATACTACTCTCACTTTTGGTTAGAGAAGCTTCTCTTTTCAGATGGTGGCAACCTTGGGATGACTCAGAAGGCCCCATGGTGCTGAGAAGGGACAGAGGAGTGCTCAGCACTGAAACATCTCTATGACACCTTCCAAGGCTCAGGGTCCATTGCAGAAGAGGGGGCAGAAAGAATGTAAGAGCCAAAGGAAGAGTAGGACTCCTTATAACATGCTCCTCCATGCACAAAATGGCCTGGATATCCATGACCTCCCAGTGTTTGACACTACCTACATAAGACCATCATAATAGGAGGAAAAGATCATGACATCAAAATAAAAGAGAGACTGATTGAGAGGGGGGAGGGGATATGATGGAGGGTGGAATTTCAAAGGGGAAAGTGGGTGGAGGAAGGGAAGTACCATGGGATATTATCTACAATTAAAGAAGTTGTCAATAATAATAAAAAAATATTTGCATGGCCGAATCTGACCTAGTGCAATCTTCATATTCCAGATGAAGGAAAGAAGACCTGGAAGGGTTGCCCTGCTGAAGATCCGCTTGAGTTCAGGGTTAAGCCCCTCACCCAGTGCTTTCCCCTGGGACACTGGCTCATTGAGCCAGCTTGTTTTTTGTTGTGTGGTGTGTGCACATATGCATGCACATTTGAGTCTGTGCAGGCACACGTGTGTGTACAAGTTTGCATGTATTTGTGCATGTAGAGGCCAGAAGTCTATGTCCAGTATCTTCTTCAATCACTAGCCATCTTATTCTTTGAGTTAGGGTCTCGTGCTCAATCTGGAGCAATTGGTGAATTGTGCTATACTAGCTAGTCATTGAGCCCTAGGGCTCCTCCTATCTCTGCCTCCCTAGATCTGGGATTATAGGCACACACCATCACACACAACATTTTACATGAGTTAGGGGATCCAAACTCAAGTCCTCATGCTTGTGTAACAAGCGCTTTACCCACTGAACCACTGCTCCAGCCCATGCTCCCAGTTTTTCCTGCAACCCACCATTCTTCATGCTTTGGTCTTGGGCTCTGAGCAGTCTTCATCCTTGACGTTGAGTAAGCCAAAGGTAATGCGAACACTTCTCATTCAGACAAAGCTTGAAATGTGTTCTCATCACAAGACTTGCCCTCTTGCACATCATGAGAAGAAAACAAGTCATTGTCCGTTGGTCCAAAGAAAATGACTCTCCAAGAGAGACTAACAGAGCCAAGTGCAGTAGGGGACAGTCTTAATGAACCAATGCTGGCGGGCTACAGCTTCATGAGCACATGATTACAGTATGCCCTTGAGAGCTGGGAACATTTTTAATTAACAATGACCTGTTAGTATGACTATCAATCATTTTAAATAAAATGTGTGACCTAGGAAGGGAAGCTGAGCAACAGTTTACTAATCACTTACAGCAACTCTCAGTAGCATCGTGTGTGTTCGTTACCTATCCTGCATGACTAATTACAACAAACTTGGGCTTATCATCTCTCACTTTCCATAAATCTGGAGATCTGGTAGTGGCTGTGGTAAGTATGCCAACCAGGGCTGGATTCTTATCACAAGTCCACCTTTCTGTGTATGCGCTCATGCGAAGCATTTAATTCATTGAAGTCTTAGGATCCATGGTAGCTTGCTTCTTCAATGCCATCAAGGGAAGAGGCTTAAAGGAAGTGACAGATTCTGCTCAGACTCAGAAGTGGAATTGCTTAAGGGTGTGCACACCAGCAAAAAGGGACCATGGAGGCAGGAGGATGGCCAAAAAAATCTAATCTGTTGCCCACTATCTACCTTATCATCTGTTTCTTCATGTCAAATATTCATAGAAGTCTTGGAACCCTGTTACAGAAAAGCTGGCTAGGAGAAGCTGAGGAAAGATTGCAGGAAATATTGATATTTTCTGACATATAAAAGACTAAATAGAGGTGGATTTGGCTTTCAGTTTTCTTTCAGGTACACACATCATATCAATAGATTTACCCTAGCAACTCTCCTTTTGGTATCTGCCCTGGAAATCATTTTACAAACAGGGAGACTTCAGTACAGGACTTGCCATTTGTAGGCTCCACAGCCTATGGGCCTATGGGAAATAGCTAATAGCTAAATAGATATTGGTTTTGCTGGACCTTGGAATACTTTGTACTCATTTAAAAGGAAAACTGCCATATATATATATCATTAACAGCAGTGACACATTTTGAGATTGAATCTTCAGCTGGTTTTGTCATTATGAAACCATCATAGAGTGTCACAGCCTTTTTACTTTGGTAGTAAGATGTTCCCATGAGATTTTTTTTTAATTTTATGAGGTGAGGTGTCAAGATAGCCCAGGCTATCACTAGGCAATGAGATCTCATGGGAACATCATTCTATATATGGCCCAGCATTGACCAAAGCATTGTCATGTCATGTGGGCTCATATATGTTGAGAGAAAACAGCAAAGAACATGCACTAATTATGACACTGTGTCTAACTACATGCACACAAACTGTGGGAGGTCTTCTGAGACTTAAGCCCATAGTGAGATGTCTGCCCAAGACGATGGGCACCAGCACCAGCGGCAGAAGCACAAGCAGCATAGCACTGCTTCCATTGTTTGCCCAGAGATTCTGAGTTGACAAAAAAGAGATGGGAGGGGGAATTCACAAACTAAAGATGGCATGAATTAGTACTATAGGAACCTACATAGTCATTGGCTAAATTAAAAGATATACTCCCTTAAAGGGCAAGATAGAGAAAGAAAGGGAAGGGATAGTTTGGGTAGAAACATCCTGCTGGGATGAAAAAAGCTTTAACCCTAAAACTATAGACTGTTGTAGGTGAATACCTGTTCAGAATTTGGTCATCTCCCACAATGATTGGTTGGTTAGGGAGGCCCTTGAGGTCCACCCAAAATGCAGACCATTGCCAAAGCACTATCCACAAGAACTAGCTTGCCACACCACAGGCTACAGGATTAGGACATTAAGAAATCAAGCTGTAATTGAGATGGAAGCCAGCTCCCTGACAGCTAGCTGTCACATGGCTGAAAAGCACTATGCAAGCTGTTGGGGACAGACATCACCAATAGTGTCAACAAGTAGGGGATCTTGAAAGCTGGAAAATCAACTAGCCAAGCAAGATGTATATACCAGGACAACAGTGACACATATGTTATGTGGTAATAAACTGCTCTCTGATTGGATATGAGGCCCACTCAGTGGGAGAGAATTCATGCTTGGAAAGTCATATATCATAGAGCAAAGTATCTACTGTTCTTTAGCTGAATGGAGAAATGAAATTCATCAAAAAGTCTTCCAAATATATATATAAATATATAGGTTTACCCTCTTTGATCAATGCTGCTCTCATTCTTAGTTAGAAAACCTGATTTTTACAGGTGGCAGAGAATACTTCTGAGTCCCAACACCTATCAGAATAATAAGAGAAAGCCAAGTGCCTAGCACAAGACAAGTCATCTCTAACACACCCACCAGGACCCAGGAAACATTACAGAAGAAGAAGTAGATTAAATATGACTGCTTCTCTCGCTGCTAGCCAGAAAACCTTCTCCAGAGAGATGGCAGTAAATACTGAAAAGATGCGAAACTCAGCAAAGCAGAAAACGAATAGCTGCACAAAGCTCAACACCTAAGTAATGTCTAACATGACCTGCAAGGCTCGGGGAACATTGAAGAAGAGGGGGCAAAAAGAATGTAAGAGATGGACTAGAGAAATGCCTGGGCAGTTAAGACACTTGCCTGCCAAACCTAATGACCTGAGTTCTCTTCCCCAGAACCCACATAAGCCAGATGCACAGAGCAATACTTGCGTCTGGAGTTTGTCTGCAGTGGCTAGAGACCCTGATGCGCCCATATTCTGTGTGTATGTATCGCTCTGCTTGCAAATAAATAAGTAATTTTTTTTAAAAAAGAATGTAAGAGCCACAGGTGGGGAAAATGTCTAAGGTTGGATCCCCAGAATTTATATAAAAGCCACTGTAGTGACAATATCTATAATCCTAGCATGCACACAGGGTAAGAAGAGACAGGAGAATCTCCCAGAAGCCTGTGGACCAGCTAGTGTGATGAAGGCAACCTGGTAAGTGATGAGACATTCTGCCTCAAATAACATGAAGGTGAGGACCAACTTCCAAGGACCTCCATGGAGGCACCACTCACATGTAGGAATGCACACACACCAAAAGAGAAAGGAAAGTAATGACCACTTAAGTCTCCTCTCTTTCCTTCATCCTATTTTTCTTCCTGACTCTTCTTATTCCAAACCCTGGTAACTGGTGATTTCAGGAAGCCCGACACCACCTCACAGCCCCTCCCCACTCCTTCCATCCACCCAGCCTGGCCCAGCTACACTGAAAATCCCATGCTCCCCAGCTCCTCTCTTTCCATTTCAACCTCAAGTATCTATGTTGCTACAGCCCTGCCCAGACCCCTCTACATAACACTCAATCCTGCCTGATGATATCTTTTTCTAAACATCTCGACAATTGCCTCCAATTCCATCCAATCACCACATGCTTACTGAGTGCTTATTATTCCAAGGCGCTGCTTGGGTAATAGATACAAAAAGCTTATAGTCTAGTAAGAGAGACAGACAATAGCTAAGTACATAGAGGGAGCTAAGAGCTCTTGTAGAAGGCTGGGGTAAGGGGGATCTTCAAGCAGCCCATGGAGGACCTCTTCAACCAGATTGAATAGAGGGATAAGGTGTTGCAAGACTCCCTGGAGGAAGGAATGCACATGCTAGAGCTGTAAGTGACATGGAGACTGTAGCTGAAGCAGTGTGCACAAGGATTTCCAGGCCGAGGGGACTGACATACTTGGAGGCCCAAGGAAGCAGTCAATGTCAGAGGAACTTATAATGTATTTCATGCACAATGAAGCTGGGACCAAGACAGGGATGAGTCCACTCTGTCAACGCCAAATGGGAACCCTGGGCTTTGAGGACCATCATGACAGTGTGACATTAGACAAGGTACTTAGCTTGTCAGAGGCTGTTTCCCTCTGTACTAGTTGTTCATGTTCCTGTGACAAAATACCTGACAAAAGCAACTATTGGAAGGTAGAATTGATTTTGGCTCACAGGGTTTATTTCAGCTCATTGACTCCTCAAAACGACCATATGAAATGCTATTATTCTCATGTCACTGTAACAAGCGAGGAAACAAAAACACAGAGAAGCTGGGTAGCTTCCTACAGTCACACAGCATGAGCAGCAGAGCTTGAGTCAGACCCAGGCCATCTAGCTCTGGAGTCTGCATTACCATCCATAATCCTTACAGCAACCCTTCAGATGAGTTTGCCTGATTGAGAACTCTTTTCCTGGCTTATCTATCAACAGGGACCTTGTGTATTTGCAGGTGTTCTGTTTTTTTGTTTTTTTTTTTTTTTTTTTTTTTTTTTTTTGAGAGAGAGATACAGAGAGAGACAGAGAGAGAGGGAGAGGAAGACAGAGATGGGCGCACCAGCAGCCTCTCAGCTACTGTGAATGAAATCCAGATGTGTGCGCCCCCTTGTGGTCAAGTGTGGCATTGCGCCCTTGCGTTACTTTGCATCTGGCTAAACATGGGACCTGGAGATTGGAACCAGCATTCTTAGGCTTAGGAGGCAGGCGCCTTAACCACTAAGCCATCTCTCCAGCCCTATGTGTTCTGTTTGAGACACTTAATAGGTAGGCACCTAGCAACCCTGGGAGGGAAACTATTGAAAACCTCCTAAATTCCCATGCTCAGCTGACATTTTCTTCTTGGCAAGCTACCCTTGTGGTGCTCAACACAGACTCGCTGATTCCAGGCCTGTAGGTAGTAATTAGGATCAATCAATCCTTCAGGAAGGCAGCTATTCCCTCTCCTACAGGCTGAGAGGACTAGGGTCCAATTGCCATGCTAAGGACTCCCCCAGTGTAGAGACTGGTGTGGAAGGGGAAGGGAGGCCCTGCTGTGCCATTCTTGCCTTGGGGCTGGGCAGCTCTTTCACAGTCACTGCCAGCAGTGGTCCTAATGGTTTCTTCTACAGGCAGGAGTTAGTTCAGGTGCCTCCGGTTCATTCTTTCCAGTGAGTGCTCTAGGAGCTACAGAAAAGGGCCTCAGCTCTCTTTGCAGAGACAACATTGCTCTCATCTGCTTCACACTAAGTAAGGGCCAGAAAGGAGGAGCTTTGGCATCTGGGAATACTTCCATCCTGCACATATACCACAGGCCACTAATCTTAGGAGTATTCCTCCTGGGAGCTGATGTTATAAGGGGGAACCAGCACAGAACCAGCTGTAAGGACATGAGATAAATCAACTTAAAGGGAGGGAAGGCTGATTTTGGTCCACTATGCTTGTCAGAGGATACAATGTGACCTGGCAGGTGAACAGTCCATGCTCAGGTGGCTCTATTGCTTTGCTCCTGAGATAGCACAGTGCATTATGGTGGGAACAAACAGCAAAGGAGGCTGTTCGCCTCACAAGGCTGAGAAATGGAGAGAGGGGAAGGAGAAGGGAAAAAGGGAGAGGGGAAAGAGCAGGGGAAGAGAAGGGAAGACAGGAAAGGGAAGGGAAAGGAAGAGGAGGAGAGAGGCCAAGTTCCCAATACACCTTTAAAGGAAATGACCCCAGTAACCTAACTTCCTTCCACTGGGTCCCACCTACTGAAGTTCTCACCACCTCCCAGTAGCATCCCACACAGGCTGGTGACCAAGCCTTTACAGCATATGTACCTCTGGGGAACAGTCTATGTGGAAAGGTTAACAATAGACAAGGGACAGGTGACACTGTAATTGTAATCTACATTCAATAAGCCATGAGATGGGAGCACAAGGGTGGAGGAGGTCTCCATTATTTATTTTTATATATTATTATTAATATATAATAAATAGGATATATATTATATATATAATATATTATTATATATTTATTTAATTAGCCTCTGTTAATTGCCAGTTGCTCAAGTAGCTTCTTTGCATCCTGTAGTCACACTGTCCCAGTAGGATTGGTTTCTGCATTCCTGACTCTCATCCTGAGTAAAGAAGGTGAACAGCACTATCAGCTAGGCACGTCTCATTAGTGTGAACCTTAGCGTGGAGTCCTGAGCTGAACTAACTCCCCCACTGATTTCCCAACATCCTCCACGCCTACCTGGTCAGGGATTAGAAATGTCACCTGACAAATCTGCTTTGCTTTGAGCCACCTTTTCCCAAATGGGATGAACCAAAGGATTTCTAGGAAGCCTTCCTGTTTTGTAAGTCTCTGATATTTGAAACTACCATTCTACTTTCCTGATCATGAAAAATACCATCCCCTGACATCAAAGCACTAGTACTCCGCCACCATTCTTTTGACCTAAAAAGACACTGGGGCATGTCTAAGAAATGGGACCAACCTAAGTCATTAGGCTTGAGAGCCAGCCCTTGGACTTACATTATTGATGGATCTCCCATGAATTTCAGACACATACTGTGTGTGTGTGTGTGCGCGTGCGCAAATGAGCATACGTGTGCCAGAGGAGTATGTTAGGTATTGCTCCTCAGGTTCCATCTTCATTTTTTTTCTGAGACAGCATTTCTCATGTGCCTGGACCTCATCAATTAAACTAGATTGACTGGCCAGTGAGCCCCAGGGATTCTCCTATATTCACCTCCTCACTGCTCAGATTACAAGCATTCACCACCATGCCTGGCATTTTACAAGTGTTCTGGGGATTAACTCACGGCCTCATGCTTGTGAGGCAAGCACTTTACCAACTGAGCTATCTCCTCAGCCCTCAGACACATAATTTAAAAGCTATTAAAACCCACTTTACAATTCATAGAAGAAATATGAACATCATTAAAAGACAAAACAATGACAAATGTAAAGATCTTGATTAGCTTTTACTTGTGATTCCATACCCACATAAAAGTGAGGGAAACAGAAACTGAAAACCAAAGTGTTTATCAGGGTAACTTCCTTCTGTGTAGAGGTTAGAGTAGAACAGATGTAATGTCAGCTACACCTGACTTGTCTGGGGATTCAGCTAGTATTTCTTCCTCTTTTTATCTGTCAGAAGGTTAAATAAACAACTTATAAGTGACTCTAATTTGGTTTGGTCCATTCAGCTTAGTGCTAGAGCTTAGTTCAAACCAAAGACTTCCCATGAATTTTATTTAACATGAAATACTCATTAGCTTTAGGTGCTAGTTAATCTCTGTTGTCAACTTGACAAGATCTAGAATCATCATGGAAATATATCTTCTGGGCATATCTGAGGAATTTTCTAGATTAGTCTAATTAAGGTAGGAAGACCCACCTTAAATGTGGGTCATACCATTCCATGGGCTGGAGTCCTGGGATGTAAAGAAGAGAAAGCAAGCCAGGCATGGTGGCGCACACCTTTAATCTCAGCACTCGGGAGGCAGAGGTAGGAGGATCACCGTGAGTTCGAGGCCACCCTGAGACTACAGAGTGAATTCCAGGTCAGCCTGAACTAGAGTGAAACCCTACCTCAAAAAAAAAAAAAAAAAAAAAAAGAGGGCTGAAGAGATGGCTTAGCGGTTAAGGCACCTGCCTCCTAAGCCTAAGAATGGTGGTTCCAATCTCCAGGTCCCACGTTTAGCCAGATGCAAAGTGATGCAAGGGCACTTGACCACAAGGGGGCACACGCATCCAGATTTTATTCATAGCAGCTGAGAGGCTGCTGGTGTACCCATCTCTGTCTTCCTCTCCCTCTCTCTCTGTCTCTCTCTCTCTCCAAAAAAGAAGAAGAAGAGGAGGAGGAGGAGGAGGAGGAAAAAGCAAGCTGAACATCAGCTTTAATCACTGCTTCTCAACCGTGGACACAATATGACCAGTTGTTTTATGTCCTGCTGCCCACCACACCACCTCTTGCCATAATGGGTTATATCTCCAGAACTGTAAGGCACAATGACTCCTTCCCTCCTTTCTTTAGTCCATTTGTCAGGTATTTAGTCACGACAACAAAGAAAGGAACTAATACAGTCTATAGAGGGATTGTGTCTACAAACAGATTAGAAAAAACAAAGGTCAGCAATTTTTAAAAAGTCATTTTTTTTTTACTTAAGTTAGCATGCAGCTACAGACCAGAGAAAAGACCTTGCAAGTCACAGAACCCTAGACACTATTAGAATCCAAGGGTCTTCTTACTGTGCAGGGACCTGAACACCACAGCTTGTGACATCAGGACACCCAGTGTCTGCCTTCCAGAAGAGTATTACCTTGTTGCTACTTTGTATTATAGTTTGTTCATTCAATTAGATATTCATATGGTTGACATTAATAAGCCTTTGTCATCACAAGGCTTAGCATATAACACAATCTATAATCAGACACAGCCCTCCCATCCTAGAGCTCAGAAGGCTTAGGAACTAGTGAGTAAGCAAAACATTCATCATTACAGAAATAAATGCAGAGATACATGTATGAGTGTACAATGCTGAAAGACACAGGCTTTTTTTTATAAGAATGTGTAACAGGAGCTGGAAAGTTGGCACAACAATTACAGGCACTTGTTCGAAAGCCTGAGAGCCTGGGTCTAATTCCCTACTATGCACATAAAGCCAGATGCACAAAGTGGTGCATGTATCTGGAGTTTGTTTGCAGTGGCAAGAATTTCTGATGCACCCATTCATATCCATTCTCCCTCTCTCTCTCTTGCTCTCTCTCACTCTCCCCTTGCAAATAAGAAAATAAAAATATTATTTTAAAAAGAGTATGTAATCATAATTGGAGAACAGGGAAAGCCCCCAACTCCTTTTATGAAGCTAACATCACCCTAATACCAAAACCACACAGAGATAAATAAGAAAAGAAAACTACAAGCCTATTTCCCTGATGAACTTAGATGCAAAAATCCTGAACAAAATCCTTGTAAACCGAGTTCAACAATACATCAAAAACATTATCCACCTTGATCAAGTAGGGTTTAATCATAGGAATGCAGGGTTGGTTCAACATACATAAATCTGTCAAGGTAATACACCACATAAATAAACTTATTCACAAAAACCACCTGATCATTTCAGTAGATTCAGAAAAAGCCTTTGACAAAATACAACATCACTTTATGATTAAAACATTGGAGAGAATAGGCTTGGATGGTTTGTATTTCAACACAATAAAGGCTATATATAAAGCAACTAAAGCCCAAATAATACCTAATGGGGAAAGAATCAAGGAATTCCCATTGAGATCAGCAATAAGACAGGGATGTCCACTCTCAACTCTGTTCTTCACCATAGTACTAGAAGTCCTAGCCCAAACATAAGGTAGGAGAAAGAAATAAAAGGGATACAAATTGGAAAGGAAGATGTCAAGTTAGCCATATTTGCAGATGGCATGATCCTATACATAAGTGACCTAAGAGCCTCCATCTCAAAAGTCTTAAAGGTGATTAATTCCTTCAGCAAAGTAGCAGGATTAAAAATCAACACACAAAAATCAGTAGCCTTTCTATATGCAAAGGAAAAAGATACAGAGAAAGAAATTAGCAACACTGTCCTATTTTCAATAGCAACAACAACAACAAAAAAAAATACCTTGGAATAACACTAACCAGTGATGTGAAAGATGTCTATAATGAAAACATTAAAAACACTCAAGAAAGAAATTGAGGAGGACTTGAGAAGATGGAAAGCCTTCCCATGGTCTTGGATAGGCAGAATTAACATTGTGAAAATTGCAATCCTACCAAAATCAATATACAGATTTAATGCAATACCAATAAAAATCCCAGTATCATTCTTCACAGAGATAGAAAAAATGATCTCAAAATTCATATGGAATGGCAGAAGGCCTCGGATATACAAGCACATCCTCAGCACAAGAAACACCTCTGGAGGCATCACCATACCTGATCTAAAGCTATACTACAAAGCCATAGTAACAAAAATGGCATGGTAATGGCATAAAAAGAGGAATTTAGACCAATGGAACAGACTTGAAGACCCAGACTTTAGGTTAAGTAACTACAGCTATTTGATCTTTGACAAAGACCCCAATAACATAGACTGGGGAAAAGACAGCATCTTCAATGGTCCCGGACAAACTGGATAACCATATGCAGAAAAATGAAACTAGACTCACACATCTCACTCTATACAAAGAACTTACTATATTAGACCTGAAACTCTTCTACAACTGGAATAAAAAATAGGAGGAACTCTTCACAATATAGGAATGCAGAAAGACTCCCTGAACAAAACCCCACTAGCTCAGGAACTTAAACAATCATGCAGCCAATAGGATCTCTTGAAGCTGAAAAGCTGTTGCACAGACAAGCATACCATAAGCAGAGCCAACAGATTACCCACAGAATGGAAGAAAATTTTTGCCAACTATACAACTGACAGAGGCCTAATATCTAGAATCTACAAAGAGCTCAAAAACCTAAACAACAACAAAAAAATCAAACAACCCACTCCCAAAATGGGGCAGAGAACTGAATAGGGAATTCTCAGAGGAAGAAATATAAATGGCAAACACACAGTTAAGAAAATGTTCAACATCCCTAACCATCGGGAAATGCAAATTAAAACAACTATGATATTCCACCTTACCCCAGTAAGGATAGCAAACATTAAAAAATCAAATGAAAACAAATGTTGGTGAGGATGTGGAGAAATAGGAACCCTCATTCACTGTTGGTGGGAATGTAAGCTGGTACAACCAGTGTGGAAATCAATATGGAGACTCCAGAAAAGGATGAATATAGAATTATCAACAGACCCAGTTATACCCTTACTGGGTACCCTAAAAGCTCCAGTTCACCAATATTTGCTCAACCATGTTTATAGCTACTCAAGAACTGAAATCAAACCAAGTGCTCATCATGGGATAAATGGGTAACCAAGATGTGGTATATCCACATGATAGAATTCTACTCATCAGTAAGAAAAAAATGACACAATGAAATTTGTAGAAAAGTGGTCGAATTTGGAACAGATCATAGTCAGTGAAGTCACATAACCAGAGAAAGATCATCACATGGTCTCACTCATCTGTGGTTCCTAACCTGAATCAGTCTGATTTGCTGACATATCTGATAGGCACCTCCAGGCCTGGAAAATAGGGAGGGTAGGGCTTGCAGGAGGGGTAGGGTAAGGGGAACACAAAACTGAACCCAAATTGAATCAAAAGTACCATAGAAACCTATATCCTGGAAGATAGACTAAAAGGTAGAACCTTCTACAGGGCCTTAGCAGGAGCACCTTAAAAGAAGGGCCCTGGAGAGGGTGAAATGAAGCTTAACCTTAAATTTCTCCTGTTTCTTTTTCTTTCTTTCTTTTTCTTTTTTCTTTTCCTTGGCACTGACCTGCAACCCCCAGTTCTAGGATACGGTTAACACCCACAATGAGCTATTGATCAGAGAGACCAAGAAGGTGTCCCAAAATAAGACAGATTTCTGTCAGAGCTCTTGATTACCCACCAGAGGTTAATGGTAAGACCCTACTGCTGAAGACACCATATGCTGTAGGTACAGAACATGGAGAGACCTGGCTGGAATCCAGAAGAGAGCCAGTCCCCAGACAATTAGCCTATATAGTGCTGGAAGGCACTGCATGAGCTACTGGGGAAAAGTGGCCAACATCTGTTCAAGCAACTAGAGGTCTAAACTACTCAAAACAAACAACCTGGTGTAATGCTCATACAAGTACAATAGTGGCACACAGCCATGGTGGGTAACCAACTGCTCTTGGATTGGCTAACAGATCCACTCAGTGGAATGTAACCCATATCTGGAACTGGGAAACAAGTCAGAATCATATCCAGATAATGATTTTGCTTTCCAATATCAAACTCCCACTAATCTTGGACAATAAGAGGGACTACACCCATTAAATTCTCTCTAAATTAATAATGCTTATCCCATTTAACCTGTACCAACTTCATTCTCCATTGGAGAATCTGCTTCTCTTTTTCATGTGGGAGCAGGACCTGAGGAAAGAAATGACCCATCGCATTCCACCAGGGCCTCAGCTGAAACCACAGAGGAATGGGAGAAATGAACAAAGTGCTGCTTTCTTGGTGAATTGATATCAGCACAAGGGTAAAGGAGATAGACACTGAGAACACTCAACATCTACCAAACCAGAGGTCCAGAGGCTCCTAAGAGCCCATCACTGAAGTAAACATAAGATGCACCCAACATGGCTCAGGGAATTTTGTGGAAGAGGCGGCAGAAAGATTGTTAGAGCAACAAGTTGAGACATTATGCACAGGGGCATTGCCTCTCCTCCTAACTGACTGCTGCCCTCAAAATGTACCATCCACAATGCCCATGGGGATGACCTACATCATCTGAATGAGGAAGGCCCCTTTGGAAAAGGGGCCAGGATGAGATAAAGGATGGTACCAACATGTGGTGTTACATATGAAGTATGTCCATGACCAATAAAAATGTATTTTTTTGAGAGAGTCGGTGGGGGGGGGAGACAGATAGAGAATGGGTGTCCCAGCAGCCTTTCAGCTGCTGTGAAGGAATTTAGATGTGTGCGCCCCCTTGTGGGCAAGTATGGCATTGCACCCTTGCCTCATTTTGCATCTGGCTAAACGTGGGACCTGGAGAATCCAATGGGCATTCTTAGGCTGCACAGGCAGGCACTTTAACCACTAAGCTATCTCTCCAGCCCTAAAAATGTATTTTTAAGAAAAGAGTGTGCAAGAGGGTCACTTGACCCAGTGTACTGAAGGATCTCTGAAGACAGGACGCATTGGTCCTGATGATTTTTCCTACAAGTTTCTTGTGGGTGCCATGCTGTTCCTGCAGCCTTAGCCAGTGGCACTCAGTAGTGGCTGAGTAAGTGTCTGCAGGGAGATTTTCTATAGAACAACTCTACTCAAAGCCCTCCTCCCCCAAGAATGAGGTAAGAGCTCTGGTTACAGGCTTCTGGGAGACCTAGCCTGTGATGGTTGATTTTCCTCTATTTTGAAGAAGCAGTTCTAGAGTCCCAAACATTTCAAGAGAAGTCTAGGAGAAAAATTTGTGTAGCTGGTGACCCAGCTTCAGGCTGTGTGTCTCTGACATGGGGAGGGGTGGAGGTGGAACAGAGGACCGGCTCTGAACATAGGGGAGATTACAGGAGCTTGTCGGACAAAGGCACATAACTCAAAAAGAATGAAAGAAAACAAGATCCTTTATCCTCCTATTAACATTCTTTGAAAAGTATTTTGTAAGAGTGAAGAGTAGGACAAGGTTAGCAATGTTAGAAAAAATTAAGCTAGAAATTCAGTGTCTAAAGCCAGTATACAGTCTAGCTGTTTTTCCCATCTCCTCAGTCTCTTCTCCTTCTTCTCCTTCCTCCTCCTCTTCTTCAGTCCTGGAATTCAGAAGCCCAAATTGGGCTAAAATAAAGATGTGGGTGGGCTAGTGTTGTTTTTAGAATCTCTAGGGAAAAAAATCATTTCCTTGTCTTTTCCAACTTCTAAAAACTTTCCGTATTCCTTAGCTAATGGCCCAACACTGTCTGATTCTTTGGCCATATTTTCTTCTCGCTGTCAGGTCCTCCCTCTTATAGGGACACTTGCCATTTATACTTGGGGTTACACCAGGATAAACTAAGTCATCTCTCCATCTTAAGGCCCTTAGTTCAATCACATGTGATTGAACTAATCACATCCTTTTACCAGGATTTTGTAGATTGATGCACTGGGAAGCCATTCTTCAGCCTATCAGAGGAAAATAAATATGTCTTGGAGATGAAAGCATAATACTAAGAGATGACAACGAAGGGGCTGGAGAGATGGTTCCATGGTTAAAGGCTCTACTTGCAAAGCCTGATAACCAAGGTTCCATTTCCCCAGTGCCCTCATAAAGCCAGATGCACAAAGTAGCTCATGCAGCTGGAATTGGTTTGCAGTGGTAGGAGGCCCATACGCTCTTTTTGTCTGCCTCTTTCTGTGTCTCTTCTCAAATAAATAATTAAAAATACATTTAAAAATGAGAGCTGGGAGGTAGGAGGATCGCTGTGAGTTCGAGGCCACCCTGAGACTACATAGTGAATTCCAGGTCAGCCTGAGCTAAAGTGAGACCCTACCTCGAAAAACCAAAAAAAAAAAAAAAAAAAAAAAAAGAGAGCTGGGTAAGATGGTGGCATAGTAGCCATGCAAAAGCAGGCTGGGGTGTGTTTGGGGGAAGGAGGGAAGGAGAAAATCAAAATATACTCTTCTACTGAAAAGTGAAGGTGTGTAAGAATTGTCAACCACAGCAGAGAAGCAGAGAGACTCAGGGCTTCTAGCAACCAGGCAACCAGCCAGAATTGGCTCCCACCACTGTGCTGGCAGTCCTGGTCCACGCACCAGCCTGGCCCTGCCTGAGCCACAGGAGCAGAAACCAGGTAAAGGGATTTTTCTACTCATACCAGCCTTCTTGCAAAGCCAAAAAACCTGAAGGGGAAGACAGCAGGGATCAGCTGAGCAGCTGCTGAAGGAGAACACAAAAAGGACCAGCTGAGCAGCTCTGGTACAAGTCCAGGCAACCTGTACGGCCTCCCTCCCCCAAACCGCCAGTGCCTCAAAAAACTGGAGAACCACCTCAGCCACACAACATCCAGCACAGCCGACCAAATACACAAGCAGCCTAACCACGTCCACAGGGAAACAGAGAGGGACCCAAGAGGGTACTCAGCATAAGTGACTGGAAGCCATCCTAAAAGGTAACAGGGCCTACTTACACAAAGCCAGATACATAGGCCTGCAATGAAAAGGCACCATTACAACAGATACAATGAAACTCAGAAAATCATGAGGACATACTTTAAGAACATATACTCTAGTAATTTTAAAAATCTGAAAAATGGATGATTTCCTTGATTTATATGTTCTACCAAAATTAAATCAAGATAAGATAAACCATGTAAACAGACCTATATCAAGCATAGAGATCAAAAAAGTCATAAAAATCTCCCAACTAAAATGTCCAGGCCCAGTTAGGTTCACTGATGAATTTTGCCAGACCTTCATGGAAGAATTAACACTAATGCTTCTCAAACTTTCCCATAAATTATAAAAGAAAGGAATACTACCAAATTCCTTCTACAAAGCCAACATTATACAGATTATAAAACCAGACAGACAGAACAAAAAAAGAAAATTACAGCTGGGCATGGTGGCACACGCCTTTAATCCCAGCACTGGGGAGGCAGAGGTAGGAGGATCACCATGAGTCGAGGCCACCCTGAGACTACATAGTGAATTCCAGGTCAGCCTGAGCCACAGTGACACCCTACCTCGAAAAACCAAAAAAAAAAAAAGAAAAGAAAAGAAAAGAAAGAAAATTACAGACCAATCTCCCTCATGAACATAGAAGCAAAAATTCTCAACAAAATACTGGCAAACAGAATACAAGTATATATCAAAAAGATAATTCACTCTGACCAAGTAGGCTTTATCCCAGAGATGCAGGGATGGTTCAACATATGCAAATAGTAAATGTAACACACCATATAAATGGACCGATGGCAGCTACAGCCATCTGATTTTTGACAAAAAATTCAAAAATATTCATTGGAGAAAAGACAGCCTCTTTAACAAGTGGTGTCAGAAAAACTGGATATCTATATGTAGAAGAAAATAAATAGATCATTATCTCTCCCTGTATACAAGAATCAAGTCCAAATGGATCAAAGATCTTAACATAAAAGCCAGACATGATGGCACACACCTGTAATCCCAGCACTTGGGAGGTAGAGATAAGAGGATCGCAGTGAGTTCAAGGCCACCGAGACTACGTAGAGAATTCCACGTCAACCTGGGCTAGAGTGAGACCCTACCTTGAAAAACCAAAATAAATAAATAAATAATGAAAATATAAAAGATATTAATATCAGACCTGAAACTCTGAACCCGCTGGAGGAAAAAGTAGGGGAAACCCTTCAACATACTGACATAGTCAGTGACTTTCTGAATATAACCCCAGTTGTTCAGGAAATAAAACCACTAATAAATTACTGGGACCTCTTGAAGTTAAAAAGCTTCTCTATAGCAAAGGATACTGTGAATAGAGCAAAGAGGCAACCTACAGAATGGGAGAAAATCTTTGTTAGCTATACATCTGACATAGTATTAATATCCAGGATATACAACATATTCAAAAGATTAAATAATAAGAAATCAAACAACCAAATTATAAAATGGGCTATGGAACTAAATAGAGAGTTCTCAAAAGAAGGAATACAGCTGGCCTATAAACATCTAAAAAAATATTCTACATCCTTAGCCATTAGGTAAATGAAAATTAAAACTACTTTGAGATTCCATCTTACTCCTGTCAGAATGGCTATCATCAAGAAAACAAATGACAATAAATGCAACAAATGACAATAAATGGCAAGGATGTGCAAAAACATGAATACTTCTACACAGTTGGTGGGAATTTAAACTGGTACAGCCATTGTGGAAATAAGTGTGGAGGTTCCTGAACCAGCTAAAAATAGATTTACTATATGGCCCAGCTATACCACTCCTAGACATATATCCTAAGGACTATCTCACTTTCTTGAAGATACTTGCACATCCATGTTTATTGCCACTCTATTCATAATAGCTAGGGAATGGAACCAGCCTAGATGTGCTCAACTGATGAATGGATAATGAAGATGTGGTACATTTATACAATGGAGTTCTTTCTATTCAGCACTAAAGAAAAATGAAATTTGCAGGAAAATGGATGGATCTGGAAAGGATTGTACTAAGTGAGGTAACCCAGGCCCAGAAAGCCAAACGTCACATATTCTCTCTCCTATGTGGATCTTAGCTACAAATGTTTAGACTTATATGTGCGTTGGAGTAAAAATCAGTAGCAGAGGTCAGTAAGCTAGAAAAGGGCTATAAGGGAAAGAGAAGATGGGAGGACTTAAGGGGATGGTACTGTATATATGTAAGTAGATGAAGAGATTACTGGGGTGAAATGGCCTAAGTGAGGTCAGGGGAAGTGATTGAATAAAGAAAATATGGGAGGATGGTTAATCAAAATCTAAGAGGGTATGAATAAGTCATATGGAAACCCACTTTTTTGGGTAATTGCTCACCCAGAAGCAATAACTGTTACTAGAAAAATTTCAGTGTTAGGGATGTGATGCCTTCCAGTGAGCTGATGGCCAGGGAGGCCCCTGATGCCCCCAAAACATTACAGGTCATTGCCAAGGCTCTTGGTTTCCCACCAGGAATAAATGGTAAGACAATTGCTAAAGATTCCATATGCTTGGGCTGTCAGGTCACTGAGAAATCAAGCTGGAATTGAGTTGAAAACCTCTTCCCTGTAGACCAGCTGACAGAAAGCTGGAAAAAGCTATGCTGCATCCATCCCTGTAAGAGAGAGGAATCATTAATGGAGATAAACAACAGTGGATGCTGCAAGCCTTAATTTTTGGCCAGCCAGGCCAAATGAGCCAACAGGTACAATAGTGGTTTGTCTGTTATGAGGGAAACCAACCACTCTCTAATTGGTCTGGAGGCCTGCTCCACAGGAGGGAATACATGCCTGGTACTGAAAACCTAGTCAAAAGCCTATGATGGGGAAGGTTATGAGCCCTAGGGGTGTAACACCTGCTGGTGTCTGGCTAAATGCATATATTATGCTCACCAGACTGCCCTGTAAGCACTTTCCTTAACATTCATACCCATATATTAATACTACTCTCACTTTTGGTTAGAGAAGTTTCTCTTTTCAGATGGTGGTGACTTCTGGAATGACTCAAAAGGCACCATAGTGCTAAGAAGAAGTGGCAGAGGAGTGTTCAGCACTGAAACATCTCTATCACACACTTTAAGACTCAGGGTCCATTGTGGAAGAGATGTCAGCAAGAATATAAGAGTCAATGGAAGGGTAGGACTCCTTACAATGCACTCTTCCAGACACAAAATGACCTGGATATCCATGACCTCACAGTGCCTGGTACTACCTATACAAGATCATCATAATAGGAAGAAAAGATAATGACATCAAAATAAAAGAGAGACTAATTAATTGAGAGGGGTGGGAATATGATGGAGAGTATACTTGTGAAGGAGAAGGTGGTGGATTTATTGTATTTAATTATAGAAGTTATCAATACAAAAAGGTTGGGTTTTGTGGGGGTGTTTGTTTTTACAAAAACAGAGATATCAAACAGGAAATGAGTCTCTTTAATTTCCATATTTTTTCCAGCTTCTCTGACAGGGTGATTAATCCTTAGCCCATAAACTTGGGATTCACGCTCCCCTTCCAGTCCTCAATAGGCTAACACATCATTATTTTCCACAGGATCCCAGTGGCTTATTGAACATTCCTTTGTTACAGTAATTAATCATTCAACAAATATTTATTGAGCCCCTCCCACATGGAAACAATATTATAAGCCACCAGGAGACATCAGTGCACAAAAATACTCAGCAATCATTACTTTCAAAGGGTTACCTGTAGCAGAGGAAGGATCACAATAAACAAGGAAATGACACTGCTATCAGAAAGTGATTAAGTGCTATGAAGGAAAACAACTAGGAAAGTGGGTTAGAGAGCACCACAGACAGGTTAGTTACAGTGCCAAATATGGGGGTTGGGAGTGGGAAACAGGGCCTCACACAGACTTGACAAAATGGCAAAGCCATGGATTGGAAAAATCTTAGATGACCCAGAGTAAAAGGGGGCTAGCTGGGTGCAGGGGAGTGAGCAACTGGACGGAAGACAGTCATGGTAGGTCCAGCTGGTGATAAGCTTTCTCCCTCCAGGGCAGGCAGGACTGTACATGCAGGAGAACAGGGACACCTCTCGTTTTCTTTGATGGCCCTCATGTCTGGAACTGTAGGAACATTTTTAAGTCGGCACTGAAGGGGAGAATCTGGGTTGGAGTTTCCCTCCAGGCCAGGAGACGAGGCTTAGCCTAACTCCCTCAGGGGTTTCACTTTCCCTTCTGCCTGAGGACAGAGATCTAAGATGTCAGTCTTTCGGCTGTGAGTATGGGGTGCCTGCACAGTGCCACCTTCCCTCAGGCAAGAAGTAGGCAGTGGCTCTTGGCCATAATGTGGGCTGGTCTCCTCCAAGTCCACTTTGTCCGTCCACCTGTTCAGCCACTAACTATGGGACCCTCCTACGCTCTTATTTCCGCTTTCTATCCCATCCCACCTGGCAACCCTAGCAAGACCTTTCGCTTTTCCTTGCCTGCCCAATACACAAGCTTTGGCTGGCTTCTGGAGAGAATTCAGGGAGGGAAAGGAGGTATAAGTAATTTGGGGTGGGAGGAGAGTGGAGAAACGGGGCCAGGCTGTTCAGCGGGAACAGGAAGGGGAGAGGGTAGGCCATGAAGCCTCTTTGTTCCCTTGCCTGCAGTAACAAAGGGTTAAGCGATTTGCATTACTGTATCTGTGTGCAGGCCTGAGGGCCACAGAGCTGCGCCTGGGTGGTCTGGTACAGTCTGGGCAACAGCCTATTAGCGGCATCTCCGTGTGATTTATGGACCTGTCAAGCTGCCTTCACCAGGACAAGGGAATCGCAGGCACCCTTCGCAGCCGCACTCCTTCTGAGCGGAGAAGTAAAGAGAGGCAGTCAGAAAGAAAACAGCTCAAGGTGCCACCCCTCATCCTCAAGCCCTCTAATGATGACTTCCCTCTATAGAAAAACACGCAGCTGCCCACTGGGGACTGCACTTACAGAGCCCTTCTGTCTACAGCAGCCCCCTAGAGCAGCTCCAAGGCCGGCCTGCTGGCCAGGAGGGCAGGAGTGCTGGCAGCCAGCCACTAGCGCTGCAGCCGCAAGGCCAAGGGAAGCTGGAGAAGCTGCAAGGCAAGGAGCCGGCTGTTTCAGACTTCAGGGGAGACAGGACAAGTGCGCAGTCTGAACTTCTCTGCAACTATGGGAAGCACTGTCCAGCAAAGATGCTTCTCACAATGCCCCGGAGCATCTCGACTAGATATGAAAAAGCTGGTTTACCAGGCCTCTTCCAGTTATGGGCCAGCCTCTTTCCCTACCCGCAAGGCAGCATGCACAGGTGTGTGTGTAGGTGTGTGTGTGTGGGGGGGGTGCAATGTCTCAGCTCCATACTCCTGATTAGGACTCCCTCCTTAGGTGGTCACCTAAAGAGGTTGACTCACCACCATCACCACACAACAGGGAACACACACACAGGTACCTGCAAGCCTGCCATCACCAGCCACTGTGGCCCAGGGACAGGCTGCCTCTCAGTGGGCACTGACTAACAGTAAAGCAGCCAGGAAACTTTTGAGGCCTGGAGTAGTGTGAGGGAGTGGGGGGGGGGAGGGAGAAAAGAAAAGGGAAGGGGAAGGAAGAAAATGAAAGGAAGGGAAAAGAGGAGGGAATTAAAGGGAAAAGAGAATAGAATAGGGAAGGGACTAGGGAAGGGAAAAGGAGAGGGAGGAAAAAGGAGAGGGAGGAAAAAGGAGAGGGAGGAAAAAGGAGAGGGAGGAAAAAGGAGAGGGAGGAAAAAGGAGAGGGAGGAAAAAGGAGAGGGAGGAAAAAGGAGAGGGAGGAAAAAGGAGAGGGAAAGAGCAAACAGAGAGTCCAAAAGCAGGGCCTCACTTCTTTTTCTTTCCTGGGCCTCTTTTCTGTCCCCTGCCAATCGCTATGTGGCATTGTGTGTGTGGTACAGCAATGGGAGGCAGGTGTTTCTTTCTGGATCTAATTCCCAGCCAGAACATTTCAGAGGTGGGATAATTCTTGATTCTTGCAGACAGAGGGAAAAGAGAGGGAAGGGCTGTGTGCTCTCAGCAGATGCTAATGGTACACTGTAGCACACAACACCCCCCCCCCCCTTGTCATCCAATGTCTGCGTGCTCTTGACGTCCTGGATCCATCTTCCCCAGGCAGGGACAACCTGAAGAGGAAATCCCTGTAGCTGGACCAGACAGACACAGGTGGCACCAGCAGCTGCATGTCCCCAAGTTCCTTAACTTGGCAAGAGCTCCATGGACTTGGTCTTTTAACAGTCCTTTCAGCACAAACCAGAAAGACAATGAGCATTTTAATAGGCTTCCTGTTTGTTCAGATAGGAAGCCGCTAATGCCTCTCTTCAAAATGGTCCTGGAGGTAAATTGCCAACTCACCCTCCAGGCACCTGATGGCTCCTCATTGCAAGAACCTTGAGAGCCCACTGGACTGGAAGTTTACAAGGCTGACATTTCAGTTCAGGGCATGGCAGGACTGGCATTTTCCATTGCCAAGAGCCTTTTGAGGACCCTATGCCCTTCTGTTTTCCAGGACACCATTCTTCCCTGGGTCTGCTATAAAGAGAACAGCTGCCTTGGAAGCCAGAGCTAGCAGATTTGGCCAACATAATGCCTATCTCAGCTTCCCGCCTACGCCCCATGTCCGGTCATTTATACAGTTCTTGGCTCCTTGCACTTGCTTCTAATTTTAAATTTAAAACACAGAACTCACGTACTGCCCCCAAGACCTGAATTAACTCCATTCATGATCATTCCTCTTAGCACATCACAGTCACTTGAGGTTCACAAAATATAAGGAGCCTTTGGGGAAGAGCTTTTCTGCACAATTCCCCCGAAGACTCTGGACGCAGAGAGGCACACAGAAGTGGCAGGATCCTCTCCACCTCAGATTGTTCTTTTGACACACAAAGACTTGAAAAAACAGGCTTAGTCTATTGTCTGGTCATTTTCTTTCTTGTGTGTGGGGGGCACGCATGTGTGTGCAGTTACGCGTGTGTGTAGGCCAGAGGACGATCTTGGATATTGACCTCAGGAAGGCCATCCACGTCTTTCAGACAAGGCGTCTCAGTGTCCTAGAGTCCACCAGTTAGGCTACACTGGCTGGCCAGTGAGCTCCAGGGATTCGCCTGTCTCCACCTCCCCAGTGCTAGGATTACAGGTGTGTACCACCACATCTGGTGCTGGGGATTGAGTTCACGTCATCATGCTTGCTAGCTAAGCATTTTATTCACTGAGTTATCTCTCCAGCCCCTGTGTGGTGCTTTTCTGGTGTGCTTTGTGGAGGAAGCTATGCCTGGAAATAATGGTGGATGGAACCTGAAGTGATTTTTTTTTCTGCTAACACCTCGCATTGAGAGTTATTTCTAACAAGCTTGTATGAGGGTTCCTTTTCCATAAAGTTGAGATAAAATTTCACACCAGAATGGTATGTTCCTTTCCATAGGAACTGTAGGGTGCCTCCTCACCACTCTTCCTGTACAGTGCGAGCTGCACTATACGTCAATTAGGTCACGGCCATGACTTTTCAAAACCCCACCCTTCATACCTGTGCCATGGTCATTTTCCAAAACTACAGATCTCCCCCCTCCTTCCTCTGAAATCCCCACAAGTACTCCCTGTACCTTATGTCCTAAGCTTGACACCGAGTAGTACTACAGGCCCTTAACAAAATGACTCTATTCAATCTCTTTTTCTACACGCTCTTCCTGTGGAAGATAGAAATGTGTTTTCATCTGGATCCAGCAAGAACAATAGCCCCATGAGATGAGAAAGACTTGATTAGTAATATCTGAGGGGAAATGGTCTAAGGGGAGGGGATGGAAGAGAGGAGAAGGTGGGAGGAGGGCTAATCAAAATTTAAGATGTTATCAATTAGCCATATGGAAACCTACTTCTTCACTAGCTAATAATATATATGTTTTATTTATTTAATTTTTGGAGAGAGACACAGAGAGAGACAGAGAGAGAGGGAGAGGAAGACAGAGATGGGCGTGCCAACAGCCTCTCAGCTGTTGTGAACTAAATCTAGATACGTGCGCCCCCTTGTGGCCAAGTGTGGCATTGCGCCCTTGCGTCACTTTGCATCTGGCTAAACGTGGGACCTGGAGATTGGAACCGGCGTTCTTAGGCTTAGGAGGCAGGCGCCTTAACCGCTAAGCAATCTCTCCAGCCCTATATATGTTTTAAAAAGAGAGTTTGGGCAGAAGCATCTTGTGGAGGTAGGTAATATTGTGCCCAGATAGATTGTTATTAGAAAAATTTCAATGCCAGGGGGTGAGATACCTTCCAGCAGGTTATTAAATATGTAGGCCCCTCATGCCATCAACACATTACAGGCTATTGCCAAAGGTCTTGGCTGCCCATCAGAACAAGATGGTAGGATCCTGTTGCTGAAGACTACACATGCTTGGACTTCAGTTTACTGAGAAATCAAGCAGGAGATGAGGCAGAATCTTCCTCCCTATTAACTAGCTGTCAGGATGCTGGAAAGAGCTATGCAGCACTAATCCTTTGGGAGGAGAAAATTCATTAATGTTTTAGCCAGCAGTGGACAGATGTACCAACTGGTGTAATGGTGGCATGTCTGTTATGGGGGAAAACAACTGCTCTCTGATTGGACTTGAGGCCTGCTCCACAGGAGGGAATTCATGCCTGGTAGTAAAACCTAGTCAAAAGCCTATGGGGGGGGGTCATAAGCCCAGAGGGGCAAACTACTACTGTAGTCTGCCTAAATGGATATATTATGCTCACCAAACTGTCCTCTGTACACTTATGTTTATGCCTGTATATTAATGCTGCTCTTACTTTTGGTTAGAGAAGCTTCTCTTTTCAGCTAGTGGTGACCACTGGGGGAGACTCAAAACTCATCAAAGTGCTGAGAAATGATGGTGGATTGTTTAGCACTAAACCAGCATACCCTGCAAGGCTCAGGGAACAATGCAGAAGAGGTGGTAGAAGGAATGTAAGAGCCAAAGGAAGAGAAGTGCTTACAATGCTGTCTTCTAGATACAAAGTGGCCTTGATATTCGGAACCTTACAGTGGATAATGCTACCTACACAAGAGGGAGGATTTGGGAAGGGAGGATGGTAGAAGGGAATTATGATTATTTTTATGTTTATGGAAATTGTCAATAAAAAGATTGTTTTAAAAAAGAAAGAAAACAAATGCTAGTGAGGGTGTGGGGAAAGAGAAACCCTCATTCACTGTTGGTGGAAGTGCAAACTGGTGTAACCACTAGAAATCAGTATGGAGGTTTCTCAAAAAGCTTCAAATAAATCTGCTATATGATTCTGAGACATATACCCTACACTTCTATTGTCAGAGACAGGAGGATCATTGGAGCTTGCTAGCTGGCTAGCTATTATAGACAAATTGGTGAGCTCCAGGCCAATGAGAGACTGTCTCCAAAAATGTAGATGATGTTCCTAAGAAACAGTACTTGAGGTGGCCTTCTGTTCTCCACCAACATGTGCACCCACACATATGTGCATCCTTACCCACACAAGAACACCAAAATGAAAATAAAATAGGTGAATTGTAGTCTAAACAGCAGATTATCCTAAACAGATTTGAAAAAACATCAGAATATAGTACAGCAAAACAATGAAATATAAAATATGGAGCAGGTTAAGAAATATGTAGGGCTGGAGAGATGGTTTAGTGGTTAAGCCCATGTCTGCAAAACCTAAGGACCTATGTTTGACTCTTCAGATCCCACATAAGCCAGACACACAAGGTGACACAAGCACACAAGGTCACACATGCACACAAGGTGGCATATGTGTCTGGAGTTCATACAGTGGCTGGAAGCCCTGGTGAGCCAATTCTCTCTCTTCCCCTCCCCTCCCCCCCTCACACCCTCCCTCTTGTTCTTGCACTCTCTCTCTCTCTCTCTCATAGAAAAAGGCCAGTCTAGGGCTGGTGAGATGGCTTAGTGGTTAAGGTGTTTGCCTGCAAAGCCAAAGGATCCCGGTTCCATTCTCTAGGACACACGTAAGCCAGATGCACAAGGAGCTCATACATCTGGAGTTTGTTTGCAGTGGCTGGAGGCCCTGGTGTGCCCATTCTCTCTCTCTCTCTCTCTCTCTCTCTCTCTCTTAAATAAATAAATAAACAAACAAATAAATAAATAAATAAAATACTTTTTACAAAGGCCAGTCTGTTGGGCTTGCCTAAAAAAAATATGGAGAATAAAATGAGATGGTACAACATATGTCTACTTGAAGTAGCATCAGTAATAAAAGATATAATATCTGAGAATTTTCTCACATAATCCCAATAATAAATAAAACATAATCCAATATCTGTAACAACATATTGAATCTGTAAAATACCAGCACAAAAAGAAATTGCTATTGTCAAAAGTAGGTGCTCATATTTGTAACCCCACCATTCAGAAGACTGAGGCAGAGGATCACTGTGAGTCTGAGACCAATAAGAGCCACACAGAGAGTTCCAGTCAATCCTGGGCTATAGAGTGAGATTACACACACACACCTGCCATCCTCTACCATCCCGCTGCCATAAGTATAGACTCAGGAGCCCTGGGTACCAGTAAGGTAGAGTGATCAGGGCTCCAATGAGCTCCCCCACCCCACAAACACAGCACCACCACATGGGTACAACCCCAGTCCCAACACTAAGCGCTTAGCTCCCTTCCAGCCCTATGCCCCAAGCCTTTATCACTGTCTACAATTAGTAAGAACTCCAGAACCCCCATACCTAGTATGGTAGGGTGACCAGGGCTCAAGTGAAACCCTTCACATGGGTACAACTTTGGCTACACTTGCTCGGACTGGGGATTGGGTGCACTACCCCATACCCCTGACCATCTGCCACTGCCTTCAGTACAGACTCTGGGATCGACTGCACTCCAAAGCTCTGCGTGCTCAATAGGGTAGGGCAACCAGGACCCAGGTGAGTTGTTTCCCTTCCCCCACCATGCATGTAAAACCCCTCATTCTGTAACCTGAACTGTCTACCTGAGTGTCCCACATAGGGACTCCCTAGATGATCACACTCCACAGTCTGGGCACTGTATACACCAAGCCTTTCAGGGTACAGTCCAGACATGCCTAAAGACTGGATGCACAAGAAGGAGCCTGCTCAGATTCAAGTGCACATAGCTTAAACCTGCACATAGACTGCCATTCCATACACACCTGGATCAAGGCTGACCAGACCATTCAACATAGGCTCCACCAAAGCTGCTATTGCTGCATTAGCAAGTCATAAAGTCCATCCTGAGATGGGCAAACCTCAACGCAAAACAAGAAATCAAGGCAAGATATTTCCACCAAGAATGCCTCATCCCACAGTGTGAGCCTCCAACGAAAACTATTTACAGGAAACCATTGCAGACGTAGAATTCCAAAATGACAGTCACAATAAACATATTCAACAAACAATGGGGCTGTGAACAAATGGCTGGATGAAATTGAAGAGAAACACACCAAAAAGAACTCAGTAGACAGCTGAATGAAATGAATATCAACAAAAAAATGAACTCAATGGTTGGTGGAATAAACTCAATGAAAACATGATCAAATGCAGGAATGAATTCCAAGAGACAATAAAAAAGTCAAATCAGATTTCAAACTGGAAAAATGGCCCTGGGCCTCCTGAGCCACTGGTCATTACAGCTGTTCAGGACCAAGAGTCAGGAGCAGACAGCCAGACCTTGGTGTCCACCACCTTCCTCAGAGGACTCGGAGTGTGCTGAACCTCAAAGAAGGCTAAGACAGAACTGATCGGGCTGTGTGGCCACTTTGTGCAGAAGCTCTGGGACACACTGATGGAGGGCATTTACGAGCTCCCCTGTATGCTGTGCAGTGGGAACTATGGAGGTAGTTGTCAGTATCTCCCAAGTCGGAGCCTGCGTTAGAGCTCAGACGCATGACGCCAGGCCCCTGCAGAGCTCTCTCAAGCTGCTGTAGAAACAGCCAGAGGACCTTGAGAGAAAGAGGGAATAGACTCTAGCGTCATCAGGTTGTCATTGCTGACCAGCAGACCTATAAGGCTAACCTGTATATAGTCTTTAAGAAGAAAAAGGAAGGGTGAGATTGCTTAGTGGTGAGGGAACTTGCTTGTAAAGCCAAAGTACTCAGGTTCAATTCTCCAGGACCCACATAAGCCAGAATGCACAAGGTGGTGCATGCATCTAGAGTTCATTTTCAGCAGCTGGAGGCCCTGCCATGCCCTTTCTCTTTATTTGCCCCCCCTCAAATAAATGAAAATAAAACATTTAAAAATGTATATAAAAAAGAAGAAACAGGAGGAGTTAACTGTAATACTTCCTTTAACCCAGTGTGTATGTATATATATATATATATATATATATATATATATATATATATATATATATATGTATTATAACATGTACAGTAATAATATATGCATGAATGAGGGATTTTACATTTTGCTCTCCACACCAAGCTTTCAAATCTGATGCCTTATGTTTACAAAACATCTTAATTTCAGGTGTAGTTTAAGTGCTCAATAACTGTAAAGTGGCTCCCTAGGTGGACACATACATAAACCCCATGAGGAATTCTTCAGGGAATTGCAATCCTAGAAGTCAATCACCTAGCCAGTTTTTTGTTCTGTCCTTTTGCCATTTTTAGAATATCTTATAGACAGAACAAATACATTTTCTTTGT
Source organism: Orientallactaga sibirica (assembly GCA_036365145.1). Taxonomy (NCBI): domain Eukaryota; kingdom Metazoa; phylum Chordata; class Mammalia; order Rodentia; family Dipodidae; genus Orientallactaga; species Orientallactaga sibirica. The sequence goes on from JAEOAD010001604.1 coordinate 3,231,102, forward strand.
AAGTCTAAAATATATAAAGAAGATATCTTGGTTATAAACCACCAAGATCCCACACTGGCCCTTATAACAGACTTCAGCTTTCTCAGAGACTGTCAAAGTCTTAAAGACATTGGTTTGTGGGGAAAGACACAAGAAATGGAGGGAGTGATGCCCACTATAAGGAAACTATAGTGCAACTTATTTGTGATTGGATGAAGAGTTAAGTGGCGTATAATGAAGCTCTCTTTGGATTGTAATTCTCTATTACAATTTTATACACAGTGGCTCTTATGGTATTTCCTTTTTGCAAGCAAGGCAATAATATAGGTTTACTTCAGGACATTTTTAGTAGTTTTTTGAGGGGAAAAGGGAGAAGACTATAAAGACAGAGTTGGTCTTTGAAGAGAAGCCTTAATTATGTTGATGTACTTCTAGTTAAAACTGCATAATATGGCCTGGGGTGATAGCTCAGTGGTTAATGGTATTTGCTTGCAAAGTCTGCTGGCTCAGGTCCAATTCCCCAGTACCCATGTAAAGCCCACTGCACAAAGTAGTACATACATCTGAAATTCCTTTATAGCATCAAGAGGCCCTGGTGTGCCCATACTCTCTCTGCTTGCAAATAAATAAAAATATTTTAAACAATAAAATAAAACTGAGCTGGAGAGATTGCCTAGTGGTTAAAGGCACTTTCTTCAAAGGGAATGATTCCCAGTACCCATGTAATGCCAAATGCACCAAGCAATGCATGTATCTGGAATTTGCAGAGGTAGGAGGCCCTGGCATGCTTATACACTCATTCTCATTCTCTCTCTCTCTCTCTCTCTCTCTCTCTCTCTCTCTCTCTCTCTCTCTCTCTCTCCCCCTCTCTCTGTCTAACTCCCCCTCTTTCTCTCTCATGCAAATAAATAAAAACATTTAAAATAAAAAAGAAAGTCAAATCAAGAAATGAAAATTGAATTCAATAAAGAGATGGAGACACCAATGGAAACACAAATCAGAAAATTCATTTAAAAGGCTCCTAAAAAATCCTCACAAACAGAATAGAGGATAGACTGTCAGAACTCTAGGACAAGAAAGAGGAAAGAGAATGGGAGCCCAAAATTAACGGCAAGCTCAAAAAAATGTGGGACACCTTAAACAGACCAAACATGAGCTAGAGAGATTGCTCAGTGGTTAAGGCACTTGCCTGTAAAGCTTAACAACTAGGGTTCAATTCCCCAGTATCCACGTAAACCAGATGTACAAAGTGGCACATGCACGTGGAGTTTGTTTGCAGCGGCTAGAGGACCTGGTGCCTCCCATTCTTATTCTCTCTCTCTCTCACTGCAAATAGATAATTTTTTTTGTAAAAAGATGAAACAGGGCTGGAGGGATGGCTTAGCAGTTAAGGTGTTTGCTGCAAAACCAAAGGACCCAGGTTCAATTCCCCAGGACCCACGTTAACCAGATGCACAAGGGGGCACATGCAACTGGAATTCATTTGCAATGGCTGGAGGCCTTGATGCTCCCATTCTCTCTATCTCTCTGCCCATCCTCTCTCCCTTCCTCCCTCCCTCTCTCTCTCTCTCTCTCTCTCTCTCTCTCCTTCTTTCTCTGTCAAATAAATAAATATGTTTTTAAAAAGACAAAATATTTGGATCACAGGTATACAAGAAGGGAAAGAACTACAGGCCAAGGGCCTCAGAATTGCTTTTGATTTTTCAATGGAAATGCTAAAAGCCAGAAGGCTTGGAACAGTTCTTCAAATTTTTAAAGACCATGGCTGCCAACTCAAACTTATCCCTCATAATAATAACAGCAAAATTACCCCTCATAACAGAAGGTAAAAGAAAAACTTTCCATGATAAAATCCAGCTTTATGAATATATGAGCGCCAAGTCAGGCCTACCAAGAATACTGCATGGAATACTCCACAATGAAAAAAGGGAAAAGCATACCCAAGAGGCTGCTGGAGCAGAAAAAATAATCAAAACTAGAACATATGTGAAAGTAAATGAAGATTAAGAAAACACCAAACCCCACAAATACTTCAGAATGACATACCTCTCAATTATCACTGTGAATATCAACTGACTCAACTCCCCAATCAAAAGACACAAATTAACAGGCTGGATCAGAAAACTAGATTCATCCATTTGCTGTCTACAAGAACCTACCTTGCCACTACAGACAGATACCACCCTAGGAAAAAATGATGGAAAAAGATATTTCAAGAAAATGGACACAGGAAAGAAGCAGGTGTGGCCATACTAATATCTGACAAAACAGACTTTATAGCAAAAGTAATTAAAGAAACAAATAAGGTTACTTTATACTAAGAAAACAATTCAGAAAGAAGATATTATAATCATAAACATGTATGTACCAAAGGAAGGAATGCTAAATTTTATAAAGCAAAATCTACTAAATATTAAATCAGAAATTAATACCATTACAATAACAGTGGGAGATTTTATTACCTCACTATTATCAATAGACAAATTATCTAACCAGAAGATTAACAGAGAAATAATGAAACTAAACAACACCATAGTCCAAATGAACTTAACAGACATGTACAGAACATTCCATTCTAACTCTACAGAATATGCATTCTTCTCAGAAGCTCAGGGAACATTCTCTAAAATATGTCATATTTTAGGACATAAAAACAAATCTCAAAAAATTCAGGAAAATTGATATAACTTGCTATATTATATCTGACCATAATGCAATAGAAATCAACAACAAGAGAAACAATAGAAAATATACCAATACCTGGAAACTGAACAACTCATTATTAACCAATGAAAGTGTTGTTGAAGAATTCAAAAAGAAATTCAAAAAATTTTTTAGAACTGGATGATAATGAAAACACAACATACCAAAACTTATAGGACACAATGAAGGCAGTCCTAAGTGGGAAGTTAATAGCACTAAATGTCTACATTAAAAAAATAGAGAGATCTCAAATAAATAAGTATCCTGAAGGTTTTAGAAAAACAAAACATATCCAAATGCAAAAGTACCATATGGAAAAAAATAGTCAAGACCAGATCAGAAAATAATGATTGGAAATGAAAAAATAACTTTAGAAATTGATAAATTGAAGAGTCTTGTTCTTTGAAAGAATAAGCAAGATTGATAAACCCCTGGACAAACTGATGAAAAGAAAAAGAAGAAAACTCAAATTAACAAGATTCAAGATGAAGAAGGAAATGTTACAACAGATAGCAATGAAATTGGAAGAATCATCAGGACATTTTTCAAAAACCTGTAATCCACAAAATCAGAAAATCTGGAAGAAATAGATGAATTCCATCACTCATATCACCTACCAAAACTAAACCCAAATTAGATAAATTACCTGAATAGAGCAATAATATTTAACATGATTGAAGAAGTAAAAAAAAAAAAAAAAAAAAATAGTCCAGGCCCAGATGTATTCACTGCCGAATTCTATCAAACCTTTATTAAAGAGCTAAAACCATTCTTTCTCAAGTTAACACAATGAAAAGGAGGGAATGCTCCCTGATGCCTTCTATGAAGCCAGCATTATCCGAATACCAAAAACTGATAAAGATGCAAAAAGGAAAGAAAATGATGTGGGAGGAAATGTATAACCATATATGGAAGAATGAAACTAGACATTCTTCTCTTGCCCTACACACACACACACACACACACACACACACACACACACACACACACCTCCAAATAGCCAGGGATGGTGGCACATACCTTTAATCCTAGCACTTCAGAGGCAGAGGTAGTAGGATCACCATGAGTTTGAGGCTACCCTGAGACTACATAGTGAATTCCAGGTCAGCCTGAGCTAGAGTGAGACCCTACCTCAAAAACCAACACCAAAAACAAACAAAAAAGTCCAAATGGATCAAAGACCTCAATATATGATCTGAAACTCTAAAATGACTAGAATGAAAAACAGGGAAGACAATCTAAGATATATATTATTAATCTATTAGCTACAGACTAATCCAAGATATAGACTATAAAGGCTTTCTGAATTAGACCCCAGTATCTCAGGAAACGTTAGGCTCAACCATTAGGCTCTCATAAAATTAAAAAGTTATTGTACAGATAAGCAAATCATCAACAGAGTCAATAAACAACCTACAGAATGAAAGAAAATCTTCACCAGCTAGACATTTAATTTCTAGAATACACAAAAAAAATTCAGAAAAATAAGCAATAAAAAAATAAATCAACTCAATCCAAAAATGGGGCATAGAGCTAGAGTTCTCAAAGGAAGAAATATAAATGGCCAATAACCATCTTGAAAGATGTTCAACATCTATAAATATCAGGGAAATGCAAATTAAAACATCTTTGAGATTTCATAGCACTCCAGTCAGAATGGCTATCATCAAAAAACCAAATGACAACAAATGCTGGCAAGGGTGTGGAGACAGAGGAACCCTCATCCACTGCTGGTGGGATTGTAGAGCCACCGTGGAAATCAGTATGGAGGCTTATCAAAAAATCTAGAAATAGAGCTACCATTTGACCCAGCTACAACACTTCTAGGCAGTTATCCTAAAGACTCTCCTCATTACTATGGAGCTACTTGCTCAACTCTATTTGTTGCTGCTCTAGTCACAATAGCTAGAAATGAGTACCAGCCCAAATACCCATGAACTGATAAATGGGTAATGAAAATGTGGGACATATACACAATGTAATTCTTTAAAAAAATTTTTTTGAGACAGAGAGAGAGAGAATGAATGGGCATATCAGAGCCTCTAGCCACTGAAAATAAACTCCAGATGCATATGCCACCTTGTGCATCTGGCTTCCATGGGACCTGGAGAATCAAACATGGGTCCTTAGGCTTCACAGGCAAGCACCTTAACCATCTTTCCACAAAATGCAATTCTATCCAGCAGTAAGGAAAAATGAAATAATGTAATTTGCAGGAAAATATATGGTACACAGGCTCAGAAAGACAAACACTGCATGTTCTTTTTCATATGTGATTCCTGACATGGAACAGCTTGATTTCTTTATAAGTTGTAGTAAGCATCAGTAGTATTGGCAAGGTTAGGAAAGAAGGAAAATAAGGAGATAAAATGAAGGGATACGTGAAAGGAAAGTCCAAAAGGAGGTGGAAGGGTGTTAGGGGGGTTGGGGTAATGGAAGGTGGATGGGAGGTATTTAAAAAACTAATGGCCAGGCGTGGTGGTGCAAGCCTTTAATCCCCCCCCCAAAAAAAAAACTAATGATGAGGCTGGAGGGATGGCTTAATGGCTAAGGTGTTTGCCTCCAAAGCCAAAGGACCCAAGCTTGATTCTCCAGGACCCACATTAGCCAGATGCACAACATGGTAAATGCATTTGCAGCGGCTAGAGGCCCTGACACACCCATTCTCTCCTTCTCTCTTCCTCTCTCTTCCTTCCTCCCTCCCTCCCTCCCCCTCTTTCTGTCTGTCAAATAAATAAATAATAAAATATTTATTAAAAAAAGAATGATGGCATGAATCAGTACTATAAACACCTTCCTGTTTACTAGCTAATTAAAATACATAACACTTAATAAGAGGGGATTATTTTGTCTGGATAGAAGTACCCAATAAATGATGGAGAAAGCCTAAAACTATAGGCTCTTATTAGTAATCCAAGTGCCAGAACTGGGTTACCTCCCACAATGAGCTAGGATTAAGGAGGCCCATGAGGTCCCCCAAAACAATGAAAGCAAGTTCCCAAGCACTTGGTTATCCATATCTATATTGCAAGATCCTGTTGCTGAAGACACAACATGGAGAGCTTATGCTTGAATTGAGAAGGAAGCCAATTCCCTGCTGGCTAGCACTCATAGTGCTGCAATGTTATGTGAGCTGCTGGAGGATAATGGTTGCCAATAGTGTGAACAGGCAGTGGGCACTACAACTACAAAAATCAACCAGCTGGACAAGATGTACATACCAGTACAAAAGTGGAACACAGGTTATGGGGTAAATCAACTGCTCTCTAACTAGATAGGAGGCCAGATCAGTGGAAGAGTATCGATACCTGGTACTGAGAACCAAGTCAAAAGCCTGTGGATAGGAAGGCCATACACTCTAGAGGGAAGCTGCCGCTGTTCTTCCACTAAGATGAAAGGGTGTGTAGTCAAAAGGCTTTAAAAGTAACTGTTGTTATCCTCTTTGATCCATAGTGTGCTCTCACTCGTGGTTGGAGAAACAGCCTTGTACAGATGGAAACAAATGCCTGTGAGACACAAATTCCATCAGCATGACTGGGGAAGAAATCCAACTACCTAGCAAGAGACGAACCATCTCTATTATATCTGGAGACATCACAGAGGAAGAAATGGATTAAACACAAGTGCTGCTCCCACTGCCAGGTTGATAGCAGACACTAAGGAGATGCAAAACTCATCAAAGCAGAAAATCAGAGGATGCAGAGAGCTCAACACTAAAGGAGACTTACAACCCACCCTCCAAGGCCCAGGGCACATTTTGCAAGAGGAGGGGGCATTGTAAGAGCTATAGGATGGAACTGAGTATCCCGAGGCAAGGTCACTGACAGAGAGTGACTGGTGCATTCATGATCCTACAATGAATAACAATAACCCCACTGAGGAGGGACCTCAGTGGAAGGTGGGCAGGGGAGAGGCAACATAAGAGTATAAGCCAGTGGTAATATGTCCAATATGTTCATACAGTGAAGTCCATAATCAACAAATTTTTTAAAGTAACTAAAAAGAAATTAGTTAAAACATCCATACAGAAAATAGACATTCCAGGCTGGAGAGATGGCTTAGCAGTTAAGGCATTTGCCTGTAAAGCCAAAGGACCCTGGTTCAATTCCCCAGGACCCACATAAGCCAGATGCTGAAGGAGGCGTATGTGTCTGGAGTTCGTTTGCAGTGGCTGGAGGCCCTGGCACTCACAATCTCTCTCTCTCTGTCTGTCTCTTTCTCTGCCTCAAATAAATAAATGAAATATATTTTTTAAAAAAGAAAAATAAAATAGGACTGGAGAGATAGCTTAAGCAGTTAAGGTGCTTTCCTAAAAGCCAAAAGACCCAAGTTCAATTCTCTAGGACCCACATAAGCCAGATACACAAAGTAGTGCATGTGTCTGGAGTTCGTTTGCAGTGACTGGATGCCCTAGCATACCCATTCTCTGTCTCTCTCTCTGTCTCTCTCTCTCTCTCTCTTCCTCTCACTGCCTCTTTCTCGCTCTCAAATAAAAAATAAAGTAATATTTTTTTAAAAATAGACATTATCTATAAAAATTACCTAATATAACTCAAAGATAGATACTGAAATACTGTGAAAATCCTAAAGAACAAAAAATGTTCATCTCATAATTCTAATAGATAATTTTTTATTATTGGAAACATAAATTAGAGACATTTAAGGCTGAAAAATATTAATATAAATTATAATTTGTAGATCTTCACTGAAAAATAGTCATAAAAGAGGATCGGGGATATAACTCCATCAGTAAAGCGCCAGCCTCCCAAGCATGAGGACCTAAGTTCACATTCCTGGCACCCATGCAACAGTGAGAATGGCAGTACACACCCACAGTCCCAGCACTGGGGAGGTAGAGACAGGACAATCCCTGTGGCTTTCTGGCTCAGTAGTTTGGCCTAATTGGTGATCTCCAGATTTGGTGAAAGACCCTGTCTCAAAGAATAAGGTGGAAAACAAGGAAAATCCGATGTTACCTCAAGCCTATACACACACACTCAAATATATACCCATACACATACAAACATACCACACACAAAATATATAAATATTTTAACATATAAAGGTAATCACTAAAGACTAGAATGAGCATAGATAATCTCCAAATCATTAGAGAATAAAGAAAAAGAAATCTTGATAAAAATGCATGGAAGAGCCGGGCATGGTGGCACACACCTTTAATCCCAGCACTCGGGAAGCAGAGGTAGGAGGATCACTGTGAGTTCAAGGCTGCCTTGAGACTACATAGTGAATTCCAGGTTACCCTGGGTTCGAGTGAGACCCTACCTCAAAAAAACAACAAAAAAATGCATGGAAAGCTAGAAGAACAGCAATGAAAAGTATCTGCCAAAAATAGCAAAACAATAATAATAATAAATTTGTAAAAATAAATTTAATTATCATAGAAAGTATTTGAAAGGATAAAAACAGAAATAAATGAATTATGAAACAGTAAAATCACATGAAGATCTAGTTATTTTAATAAAGCAAGCAATATATCATTATGTTAGCTAATATTTTTTAAAAAGAAAAAAAATCCATACAAAATTAGGAAGTAACCACAGATACTGAACAAAACAGAAACCAAGGAGCTAGGAAGATGGCTCAGTTAAGAAAGCACTTGCTAGGCTGGGCATGGTGGCACATGCTTTTAATCCCAGCACTCAGGAGGCCGAGGTAGGAAGACTGCCATAAGTTCGAGGCCAGCCTGAGACTACATAATGAATTCCAGGTCAGCATGGGCTAGAGTGAGACACTACCTCCAAAAAAAACCAAACAAAAAAAGCACTTACTGCACAAATGTGACGACCTGAGTTTAGATGCCCAGCACCCACATAAGTACCTGGTGGGTGTGGTGGCCCACCTGCTATCTCAGCATTCAGGAGGCAGACACAGAGACGCCAGTGGCAATCTGGCTAGCTGGAGTGGCCAAATCAGGGGGCTCTGAGTTCAAGGGAGCGAACCTGTCTCAAAAATATGGTGGAAAACAATGGGGGAAGGTGCCCAACATCAATGTCTGGCTTCCACATGAACCAGCACAAACACACACACACACGCACATGTGAACACAAATACACACTTGCACACACACAGAGAAAGAACTATGTTCCTGTGCTATGCACTCCACATCATGAGAACCAACTTTCTCTGAAGTCCTGGATGACAGACTTTCTTTTGGCCTCTAGGTCTCTTTTGTTCTTCTCCTCCCCTCTGTGTGTCCCAAAGATTGACCTCTGAGCACTCCTCTGGCTTCTAATTGCTTCACATTCTGACAACTGAAGGCAGGAGAAGAGACCATCAGGCTCTGCTCCCCTGCTCCCTTCCTCACACCAAGTCCCCAGTGATTTTCCTGGTCTTCCCTCCCCCCTCTTCCTGGAGGATCCCACCTTCCCATGTTCATGTCCCCCAGCCTCATGCTTCTGTAAATCACCCCTTTCATAAATGTGAAAAGAAAGCTTCTTTGTGGCTCAGGTGTTTTCCCCAAACAACTTGCTTCCACCTCTCTTCAGGATGCTACTGTGACCCAAGCCATCTCCTGTTTATAGCCCTATGATTGGGAACTCAGGTGGAGTCTAGACTTGTAAGTCACTGAGTAGTTCAAATTACATTGGAACTCTTTTCTTGGTTTTCCCAGGCTCTGTAGTTTTGGGTTTTTGTAGGGATTTTTCTTTGAGTGTGTGTGTGTACATGTGTATATGGATGTTTGGATGTGTGTGAACAGTGTGTGTGTAGGTGGGTGGGTGCATGGATATGTATATGAATGTGAAGGACAGGAGACCTCAAGCATCACGCTTAGGAACACTATCCACCTCTGAGACAGTCTCTCACTGAACCCAGAGCTCAGCAATGAGGTGAGTCTAGATGGTCAACAAGCCCCAGGGATTCACCTGTTTCCACCTGCCCAGTACTGGAATTGTAGGATTGCACCACCACACACAACATTTCTCACGGGAGCTGGAGATCAAACTCACATCCTCATGCTTGAACAACCAGCACTTTACCCATGGAGCTATCTCCCCAGCCCCCAGATTCTGGTTTGATTTTTCTCTTAATTATGACAGTCTGCAAGAGACACAAGGGCTGCAGAGATGGCTCAGCAGCTAAGTGTGCTTGCTGTGCAAGCATGAGGGCCTGGGGCGGGAGGATTCAAATTCCCCAAGTTCCAATCTCCAGATCCTATGTTAAACAGCTGAGTGTGTCCACATGCACAGCCCTGCAAACGTGAGCAGAAACCAGAAACCAGGGAATCACCCAGGCGTGCTCTCTCTCTCTCTCTCTCTCTCTCTCTCACACACACACACACACACACACACACACACACACACACACAAGCAAGCTCCAGTATCAGTAAGAAACCACACTTAAATAATGAAACTGGGTAGAAAAAGTGATAAAATGAGAAACTCAATGTTCTGCCCCAGCTACTGCAGATGAGCACACCCATCCACACACACATGGGGTGCTGCAAGGGCACATATATGTGCATACACCACCCACACTGCACTACATCACATACACACAAGCAAATAAAAACGGGGAAGATACAGATATACACGATTTCAGGAATTTTTGTCATTTATCTATCCATCTATTCCTTTGTCTATCCATATATGTAGATAGATAACATATTATATATGTAATCTTTGCAATACATGTCTATCATAGATAGATGATTGAAGATAGATAGATATAGATGGATAGATATAGATACATAAACATATATTCCAAAAGATTTTTGTGTACTTATGTTTTATTTCCATTATCACAATTTGACCATTGGTGTCTGATCTCTGCAGGAAAAGCTTATTTCATGAAGAGAGATTCTTCCCCATTTTCCTACCGCCCCATTCTTTTATGTGTTTTAAATGAGTTTTTTGAAAAGCACACTAAGAGAACTACACCTGTGGATCTCAGGGTTACTTACTAAATTAACTATAAGCAGCAGGGTGAGGTCATTGACACAACCCAGGAATACAGAGCCCCGGCTCCTCTCCTTCTCGATCACCCTCTGTCCTTGCTTCACAGATGCCTCTATGTCAGTGTTGGCTTCCTTTCAAAGAGGAAGCATTGCCAGCTTATCCTATACTGAGAGCTATTTATTTATTCATTCATTTATTTATTTAAGAGAGACAAAAAGAGGCAGAGAGAGAGAGAATGGGTGTGCCAGAGCCTTTATCCACTGAGAATGAAGTCCAGACATGTGTGCCCCCTTGTGCACACGTGCAACATTGCGCATTTGTGTCACTGTGTGTCTGGCTTATGTGGGAGCAGGAGATTCAAACATGAGTTCTTAGGCTTCTCTGGCAAGCACCTTAACTACTGAGCCATCTCTGCAGCCTGACTTTTTCTTTTTAAAAAAATATTGGGGGTCTGAAGAGATAGCTCAGTGGTTAAGGTGTTTGCCTGCAAAGTCAAAGGATCCCAGTTTGATTCTCCAGGACCCACATCAGCCAGATGCACAAGGGGGCACATGCATCTGGAGTTCATTTGTAGTGGCTGGAGGCTTTGGTGTGCCTATTCCCTCTCTCTCTCTCTCTCTCTCTCTCTCTCTCTCTCTCTCTCTCTGCCTCTGCCTCTGCCTCTTTCTTTCAAATAAATAAATAAAATACATTTTAAAATATCTTGGGGCTGGAGAGATTTCTCAGTGGTTAAGACGCCTACAAAGGCTAATAATCCTGGTTCAATTCCCCAGTACCCACATAAAGCCAGATACATAGAGTGGTGTGAACATCTGGAGTTCATTTGCAGTGGCTGAAGGCATGCCCATTCTCTTTGTCTCTCTCTCTCTCTCTCTGCTTGCAAATAAATAAATTAATTATTTATTTATTTATTTCACAGAGAGAGAGCAAGAGAAAGAGAATGTACATGCCAAGGCCTCCTGACTCTGCAAACAAACTCCAGACACATGCACCCTTTATGCGTTTAACTTTATGAGTGTACTGGGGAATCAAATGCAGGCCATCAACATTTTCAAGCAAGTACCTTTAGCCACTGAGCAAACCAGTGAACTATCTCTTCAGTTCCTGACTTTTCTTTATGTCCTACACCCTCGCCCTTGTCAAAACTCGTGCTGTGGGCTCTCCTTGCTTCTAAGCATTGCTTTGGCCCAGGACTTTGTTGCTTTGGTCATTTCCATCTGTACTTGAAAACTGGGTAGTTAGTCTTATGGAATTGATGAGTTCTGGGTTCAGTGAGAGGCCTTGTCTAAAAACGTAAGGTGGAGGGTGATTGAGGAAAACACCTAACTTCAACCTCTGGCCTCCACATGCCCATGTACATGCACATGCACATCACACATAGACACATGAAAGAAAGAAAGAAAGAAAGAAAGAAAGAAAGAAAGAAAGAAAGAAAGAAAGAAAGAAAGAAAGAAAGGAGGAAAGGAGGGGGGGGAGGGAGGGGAGGGAGGGAGGGGAGGGGAGGGGGGAGGGGAGGGGAGGAGGAGGGAGGAGAGAGGAGAGGAGAGGAGAGGAGAGGAGAGGAGAAGAGAAGAGAAGAGAAGAGAAGAGAGAGAGAGAGGGAGAGAGAGAAGAGAAGAGAAGAGGAGGGAAGAGAGGAGGGAAGGAGGGAGGGAGGAGGAGGGAGGGGGAGGGAGGAGGAAGGAAGGAAGGAAGGAAGGAAGGAAGGAAGGAAGGAAGGAAGGAAGGAAGGAAGGAAGGAAGGAAGGAATTTTAAATGAGGGCCCCATTTTTTCACCCCCTCTCTCGACTCAAGTCAGGCATGCAATCCTCTGCTGGTACTATGGAGCAAGTCTTGGTTGTGGGAAGTACTCAGAGCTCCACACTGCTTAACTGAGTCAGCAAAACATACAAAACATAAAGTTCTCTACATATTTAATATTTTTACAGTTGATCTACAGATGTCCTTAACTTATGATGGTTCCATTTATGTTGTTTCAACTTTACCATGGTACCAAAGCATGCCCTTACAATCATACTTCATTTCAACGTCAGTAGCATTCTCAACACTTTATTATAAAATACAGTTTTTTATAGATGATTTTTGTCAGCTAAGTGTTCTGAGCACATTTAAGTTAGTCAAAGCGAAGCTTTGATGTTTGAGAGGATAAGTATAACAAATGCATTTTCAATTTATGATATTTTCAACTTAGGATGGGTTTTTCAGAATATAACCCCTTTTCATAAGTAGAGGTCTGTATGAACTCCATGAGTCTGGTGTGAGTGTAATGTGTACTTTCAGGTACTTTATTTTCCTGCACACAAGCTCTGTACCTATTCCCAAGGACATGGCTTGCATGCATGACACTGCTGAGGACATGCCCTCTTGACATCCTGAAGGAGACCAAAAAGTTTCAGAGCCTGGTGAAGTGGCTTCCCTGGATTTCCAGGCCCCCAAGAAGTTGTGCTGCTATTGAGTCACCATCTGAGCAAGGCAAGGGCTCCATGGGGTGTGAGAGACTCAGAATCATCATTTTCAGGTAGGGGGTGTAAGCTCCTGGCCCTTGTACTTTATATGTTTCATGCTATTAGATGTTTGCATATTTGATGATCAGCAATACTAACATGATAAATTGGAAAGTTTGAGGAAGAAGTGGTACTTTGAAAGAACAATTTATTGATAAAGATGTATCTTCTGGTAATTCTCTTAAATTTTTTTTCCATTTTATATGTAAATCTTTTTTTTTTTTTAACTTGTAGAGGGAGGGAAGAGAGAGAGAGAGAAAATGGGAACATCAGGGCCTCTTGCAACTGCAAGGGAACTCCAGATGCTTGTGCCACTTTGCCCATCTGGCTTTACATGAGTAGTGGGGAACTGAACCAAGGCCAGAAGGCTTTGCAAGCAAGTGATTGTAACTACTGGGCCATCTCCCCAGCCCTTTATGTAAGTCTTTAAATGCACCTCAATTATAAATCTCTACAAGCAAGCACTATGTCCCTCTAAGAAAGTTTATATGCCACTTATGAGGTAAGCATTTAACACTTGACAATTTTTTATCTCCAGAGATTTGGATTTAAATATATAACTTGATAATGAGAACCCCATGTATAAAAGTGACTGATTGATTGATTGATAACATGAACATCTCCAAGTTTTTGAACCTAACAGCCACATTTTTCTGAGAGAAATGTGTCTTCTGTCTTGTTAAAATGTTCTAAGTTTGTTCCCCCACCCCCAACACACAGAGGCATGCAATAATAAAAACAAGGGATTTCTAAATCGGTCTTTCATTGTACAATTTAAGATATTCTTTTGGAAAAGTCACTGCCAGGTAAGCAATTTGTTTTGAAAGTGTTTTTCATCATCCAAACCACTTCATAATTCTCTACTTTCCTAATTTTTGCTGTGAGAGGAAGGAAACAGGAGAGTCTTCTAATCAGAAGAAACAAGTATTTTCCATGTGCTTTTCCTGGGTGCTTGCCCCTCTCATCTAGTTTAGTTGTCTTCCTACTTTCTAACTCTCTCCTCTAAAACTTGGGCCAGAGATGTCCAGCTCTGTTCCCAAGAAACCATGTGGAAAATGAAGGACACCAGCAAAGAATGATGGGGCGGGGGGGAGATACGATCAAAATTTTACATTACACATATGTGCATGAGAATTTTAGTGAATGTTAATTAATAAAAACTGGCTTCTAGCAACTCTCTCTCTTTCTCTGTGTCTCCTAAATAGACCTGTCTTTATCTTTCCAAGCTCAGAATTACAGGCACATGCTACCATACCCAGCATTTTTTAAAAAAATTATATATTGTGTATTTCTGGGTATGCATGTGTATGTGAGTGCAATCATGGCTGTGCTATAGTATATGACTGTGGTTGGTCCTAGTCTTCCACTTCGTTTTAAAGTAGGGTTCACTGCTCACCCCATTTTAAAAACTCCAGGGAAATTCTCCCGTGCCTCCCTTTTTGCCTTAGGTGCAGTGGGGTTAGAGAAATCCACCACAACTTCTGGCTTGTTTATGGAGTCTTGGCACAGGTGCTTTAAACACTGAGCCATCTCTCCAGACCCCAGCTTAACAATTTCTGTGCATTTTCTGTTTGCTCTGAACAACCCATAGAAACAACCTACTTTTCCATTGCTGAAAGTAGTAAAGGAACTTCTCTATTTGTGACTTTTGCAGACCTAAAATAAGTGTAGAATTTTTTGTAAATAAAGGGTTTATATCTCTCCTTGCTCCTGAAGATAAGCATTTTGCACAAGCTGAGGTAGATTCAGCACCAGTTCTCTTTGTGCCCACCTCTCCCAGGGTCCTTAGATCATATGACAGAGTCAGCTGGAGGTGAGCTCTTGGCCTGGTCCTGTGCAGAAGATGGAGTGAAGTTGAGGACAGCACCATTCTCACCACCCTGCTCTGAGGCAAGGCTTGCTTGCGAAATCAACACACTAAGCCTCCCCTGAGTCAGCAGCTGGCTGGCCTTTGGGATCTAGCCTCACAGCATATGGACCCTTGTTTCTCAGGATGAGCCAGCGGGAGTTACCACAGTGGTTTATCCCTTGGGTGTGGGCCAAAAGCTTTCCTCTGCTTTCTCCCACCATTGCCCAAGCCTCTGCTTAACTCACAGGGCCTGTCCTGCCTCCATAAACATGAAAAGGCCGGCAGGAGATCTGAAGCCAGCCAGACATGCTGGCTGTGCCTTCCCACCTCACTCAGCTTATCCTGGCATTTCTTCCTTTCTCTGGGATTTGTGTATCATTTTTTTCCCATGGGTATCACTTTGCAATTTCTCTTATTTCTCTAATTAAAAAAATATATATGGGGCTGGAGAGATGGCTTAGCGGTTAAGCGCTTGCCTGTGAAGCCTAAGGGCCCCGGTTCAAGGCTTGATTCTCCAGGACCCACGTAAGCCAGATGCACAAGGGGACACACACATCTGGAGTTCGTTTGCAGTAGCCGGAGGCCATGACATGCCCATTCTCTCTCTCTCTCTCTCTCTCTCTCTACCTTCCTAGTTCTGTATCTCTCTCTCAAATAAATAAAAATAACATAGTAAAAAAATAAAACATATATATATATATATATGATGTGTGTGTGTGTGCGCGCGTGTGCCCATGTGTGTGCATGGGGAGGGGGGAGCAAGTGTAGCACATGCATGTGGAGGCCAGAGGTCAACATCAAGTGTTGAGACAAGGTCTGTCCCTGAACCCAGAGGTCATCTATTTGACTAGTCTGTCTAGCCAGCTTGCCCCAGTATCTGCTTGAATTATATGCATGTGCCATCACACCCAGTGTTAACATGGATGCTGAGAATCTGAACTCGGGGCCTCAAGCTTGTGCAGCAAGTACTTTACCTGCTGAATCATGATCCCAACCCAGGCAAAAATTAATAAAACATAAAATTATCTATTTTCATGTGTAAAATTGAGTAGTGCTCAGTATTCACAATGTTGTAAACTGCCACACTTATCAAGTTCTAAGTCCTTTTCATCACCTGAAATGAATCCCTAAAACACACCAAATTTATTCCCAATTATCCCCCTCCCGACCCCTGACAACACCCCATCTGCCTCCTATATCTCTGGACTTAGCTATGCCAAATACTTCATACAAATGGAATCACTCAATATATGTTCTTTTATGAGCTTTTCCTTCAGCTAACATAATGATTTTGAGGTTTACCTATTTTGTAGTAAGAATCAGAAAATCGTTCTTTGGTGACTGAATTATATGCCATTATGCACACACACTACAATTTGTTGATCCATTTTCCATTAGTGGGAATTTTCACTGCTCATACCTTTTGGCTATTGTGAATATGCATCTTCATGTGCTTATTTGAGTCCCTGTTTTCAGTTGTTTGGGGTATGTACAGATGAATGGAATATACATGGTAGTTCTGTGTTTAATTGGTTGAGAAGATGCCAAACTATTTTCCATAATACCTGGATCACTTTACCTTCCCATCATCATTGGAAGAGGTTCAATTTCTCTACATTTTTGACAGTGCTTAATGTTTTCTTTTCTTTTTATTTGGGAAGTTCTAAATTCTATTAAGTGTGTCTTGTGCATTTTCCAAATGTTGTTGAACACCATTCCAAGTGCTTTTTGGTCATTTGTACATCATTAGATAAATGTCTTTTGGGTCCTTTGTCCCTCTTATATTGAATTATTTGTCCTTTTGGTTGAGTTTCTAATAGATCTTTGTATTTTCTTTATATTTTCTATACAGGATTTGCAAATATTTTCTCCCACTCAATAGATGTCTTTTCCCTTTCTTGATACTATCATTTGTTGCATAAGTTTGTAATTTTAAACAAATCCATTTAACAAACACACAGCCTTAGGAATAAGAGAATGGCCTTTCCAAGCAGATCAATTCTCCCATCTCAGACAGCCAATGATATAAAGACCAAACCCTCCCATCCACTCATCATTCCAGGCGCAAGGACTGGCTACATAAAACATGCCTTGCTTTATACCATAGATGAGTTTCTGAATGGAGTATAAATGAAATCACATCTTAACTGGAATAAAATACCTTCAGTTAAAATAAGCCTTTAAAAAAAAAATCTTGCAATCCCCATTAAAATTCCAATGGCATTCTTCACAGAAATAGAAAAAAACAATCCTAAAATTCATTTGGAAGCACAAAAAAACCTTGAACAGCCAAAAGACTTTTGAGCAACAAAAATCAGGCTGGTATTATCACAATACCTGATTTTAAGCTATATTACAAAACCATAGTAACAAAAACAGCATGGTACTGGCACAAAGACAGACATGTAGATCAATGGAACAGAATAGAGGACCCAGATGTTAGTCCAGGCAGTTACAGCCACCTGATTTTTGACAAAAATGCCAAAAATATTCATTAGAGAAAAGATAGCCTCTTCAACAAGTGGTGCTGGGAAAACTGGATATCTGTATGTAAAAGGATAAAAATAGATCCTTCTCTTTCTCCATGCACAAGAATCAAGTCCAAGTAGATCAGGGACCTTAATATCAGACCTGAAACTCTGAAACTGCTAGATGAAAAGGTAGGGAAAACCCTTCAACATATTGGCATAGACAATGACTTTCTGAATATAACCCCAATTGCTCAGAGAATAAAACCACTAATCAACCACTAGGATTTCATGAAATTACAAAGCTTTTGTGCAGCAAAGGACACTGTGAATAGAGCAAAGAGACAGCCTACAGAATGGGAGAAAATCTTCGCCAGCTACACATCTGACAGAGGATTTACCCAGAATATACAAAGAAATCAAAAAACAGAACAATAAGAAATCAAACAATCCAGTTAAGAAATGGGCTATGGAACTAAATAGAGAGTTTTCATCAGAACAAATACAGATGGCATATAAACATCTAAAAAAAGTGTTCCACATCCTTAGCCATCAGGGAAATGCAAATTAAAACTACTTTGAGATTCCATCTCACTCCTGTCAGAATGGCTACCATCAAGAAAACAAATGACAATAAATGTTGGCAGGGATGTGGGAAAAGGGGAACCCTTCTACACTGTTGGTGGGAATGTAATCTGGTCCAGCCATTGTGGAAATCAGTGTGAAGGTTCTTGAGGCAGCTAAAAATAGATTTACTATATGATCCTGCTATAGTACTCCTAGGCATATATCCGAAGGACCCTTTTTACTACCTTAGAGATACTTGCTCAACTGTTTATTGCTGCTCTATTCATAATAACTAGGAACCAGCCTAGGTGTCCCTCCACAGATGAATAGATAATAAAGATGTGGTACATTTACACAATGGAGTTCTATTCAGCAGTAAAGAAAAATGAAATTGTGAAATTTGTAGGGAAATGGATGGATCTGGAAAGGATTATTCTAAGTGAGGTAACCCAGGTCCAGAAAGCCAAACATTACATGTTCTCTCTCATATGTGGATCCTAGCTATAAATGTATAGACTTGTGTGTGAGCTGGAACCAAAAGTCAATAGCAGAGGCCCATAAGCTAGAAAAAGGTTATAAGGAAGGGAGGACAGGGAAGGACTTTAGGGGATGGTATTGTATGTATGTAAGTAGAAGAAAAGAGTACAGGGAGGGGAAAGGCCTAAGTGAGGCCAGGGGAAGAGACTATAAAAAAGGGGGGGAGGGTCAATAAAAATTCAAGATATTCTGAATAAGACATATGAAAACCTACTTTTTTGAATAATGGCACATCCAGAAACCATACATGGTTACTAGAAAATTGTCAGTGCCAGGGATGGGATACCTTCTAGTTAGTTGTTGGCCAGGAAGGTCCCTGTTGCCTCCAAAACATTACAGGCTATTTCCAGGGCCCTTGGTTTTCCTTGAGAAAAAGATGGTAAGACCCTGTTGCTGAAGACTTCACTTGCCTGAGTGGCAAGGTCACTGAGACATCAAGCTGATGCTGAGCAGAAAACCTTCTCCCTGTAGACCAGCGAACTGAAAGCTGGATAAAGCTGCACTGCATGCAGCTATATGGGAGACAGAAGTCATCAGTGGTGAAATCAGTGGACACTGGAAGCCTCAAGTTTGGCCAGACAGGCCAAATGACTGAATGAGTGCAATAGTGGCATGTCTGCTCTGGGGGAAACCAACTGCTCTCTAATTGGACTGAAGGCCCACTCTACAGAAGGGAATACATGCCTGGTACTGAAAAACCTAATCAAAAGTCTATGACAGGGAAGGTCATGAGCCTTAGGGGTATAAAGCCTGCTCTTATCTGGCTAAATGTATATATTATTACCACCAAACTGCTCTGAAAGCACTACACTTAATGTTCATATTCATGTATTAATGCTACTCTCACTTCTGATTAGAGAAGCTTTTTTTTTCAGATGGCGATGACCATTGGCATGACCCAAAAGCCAACATAGTGCTGAGAAGAAGGGACAGAGGAGTATTCAGCACTGAAACATCTCTATCACACCCTCCAAAGATCAGGGTCCATTGTGGAAGAAGTAGTGGAAAGAATGTAAGAGCCAAAGGAAGTGTACAACTCCTTACAATGCAACTGTCCAGACAGAAATTGGCCTCAATATCCATGACCTCACAGTGCCTAGCAATACCTTCACATGACCCTCACAATAGGAGAAAAAGATGGTGACTTTAAATGAAAAGAGAGACTAAGGGAGAGAGGGAGGGGATATGATAGAGAGTGGAGTTGTGAAGGGAAAAGGGGGAAGGGAGGGAAATATAATGGTTTATGGTATGTAAGAATAGAAATTGTCAATAAAAATAAAATAAAATAAAATCTTGAAGACACACACATGAGCAAACCCCTACCCTCTCATAAAAGACTGGTCTAAATAAAACTACATTGCATTTCCATCATAGTTTTTCTTAAACTGAAAATTACACACACACACACAATCTTAATCCCAGTCTGGCATAAAAGATCACAAGCTTTAACTTGTTTTCAGTGAAGAAAACATATTATATTCTCTCCTCACGGCATACTTCTTCTAAGCATTCCATTACCACCTGCTCTTTTTAAGAAAATAGCTGTCAAGTCCCCCCCCAAATTGGGTCAATTGAATTATGGCTTTTATTTTTGACCTATACCACTTAGTAATTAACACAACAGGAGAAAAAAAAGAAAACAAAACAAAACCCCAGAACCTACAATAATAGCATGTTCCAAATAATTTGAGAAGTATTTCATTTCCATGTTCTTTGTTCCTGCAAAATATCCAACTGTGACTAAAAACTACAGGCAAACAATGTCCCTGTGTGACCACTGAAACACGAGTTACTGTGCTGCTTCCCCTTTGGAAACTTGAAAGAACTCTCAAAGGTTTCTAGATGTTTAAATTAGTGTCCGGCTCTTCCTGATTCCTTATGAATTACATCAGAACCATCTAAAATTCCATGGAAAACACTCAGTGAAAATGTCTTTATGCATGCAGCTGGTTAATTTTCATGGATTATTCATGAAGCACCACCATCCCAAATTGGTCTAAAGGAAAGAACAGGACAAAGGGCTTAGCAACCAGCCTGAGTAACTGGAAATCTGATCAGATGAGGTTAGTGTAGTCATCACCTTCTAAGGCCTGAATCAGATCTGATTTCCAATGAGTTTCCGCTGAATCTCAGCAGCAGATACAAAGCAGCTGTCCTTGCTGGTACCACCATGGTAGGCACCACGTCCTGGGCCACTCTGCTCAGAGATCCATTCTACCTACATGTACACGTCTTCGGCATTTGATATGCCTCAAAAAATGCTTGGATTTGAGTTCAGACACATGACTCTCAGTGAATGAGTTTTTTTTTCTCTTACTTCTTCTCTACCTTCTTTTCTTCCTTCTTTTCTCCATGCTTCTCATCTCTTTCTCTTTCTCTCCCTCCCCAGTAGTAGAAAAACTGAAGACAGATTAAAAAAAAAAAAAAAAAAACACCCTTGAGAGGTCTAAGAGCTATCTTAAGGGAAACAGCACAGTTAAGCATCAGGGAACCTAACATGGCTCTGAGTCTCTGCCTTATTTCAAATACTTCTTTTCTGTAGAAGGCTAGTATGCAGGATGGATGAAGGCCTATTTTATTGCTTTTTCCTCTATGTTAAAACATTTTGTCCTGGAGGGCTTATTAAGCCTCAAGAAGTAAATGAAATTGGGCTGGAAAAATGGCTTAGTGGTTAAGACGCTTGCAAAGTCCAAGGACCACGGTTCCCAGGACCCACATAAGCCAGATGCACAAGGTGGCACATGCATCTGGAGTTCATTTGCAGTGGCTGGAGCTTCTGAATGCTAACACATGCATCAACAGTTCTCTTGCCTGGAAGCTAGAGGTGAATTGCCTTGGAAGGAAGGAGACCCACAGGATTGCAAGCTAGGGAAGATACGAACAAGAGTGGGACTCCACTGTGGCAAAGTGAAGCAAGGTCACATGTATTTCTCTCAAGGAGCACCAGACATAGTAGATACAAAGATGCCAAGCCAGGCCTTCTTCACTGAAGACTGGTTAACCCCCCCACCCCTGCCCAAAGGGCTACTTACATGACTGCCTCCACTGCAGAAAGCCCCTTCATCCAAGGCTGTCCCTACATGGACAGCCACCGCCATTCACTGGCCCACCCTAGCCACACCCAGTCAAACTGCAAAGCACCACTCTGACTCCACAATCTCTGTGGAGTCCACGGAGACTGCTAGGAGCCTGATTTCAGCCCAGCCCTGACACTTTCCTCTCTTGGGGTTTCCCGCTTTGCAAGGGCACTCCTTAATCCCATACGCTGTACTCCACTGCAGTATCTGACTACCAGAAACCCCAGCCTGTGGGACACCATTCCATCTGGGATTGACTTGACAACTCTCTCATGCAATCTTGCTTAAATCTCCAGTGGAACCATTAGATACTTAGACAAATGGTTTCTCATGCCTGAAAATAATCCACAGGAAATTCAACAATTTGTTGAGGTATTTGACTGAAGAACACATGTGTGCAATTGGCACTAGCACAAAGTGTTATCAAATAAAGAAGAGCAGCAGAAAGAACCAGCGTGGACATAGTTGTTGGGTGGGGGGAGGCACTAGTGGGCTTTTTTTAATGCTGGTTTTTGCTTGTTTGAGTAGAATTTACATAAAATCCACAGTCTTTCAGCATACACTTGACACATACATCTGATTTACAAATACACATCTGAAAATATAAAACATTTTTTGACTACCTCCACTCTATCAGTATCATGGACAGGGAACCACTGTTCTGATTCTTTCCACTGTAAGAGAACTTACAGAATTTTATTCAGTGGGACCATGGCAAATATATATATACATACTTGAATTTATATCCTTTTAGTAAGATTTTTTTAATTATTTTTATTAGATATGGACATATTTAGTATGAAAGCAACACATGTTGGTACCATCCTTTTCCTCCTTCCTGCCCCTTTTCTGAAGAGGCCTTCCTCATTGGGGATACAGGTCAACCTCATGGGGATTGTGGGTCATGCATTATGGGGAAAGCAGTCACTTATGGGGGAGAGGCAATGTCTCTGTGCAAAATGTCTCAACTTGTGGCTCTAACAATCTTTCCTCTCCCTCTTCCATGTGTGAAATGATTCGGATGTGTGAATCATTTTGGCCCTGGAAACCTGACTTTATAATGATGATGCATTATAGATCCCTTAAATAAAAAGGCATACTGGTGAAAAAAATATGCTAATTTTATTTATGTATTTATCTATGTGTATGTGTGTGAGCACGCATGTGTGTGTGCACATGCACACATGCTCATGCACACCAGGGTATTCAGCCACTGGAATGCCAGATGCTAGCACATTTTTCATCAGGCTTTATGTGGCTAGCTAGGGAATTGCACCCTGGCTGGCAGGCCTTGTAAACAAGTGCCCCAACTATACTTATTCCTCATTATATAATGTACTTTGATCATAATCCCCTCCCATTTGCTTCCCTTGTCTCCCCTTTCACTGAGCCCCTTCTTCTCTACCATTAGTCCCCTGCTGCTTCGATAACAGTGTTGATGGGCCCAACGTTGTGCAAGTAATGATATACCATTATAAATTTATTTGTCACTCATTGCTCCTTAGCTTACTTAGGGAAAGGCAGGGAAAGAGGGAACCATGAGCACAGACAAGGGCAGAATCTGCTTCCACTTCTTGGAAGCATAAACCTAAAACTACCTTCAAGATGAGTCATACCCCATGTTTCTCCCACCCCTGCTGAGACTGACTGACACAATGAACACCAATAACCCCACTGAAGACCCTCAGCAGAATTGGGGCAAGTGAGGGCAGGGCTATGTGTACAACTTTTTATCAAAAAAATTATTTTAATCAGTCCTAAATTCTGAGAATCTCAGTCTTCTTAGCTCTTCTTGGCAAGCTGCAGGCAGAGTATCTTTGACCACCAGTACATGTGGTCATGAGGGAGACAAACTCCATCTCTGAGCTTGAATCTGTTGTCATCTTCTGGCCAAAACTAGGCAAAGGGACCTGTTTTGAAAGCAACATGGACTCCTGAAGACTATTGCTAAACCAACTGAGCACCTTCAAATTAGAAACATACAGAATGTGTGTGCTTCCTGTGTTCAACTATTGAGATCGTCACAGGAAAACTGAGATGCCATGGGGACAAAAATCTGGCATTTGGTCTTGGAGTATTTGAGCATCTCTGGGCTCAACCCGTCACCACCTGTCACTTTCCCAAGGCAGACTTTAGGACAGGCTGTTATTTCAACAATCTGCCTTTAGGATCATGTTTCTTCCATGACTTTTCAACAAAGGTGGTCTTCTTGGCCAGCACTCCCAGAAGGACTGATGTCAACCTGAGATGACATAGCCAAACAGTTGTGCACATGTCACAGCCCTCCCTGTCAGGGTAGAGGCAGTGGAGGGGGGACCATGAAAGCAGGTTATAGAGCCCAAAGTCACAGCAGGAAATGCTAGATCAAATTTCCTTTCTGCTCCAGCTGGAACAATTGTGTACTGGAACATCCCAGGCCAGTGGAGCCAGAGGAACAAAGAATCTGTCTACAGGAGGCATTCTAAGAACAGACAGTGGAAACAGGCATCCGAGTACCAGAGGCCACTTCAGGATTCTCAGTAAAAGAGGGACCTTCTCAATGCTCAGAGTCCCTTCTTTATAGCTTGAGATGATATGAGTTCTCTCCATGTGGTTTGGTTGGGTTTTTGTTTTGTCTTTTTTGTGATTATTTTTCAGTGCTGGGGATCAAACCTAGGGCCTTGCCTACAGTACTACTATATGAGCACGGCTGAGAATGCTGATTTAGAAACCTGATCATGGGCCATGGGAGATGGCTCAGTGGATAAACTGCTTGCTTCACAAGAAAAAGTATCTGAGTACACACCTCCACCACCCACACAAATGCCAATCCAGTGTGATGGCCCACTTGTAACCTCCATGCTTGTGAGGCAGAGAAGTGAATGCCAGGGCAAGACTAGCTGAATCAAGTGAACTCTAGGTTCAAGTGAAAGACTCAGTCTCAGTAAATAAGGAGGAGAAATAAGTTAGAGAGCAATCCAGTAAGTCAGTGTCATCCTCTGGCTGTCACACACATGTGTACTCATGCACAAGCACCCCCTACATGTGGACACACACACACACACACACACAACGAACGCTCTGTGTTCTAAGAAATGAGCATGGAGTGAGGACAGGAATCCTGGGTGATTCATCTGTATTCAGAATGAGCCACTGGAGATTCAAATGTGAGGGTCACAGCGGGTGAGTAGTTTGGATCTGCAGCAGGACCTTGGTTTATGGTTTTGCCACAGGCTTCCCTCCCAGCAAGCTGGTCTGGATTACTTGCATAACAGATAATTATAGAGGCCTGAAAACCATGAAAAGTCATTCTAAACAAAAGGATAGGATGAGAAGCAAAGATTAAGCTTTGTGTGGGCACCTTCATCCATTGTGCTTGATTGATTATTGATTTCTTGGAAGATCCCTGAGAGAAGTGTTTTGGGTTTACACATGAAAAAAAAAAAAATTGAGGCAATAGAAGGTAAATGGGTGATTTTCAAAAGACCTTAAGCCAGAACAACAGAAGAAGGGCAAGTGTGTGTGCGTGCATGAGTGTGTTAGGGATGGAACCTGGGCCTATCATATGCTATGGAAGTGCTCTACTTTTGAGCTATATACTCATCCATCCCAAAGATTATTTTTCATTTTTTGTGTATGTGTATATGTATGTATGATGTGCATGTGAGCATATTTGTATGTGGGCACATTTATATGCAGATGAGTGTGAGTGTGTGTGTAGAAGCCAGAGATCAATGTTGGGAAGTCTTCCTCAATCTTTCTCTCCTTTATTCTTGAAACAAGGTCTCTCATTGAACCTAGAGTTCATCAGTTAAACTAGACTAACTAGCCAGTAAGCCGAAGAGATTCTTTCTCTGCCTCTCCAAACACTGGGGTTAGAGGTATATAGCACCACACCTGGCATTTCCCATGGGCTCTGTGGATTCAAACTCAGGCCCTCATGCTTATATAGAAAGCACTTTACTTACAGAGCTTTACTTATTGTACTCAGGTAAGTTTGGATATGAAATCAGACATGCCTGAACATAATATGCAAGGAATGAAGAACCCAGCTCCTCTGTCTGCTCACTGGGAGATTCCAGCTCAGTATTTCTGCAGTAGAGTCCTGGGGTTGGTAACTATGATTATTGACCAACATCCAGATAATTTTTACTCTGTAGATTTGGAAAAGACCCTACCATCCCTACTTCCTCTCAAAGTGCACATGGTTTTTCATTCTTTCCCATTAGATTAAATGTCCCCCAAAATACAAGTTTTGCCAGGCATGGTGGCGCTCGCCTTTAATCCCAGCACTCAGGAGACAGAGGGTAGGAGGATCACCATAAGTGCAAGGCCACCCTGAGACTACATACTGAATTCCAGATCAGCCTGGGCTAGAGGGAGACCCTACCTTGCAAAATTATATATACACGTGTATGTATGTATGTATGTATGTATGTATGTATATATATATATATATATATATATATATATGCACATATATACACATATATGTATGTATATATACACACACATATATACACATATATGTATATACACACACATATATATACACATATGTATGTATATATACACACATATATGTATGCATATATACACATATATGTATGTATATATACACACACATATATACACATATATGTATGCATATATACACACATATATACACACATATATGTATATGTGTGTATATATACACATATATGTATATGTGTGTGATATATGTGTGTATATATACACATATACACACATATATACACACATACATACACATATATGTATGTATATACACATGTATGTATGTATGTATTCGTATTTATGTATGTATATACACATATATGTATGTATGTATATATACGTATGTATGTATATACACATATATGTATGTATGTATATATACGTGTGTATGTATATACACATATGTATGTATGTATATACACACATATACACACACATATACATACATATATATGTGTATATATACACACACATATACATACATATATGTACACACACACACACACACACATATATATATATACACATACACACACACACACACGTTTTCACCCTTTACTTTTTTCCCTAAGGTAAAAGGGTTGCTTTTGAAAACACCTGACAACTTCGTCCAAAATCAACTTAAAAGAAATATGCTGTGCTTTAGATTAACTTCCTTAACATTGTTTCTTTTCCTACAAAAAAAGAAAAGTACTACTGGCTATGAATGAAGAGATTTCCAAAGCAATGTAATAACATTTAAGGATGGGTGGCATTTTTTGAATTACTCATTAATAACAAAACAGCAATAGCATGAGGCTTGAAATATGGTCACAGAATTAGAGCAACCACTGTATCCACATAGATTCATCTCTTGATGGGAGTATCAGATCCTACAGGTCAATATCCCAACATTCTGTCCTTGTTCTTGGGCCTTTGGATGTGTGAGAATCATGGGATCTCTCACATATATGGAGGACTGTGAGAAAATGCCTGAAGTAGTCATCTAAACCAAATTCTGTTTTATTATCATGTTCAAGATTAAATTGGGCTATATTCTAAGAGAAAGAATAGTATTCTTGGAATATAACAAAATAATAGTGGATGATAGAATAAGCTGTTACAACTTAAATCTTTTGGCATTTGCAAATGTTTAACAGCTAAATAGCAACCCAACATGATAGTATGTAAGATCATTTCACTATAAAATGCATGATAAAAGAAGCATCATATACCAAATAGGAAATGAAAGAACTTTTTAATAAAGTTTGCAATAATTTGTTAATATTTGGGGGACAAAAATAGTTGGGCAAGTTTTCTTAATCCATATGCCAAAATAACCTCTGGATAGATACATTTTTAAAATTAGAGAAAATGCAAATACAAAACTATTTGAAACTTATCCCACTAAAATTTTAGCTTCTTGAAAGCCACACCTTTTTTTTCACTTGATACACCCTTTGCCTCAAAAAAAAAAAAAAAAAAAAAAAAAAAACTTACATTTTATTGCTATCTGAGTAGCTAAGGAATTAATCATTGGGTTAATAGATTAAATTTTTTGAGATGAAAAGGATCTTGTAATTTTTTAAAAATACAGCAAATCAATAGGTTTGGTTTGTAGAAAAAAATTAACCCAAAAAACTAATCCGTGAAATATTAGCAGCATAAATGTGACAGATCAGTTCCCAGACAGTTAGCTAGTCTAGTACCAGAGGGTGCTACACGAGCAACTGGGGGAACATGTCCGCCATCAGTCCAAACAACTTGCAGTCTAAGATACCCAGCAGGAAACAACTTGACGTAATGCTCATACAAGTACAGTAGTGGCAAACAGCCATGGTGGGTAACCAACTGCTCTTGATTTGGCTAATAGATCCATTCAGTAGAATGGAACTCATTGCTGGAACTGGGAAATAAGTCAAAACCAGGTACAAAAAATGAGCTCAGTCTCCAAGAGCAAGATACCACCACATGTGGGCTAGAAGAGAGCCAACGCATATAAAATTCCCTCCAAAACATATATGGTCATCCCTTTTATCTAGTACTAACTTCTCTCTCCGTTGGAGAATTTGCTTATCTTTTTTCAGGTGGACAACGAACCTGAAGGGAGGATCAGCTAACCGCACCTCACCAGGGCCCCAGCTGAAACCATAGAACAACGCAGGGGAAGGGCAAGAATACAGCGTTCATGGCGATCACGACACCAGAAAAAGGCTGAAGGAGATAAACACAGAGAACATCCAACTCCAACTAAGCCAGATATCCAGAGACACAGAGACTCCCAAAACCTCATCACTGAAACAGAACTAAAATGACCCCAGTGTGGCTCAGGGAAGCTCGCGGAAGAGGGGGCGGAAAGATTGTTAAGAGTCATAGTTGGGGCATTATGCACAGAGACTGGGGCCTACCCCCCAGAACTCTTGACTAACCTCACAATGCATGACCCACATTCCCCATTGATGAGGGTCCCTTTGAAAGTGGGAGGACAGGGAGGAGGACAATGGAACCAATACTATGAATGTAAAATCAGAATAATATAAATAAAAATATATATTAAAAAATGTGATAGATGATAATTTAATATTTGTTGTATACAATTCACACCAAAATACTATATAGATATAATTCAATATACTCTGTCTCCTCTCTCTCTCTCTCTCTCTCTCTCTCTCTCTCTCTCTCTCTCTCCTCTCCCCTCCCCTCCCCTCCCCTCCCATTTGCTACTAGAAGGAATACAGCTGGTATGTTTGTGGAGGACAGGCTGATGAGATGATCCAATATAGTATAAATGTGAATTCTGCTAACTCCAGACACTGACCACTACAGCTCAGCTCTGTAGAAATGTATGGGCAAGGATAAAATACACTCATCACAATATGGCTTTTGACTGCTAAAATATTGGAAACATCCAAATGTCTGTCAGTAGGGATACCAACTACAAGACTACAATGGAAATTTGGGACCCTTGAAAGAATTTTGCCTGTTTTATTATGTGAGAAACTGCTAACCTAAATGATGTAATTCCAACAATACTATGCCACATAATGCCACTAATGTTCACTCATACATGGTAAAAGCATTTTGTGTTGTGTGTATTTTACCATAATGTAAACAAACAGCATGTTTAGTTAGAGCTAACTTTCTTTTTACCTCTCTTGGATCCAAGACTTTATAGTAATGAGGGAAGAGGAGGGGAAAAAAGAGGTGAAGAAAAATATTTATGGAGGGGCTGGAGAGACAGCTTAGTGGTTAAGCTCTTGCCCAGAAGCCTAAGGACCCCGGTTTGAGGCTCGATTCCCCAGTACCCATGTAAGCCAGATGCACAAGGTGGCATACATCCGGAGTTTGTTTGCAGTGGCTGGAGGCCCTGGCATGCCCATTCTCTGTCTCTCTCTCTCTTTCTGTTTGTCTGTTGCTGTCAAATAAATTAAAAAATATATATAGAATAATAATATGAATTTTAAATGAATTCTCTGAGGAGTAATACTATAGCTTGTGCTTACTTTTTGACTTTGATGTCTAAATTTTTATAGGGTACAAATGTAATTTTCAAATATTTACTGGTTTATTGATTTAAAAATTACAGATACTCTGGTTTGGTAGGAGTTGAGTGTTCTCTGTGTCTATCTCCTTCACCCTTGTGTTGATACCAGGTTCACCAAAGAAAGCAGCACTCTTACTCATTTCCCCCAATTACTCTATGGTTTCAGCTGGGGCCTCATAACTGATGGCTATCCCGACAATTCACAACCCACAATCCGCATGGGGATTACTGGCATTCCCAACACGCAGGATCCCTTTGGAGGAGGGAGGACAGGGATGAGGGTAAGGATGGTACCAACATGTGCTGTTTACACAATGAGTATGTACATAACTAATAAAAAAAATACAGATAATTGGGCTGGAGGGATGGCTTAGAGGTTAAGGTGCTTGTCTGCAAAGCCAAAGGACCCTGGTTTGATTCCCCAGGACCCACATAAGCCAGATACTCAAGGTGGTGCTTGTGTTTGGAGTTTGTTTGCAGTGCTCTGGCATGCCTCTCTCTCTCTCTCTCTCTCTCTCTCTCTCTCTCTCACAAATAAATTTTAAAAAGTTAAATAAAAATTACAGATAAAGATGATGACATCAAAATAAGAGACTAATTAAGAGGGGGAGAGGATATAATGGAGAGTGGGTTTGTGAAGGGGAAAGTGGGGGAAGGGATGGAATTATCATGATTTATTGTCTATAATTATGGAAGTTGTCAATAATAAAAAAATTAAAAAGCAATAAAAAAATTAAAGTTACTTCTCTTTGAGGAAAGAGATTTGTTCCATGGATACTGAAAATTATTTTTAAAAATTGCCAGGTATGGTGGTGCATGCCTTTAATTCCAGCACTTGGGAGGCAGAGCTAGGAGAATCACTATGAGTTCAAGGCCAGCTTGAAAGTACATAGAGAATCCCAGATCAGGCTAGGCTAGCATAAAACCCTACCTTGAAAAAGCAAAAATAAAAAATACAGAAAATTTAAAGAATATAAATAATATAAACATATAAGAAAATGTTCTAACTAATTCAGAAATACAAAGTAAAATCAATATCATTTTCCTTTTCTTTTAATTCTTTCTGTTTGTTTTTTGTGACTGTTGTTACTCTTTTGTCTTGTTTTTGTTCCATCTGGTTTTTCTGAGACTGTCTTACTAAGTGGCCCAGGCTGGCCTTGGACTCAGATCTTTCCGCTTTAGCCTCCAGCATAATGCCTGTGCCATCAAACCCAGTTATCAAATACCACTTTCAAATGGCAGTTTAGCATCTTCAGAAAACCCATATCTAATTCTGATAAGCTACATTTGAGTTACTGGTGTCTCCTAGTTACCCCACATTTGAAACAAAGGTGTCTATATCTATCTCCTGTTGCTCACCTGTTTGTCTCATCTGTACCTGCAGTATCCTCTCTGGGGCACCTCACCAGAGGTTGTCCCCAGCAGTTGCCATTTGTTGATCTAGAGCCACTCTGTGGCTGGCCTCACACTTCCCTCTCCATTCCAGCCCTACAGTGCCTCACTTTGGGTGCCAGAATTCTTTTTTTCCTAGTTCTGGTCTCTCATCATTGCTCAGACAGAATGAATCATCTCCCTGTTTCCCCATGTGATTTCCCAGGGCCATGGCAAACCCTGACTAATACAGTCTCGAGGGAAATCATTGCATTCCTCCATTTTCTCCAAGTTTATTTTTCTCTCCTAAATCATAGAGGTTTCTCAAAATCTAAAACTGGCCTCATCTTTTGGTCAGAGAGTCGGCCCTTCAAAGTTAGATAAGGAACTGTTTACGTAACCAATACAGGCTGCCAAGTGGTTAACTTTAGCTTTCTAACAAACCCCATTCTTTATGAAAGTTTAGTTCAGAGGAAGCTGTCCAAATTAATTTGGCTCTCTTGAGATATTGGAATCATTTGTTTTTAATACACCAAATTTTATTCATTTGTTTACCCACAAGTATCTACTGAGTCACTCCTGGGCCACAACAAATAGTCTCTGTGTCTTAACCACAATGACAACAAAAAACTCAATTTTCTTTTCCTTTTCATATTGAGAATTTCTAAGGCTGACTTATAATCAAAATCTTAGGGGCTGGAGAGATTGCCCAGGGGTGAAAGGTGCTTGCTTGCAAAAGCATTTTTGCCTAGGTTTAGCTGACGTTAAAATACCCAATACTGTGATAGAGAGATGGCTCAGCAGTTAAGGTACTTCTCTGCAAAGCCTAATGACCCAGGATTGGTTCCCCAGTACCCACGTAAACCTGCATGCACAAACTGGCACATGTGTCTGGAGTTTGTTTTCAGCGGCTAGTAGAGGCCCTGGCGTGCCCATCTCTCTTTCTCTCTGTGTCTCTCTCCTTGTAAATAAGTAAATGAAGTAAATTTTAAAAAACTAATGTTTTTTATAAACAAATGTTTTTAATCCCATAGTGTCTCAATCTTATTTTCAACAGTATTCAATATAACTCAGTATTCCTTCTCTAAAACTGTTTATGTCTCCTGGCTTCTGGGAAACACAGTCAGCATATTTCCCTCATGATTCATCTAAATTGTGACCTGTATCAATCTTTTGTCTTTTAATTGCTGAATAGTATTACAAATAGCCATGTATGGTTTTGTGTGAACATATGGTTTCACTTCTCCAAGATGAATGCCCAAGATTGCAATTGACTACAACTGCACTAGCAGTGGGCTCCTTGAGCTAGATTGCCCAAGAGTAGTGGGTTACTATTTAAGACTGTGTTTTTATAGGACATAGGAAGAGGAGGAGTTGGTTACTAGGGGCTGTAGTTTGAGTGGTTCTCTAGTTTGACTGAAAGGTTTGAATTGTATAACCTTTTCTCTATGACACATGTCTCTTCCCAATCCACTTGCTTTTAATCATTTCTATGCCATTATACATAAGCATAAAATGCAATATGGGGGATGTTCCCTAAAACTTCATTCAGAGGACATAGTTTACTTTACATGTACCCAAAACCAGTTCAGTCTAGAGTGGCCCATATTTTCCAATTTTAGACATACCTTAGAACAAAGCTGAAGGAGATAGACACAGAAAACACTCAATCCTACTAAACCAGATATCCAGAGACACAGATGCTCCCAAGACCTCATCACTGAAGTAGAACTAAAATAAACCCAACATGGCTCAGGGAAATTCAAGTAAGAGGGGGCAGAAAGAATGTTAGAGCCACAAGTTGGGTCATTATGCACAGAGACATTGCCTCTTCCCATAACAGTTGGCTACCCCCACAATGCACGACCCACATTCCCCAATGAGGAGGGTCCCTTTGGACAGGGGAGGACAAGGAGGAGACTATATAAAATTAAATTAAAATTTAAAAAAAGGAAAAAAGAAAGTGGCTACAGATGGACCCAGGCATGGTGTCACACACCTTTAATCCCAGCTCTTGGGAGGCAGAGGTAGGAGGATCACCCTGAGTTCTAGGCCACCCTGAGACTACATAGTGAATTCCAGGTCAGCCTGGGCTAGAGTGAGACCCTACCTTGGGAAAAAAAATGGGCTATATGTGGGATATTACTAAGGTTTATAAAGGAGAGACTTGTTACACTGCTTGAAGTGGGGAATATGGGCACTCAATGCTGGTAGGGGGGTCTCAGGTTGCCAAGCTGTTGTTAAGTACATTGTTAGGAAGGGGTATGTTTATTATCCAAGCCAAGCAGTGCCTTGGTGCTGAACTATTTCCCTATGTTTGCCTGTTTCCCTGCTCTTTTAGTCTCTGTGAACTTTAATATGTGAGATTCAAATAACATTATAGACTTGGGGGTATCTGTTACCTCCCTGGCCAACAACTCCCTGGAAGTTATCCCATCCCTAGCATGGAAAATTTTCTAGTAACAATCTATTGCTTCTGAGTGTTCCATTGTCCAGAAAAGTAGATTTCCATATGACTTATTTATATCCTCTTAGATTTTGATTAGCCTTCCCTCCACCTTTCCTTTACTCAATCTCTTCCCCTGACCTCACTTAGGCCTTTTCAACCCCATTAATCTGTTCTTCTACTTACATATATACAATACCATCCTATTAAGTCTCATCCTCCCTCCCTTTCTGTTCCCTTTATATCCCCTTTCTAGCTTACTGGCTTCTGCTACTGAGTTTTATTCCTACTCACATAGAAGTCCAATCTTTTGTAGCTAGGATCCACATATGAGAGAGAACATGTGATGTTTGGCTTTCTGGGTCTGGGTTACCTCACTAAGTATAATCCTTATAGGCCATTGCCAAGGCCCTTGGTTTCCCACCAGGGATAGATGATAAGACCCTATTGCTGAAGACTCCACATACTTGGGCTGGAAGGTCACTGGGAAATCCTCCTGGAGCTGAGCTGAAAGCCTCCTCCATGTGGATCAGCTGACAGAAAGCTGGAAAAAGCAATGCTGCATGCAGTTCAGTGGGAGAGAGAAAACACCAGTGAAGGTACTCAACAGTAGACACTGCAAGCTTTAAATTTGGCCAGACTGGTGCAATAGTGGCATGTCTATTATGGGGGAAACCAACTGCTCTCTAATTGGACTGGAGGCCTGCTTCATGGGAGGGAATACATCCCTGATACTGAAAACCTACGACAGGGGTAGTCATGAGCCCTAGGGGTAACAACTGCTGGTGTCTGGTTCAATGTATATACTATGCTCACCAAACTGCCCAGTAAGCACTTCTCTTAATGTCCATTCCCATATATTAATGCTACTCTCACTTTTGGTTAGAGAAGCTTCTCTTTTCAGATGGTGGTGACCTTGGAATGACTCAGAAGGCACCATGGTGCTGAGAAGAAGGGACAGAGGAATGCTTAGCACTGAAACATCTCTAACACCCTTTCCAAGGCTCAGGATCCATTGTGGAAGAGGTGGCAGAAAGAATGTAAGAGCCAAAGGAAGGGTAGGACTCCTTACAACATGCTCCTCCAGACACAAAATGGCCTGAATATCCATAAGCTCGCAGTGCCTGACACTACCTACACAAAACCATCATAATTAAAAGAGAGACTGATTGAGATGGGGAGGGGATATGATGGAGAGTAGAGTTTCAAAGGGGAAAATGGGGGAAGGGAGGGAAGTACCATGGGACATTGTCTACAATTAAGGAAGTTGTCAATAAAAGATAAGTAAATTTAAAAATGAACTTAAAAAACATTATAGGGCTGGAGAGATGGCTTAGCGGTTAAGGTGCCTGCCTGCTAAGCCGAAGAACCCGGTTCCAATCTCCAGGTCCCATGTATAGCCAGATGCAGTGAGGCAAGGGTGTAATGCTGCACTTGCCCACAAGGGGGCGCACACATCTGGATTTCGTTCACAGCAGCTGAGAGACTGCTGGTGTGCCCATGTCTCTCTGTCTCCCTCTCCCTCTCTCTCTGTCTTTCTCTGTCTCTCTCTCCAAAAATAAATAAAGTAAAAAAAAAATTTAGAAAAAAAAACATTATAGACTCACAGTTAGATTATTAAATATGAATTTCATCTTCCCAGGTAGTTTTGCTTCTTTATTAGTCTTCCCCACCCCATATGAGCTAAA
Source organism: Orientallactaga sibirica (assembly GCA_036365145.1). NCBI lineage: Eukaryota > Metazoa > Chordata > Mammalia > Rodentia > Dipodidae > Orientallactaga > Orientallactaga sibirica. The sequence continues at coordinate 3,266,231 of JAEOAD010001604.1, forward strand.
GGTTGCTTTCCCAGGTCTATGATCCAGGAGCAAGCCAAGGTAAGAGTCTAGGGGAGGCAGAATAAGCCAAACTTCCTTACTCTCTCCATCAGTGTAGGTGGTACCTTTCAATGGACTCAGGATTTTTCCCTCTTCATTATTCCTAGGAGACCATTGGCCACCTTTGACCCTCCCTTTACAAGCTATATCATTTCAATCATCTTCTTATCACCCATATGCCAAATTTGGTCCTTCAATAACTTTATGCCAGGTTATGATTTGTGTGAGAGTAAAGAACCCTTGTGAAGAACCATTACCATTTTTGCTATATTGATTTCTATGCTTGATGAAGGATCCAAACTGTGCAAGTCCTGTAAGCTTTACCAGCTGCCAGTGTTCCTGAAGGAAACCCATCAGGTCTCCAGTGTAAATCACAAGGATGTGTATCCATCCTTCTATGTTAAATTCTAAGCACCAAGAGCAAAATCTGACACACTGTAACCAAACATGGCCAGAAGAAGGCATCAACATTGCCCTTCCCAAATAGGGAAGTGCTGCCTATGACAATATTTAGCCAGACATTGTGTTTGTGTGTGAATATAAACTCATTTCTCAGGCAGGAATGTACATACTTCTAATCAGAGCTCTCAGGAAGCTGAGTCAGGAGGATCATGAGTTCAAGGCCAGTCTGAGCTATATAGCAAAACTGCCAAGAAGAGAGAGAGAAAAAGAGAGAGAGGGAGAGAGATGAGATAAATCTAGTCACACTCTACCAAGATGACATTCGCATACTCCCACCTTGACTCCATCGGATGGTCATGAAGCACGTGGGGGCAGATGGTGAAAGGAGGTCCTTGACTTAGGGGATGCGCACAGTCCTATTCCTTCCCACATGCTACTTCTCTCTTACCATTCTCGTTCCTGTCTTTCCAGTCATTTTACCACACAGGCTGTCTTCACTTTTATTTCATTTTTCTCTAGGCATATTAAGGCCCAGACATAATACACTGTCTTCCTAAGCCCCTGAACCAGGCTTTATGGACCACTTAGAGCAACAGGTCAACCTCAGCCCTACCCTCACCCAAGATACACTGAGCCCCAGTCCACCAGACAGTGACTATAATATCCAGAGTAGAAAAATACCAACCAATTCACGGAGGGGTTCCTGTTCCCTTGCTCAGTATAAGGTGGCATTGCCATAGTGGGGGCAATGCCTCATTTCCACGGGTCAAAAGGAACTTTCTTGTCCCTGGTTTTAAACCCAGTTCTCAGCTAAATGGAGGTGACCTGGAAGCTGCTTAAAGATATGGAAAGCAAAGGCGTCTTACCCAGGTCTGAATATGTAATGCCTTTCTTCCATGCCTGGCACTACTGGGCTTTCCTGCACTCTCTTACACTCCAGCATTCTCCTTTTGTGGGAGAAGAGATTGCTTTCATGCACCACCTGATAACCTGTCTAGGTCTAAAGTACCCAATAGGAAGCAAGGTTACTATACATAAGTTCACTCATCTCTACTGTTCATTTGTGTGTTTACAGGTTCACTGGAGTGGCACCAATGACAACCTTCATCTGGAAAGAGGAGGGAAAATAGGATGAGAACAACCTGTTACCCTTGGAGCTGGAGGTTCTGGAAACAATTCACACTTACTAATTAGCAAACACATCTTCCTGCTGCTCAACCCTTTGGGAGCATCATGGGCTAACTAGAGCAGGTGACAATACCACAGTGGCCTCTTTTTACATGACCACAGGTACCAAATGCAGTAGGTAGGAAGCCAGCTCATCCAAGGTGACCCTGTGAGAAATATGAGGAGGATGTTCTGTCTTTTCTGTCACAGGGTTAAAAAGATGGAGAAACTCAGTTTTGTGGGAAGTCCCTCTTTCTGAGTCTGCTGTCCTTGGGACCAAAAGATTTAACAATCCTTGAGATCAAGATAGTCAGCTATCCTTGAGATGAGAAGAGTTAACTATCCTTGAGAATGAAAGTCAGCAGTTCTTGAAACCAAAGTTTCTATGTCTGCATTTGGTAAAAGGTCCCTAACTCTTCCATTCCTTTAGTGTTCCCACAGAAACTGTGTCATTTTTATATTTTACCCAACCATGTGAGATTGTGAAGCAAAACTCTGACACAGTGATTCCCAGAACCTCCTGCCTTCATAGGGGAATAGAAAAACTCCAGCAGGCTGCCTATTGGTATGCTTGCTTGCCAGAACTCTTTAAAAAAGCTATGCACCCTTCTGCAGAAGTAAACATTGCCTTGCCAATATACTTCAAATTGTATGGTCCTTCTTGAACTCTAGACTCACTTCTAATATTCCTGCCTGCACAGGTCCCTGGAGGTAAGCATCCTTGTCTTTGGAAACTTATCACTAGAAACCTCTGGCTAAAATGGCTTGGTATTGTATTGCCTTTGTATTAAGGTGGCTCACAATCAAAATTAATTTCTCACAGTTCTGAAGGCTGGCAAATCCAAGATCAAGCAGCCATAAAGTTCAACATCTGGTAAAACCTCAGGTCTTGGTTCAAAGGTGGGTATTCAACATGTGCTTTCATGGTAGAAAATTGAGGGGTGATGTGATGGTTTGATTCAGGTGTCCCCCATGAGCTTATGTGTTCTGAATGCTAGGTCACCAGCTGGTGACAATTTGGGAGTTGGAGCCTTCTGGAGGTAATGTATTGTTGGGGAAAGGCTTATGGGTGTTAAAACCAAGTTCCCCTCACCAGTGTTTGGCACTCTCTCCTGCTGCTGTTGTCCAGCCAATGTTAGCCAAGAGGTGATGTCTACCTTCTACTCATACCATCATTTTCCTTGCCATCATGGTACTTCCCCTGGAGTCTATAAGCCAAAATAAACCCTTTCCTCCTGCAAGCTGCTCTTGGTTGGATGTTTTCTGCCAGCAAGGAGAAGCTGACTGCAACAGGTACTCTCTGCACTGTTTTTTTTGTTTGTTTGTTTGTTTGTTTTTTCTTATCCTAAGGTAGGGTCTCACTCTAGCTCAGGCTGACCTGGAATTCACTATGTAGTCTCAGGGTGGCCTCGAACTCATGGCGATCCTTCTACCTCTGCCTCCCAACTGCTGGGATTAGAGGTGTGCACCACCACACCCAGCTTGTTCTCTTTTCTACGAGCACCCATCCCACTCATCAGGGCTCCTCCTTCTAACCTGCTTGCCTACCTAAAGCCTACTTCCAGATATTATGAGGAGCTAGCTGCAACATAGGCATCCTACGGGGGACAAACATGTTTAGTCAAGAGCATCGCCTTTTGCATTATTCATGTTCCCATCTTCCACCAATACTATCCTGTCTCCTCTCACTAGAATATGCAAGGAAGAGCAGGTCTCATCCATGCTTCTCACAGATTCCTGCTCAGCTCCCTGTGTGAGCCTCCAGATCTGTCTCCATCATTGGAGTAAACCTCCCAGCTTGCTCTCTGCACAGCATAGTGATCAGCCACTGACCTGCCAGGGCCAGGGTCTCTCATCATACATCATACATCCTTCTGGAACACACTTGTGACACAAGCACTTTCACTATCCCAGATTAAAGACAGGGAAAGTGAAGCTTAGAGGAGGTAAATGACTTTCCCAAGATCATATTCACAGAATCAAGAGCAAGAACTCAGTCCATCTGAAGTACCTCATTTTCTCTTTCTCTGGAGCCCTCCCTGTTGCTCATTCACTCCCAAACCTTCCTATGCCATTTGGACATGATAGTCCCCCGTTCAGAGTCTTTCAATGGCTCTCCATTGTTTACAGAATATAGAGAAAGCTTCTTCACTTAGTTCTTGATTTGACCTTGACTATCATCTTAGCTTTCTTCCCACATACCATGCTTCCCCCTCCTGAATTATCCCACGCCTTCTCCTGCCAGGAGTCATGACAGTTTGACACCACCACCTCTCACCCCATCTTTCCAAGAGTACAGCCTCCTGCCTCTCATCATCACCACATACAGTCATCCTTTGCTTTATGTGAGGATTGGTTGCAGGATGCTCTGTGAATCCTTTGATGCTCAAATGCCTTATTTAAAATAGCATTCCGTTAGCATAGAATCTGTATATTCCTCCTATGTTCCTTAAAATACTGAAAACAATGCAAGTGCTATGAAAATAGTTATTATATTGTATTGTTTAGGCAATTACAACAATAAAGACTGTACATACTTAATTCAGCTACAAGTCTTCCCCTAATATTTGGTTGGTTAAACCCATGGCTATAGAACCCACAGTTAGAGAGGACCAACTACCTCCCCCTTCTGTTAAGTCCATTTGCCTCCTATAGGAAGCCTGTGTTCTCTTCTGCCAAACACAGGCACTGAGTTCTGCTGAGCACAGCTAGGGTTTTTCCTTGCACCTCCACTCTGAGAGTTAAACTTGGTGAGTGTAAGGTAAGGAGTAGCAGGGATGCTGCACCCTCACTCTTATAGAGGAGATGAAGCACTCTTCCTTGGGCTTGGTAGAGCTGAAATTGTGTAGTGCTTGTCCCCCACTAGGACTTCCCAGTAATAATATGGGTGTCTCATGTCTCCAGGATCTGGTTTTCATTTTGTCTGATAGCCTGATGTTGACCTTAGAAGCACCATTCTACTTTTACTAGAGTTTCGACTGAAGAGTGTGTATTGTTCATCACTGAAACCTGGTTCAATAATTCAGAACACTGGCATTGGCCAGTACTAGAACTCCCTCCTCCTCCCATCTTCACTCAGGTCTCCAGTGCTCTGGACAACTCCCAGACTCCCATTCCAAGCATACACTATTTTTTTTATTTTTTTTTAAATTATTTTATTTATTTTTGGAGAGAGACAGAGAGAGAGAGACAGAGAGGGAGAAGGAGACACACAATGGGCGCGCCAGCAGTCTCAGCTGCTGTGAACGAAATCCAGATGCGTGCGCCCCCTTGTGGGCAAGTGCAGCATTGCGCCCTTGAGTCACTTTGCATCTGGCTAAACGTGGGACCTGGAGATTGGAATCGCTGGAGATTGGAACCAGCATTCTTAGGCTTAGCAGGCAGGCGCCTTAACCGCTAAGCCATCTCTCCAGCCCTCATACACTATTTTATATACAGTCTTATATTTACTTCATAAAATGAGAAACACATCGTATATTTTCAAGTCTCGGGTATATAAGCAGAGGATGGGATCTTCCCAGGTTAAACAGTGCATCCTCACTGCAATCCAGCAGTGCCCTGAACACCATTTCAGAGATAACAAATGGGAGCTCCACCATGTGGCATTCTGCCAGACCCAGATGAGCCTGTCCCTGCACGTGGAGAAACTGTACAGACAACGCTTGTTCAGGGAGGAAAAATGCAGAGAGGGAGAAGGATGAGAGGAGTATCTGGCATTGCCTCCCATGAATATCTACAAATTTTCCCAAGAATCAGGTAATTTATGGTATGAGGGAAATGTTTTCATTACCCTAATGTTTGTAATGACTTCTGCCTCTTTAAGGTGACTTGATTCACTCCCAACTCTTTCAGGGACATGTAACTAGAAATATTCACTTCTGAACCTGCTATATCAAGCAGCCAGAGGGTAGAAAACATATTGAGGGTTGTATGTGCCTGGACACACATATACATCTTGTAAGCAATGGGAAAGTCACATAGTTATCCTGTAAACATCATGTAATTTGCTCATGATATTCATCACATATATAAGTAGTGTAAAACTGAAACAAATGTGGCTATTAAAAACCTCCAAGGGATGTATGTGAGTATAAAAGTCAATAAAAAACAATAATAAAAAAAAAAACCTCCAAGGGATAGAGATATTGCTTACTGGTTAAGGCCCTTGCCTGCAAAGTGAAAGGACCCAGGTTCAATTCCCAGGAACCACGTAAGCCAGATGCACAAGGTAGTACATGTGTCTGGAGTTTGTTTGCAGTGGCTAAAGGCCCTGACGTGCCCATTCTTTCTATTTCTCTCTCCCCCCCCACCTCCCTCCCTCTCAAATAAAATATTTTTTTTAAAAAAAACCTCCAAAATTTGGGCTGGAGAGATGGTTTAGCAGTTAAGGTGCTTTCCTACAAAGCCAAAGGATTCAGGTTATATATCCCAGGATCCATGTAAGCCAAATGCAAAAGGGGTGAATGTATGTATCTGGAATTTGTTTGCAGTGGCTGGGTGCCCTGTCATACCCATTTTCTCTCTATCTCCCTCTCTCTCTCTCTCTCTCAAATAAATGAATGAATGAATGAATGAATGAATGATTAAAACCTCCACAATTTGAACAAATTAGAAGAGGGCAAATAAAAATGACAAATGAACTGAAACTACTTAGACACCTACACAGACAGGAGATTAAGTCAATCTCCAGACCTACCAGCAAAAATTGAGACAGGTCTGAGGATAGGAAAATTGATGGGAACTGCTGAGATGCCATAGTTTCCATCTCAAAACTTTCCATCCAGCCAATTCTGAGCAATTCACAACTTGTTTGTCCCAAAACTTGGTAGTGACTAAGTTTTGTTTGGGGAGAGATTTTCCCCCATTTTGGTATTCACTTGTTCAAACAACACTTATTGGACTAAGGATGTCACTCAGTGGTAGAATGGGCAGTATTCATGAGAACTTGGGTTCAATTCCAAGTGTCACAGAGAAACAGGAAGAGGAGGAGAGGAGGAACAAGAAGAGCAAGTAAGAGATGGAAAAAGAGGAGGAAGAGAAGGAAGGAGAGGAAGAAAAAGATGAGGAAGAAGAGGAGAGAATGAAAAAGGAAGAAGAGGAGGAGGAATAGGAGGAGGAATAGGAGGAGGCATTTATTGAGTTCCTGCTATGCACCAAGAGTCTGGTAGGTGCTATAAAAACAAAACTGAGGAAGAGCAAATCAAGTTAGATTTCACAGAGCACAACAGACTAGGTGGCTCCCAACCATGGATGCTCTCGATGGATGCGCCTTTAGTTATTCCGTCAATATGTACCAGAACCCTAGTTATAGGTTCTTATTCTCACTTCTGTAGTCTAGCAACTGACCTACCATTCTGGCCAGTTCTCCTGCCTTTGGCCTAGGCTTCCTCTGCTCTCCACTCCCCCCTGCCCCACCCGGCACTAGCATACCTTTGTACAAATGGAATGTGAGCCACAGGTATCTTTTTTAATTAATTTATTTTTAACAGTTTATACTCTTCTATTCCATCTCTCCCCTGTTCCCATTTCTCTGAGGCCTGCCCCAGTAGGGTTATGGGATTCATTGTGGAGTCATGAAGGCCTTAGTCAGTCTTAATGGGATAGTGGGTGGACCATGCCTCCCCTCAGTCATTAAAGAACACTTCAACAAGAAGATATTACAATCATAAATGTATATCCACCAAATACAGTGGCACCTAATTGTTTTTTCATTGTTGTTGTTGTTTCTTGAGGTAAGGTCTCACTTAGCCAAGGCTTCAAACTCATGGCAATCCTCCTACCTCTGCCTCCCGAGTGCTGGGATTAAAGGCCTGCACCACCATGCTTGGCTTCTAATTTTATAAAGCAAAAATTACGAGACAATAAAGTAGATATAGATCCCAATACAACAACAGGAGACTTTAACACCCCACTATTGTCAATAAATAGATCCTCTATGCAGAAAATAAAGAGAGAAAGAGTGGAGCTAAACACCACCATAGATCAAATGGACTTAACAGACATCTATAGAACATTCCATCCTAATTCTAATGAATACACACACTTCTCAGCAGCTCATAGAACCTTCTCTAAAATAGACCATATATTAGGGCATAAAACATGGCTCCATAAATTTAGAAAAATTGACATAAGCATTATATGTGACCACAACACATTAAAAATAGAAATCAACAACAGAAAACACACCAAACAAGTCAGTATTACACAATGAATGGGTTCTTGAAGAAATCAGAAATACATAAATTTATCGAACTGAATGACAATGAAAACACAACATACCAAAATGTATGGGACACAATGAAGACAGTTTTAATAGTGAAGACATTACATTTTGTAATGTCTACATTACAAAAACAAAGAGATGTGAAATTAACAACTTAATTATGTATTTGAAGGCACTGGAAGGACAAGAAGAGCCCAAGTCCAAAAATGTCATTTTTAATTTTCTGGTAGCCATATTTGGGAAAAGACTTTAAAAAATCAAGAGAGGTAGGCATGATGCTGTAATCCCAGAATCAGGAGGAAGAGACAAGAGGATTGGGGAGGTCAGCCTGGTCTACGTAACAAATTCCTAACAGACAAAGCTACATAGCAAGACCCTGTCACAAATGAAAGGAAGGGGGGCTGGGGAAATGACTTAGCATTTAAGGCATTTGATTCCCCAGGATCCACGTAAGCCAGATGCACAAGGGGGCACATGTGTCTGGAGTTTGCTTGCAGTGGCTGGAGGCCCTAGTGTGCCCATTCTCTTTCTCTCGATCTGCCCTCCCTCAAATAAATAAATATATTAAAAAAAAAAAAAAGAAATGAGGGGGCTGGAGAGATGGCTTAGTGGTTAAGGCACCTGCCTCCTAAGCCTAAGAACGCTGGTTCCAATCTCCAGCGGTTCCAATCTCCAGGTCCCACGTTTAGCCAGATGCAAAGTGACACAAGGGCGCAGTGCCGCACTTGACCATAAGGGGGCACACACATCTGGATTTCGTTCACAGCAGCTGAGAGACTGCTGGCATGCCCATCTCTGTCTTCCTCTCCCTCTCTCTCTGTCTCTCTCTGTGTCTCGCTCCAAAAAATAAATAAATAAAATAAAATAAATTTAAAAATTAAAAAAAGAAATGAGGGCTGGAGAGATGGCTTAGCGGTTAAGGCGCCTGCCTCCTAAGCCTAAGACGCTGGTTCCAATCTCCAGGTCCCACGTTTAGCCAGATGCAACGTGACACAAGGGCGCAATGCCGCACTTGACCACAAGGGGCGCACACATCTGGATTTCATTCACAGCAGCTGAGAGACTGCTGGCGTGCCCATCTCTATCTGTCCTCCTCTCCCTCTCTCTCTGTGTCTCTCTCCAAAAAAAAAAAAAAAAAAAAAAAAGGAAAGGAAAGGAAAGGAAAGGAAAGGAAAGGAAAGGAAAGGAAAGGAAAGGAAAGGAAAGGAAAGGAAAGGAAAGGAAAGGAAAGGAAGGAGAGAGTGTAGAAGGGGAGGCAAAAAGGGGAGAGAATCAGGGGAAGCTAATTTTAGGTATATATTTTATCTTACCCTGTTCTATCAACCTGTAAGAAGTACAAAAGTTATTGAGATACTTTAAAAATTCTCTTCATCTTCAAAGCCACACATTTTCTACATGTGTAGAACATGTCAGTTTGGACTGGCCATATGCCTAGTGTCAGTGGTCACTTAGTGCTGATGACAACCACAGTGGATAAGAGTGCATTCTCCTGGTGCACAGTGCTCATGTTAGTAAATCATAACAGCCAAAGAACAAGGTGAGGCCAGCCGGACTTGGCTACTGCCACATGGGTTAAGATTCAGGAAAAAAGAAGACTTCACAGAGAAAGTGAGGCAGATTTTGAAACTGAGTGAGAGTAGAGGATCCTTTCTCAGGCTGGGTGAGCAGCCAGAGGAGTGAGCTCCTGAAAAGGTCAGGCTAAGAACACAAAGGGTGACATTAGGTCCCACCACCTGGAGTGCAGCATCCCAGAGTGGAAATATCCCTAGGGCACAGTATTTAGACCTTTGGTAGAACTATGGTGGGAAATGTGAGATGTAAAGATATACATATATATGCACACATTTGTACACACATATATTTACATTTACAGACTATCTCCAACTTAAAATGGTTTTGCTTTCTCACAGTGCTACTGAACCACTTTTGAATTTTGGGGTTTTGGTTTTGTTTTTTTTTTTTTTTTGTTTTTTCAAGGTAGGGTCTCACTCTAGCTCAGGCTGACCTGGAATTCACTATGTAATCTCAGGGTGGCCTCGAACTCAGCAATCCTCCTACCTCTGCCTCCCAAGTACTGGGATTAAAGGCATGCACCACCATGCCCAGATGAATTTTGGATTTTGATCTGTTCCCAGGTTAGTGCTACCCATTACAATCCTTTCCCATACTGCTGGGTGGCAGCAGTGAGGAAGGTGCTCAGCATCCAGCAATTGACTTTAAATCAATACAGCAAATATCTCTAGAATCACCAGGCATGGTGGCGCATGCCTTTAATCCCAGCACTTGGGAGGCAGAGGTAGGAGGATCTCCATGAGTTCAAGTCCACCCTGAGACTACATAGTGAATTTCAGGTCGGCCTGGGCTAGAGTGAGACCCTACCTCAGAAAAAACAAACAAACAAAAATTTTCTAGGCCCACTGTGCTTCGAACTGTCTGTGTGAGTGGCGAGGACCCACACCACAATTTGTTTTGAGAGAAAAAAAAAGGCAGATAGAGAGAATGGGCATGCAAGGGCCTCCAGCCACTGCAAACAAACTCCAGACATATGAGCCATCTTGTGCATCTGGCTTTACATGGGAACTGGGGAATTGAACCTGGGTCCTTTGGTTTTGCAGGCAAGCTCCCTAACCACTAAGCAATCTCTCCAACCCTTCCCCAGTATTTAAATTAACAGACATTCAACACTGTTGTATAGTGGGCTTTCTATTAGATGATTTAACCCAACTGAACCCACTTAAAGTAGGCTGGTGTAGTAAAGCAGTTCCTTTCATTTCTTATCAAGACAGGGTCCTGCTATATAGTTTAAGTTGATCTTATATTCCCACTCCTCCCGCCTTGGCCTCCCAAGTGTTGAAATTACAGGTGTGCATCACCAATCACCAAGTCCAGCTTAAATGCAATTTCACCTTAACACAGTCACAGGTTTATCAGAATGTAACTCATCACAAAGCAAAGAGCTGCTGTATAAACACACACACACACACACACACACACTTCAGTCATATAACTGAAACAAAGGCTTCATAAAACCGATCATTTTTTTCATGAGGCACACTAGAATAGCTTGTATTTAATTATTTCTTCCATAATCCCTTGACTTTGTGATCTACCAACTTGGTTTCCTAGTCCAATGTGAGTTGGGCCTGGCTCCTACTTCCATCTCTTCTCAAAACCCTGTGCTCATTTCCACAGGGCCAGTACATCAGCAGTGTAAACCCACCTCAGCTCAGCTCAGCCTGGAGGAGGTGTGGAACTCAACATTGCATTCCCAAATGTCGCATCCATTGGGAGACCACAATGACCAATCAGAGCAAAAGCCACATTTTTTTTTTTTCTGTAGTGATAGGGTAAAGAAGAAGCTTGTATAGTATATATGGAAAATGATAGATCCCCCTCACACAAATGTCCTACTGAGCAGGACTCCAAAAATAACAATTGTCTGCCTAATGCAGTGAAACCCAAAATTTGAAAATATCATTTGACTTTCATACCAATCCATGCTTAAAACTACCACCTCAAATCTCCCATGGAGGTTTTAAATTATGAGTTAAGGGTGCCTCATTAGTGCAGTAGGTAGTGGGTCAGTCTCAAAATTATGAGTCATTTTATTCTTTTTTCTTAGGCACAAATGAGATAGGTATTTTGTCATCTCAAACCAAAGGAAACTTATTGAGAAACTTCCTTTATGTAAAGTTTAAAAAAAATTCCTTTATGTGTCACTATAGATACTCAGTGTCTCAGTGGATATGCATGTATGTTTGCACACACATGCGTGTATGTGTGCAGACATGCCAAAGTGCATGTGTGGAGGTCAGAAAACAACCTCAGGGTGCGGGTCCTCCTCTTCACCTATTTGAGGCAGGGTCTCTCATTGTTTTGCCACTGGGAAGGCCATACTAGCTGGCTCACAACGGTGATAGGCACATGGGGATTACAGATGCCACTGCACAGCCAGCTTTTCTTACATGAGTGTTGGGGATCTGAAATCTGGCAGGCAGGCTTGCAGAGCAATTGCTTTTAAGTGCAGAGCCATCTCTCCAGTCTTCTCACTGCCCTGTTATGGCCTACTTTGGCAAAACTCCAGGCATAATTTTCTCTCCAGCAAGTCCCTGCCTTTTACAATGGTCTCTTCCTCTTCTCTTTAATCCAGGATCTCTTTTTCTATGCATTCTTTTCACCTCAGTATAAATGTCTAATAATCGTCATAACTGGACGACTTCTCCTGGGGGTTTGTTTAAGTACTAATCTACAAAGCCTGTGCCAAAGGGTGGATTCACCAGTAAGTCCAACAAGTGGGGAAATAGATATTCCAGAACAAGATTTGCCTGGTGCCCACTCTCACAAATTGTCTGTCCAGAGCTCCACATAGAGGCTTATTTTTCCAAATTAACGGAAAGGTCACATTCTTATTATTTTGTTGTTGTTGTTGCTAAGGGATGGTTCCTTCCTGAAACTCTAGGCTCCCCTGTGGGTGGATGACTCTCTAAAAATCTCTACCTTAATTCAAACAAGGCACCAAAGAGCTATCCTGCAAATACTTAGTTACTTATAGGAAAATATGAAAGCTTCAAAAATAAAATCCCTGCCAAAGTTTCAGAGCTGCAAAAGGTTGTGCCTAGAACTGTCAAGAGTCAGAAATAATTACTCACATATCCAGAGGGCATGATCAAAACTAGTTCTTCTTGCCTCCATCTGTCTGGACAAAGTACAAGAGGAAAGCTGCCGAGGCGGCCCCCGTGGGCCTCGTGACATGGAGAGAGTTTGTTCCAACACTGGAACATTCTCTCTTGCTCACAGTAGTAATTTTATATACTCACTGGTCAGCTGCTGTCTGTTTGTGCATTTTCTTTTATATACACAAAGATACTTTTTTCATCAACTTTTAAATGGATTGCTTCAGTTAGTTACCAGGTTTTAATCTTTTCACTATAAAGTAAATTACAATATAGAAGCAGAATAGCTATACAAAGCAAGTGTAAATCTTTGTGACTTGTCATCACCATCATTCAAGCATAGAAATGTAACTGCAGAAATCCTTTTCGCTTGCTTCATCTCAGATGAAAAGGACCTTCTGAGATTAGTCGGTGGGTCTCCCAGTCTTCAAAACTTAACTACTGGGATTTTTATGATCAGTCCTTCCTTGCTATTTCTTTATAGTTTTGTAACCCACATACACACTCTTGGACTCTACATCTTTGTCTTGATTACTTTTTTTTTCTAATTTGAACAGTCATCAGTTTTTTCTCACCATTGGTTTCCCCCTCCATTCTCTTCTTTCATTTACAGATTATCAATTAATGGATCTATCATACTGACTATCAGTGTTTAGGTTTTTTCTGAGTATTTTATACCCTTATTTTATAGCCTTTACCTTTACCCTCCTACCCTTACCATGTCCCAGAGCTGCCCTTCCCTGTTTGACACCAAGACACTCATGATAAAATCAACTGCGTATCCCTGGATACTTTTTCCATGCTTCTAAATCCTGTGCCACTACGGACACCATGTGAACTCACACAACACAGAAGCCACTACTATGGGAAACATCTGTGCTAACCACCATCTTAAGTCTGTGCATACAATGCCTGGTTTCATGCCCATTACAACTCTGCAAGGTAGGAACCCTTCCTATCCCATTTAATATAGGAAGATCAGCAGCACATATAGGTTTCATTGAGTTTCCAAGTCACCCAGCCAGGAAGAACTGGAAGCAGGACCAACTCAGGCACTCTGGTTCTACACATGGATAATCACAAATATAAAACCAGCCTAGGGCTGAAGAAATGGCTTAGAGATTAAGGCACTTGCCTGTGAAGCCTAAGGACCCAGGTTCAATTCCCCCCATACCCACATAAGCCAGATGCACATGGTGGTGCATGTGTCTGGAGTTCATTTGCAGTGCCTGGAGGCCCGGTATGCCCATATTCTCCTTCCTTCTTTCTTTTTCTCTCTCTCTCCCTCTTTCTCTCTCTCACATACACCTAGTCTTGAGTCAAAACTAGGGTTACATTATACATTATTTGTATTAATAGCTTTTTAATATCCTTCTAAGTCAACCAGTACAAATTAATTTTTGTTTATATATTTATTATATGCATGAATGTGTGTATGCATGTTCCTATGTAAGTTCATGGGAGAGTACCTGTACATGTGTATGCATTCATATGGAGGCCAGAAGTCAATATTAGCTGCCTATCTCAATTGCTTTCCACCTTATTTATTGAGTCAGGGTCTCTCACTGAATCCAGAGCTCACCAGTTCAGACAGACTAGCTAGCCAGCTTTCCCTGGAAGATCCACTTGTCTCTGCCTCCAAGCACTAGGATAACAAGCATGCACCATGGAAATTTATGTGGAATTTATGTGCTGGAGATTCAAATTTAGGCCTCTATGCTTGTGCAGGAAGTGCTCTGCCAACTGAGCCATCTCCATGGCATAAACACAAGTTATGGACATTCATGCTAATTTCAAATCAACAACTGGCCTGTATTTTGTACCCACTGTTCATAAAGCAAAACCATGCCACCAGTAATACCTCTGACATAGATGTGTGTATATAGAAGCTTCACTTCTAGTGGATAAATTCCAAAGGATAGAACCATGTATGTACTGATTCCTGAAAAAGGAAATTACATTTCACAAGTCACCAGCAGTACAGGAAAAAACCTCCCAATCTTCCCATCACCACCAGTAGGAAATCCTGTCTCCTTCTCACCAGAGTAGGAAACCCTTATCACCACAACAAAACCTTCCCCCTCATCATCATCAATAGGAACCCCTATCTTACCACGAATAGAAGACACTATTCTTTCCTCATCACCACCAATAGGAACTCCTACTTCACCACCAATACGATAGGTCTTTGATCTATTTGGACTTGATTCTTGTGTATGGAAAGAGAGAAGGATCTATTTTCATCCTTCTACAGATACATATCTAGTTTTTCCAGCACCATTTGCAGAAGAGGGTATCTTTCCTCCAATGAGTATTTTTTGGCATATTTGTCAAAGATAAGGTGACTGTAGCTACCCAGACTTACATCTGGGTCATCTATTCTATTCCATTGATCTACATGTCTGTTTGCTGTGCCAGTACCATGCTGTTTTTGTCACTATGGCTCTGTAATACAAGTTAAAATCAGGTATGGTGATACTATCAGCCTTACTTTTGTTGCTCAAAATTTTTTTAGGCATTTGAGGTTTTTTTATGCTTCCAAATGAATTTTGGGATTGTTTTTTCTATTTCCGTGAAGAATGCTATTGTAATTTTGATGGGGATTGCATTAAATGCATAGATTGCATTTGGTAAGATTGCCATTTTCACATTGATTCTTCCAATCCAAGAACATGGGATGTCTTTCCATTTCCTAGTGTCTTCTGCAATTTCTGTCTCAAGTTTTCTAAAGTTTTCATTGTAGAGATCCTTCATTTCCTTGGTTAGGTTTACTCCCGTACTTTATTTTTTTAAGTTTAATTGACAACTTCCATAATTGTACACAATATCCCATAATTCCCTCCTTTCCCCTTTGAAATTCCATGCTCTATCATATCCCCTCCCCCTCTCAATCAGTCTCTCTTATTTTGATGCCATCTTTTCCTCCAATTTTGATGGTCTTGTGTAGGTAGTGTCAGGCATTGTGAGATCATGGATATCCAGGGTATTTTGTGTCTGGAGGAGCATGTTGTAAGGAGTCCTATCCTTCCTTTGGCTCTTACATTCTTTCTGTCACCTCTTCCACAATGGACCCTTAGCCTTGGAAGGTGTGATAGAGATGTTTCAGTGCTGAGCACTCCTCTGTCACTTCTTCTAAGCACCATAGGGCCTTATGAGTCATCCCAAGATCACTGCCATCTGAAAAGAGAAGCTTCTCTAACCAAAAGTGAGAGTGGCATTAATATATAGGTATGAACATTAAGGGAAGTGCTTACTGGGCAGTTTGGTGAGCCCAGTATATACATTTAGCCAGACACCAGCAGATGTTACACCCCTAGGGTTTATGACTACTCCTGTTGTAGGTTTTCAATATCAGTGATGTATTTATTCCCTCCCATGGAGCAGGCCTCCAGTCTGATTAGACTGTTGTTGGTTTCCCCCATGACAGACATGCCACTATTTCACCTGTAGGCTCATTTGGCCTGGCTGGCCAAATTTAAGGCTTGCAATGTCCACTGTGGAGTATCTTCACTGGTGATTTCTCTCTCTCCCATTGAACTGCATGCAGCGTAGCTATTTGCAGCTTTCTGTTGGATTTTTTTTATGCAATTGTGAATGGGAGTGATTTTCTGATTTCAACCTCTGTGTGTTTATTGTTAGCATATAGGAAGGCTACTGATTTCTATGTGTTGATTTTGCATCCTGCTACAAGGCTATAAGTGTTTATCAGCTCTAATAGTTTGTTGGTAGAGTCTTTAGGGTCCTTTATGTATAGAATCATGTCATTTACAAATAATGATAATTTGATCTCTTCCTTTCCAATTTATATCGCTTTTATGTGTCTCTTGCCTTATTGCTATGACTAAGACTTCCAGTACTATATTAAATAAAAGTGTGGACAGTGGACACCCTTGTCTTGTTCCTGATTTTAGTGGAAAAGCTTCAAGTTTTTCTCCATTTAGTATTATGCTGGCTGTAGGTTTGTCATAAATAGCCTTTATTATGTTGAGATATGTTCCTTCTATTCTCAGTCTCTGTAGGGATTTTATCACAAAGGGATGTTGTATTTTGTCAGATGCTTTTTCTGCATCTAATGAGATGATCATGTGATTTTTGTCCTTCAGTCCATTTATATAGTGTATTGCATTTATTGATTTGTGTATGTTGAACAATCCCTGCATCTCTGGATAAAGCCTACTTGGTCAGGGTGAATGATCTTTCTGATATATTCTTGTGTTCTGTTTACCAGTATTTTGTTGAGAATTTTTGCATCTATGTTCATGAGGGTGATTGGTCTGAAATTTTCTTTTTTTGTTCTATCTTTGACTGGTTTTGGTATCAGGTGATTCTGGCTTCATAGAAGGACTTTGGTAGAATTCCTTCCTTTTCTATTTTATGGAAAAGTTTGAGAAGCAGTAGTGTTAGCTCTTCCATGAAGGTCTGGAAAAATCCACCAGTGAATCCATTTGAGCCTGGACTTTTTTTAGTTGGGAGATTTTTGATAACTGCTTGGATCTCTGCACTTGTTACAGGCCTATTCATGTGGTTAATCTCATCTTGATTTAATTTTGGTAGGTCATATAAATCAAGGAAATCATCCATTTCTTTCAGACTTTCAAAGTTAGTGGAATATATGTTCTTATACTATGTCCCTATGATTTTCTGAATTTCTCTGGTATTGGTTTTAATGGTACCTTTTTCACCTCTAATTTTATTAACTTGTGTCTCTTTTTTTTCTTTTGGTCAGATATGCTAAGAGTTTATCAATCTTGCTTATCCTTTCAAAGAACCAATTCTTTGTTTCATTAATTCTTTATATTTTTTGTTTCAATTTCATTAATTTATGCCCTTGTCTTTATTATTTCTTCCTGTCTACTTATTTGTGTATGCCTTGTTCTTTTTCCAAAACCTTAAGGTGAAGCATTAAGTTGTTTACTTGTGACCTTTCTAATTTCTTAATATAGGCACTTAAATCTATAAATTTCCCTCTTAGGACTGTCTTCATTGTGTCCCAAAGGTTTTGGTATGTTGCTTTCTCATTATTATTTGACTATGAATTTTTTTTATTTCCTTCTTGATTTCTGCAATGACCCATTCATTATTTTGCAATGTATTATTTAGTTTCCATGATTTTTTTTCAAGTCAATGACTTTATTATCCATTACATGCTTTGTAGAAAATGAGATGCAGGGACTGGGTCAGAGTGGTAAAAAAAAACAAAAATCCAGGTTTGTACACATCACTCTGTTTACATGTGGTTCTGCATGGTCCCCCAGGTCAAGCGCAGCAGGTACACTTGTCAGAAACCTCTTTGCAGATGCAGCCTTGGGGCACTTGGCACAGCCCATGGGGCAGAAGGTATAGCAGCTCTTCTTCCAGGAGGTTCATCAGCACTCTTTGTACTTGCAGGCACCAGCACAGGAGAGGAGTCATTGTTGGTGGCAAGAGCAGTTGGGATCTATGGTGAGTCATGGTGGAGTGGGAAGATAGAAGTGCACAGATGTGCAGGGATTGGAGGGGACATAGTTTCCATGATTTTGTTTATGCTCTCTAGGTTTTCTTGCTGTTTATTTGTAGTTTAATCCCATTGTGATCAGATAGAGTGCAAGGAATTATTCCAATTTCCCTGTATTTGCTAAGATTTGCTTTGTGTCCTAATATATGATTTTAGAGAATGCTCCATGTGCTTCTGAAAAGAGTATGTATTCTGCAGCATTTGGGTGAACTGTTCTATAGATATCCATTAGGTCCAGATGCGTCTCTGTTTATATTTTGCCAGGATGACCTGTCAATTGGAGAGAATGGGATATTGAAGTCACCCACTACAAGTGTGTCTGATATTATCTGTGACCTTAGTTCTAGTAGTTTGTTTTATGAAATTGGGAGCCCCCGTGTTAGGTGCATGTATGTTTAGGGTTATAACGTCCTCCTGCTGGAGTGTTCCTTTCATCAACATAAAGTGACCTTCCTTATCTTTCCTAACTAATGTTGGTCTGAAGTCAACCCTGTCAGATATTAGGATAATGACCCCTGCTTGTTTTTTAGGCCCATTTGCTTGAAACACCATTTTCCATCCTTTCACCGTAAGATAGTGTCCATCTTTTGTGGAAAGGTGAGTTTCTTGGAGGCAAAAAACTGAAGGATCCTGCTTTCTAACCCAGTCTGCAAACCTCTATCTTTTGGTTGGGGCATTGAGGCTGTTAATGTTATTTTTGAAAAGTGTGTATTGTATTTCTATTTGCCATTTTTCTTGTTTTTTAGTTCTTCTAGTTTTACCTTTGTTCTCTTGTATTTTTTTAAATATATATATTTTAATTGTATTTATTTATTTGCAAGGAGAGAGAAGAGAGACAGAAAGAATGGCATGCCAGGACCTCTAGCCACTACAAACAAACTCCAGTAGCATATGCCCCTTGTGCATCTGGCTTACATGGGTCCTGGGGAATTGAACCTGGGTCTTTTGGCTTCATAGGCAAATGCCTTAACCACTAAGCCATCTCTCCAGCCCTGCTCTCTTGTATTAACTAGTATTTGAGTATGGTTTAATTTTTCCATATTCCTTCTGCGTGTGCTTTTCTTTCTCTTCAGCATGGAGAATCCTTTCAAGTATTTTCTGTAGAACTGATTTAGGCTTCATATATTCCTTTGGCCTGCTTTTGTTGTGGAATGTCCTTATTTCTCTATAGTTGAATGAATAGCTTTGCAGGATAAAGTAATCATGGTTGACAGTTATATTTCTTCTAGTTTATATATTCGTCCTCTCCTTGATCCATCCTACTGGTGAGACTTTCTATAGTTTTCTGTTTGACTGTTTTTCATTTCTAATAATTCGGATTGCTATATTTTCATTATTTCTAGTTCCTTACTCATGTCTTGTAATGTCCTATTTATTTCATTAAGTTGGTTTCCTGTGTTCTCCTTCAGGAGTTTGTTTTCTTCTTTGATTCCTTTTATTTCTTCTGTGATTTTTTTGAGTATAGATAAATTTTTTTAATCTTTGTTAGGTAATTCATCTAAAGCAGTCTCACTGGAGGTCATTTCTGATGGATTTATAATTTGTGGTGAGATTGTATTGTCTTGATTCTTTGTGTTTTTTGTATTATTATGTAGAGATTTTTGCATCTTGAGTTAATTTGATGCTTAGGTTTTCTACTTATCTGCAATATTCTTAGCTATATAAATCTCAATTTATACATCTTCAGTGTAGGAGTTCAAGGTGCCAGGTATAACTCTTCTATTCCAGAAAAATAGCAAAAGTGACCCTAGGTATTGAGTTTGCCTGATATTCAAATGTTGTAGTAGACTGGGTGAAGCAAATTACTGGTAAATTCTAAAATTCAACTAAGCCATATAGACATTCAATCAAAACCAGCACAGAGCATTTCTATAAGTGTGGGGATTAAACTAAACAGATAATCTAATAAGACCAAAGTCACTAAGGGTGTGTGTTGCTCCACATCCTTAATCATGTCAATACGAGGGTGAGATTTCTAGTCTGAAACAGCCTGGGGCCAGTCAGTCCCTGTCCCCAATAGTGACTTAAGAAAAAAACAAAGACCCTATAAATCAGAAAACATCAAAGGCAACAATAGTCAACACCAAAATATAGCTTATTTGAGAAGGGAAAGCAAACCAAGACTATATTATTCAAATGTAGTGCATAACCTTTCCTGACATGGAAAAAGAGATTAGCACTTCCAGTGCAGGCTTTTGTATTTGGCTTTGTGTAAATAGGCCTTGTTACCTTTTGGGATGGTTTCCAATCTCACCAATGCTGAGTGTCCACCTAGATCCCTCTCGGTGCCACGCAGCCAGGGGTGGACGAGTTCTCTGCACATTCATGGTCCTGATAGTTGGCAGACTTTGCAGGGTGCCTGGAGTCGTACCTGAGCTGCTCAGCTGGTCCCGTTTGTGTTCTCCTTCAGCAGCTACTCAGCTGATCTCTGCTGTCTTCCTATTCAGGTTTCTTGCTTTTGCAAGGAGGCTGATTTGAGTAGTAAATCCCCTCACCTCGTTTCTTCTCCTGCCACTCTGTGCACCAGGTGGGTGGGCTCACATATCAGAGCTGCTGGCTCCTGGGTGGGATTCTGGCTGGTTTCCTCCTTTCTGGAAGACCTTGGTCTCTCCTGCTTCTCTGCTGTGCTTGATAACTCATATACCTTCCCTTTTAGATAGAAGAGTGTATTTTGCTGTGTTCTATTTATTTCCCTCCCTAGACTGCTTTGGTGTAGCTAGTATGCTGCCATCTTACCCAGAAGTCCATGTTTATATACTATTTATATTTTAAATCGATTGGGGAGATGGCTCATGAAACAAAGTGAAGCATAAGAATCTGAGTTCAGATCCCAAGCGTCTGTATACAATGCCTGGCATGGCAGCACACACCTCTAATCCAATGCCAGAGAGGTGGAGACAGGAAGGTTGCCAGGGCATGTAAACTAGTTTGCCTACTCCAATCAGTGAGCTCCAGGTTTAGTGAAATAGCCTGTCTCAAAAAGTAAGGTGAAAAGTGATTAAGACATCCAGTGTTGACCTCTAGCTGCCCCACACATACATATATTCACACACCAGTCATACATACGCATGCAAACAAACAAAATCAAAAAGAGAAAACAAATGTTCGAAAGTGGATAGTCTATCCTCCTGCATAGTCCTTTAGCTAAGTACTTGTTCCCCAAACCTCTCCAGTTTTCCCCAGAATGACACAAAATCCATCAACTAGAAGGATGAGTCCCTCTACATCAAACTCGGGTTCCTTCCAGAATCCAGTAGAAGGTGGAACTTTTCCTTCCACAGCCATATGTGAGAGATTAGGAGGAAGTATCTGCTTCCCATGGAAGAACGTGACAAGCTGGAGACAGTTCAGGTATGTGCCACTGTCACATCATGTGGGTGTCATTTCCCACTCAGTGCTGAAGCTAGAACATGAAAACTTACACTATCCGCACATTCCCAACAAAATGACCACAAATAGCTTTATCAAAACAAGTCAGCACAAAAGTGTTCCACCCCCTAATTCAATTTCAGCAGACATGATGCTAATCCTTTAATGAGGCATCATGTTTATCTGTCAAACTGACTCCCTCCACTGAAAAGTATTTTGCTACCACAGGCTGTTGCCCTGCTCAAAGAATTTATACTGTGACAGAAAATTTCCCTTCTTAAAAAAAGGAAAAGATAGCTGAGAGTGAAAAACTTAATCCAGTTCAGAAAGCAAGCACTGGTTCAGCCTCATCCAGAGCCGCTGCCCTGACAACAGCTTCCTGCTGGAGCTGTTGCAGACACAGATCCCAGATCAGGGCGACATTGTCTGATCCCCTGAAACTGGGGTTAAGTCTGAGGGGAGGACTCAGGAAGGGGGCAGCTGAGGTTCAAGGAAGGGCTGGGCCTGAATATTGACTGTACCATTTGAGAGATGTGTGCTGCTGATCAAACTGCACAACTTTTGTGTAAGGCATTTTCCGAAAATAAGAGTAACTGTGTCCATGGGCAAGACTACTGTTAGGATAAGCAAGTCAGTGCAGATGAAAGTGCTTTGCAAAGTGTAAAGTAAATCCATGGCAAAAGTAAAATATTGTCTAGTGGCACCGCAGAATTAGAGGCATGGAGAGTGCCATGGAGAAATCGAAAGTCACCTTCCTACCTCACACCCCACCTGCCAAGATTCCCCTCATTCCCATGAAAATTCCACATTCAAATAATTGCATTCAAGTGGTCTGTACATGGTCAAATGTATTCTAAAACTAGAATAATGAAGCCTTTCTAGTACAGAGCCAGAAATAGAGAAGCAGGTCAGTGGGATGGATGAAATTACCCAGAAGAACGGAGGCAGCTGGTGCTGCGAACCTGGCACGAGACCATGGCGGAGGAGGTCGTAGGTCCTGGCAGGGAACTACTGCTACTGTTTTATTAACATGGACTTGTTGTCAAACTGCCTTCTGAACATTATGCTTATACCTATAGATTAGTACATTGAAGGTTTGGTCCCTGGTGCAAGCAGTGTTCAGAAGTGCAGCTTCTGAGAGGTGATTGGACCATAGAGGGTGCACTTATAATCTAATGATATTAATTGCAAGTGAGGAAAACATTGGGAGATTAGATGGTGGATGTAGATCACTGGAGATAGATCCATGGGAGCAGTATCTTACTCTGTCCACTTTTTAATTCTCTGTGTGTGCGTGTTGTATTGTGTTTTGTGCATGTGTGTATTTCTGACTGTCTCTCTCTGCTTCCAGTCATCTGTGAGGTGAGCTTCTTTGCTTGGTCACCACACTCTTGCCACATACTCTTAATATTTGGTCTCATCACAGCCCCACAGAAATGCAGCAAACCAGCATAGACTGAAACTCTGAAAGCCGAAAGAAATTACCCCTTCCTTAAGCTGACTTCCTCAGGTATTTTGACATAGCAACAGTCTGACACAGACAGCCAAAGGAAAAAATTCCAAAATCCCAATTAGTAAATGAAGATGTTCAGATTCACTTATAATAATGAAAATCATATAAAAACAAACATGAAATATCATTTTCACCTATAGTCAAGGAAAAATATCTGATTGCATCTAGACTTTGTGTGAAAAGAAAACAGGGCTAAATTTTGGGAGAAAATATTATGAAAGAACATTTATAAATACAATATAGAAGAATTAAAAGCATATACACTATAATTCCAGAAATGTATGTTTCCTACATATGTATAAAGTTATAATAATAGAGTGAAACTGTAGAAATGCCTCAGCAGATAAGAGCACTTTTGTGCAAGCATGAATGCCTGAGACTGGCTGACTTTGAGCCCTAGCACCCACATAAAATTATGGACATGGCCGCATCAGCGAGAGGCTCTATCTCAAAGAAATAACATAGACAAAGTGCAGGGGACACAAAACATTCTCCACTGGCCTCTGCATACATGCAATGGTGTGCACATATCTACACACATGCATGTATATACCATACATACACATACCACCCCATACATACTACACACATACATGGGTCAAAAAATTATATGAGAGCTTGATGTGATGGCACACACCTTTAACCCCAGCACTTGGGAGGCAGAGGTAGGAGGATCACTGAGCTTGAAGTCACCCTGAGACTTCACAGTGAATTCCAGGTCCACCTGAATTAGACTGAAACCTTACTCAAAAAAAAACAAACAAACAATATATACATATATATGTAAAGAAACATTTGTTGAAGAATTTTTTTACAACCAAGTAGATCATAAATACCTATCAACAGGCTAATAATTAAGGACATAACTATGCAATGAACAATTACAGGAATGTAACAATTACAGGAAGAATAAACAAGAGATAGTTACACTGATGCAACATGCCCATATAAAAGCCTGCTTTGCATAAGAACATGATTCACTCAGGTAACACCAATGTATACATGCATTTTGAATATATAAATTTATTCATATAGAGAATATAGGTGACCTTTTATGCATAAACTATCTACAGTGTTATACACTGTATGGAAGTGAAATTTAAAGAATTCAGAAATGAAAAGTATCATAATCTTTAATCTCAATTTATATGTTGTGCAAAAGATTTAACATAAACTTTTGTTACTTTTACAGAATAAATGGTAAAAAATTTACTCTCACATTCTACATGTACAATTTACAATAAGATTAATTAAAGAATATTGTCAGAAATAGGCTAAACATATCTATTATACATTTGGACTATAAGGCTTTTAGGAAGCATACAAATATTGCATACCTGAAGAACAATAAAATTGTCTGGACAACTCTTAAAACTCCCAGAAAACATTCAGCACAAACACATCTGTCCTGTAAGTTTCTTAAGCACACTTGCTTCTCATTTCACTCACTTGCTTATACATATCCATCCCCGTTTCAAAGAGAATTTGAGAATCATTAAAATGACCACAAAACAAGACCCACAATCTCCAGGGAAGGAGGACAGGGAGAAGGCTAACAATGGTACGTACCATCATGGCTGTATACACACTATATAGATAACTAATTAAAAAGGGAAAAAAGAATAATAAAAGGAATGTCAAGTTGTAATATAAAGAAAATATTTTTAAAACTAAAATATAAACATATGAGTAAAGGGCTGGAGAGATGGCTTAGTGGTTAAGCGCTTGCCTGTGAAGCCTAAGGAACCTGGTTCAAGGCTCCCCAATACCCATGTAAGCCAGATGCACAAGGTGGCACACACATCTGGAGTTCATTTGCAGTGGCTGGAGGCCCTGGTGCTCCCATTCTCACTCGCTCTGCCTCTTTCTCTATCTGTCGCTCTCAAATAAATAAAGATAAAAATAAAACAAAAAATAAAACATGGTAAATAGGCCAGGCGTGGCAGCGCATGCCTTTAATCTCAGCAGAGGTAGAAGGATTGCTGTGAGTTTGCGGCCACCCTGAGACTACATGGTGAATTCCAGGACAGCCTGAGCTAGAGTAAGACCCTACCTCAACCCCCAAAAAAAAGCTAATTTATAAAATTTGTTTCTGTACCTTTTTTTGGAGGACCCTAATAATATATCATAAAGAATTTCTCTCCCCTCAAGTTGGACTCTTTACAAGTAATTGATTAATTTACAGTGTACTAATACTGTGGAGTCTGTGTTTCTGTTTAGGATATGCAAAGCTGAGGCACTAGGATGTTAGAATATACATTTTCTTTCCTACCAACACTGTTTTTGACTTTGTTTATATTTATTTTTCTATTTTCCCTCTTTTTGATTTTTTCACTATTTTAATCTTCTCAAACTATTGACTCATATTTTTTTTATGTTACTTTTTGGTTTTTCAAGGTAGGATTTTCCAGGTAGGTTTCAAGGTGACCTCGAACTCCTGGTGATCCTCCTACCTCTGCCTCCTGAGTGCTGGGATTAAAGGCGTGTGCCATCATGCCCAGCTAAATTAGCATTTATTGAGATGGGGAAAAGATGCAGCTCTTCTTTTATTCTGGATCAGGATCTTTTCCACAGCTGCAAAGCTGGCCCTGGCTTCTCTGCCCCCTCCACCCGGTCTGCAGTTGGAATCACTAAAACCCAGAAGAACAGTAATGACAGAACCAGTTTTGCTAATTGTCTACCCCTGGCTCCTTACCATTGCCTGGCACATAGTAAGCATTCAAAACTTAATTGCAGAAGTTAAAATATGAATTTGGATTTTTTTAATATTTATTTTTTTAATTTTTGGAGAGAGAGAGAGAGCGGAGGGAGAGGGAGACAGAGATGGGCGCGCCAACAGTCTCTCAGCTGCTGTGAACAAAATCCAGATGTGTGCGTGCCCTTGCGTCACTTTGCATCTGGCTAAACGTGGGACCTGGAGATTGGAACCAGGTTCTTAGGCTTCGCAGGCAGGCGCCTTAACCACTAAGCCATCTCTCCAGCCCTGAATTTGGATTTTATGACTTTACATCACCCCTGCTACCCAGTAGAGAAGATCATGCTGGTGATTGCTACAATGCTGCCCCGCCAAGGATAAATAAAGATGGGATGCTGGGGAGATGGCTCAGTGGATAAAGTGTCTGCCACACAAACAGAAGTACCTGAGACTGGATCCTCAGAACCTGTAAAAGCCTGAAGCTATAGTGCGAGCGAGCGTCTGTAATCCCAGCATGCCTATGGTGAGAAGGGAGACCAGAGAATGGCCTGGAAAAGCTAGAGGACCAGCTAGACCACAAATGCAGCAGTGAACAATGGAACAGAAAACTGCCTCAAACAAGGTGGGAGGCAAAGGCTGAACCCTGGCATTGTCCTCTGGCCTTCATAAGTGCACCTGGTACCTGCGCATCCCCACTCACATACCTCCAAGCACTAAATACATTAGGAGGGTTAGTTGAGTATGATGGCTTATGCTTGTAATCCCAGCATTTGAGAGGCTGAGGCAAGAGGATGGGCTACATAGCCAGACAGTGTCTCAACAAACAAATAGAAATAAAGAAGAAACTATCAAGGGGATAGATATCATGCAGGACTCTGAATTGATAGTCCCTTCCAGTCTCCAGCTAGAAAACTCCTGTAAGAATCCGATGTTGTATATTCTAAAGAAATAATTTTGCATTCACCTATTAACTGGCATCTTCCCTAAACTGGGAAGTAGTGATTGACTGACAGTGACAGTTCATCATAATGAGTGTGGTGGGCTGAGGAGAAGGCTCAATACCATGCAAGCATGAGGACCTGAGCTCAGATTCTCAGCAACCACATAAAAGGCAGGCATGGGAGTACACAGCTTTACTCCCAGCACTGGGGAGGCAAAGACAGGAAGATCTCTAGGGCTTTCTACCTAGTTATATAACCAAATCAGTGTGCTGTGAGACCCTGTCTCAAAGAATAAGGTGGAGAGTAATTGGTGAAGACAGTTGACCTTGGTCTCTGGCCAACTAATACACACATGCTTCCACACACATATGAACATTCAATAGATATATGTACACACACATACAAAAAAGAAGCCAAAAAAAATGAAAAAATAAAGCCAGGTGTGGTGGCTCACGCCTCTAGTCCTATCACTTGAGAGGCTGGAGTAGGGGAATTCAAGGACAGCCTGGAGCTACAGAATGAGTTCCAGGTCGTCAGCCTGGGTTACAGTGAGACCCTACCTCAAAAAAAAAAAAAAAAAGAAAGAAAGAAAAGGAAGGCTAGAGAGATAGCTTAGTGGTTAAGGCACTTGCTTGTGAAGCCTAAGGACCCAGGTTTGATTCCCGAGGATCCACATAAGCCAGATACACAAAGTAGAACATGCATCTTGAGTTCGTTTGCAGTGGATGGAGACCCTGGCACGCTCATTCTCTCTCTTCCTTCCTTGCCTTCCCTCCCTCCCTCTTTCTCTCTCAAATAAATAAATAAAAATAAAATAAAGAAAGAAATAAAAAATTTAAAACATGTTTAAATAAAGAAAAAGAAACAAAGAAAAGAATGAAAGGGTCATTAACTGAGATATGAAATTCAAAGTGCCTCAAAGTGGCAAATGAAGCAATCCTTCTCTGGAGGCAAATGAGGCAGGAATGAGAATGGAACAGGTGAAATTATTGAACTGGCTCTGTCTGGATATTGTCCTTGTGTGCCTTTGCCTTCCCTCAACCTGGAAAGGACACATCTACCCTAATGGTCATTTTATTCTGTGAGGCCACATGAGGAATAAGAGGGTGACACACTGGCACACCAAGCAGCCTCAGGCTACAGAGCCATTTCACACTTGAACATTCCTTCCCAGCTAGATGATAAGCTCATTGAGGTACTGAATGAACTAGAAATCATTCACACATTAATGGTCCCTTCTGAGAAGTAAATCAAACACATCAGGTCACAACATGCAGGCCAACTGAAACAAAAATTTATCAGAGGCTCAAAGACCGTCAAAGAACAAAACAACATATTTTATTCTGTAACGCAACCCCAAGCCCTAGACTGAAAGATCAAAGTACCAAAGCCTATCATGCAAACAGAGGACTAAATACAAGCGGGGATACTTCAAGCAATACAATAAAGATTAACTGTCCACTGAGGAGGCAGAAGCAGGAAGATCAGGAGTTCACGACCATTTTAAGCTCCATAGTGAGTTTGAGGCCAGCATGAGCTACTGTCTCAAAAAAACAAATAAAAAATTTAACTTAAAAAAATAAATTAACCTTTCTTACCCCCAGAAGATCAAAGCAGGAACCATTCTCCCTTTACAGATGGAATCCATCACAGCAGGTGCAGCATAATGAAGAAGGAATATTGGGGACAGGACTAGAACAGGAATAGGACTCCCAAATGCCCCCCTTCTCCTAAGATCTCTGATGACTTCACTTGCAAAGCTGCTGAGGGGTCATTGCTATGAAACAATGCACAGGAAGCACTTTCTTCCAACAGTATCTCTTGCCACATGTAAACACCTATTTTCAAAGCCTAAGACTTATTAGCACCGAAGTGATGTTTGTTACCCTTCAACTTGTGATTCTGTCATGGAGTGCATCAAGCACCCAGACTGGATTAACTCATGAACCCAGGAATCTCTGGATCTACAGTGAGCCAAGGTTCACAAAGGGTCCCTGCGGACAGATGGAATTGATCAGATGCAGGTAGATGAGCACATCTGGAAGAGGAAAACGGAAAAAAACACCCAGGACTGAAAAGAAAATGCAGAAAAGATGAAGCAGGGGTCTGACCCAGAGGCAGCAGCAGAACTGAGACAATAACTAAAGACATGAGCTGACAAGAAAGGAAAAGCAATGAGACACTGAGAAAGGATCATAAGCAGGAAACAGAAAGCAGGAAATATTTCACTGAAATTAAAAGGGAAAAGGAAAGAAAGAAATATAAGGATGCAGGAACCAAAGGAGGGAGAAGAGTGCTGTGGAACGATATCTTGTGTAAATTACACAGCCATTAAGCTCACAAACTTATACTGGCTGTCATTACCTGCACAGATCTATATGCCATCATGGCAAAGGAGGGTCCTAAAAGGCACCATTCTCTCCCTGGGGAGCTATTGGCAGTTAACTTTTACTGGGAAAGGAGAAGTCATTTTCTTCAGTGTATAGCCATTGGCAAGTTGCCCACGATCCAATAAATATCCCCTCACTCCCACCCATGCTCATGCAATCAACCCTAATGAAACTCAGTGGGACACAAACAAATTAGAAGATAGGAAGAGGTACAGAAGTAGGAGAGGGTCTAGAGGTAGAAGGGGGTCTAGCTGAATAAAAGGAGGGGCTCAGTAGGAGTTGGAGAAGATAAGAGAATAATAAGGGGCATGAGTGTGATCAAAATATACTATATACATGTATGAAATCATCAAAACATAAAATAAATATTAATTATAAAAACTCAGGAGAACCACATTTTGCAGATTCACCAACTTTGCTTTTTGTTTATGCCTGTTTCTGTATTTGTGTTGGAGGTTGACCCCTGAGCCTCACATGGGCAAGTATGTACTCCATCACCAAGCCACATCCCCAGAATGATTATTCTTTCAAATATTCAAAACATAAAGTTTCAGGGCTGGAGAGGTGGCTCAGTGGTTAAAGGCATTTGCTTCCAAAGCCTGATGGCCTAGGTTCAATTCCCCAGTTCCCAAGGAAATCCAGATGCACAAGGTGGTACTTGTGTCTGGAGTTCATTTGCAGTGGCATACCTTCTCTCTCCTTTCTCTCTGTCTCTCAAATAAATAAATAAATAATAAAAATCTAGGCATGACTGCTCATCCCTACAATACCAGCATTGAGTGTGGCAAAGTCAGAAGGATCCCCAGACCTCTGGTCAGCCAGTCTAACCTCAAAACCACTATTTCCAGTGAAAGATCCTTTCTCAAGGAAATAAAGTGGAATAGTAATAGAGGAAGATACCAACATCTTCCTGTGGCCTCTGCACACATGTGCATGGGGCATGTCCATTTACCCACACACATCACAAATTACACATACAGCCAAAAAAAAAATAGGGCTGGAGAAATGGCTCAGCAGTTAAATGTGTTTGCTTGTAAAGCCTGATGGCCTGGGTTTGATTCCCCAGTACCCATGTAAAGCTAGATGCACAAGATGGTGCATGTGTCCAGAATTTGTTTGCAGTGGAAGAAGGCATAATCATTCTGATTCTGTCCCTCACACACACACATTAAATAAATAAATAAATAAATAAATAAATAAATAAATAAATAGTTTTTAAAATAAAAGTTTCACAAAAAGACAAATCTCCTTAAAATCCATTTTGTCTTAACTAACCATTAGAAGCAGGCTGGCTACATAAAACATACAGCATATGGTTCATTCAATGTGTATGTAAGTGGAACACACATGCTCAAAATATAATTATAGTTAGATTGTTAAGTTTTCAAAAAGTGCCAAATGGGTGAAATAGATGCAACAACAATGAAGAAAAAGAAAATTACAGGTTGCAGCGATTGCCTTCTTATTGCTAGGATAAGATGTTCAACCAGAAGCAGCGGATGGGAGGGAAGGGTTTATTTTGACTTATGGTGTTGAGTGTAAAGCATAGCAAGAATAGAGGCTGGCCATCACATCTTGACACATCTGCTAGGAAGCAGCAGCAAGAGTGAGCTCATGAGCATCCAGTAGGGCTGGACTAAAGAACCTCAAAGCCTGCCCTCAGGGACACACTCCCAAAGGTTCCAGCAGCTGAGGATCGAGTATGAGGCTTAGTCACTAACACATGAGGATATGGGAGACATTTCACATTCAAACCACTGCATTGGCCAATTTCCCTCAAAAAAAAAAAAAATAAGATAGATGGGCTGGAGAGTTGGCATAATGGTTAAGTGTGTTCTTAAAATGAAAAAATAGCTTATTTAGCACAGACACATATCTATCCAAAAGGAATGTCCCTGGAATGACAGCCTGAGATATCAATGTAGATATAACATGTCTAGAAGGGTTTCTTAGAAAGGTTCTTTTTTGTGATTATATTCATCATTTGCAATGTGTCAATTACCTCACTAATCACTAATGCATCTTGTCCCCTTGTTCATTCCATCTTTCTATCATAGAAATTCACTAAATCTCATTCTGGAATGAAATCTGCCCAGTCAATATTAATTTACCATTTTGGAGCTTCAGAAATAGCCTTGATGTATGAAGTGTACATGGATTTTTTTTTTTTCATGAAGCAATTGAGTATGGAAAAGACATAATTAGTCTTAACATGGAAGTTAACATCACTGTGCAGGAGAAGGTACAAAGAACTCCATCCATGGGCTGGAGAGATGGCTTAGCAGTTAAGCGCTTGCCTGTGAAGCCTAAGGACCCTGGTTCGAGGCTCGATTCCCCAGGACCCACGTAAGCCAGATGCACAAGGAGGCGCATGCATCTGGAGTTTGTTTGCAGTGGCTAGAGGCCCTGGCATGCCCATTCTCTATCTATCTGCCTCTTCCTCTGTCTGTCTCTCTCAAATAAATAAATAAACAAAAAATTTTAAAAAAATAACTCCATCCAGCCATCTCAAAGGTTCTAATGGGGTGGAAAGCCAGCTGAAACATCTGTTTTGACTTCTCATTTTATTGTCAAGCCTTATTAGATAAAGGTGTTTTGTGTTTCACACTAATTAGCTAAAAGGTTTAGACATTAATCCAATACCAAATAAGCAGAGATAGTTTTTGAAAAAGACCAGTTCTGGCTCTACTGAATTTAACAAGCAAGAAAAGAGGTATGACATTCTCTTGAATCCCAGCTGAGACATTCCTACTTTATCCTTTTCTACAACAGATATTTCCTCCTAGCTCCCTGTGTATCCTGTACACAGAACATCACTCAAGGGCAAGGAAAGTAGAAAATATCACATGGAGAACTTTAGGGGGAAAAAAGGGAAGCTGTATATATTTGCTGGTGGATTTACACCAAGGATATATGATGAAGACTTAAACTCAATAAATAAAAGACAATATAGCTAATATACAAGTAACAGATTTTTTTTCCAAAAAAGAGCTGTGAATGGACAATAAGTAGGTGAAAAGAAGCTGGACATAATTAGTCGTTAGAGAACCAGAGCCAAAAATAAAATTAGATATACTTCAACTCTACTAAGATGACTTGAATCAAAATGTCAGATAATGACAAGTGAAGCAATTGGAACTCTTACACAATGGTGGAGAGAATGCAAAATAGTGCTTTAAAGCAGTCTTGCAGTCCCTCAAAGAGTTAAACCATATCTTCCAGAAATTCCATTCTTGAGTATATGACTTAAAGAAATTAAGATGTTTGCCCACACAAATATATGTGCACAAATTATTCATAACTTCAAACTGGAAGCAACCCAAATGCCTACAACTGATAAATGTGTAAGTAAAATGTGGTATGTCTGTAAAGTAGAATACTATTCAGCCTTAAAAAGGAAGGAAAAACTAGTTCATGCCACACGAATGAACCTTGAAAATTATGCAAAGGGAAAGAAGACATTAATAAAAGATCACTAAGAGCTGGGTGTGGTGGCACACACCTTTAATCCCAGCACTCGGGAGGCAGAGGTAGGAGAATTGCCATGAGTTCAAGGCCACCCTGAGACTACATAGTAAATTCCAGGACAGCCTGGGCTACAGTGAAACCCTACCTTGAAAAACCAAAATAAATAAATAAATAAATAAATAAATAAATAATCACTAAGGCTGGAGAGATGGTTCAGTGGTTAAAGGTGCTTCTTGCAAGGCTGACAGCCTCAATTCAATTCCCCAATACCCATGTAAAGCCAGATGCACAAAGTGGCACTTGTGGCATCTGGCAAACTCTCAGACAGGAGTTCCCTTGCAGTGGCAAGAGGACTCTTCTTTCTCACTTTTTCTCTCTCCTTCCCTTCTTTCTCTCCTCTGTTTCTTTCTTTCTCTCAAATAAATAAATAATTTTTAAAGATCACATATTGTACAATTCCATACATACAAACTGTCCATAACAAATCTATAGAGGCAGCAAGTAGATGAGAAATTTCCTTAGAACGGAAGGTAGAAGGTGGGAAAGACAGGTTGGTGAGGGTTAAAAGTAATGGGATTTCTTTTTGACGTGATAAAAATGCTCTAAAATTGACCATGGGAACAATTGCACAGTTCTGTGAGTACAACTGGAAAATCATCAAATTCTACATTTTAAATGGGGGAATTGATGGGTATATGAATTATATCCCATTAAAACTGTTCCAGACAAGAACATGAATATGAGAAAGGCTTTCTGGCTGCTATTGCGTAGGTGTTCATGCAAGGGGATATAAAAAGAATGAAACCATAAATTCTTCTCATCATGCAGTGCAGTTAATCCCTGATAAATCTATTATAAATTTAAAATATCATAAGTGAAAAATGCACTTAAACTGGGTGTTTAAATCAGTTGTAGAGTACACACTCAGCAACCACAAGGCCCTGGGTTTAGTCCCCAGCACCCAAAATAAGTGTATTTACTGCACCTGAGCATAGCTTAGCCACACTGTACGCTCATGCACTATAGCATGTGGATTGTTTTCCCTGGCAATCCCATGACTGACTGGTGTTGCAGTAACCTTCTTGTTACTTGGACAAAGCACCCAATCAAAGGCGTAGTATGAGAAGAAATGGTCTATTTCAGGCTCATAGGTTTGAGGGTAAGTTTGATTATGCTGGGGAAAGCATGGCACTAGCAGGAAGCTGTCATTTATCTGAGTGGACGTAGTAGTGTAAGTACTGGGCTAATAAACCTCCAGGTCTTCCCCAGGGACAAACCTCCTCCTACAAGGTTCTACCTGCCGAATGGCCACCAGCTGGGGATTGAGTATGAGGCTCAGCCACAAATACAGAAGACTATGGGGACATTTCACATTCAACCCACCACAACTGGTAGCTATAGTTATGCCCAGAATTATGAGAGAATTGTACCACATATTGCTAGCCCAAGGGAGAGACAAGGATTGAAAATTCAAAGTATGAGGCTGAAGAGATGGCTTGGTGGTTAAGGGACTTGCCTGTGAAACCTAAGGACCCAGGTTCCATTTCCCAGCATCAACATAAACCAGATGCATGGCTCATGCATCTAGAGTTCGTTTGCAGTGGCTAGAGGTTCTACTGTGCCCATTCTCTCTCTGTCTCTCTCCCTCTCTCTCTCTCTTCATACACACACACACACACACACACACACACACACACACACACACACATACCTCTCTAATAAAATGAATAAAATATTATGTAAAATTCAAAGTGATTTTGATTAAAAATATATTACTTTGACACATTATAAAGGCAAAAAATCCTAAGTCAGATCATCATAAATCAAGGGTCATCTGTAGATGTGAAGACCCTCTGGTTCAGTGGGTAAAGTGCTTGCCTCATGAACATGAGGACCTGACTGCAAATCCCTAGCACCCATTTAAAATTCGGAGCATGGTGACAACACACACCTGTAATCCCAACTCTGGGAAGAAGGAGAAAGGTGGATCCCTAGAGCTCACTGGCCAGCTACTCTAGCTTAATTAAATAAGGTTCAGTCTATTGAGAACTCTATCTCAAAGAAGTGGATAAGTTGTCCATTGCTCTTTACATACACATAAGGTATATGCACATGCACTTTCACACACAGAAAACCAGGCATGCATATACACATGCACACATGCATAAACACACACACATACCACACTCAGGTAAAAAAATTAAAAATTGAGCCAGGTGTGGTGGTGCGCGCTTTAAACCCAGCTCTCAGGAGGCAGAGGTAGGAGGATTGCTGTGAGTTCAAGGCCACCCTGATAATACATAGTTAATTCCAGGTCAGCCTGGACCAGAATGAAACCCTACCTCGAAAAACCAAAAAAAAAAAAAAATTAAAAATTGAAATCAATAAGAATCATCCAATCACAAATCAGCTGGCCTGGAAGGATGAGAGCCTCACCAAGTTATCTTCTCAACAGATGTTTACTGAGCATCCTGGGCAGAGTCATGCTCTAAGAATTGGGATATTACCACACAGTTTCCTGGAAGAATAAAAAACAACTTCCAGTTTTTTTGTCTGGCTATAAGAAGCCTGGAAGCTATTGTTCCAAACTAGCAATTGAGCAAACTGAAAGTCAACCTTTCTTCTTAGAACAATATGGGAAGTGAGGTCACAGGACTGATGTCTACACCCACTAGTGGAAAGACATACAGGTAAATACAGAGGACCAGAGTTTTACTGCAGCTGAACAGAAACCTCCCTGGAAACCAGCTTTGGGTAGGGACATCTGAACTATGAGTAACAAATTTGTTGGGGGTTCAGTGTGGGCAAGTCCAGGGATATCTAGTAATAAGGGGTCCACAACTTGTGAGTTTCACCTCCTAGTGCTCTATCAGGTTCTCATGTCAAATATTAGACTAAGGTTCTATCATTCTTCCAGAAGAGGGGAAAGACATCATTTGGACGTATAGCAGAGCATTCTGTTCTTAAAAAGATCCGCCTCAGGACTGGGGAATATCACAGTTGGTA
This sequence comes from Orientallactaga sibirica, assembly GCA_036365145.1. Classification (NCBI taxonomy): domain Eukaryota; kingdom Metazoa; phylum Chordata; class Mammalia; order Rodentia; family Dipodidae; genus Orientallactaga; species Orientallactaga sibirica. The sequence continues at coordinate 3,301,611 of JAEOAD010001604.1, forward strand.
AAGTGCTTTCCCTACATTCACGTAAATGCCAAGCATTGTGGTTCATTCCTGGAATCCTAGCACCAGGGAGGCAGAAACAGGCAAATCCCTAGGTCTTGTTGGCTTCAGATTCAATGAAAACAATCTGCCTCAAAAATGAGATAAAAGGACTAGAGAGATGGCTCAATAACTGTCATGCCTATGCAAGCCTGAGTGCCTGAGGGGGCCTGAAGCCTCCAGAGTTCAAGTCCCTAGATCCTATGTTAATAGTAATGCATGGCCACACATACCTATAAACCCAATTCCACAGGGGAGCAGAGGCCTGAGAATTGTCAAAGTCCCCAAGCTCTGGAATCAGGAAAGAGACTCCAGCTCCAAAACAAGACCTGGCAGAACAGCAATGAAGTGGGATGCCTGATATTTCACTCTGGTCACTGTAGGCAAGTGGCCCCTACCACAGGAGAACATATGATGTGTCACAACACATCACACACACACACACACTCACTCTCTCTCTCTCTCTCTCTCTCTCTCATGCAACAGCAACAACAAAAATATAAGATGGAGAGTGAAAGAGTAAGCTACCTGAGGTCAACCTTTGGCTTCCACATGCACACATGTACACCCTATACACACACGAGACACATGCATGCACAAATAACCACACACACATACAGAAATAAAAAGAGTACTTCACCAGAGCCTAACCTGGTGGCATTTTAACATAGACAAGATGACCTGGAATTAAATGGAAATATCTGATACCTCTCAGGGTTTTTGGTTCCAGGGGGAGTAGAATCTGTGAAGTTCACAATTTAGAAACTTTTTTAATATTTTATTTTTATTTATTTATTTGAGAAAGGGAAAGAGGCTGAGAGACAGAGAATGGGTGTGCCAGGGCTTCTAGCCACTGCAAATGAACTCCAGATGCAGGTGCCACCTTGTGCATCTAGCTTATATGGGTCTTGGGGAATCGAACCAAGGTCCTTTGGCTTTGCAGGCAAGTGCCTTAACTGCTAAGCCATCTCTCTAGCCCAAAATTTGGAAACTGTTTAAAACGTGATTTGTTGACACTTTTTGTACATGTACATAATGTACTTTGATCATAATCTCCTTCCATTATCTTCTTTTGTTCCTCTCCCTGAACAACTCCTTCCTGCCAACTAGTCCCTCTTCTATTATGATGTCTTTTTTTTTTCTTTTGTGTGTGTGATGGGGAGAGTCCCACTGAATTTAATTAGTGTTGCTTTCATGAGCATTGTGGCAGTTTGAATATATGTCCCCCAATATATTCAGTGTTTTACTAGTTATAGTTTGCATTTGCAATCACCTTGCTAGGGCAAGGTCACTGGGGGCTGGTCAGGTGTGGTGATGGTTTGAGAGTCCACAAATGTGCCTAGCAGGAGTTCCTGAAGTGTGCTGTGTGACCTTTTGGCTGTAGTTCTGCTCTGTGTGCTGTGGTAGCTGATTGGCTTTCTCTCTCTCTCTGTTTGGCCCTGTGAAGGGCCAGTTGCTTCTCTTGCCATTATGGAACTTCCCCTGGATCTGTAAGCTTCAATAAATAATATCCCTTCCTCCATAACTGTGCCTGGTCTGGAAGTTCATCTCAGAGAACCTGAAGCTGTCTGCTACAAGCATGAATAGGGAGGGGGTCTACTCTCAGAACACATGCAACTTACCAGTGGCTACACCCCTAGAGAAAATGTCTTCCCCTCCCCAGCAACTATTAGTTGCCAGCAACTCCTCAGTCAGAGGCTTTATGTGCTAACCCTTACCACCCATGACAAAATGTTGATGGACCCAATACAATTCAGAAGTTTAAGCTGTTAAAGACTCAGTAAAAGACTGGGATCCAATAACAGGCAACAGAACACTTCTACTGCCCCCTCCTTATACCCACTTTAATCAAGGCCGAGTGACAATACATCATATCTGGATCTCAAGAAAAAATTATAAAATACAATGAGCATCAAAAAAAAAGAAGCGACAATATCCATCAAATCCAGATTCAAATATGGCAAAGATGTTGCAATTAATAAGGCTAGATGTTAAAAAAACTAAGATCAATTAATATGATAAAATCTTTAGTGGATAAAGTAAGAGCAAAGTAGCATGTGGGAGATGGCTCAGTCTGTAAAGGGCTTTTCTTGCAAGCATGAGAACCTGATTTGATCCTCAGAACTCAAGTAAAATAAATAAACTAATTAATTTAAAAAATAAAGTAGGATGCAAGGCAATGTGAGCAAGAGATGGACTTCTAAGAGGACCCAAAATGGCCGATAAGATCACGACACTAGAAAAAGGCTGAAGGAGATAAACACAGAGAACATGCAACTCCTGCTAAGCCAGATATCCAGAGACACAGAGGCTACCAAAACCTCATCACTGAAGTAGAACTAAAATGACCCCAATGTGGCTCAGGGAAATTCGTGGAAAAGGGGGCGGAAAGAATGTTAGAGCCACAACTTGGGGCATTATGCACAGAGACTTGGCCTATCCCCCATAACTCTTGACTACCCCCACAATGTATGACCCACATTCCCCATTGATGAGGGTCCCTTTGGAAGAGGGAGGACAGGGAGGAGGATAATGCAGTCACCATTATGAATATAAAATTAGAATAATATAAATAAAAATAAATTATTATTTAAAAAGAAATTAAAATGAAAATGTGTTATCAAAATTAGGTTTCACAAAGTCATACTAGAAAATTATTTTCAAAGCAAAATATATATATTAATAATGTAAACTGAAGAGATGGCATAGCAGTTAAAGACACTTCCTTGCCAGCTTGCTCACTGAAGAAGACCTAAAACAAACCCAACACGGCTCAGGGAATTTTGCAGAAGTGTGGGCAGAAAGATTGTTAGAGCCACAACTTGGGATATTATGCACAGAGACATTGCCTCTTCCCTATAAGTGACAGCTGCCCCCACAATACACAAACCACAATCCCCATGGGGATGACCTGCATCCCCAATGAGGAGGGTCCCTTTGGAAAAGGGGCAGGGATAAGGGAAAATATGGTACCAACATATGCTGTTTGAATACTAAGTATGTACATAACTAATAATTTTTTAAAAACTTATAAGACAATTTAAAAATTGGCTCTGCCCTGTCACTCACAGTACCAGAGACAGGTGCTACCCACATTGAGCTATTGATCAGAGTGACATACAAGGTCCCCAAAACAAAACAGGCTTCTGTCAAAGCACTTGATTACCCACTTGATGTAAAAGGTAAGACCCTATTGCTGAAGACATCATATGCTGCCAACACAGAACATGGAGAAACCTAACTAGAATCCAGAAGAGAGCCAGTCCCCAGACAGTTAGCCCATCTAGTGCTGGAAAGCACTACATGAGCTACTGGGGAAAAGTGGCCAACAACGGTGTGAGCTAACAGGATCTAAGCTATTCAGAAGCAACCAGCCTGACAAGAAGTACACACTAGTGCAATGGTAGCACACAGCTTTGGTGGGTAACCACTGGATTTCTGATTGGCTAAGCAATCCACTCGGGAAAGGAAGCCAAATCAGGAACTTGGAATCAGGTCAGAATTCTATGGAGACAAAAATTATGCTTTCCAATGTCAAGCTTCAACTAGTCTTTGGCTAAAAGAAGGGCTACATCCATCAAAATCTCCATCAATTAATCAGACTTATCCAATTTAACCTATGCTGACTTCAGTCTCTGTTGGAGAATCTGTTTTTCTTTTGCATAATGTAGTGAGACCCGAGGAGATAAGGCACCCTTTGCCTCTTAGTCAAGGCCCAGAGGAAGTGGGGAGATGAGCAAGAGTGCTGCTTTCATGATGAGCCTGACAATCAGAGCCAAAATGAAGGATACAGATACTGAGCACATACCAAAGAAGAAATCCAGAGAATCCTAAGAAGATATCACTGAGGTTGACTTAAAACACACCCAGGGAATTTTGTGGAAGAGAGGGCAGAAAGACTTTAAGAGCCACAGGTTGGGATATCATGCCCAGAGGCACTGTCTCCCCCCCAAAACTGACTGCTGTTTCCATAACACATAACCCACAGCCCCATGGGGAATACGAGCAACACCATTAAAGAGGGCCTCCTGTGGAATGGGGACAGAGAGGAGGGAAAAGATGGTGCCAACACATGATGTATCCATACAAAGTATGTTCTTAATAAAAAAAAAAAATTCCAACTTCCAGTTAAGATGGCGGCATAAGACCCACACCAAAGCAGACTAGGGGAGAAAAGGCAAGGAAAAAAAGCAAAATACACTCTTCTACTAAAAAGTGAAGGTGTATAAGAAATTATTTTTTTGTAAAAACTGGTATTTAATAGTAAAATACAATATGCTATGGAAAATTTTAAAAAGGTAGAATATAAAATACAGAAAATATAATTGAGAACCATTAGAAACATTTGGAATATCTAATGACAAGCCTCCCTTGCCTTTGATCCTCGAGTCTTACAAGCTTGTAGGTAGGTAGGCAGGCATGTATACATGCATAGAATGTTCAGGCTTCATAAGTGGGCTCAGCCCCATGGGTCCCCCTAGAGCTTAACCCCACCCATATGCACCCACGTGTTTCTGATGACCTGGAAAATAACCTTGGTCTTCTGAGGTTTTGCAAGACTGGGGACACAGCTCAGCATCAGAGTGCTTGCCTAACATGCTCAAGGCCCTGGGTTCAATCCCCACCACTGAAGGAGAGTAAGGTTTTACAACAGAATTATGAGGTAGCTATGATCTCTATTTCTACATGTGTGAACTGGGCTTCCCAAAAGCTGGGTGACAGAACCGAGGCCACAGTATTAACCACAGCAGAGAAGTAGGATAGATCCAGGGGGTCTAGAGACTGCAAAACCAGGCAGAAGTGGCTCTAGCAGTGGCAGCACCAAGTCCATGTGGCCACGGTCACCAGGCTTGGTCTGAGCCACCAGAAAAGCCAGGTGAGGAGATTTTTCATTCGCACCAGCCTCCTCACAAACTCAAGAAACGTGACAGGAGGACAGCAGTGACCAGCAGAGCAGCTTGTGAGGAAGAGGATCATGAGGACCAGCAGGATAACTTCAGCCACCATCCACAGCTTCCACCAGCACAAGCGCCAGCAAGCACCAGAGACCTGGGGAAGAGAACTCACCTACACAGCACCTGGCACAGGCTATGAGAGCAGAGACCCACAGACCCAGCCAGCCTACCTGAGCCCACAGCACAGCAAAGAGGGACCCAAGTGGCACACAGCATAACTGAGACCAAAGCCATCCCAAAAGGTAACTGGGATTACATCAGGTCAATACCCACCCAAAAATGCCTAGTATATAGACTTGCATCAGAAGGGCCAGTTGCACCTTCCACATCAGGGTAAATTATGAGTTAAATCTGATGGATGGTTAGATTTGCCATTCTTAAATAAGCTATATTTTGGGCTTGTCATTTGTTGTTTCCTGGTTTATAGTGCCTTTGTCTCCTCTTCTGTCATTTGTTGGGGCAGGGTCTCACTAGGTCACAAGATGACCTTGGAACCTTCTCAGACCAGAAATCTCTGCCTCCCAGTTGACAGGATTAAAGGTGTGGGGCAACACACATCATTAGGGACTTTTACTTTGTTAGAGGATCTGCTTGTTGTAATACCTACTCTTGCATAAATACTCTGTGCTGGTTTTCATTGAATGTGTATATTGTTTTGTTAAATTTTAGAATTTTCCTGTATTTTGTTCTACCCAGCCTACCAGAATACTCTCATAGCAGGCAAACCCAACACCTAGGGTCACTTTTGTGGTTGCTCTGAGAGTCTTAAGAGCCATACCTAGCACCTCAAGCTCCTACACTGAAGATATATAACGTCAGATTGATTGATATATCTAATTTTACTGCAGCTAATTAGAAAACCCAAGTATTAAATTAATCCAAGATGCAAAAATCTCCACATTATAATACAAGAAACACAAAAAAATCAAGACAATATAAATCCACCAAAAAAATATAAATCCATCAGAAATGACCTCTAGTGAGACTGATTTAGAGGAAATACCTGAGAAAGATTTCAAAAGAATGAGTATAAATATGCTCAAAGGAATCAAAGAAGGCACAGAAAACCAATTTAATGAAATAAGGAGGTCAATACATGAATAAAGAAATAGAAATAGTAAAGAAAAACAGTCAGAAATGCTAGCAATGAAAAACACAGTAAGTCAAATAAAAACCCCTACTTTAAAAAATTGTAGATAAAATAAAAGTCACATAAGTGTCTTAAATCTATGTAAGTCTGCTTTCAAAAAAGTTGGTTACTTGAAGACAATGCTATCAAACCTAGTATTTTGGTATAAAAGTCTAGCCTGTATATTTTAGTTGACCTGCCCTCCTCTTCAGTGAGCCTACAAGCTTTGCTCTTTGTCAATAAAATATAATCTGTTAAGCTTATTTCTGACTTGCCTTTGGGGGAAAAAAAGAGGACAGAATTACATGTAAGCATTTCATAGTGATGGCTGTGCCCAGGGACACTGAAAAAGACTACATCCAAAAGTGAAGTGATGGAGAATTGCTGCCTCTACGTGAACATGAGTATTGAAACAACATCAGACAGCTCCTCAACTTTCTCACAAGTGAGAATTGACACTATTCAATTCTGTATTTCTTAAATAAAATTTTAAGTACAAATAAAAGCTCATTAAAATAAAAAAGCCTGTGGCAGGGGAGGTCATGAATCTTAGGAGTATAATGCCTGCTCTTGCCTGGCTAAATGCATATATTATGCTCACCAAACTGCCCTGTAAGCACTTTTCTTAATGTCCATATCCATATATTAATGGAAAAACAATCCTAATGCTACTCTCACTTTTGGTTAGAGAAACTTCTCTTTTCAGATGGCAGTGACCACTGGGATGACCCGAAAGACAACATAGTGCTGAGAAGTGACAGAGGAGTGTTCAGCACTGAAACACCTCTATCACAACCTCTAAGGCTCAGGGTCCATTGTGGAAGAGGTGGCAGAAAGAATGTAAGAGCCAAAGGAAGGATACAACTCCTTACAATGCAACTGTCCAGACAGAAATTGGCCTCAATATCCACAACTTTGCAATGCCTAGCAATACCTTCAAAGTCCCTCAGAATAGGAGAAAAAGATGATGACATCAAAATAAGAGAGAGACTGATTGAGAGGGGGTGGAGATATGATGGAGAGTGGAGTTGCAAAGGCAAAGTGGAGGGGGAGGGAATTACCATAGGTTATGGTCTATAAGTATAGAAGTTGTCAAAAAAAATTTAATAAATAAATAAAAATAATAAAATGTTCTATTCAGAGACCAAAATAAAATTAACTATGATTCTTGCCGGGCATGGTGGTGCATGCCTTTAATCCCAGCACTCAGGAGGCAGAGGTAGGAGGATCGTCGTAAGTTTGAAGCCACCCTGAGAATACAGAGTGAACTCCAGGTCAGCCTGAACTAGAGTGAGACCCTTCCTCAAAAAAACCAAACAAAAAATAATAACTATGATTCTATAGCCTGTGAAAATATCCTCTAAAAAGCAGAGAAATATACATTCTCAGAAAAAAAATTGACAAAATATATTGCCAGTAAACCTGCCTTGCAAGAAATGTTTTATAAAGTTCTGTACAAAGGAGGAAAATATGTCAGAAACTTAAAACTCCATTCAGACAGAGCATCAAAGAGGAACAAATGAAGGTCAGTGGTGATGCTACCTACACAAGACCTGCATAGCGGAAGGGAACAGGGATGACAGCAAGACAGAAGAGGGACTAGTGAGAAAGAAGGAGTTAAATAGAGGGGAGTGGAGATAAAGAAAAGAAATGGTGGTGAGAGAGAATTATAATCATGGCATATTGCCTATAGGTATGGAGTTTGTCAATAAAAAATATTTAAAGGGCTAGATGTGGTAGCACGTGCCTTTAATCCCAGCACTCAGGAGGCAGAGGTAGGACGATCACCATAAGTTCGAGGCCACCCTGAGACTACATAGTGAATTCCAGGTCAGCCTGGGCTACAGTGAGACCCTACCTTGAAAAAACAACAACACAAGTTTTTAAAGGACTAGAGAGATGGGTCAGCAGTTAAGGTACTTGCCTGCAAAGGCTAAGTACTCATGTTTGACTCTCCAGATTCCACACAAGCCAGACACACAAAGTGACGCAAGCACTCAAGGTCACACATGCCCATAAGATGACACATGTGTCTGGAGTTCAATTACAGTGGCTGAAGGCCCTAGCATGCTAATTCTTCTCTCTCTTGCCAATATTAAAAAAAAATGATAAAAAAGGTTAAGTAAAAAGGTGGAGATAGGAGGATCTGAAGTTCAGCTACATAAGGAGTTCAAGGCTAGCCTTCGTTAGGGATCCTCTTTCAAAAAAGAAGGAAGGACAAAAGCTGGCTGTGATGATATACATCTATATTCCAAGCACAGGGAGCAGAGGCAAGACGATCAGGAGTCCCAGGCCAGCTTGGGCCACATAAGTCAGCTGATAAAGAAAGAAAAAAAATGGAATCATATAAAATACTCAACTGAAACCACACAAAGCAGGAAAAGTGTCAGAAACAAGTAACAAGGACAGTAAGTAGAGTAGAAAAAAGTAGCTGATAAAGTTGATATCAACCACTTTGGACATAGATGGTCTAAATGGGGAGGTTACAGTAAAGTGATGGCCAGGTATAGTGAGACTGATAGAACTGCAAGGAGAATATGCTCAATTTAACACACATTATTTTTAAGTTCTCATAAACGAAGAAAGGAAAATTTCCTCAATCTGCTAAGAATATCCTCAAAAACATAGCTTATATCTATTCGACTTAAAAATAAGTAGTTCTAAGCCTCCCCACTAAGATTTTTTTAAAAAAGACCAGGATGGCCCCTCTCACTATTGCTTTTCAACATTATACTAGCAATAATATGTGCAAGAAGGCGACAACTAAAAAGTACACAGGATGAGATGGGTGGGAGGGGAGAGGGTTTGATAGAGAACTCTGGGACTCTTACAGCTCCAATCCTGGTTAGAACTGATGGGCAGGAGAGGAAGTGAGAGAGAGCTCTAGAGACTCATATTTTTTTCTATTTATTTATTTTTTTTTAGTATTGACAACTTCCATAATTATAAACAATAAACCATGATAATTCCCTCCCCCACCCACCCCTTCACAACTCCACTTTCCATCATATCCCCTCTCTCAATTACTCTCTTTTAAAAAAAAAATATTTTATTTATTTATTTGAGAGAGAGAAAGAGGCAGAGAGAGATAATGAGCATGCCAGGCCTCCAGCCACTGCAAACAAACACCAGATGCATGTGCCCCCTTGTGCATCTAACTTACATGGGTCCTGGAGAATCGAACCAGAATCTTTTGGCTTTGCAGGCAAATGTCTTAACTGCTAAGCCATCTCTCCAGCCCTCAACCAGTCTCTCTTTTTTTCTTTGATGTCATCATCTTTTCCTCATGTTTATGAGGGTCCTGTGTAGGTAGTGCCAGGAACTGCGAGGTCATGGATATCCAGGCCATTTTGTGTCTGGAATAGTGCACTATAAGGAGTCCTACCCTTCCTTTGGCTCTTACATTCTTTCCACCATCTCTTTTACAATGGACCATGAGCCTTGGAAGGTGTGGTAGAGATGTTTCACTGATGAACACTCCTCTGTCACTTCTTCTCAGCACTATAGTGCCTTTGAGTCATCCTAGAGGTCACTGCCATCTAAAAAGAGAAGCTACTCTAACCAAAAGTGAGAGGAGCATTAATGTGTGGGTATGAACATTAAGAAAAGTGCTTACCAGGAAGTTTGGTGAGCATAAATATTCATTTAGCCAGACACCAGCAGGTGTCACATCCCTAGGGCTCATGACTTCCCCTGTCATAAGTTTTCAGTATCAGGCATGTATTCCCTCCCATGGAGCATGCCTCTAGTGCAATTAGAGAGCAGTTGGTTTCCCCCATGATAGACATGCCACTATTACATCCATTGGCTCATTTGGCCTGGCTGGCTCAACTTAAGGTTTTCAGTGTCCACTGTTGTTTATCTCCACTGATGACTTCTCTCTCCCCCATGGAACTGCATACAGTGTAGCTTTTACCAGCTTTCTGTCAGGTGGTCTATACAGAGAAGGTTTTCAGCTCAGCTCCAGCAAGATTTCTCAGTGACCTTGCAGCCCAAGCATATGGAGTCTTCAATAGGGTCTTACCATCTGTTCCTGGTGGGAAACCAAGAGCCTCAGCAATGGCCTCTAATTTGGGGGGTGGGGCTTCAGGAATCTCCCTGGCCAACAACTCACTGGAAGGTATCCCATCTCTGGCACTGAAAATTTTTCTAGTAACAATTTATGGCATCTGGATGGGCCATTGCCCAAAAAAGTAGGTTTCCATATGACTTATTCATACTTTCTTCGACTTTGATTAACCCTCCCCACACCCTTTCTTTACTCAATCTCTTCCCCTGACCTCCCTTAGGCCTTTCCACCCCCAGTAATCTGTTCTTTTACTTACACATATACAATACCATCTCTGGAGACTCTTATACATGACATTTTCAAACAGTAAAATTAGAAAGCCAGAGGGGGAAAAAAATCAGTGGTCAGTGGGGCAGGCTGGATCACGCCTGTCATCCTAGTTCTCAAGAGGCTGAGGTAGGAGGATGGCTGTGAGTCTGAGATCAATATGGTCTACAGAGTGAATTCCAAGTTAAGACCCTGCCTCACAAAAAGAAAAAGAAGAAAAGAAAGACCAGCAGTTGTCAGGGAATAAGGGAGAGGGAAGGATGGTAGTCAGAATACAGGAGAATTTTAAAGCAATAAAACCACTATGTTGGCAAATTCCATTATACATTTGTCAAAGGCCATCGAATGTACAGTGTCAGGAGTGATGTATAAATGTAGGTTTATCAGTTATTACAAATGAACCACTCAGGATCAATTGACATTGGTAATGGAACAGACTTTGTACAACTGGGCCAGGTGGATACAGGAAGTACTTTAGGTGTGGACTGAAGTTCCCAAGAAGAAAAGAAAAAGAGCTGCTTCTATCCTGCAAGACTATACAACTGATTAGAATTTCCATGTGGAGTGATCAAAAGGTAGCAAGTCCAGAGCTAAATTGTAATGGGCTGTCTTGAGGCCCCTTAATAGCCATTTATTGCCCACCTTTGTGTCTGACCTAATGTCCTTGTGACTATCAAGTGATCGGGTGAAACTGTTCTCAAATGTATTAACAGACCACGAGCTTCCACCAACCCAAAGGCTAAAGAGATTCCCTCATTTTGCTCTAAGCCACCCACCTGATGTTTTCATTAATGTATTTGAAAGGTAACATAGTTTATGACTTTCTTTTGTTCTGGAACTGTAAAATCTTCATGAAAGTGTAAATACATTGGAACATGGAATTTGGGGTAGCCTGAGTCTGTTTTCCTAGGCCATAGTTACTTGTAATTGGCTCCAAAATAAACTACCTTGTATATAAAAAAGTCATATGGAAACCTACTTTTCTGGACAATGGAACACTCAGAAGCCATAGATTGTTACTAGAAAATTTTCAGTGCCAGGGATGGGATACCTTCCAGTGAGTTGTTGGCCAGGGAGGTCACAGATACCCCCAAAACATTATAGGCCATTGCCAAGGCCTATAGTTTCCCACCAGGAATAGATGGTAAGACCCTATTGCTGAAGACTACACATACTTGGGCTGCAAGGTCACTGAGAAATCCTGCTGGAGCTGAGCTGAAAGCCTCCTCCATGAGGACCACCTGACAGAAAGTTGGAAAAAGCTACACTGCATGCAGGTCAATGGGAGAGAGAAAACACCAATGAAGGTACTCAACAGTGAACACTGCAAGCTTTAAATTTGGCCAGCCAGGCCAAATGGAGCCAACTGGTCTGATATGGGGGAAACCAATTGCTCTCTAATTGGACTGGAGGCCCGCTCCATGGGAGGGAACACATCCCTGATACTGAAAACGTATGACAGGGGTAGTCATGAGCCCTAAGGGTGTAATGTCTGCAGTGTCTCGTTAAATGTATATTCTATGCTCACCAAACTGCCCAGTAAGCACTTCTCTTAATGTCCACACCCATACATTAATGCTACTCTCACTTTTTGTTAGAGAAGCTTCTCTTTTCAGACAGTGGCAACCTTGGGATGACTCAGAAGGCACCATGGTGCTGAGAAGAAGGGACAGAGGAGTGCTCAGCACTGAAACATCTCAAACCTACCTTCCAAGGCTCAGGGTCCATTGCGGAAGAGGGGGCGGAAAGAATATAAGAGCCAAAGGAAGAGTAGGACTCCTTACAATGTGCTCCTCCAGACACAAAATGGCCTGGATATCCATGACCTCACAGTGCCTGACACTACCTACATAAGACCATCATAATAGGAGGAAAAGATCATGAAATCAAACTGAAAAGAGAGACTGATTGAGAGGGGGAGGGGATATGATGGAGAGTGAAGTTTCAAAGGGGAAAGTGGGGGGAGGGAGGGAAATAACATGGGATATTGTCTACAATTAAAGAAGTTGTCAATAAAAAATAAAATTAAAAAATAAATAAATAAATAAAATAAACTACCTCGTATTCCCTTTGAGGTAAGAGTTGTGTGTCTTGCATCAACATATGCTTAATTTTGCTGTGGACCTAAAACTGTTTTTTTTTTAAGTTTATTTAATTAGCCGGGCATGGTGCACACACCTTTAATCCCAGCACTCGAGAGTCAGAGGTAGGAGGATCGCCGTGCCTTCAAGGCCAGCCTGAGACTACATAGTGAATTTCAGGTCAGCCTGGGCTACAGTGAGACCCTACCTCAAAAAAAAAAAAAAAAAGTTTATTAAGAGCCGGGCATGGTGGCGCACGCCTTTAATCCCAGCACTCGGGAGGCAGAGGTAGGAGGATCGCTGAGAGTTCGAGGCCACCCTGAGACTACATAGTTAATTCCAGGTCAGTCTGGACCAGAGTGAGACCCTACCTCGAAAAAGAAAACAAAAAAAAAAAAAAAGTTTATTAAATTAAAAATATATAGCGCACCAAAATAGTTAATGAGAAACATATCTATACCCATGTTAGTTTTTACTAGGGAGAGAAAAGCATAGCATGATAAACATGAGGCTGTTACCATTGCTTACTACAGAAAGGGAGAGGAAGGTGTGTGGTTTGTTGGCTTGTGTGTGCCCACATGTACATGCTTTGCAAGAAGTAGTCATGCAATTTTTGTGCATGTGTGTATACATATGTGTACGAGCACAGGTACATATGTGTGTACAGATATCCACACATGTGGAGGTTGGAAGACAAACCTGAGGTGTTATCCTCAGGAACCCTGTCTACCTCTTTTGAGACAAGATCTCTCATTTGCCTGAAGCTCACTATTGCAGTCAAGTTCACATTGCTGGCCAAAAACACCCAACCAAGAGCAGCCTGTGGGAAATAAGGGTTCATTTTGGCTTATGGGCTCAAGGGAAGCTCCATGATGGCAGGGGGAAATGATGGCATGATCAGAGGATGGACAGCACTTCCTGGCCAATATCAGATGGACAACAACAGTAGAGTGTGCCAAACACTGGCAAGGGGGGGCTGGCTATAATACACATAAGCCCGCTCCCAACAATACACTGCCTCCAGGAGGTGTTAATTCCCAAATTGCCATGGACCTAGCATTCAGAACACCTAAGTTTATGGGGGACACTTGAATCCAACCACCACACTCATCAATAAAGATAGTCTACCAAGCCAGCAAGACCCAAGTATCCTTCTCTCTCCATCTCCCCAGTGCCAGGATTATAGGCACAGGCCACCACACCAGCATTTTGCAGATACTGAGGATCCAACTCAGGATCTCATGATTGCAAAGGGAATACTTTAGTGACTGAGCCATCTCCTCAATCTTTCATTCACTTTTTTATACATCGATATGTTGCTGTATTTGTGACAATAATCATGTTACTTTCACAATTAGCAAACATAATTTAAAATTACAAATAAGGGGATGGAGAGATGGCTTAGCGGTTGAGGTACTTGCCTGTGAAGCCCAAGAACGCATGTTCAAATTGCCATGTTCCACATACCAGGACTCATAGTGACACAGGCATGCAATGTCGCACATGCACACAAGTGGGTGAATGCATCTGGAGTTCCTTCACAGTGGTTGAAAGGCCCTGGTGTGCCCATTCTCTCTCTCTGCCACTTCCTCTCTGTCAAAAATAAAATTTAGGGGCTGGAGAGATGCCTTAGCAGTTAAGGCATTTGCCTGCAAAGACAAAGGATCCTGGTTTGATTCTCCAGGACCCATGTAAACCAGATGCACAAGGGAGCACATACATCTGGAGTTAGTTTGCAGTGGCTGGATGCCCTGGCGTGCCCATTCTCTCCCTCCCTCCCTCTCTCTCTCTCTCTCTCTCTCTCTCTCTCTCTCTCTCTCTCTGCCTCTTTCCCTCTCTGAAATAAATAAATAAATAAATATATTTTAAAAAATAAAATTTTAAAAAGTTACAAATAAGGAAAAAGAACATTAGAGAGAGGCTAACGGAACTGTGTCAATGATTCAAGGTCATGATTCTTTATCAAGTTTAGTCTCAGGCACAGCAGTCTGGGTTGACTATCTGTACATGCTCTAAGGAAGTCTGACAGAAGCAGGGACTAGCTCTAGCTGTGAAACTGTCTCAATGGCTGCCCTAAAGGAAACACAATTTTAAAAAAAAATCTTTGTAACACTTGTGATAAGACACTTGTGGTGCCAAAATGGATCATTTAATGTCACTGAATCAAGTATTCTTTGTGTATTTTGGAGACAAGAAGTCAGGAGTGCTTCATGCAGCGTGAAATATGAGAGAGGAGTCAGCAGAGATTAGATTTCAGCCTGTTAGTGTGTTAAATGGATTCCATTTGCTCTCCCTAAATCTCAAACAATCGCAGACATTTGCTTCAAATCTAGAAAAAGAAATGTGATGCTAAAAGCCTATATTTTTAACAAATGGCACTTTCTGTGATCCTTCTGTCAAGTAATGGTACCATGTGTAGTGGCAGGATCGTACCTTGAAAGTATTTTGGGATATGGACATACAATGGCCAAGTTCAAATCTCTGTTCTTCCACTCACTAACTTAGTCAACTCCAGTCACCTTCCACATGTGGTCAGCTTCCCCCGTCCGTAAGGTAGAGATCATGATTTTAAAACACCTCTAGTGGTTATTATGAAGACTAAATGTTTGAATTTAGCATTGAAATGATGCCTGGTTAAGCCACATAATTTTTGTACATTAAAAATGTATCAGTGTTGGACATTTTCTCCAAAATGAATGTGACATGATGTTTTCTTTCATTCATGCAGCACGTTTGACTGATGAGTTACCTCCTGCCTGGCAGGCCTTGTGTGGAACATTCCAATAGTCTGGAAATGAGTAAGTAAATCTCATTGCTGTAGTGGACAGTACATTACCCATTTCCTTCTCTTTTCTTTAAATTTTATTGTTTATCTATTTATTTGAGAGAGCAAGAAAGAAAATGGGCATGCCAGGGCCTTCATCACTACAAATGAATTCATAACACATGTGCCACCTTGTGCAACTAGCTTAAATGGGTTCTGGCGAATCAAACCTGTGTCCTTTGGCTTTGCAGGCAAATGCCTTAACCACTAAGTCATCTCTCCAGCCCTGCTTTCCCTCTTTCTCTCCCCCACCCTCTCTGTCTGTCTTCTCTCTCTCTCTCTCTCTCTCTCTCTCTCTCTCTCTCTCTCTCTGAGACAGGGTCTCGTGCTAGCAGAGGTTGACATGGAACTTACTCTGTAGCTCAGACTGTAGCTCAGACTGGCCTTAAACTCACAACAAACTTCCTTCTCAGCTTCCTGAGTGCTGGCATTAAAGGTGGTGCTACCATCCCAACATACATAAGACATTTCATAATGTGCACAGAATGGTCCTTTTATCACTGTCTTTTTTTAAAGCACATGACAACTGGAACATGATTTATCTTGTGTATGTGTGTACATGTGTGCATGTGTGTATTTGCATATGTGAGCACAAGTGTGTGTGCAGATGCATGCACATTCATGTGTATGTGTATGTGGAGGCCAGAGGCCAGTGCTGGATGTCTTTCTCAGTCATTATCAACCTGATTCTTTGAGACAGGGTGTCTCACTGAACTTAGCGCACATCAGTTTCACTAGATTAGCTAGCCAGAAAGACTCAGGGATTCCCTGCCTCTGCCTTCCCAGCTCTAGGATTATAGGCTCACAGCACCTGGCAGTTGATGTGGGTGTCAAGGACCTGAACTCAGATCTGCATGCTTGCATGGTAAACACTTGACCCACTGAGCCATCTCCCCAGCCAACAACCTGCTATTGTCCAACTGGAGGGCTGACATATCTCCAAGCCAGGAGCAGTTCAGCACGAGCTGGACGCACCCCCCTCAAGGAGGCACAGCACTGAGAGAAAGCACACCCAACTCACATTTGTGGTGTGGCTTTCAGTTATTTAAGAATCCATACTTCCAGAGCACAAGGTCAATCCTGTCACCTTTTGCATTTGGACGACTACATCGATGCCTGGTCAATTCAGAGCACTGTCTCTCTAGTAATAAAAAACATTCATGTAGCACAGGTCTGAGAGAAATTTCAGCTGCGGGAAAGACCCAGAAAATGCTAAGCTGAACTTTCTGGCTCATACCTATAATTCCAGCACTTGGGAGGCTGTGGCAGGAGGATCATGAATTTGAAGCCAGCCTGGCCTACATAGTGAGTTAAAGACCAGACTGGGATATAGTAGGAAACTCAAAATCAAACCAACAACACAAAAGAATATGAAATTGAGTGTCGTCCTTTCTCCATCTTTTCCTCTTTAGTTTCATGGAACAAAGAGGAGATCTGTCCAGTGCACATGGTTTATAATTTCATTTATGCAAACAAAGAAAGAGATTAGCAGGGGAATGCTCATTGGCCACAGCACACTCATGACATCAGCAGCATTTTTATGGCTCGATGATTTCCCCGAGTCAGTGAGGTTTACCACGTTCATTTGTAAAGCTGTCTGGTCTCCATGAGACAATGCAGCAGGCTTGTGACAATGCTGACTGCTCCACAAATGCACTCCATCATTCCTTCATCTCCTCATTCTGCATGGGCAACACTTCCTGTGTGGTACACAGTCTGCTAAAACCTGAGATTACAAAGCTGTTGCTTTTAGTTCACAACAAAAGGAAGTACACACCTCAAAAAAAACACCAGCCAGAAATGAATTAAAATTTCTAGCAAAGCATACGATTTAGTGTTCTTTTCATATGACAGGCCATCAGCCTAATATACCATATGTCAACTGACTCAAGCTCATGTGCTAACTTGTCACGAGCTGGAACACAGCAAAAGTCTTAGACCAGCAGTAGACTGACCTTTCTCATCATTGCGCCCAAAGCAACATGAGTCAAAACTGTGCCTAGGGTCCTGGAGAGATGGCTCAGTGGTTAAGTGCTTGCCTTGTGAAGCCTAAGGACCCTGGTTCAAGGCTCGATTCCCAGGACCCAAGTAAGCAAGTAAGATGCACAAAGTGGCGAATGCATCTAGAGTTCGTTTATGGTGGCTGGAGGCCCTGGCGTGCCCATTCTCTGTCTATATATCTACCTCTTTCTCTCTCTGTCATTCTCAAATAAATAAATAATTTTTTAAAAATTTTTTAAAACTGTGCCTAGAACCGGGTCATGGTGGCACATGCCTTTAATCCCAGTACTCGGGAGGCAGAGGTAGGAGGATCGCCATGATTTTTAGGCCACCCTGAAACTACATAGTGAATTCCAGGTCAGCCTGAGCTAGAGTGAGACCCTACCTCGAAAAATTTAAAAAAATAAATTAAAAAAAAAAAAAAAATGAAGCCGTGCATGGTAGTGCATGCCTTTTAATCCCAGCACTCAGGAGGCCGAGATAGGAGGATCGCATTGATTTCAAGACCACTCTGAAACTACATCATGAGTTCTAGGTCAGCCTGGGCTAGTGTGAAACCCTACTTCGGAAAAAAAAAAAAAAAAAAAAAGATGATCCCGAGAATTGTTGCACCAACTAGGGATGAATACACAGTATTGAATGTGCAACACTGCCCTGACACTGTGAACCTTGCTACCTTTTACAAGAAGTTCAGGTAGAATATAACTCAACCCTTCACCTGGTTTTGATCTGCTGTCCTGGGGCTTCCCCTCCCTTCCCACCATGAATAAACCCTCTTATGAAGACCTTTTTGTAGGCTTCGTTCTCTCCAGGGACCTCAGAGTCATATTATCACAGGACAGCTATAAAATTTTTATGGCAGGCCAGATCCATTGATCAGTGAGTAAACCGTACATGCAGTAAAAATTCTGTGTGTGAGAATTCAGAAGCCAGGGCACAGTGGGTCATGCTTGCCACTTGGCTGCTAGGGTAGAGTTTCTTTATGTCACAGAGTCCTTTCATTAGGGACATTACCACCTGTTCAGTCACATCCCTATAAAACGATGAGTAAACACACAATCAAAAAATTAATAAAGGCAGATATTAAAAAAACATTAAGTCATAATATAGTAATTCAGATGACAAAGCAATCATGTTTGTTTGAGGTCTTAAAGGATCCAGATGTAATCCTTGAGCTGCCCAAGAAAGATGAAAACCAAAGTAGAGGAGACAGGGAAAGAGGAGAAATTAGTGTTTATGAGACTCTGTTGGGGGAGGTGGAGGGCTCCCTTCCACACAGGATCACTCTGTTTTCACAGTTGCATTGTAAAAACAGCTGATAATGTCCTGAATGGACTCTGTGGCTTATCTAGGGACAGCCCCAACCCCAACCTCCCAAGCTCACACCCTGTCTAGACATTATCAGCAACTTCAGGGGATTAAACAAGAACCTCCTCTGACATGCCCAAGCTTCCCAGCTTGGTGCTGTAGAAGAACTAGAAGAAAGAAAAAGACAGTAAACCATTTGCTCTGAGTTTTCCATTATTGATAACTATGGCACAAGGAACACAGGCTTGACACTCTCCATTCCCTCTGAGAGGATACAGATGAGTGCTCATCAAGCCCTGGGAAACAAGAACACACTTTCTCAAACTTCTTAGAACAGTATCTCTAAACCTGATGAAGAGGAAGCAGCAGTTTCCAGCCCTTCCACCCTAAAAGCTCCCAATCAGAAAGTCAATATCTACATGTAAATCACTGAACTAAAGAATCCTACAGTGGCCAGGCGTGGTGGCGCACACCTTTAATCCCAGCACTCAGGAGGCAGAGATAGGAGGATTGCCATGAGTTCGAGGCCACCCTGAGACTACACAGTGAATTGCAAGTCAGCCTGGGCTAGAGTGAGGTGGCTTCCTATGCCACATGCCTCTCTTCTAAGACCCAGCAATGCACGGGAAGCTGTTGGTGGCTTTCCCTCCCCAGATCCATAATTCATGCTCCATGAATTTATAGGCATGCAAATAAAAAGTGGTTGAGAGTCTTTCCAGCCATTGGGCTACACCACCACTCAGGAAAATAAGGCACACAAATTTGAGCTGTGCTCATTCCGGGACCTCTATGTTTGCTCTGAACATGTGCTTGTGAGGAGATCCAGGACCACTATGATGCGACCATGCAGGATGGCCAGGCAGGCGTGTGGAGATGTCTGTTGAAAGTTCATCACATGCCTTCCACGTGTGTGTCATTACTGCTACTCTGTGTTCTCTCCAGCTCATTTAAGAGTTGCATCCTCCTGGCTGGGGCGATGGCCCAAGAAAGTGCTGTGTATAGCAGCTACAGATTATCCTTTGATCAGAGATTATAAACATAGTTCATAGCTCCTGTCAAGGAAAATTAGTGAAAGTTCTTATTTCACCAGCCTGGCAAAGGGCAAGAAAGGCCTCACTAACTAGAGTGCGACGGTGCATGTCAGCAATATCAACATGTGAAAGGATGGGTCGGGAAGACTGTGAGGTCAAGGCCAGTCTGGGCTACATAGCAAGACCCTGTCTCAAATAATAATAAGAATGATGATGATGATGAAATTATGAAAAGCCCTCACTAGGCACCAGCTACAAAGCTAAATTCCTATTCAGGATTCCAAATTAAACTTCAGATCAGTTCTTCATCAACTATACTGTCATGCTTAATATAGACACTGCGGTTACAAACAAGACTGCCAAAAACTTATGGAAAGAGTTGAGGAAGTGTCTTTCTTTCCTTGAAAGCTCAACACACCCACACACACACACACACACACACACACAT
The DNA here is from genome assembly GCA_036365145.1 of Orientallactaga sibirica. Classification (NCBI taxonomy): domain Eukaryota; kingdom Metazoa; phylum Chordata; class Mammalia; order Rodentia; family Dipodidae; genus Orientallactaga; species Orientallactaga sibirica. Next base: position 3,321,760 of record JAEOAD010001604.1, read on the forward strand.
TCTTCTTTACCTTCTATAGTAACAGTCTCCTACTTATCTTTCTGTACTTTTTTCTCTGGTGGGCACAGTGTGTCTTTCTCATCCTTGAACTTCAGGATCTGACCTGAAATGTGGCAGCTCAGCTTGTTGACCTTTGTGCTGAGTGAACACGTGCTCTTGAGCCCCTGACCTCTTCCTTCAGGGAGGAGATGTGGATCCAGATACCAAAGTAAGAAGTCCCTGAATAATTCATAGAAAATAATATAATTTGGCTAGGCCTGCAGAGAAGGAACTTGGATTTCTATGTTTAGAAATTCCCTTGTGGGCTGGAGAGATGGCTTAGTGGTTAAGGCATTTGCCTGTGAAGCCTAAGGATCCCAGTTCAATTCTCCAGGTCCCACGTAAGCCAGATGCACAAGGGGCACATGTGTCTGGAGTTCATTTGCAGTGGCTAGAGGCCCTGGCATGCCCATTCCCACTCTCCCTTTCTCTGTCTCTAATAAATAAATAAAAATAAAATCTTTAAAAAAAAAAGAAAGAAAGAAAGAAAGAAATTCCCTAGCGTCTAATGTTAATCTTGCAGGTTCCCATCAGTCGAGTATGAACTGAGTCAGAAAACATGATGGAGTTTACCACTATGAATCTGCTTATCCAGACTAAAAATTTCACATTGTAAGAAGTTTTCACATAACCATTTACATGTGTTTTCTCTGACTAGATGTGAATTGTCACACCCATACCAATAGGCTAGCACTGGACACTAGCACTTGGTATAAACCTTTTGAATTTCTTTTGTCCAATCTATCATTTAATTATTGATTGCATTTTTGTCATGTTTGTGTGTTCATGTGTGTGTGTGTGTGTGTGTGTGTGTGTGTGTGTTCATGTATGTGAGTATAGGTGTGTGCATGCCACAGCCAACTCATGAAAGTCAGAGGACAGCCTCAGGTATCAGTCCTTGCCTTCAGCCTTACTTGAGGCATGGTCTCTTGTGGTTCACCACTATATTCACCAAGCTGGCTCCTCCCCAAGCCTCTAGGAAATTCTTCTCTCTCTGCCTCTCGTCTCATAGTAGGCCACTAGTGCTACCCTATCTAGCTTTACCTGGGTTCTGGGCATGTGAACTCGGGTCCTCAAAAGTGCTTTACCCACTGAGACATTGTCCCAGCCCTAGACTGTGCTTTCAACATTAAAGCTAATGAGATTCTTATCATCTTACTTAGATAGGACCGCAAGGCCGTAGCAGAGAAAATCCCCTTTCTGTGCTCTCAGCCAGAGAACCCATTTCTGGGGAACTGTTGAGCCTTGAGTCATGAAGGCAAACTGTATGCCTGTTTGTTATTTCCACTCCTGTCCTGAGACTTAAGGAAGTGGCCTGTATGGGGACATTCCCGTGAGCAACCTCACTGGGTCTTTAATCTGGTTTCAGCTGAGATCAGTGCCACTTAGTGGCAGATGGCTACTTAAGAATGCAATGACTGCCACCTTGTGGCAAAGACAAAACCTTCTTTGTAAGGGGATGATTCTACTCTGCTCACATTTGAAAAAAAAAATTGTTTTCATTTGCCTTACTTTTCCTTCTCTAAGAAAGACCCTCACTGATGAGCTTGTGAACTGGATCAGTTACACTTGGGAGGGCGAGGAATACCGTATGTGTCCTGGACTGTCATTCTCCGTCAAAATGGAGCTATAATATACGGAGAGCAAAGACTGCTAGTACCTGGAACATTCCTAAACCTCCCCTGCAGTGCCAGGAACCAAACCGTAATCTAAGATAATTGTATTTACAAGAAAAGCACTGCCCATAATAATTTAAAGAGTAATGTTATCCACCTATGTTTTGTATATAAATCTGCAGACATTGGTTGAGAATTGTATTTCGACCTTAGCCTAGAAAATTAACCCAGCCTAAGAGAAGTGTTTAAAATCGCCTGTCCTACAATAGATTCATCACTTGCTTTTAACACTGTGCGAGTTTTGGTCTACTTTCTCCCCTCTTTTCTTTTACAAAGATATTTCTATGGCTGTATGCATCTCTAGCTGGCTCTAAGAAAAGAATTTATCAGACTGTGCCCATTTTCAGATAAATATATCTGTCTGTTTTGTCTCAAAGTGAACTTTCTTACCATAGAAAAATTGAAATCTGTTACATATATTCCCCAGAACTTTAAATTTAGAGAGAGGGAGAAGAGAGAGGGGAATCTAAGGAACAACCCACGGCCCCATGAATATGAAGCACACACTTTACCACTGAGCTACACATACAGTCTCTGAAATTTAAAACAATACCTAACTTTGGAATGAGTTCTGTAGAGCTCTTCTTAGCGACTAGCATTTCCTGTACTGAGTACATTGCACATTACTTAGCTCTAGAATGCATTACCAGTTGCTGATACAGTATAACATGAACATCAAACGTGAACATCAATATGAACAAAGGAGCTGGAATCATCTGGCAGCAAGTGCCTTAACTCTAGCCAGGGTGCGATTTTTGTAGCACAATTTCTTTAGGAGGCTGAAGAAGTTCTGGAGTTCAAGAGAAGAGGACTTGAGGCTTTCTCACGAATCTGGATTGTGTATGACCATTTGGAAGAGACACAGAGTGTGACAGAAGAGCAGGCTGAGTTGGACCCTCATCTTCCCAGTGCTGCTCAGGAGCATTGTAAGCTCCCATGTCAGCTTTTCAGACTATCTCAAAGCTAAAGGGGAACATCAAGAGTCAGATGCCCCAAGAAGTAGAAGTAACACAAGGAAAATGGGCTCAGAAAGAACATCAGACTGAAAATATAAAATGAGGGGCTGGGGAGATAGCTCATGAATAAACTGCTTACTGTACAAGCATGAGGACCTGAGTTCAGACCCCCAACACCCATGTAAAATGCTAGACATGAAGGCATGTACCCATAATCCCAGCATGGTGGAGGCAGAGACAGGAGGATCATGAGAACTCGCTGGCTATACAGTCTTGTCTAATTGGTGAGCTTTGGGCCAATGAAAGATCTTGTCTCAAAAACATTACAGGCCATTAACAAGGCTCTTGGTTTCCCACTAGGAATAGATGGTAAGACAATATTGCTGAAGATCCCACATGCTTGGGCTGCAAGGTCACTGAGAACTCTTACTGGCGCTGAACTGAAAACCTGCTCTGTGTAGACCAGCTGACAGAAAGCTAGAAAAAGCTACTCTGCCTGAAACTCCATGGGAGAGAGAGAAGTCATCAGTGGAGATAAACAACAGCGGACACTGCAAGCCTTAAGTTGGGCCAGCCAGGCCAAATGAGCCTGGTGCAATAGCAGCATGTCTGTTGTGGAGGAAACCAACCACTCTCCAATTGGGCTGGAGGCCCACTCCATGGGAGGGAATGCATGCCTGATACTGAAAACCTACAACAGGGGTAGTCATGAGCCCTAGGGATGCAATGCTTGCTGTTGTCTAGCTAACTGATTACTATTATGCCCACCAAACTGCCTGGTAAGCTCTTAATGTTCATACCCATATATTAATGCTACTCTCACTTTTGGTTAGAGAAGCTTCTCTTTTCAGATGGTGGTGACCTCTGGGATGACCCAAAAGGCACCTTAGTGCTGAGAAGTGACAGGAGTGCTCAGCACTGAAACATCTGTATCACACCTTCCAAGGCATAGGTTCCATTGCAGAAGAGGTGGCAGAAGGAATGTAAGAGCCAAAGGAAAGGTAGGGTTCCTTACATCTTCCAGACACAAATTGACCTGGATATCCATGACCTTGTAGTTCCTGACACTACCTACACAAGACCATTATAATAGGAGGAAATGATGATGCCATCAAAATAAAAGAGACTGATTGAGAGGGGGTGAGGATATGATGAAGAGTGGAGTTGTGAAGAGGAAAGCGAGGGGGGAGGGAATTATCCCGATTTATTGTCTAATTATGGAAGTTGTCAATAATAAAAAAATAAAAAATTTATGTTGGTATAGACTGATGTGTTTGAACAACTGGTCCCCAGCTGGTATTACTGTTTGGGAATGTTGTGGGACTGTTAAAAGGTTCCGTGCTAAAGGAAGTGGGTAACTGGAGAGGGACCTTAAGATTATATAGCCTCCACCCCAATTCCTGTATGCTCTCTTCTTCCTGACTGAAATATGACAAGTCAGGTTGCCATGCCCTTTTCACCGTAACGGACGATGTGCTTTCAAAATGTCACTCAAAATAAATCTTTTATTTTCTTAAAAATTAAAAATTTTAAAAATTTTAAAAAGAGGTGGATGGTGTTCCTGAGGAAAACACCCAAGAATATCCTCTGGTCTCCAGAGGCTAATGGTAAGACCCTATTGCTGAAGATACCATACACTGTCGGCTGAGACTAAGGAGACACCTGGCTGGAATCTGGAAGACAGCCCATCCCCAGACAGCCCATCTAGTGCTAGAAGGTGCTACATGAGCTACTGGGGGAAAGTGGCCAACATCTGTCCAAACAAGTCGATGTCTAAGCTACTCAGAAGCAAACACCCTGACGTGATGCTCACACAAGTGCAACAGTGGTACACGGCCATGGTGGGTAACCAACTGCTCTAGGATTGGCTAACGGATCTGCTCTGGAACTGGGAAACAAGTCAGAATCACATCCAGATAAGTTTGTTCTCCAGTATCAAGCTTCCATCTTAAAGGTCTACACCCTTTAAATTCTCTCTAAATTAATAATCATTATCCCATTTAACCTGTGCTGACTTCACTCTCTGTTGGAGAATCTCTGTTGGAGAATCTGCTTCTCTTTTTCATATGGGAGCTGGACCTGAGAAGATAAATGACCCAGTGCACTCCACTCGGGCCCCAGCCAAAACCACAGAGGAACTAGGGAAATGAGCAAGAGTGCTGCTTTCTCAGTGAACCTGATTTCAGCACAAGGGTGAAGGAGATAGACACTGAGGACACTCAACACCTACCAAAGCAGAGATCCAGAGACTCCTAAGTGCCCATCACTGAAGTAGACTTAAAATGCACCCAACATGGCTCAGGGAAATTCACAGAAGAGAGGGAGGAAAAATGGTTACAAGAAGTTGGGATATTAAGCCCAGAGATATTGCCTCTTCCCCATAACAGATGGCCCACAATGCACAATCCCCAATCCCCATAGTGATGGCCAGCATCCCCAACGAAGAGGGTCCCTTTGGAGAGGAGGTGGGGATGAGAGAAAGGATGTACCAACCTGTGCTGTTTCCATACTGAGTATGTCCATAACTAATAAAAAAAGATACTATCTCAAAAAAAAGAATATCCTCTGGTCTCCATATACACACATGTACACATGCACCTGCACACACATGTGCACCCACACTCATTCAAACATGCAAACAAATCACACACACACACACACACACACACACACACACACGTAAGAAGGAAATACATACTTGGTGGTATGTGATATTATCTTAAAGCTTACAAGATGAAAAACAAAATAAAATCCAACTGGAAGTAAAGAACACACACGAGACCTTTCGGAGGAAAGAGGTGAGGTCAGCCAGTGAGTATTTATTCAGAATGTTCTGGTTGTCATAGGTGCCAGTCGTGAAACAAGTTAGCTCCACCAGGCTGACGATTCTTGGCTACTAGGTGGTTGGAAGAGGCCGTATGATTCATTTTAACAAGTTAACAGAGAGCGCAGAAATGACCCGTGTCACTTCCAGGACAAGATTTAGTTGCTGATGCAAGACTCAGAGTTTTCTATCCCCTGAAACACAGTGGCCTGCGATTCACAACAGTAGCCACTCAGCCATCATGGATCTCTGAGGGATGCTGTGAGCCTAGCCTCGGCATGTTACATAGGTGGTAAGTAGACTTGTGTAGCTTAGACCAGTAACAGTTGGGTGATACTTGTTACCATAGCTCGCTAGAAGGCCATTAGTAATGAAACTGCACCTACATTAAGGAGGAAGCATGATTGTCTGCTTGAAGTTTCAGAAGTAGGTGAGTCATGTGGCCCTTATGTTCAAGGAATGAGGGTGGAAAGCTTCAGGGAAGGTGGACAAGGTATTGGTTAGTGCAGGGCAGGGCTGAGGGGGTGGTCATACATTAAAAGCAGCTCTTCCACAGAAAGAGTAGGAATTCCCTGAGGCACAGTCCCTCCCCGCTCTTCCCCACAGAGACTGACAGGCCTTTATGACCCCACCGTGAATCTCATAACCCCACTGAGGAGGGCTCCAGAGAAACAGAAGGGGTAAGGGAGTATAACCTTTTGTAGACTAAATTTTTAAATCAAAAAGCAGCTTCTTCTCAAAGGAAGACTAAAATCAGGCTTCCTGGCAACTATTACTTTAGTTGAGGAAAAACACTAGAATGTACCTTTAATTTTTGTTTTTTGTTTGATTGTTAGTTTTGAGGCAGGGTTTCACTCTAGTCTAGGCTGACCCAGAACTCACTCTGCACTCTGTAACCCAGGCTGGCCTTGAATTCATGGTGATCCTCCTACCTCTGCCTAACAAGTACTGGGATTAAAGGTATATGCCACCACACCAGCTCAGAATGCATCTTTGGTTGTACAGACATAAGCCAAAAAATACTTTGAGGAGCCAGGCATAGTGGCACATGCCTTTAATCCCAGCACTCGGGAGGCAGAGGTAGGAGGATTGCTGTGAGTTTAAAGCCAGCCTGAGATTACATAGGGAATTCCTGTATAATCAGTCTGGACTAGAGAGAGACCCTACCTCGAAAAACAACAGAAAATACTTTGAGGGCTGGGGAAATGGTTTAGTGGGTAACATCCTTCACACAAGCATGAGGACGTAAGTTCAGATAGCCAGTACCCTCATAAATGGCAAATTGGCATAATGGTGTGCCTGTAAGTACTCAAGAAGTAGAGATAGGAAATGGCCCATGGAAAACTGGCTAGCTAGACTGGCTGAATTGGCAAGCTGTGAGCTGAAGTGAGAGACTCCGTCTCAATATATAAGGTGGAGAACACCAGTGTCAACCTCAACCTCTGGCCTATACACACATTCTCTCTCTCTCTCTCTCTCTCTCTCTCTCTCTCTCTCTCTCTCCTCTGAACAGTTCTTAGGGGAGATGGGAGGAAAATCTAATGTAGCTCATTAGGAGAGGTTAAGCCTTGATCTGGAGATGTGAATTGTTACACAGAGTTCAGACAGTCATAACCCATAGGCTTTGTTTTTGCTTTTCTGAGTGAGGGAAACATATTCCTGTCTCTTAATGTCACTCAAATATTTCCTGGGGCTTGGGAGTAAGCCAACCACTGCTACAATGTGGAGCAAAAATTACCCTTAGAATCTGGGTTGCTGAGCTTTATTATAGAACTCTACTCAGAGTTATGTGAGTCATGTTTTCTGCTCGCCTTCTCTTCAGTTAGTCCTGGGCATTACGAGTTTAGCAAGAGTTACAGCCTAGGTTCCTTATTGAAGCAGAGGAGCAAAGAGAAAACTCCCCAGCTAGGATGCAATAGGAAGAGGCTTGGGTTAGAGGAGTACTGGTGCCAACAGCTAGAGCAAAACCCACTCCCTTTAGCCCATGATGTCATGGGGAAAACACAAGGCAGTGTGCCAAAAAGATAATTTAAAAAAGGAAAATTCAATCCAGGGGCTGGAAAGGTGGCTCATAGGTTAAGAGCACTTCCTATACAAGCATGAGGGCCTGAGTAGACCTAAGAGATGACTGGAATTTAATCCCCAGGACCCACATAAACAGCTGAGTATGGCTGCATGTGTCTGTAACCCCAGTCATAGGGGAACAGAAAACAAAGAATCACTAGAGTTCATGGGAAAAAGCAACACATTCCAGGTTCAGTAAGAAACTCCGGATCAATCAAGAATGTGCAGAAAAGTGATGAAGCAGAACTTGAGACATTCTGCCCTGGCCATTGCAGGTGAGTGCACTGCACTGATAACAAGCAATGTGGCCCTATAGGGGCACAGACATATGCATACACCACACTACACATACACACACCCCACATTACACAAAAAAGCAGAAAAAAGGGGGCAGAAGGTAATGACCATGTTTAAGCTACATGATAACAATACCTAGTCATACCACATCCAATTGTTTCCCAAGAATTTCCACCATGAAACAAGTCTCTAACACTTCCTAAAGGCTCACTATGTACAAAGCACAATCTTTTTTTTTATTTATTTGAGAGAGAGAGAAAGAGAGAGAGAGAGAGAATGGGCATATGACAGCCTTCAGCCAGCCACTGCAGCCAAGCTCCATATGTGTGTGCCCCCTTCTGTACATGTGTGCTTGTGTCACTGTGCGTCTGGCTTATGTGGGACCTGGAGAGTCCAACATGCATTCTTAGGCTTAGCACACAAGCACCTTAACAGCTAAGCCATCTCTCCAGCCCGAAGCACAATCGTTTACTCTACAAACGTACTTTAATCCCCTACTTGGTGCTTCAATCTGTGAGGAGCACTGGAAATGGAGCTGTGAATGAAGTAGATCAAAATCCCTTGTCCTGAGAGAGCTACTCCAATTTGTAGTCAAAAAATAAGTAAGCTACTGAGTGCTATGGTTCATGTTTTGAGAGCTTGATGCTCAGTGTTGTGATGTTGAGGTGACTGGAACTTGCAGAGGCATAGCTTAAAGGGAGGTCATTAGATCATGGAGACTCCACCCTTGTCACTGGATTAAATATTATCTCTTAAGTGCAGGCCAAGTCTTGTGAGACATCATTAGTTCCCATAAGAATGCTCTGTTAAGGACTGGACAGATGGTTTAGTGCATAAGGCGCCTGCCTGCCAAGCCTAAGAACTCCCATTCGATTCTCCAGGTCCCACATTTAGCCAGACGCAAAGTGATGCAAGGGCGCAATGCCATACGTGCCCACAAGGGGGCACATGCATCTGGAGTTTGAGTTTGTTCACAGTGGCTGAGAGGTCGCTGGCATGCCCATTCTCAATCTCTCTCTCTCAAAAAAAAAAAAAAAAAAAAAAAGAATGCTCTGTTAAGGCTACAGACAACTCAACACTAAATCAAACTTCTAACAGTCCTGCCAGGCTCAGGATTGTTGCAGAAGAGGCAGAAGAAAAATTGTAAGAGCCACGGGGTAGGTAGAACTATTCTGAGGCACTTTCCAGATGGACTGTGGCTCTAATTACCCCACAGTGAATACCAATAACTCTACTGAGGAGGGCACTTGGGGAAATGGGTCAAAGGAGCAGGATATAAGACTATAACCTATGTGAAAAAATAAATTTTAAAAAGAATACTCTGCTAAAATTGGAAATGCCAGAATGAATGAAACCTAAATCTATGCATGCCAATTAAAAATAAGAAATAAATTTTAAAACAGTGGGCTATTATAAGAAGGCCTGGCACCTCCCCCGAATGTCTTCTACACACACCGGTCACCACTGTTAGATATGTCATTGTCTCACCATTTGCAACAAGACCCTCATGAGAGCCAAGCAAATGCCAGCATTATGACCTTTAGCCTCTAGACCTGTGGACTAAATAAAGCTCTTTTCTTTATAAAATGTCAGCTCAAATATTTTATTTTAGCCACATAAACAAATTCAGTCAATGTTTTACAGAGTAATATTAGTCTGTTTTACACACAATGATATCAGTTGCCTAAAATGACAGCCAGTGAACTAAGTAGATTTTACTTAGTGTATACATGATATAAGACACCTTGCCTTCTAAAGAGATTTTAGGGTGTGTTCCCAACAAGGAAGATGCCTGAAGAGTCCCAGAGCCATGCATGGTTCCTGGAATCCACCAGTGTACAACATATCATCCATAGGTCTGACAGACTATATGCTGTGGTCTTGGGTTTTGAATGCTTACTGGTTATAAATCACTTATCCATAAAGAAATCATGGGATTGACTGCATATCTGGGTCATCTGTGTCTTTTCAAGGAGAAGATGTTTAAGATACATGCCACAATCACAAGGGGTCTATTAAACTGTTTAAGAGAGGGTTGAGGGGCTGGGGAGATGGCTCAGTGGGTGAAGTTCTTGCTGTGCAAGCATGAGGTCCTCAGTTCAGATCCCCAACACCCAGTGTGAAAAGCTGGGCAAAGCAGCACATTCCTGTGGCTCCAGTGCAGAGAAGATAGAGAGAGAAAATTCCTGGGGCTTGCTAGTCACTTAGTCTGCCTCTAAAAATAAGGTAGGGGCTACAGAGATAGCTCAGTGGCTAAAAGTGCTGGTTACACCAGCATGAGGACCTGAGTTCAATGTCCAGCACCCATTTTAAAAGTCTGACATGATCATACATGCTTGTAACCCCAAGGCTGAGGGAGGGAGACACAAGAGGATCGTTCGGTCTCCTGGTCAACTAAAAACCAGGGAGCTCTAGGTTAAGTGAGAGATGCTATCTTGTGAAAATAAAGCAGAAGAGGGATAGAGTAAGACACCCAATATCTTCCTCTGACCCCTGCACACATGTGCCATAAGCACACACATGTGCATTCACACATGCTGAAACACACACACCTCATACCACACATATACACTCCCAAGACATAAGGTGGATAACAATTAAAAAGACTTCTGACATTGACCTCTGGCCTGCACATGCACATACATACACATGCACATGCACACACATGCACAAGCATGTATATAAATACATGCCACACATATATCAAGAGGAACCACTATGTATTAAACAGCAGTTTCTGTAACAGTGAAGTCAACATCTTAGGTGGGGAAATGGAGAGGATCATCACTACTGCTTCTCAAGTCTCTATGGTTCCGCTAGCAGCCCGAGCAGAAGTCACAGCACCTGTGAGCTGCCCCTTCTGACACTGCTGCTTGACCTCCTTAGAGAGGCATGGCCATGCACACAGGTTCCTCCCAAAGCCGACCTAGAGATGACCAGAAATGAGACAAGGTTGATGTGCCACAGACAAGGCTGTGCCCACAGATGGTCCTGCTCACAGAGGCCCTTCTGACAGCGGAGTGCCGCTTCAACCCCATGCTTTCATTGTATGGGCTTCAGCACTGGAAGGCCAGGCTCCTCATCCTAGCTCTAGCTGGCCACATGCAAGTAAATGAAAGCAAGAATTGGTTTACCACACTGTCTGCTTGTGTTCAGAGCTCGGCACCAGCAAATTCATGGTCTATTTTCTCAACCCATTCTGTAAAATGTGCCCTCTACTTGACCCAGAACATGGCGATATCTATAGTTAGCACAGCCAGTGAGGGAAAGCTTTGAGGACTTCAGACATAAACATGCTGTTGCTCTGCTGGGTCACGCTTGTGGTGCCGAGTGCTGCCTCATCATGGGAGCTGTTATTAGATACTTCATTATACACCTCAGCCCCTGGAAAGCACAAGATGCTCTTGTCCCCATTTATGGGTGAGGGTAATGAGGCTTCAGAGAGGGTCAGTAAACGGCCTGAGGTAACGTAGCATAGCAAGTCTGAACTGATATTCAAGGGCAGTTGAATATACTGTTGAAGCTTCTGCATGTAATTAAAGTACTCTGAAAATGCAGTCATCCTATATGGGGCATCAAAGACCATTTTATTAAAAGATTATGGTACTGGGGGTAGCTCAGTGGCAAGACTCTTGTAGCTCAAGTATGAGGAACTGAATTTCTCTGTCTGTTGCTAATAAACAAACAAAATAAATAAATAAGGTGGGAGCTGGATAAATGGCTTAGCGGTTAAGGCATTTGCCTGCAAAACCAAAGGATCCCAGTTCGATTCTCCAGGACCCACATAAGCCAAATGCACCAGGTGCACATGCATCTGGAGTTTGTTTGCAGTGGATAAAAGCCATAGCATGCCCATTCTCATACTGTCTGCCTCACTTTTTCTCTCTCTCTCTCTCTGCTTGCAAATAAACAAACATTTTTTAAAATATTTTAAAAATAAGGTGGAGAGTGATAGAGGAAGAATCTGATGTTGACCTCTGGCCTCCCCACATGCACACATACATGCACCCACATGCATGCAGACACACACACACAAATTTATAAATATATATTGTTTGGAAATGGTGACTATTAGTGTCACTTCAAATACAAGAAAATCCAAAGTTTAAGTGATGAAATCAGAGAGGCAGAAATAGTCTTGCAACTGAACAATGGTATGTTAAACTCAATCACAAATAGGACAATGAATGAAAATTAGTAAAATATCTCAACAGCCAATGAGACTGTTGCCTCCTAAAACAGTCCCCTGACTCCCTTGGTGCTTTCAATGCTCCACACATACTTAGAGAATCCTAGTTAAAATGGCTTCAAAGCTCATTTACAGAGGATCTAAGAAAAGGTCTCATTATTCTATAATTACTCCCTCTTTGTCCAAATATAGTATTATCTGGCTTAAGTATACTCTCATTTACCAAAGTTGGTTCTAAATGTGTCTTGGTTGTTTTTAAAACCAAAATGAATCATCTAAATATGAAGATTACCCACCAATCAAGAATTTTCTGAAGAAAATGTTTAAAGAAGTATGAAAATGTTTTTGAAACAAGACCATATTTGTCTGATGAGAGGTTTGAAAAGGGTGTCACTGTGTTGCTCCCCCCTCAACTTCCCATTACCAAGGAGCTATCTTCTTTGTGTTTTGCAGTGCCAAGACTTAGCACATGTCAGATAAGTGGTCTACCACTGAGCTATATCCCCAGCCAACCCAATTTGGAAAATGTACACAGTCTTCCCACGTGAACATACTGTCCAGCAAGCTCCAGGGATCCTCCTGTCTTTGCTTCCTCAATCCTGGGATTATAAACACATGCCACCATACCAGGAATTTTTACATAGGTTCCAGGGGTTAGATCCAGGTCATCATGCTTGACTGGTAAGCACTTTACCAACCAAGTCATCTCTCCAGCCTCATTTCATATGTTCTTTACTTTAAAAGAACACTGACAACTTGCTCTGTTTAAAAAGATAATTATTTGCTTTGGTCAACTGGTCAATTCATTTATATCATCCCTAGTGAAGTCATTAATAAAACATGGTTTAGGGCACTTGTAGTAGGATCGCCAAGATGCCACCCTGAGACTCACTGATCCAGGTCAGCCTATTGAAAACCCTACCTCGAAAAAAACCATAAAAAAATAAATAAATAAAATAAAACATGGTTTAGGGCTTGAAATGTAGCTCACTGATGGAGTATTTGCATAGAGTGCTTGGGCTCTAGATTTAATCTTTAGCTCCACCACTCTACCTCCCTCCCCCCTCCCAAAAAAAAGAAGTATTCACTAAATAAATATTTGTAACCAAATTATATGATCACTGTTTGTCACAGTCAGCTTCATGTTGCTGGGATGAACCTCCAAACCAGGCACAAGTTATGGGAGGAAAGGAATTTATTTGAAGCTTACAGATCCAAGGGAAATTCCAGAATGGCAGAAGAAGCTGGCCCCCTTTCACACGTCCACACAGAGAGGAGTACTACCATCAGCATCATAAGCAAGCACACTCCAGGAAACCCAGGCAGAGGTCAAGCACTCTACATATCTTAGGCTAGAATTCAGATCAGCCCCCAGTAACAAACACCTTAGGGCTGGACCCTAGGATTCACCCACAGTGATAGCTCCTCCAGCCAGGTAGCTGGAAATCCAAGCAGTTTTAGTAAAACTCCTGAATCTATTAGGGAACATCCATTCTAACTACCACACTGTTTCATGCGGTCCTTATTGATCAGTAAAAACTTACTCAGGAGCTGGGCGTGGTGGCGCACGCCTTTAATCCCAGCACTCGGGAGGCAGAGGTAGGAGGATCGCCGAGAGTTCGAGGCCACCATGAGACTACATAGTGAATTCCAGGTCAGCCTGAACTAGAGTGAGACCCTACCTCAAAAAACCAAAAAAAAAAAAAAAAAAAAACTTACTCAGTATATAAATACAACCATCAACAAATAATTAAAGCCAAATTGTTAGTTTTTTATGTATATAAGGTATTTGTTAAAGGGTAGGGCTGGATAGATGACTCAGTGATTTAGGTACTTGGTTACAAAACCTAAGGACCCAGGTTTTATTCTCCAGTACCCATGTAAAGCCAAATGCACAAAGTGGCACATGCATCTGGAGTTCATCTGCACTGACTTCAGGCCCTGGTGTGCCCATTCTCTCTCTCTCTCCCTCTCTCTTCCTCCTTGCAAATAAATAAATAATTTAAAAGAAAATAAAAAGCAACAACAACAAAAAGAATACAAGGAAGATGGGTCAGCAGTTAAAGGTGCTTGCTTGAAAAGCTTGCCTGCCCTGGTCAATTTCCCAGCAACCACCTAAAGCCAGACACAAAGTAACATCCCAACAAGCCACCAACAATGGGAGGCGGAGCCAGGGAAATCTAAGGCCCTTGGCCAGTTGGGCTAACCTTTCTTTGCAGTGGCAGGAAACCCTGTCCCAAAGAAGGTGGAGCACAGAGACCTGAAGTTGTCCTCTGACCTACACAAGTGCACCATGGCACACATGCACATAAATAAATAAATCAATATTTTTAAAAGCTCTTTGAAAAGTAATACCAATATATTAAACATAGACATTAGTTTAGATATCTTATAACCAACCAGCATATATGTAAATTTATTTAAGAGAGAGAAAAAAAAGAGGCAGATAGAGAGAGAGTGTGTGTGTGTGAATGGGCAGGCCAGAGCCTTTAGCCACTGCAAACCAACCCCAGATACATCTGGCTTATTTGGGTCCTGGGGAACAGAACTTGGGTCTTTGGCTTCACAGGCAAGTGCTTTAACCACTAAGCCATCTCTCCAGCCCATATTTAAGATTACTATAAGGAAAATTCTTGCCAGGCATGGTGGCACACACCTTTAATCCCAGTACTATGGATGCAGAGGTAGGAGGATTGCCATGAGTTCAAAGCCACCATAAGATTACATAGTGAATTCCAGGTCAGTGTGGGCTATATAGACCAACACCCTACCTAGAAAAACCAAAAAAGAAAAAAAAAGAAAAAAAAATTCTTAAAAGCAGTTTTGGTAGATTAACACCAAAATGCATTTCTTTTCAGGGTAAGATTTATTATGAAGAGTTAATATGCCATGAAAGAGTGTGGTGCGGCCTGAAGCCAAGGTGTGGGTTCCTGAGAACAAAGAGAATTTCTTACTTTTATAGATTTCTAAAAGGAAAGTTCCATGCCATGTGACCCAAACTATATGCTAGGAGCCACAGGCCACTGGTCCCTCAGGCTGCTGGGAGGGAGGCGCGATGTTCTGCTCTTGCTCCCAGCAGAGGATGGGCTGGGGAAAGCAGGAAGGTACATAGATAAGAGAGTAAATACTGTTTAAGGTCACCTCAGCCCAGGCAGCATCTGGTGTCTTAAACCAACTCCATCTGTTAGAATACAAATGAAAAAAATTTTTAAATAATACAATATGAAGTAATAAAATTCATGACCTATGATTATTTGTCAATATTTTACTTCCTCAAATTTCTACCTTAAGACTTTTTTTGTTTTGTTGTTTTTGTTTTTCAAGGTAGGGTTTGCTGACCTGGAATTCACTATGTAGTCTCAGGGTGGCCTTAACTCACAGTAATCCTCCTACCTCTGCCTCCCCAATACTGGGAATAAAGGCATGTGCCACCACACCAGGCTCACCTTAAGAGTTTTTAAGATTAAGAAAACTAGTAAATTATGATAAAACACCCTCTTTTAAAATGTCTTTTCTTGGGCTAGAGAGATGGCTTAGCAGTTAAGGCACCTGCCTGCTAAGCCTAAGAATCTGGTTCCAATCTCCAGGTCCCACGTTTAGCCAGATGCAAAGTGACACAAGGGCGCAATGCCACACTTGACCACAAGGGGGCGCACACATCTGGATTTCGTTCACAACAGCTGAGAGGCTGCTGGCGTGCCCATTCTCTATCTGTCTCCTCTGTCTGTCTCTCTCTGTCTCTCCAAAAATAAAATAAAATAAAATAAAATAAAATAAAATAAAATAAAATAAATAAATAAATAAATTTCTTTTACATTCTGCTCAGATGTCACACATATTCAGAAAGATACATAAACTTGCCAGGCATGGTGAAGCATGCTTTAATTCCAGCACTCGGGAGACAGAGGTAGGAGGATTGCTGTGAGTTCGAGGCTAGCCTGAGACTACATAGTGAATTCCAGGTCAGCCTGTACTACAGTGAGTCCCTACCTCAAAGAAAGAAGGAGAGGAGAGAAGAGAAAAGGAATAAAGAAAGAGGAAGGAAGGGAGGGAGGGAAGGAAACTTTAGTGAATTTTCATAAAATGAAGCACTAGTACCCACATCATGACACCAAACACGCCAAGTACTCCCAACCTGCATGACCTCTCCCAGGCTCAACCTTCCCTTGGAAACCATTTGGACTAATGAAACCTACAGCTTAGTTTTGCCTGTTTTCAAACTTTATGCAAATGAGATATAATTTTCATTCTTTGCAACTACCGCCTTCCTTCACTATTATGTTTCTGAGAGTCACCTCTGTTTATATATACTGCAATTTATTTTCACTGCTGTGTGAACACAATTTCTCATTTTGATGTTTCATGAAATATGCTAAAACATATGTTGTTTCCTGAAATTTTTTTAATGCTTTATTTATTTGAGAGAGATAATGAGACTGGGCATACCAGGGCCACTTGACAGTGCAAATGAAGTTCAGATACATGTGCCACTTTGTGTACCTGGCTTTATGTGAGTACTGGGAACTCAAACTAGGGCCAGCAGACTTTGAAAGCAAGTGCCTTTAACTGCCAGGCTATCTCCTTAGCCCATTTACCTGAAATTCTAACTTAATTGAGCCTTCCACATTTTGTCTGAATATTAAACTTTGCAATACTTCAGATTGTTTGCAAAAATGCCTGCTTTTTGTTTAAAAAAAAAAAAAAAAACATGTGTGCCAGGCGTGGTGGTGCACGCCTTCAATCCCAGCACTCGGGAGGCAGAGGTAGGAGGATCACGGTGAGTGCAAGGCTACCCTGAGACTACAGAGTGAATTCCAGGTCAGCCTGGACTAGAGTGAGACCCTACCTTGAAAAAAAAAAAACCAAAAACAAAAAACATGTGCTACGTTTGTAAATGAACAAAATAAAAATGAATATCTATAGTCATTAAATTCATCTGAATACTGCAGACAGGAAAACTGTTTTCTTCCATAGCACCCCCTCCTCTGGGAAGGGACAAGTCCACTTTATGCAGTGAATTATGTCTTTCAGTTATCTGCATTTATTAAATCAAGTGGAACATGGGCAAGCCTTTGATATTTTTTTTGATGTGTAAATGGCCTCAATTGTGCTAGTAGTTTGCTTACAAACACAGAAGTTATACTTAAACAATGTTTAGTATTCCTAGAAAGTGCTTTTATTCTTCAAAGCATATTACAAATTACAAATTAATTAAGCTCTACCTCTACCCCAGGGAAGAAAAGAATAACTTATTTTAAAGCTCAGAATCCCAAAGCCACATATGAGCCAACTGGCTATGAGCCACAGAGTCAATTTCAGTCTGAAGGTCTTGGCTTTGTGCTCCAAGTTCAGCTTACATCAAAGGGAACGTTAATATTCTACCTAACAAAGGCTGCAGCTATTCTGTTTTTCCATCCACACATAAGGTAGATGAGGGGTCAGGAAACTCTGCCCTTTCAACAAAACTCTATTCTCTGTTTTCAAATAGGAAGATCTCAACGTTGGTCAAGTTCTGATTTGTTTTCTGATTGATACAAATAATAGTCACAGGAAAACACAGTCTTAGGAAAACCTAGAGGTGTACACATGACACTCTAAGGTTACATTCTCAGTGATCATTGGCTGAGGGGGCTATCTTTGAGCATGTTTCCTGAACTCAAACTAAAGCTGACCAGACTGGTACAAATACATTCATAAGTTGCTCAAATGAAAATCTCAGTGTTACACAATAGATGCCAACAAAAACAAATAAATGTCTTCCTCAATAAAGATATGGTCCCTAATATGAAAAGGAAAGAATGTCATCTGTTGGCTACATTTCTTGAGTGATGGTCTTATGACACTCTGACTTTTCACAACACAGTGGCGTCAGCTCTCACATTTGCCAGATCTCCTTGGATGAAGCAGTCATTCATTACCATGGTGCTTTAGGGGATACAGTTCCTCATGAAGGCATGGCAGACACAATCATCACATTTTACTGACAGGCAGAAAGGATCCATTTGATTCTTTAAAAATAGTTTCTAGGGCTAGAGATGGCTTGGCAGTTATGACACTTGCCTGCAAAGACTAAAGACCCAGGTTCTATTCCCCAGAACCCATGTAGGCCAGATGCACAAGGTGGCACATGCATCTGGAGTTTATTTGCAGTGGCTAGAGGACCTGGCCTCTATCTGTCCCCTCCCCTCAAATAAATTAATTAAATAAATACTTTAAAAAAACAGTTTCTAGGGCTAGAGAGATGGCTTAGCGGTTAAGGTGCTTGCCAGCAAAGCCAAAGGACCCAGGTTCAATTTCCCTGTAGCCACATAAGCCAGATGCACAAAGTGGCACATGCATCTTTAGTTTTGCTTGCAGTGGCTAGCGGCCCTGGCATGCTCATTCTTTCTCTCTCTGTTTCTCTCTCTCTCATAAATAAATAAATAAAATATTTTTAAACAAGAAAAATTAGTTTCTAGTAATGGGAGGTAGTTTTAATCAAAATACATTGTGTACATATATTAAAACTTTCCATTTAAAATTTAAAATAAATAAATGATTTTTATGTACATGTTAGAATGGGAGAATGTTTGTCTTAAAACATCTACAGCCAATCTAGGTCCTGGTTGAAATGGGGCTCTTGGATTCTATTGGGAGACAGCTACAATATTCCTGGGGAAATAAATCCTTTCAATTTCACTCCATATTTGTCTTCAAATATCACGATGACTTATGAGATCTTCCTTGATGATAAATATTAAAAGAAATATAACATTATTTTCTAGAACAACTTCTCCCTAAACATCCCCAGTTGCTGCAGAAATGGTTCCATCAAACACTTAACATTTAAGACCTTTATTTTTTTACTTCTTTCCACTTAAACGAAGAGAAATGTAAATTGGGTGTCATGGATCAAGCCTATAATACTGACACTTGGGAGACTGAGATGGGAGTTTGTAAACTACATAGTGAGTCCCAGGCCAGCCTGGGCTATAGAGTGAGACCCAGCCTTAAAAAAAAAAAGTGAAGCCAGACGTGATGGCACATGCCTTAATCCCAGCACTTGGGTGGCAGAGGGAGGATCGCCAAGAGTTCAAAGCCAGCCTGAGACTATATAGTGAATGCCAGGTCAGCCTGAGCTAGAGTGAGACCCTACCTTGAAAAAAAAAAAAAAAAAAAGTGGGCTGGAGAGATGGCTTAGCAGTTAAGGTGCCTGCCTGCTAAGCCTAAGAATGCAAGTTCAATTCTCCAGGTCCCACATTTAGCCAGACGTAGTGACAGAAGGGCGCAATGCTGCACTTTCCTACAAGGGGCACACGCATCTGGAGTTCGTTCACAGTGGCTGAGAGGCCGCTGGCATGCCCATTTTCTCTGTCTCTCTCTCTCTCAAAAAAAGTGAAAATACAAGGAAGGTGGCTATGTAAGGAAAAACAGAAGTTGGAGAACTGGAAGATATACTATGGCAGATTATTAGTAGTATTAAGAGACATTTAGTTCACAGGTCCAAAAAGTGAACAAAATATATTTTCAGAAAATACCAGAGTGGAAGTGGAACCAAGCTGGAAGAAACTGGTGATACCTTGGACTGCTTGTCTCTGGGGCCCCATGACAAGGTTGACACAGCATGCAGCAGTATGGTGAGTGCAAAAATGTCTCAATATGGGCTCCTCCTTGACCATGAGGCTTGTGCGGTCCTGGCTGCCACACTCAACCCGGAGCAGCAGCAAGCAGAGCCATGGTTCACGGGGCTGGCCCACACATGCCCATCGCGCCTCACCATCCACGCGAACGTCTTCACGAGGCTCCCAGCAGGGAAGCAGAAAGCTTCAAGAGAAGCTTTCTCCACTGCCTCTGGGAGTTCTTGCCCAAGGACGACCCCAACTTCTAGTAATGCAGCCTGGGGTCAGAGGAAGAGGCAGGTGGAGAGAAAGAGAAAATGGGCCCGCCAGGGCCTCCAGCCACTCCAAACAAACTCCAGATGCATACATACCCTTGTGCACATGGCTTAAGTGAGTCCTGGGGAATCAAAGCCAGGTCTTTATCCTTAGGTTTCGCAGGCAAAAGCCTTAACTACTAAGCCATTTCCCCAGCCCTTACATCCTTTTTATTTGCATTTCTTTTTCAGTCCTGACAATCAAGCTATGTGTATCTCTTTTAGTTAGCAGCTTTGTTCATTGGTTGGTTTGTTTTTGTGTTTTGAAGCCATCTCATGCACCAGCAAACCCAACTGTTGGTAGCATTTCTTGGTTTTTATTGTCTTTTTAAATTTTTTTATTTTTTTATTTTGAGAGAAAGAAGCAGAGAGAGAGACTGGGCATGCCAGGGCCTTCAGCCACTGTGAACAAACTCCAGATGCATGCCCTTCCTTGTGGTGCATATGCAACATTGCATGCTTGCATCATTCCATCTGGCTACATGGGACCTGGAGATTCAAACATGAGTTCTTAGGCTTCCCACGTAAGCACCTTAACTGCTAAGCCATCTTGCCAGCCTACTTTTTATTATCTTTTATTGAAGTGCTTTTCAAATTGTTTTTATGGACCTGTTTGGTTTTTCATTTCTATCAATGGCAGAATAATAATAAAATTATTGGTAGAAAGTTAAAATATTTATTATTTAAATGGAATGAGCCAAAAATGGTCATTTTAATACAGAACTCCATTATAAGCAAACAAGAAAAGTTGGTAAAGATTCAAAAACTAGACAGGCAGCCAGCCAGTGTAGCTTCATGCCCATAATCCGTGCACTCAAGACACTGAAGCAGGAGGATCTAGAGTTGAAGGTTAGCCTGGCCCACAGAACAAGACCCTGTCTCAAGAAAAAAAATTAAAGAGAATATTTTAAATGACTGCCACTACATAATTAATAAGTATCCAATAGAAACAGAAAAACATTAGCATGGGGCTGGAGGGATAGCTTAGCAGTTAAGGCGTTTGCCTGCAAAGCCTAAAGACCCAGGTATGATTCCCCAGGACCCATGTTAGCCAGATGCACAAAGGGGCACACGTGTCTGGGTTTGTTTGCAGTGGCTGGAAGCCCTGGCATGCCCATTCTCTCCCTTCCTCTGTCTATCTCTCTCTCTCTCCCTCCCTCTCCCTATTCTCTCTCCCTCTTTCTCTGTCAAATAAATAATTTATTTTTTTTTTAAAAGAAAAGAAAAAAGAAAAACATTAGCATGGCCTGAAAATTATTTCATGAAAAATAACATTTCAGAGGTGAAATAATGGTGTGTCTGTAAGTTCCTGAAAGGCTGGGAAGGTTTCCACTTCCTCAGAAGCCTGGCTACCATCCTACGTCCCACCCCATCATCATTTCTGCAAATGACAACTCCCTCATGGCACAAACTTGGGTGGTGGTGTTCATTACCTCCTTTTTTATCATTCCTCTCCTTTTCAATCCATCACTAATCACTGTCCCATCTCAAAGCACATGACAGATACACCCACCTCTCCCATTCTGATGGCACCTCCTTTTCTTCTAGCTCTGGTGGTGAGAGCAGCCTCCTCAGTATCTCTGCCTCCCACCTGACCCTCAGAATTCAGTCTCCATAAAGCAGACAGAGGAGCCATTGAAAACCTTCATTACTAGATCATGCCATTTCTTGTCTATTCTTTTTGCATTTGTATGTGTGCAAGTACGTGTGTTTGTATGTGTGCGGGTGCATGTGTGTGCATGTGTGTGGGTACATGTGTATGCATTTTATGTGGAGACCTAAGGTCAACTTTTGCTGTTATTTTCTAGTACAATGTGGATGCATTTTTTTTCCCATGGATACAGGGGATCTAAACTCGGGTCCTCATGCTTGTAACTGAGCTATCTCCCCAGCTCTACATATTTTTTTAAAACATTCTTTTGTTTTGTTTCGAGGCAGAGTCTCACTGTAACCCAGCCTGACCTGAAACTCACTCTGTAGCTCCAGGCTGGCCTTGAACTCATGGTGATCCTCTTACTTCAGTCGCCCCAATGCTGGGATTAAAGGTGTGTGCTACCATGCCCACACATATATGAATATATATACACACACCAAAAAAAGAAAAGAAAATTTCTTCAGGGAAAAAAAAAAAAACGGGTCCAGAAGAGGCAACAAAAGAGTCTACCATATTGCAAAAAGGCTTTCTGTAGGCGCCCTTCACAAATTCAATACTGAAACAGGATTAGACACCCACGTGTCCTATTTCATTTGCCATCTGTTGTTAATACAAGCTCAGTTTCCCTCACCAAAAATACTTATGACCAGAAGTGTTTCAGATTTTTTAAATTTTAGAATATTTGCATATATAATGGGATATCTTGGGAATGGGACCTAAATCTAGACAGGAAAATCATTTATGTCTCATTTACAGCCTGTGCACGTAGTCCAATGGTAATTTATACAGTATTAGTACACCTGAGTCTTATCTATGACTCACCTCGTGAGATTTCCTGTGGAATTTTCCATTATAACATCATACCAGCACTCAAAATTCTTTGGGTTGTGGAGCATTTCTGCTTTTAGATTTCCATATTAAGGGTGCTCAAACTGTACACATCCTATTTTTAAGTATGTTCAATTATTCTCAATTATTATTTTGCTTGCCATTAGAAAATCTGAATTATAGAATGCCTCCAAGGGTTGACAAGCCAGCTCATTCAGTAAAGTGCTTGCTTTATAAGCATGGAGAATCTGAGTTTTGATCCCGAATCCATGTAAAACTTCCGGTACGGGTGCACACAGCTTTAATCACAGAGCTGGGAAGACAAAGACAGGATGATTCCCAAGGCTCAGCTGGGCAGCCTGTCTAGCCTAATTGGTGAGCTCCAGGCCAATAACAAACCCTCTCTCCAAAAGAGAGAGAAAGGAAGAGAAAAGAAAAGGGAGGGGACAGAAAAGGAGAGGAAGGGAGGGTAGGGAAGAAGAGAAAAAGAGGGGGGGGGAAGGGGAGAGATGAGGGGAAGGGGAGAGAAGGGGAGGGGAAGAAAAGGGGGGAGGAAAGGGGAGGGGAGTAAAGAGAAGGGAAGGGAGTGAGGCTAGTGGTGCCTTTAATCCCAGAACTTGGGAGGCTGAGGCAGGAGGATCAGACTACAGAGTGAGTTCCAGGTCAGACTGGGCTAGAGTTAAGACCCTAACTTGAAAAAAAAGAGAGAGAAAGAGAGAAAAAGAAAAAAGTGAACAGTGTTCCTGAGGAACGACACCCTAGGTTGTCTTCTAGCTTCCACATGCACTCATATGCACAAGTATGCACACACACATAAATTTGTAAAAAAAAAAAAAAATTTTAATTCCCTTTTAAATAATGAATCTCTCCAGGAATATTAATTCAGATAGACATGAACTGGTAAACACCAATTTAAACTAAATTTTGGTCATCACCAGGCCAACAAACTTCACAAGCAGTATTTTTCATTTTGTTACTTCACTATTCATTTTTTACCGTTTCTTGGGAGGGGGTATATACATGTGAGTACAGATGCACTCTGTGCATGTATGTGGAGGCCAGAGGAGGACATCAGTGTTCTCCTCGATCGCTCTTCCACCCTATTTCCCTAAGACAGAATCTCTCACTGAAAACAGCCGCAAGAGAGTGAGCCAAGCTCTGGCAATGGGGAGCTGATTATAACACACCTAAACCCACCTCAGAAACACACCTCCTCCAGCAAGACTCCACCTTCAAAATGGCCACTAGCTCTGGGCTCTGTGAGTTACCCTGTCTCACTAAATAAGGCAGAGAATGACTGAGGAAGAAATCCTACATCAATCCCTGGAGACCACACATACATGCAAATCAACCCTTCCCCCCTCAGGTCTGTCAAAAAATCTTCTCCCTGTATTGATAGGCAGCTTCATCCTCTACAATTGTTCACTTGCAGATCTTTTACCAACTGGATGCCTTTTCCCCACCAAGTGGCTTCCAGTGGCTCTCCTCTAGTCCTTCTGTCAGGAGCCTTTGCCTCCAGAGAAAACAGTCATGCATCCTTTATTCCTGCAAATTCTGGGATGCAGACTGGTCCTAGGAGAAGAGGAAGTTCTCGTGCAGGCCACCATCAAACAGTGGGCAGTCATTTGCTCTACCTCTGGATTCTTGGTAGAGTCAAGCATGAATTCCCTCAATCTACCAAAGTACACAGGCTGTGTAACAGGCTCTCTAAAGAATCCTGTTGAAGTCTGTTTCCCTGGGCTTTAGATAAGAGAGGAGAACCCAAATCACTTGGCTGCAGCTAGGAGAGGACAAGCAGCACACAGAAAGGTAGGCTCCAGTCTCCAAAGTCTTACTCTGTCATAACCTTGATATGGGTAAGAAGACAACAGTAATGAAATCATGTTTTGACTATATCCTTTGAAAATTCCACATGCGGTCAGATGTGATGGTCAATACCTTTAATCCCAGGAAGGGAGGCAGAAGTAGGAGGATCAACCAGCTTGAGACTACATAGTGAATTCCAGGTCAGCCTGGGCTAAGCTTGAAAGACCCTAAGCTTGAAAAGCAATCTGGTCTCTACCTTGACCTTCATAAATACCTTCATAAATAGATGAATAAATATTAGGTAGGAAGATGATAAATATAGATTAGATTAGATCGATAGATGACAGATAGATGCTATGGAGATGTCTCAGTGGGTAAAGTGTTTGCTGTGCAAGCATGACCACCTGGGTTTATAGTCTCAAAATCCATGTAAAGCCAGACAAAATAGTAAAAGTGTAATCCCAGCTCCCTATAGAGAGATGGCAGGCAGAGGCAGAGACAGGAGAAACCCAAAAGCTTGTGGGCCAGCAGTGGTGAACAAGCAACTGTGTTTCAAACTACGTGGAAGGCAAAGACTGACACCCAGGGGTGTCCTCTGACCTCCTCACACATACCATGTCATACACATACATGTACACACATGCACATAAGTATACACACATACATTGTACATACACCAAAAAATAATTTTTAAAAAGAGATAATAAGCTGGGCGTGGTGGTGCACGCCTTTAATCCCAGCATTCAGGAGGCTGAGGTAGGAGGATGACTGTGAGTTCGAAGCCAGCCTGAGACTACAGAGTAATGCCAGGTCAGCCTGGGCTAGAGTGAGATCCTACCCACCCCCAAAAAAAGATAATAGATGATAGATTAGAGATAAATGGTAGATAGATGGTAGATGTGATAGATAATAGATGATAAATAGAATAGAGATATATATAAAAGTGAAATATATATGTAGGTAGATAGGTGATGATAAATGATAGATGATTGATTGATGATAGATAGATAGATAGATAGATAGATAGATAGATAGATAGATAGATAGATAGGAAGGATAGGCTGATAGAAGAGATAGAGAGATAAAGGCAAAGATATACACAGAGATTCTAACCACAGTCCATCTCTGGTGGTTTGAACGTACATTTCCCATAGCCTCAGGGATTTTTTAAATTAAGGTTAAACTTAATGTTTAAGTCTTCAGTGAGCAGATTCCTAACTTTTAATGTTTATCTTTATGTAAATAAGAGGATGTGAGACTGGATTTGGACTATGATTTTAGACAGGAGACCATAAGAGGTGACGAGAAGTGAAGAAAGGACAAAAGAAAACTTGTAATATGAAAGCAGAAAGGAGGCAACATTAGGGAAGGGCACAAGGTATGAGTGGAAAGGAGGAAAAAGGGGAATGGAAGCAAAAAAGTAAGTGCATGAAACACCAGAATTAAACCTAATTCTTTATAAACTAATAAAAAATTCAAGTAAAATTAAATTTTTTTTTTGAAAAAGCAGCATTCTTATATTGAAAAGAGAAGTTTAACAGTCTAACTCATGGTCATATTCAAGACAAAACTCAATGAGAATTTCAGTGTGAATTCCCATATCTGACTATTAGCATAACTGCATGATTACAGGATTCCTGCATCTTTGGAAATTATTAGCTCTCCATTATCAATCTTTTCTCTTAGTGTAGATAAATTAGCACTATTTTAAATCTTCCATTTTTTTCTTTTCTGTTTTCTTTTTCTGACAACTGTAATATTCAAACTTATTACAGAGTGGTCATATTCCCATTGGGTTATACTCTTAGGTCCCCTCGTCCCTCACCCCCATTCCACTGAGGGCCGTGCTCCATGGAGTTATCAGTAATCACTGTGGCATCATGAATGCACCAGTCCGTCTCTGTTAGGGAGGGGGAGAGACAGCACCTCAGAGTATACCTTCCCACCCTGTGGCTCTTACATTTTTTTCCTGCTCTTCCACTTCTGCAATGTTTTCTGAGCCTTGGAGGGCATGTTTTGAGTCTCCTCAGTGTCTACTGCCATCTTCCTGGAGGAGGTTTTCAAGATAACAATGAGAGCAGCACTCCTATTTAATCCACCACTTCCTCTGTAATGTTTTCTGGGCCCTGGAAGATGAGATAGAGATAACTCCTCTCATGTTGGAAAGTCAGCTTTCTTTCCTTGCCATTCTAATGGGTCTCCCCAGTATTTGTTACCATTTATAAAAAGCAGTTTTGCTAGCAGCATGGATCAAATGTTATAAACAGAGACATTCAGAAGATGTTTTGATGGACATAACCTCTCCTTTTAGCCAAAGTACAGTGGAAGCTTCCCTCTAGAGTCTATGACTTTCCAAGCCATAAACTTCTGACTTGATTCTCCATACCAGGCATGAATTCCCTCCCGCTGAACAGGCCTCATATCCAATTAGAAGCAGTTGATTACCCCCATACTCTACGTGCCCACTATTTCACTGGGTGTGTGCATCTTGGCTAGCTGGTTATAAATCTTCTATTTTTGCCTTGTGCAAACCATAGTAAGGAATGTAAACCTACATTTATTGGTGTGTGTGTGTGTGTGTTTTGTATGTACATGTGGTGGTTTGGATGTGAGTTGGCCCTCATTGCCTCATGGATTTTGAATACTTGGTCCCCAGTTCATGGCAGTTTGAGAGGTAGAGACCCTATCTCAAGAAAATAAGGTGGAAAGTGACTGAGGAGTATACCTAACATTGACCTCTGGCCTCCACATGTACACACACACATGTGAACACATACACAAAAGAAAAAAAGAATTTTGATTGAATTTGAGACAGGGTCTTTCATTCTTTTTAAAAAAATATTCTATTTTTATTTATTTATTGGAGAGTGAGGGAGGGAAAGAGGCAGGTAGAGAGAATGGGAATGCCAGGACATCTAGTCACTGCAAATGAACTCTACATGCATGGGCCACTTTGTGCATATGGCTTATGTGGGTCCTGGGGAATCAAATATGGGTCCTTAGGCTTCACAGGCAAGCGCTTAACCGCTAAGCCATCTCTCCAGCCCCAGGTCTTTCATTATTTTAAAATATTTTCATTTGGCCTGGAGAGATGGCTTAGCGGTTAAGCGCTTGCCTGTGAAGCCTAAGGACCCTGGTTCAAGGCTCGATTCTCCAGGACCCACATAAGCCAGATGCACAAGGGGGCACATGCATCTGGAGTTCATTTGCAGTGGTTGGAGGCCCTGGCATGCCCATTTCCTCTCTCTCTATCTGCCTCTTTGTCTGTTGCTCTCAAATAAATAAATAAACAAAAAAAATTTTAAAGGAGTTTACATAAGCTCCCATTTAAAAAATATTTTTTTTCATTCATTTATTTATTGAACATGTGGGGGGTGGGTACCAGGGTCTCTTGCCACTATAAACAGGTACCAGATGCTTGTGCCATTTTTTTTTTTTTGTCTGGCTCTACATGGGTCCTGTGGAATTGTATCCAGGAGGGCAGACTTTTAATGCAAGCGTCTTTAACCATTGAGCAATATCCCCAGCCCGTAACTGAGGGATTTGAATACGAAATGTTTTGCCCATTGAAAAGTATAATAGGAACCAAGTATGATGGTGCATGCCTGAAATTCTAGGACTTAGGACACTTAGACAGAAAAATCAACACAACTTCTAGTGCTACCCTGGGCTACAAAGAGGCTTTGTCTCAATAATTCCCTCCATCAAAAAAAAAAAGGTTAATAGTTTAATATGAAGCCAATGATATGCGTCACTTTTCTGAACTATTATTATGAAGTGGTGTATAGCTCTGGGTCACTTTGTCACTATGTCTTGTCTGCTACCAGCAAAGGATTATCTGAGACACAAATTCATTTTCATGTTTAGTATTATTTTCTTCTTTGCCATTGCTCCTTAAATTCTGCACATAGTTTCCCCTGCATTTCTTCTTAGGGAATTCCCATTCCTTTATAAACTACAATGCATTGATTTATAAGTGTGTCCCATTTATAACAGTTGAGAATATCAAAGACAGTGTCACATGGTTCCATAAAATATTATCTCATCTGATCCTCACAGCCACCATTGAGGTTTTGTCCATTATATTATATATCTTATTTCCTGTTTTATGTGACAAAACTGAGATGCAAGAAGGTTAATAACTGGTGTAAAAGTATTCAGTGCATGCATGGCCAAGGCTTAAAACCAAATCTTTTGATCTCAAAAACCTTTGGGGTTGTTTGTTCAATTGTAATGCATTGAACTAAATTATAGAGCTCAGGGCTTTTGTAGCACCTTGTACAGAAAGTTTGGAGTCTAAGCAATCTCTTTTCCCTCCATCTACTGAGGTACTCAATAGAAAAGATTCAAGCCCCAAAACCACAGATAGTAGTGTTATTTAAGCTCTACAAAGCAAACTGTGAGGACAAGGGGGAAAGCAGCAGAAGGAATGAGGAACATAAAGAGCCCTATTGTGCTTGCGATTGGCTGGAGTTATCAATTCCCCCTTCATTAGAGAATTAATGCATGAAATTACATAGCTTCCCAGACCATCTGCTTCCCCTTTACTTTTTTTAGCTGTTTGTTGTAAAGCAAGGGTCACTTCTTCATGGAAAAAAAAAATAGCATCATCTAACTTACAGCCTGGATCAAGCTACTGTGAGTTTAAAGGCACTGTTCCACAGACCCTGACCCAACACAGGGTGATTGCTGAGTGGCACCACTGTTGACAACCCGGAAGGCAGCCCTGCCTGTGTTTGTAGGCGACTTCCCAAGAATTAGGACTCAGATCACGGCAAGCACATGCACCTGAGCATTCAGGATGAGCAACAACGGATCTAAGTTAATCTGCCATCCTCTTCACTGTCCTAACAGATGTCCTGCACCAGGCTGGCATCCTATAGATAACATACTTCATACCATCAACATATTCTTGGTGTGGAGAAATCTAAAAAATTGGAAAAAAAATTAAATAATACAAACCTCTCACATCTGGACAGTGTGCCTTTGAGATACAGTGTAGGAGAACCCATCTCCCCAGGAGATGGAAACATTAAGAATCCCAAGTTATACTTGAGTAATGAAGAAAGACTTAAATTCTCTTTGTAAATTAAATTAGTAAAACATGTTGTCTATCTAGGGAAAGTGGGAAACAACATAGAAACACATACTCACTAAGCCTTCTGGAACATTCCAGGGATGTGAGAGTAATAGACTGAAAATAAAGAGTGTGCAGATGAGTCTGAGGAACAATAGCGTGAACACAATGGGTTCTATTTTCATCTTTAAAAATAGACTTGACCTGATTTTTTTTTTAGCTCTAAGTTTCTCTTTGGGCCTAGAGCCAAGGGGTTAGTAGCAAATGTTCATGGCTGAGTAGAGCGACTTTCCACAGAGGCCATTTTTTCCTGGTTCTTATTTAAGGCATTAGTAATTAATCTGAACTGTCTTTTCCCAGGCATAGAGAGGCTAGATTCTAAAATTCTCTCCTTTCCTTTCTATTCACTCCCCTTTCAGGAAGAATGGGAAACATTTTTCCTGTCATCATACCCTCTTTCCCTTCTTGAGTTGTATTTCCTGATGACTGTTGTTAAGCTCCAGGCAGTCTAGGCGCTTAGGTATCTGAATCAGGAAGTCATTTACTAAGGTTTCTCCCCAGAGAACAAAGATTGGAGCAGAATAGTGATTCTGTTAATAATATGTAAAGAAATTTTCTATATATAAATCATACTGGCACATGTTTCCAAGTTAAATATCCATAAGGTTCCAATTTAGGCTAGAAAGAAAAACACACACACACAACAATTTCATGTTGATATGAAACAAGTGAATTTTAATAAACAAAACCATTCACCTCTAGGGGAAACAAAAACCCTAACACCATCAGCCCAAAAAATTGTTAAAGCAAATACTAAACTATTTTCAAGAAAAAAAAGTGAAGCTAAAAACATAAGATTCTCCTACAGAACACAGTATTGGATTCATGCTAATTTATATGGAGTTTGACATTAATATCTAATTAGTTACATTATTAAAATTTCCCTCAAGCCAAATGGTTGCAGATAACACATCTTTTGTTTTTTAGTCAAATAAGGAAACAAAAAAGTAAATCTGGTATCTATACTTTCTCAAATTATATATAATTTTATGTACCACTGAAGTTAAGGATCTGAGTTCATTCCTTTATTTAGCAGCTTACATCCGGAGCATATTAGATGTCAGAAACCAATAAGGCCCTACTTACCTTTAAGGAGTTCAGGGATTAATGAAAGAAAACACTATTTAAGTCTAATATCTAAGTCTTATTGAAGGATCAAATGCCCCACAAACAACTCCAGTCTTGACTGTTTGTGTCACTTCTGGGGGTAAAGGAATAAATAGTACTATCTCTGTGCACTAAAAACCCAGGAGTCTATCATCAGCTGAGCATTCATTAAGCTTAGCTCCCACAAATCACACAGGTGCCATTTGTTCCATTTGACACGTAAGGAACACTGAGGTTCAAAATGTTTAACTCACATGACTACTAGGCAATCCCTGACCCCATCTTCCATAGTGAGTGACTTAAACCCTGTGCTAATGCCTCATTGTGAGTGCTTTTTCTGTTTCTATTGCTAATAATACCATAAGCTAGGTGAGTTATAGCTCATAGTTTTGGCTCATAGCTCTGGTCTGAGGTTAAAGGCTGCATGTATGGCATTGAAGGGACTAAACTGACACCATGACAAGCTTCAGTGAGGTGCTGCCCTAACTAGGCCTAAGTTTCAATTTCCCGGAGGTGCAGGCTCTGGGGGCTGAGTCAGTTCCTGAAGACATGTCCCTTTCGCCCCAACCAATCAAAGTTGTACAAATGTAACTGCTGCTTGCTTAGCCAATCATGTTAAAAGATTACCTAACTTGGGCTGGAGAGATGGCTTAGCAGTTAAGGAACCTGCCTCCTAAGCCTAAGAACGCTGGTTCCAATCTCCAGGTCCCACGTTTAGCCAGATGCAAAGTGATGCAAGGGCGCAATGCCACACTTGCCCACAAGGGGGCACACACATCTGGATTTCGTTCACAGCAGCTGAGAGACTGCTGGTGCGCCCATTCTCTGTCTCCCTCTACTTCACTCTCTGTCTCTCTCTGTGTCTCTCTATAAAAATAAAAAATAATATTTAAAAAAAAAAGATTACCTAACTAGCCTGGAATTCCCCCTCGCTGTGTTTAAAAGGGGCCTGTGTGCTCCTCTGGGGTCACCATTTTGTACCACTGCATGTAGGTTGACCCCTACATGCTGGCTGATTCTGCAGAATAAACGCTCTTTGCTTTTACATACTATTTGAGTCTGGGGTCTTTCTTCAGCAATTTTCAGACCCTTACAGCATCCATCTTGCTGACAAAGTCCTGCAGTAATTCTGAGGTGTGACATGTGAGAAACAGGAAGCATGCATCTCTCTCTTCCTGTCTCTTCTCTCTCTCCCTGTCTCTCTCCCCCCCCTCCCTTCCTTATAAAACCAAGCATAGATCACTACCTTGATGATCTTGTCTCACCTGAATCACTTCCTAAAAGCCTCCATTCCAGACACCACAGTCAGATTGTTTGTATCCCCTTCAGACTTCCTAATAAGGATGGAACATCCACATGAGCCATTTACAGGCAAGATGATGTTCATCACATCATCCTTGGTGCCCAGTCTCAGAAAATGTGGCATCCTTAGACTTAAGGCCTTTCCTCCACTGCCCTCCTCCCAGGCATCTGCTATATATTGGAAGGTAACCTTCAACTGCCCTAGATAATAATCAACAAACAGAATTATCTTCTAACTGATTTGGTTTATTAATGGGTATTTACAATTGGGTCTCACTTTTCCTCTTAAGTACTATAAAATATTCTGAATTCCACAGTTTGGATGTGTAATGCCCTATAAGGTTCATCATGTATGAATGGGTTAGTGCCCTGACAATGTCGCTAGTGAGACGTGGTGGAGCCTTTGAGAGGTAGAGCCTAGTGGGATGTTTTAGGCCATGCGGGCCATTCCCATCAAGAGGATCCTGAAGGACCCTGGTCTCTGCCTCTTTTTTTTTGTTTATTCCAAGCATGAAGTGAGTGAGCTTCCTCCACTACATGTTTCCACCATGGTATACTGCCCAGATACACAGGCCCAGATAGCAAGAGAGACAACCAAACATGGACGGAAACCTCCAAAACCACAAATCAGAACCAATCTTTAATCTTTAAAGTTAAATCTCTTGGATTGTTGTGATAGTACAGGAAAGCCAGCTCCAACTTGAACTTGAGTGCACAATTCTGAGAGCCACCATGTTTTGTTTGGTTTGGTTTGCTTTTTCGAGGTAGGGTCTCACTCTAGCTCAGGCTGATCTGAAATTCACTATATAGTCTCAGGGTGGCCTTGAACTCACGGCGATCCTCCTACCTCTGCCTCCCGAGTGCTGGGATTAAAGGTGTGCCCCACCACGGCTGGCCTTTTTTTTTAACTTTTTATTGGCAACTCTCCCAACAATAGACAATCCCCTCACACCAACTTCCTTTTTCTGCCTCCCAAATCCCCTCCACTGAATCCCTTCGTTCCTACTAGTCTCTCTTCTATTGGAATGTCATCATTTCTTTTCTTCCTTGTGTAGGTAGTATCAGCCACTGTGAAGTCATGAATATCATCTGGAAGACAGTATTATAAGCAGCCCTTGCCTTAAGTGCTCCCCTTTCTTTGACCATTTTTTTATAAAATTCACAATTTTCTACTTCAAATTGTATTTGGTTTTAGGAAATACAGGCTAAGGGTGGTCAAATTAAGATCCCCAATGTCATGATCACTGGAGGTATTAGTAAAATGACCACAAAAGTATTTCTATTGGCTCTGTTCCATGGAACATGCACTAAAAATTCTTTCCCTGTTGTAATAGGTGCTAATAAAGTGTCTCCATCATTCCATAATAATTTCCAGTACAATATTTCTAAAGAAAACAGTAGGTTTCATTAAATCTAGCCTTTGATCCCTCTCCACTAATATGAGAATTATCAGAGGATTGGTGTTTGGTATTGTAATTGTACTATTGGGTGTGCAGAATGGGAGGGTGTGAAGATGATTCTAGCTTAGGAATTGCATGGATGGCTCGATGATTGACACAGGGATTAGAAAAGGGTCATTTTGAAAGGAAGAATCAGAAGCAAGGGAGAAAGATTTAGAATGGAGTCAGAGTTCTGAGTCATTCTACAAAAGAGATACATGGAACAAGCTCTAAATTTCCATTCCCCACGCCACCCAAAGTAAAAGGCCTGTCCCTGCCTAGGTAGTTGAGGCCAAGTCTTAAATCTGATTAATCTGTTGGAAAGATTTACAAAGTGTTGTGTTCCTAGTTGTACCCTAAATCATATGAATTGAGAGCACATATTTGTGCTAATTCAGTTGTCCTCAACCCCCAGTGTCAAGCATATCTCAAAAGCATCAAGCACCGTGAGTTCAAGGCCACCCTGAGTGAGACTACATAGTTAATTCCAGGTCAGCCTGGTCCAGAGTGAGACCCTACCTCGAAAAAACAAAACAAAACAAAATAAAAGTATCAAGCATAACTAAGTGTGACTGGAAACATGCTACCTGCATGAAGGACCTAAGATCCACTGGAGAGAAACCCAAGTGTAAGTGACGTAATGCCCCTTCCAAGATAGCATGCCAAAGAAACCAAATAGAACATCTTCCTGGGGCTGGGGAGATGTTCAGTGGGGAAGCATGAGGACCTGAGTCCAATTCCCAGAACCCATGTAAAATGCCAGGCATGGCTGCCCATGGCTATAACCCCAATGCTGAATGGGGGTGTACTGGTCAGCCATTCTAACTGAAAAGCAGCAAGCTCCAGATTCAGTGAGAGATTTTGTCTCAGGGAGAAAAGGAGGAAGAGCAATCGACACCTGATGTCTTCCTCTAGTCTCAAAATATTTGCAAATGGCAGATATGCATCTGCACATACATGTTACACACACCATACAAATATGCCTGATGCTCACCTTATGATGCCAATCCTCAGGAACATACATCCTTCACATCCTCTGTTAAAAAGAAACACAGAAGGGGTGGGATACCTTCCAGCAAGTCCAGGGAGGCCTCTGATGCCCCCAAAACATTATAGGCTATTGTCAAGGCTCTTGGTTGCCACCAGAACCAGATGGTAAGATCATATTCCTGAAGACTCCAAATGCTTGGTCTTCAGGTCACTGGGAAATCAATCTGGAGCTGAATTGGAAGCCTCCTCTCTGTTAACTAGCTGTCAGGATGCTGGAAAGACCTATGCAGCCTATTTGGGGGGTGGGGTGAATCATCAATTATCTTAACCACCAGTGGATCCTGCAAGTTTCATGGCTGGCCAACCAGGCCAAATGTACAAACTGGTGCAATGGTGGCATTCTGTTCGAGAGGAAACCAACTGTCTCCAGGCATGAGGGAATTCATGCCTGGTACTGAAAACCTAATCAAAAGCCTATGGTTGGGGAGGTAATAAGCCCTAAGGGGAAAACTACTACTTTTGTCTGTCTAAATTAATATATTATACCCAACAAACTGTACTCTTAATACTTTGGTTTATGCCCATATATTAATGCTACTCTCACTTTTGGTTAGAGAAGCTTCTTTTCAGATGGTGGTGAGCACTGAAGTGACTCAAAACTCACCAAAGTGCTGAGAAGTGACAGTGGAGTATTCAGCACTAAATCAGATATCTCTATCACACCCTCCAAGGCTCAGGGACAATTGTGGAAGAGGTGGGGGAGAGAACGTAAGAGCCAAAGGAAGGGGAGGAGTGCTACAATGCTGTCTTCCACACACAAAGTAGCCATGGTATTCATGACTTCACAGTGGCTGATGCCACCTACACAAGACTCAAATAATAGGAGGAAAAAATGATGACCTCAAAGAAGAGCGACTATTTGGAATGAAGAAGGGATTCAGTGGAGGGGAGGATTTGGGAAAGAGAAAAGGGAAGGTGGTAGGAGGGGGGTTTTGATCATGTTATATTGTTTATATTAATGGAAGTTGTCAATAATGCAGTTTTAAAAAATAAAGGAAATAAATAAAATTAAAAAATAAAGAAACATGGATGTTTCTGTAAGCTTTAAGAGCACAAAACAACCATGTGGTGGGGATCACTACGAGCAAGAGCCCAAAGTGTCAAGAGTGCTAAATAGGCCATGACTCTTTCAGCAGGCTCCCAGGTAAGCAGTACAGTCTTGGGGGTGAGAACATCAGACACTGGTATGTCCAGCATCAGGGTGTCCTTTACACGTCATGGCAATGAAATGCCCACAGCTATTCTCTTAACTTCACTGTAGCCATTGCAAACCTCTCCTGCCACAAAAAGCCAGGAGGAAACACGTGAAGACTCCTGCTTTCTAAAATGCACAGTGGTCGGGCGTGGTGGCGCACACCTTTAATCCCAGCACTCGGGAGGCAGAGGTAGGAGGATAGCCATGAATTCGAGGCTACCCTGAGAATACAGAGTGAATTCCAGGTCAGCCTGAGCTACAGTGAGACCCTACCTTGAAAAAACAAAATAAAATAAATAGAATAAAATTCACAGTGACCAGACAAGATAGCTTCCAGACAAGATAAACCTGAGACACAATAGCAGACCCTGTTCTCACAGCTCATTGGGGAACCTGGACAGCGCCCAGGTTTGAATCACACAGGAGGAATTATCCCTTCCCTTCACAGATCACTTTAGAAAAGCATTCCCTTCCTTCATGAACGATTTTCACTGTGGCATGAAAAACACAGGAATGCAGTCAGTCTGCTTTGGCCAGAAGATGATCTGTTTCCCCAAATTTGTTTAAGCACATCCAGTTTCAAGGAGGAAAAAGTGGAAAGTTTAGCTCAAGGTTAGTTTGGGATTGGGGGATGGTAGAATTTTATTTGATTACTGGGAAAGTAATGCTGAGCATCTATCAAAGAATCATATTGCTTTTCTTTTTCTTTAAAAACAGAATAAGAAAACAAAAACTCATGCTGATTGTGCAGTGGGAAGCCAGCCCATATGACAAATTAGTCAAGATGAAATATAGTGGTTTGGCATTTCTGAAAATGTAATTCACAGGAAAATAAGAAATCATATCATTTAAAGTGGAGTCATCATAGGGCAGGTGTCCACTTGTAAGAAACACTGGTTTACAGACAGGAAAGAACGTTTGGAAACACAAAGGTTGCGTGTTAGACAGGCATTTAAAATTACTGTGGAGACCACTCAGACATGGAGAAAAGGACAGCAAGACCCAACAGAAGAATGGGGAAGCTGAAACCAAGGAGCTGAGGCCTTTACAATCTTGACCCTGTTTCATCTTACCAAAAGTCAAGAGTAAGACAGCCATGTTCCTGAGTGGGATTTTAGATAGAATCAGGAGACCAGGACTCAAGTGTTAGGATAAGGCTGTGAAGTAAAAGAGAACCAAGCCAAGATCAAGGACATGTAGGTCTCAGAACAGTGAACTGCCAGAGTTTTAGCTTCTTTACTGAAAACAGGCCAAGACCAAAGAGGCTAAGGGACACCTTAACACAAGGCCCTTTGGACTTTCTCAGGGGGCCACTATTGCTAAAGGAAAAATACCTTTGAAGACTCTTGAAGCCTGGCCAAAAGCAGAGGGCTTCAGAGTAATGTTTGTAAAATATCACATATTTAACATAAATGATGAACAAGTTGCATTTTGCACCATGAACTATGAAAAAAATGTAAGACCATTTTCAAATATGCCTGATGCTCACCTTATGATGCCAATCCTCAGGAACATACATCCTTCACATCCTCTGTTAAAAAGAAACACAGAAGGGTGGGATACCTTCCAGCAAGTCAGGGAGGCCTCTGATGCCCCCAAAACATCATAGGCTATTGTCAAGGCTCTTGGTTGCCACCAGAACCAGATGGTAAGATCATATTCCTGAAGACTCCAAATGCTTGGTCTTCAGGTCACTGGAAATCAATCTGGAGCTGAATTGGAAAGCCTCCTCTCTGTTAACTAGCTGTCAGGATGCTGGAAAGACCTATGCAGCCTATTTGGGGGTGGGGTGAATCATCAATTATCTTAACCACCAGTGGATCCTGCAAGTTTCATGGTGGCCAACCAGGCCAAATGTACAAACTGGTGCAATGGTGGCATTCTGTTCGAGAGGAAACCAACTGTCTCCAGGCATGAGGGAATTCATGCCTGGTACTGAAAACCTAATCAAAAGCCTATGGTTGGGGAGGTAATAAGCCCTAAGGGGAAAACTACTACTTTTGTCTGTCTAAATTAATATATTATACCCAACAAACTGTACTCTTAATACTTTGGTTTATGCCCATATATTAATGCTACTCTCACTTTTGGTTAGAGAAGCTTCTTTTCAGATGGTGGTGAGCACTGAAGTGACTCAAAACTCACCAAAGTTCTGAGAAGTGACAGTGGAATATTCAGCACTAAATCAGATATCTCTATCACACCCTCCAAGGCTCAGGGACAATTGTGGAAGAGGTGGGGGAAGAACGTAAGAGCCAAAGGAAGAGGAGGAGTGCTACAATGCTGTCTTCCACACACAAAGTAGCCATGGTATTCATGACTTCACAGTGGCTGATGCCACCTACACAAGACTCAAATAATAGGAGGAAAAAATGATGACCTCAAAGAAGAGCGACTATTTGGAATGAAGAAGGGATTCAGTGGAGGGGAGGATTTGGGAAAGAGAAAAGGGAAGGTGGTAGGAGGGGGGTTTTGATCATGTTATATTGTTTATATTAATGGAAGTTGTCAATAATGCAGTTTTAAAAAATAAAGGAAATAAATAAAATTAAAAAATAAAGAAACATGGATGTTTCTGTAAGCTTTAAGAGCACAAAACAACCATGTGGTGGGGATCACTACGAGCAAGAGCCCAAAGTGTCAAGAGTGCTAAATAGGCCATGACTCTTTCAGCAGGCTCCCAGGTAAGCAGTACAGTCTTGGGGTGAGAACATCAGACACTGGTATGTCCAGCATCAGGGTGTCCTTTACACGTCATGGCAATGAAATGCCCACAGCTATTCTCTTAACTTCACTGTAGCCATTGCAAACCTCTCCTGCCACAAAAAGCCAGGAGGAAACACGTGAAGACTCCTGCTTTCTAAAATGCACAGTGGTCGGGCGTAGTGGCGCACACCTTTAATCCCAGCACTCGGGAGGCAGAGGTAGGAGGATAGCCATGAATTCGAGGCTACCCTGAGAATACAGAGTGAATTCCAGGTCAGCCTGAGCTACAGTGAGACCCTACCTCGAAAAAACAAAATAAAATAAATAGAATAAAATTCACAGTGACCAGACAAGATAGCTTCCAGACAAGATAAACCTGAGACACAATAGCAGACCCTGTTCTCACAGCTCATTGGGGAACCTGGACAGCGCCCAGGTTTGAATCACACAGGAGGAATTATCCCTTCCCTTCACAGATCACTTTAGAAAAGCATTCCCTTCCTTCATGAACAATTTTCACTGTGGCATGAAAAACACAGGAATGCAGTCAGTCTGCTTTGGCCAGAAGATGATCTGTTTCCCCAAATTTGTTTAAGCACATCCAGTTTCAAGGAGGAAAAAGTGGAAAGTTTAGCTCAAGGTTAGTTTGGGATTGGGGGATGGTAGAATTTTATTTGATTACTGGGAAAGTAATGCTGAGCATCTATCAAAGAATCATATTGCTTTTCTTTTTCTTTAAAAACAGAATAAGAAAACAAAAACTCATGCTAATTGTGCAGTGGGAAGCCAGCCCATATGACAAATTAGTCAAGATGAAATATAGTGGTTTGGCATTTCTGAAAATGTAATTCACAGGAAAATAAGAAATCGTATCATTTAAAGTGGAGTCATCATAGGGCAGGTGTCCACTTGTAAGAAACACTGGTTTACAGACAGGAAAGAACGTTTGGAAACACAAAGGCTGCGTGTTAGACAGGCATTTAAAATTACTGTGGAGACCACTCAGACATGGAGAAAAGGACAGCAAGACCCAACAGAAGAATGGGGAAGCTGAAACCAAGGAGCTGAGGCCTTTACAATCTTGACCCTGTTTCATCTTACCAAAAGTCAAGAGTAAGACAGCCATGTTCCTGAGTGGGATTTTAGATAGAATCAGGAGACCAGGACTCAAGTGTTAGGATAAGGCTGTGAAGTAAAAGAGAACCAAGCCAAGATCAAGGACATGTAGGTCTCAGAACAGTGAACTGCCAGAGTTTTAGCTTCTTTACTGAAAAGAGGCCAAGACCAAAGAGGCTAAGGGACACCTTAACACAA
This sequence comes from Orientallactaga sibirica, assembly GCA_036365145.1. Taxonomy (NCBI): domain Eukaryota; kingdom Metazoa; phylum Chordata; class Mammalia; order Rodentia; family Dipodidae; genus Orientallactaga; species Orientallactaga sibirica. The sequence continues at coordinate 3,361,255 of JAEOAD010001604.1, forward strand.
GGCCCTTTGGACTTTCTCAGGGGGCCACTATTGCTAAAGGAAAAATACCTTTGAAGACTCTTGAAGCCTGGCCAAAAGCAGAGGGCTTCAGAGTAATGTTTGTAAAATATCACATATTTAACAAATGATGAACAAGTTGCATTTTGCACCATGAACTATGAAAAGAAAATGTAAGACCATTTTCTCACCACTGAATAAAGTGTGGCATCATCTCAGGAAGCAATGCCAGATACAAAAGCATGGAATAGGCCTCACCCTTTTTTATCTGGAGGAGTAGAATCTATCCGGCGTAGTGGTGCATGCCTTTAATCCCAGCACTCAGAGGTAGGCAGAGGTAGGAGGATTGCCATGAGTTCAAGGCTACCTTCAGAATTCCAGGTCAGCCTGGGCTACAGTGAGATCCTACCTTGAAAAACAAACAAAAAAATAAACAAAAATAATAAATGGTCCTGATGATGTGCAAACTGCCCCTAAATATATATATTTGTTTCATACAACCACTTCTGTGCCTCAACCTCATAAGTTTCCTACTACAATGGACAGAGGTTAATGCAGACATGCACAGCTGGCAAAATTGCTTAGAATAAGTGACTAGTATGTGCTCAGCCTCAAACAGGACATCTATACCACTCCTTCCAAGGCTCAAGAAACCTTGAAGGGAGTGCAGAAAGAATGTAAGAGCAGGGCTGGAGAGATGACTTACTGGTTAAGGTGCTTGCCTGCAAAGCCTAAGGACCCAGGTGTGATTCCCCAGTACCCATGTAAAACAGATACACATAGTGGTACATGTGTCTGGAGTTTGTGGTGACTGAAGGCCCTGGCATGCCATTCTCTCCTCCCCACCCCCATGAATAAATTTAAAAATTTTAATTTTTTAAAAGAAGGTAAGAGCAGGATGAGGAGGATTGTAAACTGCCTGTCTACTGGGTAAGACACGAATTCACAGAAGCTGTGGTTTCCTGCACAAGGCTGAGCCTGACAATACATCACCATGAATGGAGGAAGGAAACCTGAGACCCTAGAGCTCCCAGTAGCTAAGGGCAGCTAATGGTTGCCAAGAAAGGGGAGTCAGGCTCATCAGTGGAGCAGTCACTGGTAAGTTGCAATTCCATGGTAAATAACCTTCCATCCGTGATGATACAAGCCACCCGATTTAACTCAATGGGTTAAAAAAGAAAAATGGGGGACTGAAGAGATGACTTAGTGGTCAAGGTGCTTAATACGAAGCCTAAGGACTCACGTTCGATCCTCCAGGTCTCATGTAAGCCAGACAAGCGTACAAGGTCACACACGTACACAAGATGGCACACACATCTGGAGTTTGCTTACAGTGACTGGAGGCCCTGGTGCGCCAATTCTCTCTCTCTCTCTTTCAAAATAATAATATTAATAAAAAGATAGGGATTAGTGGGGAAGAAGAAGGGTGAGAATGGAAGTGAAGGAAAATAAGAAAGGTTAAGCCAGGCATGGTGGCACACACTTTTAATCCCAGCACTTAGGAAGTAGAAGTAGGAAAATTGCCGTAAGTTCAAGGCTACCCTGAGACTACATAGTAAATTCCAGGTCAGCCGGGGCTAGAGCAAGACCCTACCTCAAAAAACCAAAAACATAAAATAAAATGAGAGGGTAAATAAGATCAAAATGTATTATATACATGTATGAAAATGTAGAAATGGAAAAGATAAAGAATTTCTTTATATTTTAATTTATTTATGTGCAAGCCAAGACAAAGAGAGAGAGACAGAGAGAGAATATGGGTATGTCAGGGCCTCCAGACACTGCAAATGAACTCCAGAAGTATGCACCACTTTGTGCATCCAGCTTTATGTTGGTACTATGGAATTGGACCCAGGTCATTAGACTCTGTAGGTAATCTGAGCTATCTCTTCAGCCCAAGAAATATATATATATATATTTTTTTTGGAGAGAGACAGAGAGGGAGAGAGGGAGAGGAAGACAGATAGAGATGGGTGAGCCAGCAGCCTCTCAGCTGCTGTGAACAAAATCCAGATGTGTGCGCCCCCTTGTGGTCAAATGCAGCATTGTGCCTTTGCATCTGGCTAAACATGGGACCTGGAGATTGGAACCAGCGTTCTTAGGCTTAGGAGGCAGGCACCTTAACCGCTAAGCCATCTCTTCAGCCCCCAAGAAATAATTTTTAAAACAGAAATGTCCCTGATGGTTCATGGCTGTTACTCAGTTTCTAATGATGGGCTTGCTGATAACTTTGGCCTTGGGCAGGCTTTAGGCACAGTGGTTGAAATCATTTTTGGCAGGATCATTGTTTCTTCTTTTCTTGGTCATGTTGGAAGTGAAGATTTGAGAGTGACATCATTTGTATAGAACCATCTAGGAAGAGTGCAGCTTGACATCAGCATGTCTTCAGCATGTCTTTAACCCTGCTTCCAAACTAGCAGAGCAGCTTGAGGTGACAAAGCAGTGAAAACTGCTATGCTTTTTAAATGCAACCTGCAACTTGTCTCAACACAAAATGAGCATCTCTGTAGTTCTTATACTCTAAGAAGTGACCCTAGGTGTTGAGTTTGCCTGCTATTCAAGTATTGTAGTACACTAGGTGAAGCAAATTACTGGCAAATTCTAAAATTCAACTGAGTGATATAGACATTCAGTCAAAACCACAGAGTATTTATACAAGCCTAAGGATTAAACTAAACAGATAATCTAGTAAAGCCAAAGTCCCTAAGGATGTGTCTTGCCCCACACACTTAATCCTGTCAACAGGAAGTTGAGATTTATAGTCTGAAAGGGGTTCCAAGTCAGCCTGGGGCCAGTGAGTCCCTGCTCCTAATAATGACAGAAGAAAAAGTCAGAGGCCCTAAAAATCAGGAAACATCAAAGGCAACAATAGTCAACACCAAAATACAGCTTATTTGAGAAGGGTAAAGCCAACCAAGACTATATCATTCACATGTAATACATAACCTTTCCTGACATGGTGAGATGAGCACTTCCAGTGCAGACCTATGTATCTGCTTTGTATAAACAGGCCCTGTTACCTTTGGGAATGGCTGCCGATCTCACCAATGCTGAGTGCCCACCCTGATCTCTCTCTGTGCTGGGCAGCTGGGAGTGAATGAGTGCTCTGGCCCTGACGATTGGGGATGGGAGACGTTGCAGAGTTCTTGGAGTTATACCGGAGGTGCTAACGGGTCACGTTTGCATTCTCCTACAGCAGCTGCCCAGTTTGTCTCTGCTGTCTTCCCTTTAGGTTTCTTGTCTTTGTGAGGAGGCTGATGTGAATGGAAAATCCCCTCACTTTGTTTCTGCTCCTGCAATACCATATATATATGGGCAAATTATACAGAGGTCATTAAAAATGAGCTCTTTCATCTATACTAAGCAAGACTATATCCTCCTTAGAACATCTCACCACCCTACCAACACAAGCTGAAAAGTACTTACTAATCAAACCTTCTTCCTGCCACTGAAGAGAAACAGTGACTTGAGTTTTCACTTCAGCCTTCCATGGACAGCAGAAGTCTTGAGGTTTTACTATATGAGGAAAGTGTGCTGATGATTTAATTCCCTGCCTCATACTTTGTACCATTTCCCAAGAAAATGTGAGCATACACACAACAAACAAACTTGAACATATAAAAGTCCTTGCCTGTGTGTGGTTCATATTTTCCCTTCCTCTACAAATAGGAACTGTCAAAAACACATTAAGTAATTACATGGTATTGCTTCAGCTGTGTGTATCTGTCATTACATGATATGACTGTGGCTGAAGAATGACTCTCTCCTAATTTTTAAAATATTTATATTGGAAGGCATGTAGTCAGGGCATGTTCCACTATTGCTAGAGAAACAAGAAGCAAATGAAGGTGACATTGATGGCATGGTATGGCTCTGTAAGGTATGTGGGGGTGCAGTAGATATGTGTTAGTCTGTGAATGTTGTTCTGGTTAGTGGATTATACTGGTTAGCAAGTTCATTTCTAATTCATAAATATGGAAAGATAATGTCTACCAACTTTCAAATACCATAATAAATCAAATATCCTTAGGACAAATAGGGTTTACCAGCCAAAATTTATTATCTTTTAAAAATTGATAATCTCAGACCTCAACCCAACTTGATGGCATTGCATGACCCCAAGTTCCAAATTTCCTGAAGCTCCTTTTGAATTAAGATTCGGGTTCCCAGCACTCGGGAGGCAGAGGTAGGAGGATCACTGTGAGTTCAAGGCCACCCTGAGATTGCATAGTGAATTCCAGGTCAGCCTGGACTAGAGTGAAACCCTACCAAAAAAAAAAAAAAAAAAAAAAAAAAAAAAACACATTGATAATCTCAGACTTCCGGGTAAGATGGCAGCATACTAGCCAAAATAAACCTCTTTTTCTCCCAAGCTGCTCTTGGTTGGGTGATTTCTACTAGCAATGTGAACCTAACTGCAACAATGTTACTCTCACTTTTGATTAGAGAAGCTTCTCTTTTCAGATGTCAATGACCTTGTGATGAGTCAGAAAGCACCATAGTGCTGAGAAGAAGTAACAGAGGAAGCCAGGTGTGGTGGCACATGCCTTTAATTCCAGCACTCTGGAGGCAGAAGTATGAGGATCACCATGAGTTCAAGGCCTGAGACCATATAGTGAATTCCAGGTCAGCCTAGAGTGAGACCCTACCTCAAAAAAACAAAAGAAAAGAACGAGGAGTGCTCAGCACTGAAACACACCTTCCAAGGCTCAGGGTAAATTGCAGAAGAGGTGGAGGACAGAATGTAAGAGCCAAGGTCTTGGTTTCCCACCAGGAATAGATGGTAAGACCCTATTGCTGAAGACTCCACATAGTTGGGCTGCAAGGTCATTGAGAAATCCTGCTGGAGCTGAGCTGAAAGCCTCCTCCATGTGGACCAGCTGACAGAAAGCAGGAAAAAGCTACGCTGCATGCAGTTCAATGGAAGAGAGAGAAATCACAGTGGACACTGAAAGCCTTGAATTTAACAAATTAGGGATGCTGGATGTGGTGGCACACGCCTTTAATCCCAGCACTTGGAAGGCAGAGGTAGGTGGATTGCCATGAGTTCGAGGCCACCCTAAGACTACAGAGTGAATTCCAGGTCAGCTTGGACTAGAGTGAGACTCCACCTCGAAAAACCAAAAAAAATAAATAAAAATTAGGGCTGGGGAAATGGCTTAGTGGTTAAGGTGTTTGCCTTGGAAGCCTAAGGACCCTGGTTCGATTCCCCAGGACCCATGGAAGCCAGATGCACAAGGGGCACTTGCATCTGGAGTTCAGTTGCAGTGGCTGGAGGCCCTAGCGTGCCCATTCTCTCTTTCTCTATATATACATCCTCCTTTCTCTCAAATAAATAAATAAATATTTTTTTAATTTTAAAGTTTTTTAAATTAAAAAAATTTAAGTACTTATTTGAAAAAGAGAGAGCGAGAGAGAGGGCCTGCATCCACTGCAACTGAACTCCAGGTGCATGAGTCACCTTGTGCATCTGGCTTTATATGGGTACTGGGGAATTGAATCTGGGATTTCTAAAATGTGTGCTTCCAAGAAAGATCAAAAATGAAGACATGGCATCACACGCCTTTAATCCCAGTACTCGAGAGGCAGAGGGAGGAGGATGGCTGTGAGTTTGAGGCCACCCTGAGGCTGGCTACATAGTTAATTCCAGATCAGCCTGGGCCACAGTGAGACCCTACCTTGAAAAAAAAAAATGAAGACAGTAATAAAAGGAAAAAAAAGTGTTTCTTCCCACCCTGGCAGCTGGTGGGGAGAGAGCTCTTACCCATCCAAAGACCCAAAAAACCCTGCTGCCAGCCCAGGAAAGAGAGGAGAAAAGGCCCAAGGAGCTGCCATTAGCCTAAGAAAACAGGAACAGAGCTAACACAGCTAAGAGTAAGGGCTGTTGCTGGAAAGTATCAAGACAGGCCAGAGCCCTATCACAGATCACGCATGCTTTTCTTGTCCTCCATCACAGATGCGCTGAAACAACTGGTGAGTAGGAATCCCTCCACTCTCCTCCAGCAGGAGACACTTTCTAAGGCCACAGAGCAGAAATGGAAGGACTGAGTTAACTTTGAATATTTCTAGCACGTTCTGGTTATTTTACACGTGGCAAGACTGGCATACACTAGTGAGTCAGGGTTGAGCACCCAGCATCTGCAAGAGTGATGTGTCTCCTTGATAAACGCATCTGTACTGTGCAAACCTTGGTGCCCCCGCCTGCTCCCAGCATGCATCATTCCCACACTGGGCCCTGGCAGGCCTGAAACAAGATGGCAACTCCCAGAGGAGTCTCCTCAGCTACCACAACAAGCATCTGGTATAAGCCCTCATCGTAAGTGATTACGGCCACAGGTTAATCCAGTGGTTCTTCCTAATGAATGGCCTGGAGTGCTGAAGAAGCCAGAAGTGACCACAACACTCCCAGTCTCTGGAAAACCCCAGCTGCCGAAGTGTGGGCACATTAGGCCAGCCCTCGGTGTGCCTTCCAACCACATCGCTTCTCCTGGAATCCAGCCTTTGGCTGACACTCTGCTGTGGAGACAGTGTGTCCCTCTCACGGCTCACAAATACCACTTAGGCTGTTTATTTTCTGCCTCAGCATTCCCAGCCTTCGGTCTTTTGGCCTCTTCCAATCCATCCTTATCTTCTCAAAGTTGTTTGTTCAGTTTGCTCTCTGCAGAACTGCTTCAAACCAGCAGAGCCATCCCCTCCTTTCCCTTGATTTCCCAAGCTCTTTCCCTACCCCTCACTTCCTGTTCCTCATTGCCCACAGAGAACAAATTAACAACATCTTGTATTTCATAACCCTATCACCAGGTTCCAGGTATGGTGGTCGTTAATGTGGTCTATAAGTTTTTATTTCTTTTAAGACTTTTTGGTGTTTTTGTTTTTAGTTTGGTTTTTCATTTTTCCAGATTAAACCCAGGGCCTTGACCATGCCAGGCAAGTTACTACCACTGAGCTATACCCCCAGTCCTATTTTTACTTGTTTTTCTGTTTTCATTTTTTTTATTTTTATTTTGTTTCTCCTTTTTACTTTTTGACAAAAGACTGCACTAAATTGCTCATGCTGGCCTTGTAGCCTCTCTATAATCCATGCAGGCCTTGACATTTCTATGCTTCTGCCTCAGCCTCCAGAGTTACTGGGATAACAGGCCTGCCCCACCAGGTCAGGCAGCATGGATCTTTATTTCTAATTACTTGTTTTTGGTAATGTGATGAACTCGACAACCACTGAAACAAAAACAAGGATCTCAGCATTATCCTATCGCAATCCATTTGGCAACCTACTATTCCCCCCCACCTGTGGTAGTTTGAAAGTGAGTATTAGTCCTCCATAGCCTGAGACTGAGCTTGCTACTTAAGTCTCCAGCAGGGCTGGAGGTGTGTCTTTGTCTGGTGGACAAAGTGTGTAAAGAGGAGTTGAGCTCTGGCTGTTCATCTTTGCTGGCTGCTAGTTTTTTCTCTCTGCTGTCGGTGCATGCTGGAGTAAACCAGTTTCTTCTGCCATGATGGAATGGTCTCTGGATTTCATAAGCATGAAAAAAAAAAAAAAAAAAAAAAAAAAAAAAAAAAAAAAAAACCTTTCCTCTATAAGCTGCATCTGGTCAGATATCAGTGCCAGTAATGAGAAGTCAACTGCAGCTGCGCACCCCCGTGGACATCCTGTGTACTGTGCCTTCCCTTTTTTATACAGTATATGAAACCACTCTATTCTCTCCCAGCTACCCCAAATACTGAAATTTATGAGAAGGTATAGTGATATCTAGCTCTCATTCCTTGCATTAGTTTTATTTTATAGAATTTTTTTACCTTAAAGCTGGGGATGGTGGCGCACGCCTTTAATCCCAGCACTCGGGAGACAGAGGTGGGAGGATCGCCATGAGTTCGAGGCTACCCTGAGACTACAGAGTGAATTCCAGGTCAGCCTGGGCTAGAGTGAGACCCTACCTCCAAAAACAAAAACAAACAAAAAAAAGAGAATGTTTTACCTTTAAATAAGATTAACCTTGGGCTGGAGAGATGGCTTAGCGGCTAAGGCGCCTGCCTGCTAAGCCTAAGAATGCTGGTTCCAGTCTCCAGCGGTTCCAATCTCCAGGTCCCACGTTTAGCCAGATGCAAAGTGAAGGGCGCAAGCACTTGCCCACAAGGGGGCGAACACATCTGGATTTCGTTCACAGCAGCTGAGAGACGGCTGGCACGCCCATCTCTGTCTTTCTCTCCCTCTGTCTAGCTCTCTCTGTCTCTCTCTCCAAAAATAAAAATAAAAAAATTAAAAAAAAAAAAAAGATTAACCTTACAAAAAAAAATAACAAGTAATTCTTATGGATTGTCTGAAAAAATGTATGTATGTGGATGTATGTGTGTGTGTATATATATATGTATATATATAATTGGTACAAATTATATATATATATATATATATATATATATATATATATATATATTTGTACCAATTATTCAAGCTTATTAGCACATATTTTCTACAAAGAAAATTCTCTTATAACCACAAAGGAGGGAATGATACCATAGTTGCATTCTATCTATCTAGAGTTCCTTTCTGCACTTGTCAGTCATCCCAATAAACTTGACAGCAGGGTTTCAAGTACATGTTCTAGTCCACAATCCCATGTTGTACTCAGTGCTTTTGTTTCTTCTTGAATCTGAAATATTCCTTCAGCCACTTTTTTTTCTTGTCGTAACATTAGCATTGTGAATGACTGGGTCCCTCAGATACTCTTCACACCTGCAATCCTGACAGCTGGAAAGCAGAGGCATTGGCCAGCCAGGCCAAAGGAGTCAATGGGTGCAATAGTGGCATGTCTGCTATGGGAGAAACCAACTGCTCTCTAATTGGACTGGAGGCCTGCTCCATGGGAGGGAATACATCCCTGATACTGAAAACCTACAATAGGGGAAGTTATGAGCCCTAGGGGTGTAAAGTCTGCTGGTGTCTGGCTAAATGTATATACTGGGCTCACCAAACTGCCCAGTAAGCACTTCTCTTAATGTCCACATCCATATATTAATGCTACTCTCATTTTTGGTTAGAGAAGCTTCTCTTTTCAGGTGGCAGTGACCTTGGGATGACTCACAAGGCATCATGGTGCTGAGAAGAAGTGACAGAGGAGTGCTCAGCACTGAAATAGCTCTATTACAGCTTCCAAGGCTCAGGGTCCATTGCAGAAGAGGTGGCAGAAAGAATTTAAAGGTAGGACTTCTTACAATGTGCTTCTCCAGACACAAAATGGCCTGGATATCCATGACCTCACAGTGCCTTACATACCTACACAAGATCATCATAATAGGAGGAAAAGATCATGACATCAAAATGAAAAGAGAGACTGATTAAGAGGGGGAGGGGATATGATGGAGAGTGGAGTTTCAAAGGGGAAGTGGGGGGAAAGAGAGAAGTACCATGGGATATTCTGTACAATTATGGAAGTTGTTAAATAATTTCTTTTTAAAAAAAGAAAGAAAGCAGAGGCAGGAGGATCAGGTTGGGCTATATGAGACTTTGTCCTCCACCCCAAAAACCAGAAAAATAAATAAAAAGAATTGGGAAAGATGGCTTAGTGATTAAGGCTCTTGCCTGAAAAGCTAAAGGACCCAGGTACCCACGTATCCACAGTACCCACATAAAGCCAGATGCACAAGGTGGCACATGCATCTGGAGTTCATTTGCTGCAGACCCTGGTGTACACATTTTTTTCTTTCTTCTCTCTCTCTCTCTCTCTCTCTCTCTCTTTCAAATAAATAAATTTTTTTAAAAGAATTAAAAAAGAGAGCCGGGCATGGTGGTGCACGCCTTTAATCCCAGTACTCAGGAGGCAGAGATAGGAGGATCACAATGAGTTCGAGGCCACCCTGAGACTACATAGTGAATTCCAGGTCAGCCTGAGCTAGAGTGAGACCCTACCTTGAAAAACCAAAAATAAATAATAAATAAATAAATAAATAAATAAATAAATAGAGTGCTGGAGGGATGGCTTAGTAGTTAAGGCATTTGCCTATAAAGCCAAAGGACCCAAGTTTGATTCCCTAGGACTCATGTTAGCCAGATGCACAAGGGGGCACATATGTCTAGCATTCATTTGCAGTGGCTGGAGGTTCTGGCATGCCCATTCTCTCCCTATGTATGTATCTCTCTCTCTCTCTCCCCTTGATCAAATAAATGATAAAATATTTTTTAAAAAATAAGAAAAGAAAGGGCCATGTAAGAGCTAGGAGAGTTCACACCCATGAGTTGGGGATATAGCTCAGATGGCAGAGTGCTTGCATAGCAAGAAGTAAGCCCTGGGTTCTACCCCTAGCCTTACCATCCCCCCCCCAAAAAAAAAGAATTGACCATTACAAATATCTGTTATTTTCACATGGCAGTGCCTGGTATTTTACTAATGTCCCTCAACTTGAGAATCTGGGTTCTGGTGTTCCCTTTTGAAAAACCCAAAGGGTTTTAGAAACATATTTTTTGGCAAAAATATCACAGAAGTAATGCTGTGCCCTTCTTAGTAAATCACATCCAGAAACCACTTATCATTGACATTACCTTTCATCCTCTAGAGCTGCCTGGTTGTTCCATATATGTTTACATATATTCTTGGGGGAATTACTACTGTGCTTTGGATGACACTGCTAAGATTTATCTATATTGTTTCATCTAATTTCTCTCCCTGAAGCCTCCTCACACTGCCTCTCAATCTGTCTATCTCACACACCCACAACAAAAAAATTCCTTTTTTTCTGTTGACAGGGTCTTGCTATGTGGCCCAGGTTGGCCTCTAATTGGCAATGCTTGTGCCTTAGATTCCCAAGTGCTGAATTACAGGCTATTGATTATCATATCTTTTCTCTTCCATATCTCATACTCAAAATCAACTAAAGAGTATACAACTCCTATATGAAGTACATCCTTTTCTTGTTCAATTAGTATGGACTAAATCTCCAAAGAATGACACACTATGTGCCAGGAATATGTGTTGATATGAAAATGAATCACTTAGGCAGGTGTGGTAGATCCCAATAACTTGGAAAGTGAAGAGTCAGCTACGTAGGAAATCTGTTGCAATCACGTCTACATTGTTGAGACTAACATCCAACCAGACACAGCTTATGGGAGGAAGGGGTTTATTTCAGGCTTACACAGTTCAGGGGAACACCATCAATGGTGGAAGAAGCTGGCTCCCTTTCATAGATCCAATCAGAGAGATTCCAACACCAGCAAGCAGGAACTGTCAGAGTTCAGACTTCTCTGAACACACCTAGTAGGGTTGGACTGATGATCCAACCCAAACACACCTTAGGGCTGGACTCCAGGCTCCACCCCCAATGACATGCCCCTTTGTAGCAAGAATCTGCTTACTAGGGACTCACACTGCAAGCGCAGTTTTTGTCAAATTTTAGTCTATGGGGCCATACATTCAACCTATCACATTCAAAACTACCACAAAATTCAAGCACAGCCTGAGCTACATAAGACCTTGTACCAACTCATCAGAATCTAACAACTGAGTAATCATTATGTTACCAGTACCACATTTGACTAGATGGGGATAACCAACATACAAAACTATAAAGGGCTTATAAGTCCAATGCCCCTCACAGTAGTGTATGTGGGGACATCTCCTGATACAGCTCAGATATCTCCACTCCTCTATAGAGTTGCACATTACTAACACACACACTCCCCACCATGCTTGCTACATACTAAGCACAGCATGATTATCACTGCTTGAAAAAAAAAAAGTATGCTGGACTTTTATCTCTAAACTCTCAGTAAAGCAAGAAGGAATATGTTGTTTCAACTGACTGTACAAAGCAGAGTCAACACTATAGCATTATGGGAGAAGGCCTGACCCACCACCTCCTTATCCATGATTGCGGTGAAAGCAGACATGACATTATGGCTCAAACAGAACAAAGAGGTGCTTACAAAATACATGGTTTCAATAATTCCAGAGCTTTAGACCACAAACAGATCTCCTTTTTCAAGACACAAAATCTCATGTAACCATAATCATGATTAGTGGTGGGGAATTTTAAAAACAGAGCCTCCCCCAAGAACCTTCCAGACTTAGTTACACCACAGCTAAATCAGGTGACCCCAACACAGGATTCACATCCCCCCGACACACACAAAAAAAATGTTTACAAAAAAAAAAATTCCCAGAGTATAAAGTATCTTTTTCTCAAACAGAAAAATGTGATAAAGGGGCATGGGCTTTCCCCTTTCTGCTTCCTGGTCCACTGAGAAAGAGCAAGCTCCCACTTCTACAGTTACGGGGATGGCTCAGCTAGAAAACCAAAATAAACTGCTCTTCCCCTACAAAGAAAACACTTAAGAATCACTTTTTTTATTGTTGTTGTTTTGTTTTTCAAGATAGGGTCTCACTCTAGCCCAGATTGACCTGGAATTCATTATGTAGTCTAAGGCTGGCCTTGAACGCATAGTGATCCTCCTACCTCTGCCTCCCAAGTTCTTAAAGATGTATACCACCACACCTTGCTAAGAATCACTTCTTAATTCAAAGAGGTGCTAAAACAATGTGATAGGTCAAATTTGGCCTTGAACCATAATTGCCTAGCTCTTAAGATAGGTCTAGCACTCGGGATATGGAGGCAAGAGGATCGGGAATTCAAGATCATCCTCACCTTACATGGGAAGTTCAAGGCCGGACTGGGCTATATGTTCCAATTGTGAGGGGACTGAGGACATGGCTCAGTGGTTTAAAGTGCATGCTTGTAAAGCCTTCTGGCCCAGATTCAATTTCCCAGCACCCAAGTAAAAACAGATGCAAAAGCGACCCATGAGTCTGCAGTTTGTTTGCAATGGCAAGAGACCCTGCCACACCTATACATACACACACACACAAATGAAAGAATAAAAATAGTTGTGAGGAAATTCCAAGGTAAGTTAGTTTTTCTTTTTACTTGATGGAGTATTTTTCTTCCAACTCAGATGAAATCTTACTCCATAGGTATTAGATACTTTTCTAATTGCTGTGACCTGCCAACAAGCAGCTTCAATGGATAAAGAGTTTATGTTACCTAACAGGTATGTCTACCCTTTTGATGTTGCAATATGACATTATCATCTATAAAGTTCACACTCAGGAATCATGCAATCCCTAAGAACCACACAACTGAGTTGCAAAAGCAAAAATGAACATGTTTTAAGTAAGTTTTAAGATTTTGTGTTGGACCGCATTCACAGCTATCCTGTACAGCTGGGACTTACTGAGGGTACAACCCATCATGGGGAGGGGTTATCAGTGAGAGCTGCTTACCCATCGACTTGTCAATGTCAGTTTGCTTCCACCTTGTGGCTAGTGCAATAATGACTATGAACATGTATACAAATTTCTCTTTGGAACTTTGCTTTCAATTCTTCTAGAGCATATGCCTAGGGACAGAACTACTGGGTTATATGATTAGTCAATATTTAACCTTTTGAGGAATCACTAATTTGTTTTCTGAACAAAGATATCTGACAGCAGTGTAAGTCCTGGCAAGTTGCCCACTCTCATGCAAGTAATCCTAATTACACTCAGTGAGTCACCAAAAAAAAAAAGAAAAAGAAAAGAGATGGCTTAGTGGTTAAGGCGCCTGCCTCCTAAACCTAAGAACACCGGTTCCAATCTCCAGTGGTTCCAATCTCCAGGTCCCATGTTTAGCCAGATGCAAAGTGACACAAGGGCGCAATGCCATACTTGACCACAAGGGGGGCTCACATATATGGAGTTCGTTCCCAGCAGCTGAGAGACTGCTGACGTGCCCATTCTGTCTTCCTCTCCCTCTCTCAGAAAGAAAGAAAGAAAGAAAGAAAGAAAGAAAGAAAGAAAGAAAGAAAGAAAGAAAGAAGGAAGGAAGGAAGGAAGGAAGGAAGGAAGGAAGGAAGGAAGGAAGGAAGGAAGGAAGGAAGGAAGGAAGGAAGGAAGGAAGGAAGGAAGGAAGGAAGGAAAGAGAGACAGAGAGAGAGAGAGGGGGGAGGGAGGGAGGAGGGGGGGAGGGGAGGGAGGGGGGAGGGGAAGATACCAAAGAGGGGGTTCAGTAGGAGAAAGCAAAAAAAAGTTAATGAGAGTTAATGTGATCAAAATACATCATAACCATGTTTAAAATCAAAAGATAAATTAAGGAGACTCTCCCTTCAGAAGACCATAACTCCCTGGCCCCCACTCACTTCTTTGAAAAACCCACACCCATGCTCTGGGGTGTGTCTTTCTTTCTAAGCACTTCTATTTCTCTTAATCCTTGTGCTTAAAGTCCATGTTAGAATATCTTTAACAGAGTCTGTCCTGGTGGTGCACACCTTTAATCCCAACACACAGGAGGCAGAGGTAGGAGGATTGCTGTGAGTTTGAGACCACTCTGAGACTCCAGAGTGAATTCCAGGTCAGCCTGGGCTTGAAAAAAAAATCTTTGATAAAGCCCCATGTTGCAGTTACCTTCTCATTACTGGGACAAACACCCAATCAGAAGGAGCTTTATAGAATGAAAGAGTTTATTACAGGCTTACAGACGCCAGGGGAGGCTTCCTCAATGGCAGAAACTGGCTCACTTCAGAATACATCCTCAGCAGAGAGGAAGGAATGAACAGCCAACGCTTGAGCCAGCTGAGACTCAGCTTAGGGTTGGACTCAAGATCCACCCATAGTGACATACCTCCTCAAGCAGTCTCCTACTGGAGACTAAGTAGGAAGCTTAATCAAAAATAACTAGCTACGGGCTGGAGAGATGGCTTAATGGTTAAGGCACATGCCTGTGAAGCCTAAGGACCCCAGTTCGATTCTCCAGGTCCCACGTAAGCCAGATGCACAAGGGGGTGCAAGTGTCTGGAGTTCGTTTGCAGTGGCTAGAAGCCCTGATTCACCCATTCTCCCTCTCTTTCCCTCTCTGTCTCTAATAAAATAAAAATCAAATAAAACAAAATAATCTTTAAAAATAAATTTTAAAAAAACTAGCTAGAGACCATGTATGGTGGCACACGTCTTTAATCCCAGCACTTGGGAGGCAGTGGTAGGAGAATTGCCATGAGTTCAAGGCTACCCTGAGACAACACAGTGAATTCCAGGTCAGCCTGGGCTAGAGTGAGACCCTACCTTGGAAAAAACAAAAACAAATATATATATGTATAATTAAAAAAAAAAAAAAACTAGCTGTTCATGGTGGCATGTGCCTTTAATTCCAGCACTTGGGAGTCAGAGGTAGGCATATCACTGTGAGTTTGAGGCCAGTCTGGGGCTACAGAATGAGTGCCAGGTTAGCCCAGGCTAGAGTGAGACTCTACCTCAAAAAAAAAAAAAAAAGACTGAGGATACATGACCATTTACACTCAAACTGCTACACTGCAACTCTGCTTCAAATGATTTTTTTTTTTTGAGGTAGGGTCTCAGCCCAGGCTAGCCTTGAACTCAGTGATCCTCATACTTCTGCCTCCCAAATACTGGGATTAAAGGCATGTGCCACCACACCCAGTTGATTAATTTCAGGCTGACCTGAAATTCAGTATGTAGTCTCAGGGTAGCCTCAAACTCAGTGATCTTCCTACCTCTGCCTTTCAAATGCTGGGATTAAAAGAGTGTACCACCATGCCCAGCTGATTATTTTTTAAAATATAACTAATAATAATTGGGCTGGAGAGATGGCTTAGTGGTTAAACGCTTGCCTGTGAAGCCTAAGGATCCCGGTTCGAAGCTCGATTCTCCAGGACCCACGTAAGCCAGATGTATAAGGGGGCACATGCATCTGGAGTTCGTTTGCAGTGGCTAGAGGCCATGGCACGCCCATTCTCTCTCTCTCTCTCTCTCTCTCTACCTGCCTATTTCTGTATCTCTCTCTCTCTCAAATAAATAAATAAATAAAAATATTTAAAAATATATATATATATAACTAATAATAATCATTGGGCATAACTAATTTGTTTTCTCTGTGATTATGTGTTTGACTATGATCTGGCCATGGTGCCTGTCTGCCTTCATCTCCCACCTGGCTCCTGCCCCCATTTCATCAAGTCACATCTTGCTTGCTCACCCTGACCCCGTCATGCACATGAGCTCTACCTCAAACCCTTTTCCCTAGACACACACAAGGCCCACAGCTCAGATCACCTCTAGAGAGGCAAGCTTACACTGACTCCCCACCAAAAGACACCCACAATACCTGGCACTCTCAGCCCTTTATTTCCCATTTTGTTCTCTTTGGAGTCCTTCTCATACCCAACCTATCATAGGGACATTTGTTTTGTTCCATCTTTCCTGGCTTCAGAAGGGCAGAGACTGTCCACAATGTAGTACCCATAGAGTCTATGGTGGTTTGGATCAGATGTCCCCCACAAACTCATGTGCTTTGAATGCTTGGTTTCCAGCTAATGGCAATTTGGGAGCTGGAGGAAGTGTATCGCTGGGGGATGGGCCTTAAAGTCTATTAGCCCCCGCTTGCCAGCGTTAGTTCATCTCTGTCTCCTGATGCTGTTTTTCTCCTGCTGTGGCAGAGGCACTGTCCAGCCTCTGCCCATGCCATTATGAAGCTTCCTGTCAAGACTGTAAGCCAAAATAAACCCTTTTCTCCCATCTGCTGCTTTTGGTCAGGTACTTTATCCTAGCAATGCTAAAGTAACTACAACAGAGGTTCACTTTTAATAGCTGTTTATAAATATGTGTTGGATGAATACCAGCCTGCGGCTCAGTCATTTGTGCAGATTTGGCCTTGATGTTCAAGAACAACAGGTCTCCTTTGAGACGCTCATGGATATGTTTAGAGTATCTGCTGCAGTTATGTCTAGCTGCATAGAAATTCCTTTGTACATCTATCACAGGTCAGTTATGCCATATTTTGTTGTTTTCTTTTTTTCTGTTGTGGGGAGTTGTTACTTATTTCAAACAGGAGCTCACATTGTAGCCCAGGCTAGCCTGGAACTCACTATGTAGCCCAGCTGCCCTTGAACTGATGGTAATCTTCAACCTCCTGAGTGCTGTGACTATAGGATTGAGCCTCCATGCCAAGTTTGCACACATCTTGTGATAAGCTCTTTCTTTTTTGTTTGTAACAAATAACTTTATTTATTTATTTATTTTATTTATTTATTTATTTATTTATTTATTTATTTACTGGAGAGAGGAGAGACAGAGGCAGAGAAAATGGGCACACCATGGCCTCCAGGTACTACAAATGAACCCCAGACACATGTTCCACTTTGTGCATCTGGATGACGTGAGTACTAGGGAATCAAACCGGTCCTTAGGCTTCGCAGGCAAGTATCTTAACCACTAAGAAATCTCTCCAGCCCCTCTTTTTTGTTTTTTTGTTTGTTTGTTTTTTTCTTGCTTTTCCTTCTTCTCCTTCTCTTCCTCTGCTTCCGCCTACTCCTCTACTTTCTTCTCTTCTCTTTCTTTTGGTTTTTTGAAGCAGGGTCTTACTATAGCCCAGGCTGACCAGAAATGCACTATGTAGCATAGGCTGACCTCAAACTGATGGCAATCCTCCAACCTTAGCCTACCAAGAGCTGGAATTAAAGGCATGCCCCACCATGCCTGGTTTTTTTTCTCATGCAGCCCAGGCTGGCCTCAAACTAGCTATATAGCCTATGATAACCTTCAACTCCTTCGTAAGCCTTTCATCCTCCTGTTTCTGTCTCCTGAATGCTGGGATTACAGGCATGCACCACCAGGCCTGACTACTGCAATATTTTTCTTTTAAGAAAAACTTAAAACAATGGAAAAGTTACAAGAATAGCACAATAAACACCATATGCCTTATGCCCATGCACACTATTTGATAAGTTTGGCACACTTGCTTTATCTCCCCACCCTCAGATAGTCTACAGATTTTAACAGTTCTCTTAAATTTCTTGCTAAACCACTAAAAAGCTGATTTTCTGGGGGGAGGGGAGGCTTATACCAATTTTGGCATGACATGTCTTCTGAGATTTAAGAGATCTTGAATTAAATAGCACTAAAGATTAGGCTGCAATGTAACCCAATGGTAGTGTGTGCTTTGCATATAAAAGGCCCTGAATTCACTTCTCAATTCCACAGGGAGAAAGGGAGGGAGAAAGAAAGAGAGAGAAAGAAAGAGAGAGAGAGAGAAAGAGAGAGAGAGAAAGAGAGAGAGAGAAAGAGAGAGAGAGAAAGAGAGAGAAAGAGAGAAAGAAAGAAAGAGAGAAAGAAAGAGAGAGAGAAAGAGAGAGAGAGAGAGAAAGAAAGAAAGAAAGAAAGAAAGAAAGAAAGAAAGAAAGAAAGAAAGAGGGAAAGAGAAAGGGAAAGGATGAGGGAAAAGAAAATAATAAACCCAGGAGTTACATTTTTAAATTTTATGTATTTTATTTATTTGAGGGTGAGAGAGAGAGACAGATAATGGGCATGCCAGAGCCTTCAGTTGGTATAGACAAACTCCAAATGCATGCACTACGTTGTGCATCTGGTTTGGGTGGGACCTGGAGAATTGAACCTGGGTCCTTTGGCTTTGCAGGCAAGTGCCCTAACCACTAAGCAATCTCTCCAGCCCATGAGTTATTTTTTCTTTTGAGACAGTCAGAGAGAAAGAGAGAGAGAGAGAATGGGCATGCCAGCAGCCTCTCAGCCACGGTGAATGAACTCCAGATGCGTGCACCCCCTTGTGGACAAGTACAGCATTGTGCCCTTGTGTCACTTTGCATCTGGCTAAACGTGGGACCTGGAGAATCAAACAGGAGTTCTTAGGCTTAGTAGGCAAGCGCCTTAAAGGCTAAGTCATCTCTCCAGCCCCAGGAGTTTTTTTAAAATATTTATTTTTATTCACTTATTTATTAGAGACACAGAGAGAGAATGGGCACTCCAGGACCTCCAGCCACTGCAAATGAACTCCAGACACAAGTGCCACCTGTGCATCTGGCTTACGTGGGTCCTGGAGACTTGAACTTGGGTCCTTAGGTGTCTCAGGTTAGTGCCTTAACCACCAAGCCATCTCTACAGCCCAGGAGTTATTTTTAAAATTCTGTCAAATTAACTTTTTGCCAACCAAAAGTTAGCATCATCAATTAGTAGTTTGTTCCCTAGTGTTCTTATCCCTACATGAGCACACATGAGAACACATGAGCACAAAGGAGAGAATTCTGCCTCAATTATATTTTTGTCATAATAAACATATGACAAAGTTGTCAATAAAAACATTTTTTTTAAATGTGACATGTTAGAGTGTCATATCATGACTTTGCCCTAATCTTTCTTTACATAGATTTTGTTTGGACTCCATCCTCATTCATTTGCAGCTTTGTGGGAAAGATCACTAAACCCGTAACAGGAAGATGGTGACTTTGAATGTTTTTCTTTTACTCGATTGCCACCTAGTGGGCAGAAACAGAATTATGATCACTGTAAAAAAATAAATTGCTTTTCAGAACACAAAAGTATTTTACTAAAGAATAAACTCTGGAGCTGGAGAGATGGCTTAGCAGGCACGTGTCTGCAAAGCCAGAGGACCCTGAATCAATTCCCCAGGACACACATAAAGCCACATGCACAAGGTGGCTCATATGTCTGGAGTTCCTTTGCAGGTGCTAGAGACCCTGCTGTGCCCATTTTCCCTCTATGTGGCCCCCTCTCTCTCTCATAAATAAATAAAATATTTTTTTAAATGAATAAACTCTTTACCTACCTTGGCCTTCTTGCTTTGGTTTGAATTAAGTAAAATTTCTAGTAAGATGGTCCTCAGAATTATTACTCTTAAACATATTACTCTTAAAACAATATAGTAATAAGGTTTGAATGTGCCAGTGAATTTCTCATCCATTTGGCTTCACAGAGGGACCCCCTCCCATTGTGTATTTTGGATCTTTAGCAAGGTTATGTTCCTACTTTATTGTTATAAGTTGAAGAAGGAAAGAGACCAGAGAACAGATAAAGGGAGGAGGAAGAAAAAGAAGAGACTTGCCAGGCTTGGTGGCACACACCTTTAGTCCTAGCACTCAGGAAGCAGAGGTAGGAGGATCCCTGTGAGTTTGAGGCCAGCCTGAGACTACATAGTGAACTTCAGCTCGGCCTAGACTAGAGCAACACCCTACCTCAAAAAACAAGCAAGCAAAAAATGAAGAAAAAGCTGGGCTTGGTGGCACACACCTTTAATCAGCATTAAACAGCATTTGGGAGGCAGAGATAAGAGGATCCCCATGAGTTCAAAGCCACCCTGAGACTATAGAGTGAATTCCAGGTCAGCCTGAGCTAGAGTGAGACCCTACCTCGAAAAACCAAAAAAGAAGAAGAAATAAGGAAGGAAGGAAGGAAGGAAGGAAGGAAGGAAGGAAGGAGGGGAGGGGAGGGAGGGAGGAGGGAGGGGGCGTGGGAGATACAGATGGGAGGCAGAGGGACAAAAGATTAAAAAGATAAGAAAGCAGAGCCACAAAGCCATACTGTGCTAGAATAAGAGACTGCACAGAGTTTAAATCATACTTCTGAGTCAGAGCCTGTATGTTGCTGTAAGACTTGGGATGTGTTTTACTTCACACTGAATAGAGCACAGCACCTGAGAAGGCCGGATGATGGCCATAGGTGCATTAATTAGGGCCTGACCAGCCCATCCAGGGCCTTGGAGTTTGGACATACACAAGTGAACTCTTTACCTATTAGCTAATAGATGCAAAATATATGCAGAAGTGCATTCTGAGTGTTGAGCCCACGTGGTTAATTGTGTGGAGCACTACTAGCTCATGTCATTCACATCTTTACCTCTGTTGTCCATCTTACAGATAAAACTTCATAACAAATGTATGTAAAAAATTTCACATTGAAATTATACAAACATTTGATAACAATAAACCTTTGATAAGTCTGAAAAGAGAGAGACAGAGATTGAGAGAGACTGCCACAGTTTGAGTTTGGTTTGCATGTGCTCCCCCAAAGATTTCTGTGCAGAATGCTTCCTCCTCAGTGTGCTGGTGGTGAGGCCTTTAAGAAGTGAAGCCTAGTGGAAAGTCATAAGGTCATGAAGGCAGCATCACCCCTGGGAGAGTAATGCAGCTCACAGAAGATATGAAGGCATTAGAAAAAGAGCCAATCTTCAGGGTCCATTGCAGAAGAGGGGGTGGAAAGAATGCAAGAGCCAAAGGAAGGACTCCTTACAACATGCTCCTCCAGACACAAAATGGCCTGGATATCCATGACCTCACAGCGCCTGACACTACCTAACCAAGACCATCATAATAGGAGGAAAAGATCATGACATCAAAATAAAAGAGAGTGAGAGGGAGAGGGGATATGATGGAGAGTGGAGTTTCAAAGGGAAAGTGGGGGAGGGAGGGAATTACCATGGGATATTGTCTACAATTATGGAAGTTGTCAATAAAAAAATTTTTAAAAAGAGCTGGAGAGATGGCTTAGTGGTTGAGGCATTTGCCTGCAAAGCCAAAGGATCCCAATTCAACTCTCCAGGACCCACGTAAGCCAGATGCACAAGGGGGCACATGCATCTGGAGTTCATTTGAAATGCCCTTTCTCTCTCTCAAATAAATAAATAAAATATATAAGAAAGAAAGAGAGAGAGGGGGAAGGAGGTTGGGAGGGAGGTAAGGAGGTTGGAAGGGAGGGAGGGAAAGCAAGCCAGCCAGCCAATCTGAGCCCTGAATCTATCTGACTTCCTGTCTTACTCTGGGAGGCCCTCTGCGAGGCCGATTTCCCTTCTGTGTCTCTATGTAGTGTCACAACCTAAAGTTCCTCATCAGGACGTGGGCACCATGCTGTCAGATACTCCAGCCACCAGATCGGAGCTTTAACAACCTATTTTAGGAGCTGGAGAGACAGCTCAGCAGTTAAGATGCTTGCTGTAAAGCTTAACAACCAGGACCCATGTAAACCCAGATGCACAAAGTGGTGCATGCATCTGGAGTTCATGTACAGCAGCTGGAGGTTAGGGTGTGCTCTCTCTCTCTCTCTCTGTGTGTGTGTGTGTGTGTGTGTGTGTGTGTGTCTTCTCTTTCTACTTGCAAATAAATAAATAAATAAATAAAAATTTCTTTAAAAGGAAACCTACCTGAGGGCTAACCAGGTGGCTCAGCAGTTAAGGTGCTTGCCTGCAATGGCTAAGGACTCAGGTTCAATCCCCCAGTACCCATGTAAAGCCTGGTGTAAAAATTGGCACATGCATCTGGAGTTCATGTGCAGTGGTGTGGTGGTTTGATTAAGGGGTCCTCCATAAAGTTAGGTGTTCTGAATTCTAGGTTCCCAGCTGATGGAGATTTGGGAATTAACACCTCCTGGAGGCAGTGTATTGTTGGGGGTGTACTTATGGGTATTATAGCCAACTTCCTCTTGCCAGTGTTTGGCACACTCTCCTGTTGCTATTAACCTCCTTATGTTGGCCAGGGGATGATGTCTACCCCCTGCTCATGCCATCACTTTCCCTGCCAATGTGGAGCTTTCCCTCAAGTCTGTAAGCCAAAATAAACCTTTTTCTAAAAGCTGCTCTTGGTCAGGTGATTTCTGCCAGCAATGTGAACCTGACTGCAACAGTAAAGTGGTACCGAGGAGTGGGATTGCTGCTAGACACCTGACCTTTGTGACTTTGGCCTTTTGGAGCTGATTTTTCAAGAGGAATGTGGAAGGATTTGAAACTTTGGCCTAAGAGACGCCTTGCAGTGCTGTAAGTACAGCTTGATGGACTATTCTGGTCAAACTCAGACCTGAACACAGTAAGAACTATGGACTATGAAGTTTGGATTATGAGAGTGAGAAAGAGCTTTGCCTGGACTGGGCTAGAGGCGGTTTGTGTGAGAAGCCTGATGTTATGCTTGTGTCCTAAGAAGTTGTGCAGGGACATGTTAATGCTACTCTCACTTCTGGTTAGAGAAGCTTCTCTTTTCAGATGGCGATGACCACTGGGATGACCCAAAAGGCAACATAGTGCTGAGAAGAAGGAATGGTTGAGTGTCCAGCACTGAAACATCTGTCACACCCTCCAAGGCTCAGGGTTCATTGTGGAAGAGGGGGTGGAAAGAATGTAAGAGCCTTACAATGCAACTGTCCAGACAGAAACTGGCCTCTATAGCCATGACCTTGCAGTGCCTAGCAATACCTTCACAAGACCCTCATAATAGGAGAAAAAGATAATGACATCAAATTAAAAGAGAGACTAATGGAGAGAGGGAAGGAGATATGACGGAGAATGGAGTTCTGAAGGTGAATGGGAGAGGGGAGGGAAATATCATGTTTTACTGTCTGTAAATAGAGAAGTTGTCAATAAAAAAAGTTGTGCAGGTAGGGTGGCTTTGCATAGAAAGAGACTGGTGTGAGCAGAGGGATATGGCACAGAAAAAAGGAAATCTTTGGGTGAACTGCTGTCCATTCAGGATGGCCTTGAACTCATGGCAATCCTCCTACCTCTACCTTCCAAGTGCTGGGATTAAAGGCATATGCCACCTGGCAGAGACTTTTGCCTTTGTATTTTGTTCCTGTTTTGTTCACTGGCAGATCCCATTGTGCAGAGAAAAGCCCGGCACATACATGTCAAGTGCTTAATACTATTTATGACATGAACGAACAATGTGATAAATGAAGAAATGGTGGGATCCACTCTGGAAATGAACAAAAAAGTGTATTTGCATGATGTGTTTTGTTCTGTTATTGGCACTTTTCTCCTGGATAGCACATTTTCATAGCAGGTTTCGTTAGCCTTGGACTCATGTTTCCTTTGTGAAGAGATGAGCACTGTTGCTTCCTACTGAAGAAGACAAGAGAAAGCTAGCATGTTTTAGGCAGTTTGGTTAGGAACAGGAGCCCAAAGAGAAAACAAAATGTCACCCCATCCCATCTAGAACTTGTGTCTGATTTCCTTTTTTTTTTTTTGCCCGCCCCCAAGGTAGGGTTTTACTCTACCCCAGGCTGATCTGGAATTCATTACGTAGTCTCAGGGTGGCAGAGAACTCACAGTGATCTTCCTACCTCTACCTCCAGAGTGCTGGCATTATAGGTTTATACCACCATGCCCACTTTCATTCACAATAACGGCCACCCCCTTTGCTGCTTCCAGAGTCTAGAACACTACATAGATGTGCTAGTCCATGATTCTACAAACCAATCAGGTCTTCCCCTTCCATTCTTGAGTCTGATGTCCCTTTTAATTAGCTATGAAAGACTTACAGCCTGCTAACCTTCCCTGTGATCTGAACACACATGTAAGTCTGCCTCTCTCTCTGCGGGATCCTTTCTCAGTCTGAGGATTTTCCTGCTCATCTTCCATCTGTGTTGTGCTTTGGGGCAATTTCTTTTTTTTTTAAATATGTTTTATTTATGTTCATTTGAGAGAGAGAGAGAGAGAGAGAGAGAGAGAGAGAGAGAATGGGTGCACCAGGGCCTCCAGCCATTATAAACGAACTCCAGATGCATGCGCCCCCTTGTGCATCTGGCTTACATGGGTCCTGGAGAATCGAACTGGGATCCTTAGGCTTTGCAGGCAAACGCCTTAACCACTAGGCCAGCTCTCCAGCCCCTGGGGCAATTTCTTATTTTGACTGTATGTTCAATTTCTCTTTGATCTCTGAGTCTTCCACCTGTGTGTTTCCTCTAAACTCTAGATCTGAAAGGATGGAAAAAGTCATAAATGCTTCAAATTCCAGAATTGGCTATCTGCCAGCAAATAGATAGAAGATCACCCTTCTTGCTAGTTCGGAGCCTGCTTCCTGCATGAACCTAAATAAAAAGAACAGGCTTTTGAGTATGTGACTCTGGCCTAATGAGATAACAAAAAATGAGCTAACTAACTGCTTATCTGGCTTCTGTGAACTGCTTGCACCATAAAAGGAAAGATTGTAATGTAAAAGTATATAGATAGAGGTGTAGGACGATAGAGAATGTAAGCAAAAAAAGCAAGAACTAAAGTAATGCCATGACAGGCTCTAGGAATATTCACAGGCCTGAGTTTCTATTTCCGGGCTGAACTGACACAGCATTTTTGCAGTTACTGGAAAAACCCCAGACTGCCCAGTACCCAAAATAATCCTTGAAATGAGCCAGTCAGAAGAAACTAAGCAAATGTTATACATACTTGTGATCCTCAAGTTATAGACAAGTTGGCTCAAAATGCCATAGTAACCACATAACCAATGAGCATACTACATGTACATTATTTTTAATTGTTAACCAATCATGTTATAAATTCTCCTCTCCTTTGTTTGAATCCAATAAAAACTGCCCTGATTCTACCCTCGGGGTCTCCAGTCCTCTACCCCTGCGTGGCGTATGACTGGGGGCCCCAGCACGCTGGAATAAAAATCCCTCTTGCTATTTGCATCAAGATCGTTTCTTGGAGTGATTTGGGGTGTCGCCTTTCCTGAGACAGAGCCTGGGGAGTTCCCGATTTGGTCTTACAGATCCACCACTTGGGTATTTCCTCTAAACTCTGATCCTGCTACCTGTGTAATTCCTCCAAACTTGGGGTCTACCATGTGTGTAGTAACTCTCTTGACTTTCTTTACTACTCATATTTCTGGCATATGAATCTGACAATCTCTGCTCTGACACTTTTCCTGTTATTCTTTCTTAAGCCATCGCCACTTAATCTTTTAACTTTCTCTTATGCAGAAGTATAGGGCTGATGCTTTTATGCTTTGTACACATGGAAGTGTAAGAATGTTTCTTCTAAATCTTTTTGTATGGGCTGCTAGGTCCAATCTTTCATGCACATGTGTAACTGCTCCAGCATTTTCCTAGACACGAATTTCCCCTAAATAAACCTCACAATTTATGATTTCTCCCTAAACTTCATAATTCTTAATTTATCCTTCTCCAGTTGGTTTTTCACAATTCTTTGTTAAAATAGGATAAAAAGTACTGAAAAGATGACTTAGCAATTAAGGCACTTGCCTGCAAAGCCAAAGGACCCATGTTAGATTCCCCAGGACCCATATAACCCAGATGCACCAGGTGGTACGGTGGCTGGAGGCCCTGGCACACTCGTTCTCTCTCTCTCCCTCCCTCCCTCTTTCTCTTGGGGAGGTTTCATTTTTCAGTTTTTCAAGGTAGGGTCTCACTCTAGCCCAGGCTAACCTGGAATTCACTATGTAACCTCATGTTGGCCTCCTACCTTTGCCTCCCAAATGCTGGGATTAAAGGCCTGAGCCATCACGCCCAGCTCTCTGCCTCTTTTTCTCTCTCTCTCTCAAATAAATAAATAAAAATAGGGCTGGAGTCGGGCGTGGTGGCGCACACCTTTAATCCCAGCACTCAGGAGACAGAGGTAGGAGGATCACTATGAGTTTGAGGCCACCCTGAGACTACACAGTGAATTCCAGGTCAGCCTGGGGTAGAGCGAGACTCTACCTCAAAAAACCAGAAATAAATATATGTATAGGGCTGGAGAGATGGCTTAGCGGTTAAGATGTTTGCCTGCAAAGCTAAAGGACCCAGGCTCAATTCCCCAGGACCCACGTCAGCCAGATGCACAAGGGGCACATGCATCTAGAGTTCATTTGCAGTGGCTAGAGGCCCTGGTGTGCCCATTCTCTCTCCGTCTCCTATCTCTCTCTGCTTGCAAATAAAAATAAAAATAATTTCTAAAAAATAAAAAATAAAAATAAATAAAATAGAACCCAAAAAATGGGGGTCCACAAGTCTGGAAGACCCCTCTCAAACCCCAAATTCCTGCTCCATAATTTGTGACCACAAAGGGACTAAATGAGAGAATAAATTATTAATTATTAATAATTTTCTATAATAATATGATCCAGATCTGCTCTGAACTGTGGAAAAATGAAAAAAAAAATGGCCAGGTGTGGAATCCCAGCACTCAAGAGGCAGAGGTAGGAGGATCACCATGAGTTTGTGGCCACCTTGAGACTACACAGTGAATTCCAGATCAGCCTTGGCTACAGATTCTACCTAAAAAAAAAAAAAAAACCCGGCATGGCTTCCCTTAATTCTGGGCTGTAATTTATGATGTTTTACTTTACTCTTAATCTACACTGGTTTTTCCCTACTGCAAGAAATGCTATTGAGGCACTTTAAGGTGACCGGGCCCCTGAAAGTAAAGACAGGAAATGTCTTTGAACCTGCCCCTGAAATCTTTACTTTGCAAGAGATCAGAGATGGATCTGGTTTTTTATTATCTCTTGCCTAAATGAGTTCCCTAGATCTGGTTTATTTGTTGGTTTATTATTATTATTTATTTATTTAATTTTTGTTTTGTTTTGTTTTTCAAGGTAGGGTCTCACTCTAGCCCAGGCTCCTAAGTGCTGGGATTAAAGGTGTATGCCATCATGCCTGGCTGGTTTGATTTGTTTTGTTTTTAAATCATATCTCTATCTTGTCCACCAAGATTCGGGGAGTATCTTAGAAGAGGGTATGGAAAGATTGTAAGAGCCTCAAGGTAAGTGGGAAAAGCCTGAGATACCACATTTTCCCCATCCCTAAAGAAACAATGAACACCAATAACCCCACCGAAGACCCTCGGCAGAATTGGGCTGGGGAGAAGAAGTCTCTGTGTGCAACCTTTTTATAAAAATAATCAATGACATAAAAAAAAGAAAAAAAGAAACCTGAGTCCCTCCTTAGGAAGGAGTTCCCTTTTCCTAGAAGTAAGATTTCAGGAAGGGTATTGTGGTTGGTTAAGCTCAGACCCAAAAGCTTGGTATATCATCTTAGGAAGCATGCTATCTTCTAATTCCCTGTCTTCTCTGCAACTTCCCTCCACTTAGTGTTGCAAAAGTTTTGTGAAAAGATCATTCCAATAGCAGCATGAGTGAAAGTAGAGGAGTTTATTTTCCAGGGACCGAAGTTGTACTCCCCAAAGTAACTTCAGAGTTAAGCTGATATTTTACTTTCATTTTATAGTGTTCACAGCAGAAGGGAGGGGTGAGCGAGCAAGCGGGCAACTGGCTTACAGAAGCAGGACGTGACAGTTAGCTAGTGCAGTCTATATGCTTCAAAACAGTTTTCAAAACATACATATAAATCAACACACATATGAATCATGTAGTCAGTCACCCTAACCATGAGCTCTGTTATACTCTATTTTAGTCTAAACGGTCCTTCTCTCTTATTGTCCCTGTGGATGCCCCTAGACAGTGCTCTCTGTGGGATTCCTTCAGCTGCTGACAGATCAGTTTACCTCCTCAGCAGTCAACTCCTACAGTGACTAGTGCATCAGTCCAGCTTTCAGCTTCTTTTCCGCTACATTAGGAACTGGGCACATTTGAAAATTTGACAGATGATTGATTTGAGAAATTCTGTGGGAGCCAAGTGGGAGAAACTTTGTTTTCTCTTTCTGCCTGCTTGTAAGGCCAATAGCAAGATAGAGTGCTGTGCTGTAGAACATTGCTTGAGTTTTTAGTGCTAATGACCAATGCTAATATAATGGAAATGAAGATTTTTTTTTTCCCCCTGGGATTGGCCCATCGGCTCAGAAAGCTCCAGCCATGTCTAGCAAAAATAAATTTCCATTCTGGTTTTCTGTTCCTCTTTTTTGTGAAGGCCCCCTCCTTCCCTGAATATGAATGGTAACCTACACTGTCCCCCTCATCAACAGACCACTCTGTACCCAGCAATAGATTCACACATCATGCACAGCCCGTGTGCTCAGTGGGGGAATTCAACATGGTATTCAGATCCTGCAGGGCTATGACCCACATTAGGTGGCAAATGGGTGATATGCCACAGTCAGATCTCACATGCAAGGACCACAGGGCTTTGACTTGACTGGCAGAAACAAGTTCATAATTGAGCAGGAGCCCTAAGAGGCTTATTGCCTGGAGTTTTCTAAATAATTGTATTATTTATTTATTTATTGAGAGAGAATGGGCACACCAGGGCCTCTAGCCACTGCAAACTAACTCCAGACACATGCGCCACCTTGTGGTGTATCTAGCCTATGTGGGTTGTGGGGAATCAAATCTGGGTCCTTAAGCTTCCCAAGCAAGCTCCTTAACCACTAAGCCTTCTCTCCAGCCCTAGTGTTTTCTGATCTACCTTTTCAAATGTTTTCCATCTGGGAGCTGAATAAATTGCTTAATGATCAGAGATACTTGCTTGTAACTGGGTCTGGATTTTCTGATTTGTTTCTGGTTTTAGAGGGGGTATTTTTGTTTTCTTTCTCTATTTCGTGTGATCTCAAAAGTGTAATTCAGATTTGTTATTAGCAAGATTATAATTCAGATTTGCGAAAGACTTCCACAAGCTGCTTAGAGGATTATTGGGAGTGTCAGAATTCTACTGGGTGTGGTGACTCACACCTTTATTCTCAGGATTAGGAGTTCAAGATCAGCTTGCCTCCAGGAAATGAATGAAAAAACAACCTCTTTTAATCACAGACTATCAGATTAATTTTGAGGACACTATTGTGATGTCTTTTTTGGGGGAGTGAGGGAGGGTTCGAGGTAGTGTCTCACTCTGGCCCAGGCTGACCTGGAATTAACTGTGTAGTCTCAGGGTGGCCTCAAACTCACAGCGATCCTCTTACCTCTGCCTCCCCAAGTGCTGGGATTAAAGGCATGGGCCACCCCACCCGGTGTATTGTGATGTCTTAAAATGGTTCTCTCAAGACTTTATTCTGCTTTAGTTGCATTTTAACAAAAGGCTGGAGAGATGGCTCAGAGGTTAAGGTGCTTGCTTGCAAAGCCTAATGACCTGGGTTCAATCCCCAGTACCCACAAAAGGCCAGATGCGCAAAGCAAAAGCATATGCAGCTGGAGTTTGCAGTAGCAAGATGCCCTGTCCCATCCATTCCCTCTCTCTCCCTCTGTGTCTTTGTCTGTCTCTGCCTACAAATTCACAAGTAAAAAAGCGGGCTGGAGAGATGGTTTAGGAGTTAAGGCACTTGCCTCTAAAGCCAAAAGACCCAGGTTTGGTTCCGCAGTGCCCACAGAAGTCAGATGCACAAGGGGGTGGAGACATGCATCTTGAGTTCATTTGCAGTGGCTGAATGCCCTGATGAACCCATTCTCTCTATCTGCCTCTCTCTCTCTCTCTCTCTCTCTCTCTCTCTCTCTCTCTCTCTCAAAATGGATATATAAAACAAAAATAAAATATTGTTAATCCATTTGTAGGTGTGTTAAATTATTGGTAAGGATTATCTTCAGTGCAGTTACCAAGTTTTGTTTGTTTGTTTTTGTTTTTTGAGGTAGGGTCTCATTCTAGCCCAGGCTGACTTGGAATTCACTATGTAATCTCAGGGTGGCTTGGAACTCACAGCAATCCTCCTACCTCTGCCTCCCTAGTGCTGGGATTATAGACATGCACCACCACAACTGGCCACCAAGTTTTACAAGGCCATGTTTTTAAAACTGTATTTCATAAGATTTATTTTTAAAAGTGATACCTCAAATCAATGGGTGATATAAAGTCTATAGGTGTATGCTGGGTAAAGCAAGTCCAGTTGTCTTTTTTTCCTAGATAACATTCATTTTAAAGAGCTTTTTGGTGACATAAATAATAAAAGAGAGAACTTTAAGAATTTCAAGTACTTATGGTAAAACTTTTTTCTCAGCTGAGCATGGTGGCACATGCCTTTAATCCCAGCACTCAGGAGGCAGAGGTAGGAGGATCGCCATGAGTTTGAGGCCACCCTGAGACTACAGAGTGAATTCCAGGTCAGCCTGGGCCAGGGTGAGACCCTACCTCAAAAAACAAACAACAATTCTTAAATAATTCTAACTTCTGCTAAGAAAAGTTTTGGGGTTTTGGTTGGTTGGTTGTTTTGGTTGGTTGGTTGTTTTGGTTTTATAGAGGTAAAGTCTACCTCTAGCCCAGGCAGACCTGAATTCACTATGTTATCTCAGGCTGACCTAGAACTCACAGCAACCCTCTACCTTAGCCTCTCAAGTACTGGGATTAAAGGCGTGCACTACCACACCCAGCTAAGAAAAGTTTTTGCTGATGCTTCTCTTTCAAACTTTCGAGTTATAATAAGATACAATGACTAAAACAGATGTTTAATAAAAGGTGGTTTCTCTCAATGACCCTATGGAAAAGATGGGTTGATAAGTTTTGTTGGATATAGTGAGATAGAATGGTTGCATTATGAACTGAAAGGGAGTTTTTTACATATTTCATTTATTTATTTGGACGGGGGGGGGAGAATGGGCTTTATGTGGGTACTGGGAAATCAAACCTGGGTCCCTAGGCTTTGCAGGCAAGCTCCTTAACCACTGAGCAATCTCTCCAGCCCTTTATTATTAATTATTTTTATTGACAACTTCTATACTTACATACAAAAAATGCATATTTCCATCCCCTGCCCCTATACCCCTTTAGAAATCCAATCTCCATCATATCCCTTCCCTCTCTCCATTAGTCTTTTAATGGAACTTTTTAAAATTTTTTATTTATTTATTTGAGAGAGAAAGAGATGGAAAGAGGCAGAGAGAGAGAGAAAATGGGTGCACCAGGGCCTCCAACCACTGCAAACGAACTCCAGATGCATGCGCCACATTGTGCATCTTGCTTACATGGGTCCTTAACCACTTAAGCCTTAGCCTTAACCACTAAGCCATCTCTCCAGCTCCTGGAATTTTTTTTTTTCTTTCGAGGTAGGGTCTTGCTCTAACCTAGGCTGTCTTGGAATTCACTATGTAGTCTCAGGGTGGCCTTGAACTCACAGTGATCCTCCTACCTCTGCCTCCCCACTGCTGGGATTAAAGGCATGTACCACCATGCCTGGTTATAAAAATTTTTAATGCTGGACATTATTCAATGATTGATAAGAAAGATGTTTTTTGAGTAGTGCTTAAATTAGAAGGTAAAAAGAGTATTTTAGAAAATTTGAGTATGTTGACAGAAGAATTATAAGAGAACCCCAGAAAGACCAGGATCAGCCTAAATCAATTTCTTTTCTTTTCTTTTTTTTCTTTTTCTTTCTTTTTCTTTTTTTCCCCCTGAGGTAGAGTCTCACTGTAGCCCAGGCTGACCTGGAATTTACTATGTAGTCTCAGGTGTCCTTGAACTTATGGTGATCCTCCTACCTCTGCCTCCCAAGTCCTGAGATTAAGGGCGTGCATCACCACACACAACTCAATTTCTTTTTTCTTTTTAATATTTCATTTTATTTATTTATATATTTATTTAAGAGAAAGAGGAAAAGAGAGAGGGGGGAGGGAGGGAGAGAATGGGCGTGCCAAGTACTCCAGCTGTTGCAAATGAGCTCCAGACACATGTGAAACCTTGTGCATCTGGCTTACTTGAGTCCTGGGGAATCGAACCTGGGTCCTTTGGCTCTGCAGGCAAGTGCCTTACTGCTAAGCCATCTCTCCAGCCCTCAATTTCTTTTTAGAGGGACAAGGAGATATGATTCTCAGGCTAAATAAAAATAAAAGCTTCCATATATTTATGCTATTTTCACTTTTGATTACAGAAGCTTCTTTTCAGATGGCAGTGACCTTGAGATGACTCAGAAGGCACCATGGTGCTGAGAAGTGACAGAGGAGCTCAGCACTGAAACACCTTCATCACACCTTCCAAGGCTCAGGATCCATTGAAAAAGAGGTGAAGGAAAGGATACAAGAGCCAAAAGAAGAGTAGGATTCCTTACAACATGCTCCTCCAGACACAAAATGGCCTGGATATCCATGACTCACAGTGCCTGACAAGACCATCATAATAGGAGGAAAATATGATGATATCAAAATAAGAGAGGGACTCAGGGTTGGAGAGATGGCTTAGTGGTTAAGGTGTTTGCCTACAAAGCCAAGGATCCTGGTTTGATTCTCTAGGACCCACTTAAGCCAAATGCACAAGGGGGAGTATGCATCTGAAGTTTGTTTACAGTGGCTGGATGCCTTGGTACGCCCATTCTCTCTCTGCCTCTTTGTTTCTCTCAAATAAATAAATAAAATATATTTTAAAAAATAAAAGAGACACTGAGAGGGGAATGGGGTATGATGGAGAGTGGAGTTGCAAAGGGGAAAGTGGGGAGAGAGAGGGAATTACCATGGTTTATTGTCTATAATTATGGAATTTGTCGATAAAAAAAAAAAATAAAATCTTGTCAGCTCAATATGTCACCAAGTCATAAACCCAGATGTGTCTTGTGCCTGATTGTTAGAATTCAAGTATTCTCATGTAGGGGCACATGATAGCCTGAGAGACCTATCAAGTTTAATCTTCAAGAACCACATGAACAGTTGGACATGGACACACATTCTATAACCCCAGTCCTCTAGGGGAGCAGAGACTCAAGAATCATAGGAGCTCATTAAAAAACATCCAACTCCAGGATCAGTAAGAGACACCACCAGTTCAAATAAGGGGAGCCAGGTACGGTGGCACACACCTTTAATCTCAGCACTTGGGAGGCAGAGGTGGGAGGATCACCCTGCGTTCAAGGCCACCCTGGGACTACATAGTGAATTCTAGGTCAGCCTGGACTAGAGTGAGACCCTACCTTGAAAAAAAAAAAAAAGAAGAAGAAAAATGGACAAAAGCCAGCCCAGCATGGTGGTGCACACCTTCAATTCCAGCAGTCAGGGGCAGAGGTAGGAGGATCACTGTGAGTTCCATGCCAGCCTGGCACTACATAGTGAGTTGCAGGTCAGCCTGAGCTAGAGTGAGACCCTACCTTGAAAAAAACAAAAAGAAAAGAATGGTCTGAAGGATCCTATGTATGTAGGTTGTCAATTTAAAGAAACAGCCTACAGTTGGAGAGGTATAAGCCCTAGAGGAGAAACTGCTACTTTAGTCTGGCTAAAGGGATATATTATACCCACCCAAATGCTCTCGAAATGCTTACGTTTATGCCCATATATTAAAGCTACTCTCACTTTTGGTTAGAGAAGCTTCTCTTTTCAGATGGCAGTGACCACTGGGATAACTCATCAAAGTGTTGAGAAGAGACAGTAGAGAGTTCAGCACTAAGTAAGACATCTCTATCACACCCTCCAATGCTCAGGGACCACTGAGGAAGAGGTTGGCTAAGCCCAAGGTTAGAGAGAGAAAAGACTGTCTGATCTATCTTAGTTATCTTGGTTTCCACTGTGATTTCTCCTTAAGGTCTAATAGAACTGAGCTGCAGTATGCTGTCCTGCCAGTAGATGTCACTTTTTAGCAAGAGTGTGGGCCTTCTTCGCCTCTGGTTCAGGGCCTAAAGGTGGACTGCTCAGCTATTCTTAATTGCTTTAAAACAGGTAAAGTCAGAATATAAAGACACCTCAGTCACGCAGGGTGGCTCATGTCTAATTCCAGCACTTGTATGGCTAAAACAGGAGGGTTGCTGCAAATTCAAGGTCAGCCTGAGCTACATAGAGAGTTCCAAGCCAGTGTGAGATACTCTGTTAGACCCTATCTTGAGCAAAAAATAAAATAAATTAATTAAAATAAATAAATAAAGAGCATATATACTGAAGGCCAAAATTCATTGCATTTTCTTTTTTTGTGTGTGTTTTTTGAGGAAGGGTCTAACTCTAACCCAGGCTGACCTGGAATTCACTATGTAGTCTCAGGGTGGTCTCAAACTCATGGTGATCCTCCCACCTCTGCCTCCCAAGTGCTGGGATTAAAGGCATGCGCCACTTCACCCAGCTTCATTTCATTTTCTATTTTTGGTTTTGTTGTTGTTGTTGTTGTTGTTGTTTGTTTGTTTTTGGTTTTTCAAGGTAGGGTTTCACTCTAGCCCAGGCTGACCTGGAATTCACTGTGTAGTCTCAGGGTGGCCTCGAACTCACAGCAATCTTCCTACCTCTGCCTCCCTAGTGCTGGGATTAAAGGCGTGCACCACCATGCCCAGCTGCATTTCCTATTTTCCATATAATATTATTTTCCAACATAACACACCAGAGATTTCACCTCAGGCAAAACCAGCAACACAAAAATGTCTGTGTTTATAGGAAGCCATATCAGTAATTACACTTTATTTTTGTTGTTTGTTTTTCGAGGTAGGGTCTCACTGTAGCTCAGGCTGACCTGGAATTCACTATGTAGTCTCAGGGTAGCCTCGAACTCTCAGCCATCCTCCTACCTCTACCTCCCAAGTGCTGGGATTAAAGGCATGTGCCACCATGCCCGGTTACACTATTTTTTTTATAATTTTTATTTATTTGAGAGAGACAGAGAATGAGAGCACCAGGGCCTCTAGTCACTGCAAACAAACTCCAGATACATGTGTCACCTTATATGGGAATGAAAGCTGTGTCCCTAGGCTTCACAGTCAAGTGCCTTAACCCTAAACCATCTCTCTAGTGATTACATTTCTAAACTGATAGGAACAGATACAGTAATTGATCTTACCCTAAAGGCTAAGAAGTGATTATCAATTACATTTTGTTTATTTTTTTCTTGCTAGCTTCTGCCAATTTTTTCTTTTCTCTCTCCCCTTTTTATTATTTATTTATTATTATTATTTTTTAATTTCCAAGGTAGTATCTCACTGTAGTCCAGGCTGACCTGGAATTCACTATGTAGTCTCCGGGTGGCCTCGAACTCATGGTAATCTTCCTACCTCTGCCTCTATCTACCACGCCTAGCTCTGCCCATTCTTATTTGAGCTGGAGTCTTACTGATCCTGGAGCTTGATGGTTTTTTGATAAGCTCCTATGATTCTAGGGTCTCTGCTCCTCTATGTGACTGCGGTTACAGAAGTGTGTATCCATGTTCAAGTATTTATGTTGGTCCAGGAGATCAAATATGAGTGATCTCTCAGTTTGTCATGTGCCCCTACATGAAAATCCTAGCATGGAAACAGATGAAAACACTTGAATTATAACAATCAAACACAGGGCTCATCTGGATTTATGACTCAGTGACATATTGAGCTGACAAGGCTTTATTTTTATCTGGCCTGATAATCATTTCTCTTTGTTCCTCTAAAAAGAAATTGAGTTTAGGCTGGTCCTGGTCTTTCTAGATTTCTCATATAATCCTTCTGTTCAATATACTCAGATTTTATCAAATATTCTTTTTTATATTCTTTTTTATTTATTTATTTATTTTTTTTTTTTTAGGTAGGGTCTCACTTTAGTTCAGGCTGACCTGGAATTCACTCTGTAGTCTCAGGGTGGCCTCGAACTCACAGCAATCCTCCTCCCTCTGCCTCCCGAGTGCTGGGATTAAAGGCGTGCGCCACCATGCCTGGTTTCTTTTTTATATTCTAAGTACCACTCAAAATATCTTTGTATGATACCCACCATGTCTGGCTCAGTAATTTCATTTTTAAAAAGAGGTTTAATTTAAAAGACAAACATGGTGGGTGTAGTGGTGCACACCTTTAATCCCAGCACTTGGGAGGCAGAGGTAGGAGATCACCATGAGTTCAAGGCCACCCTGAGAATACAGAGTGGATTCTAGGTCAGCCTAGGCTAGAGTGAAACCCTACCTCAAAAAACCAAAACAATAAATAAATAAACAAACAAATGGCAAACTAACTTTAGTAAAGTATAAAGAACTGAGGGTCAGCATGGCTTCCTGTATCACAGGAATCTTATTCACAAGTGATACAAGATTTGGGGGCTCACAGACAGCCTATCCTATGAACCCCAGCTTTTGAGTTCTTATCCTATCAAAGCAAAGAATTGATAAAACAGACTCACTCCAAGAAGGGTAAATTATGAATTAGGATAGATGCCTGATACTGAAAAGCTATGACAGAGGAAGTCACGAGCCCTAGGTATAACGCCTGCTAGCGCCTGGCTAAATGTATACACTATGCTCACCAAACTGCCCAGTGAGCTCTTCTCTTAATGTTCGTACCCATATATCAATGCTACTCTCACTTTTAGTTAGAGAAGCTTCTCTTTTCAGATGGTAGTGACATTGGGATGCCTCAGAAGGCACCATGGTACTGAGAAGAAGGGACAGAGGAGTGCTCAACCCTGAAATCTCTCTAACACACCTTCCAAGGCTCAGGGTCCATTGGGGAAGAGATGGTGGAAAGAAGGTAAGAGCCAAAGGAAGGGTAGGACTGTTTACAACTTGCTCCTCCAGACACAAAATGGCCTGGATATCCATGACCTCACAGTGCCTGACACTACCTACACAAGACCATCATACTAGGAAGAAAAGATCATGACATCAAAATAAAAGAGACTGATTGAGAGGGGGAGGGGATATGATGGAGAGTAAAGTTGCAAAGGCAAAGTTGGGGACGAGGTACCATGGTTTATTGTCTATAATTATGGAAGCTGTCAATAAAAAAATAGTATGAATTAGGAAGTTTAGGAATTAAGGTACACATTGGAAGCTAGATGAAAGACTCAAACCAGGGGTGAATTCTCCTTGCCCTGCTGGAAAAGGAGAGGGAAAATCTCTGTCATAGAGAAATCTCTGGAAGTAAAAGGGCTCTGGAGGAGGGGGCACATACACCACATGTGGAGGACAAAGCATGAGAACCAACACATCCCCGTCACATAAAAGACCAGAGAGGATTAGGAAGTCATGAAGAAGCTAGAGTGAGACCCTACCTCGAAAAACCAAAGAAAGAAAGAAAGAAAGCAAGAAAGAGAGAGAGAGAGAGGGAGGGAGGGAGGGAAGGAGGGAGGGAGGGAGGAAGGAAGGAATCATGAAGGACTCAAAGAAAAGCATACGTGTAACAAAGGGAGAAAGCACCCCCAAACCAAGTCACATGTAGGAAGCAAGCAGGAAAATACCCAGGCAGGAGTATCCCCTCCTTCCCGGAGAGTGAGATTTACACACTGAAGAAGAGAGCGCTTCCGCAAGAGAGGGTTAGGCTCCTCTATATGGATCAGACATCCAATTTGAGCGAGCCTTGGTATCAGGCTTGGGTGTATAAGGAGAGACCTGATTGGTTGGTGCATCAAGGGGATGACTCAGGAGAAGCCAGCCCACCTAGGTGTGCTGAGCTGAGGAAGAAGCAGGAAGCTGCTGCTGGGATTGTTGCTTGCAGCCACCTTGGATGAGAATGGATCAGACGTGGGTTCTAGTCCGGGTGGCATCTCATTGTTCTTTTGGGGCTTCTGTGCCTGTCTGACTGCCTATAAGAAGCTATTTTGCTCCTGCTGCTCCTTCACAAGAACACATATCAAGGAGCAGAGCAGTCTCTTTGCAAGTGCCTTAGTCAATTTCTTGTTGCTATTACACAATATCTGAAACTATGTACTTTATAAGGAGGTTTATGTAGTTTACACTTCCGGGGAAGCCATGTTCTCCATTATGGTAAGGGACTGCTGCCTACATGACAACATGGTGTATGGTATCATGGTAGAGGCATATATGGAAGAAGTTACATGACAGGACATGAGCAAGAGTGAAGCTGAGTCAGGTGAACTTACTTTGTAACAGGCCATTCCCAAGAGAACTAGCCCATCCCATGATGCCAGCATTAATCCCTTTCAAGAGTGGTGCCTCCATGACTTAACCGCTTTCCACTAGGCCTGTTCATCCCCTCAACTTCACCATGCTGGGGCCTAAGTATACAGCATTTGAACCATACCCAAGCCATAGCAATGACTGTAACAGATGAGGGCTGTGAGTTCCAGGGAAGTGAAACACACTGTGAGGCACAAGCCATTTTTCAAAAAGGTATTGTTGGGCTGGAGAGATGGCTTAGCGGTTAAGGCGTTTGCCTGCAAAGTCAAAGGACCTCTGTTTGATTCCCCAGGGCCCATGTAAGCCAGATGCACAAGTGGCACCTGCATCTGGAGTTCATTTGCAGTGTGGGAAGCCCTGGCACACCTCTCTCTCTCTCTCTCTCTCTCTCAAATAAATTAAAAAAAAAAAAAAAAAGAAGCCCACATGGGCCAAGCATGGTGGTGCGTGCCTTTAATCCTAGCACTCGGAAGGCAGAGGTTGGAGGATCATTTTGAGTTCGAGGCCACCCTGAGACTACAGAGTGAATTCCAGGTCAGCCTGGGCTAGAGTGAGACCCTACCTCGAAAAACCAAAACAAACTAACAAAAAAGTCCACCATGGCCTTGATTTCACGACCCTCAAGCCTCTACCTCCCAAGTCCTGGATTACAGATGTGTGCACCATGCTGGTGAAGCAGAAAGAGGAGAAAGAGAGCTTTTCATAGACAGCCAGGAAGAAGACCTAAGAACAAGGAGATGTTATCCCACCTGCCCTGGCAAAACTAGAACTCAGTCTCTATCCCAGTCTCATCCAAGATGGCTGCCAGCAACACTCCCCAGCATCAACTTCCTGCTTCTTGCTCAGCGGATCACACCTTGTTGGGTGGGCATCTCCTGAGTCAACCACTGGAGTCCATGAGCCAATCAGGTCTATACATACATACACAAACACTCTCTCTCTCTCATGAATCTCACAGTTGCACCTGAACCCAGGGATGTAAGTCTGCCAACCCTTCCCAGGCAGGCTGGCAAGAAACCTCAATTTGTGGGCAGCCTCATGAAATACAAATAAACTGAGTACCTATTGCAAAATCATTTTTGACGCCAGGTGTGGTGTACTTCTTTAATCCCAGCGCTCCTGAGGCAGAGGTAGGAAGATCACTGTGCATTTGAGGCCATCCTGAGACTACAGAGCGAATTCCAGGTCAGCCTGGGCTAGAGTGAGAACCTACCTACCTCAGAAAAAAAAAATCATTTTTGGTGCAGATTTCTCTGTGATGGAGATTCTTTCCTTCTCCCCTCTCCCGTTCCAGCCTGGCAAGGAGGAGAATTCTCCTCTTTCAGGTATCCATCTTCCTGGATCTTTTTTTTTTTTTTTTTTAATTTGAGAGAGAGAGGCAGACAGAATGAGAGAGAGGGCTCGCCAGGGCCTCCAACCACTACAAACAAACTCCAGACATATGCACTACTTGTGCATCTGGCTTATGTGGGTACTGGGGAATCGAACCTGGGTCCTTAGATTTCACAGGCAAGCATCTTAACTGCTAAGCCATCTCTCCAGCCCTGGATTTTTTTTTTTATTTATTGAGAGAGAGAATGGGTGCACCAGGCCTTCTAGCACTACAAACTCCAGGTGTATGCCCCACCATGTGCATTTGGCTTATGTGGGTTCTGGAGAATCGAACCTGGGTCCTTAGACTTCACAGGCAAGTGCTAAGCCATCTCTCCATCTCCATCCCACTCTCCATAGATTTTTTTGGAGGGGAGGATTATCGATTTTTCGAGGTAAGATCTGACTCTGGCCCAGGTTGACCTGGAATTAACTATGTAGTCTCAGGGTGGCCTCGAACTCATGGCAATCCTCCTGAGTACTGGGATTAAAGGCGTGCACCACCATGCCTGGCTCTCCATGGATCTTATTTCCTTCTATGAAATTATTTCCTAATTCATGATTTCTCCCTAAACTTAATTTTTTAAAATTTTCCCATCTCAGTTTTGTTTTGTTGTTGCTGCTGTTGTTTCTGAGGTAGGGTAGGTCTCCCTCTAGCCCAGGCTGACCTGGAATTCACTTTGTAGTCTCAGGCTGGCCTCGAACTCACGGCGATCCTCCTACCTCTGCCTCTCTAGTGCTGGGATTAAAGGCATGCACCACCACACCCGGCTTATTAAACAAAAAAGATAAGTTATTTACTAAATCAAATAAGTACCCAAAAGTTGGGATTCACAGTCTCCCCCACACCCTACCCAGAACCTCAAAATCCTGTATTACTGAGCTTATGTGATAGAATCTTTAAGAGATGGGGAGCTAGTGGCCAGTCTTTAGGCCATTAGGAGTGTACCTTTGAAGGGGACTGTGAGATGTCAGCCCCTCCTCTGTTTACTTTCTGGTCATAAGGTGGGTGGTGCTCTGTTGGCTCCTTTCATGATTTTCTACCACAGGCTTGAAGCAAGGGCTCCAACCTACTCTGGACTGAAACCTGTACCATTGTGAACAAAGATAAAATCTCAGTCTCTCTCATCTCATCTCATGAGCACATATAGCCCAGGCTAACCTTGAACTCATTACCCTCTGAGCTGAATTTCCCATTATCTTGACTCCACATCCCATGTGCTGGTATTACCATGCTTGGGAACCCGTGATCCATGTTTTTAATATCTCAGGTGTTTTACTGTAGTGTTGGGAAGGGACTAACAGATCTTTTTCTCCTGTGCCAGAGTGCTCCAGAAACTCACTGGAGCTGAAACTGCCCATGTCTCTGAACCCAGTGTCTGCTGGACTGAGATGTTTACTTGTAAAGGGGAAAAAATATTCCGAGTGGCACATCCCTGGGGCAACTGCACCAAAAATTATTAGTATTATTTTGGTTTTTTGAGGTAGGGTCTCACTCTAACCCAGGCTGGCCTAGAATTCACTATATAGTCTCAGGCTGGCCTTGAACTCAGTGATTCTCCTACCTCTGCCTCCCAAGTGCTGGGATTTAAAGGTGTATACCATGGCTAGCCCCCAAAATCATTTTGCAATAGATACTCAGTTTATTTGTATTTTTTTTATTTTTAGTTATTTTTTTAGTTATTTATTTGAGAGAGAGAGAGAATGGGTGCACCAGGGCTTCTAGCACTACAAACTCCAGATGTATGCACCACCATGTGCATCTGGTTTATGTGGGTTCTGAAGAATCAAACCTGGGTCCTTTATTAAAGTGAAATTATCACATCTTCCTGAATCTTGTGGACTCATTTTATACCCATCAAGGTTAACATTAAACTTTCACTTTATGGTATCTTGGTATCTGGAGTCACTAAAATGCAAATTTTTCTCTGAAGCCCATTAGCTCATTCTTCCTACCCATGTTCTCAAGCAAAGGGAGAAACAGGAAACACTATGCCTCCAGCCTCTTGTCTTCCAAACAACAGGTACATTTTTCAGGTGCCATGTCCTAGAGTGTTCTCAAAAGAGCGACAGCCAGAGAACCTTGAAGCACAGACGATTCCAGGACTCCCTGGGCTTTGCCACAGCTGTCTTGTAACTACAAATGCCAGAGTAGGCGAGGCATCTATATTCTGAGTCACTCCGTTTTTTCAGAAGGGAGAATGTCACCACAGGCTGCATAAACCCTTGTGATCTATGAAGGATTCAGAGCTGGCTCATAGGGTGTTTTGTCCAGAGAATGCAACAAATCCCTTCTCTGCTTACCTACAGTTCAATGTTATCTTAAAGTCATTCTAATTAATTATTGAATGCCCATAGCCTATAGAGGTTTTAAGTTTGTCTTTCCTTGGGAAGTTGCTTGTTTGTATTGAGGATTGAACCTAGAGATCTCATTTGCTTGGTAAGCAAGCAGTCTCCCACTGAGACGTATCACCACCACCCGTTTAGTTTGTTTGCAACTAGGTCTCATGTAAGCTTTAACTTCAAACTTGCTAAATAGCTGAGGATGACCTTGAATTCCTTATCCTCATGCCTCCACCTCGCACATGTTAGAATTACAGGTGTGTGCCGCCATAATCAGATTTTTTTTTTTTTTTTTGGTTTTTCGAGGTAGGGTCTTGCTCTAGCCCAGCCTGACCTGGAATTCACTATGTAGTTGCAGGGTGGCCTCGAACTACTGGTGATTCCCTTCCTGCCTCTGTCTCCCAAGTGGCTGGGATTAAAGGTGTGTGCCACCACACCCGGCTTCAGATTGGTTACTTTTTAATACTTTTAAGACAGGGCCTCAGTAAATCCTTTGGCTGGTCTTGAACTTACTTTGTAGCCCAGGCAGGCCTTAAACTTGCAATCCTCTTGCCTCTGCCTCCCAATTAGCTGGGATTACAGGCCTGTGCCATGAGGCCCACCCACTTTTAGTCTATGTTTTGAATAATGACACTATAAAGGGTGTGTGTGTGTGTGTGTGTGTGTATGTTGAAGAGAAAGATGTTGCTCGGCG
This sequence comes from Orientallactaga sibirica, assembly GCA_036365145.1. NCBI lineage: Eukaryota > Metazoa > Chordata > Mammalia > Rodentia > Dipodidae > Orientallactaga > Orientallactaga sibirica. The sequence continues at coordinate 3,403,846 of JAEOAD010001604.1, forward strand.
TGGTGGCACACGCCTTTAATCCCAGCACTTGAGAGGCAGAGGTAGGAGGATCACCATGAGTTGGAGGCCACCCTGAGACTACAGAGTGAATTCCAGGTCAGCCTGGACCAGAGTGAGACCCTACTTCAAAAAAAAAAAAAAAAAGAGAGAGAGAGATGTTATTTTTGCTGGGTATGTGTGTATGATGTATGTGCATGTGTTTAGGTGTGTGAGTGCAGTCATCTGTGGGCCACAGCATGCATGAGGAGGTTAAAGGGCAAAATCAGGTATAAGTCCATGCCTTCCACTTTGAGGCATGGTCTTTCATTATTCATCAGACAAGCTGGTCTGCAAGATTTTCCTATCTCTACCTCCATATGTCCTGGAGTTGTGCTGGGATTGCAGATGCTAGTAGTACCGACATAGTTACTAGGTGGGTTTTGGGGAATCCAAACACAGATATGTGGATCCTGGAAATCCACACTCAGAGACTCATGCTTACATGGTGGTGGTTTGATTCAGGTGTCCCCCACAAACTTTGGTGTTCTGAATGCTAGGTTCCCAGCCAATGGAGATTTGGGAATTAACACTTCCTGGAGGCAGTGTATTTTGGGGAGCAGACTTACGGGTATTAAAGCCAGTTTCCCCTTGCCATTGTTTGGCATACTTTCTGTGGCTGTTGTCTATCTGTTGATGGCCAGGAGGTGATGTCCACCCTCTCCTCATGCCATCATTTTTCCTTGCCATCATGGAGCTGCCTCTCAAGTCTGTAAGCCAAAATAAATCCTTTTTTCCCCAAAAGCTGCTCTTGGTTGGGTGATTTCTGCCAACAATGTGAACTTGACTGCAACACATGGCAAGTGCTTGATCCGCTGAGCCACCTCCCCCCAGCCCCTTCCAATTCTCTTGCCTTAGCCAGGTGAATACTAGCATTACAAGAATACCCCACCACGCCTCACCTGTGAGTGTTTAGCCTTGGTTCGCTAAAGCTGGGAATGACACAAATATAGGGATATTCCCTTTCATGGAGAGATGGTGAGGAAAAGTTTAAAAGGAAGCAGAATTTTATTCTGGGAACCAGTCAAAACACTCCCAATGACAGCAGGTTGAGACTTTTGGATTCATGAGCACCAGGGTGATGGCAAAGGGGGAGGGTGGCCTGGGTGAGTGAAATGAAAAGGTTGACTGTGGTTAAGGCAGAGTCAAGCTTACTGGTGAATTTGCAGGAGCTGCTGTGTGACCGCTATGGGGAAAGGCACTACTTACACAGAGTGTAAGCATAATTACTGGTGTGACAAAACACTTCTGCAGTCCTATGGCCATGGTAAAAAAGCCCAGCATTTAGGATTCAGCTTCAGTATGAGTTGAAGCTTAGATCTTGACTCTCCCAAATCATAGCTATGTCCCCTGGGACAAACTTCCTTCCCCATTTGAGTCCATTTCCAGACCTCTCTAAAAGGAATACCAGACCCGTGGATCTTCAGGGCAGTTGCAACAATGTAAGAGAATGCACACGCTGCCAAAGTATGGCTCCCAGCACACAGTGCTCATAAGGGGTTGGAAGAGGGTGGGATAGATAGCACATTTAATTTATTCATCTGAATAAAGTGTCCACTTATAAAGATCTGGTACAGAATAAAACTAAACAGCTAGAGAAATAGCTCAGCAGTTAAGGCACTTGCCTACAGGATTAAATCTCTCCAGGATCAGGAATAAAATCTCAATCTCATACTCATGTATTAATGCTATTTTCACTTTTGGTTAGAGAGGCTTCACTTTTCAGACGGCAGTGACCTCTGGGATGACGCAAAAGGCATCACAGTGCTGCGAAGAAGTGACAGAGGAATGTTCAACCCTGAGACATTGCTAACACACCTTCCAAGGCTCAGGGTCCATTAAGGAAGAGGTGGCAGAAAGAATGTAAGAGCCAAAGGAAAAGTAGGACTCCTTACAATGCACTCTTCCATACACACAATGGCCTGGGTATCCATGACTTCGCAGTGCCTGGTACTACCTACACAAGACTCTCATAATAGAAATAAAAGATGATGACATCAAAATAAAAGAGACTGATTGAGAGGGGGAAGGGATATGATGGAGGGTGCATTTGTGAAGGGGAAAGTAGGGGAGGGGAGAGAATTATCATGGTTTATTTCTATAATTAAGGAAGTTGTCAATAAAAAAAGTTTAAAGAAGCTCAATCTCAGCCAGGTATGATGGTGGAGGATTATAATGCTAACACTAGGAAGGCTGAGGCTGGAGGATCTCAAGATCAAGGTCAGCCTGGGTACATAGGGAGACCCAGTCTCAAAACCAGCCAGAAGCTGTGGGCAAGCATGTAATCTCAGCACTGGTAAGGTAAAAGGTGAAAGCAGGAGGATTAGGAGTTCAAGATCATCCTTGACACCCAGATTTGGGCACGTATTGCCCCAGTGTAAACCAGTCCACTTACCTTTTGGAGTTTTTTGTTGTTGTTGTTTTGGTTTTGTGAGGTAGGGTCTTGCTCTAGCTCAGGCTGACCTGGAATTCACTATGTAATCTCAGGGTAGTCTCGAACTCATGACAATCCTCCTACCTCTACCTCCCAAGTGCTAGGATTAAAGGCATGTGCCATCACACTGGGCTTGGAGTGAGTTTCTGGCTCACCTAAGTTATGAAGCCAGTTTTCTGTTTGGTGCACTATGGACTCATCTCAGTTGGCTAGGTCAGCCAGCAGTTGGGATCAGCTGGTATGGATGCTGTCCAAGGGAGGGGTGGCTGGGATGCCTTGGTGTCAGTGTCCAGTGGTGTTCCCAGTGCTGGCAAGCAGGGGAGGGGTGGTTGTGACATAGTGTCTGGAGGTATTCTGGAGCTGCTCAACTGGACCCCATTGCCCTCTCTTTCAGGTTTTCGTATTGCAGGGTTGGTGTTGATTCAGGATGAGAACTCCCACAGTGGCAGCTCTGATGTCTTGGGTTCTTTCCACATTAAAAAGAGTGGAGAATGCCAACACTGTGGTGTTGGGCATTGCTAAACACGCGCCGGGACTGTGAGGAAGCTGACCTGGGCTGTTGGACATGGCCGGGGACCTTGGGCTGTGGGGGTTGCAGCTGGCCTTATTGTTGGGAACCCACCCGATAGTGACTGGTCCTCCCTGCCCTCGGGCAAGGTTGTAGTGTGCTCTGTCATGGCCCAGAATGGGCAGAACTGGCGAGGCCCTCCCCCCTTTGATCCCAAATGCATCTGACTATTCCATAAGTCAGGCTTCCCCCACCCCACAGTTCCTGACCTTGTAGCTAGCTGCCCAAGAGACCCTTATGTGACTGAAGTCACGTAGCTGTTATCCTTCTCACAGCTCCTCCCTCACAACTCTGAAGTAACATAGCTTTTGCCGCCACTATCTCCCTTACACTTCTGCCTTTCAACCAATTAGATAGCAACCCATTAACTATGTATCCAATCACCATATAGTCTGTATGTGCAGTCTCAGCCTTTCTCAAGTGTTTATAAACTCACACCCCTGTTGAATAAACGAGAGCATGCTGTCCATCAGACTGCCTCCCAGGTGTTCATTGCCCGTCACACTCACTGGCTTCAGGACCTTGCTTCTTCCCCCAACTCCCACTGCACCCAGGATACCGGTGGCCAATGGCCCCCGGGGATGGTGAGGACCCAAACTATGGGCGGTAAATTACAAATTATGAGATTCCTTTTAGGGAGAGTTAAGATTAAGAGGGAAAGCAAAGCAGGAAAGCCCCCATAAGAAAATAAATTCTCCCCTTCCCAGCCAGGTTGGGAGGGGAGACAGAAGATCGCCTCATAGTAGGGAAGAAGAGGCAAAGAAGGGTAAGGGGCTAAGAGGCAGAGAGACACAAGTGTTTCTGGCCCATTTAGGTGAACCAGATATCCAATTAGAATGAGCCTCTTCACCAGACTCAGGTGTGAAGGGAGAAAACTGATTGGTTGGTGGCCCGGGAGGGTCACTGACTTAGAAAGGGCACACCCACAGGGCTAAGCCAACAAAACTAGGCAAGATACAGGAGGCTGATGCTGAGGGGGTTAGGAGGTTGTTGCTTGCAGCCATCTTGAGTGATACTGAATCAGAAGTAAATTCTAGTTGTGTCATGTCAGTCAAGGTGGCTGTTGCAGTCAGGTTTGCATTGCTGGTAGAAATCACCCAACCAAGAGCAGCTTGTGGGGATATAAAAGGTTTATTTTGGCTTACAGGCACGAGGGGGGGGGAATCAAAATTGCAGGAAAAATGATGGTATGAGCAGAGGGTGGACATCACCCCCTGGCCAACATAAAGTAGAAAATAGACAGTGTGCCAAACACTGGCAAGGGGAAGCTGGATATAACACCCATAAGCCCGCCCCCACCAATACTCTGCCTCTAGGCGGCTTTAATTGCCATCAGCTGGGGAAACTAGGATTCAGAACACTGAAGTTTATGGGGGACACCTGAATCAAACCACCACATTCTGTCCCTGGCCCCCATAAACTGATAACCATACATGATGTAAAATACAATGCCTTCATGCAACTTTAAAAGTCCTCATAGTTTTAATCAATTCCAATGATGTTCATACATCCCCATAGTCCAAGATCTTTTAACTGAGCCATAATACCAAGAAAAAAAAAAAAATCCGCCGGGCGTGGTGGCGCACGCCTTTAATCCCAGCACTTGGGAGGCAGAGGTAGGCAGATCGCTGTGAGTTCAAGGCCACCCTGAGACTACATAGTTAATTCCAGGTCAGCCTGGGCCAGAGGGAGACCCTACCTCGAAAAAAAAAAAAAAAAAAAAAAAAAAATCCCCCACAACCCATAATGGCACAAAATAAACATTCACACTGCAAAAGATGGCATTGGGCAAAGCAAAGAAATATTCAACCAATACAAGATTTAAAACAACTAGGGAAACCATCAAACTCTGTAGCTCCAAGTCCAACAACTCTAGTCAGTGACAAATCTCCAGGCCTGACAATCCTAACCAACAACAAGTCTCTGGAATTCCTCACAGGCTACTCACAGTCCTGGAAAACTTCACTGGGGCCGGCAGCTTTCCTTAGCAGCCATCTCATGGCCCTGGCATCTTCCCTAGGTCTCCACTGCAACCCAAGATTCATCCTCATGGCCCCATGGGGTCTCCATGGAGGCATCCAGCAAACCTGCTTCACACTGCCCATGGCCATTTCCAAAACACAAGATCGCGTTGCAAACTCAATGACCCTCTCTTTCCTGTATTATACTCCACAATACCAGGTAGAGTGCCAATTTGTTAACCGGGGGGGGGGGGCGGGGGGGCGGGGAGGAATACAGCAGACTTTAAAGAACAGGACACTCCTTTGAGCACTCAGGCCCCTTCAAAAGTCTACATTCTTCCTGTTGCCCCAGTGCAGGTCAACTGGCCCAATCTCAATGGTTATAATCTCTCAAACAATTTGCAGGTGAACAGGCAGCAATTTAGACCCAAAGATTTCATTTTTTCTGTGCCATATCCCTCTGATCACAACAGTTCATTTCTATGCAAAGCAACCCTGCACAACTTCTCAAGACACGGGCATATCAGCAAGTCTCTCAGACAAACTGCTAGCCCAGTCCAAGCAAAGTTTTTTCTCACCCTCATAAGCCAAACCTCACAGTTCATAGTTCTTACTGCATTCAGGCCTTTCAACTCTGACCAGAATAATCCATCAAGTTATACTTACAGCACTGCAAGAAGTCTCTTAGGCCAAGGTCTCAAATCCTTCCACATTCCTCTTGAAAATCAGCTCCAAAAGGCCAAAGCCACACAGTCAGGTGTCTAGCAGCAATCCCATTCCTCGGTACCACTTTACTGTTGCAGTCAGGTTCGCCTTGCTGGTAGAAATCACCCAATCAAGAGCAGCTTGTGGGGGGAAATGAGGTTTATTTTGGCTTACGGGCTTGAGAGGGAAGCTCCGTGATGGCAGGGAAAACGGTGGCATAAACAGAGGGTGGACATCAGCAGCAGGAGAGTGTGCCAAACACTGGCAAGGGGAAGCTGACTATAATACCCATAAGCCCGCCCCCAGCAATACTCTGCCTCCAGGAGGTTTTAATTTCCAATTGCCATCAGCTGGGAAGACTAGCATTTAGAACACTTAAGTTTATGGGGGACACCTGAATCAAACCGCCACCGTGGCATCCATGTTTCTATGGGCTAGCCTTTAGCTGACAACCTACTGGGGAAAAGCTACTTTGCTCCTCATCTGTATCAGTGTGAGTGGAAAGAATCCCTTCCCAGCAGTTTCTAAAGCACTTCCTGGGGCAATGGCATGGAATCCAATCAGAGCTGATAATTAGCCTTCCTCTCTTTTATGTGTGTGTGGGGGGGTCACCTCACTTAATAAATTCCTTACAGATCTTCACTTTTACAGAGAAATAGTGTATCGTGTGTGATCTTGGTCCCCACCTCACCCCAGGTTTTTTGGTATGGCTCCTATTCCACCATTTTTATTTTATTTTATTTATTTATTTATTTATTTTTGGTTTTTCAAGGTAAGGTGTCACTGGTAGTCTCAGGATGGCATCAAACTCATGGCGATCCTCCTACCTATGCCTCCCGAGTGCTGGGATTAAAGGCGTGCGCCACCACACCTGGCTTATTCCACCATCTTAACCACAAGCCCTTTTTTGTTTTCCATGCAGGATTTCACTATAGCCCGGACTGACCTAGAACTCACTGTGCAGCTGGGCTAGCCTCGAACTCACTTGATCTTCCTACCTCAGCCTCCCTAGTGCTGGGATTATAGACATGAGCCACAGTGCTCAGCTTTGTTTTTCTTTCTTCCTTTATTTTTTCCCCGGGGGTAGAAGTGGTCAGACAAGTGGGGGATGGGAAGTAATGTAAGAAGGCCTCGTAACTGGGCTAAGAAGGAATGTGTCTCAGGAGACAAGTGAAGCTTATTTATTTATTTATTTATTTATTTTTTGGTTTTGCGAAGAAGGGTCTCACTCTGGCCCAGGCTGACCTGGAATTAACTATGTAGTCTCAGGAGATCCTCCTAAGTGCTGGGTGCCAAGCTTGAAGCTTATTTTCAAGGATATCAAAGAGGATAGTTTAAGGTTAGTCCCACTTATATTTTTTACTTGTTATTTTTAGTTATAAGTTTAGTAACAGTATTTTCTTTTGTTACAAAAAGTAACCCATTTATTGCAGGCTAGGGATGTCTCAAATGATAGGGCTTCTACTGGTCCTTCAGTTCATTCAGTCTTCTGGTAGCAGACTTGACTGTGATGGCAGAAGTCGTGTTGTAGGTCTAGGCCCTGCCAGCCACCATTTTCATACAGGAACCAGGGCCAGATGCCCACAGCCCGTGGCTGCATTTTGGTTTTGCCACAGAAGGAGCAAGTGTACTTGGCATGCTGGCTGATTTCAATTTTCTTCACCATTTTCCAGTGGGAGGCACCATAGCGGGTCCTGTACTTACCAATGATGTCGATCAACCTTCTTGGTGTGTTTGGCCATGTCACCATGACCTGAGCCACACAGGGAGAGTAACAGTATGTTGAGTTAATCAAAATTTATGTTTTTGGGCTGGGCATGGTGGCGCACACCTTTAATCCCAGCATTCAGGAGGCAGAGGTAGGAGGATTGCCATGAGTTCGAGGCCACCCTGAGACTACATAGTGAATTCCAGGTCAGCCTGGGCTAGTGAGAGACCCTACTTCAAAAAACCAAAAAAAAAAAAAAAAAAAAAAAAAAAAGGCTGGAGAAATGGCTTAGCAGTTAAGGTGCTTGCCTGCAAAGCCAAAGGACCTAGGTTAAATTCCCCAGGACCCACTTAAGCCAGATGCACAAGGTGGTGCATGCATCTGGAGTTTGTCTGCAGTGGCTGGGAGCCCTGGCACCCCCATTCTCTTTCTCTCTCTCAAATAAATAAATAAATAAATAATTTTTTAAAAATATGTTTTCTGGTAAAGACCACTCTTCAAGTCATGTTCTCCTCATGTAGAACTCTGTTAGGCTTAATTTTTTCTTAACAACTTCCATAGCTCTACCCCACTGCTATCACCTTTGACTTCTAAATCCTTTCTATTCCCATCCCCTTCGCACCTTTTTTTGTTGTTGTTGTTTGTTTTGTTTTTGGTTTTCCGAGGGAGGGTCTCACTCTTGCATCAGGCTGACCTGGAATTCACTATGTAGTCTCAGGGTGGCCTCGAACTCACAGCGATCCTCCTACCTCTGCCTCCCAAGTGCTGGGATTAAAGGCATGCACCACCATGCCCAGCCACAACCTTTTCTTCTCAACTTCTACCTCTTTGGCCCAGGAGAGAATGAATCCCAAGCCAACAGACAAAGCTAGCTGGGGTTGCTTCTGGAAGTGTGAGTTATTTTATCAGCCTGCCCTGCCATTAGTGATATGCCCTGACCTAGGCTGGTTGGGGGACTCTCCCCTCTGAAGGGAATCAGTGGATGTCTTGACATAACATCTGGATATATCTGGCCACGAAGAGGTCAGTACAGCCCAGAGCAAAGACTAACATTGTTCTTAATCTCTCTCCTGTTTTCTGTTTGTTGTTTGTTTTCCTTATTTTTCTCTTTCTTTCTTTCTTTCTTTCTTTCTTTCTTCCTTCCTTCTTTCTTTCTTTCTTTCTTTCTTTCTTTCTTTTTCTTTTTCTTTCTTTCTTTCTTTCCTCCCTCCCTCTCTCTTTTCTTTCTTTCTTTCTTTCTTTCTTTCTTTCTTTCTTTCTTTCTTTCTTTCTTTCTTTCTTTCTTTCTTTCTTTCTTTCTTGTGGTTTTTCCAAGGTAGGGTCTCACTGTAGCCCAGGCTGTCCTGGAATTCTCTATGTAGTCTCAGGGCAGCCTTGAACTCACGGCAATCCTCTTACCTCTGCATCCCCCCTCCCCCCCCCCCACCCCACCACCCCTCACCCCTCACCCCTCCACCCCTACCCCCTACCCCCCCCCACCCCTACCCTCCAACTCATCCCCCGTGAGGTAGAGTCTCCTTTTAGCCCAGGCTGACCTGGAATTCACTATGTAGTTTCAGGGTGTCCTTGAACTCTTGGTAATCCTCCTGCCTCCCCCCGAGTGCTGGGATTAAAGGTGTGCACCACCACACCTGGATTTCTATTTTTTTTTTCATTTATTTTTTTTTTTTTGGTTTTTGGAGGTAGGGTCTCACTCTAGTTCAGGCTGACCTGGAATATACTATGTAGTCTCAGGGTAGCCTCGAACTCTTAGTGATCTTCCTACCTCTGTCTCCCGAGTGCTGGGATTAAAGGCGTGTGCCACCATGCCCAGCTTCTTATTTTTCTTAATACTTAATTGTTGGAATTTATTCCTGGGCTTTGCTTTTTTATCCGTGAAACCTGCTTCTCCAAGTCCAATCTTAGTAATGTTATCTTCATGATAATTAGTCATTGATAATTTTCTATAGTTATATATAAACATATATATGTATATATATTTGGTTGAGATATAATTTCATATAGCTCAAACTGACACTAAAGTTGCTATGTAACAAAGATGACCTTGAAGTCCTGATCCTTCAGCTTCTACCTTCCAAGTACTGGGATTACAGACATTCACCAGGACCCATTGTAAATTTCTTGATTGATTGATTGATTGATTGATTGATTGATTTTGGTTTTTCAAGGTAGGGTCTTGCTCTAGTTCAAGCTGACTTGGAATTCACTATGTAGTCTCAGGCTGACTTCAAACTCACAGCCATCTTCCTACCTCAGCCTCTCATGAGCTGGGATTAAAGGTGTGCACCATCATGCCCAGCAGAAAGAGAGAATGGGAAGACCAGGGCTTCTAGCTGCTGCAGAGGAACTCCAGATGCATGCCCACTTTGTGCATATGGTATGGGTATTGGAGAATTGAATTCAGGTCATTAGGCTTTACAGACAAACACCTTAACCACCGAACTCTCTCTCCAGCCCAATTCATATATTTTAAAAGAAAGTTATACATCACAACTCTATGTGGAAATCCAACATCACAAAAAGAAGATGAATTTAAAACAAGACCAGGCACAGTGGCTTGTACCTACATTTATAGCACTTGGGAAGCAAAGCAAGTTCAGGGCCAGCCTGGGCAATAAAGAGAGCCCCTGTCTATAAAAATGAACCCAAAGCCAGCACTGTTGCACATACCTTTAATATAAATTAAACTATGGAGGCACAGGTAGGAAGATCACTGTGAGTTCAAAGCCAGCCTGGGCTGCAGAGTGAGTTCCAGATCAACCTGGCTGAAAGCAAGACCCTGACTCAAAAAGATAAATAAATAAATAATGGCCAGGTAGAGTGGCCAACACCTTTAATCCCAGTATTTGGGAGGCAGAGGTAGGAGGATCACCTTGAGTTCAAGGCCAGCCTGGAACTACAGAGGGAGGGTCAGGTCAACCTGGGCTACAGTGAGACACTGCCACAAAAAAACAAAACAAAATAAAAATAATTAAAAAAACAAATTCTACAAGAAAAACAGAGCTTGATTTTTAGTTTACATTTGAAGTAATCAATAAAACATAAAGAGGCTTATAAATACAAAAGGCTGTATAAATGAGGGATATAGCTCAGTGGTAGAGGGCTTGCCTAACATGTGAGTGGCCATGTTTGATCTCCAATATTGCAAGATTAAAATTAAAATAAGTAATTCTCTCTTTCTGTCTCTTCCTCTCTCTGTGTCTAAAATAAAAATTTTTTAAATTTTAAAAATTAAAATAGGCCAGGCGTGGTAGCGCACGCCTTTAATCCCAGCGCTCAGGAGGCAGAGGTAGGAGGATCGCTGAGAGTTCGAGGCCACCCTGAGACTACATAGTGAATTCCAGGTCAGCCTGGACCAGAGTGAGACCCTACCTCGCAAAACTAAAAAAAAAAAAAAAAAAAAAAAAAAAAAAAAAAAAAATAAATATGGTTATCCCCAGTCTGGTGGCTTGGGTTTGTAATCAGAACTACTCAGGAAGCTGAGGCTGAAAGAGCACAATTTTAAGGCCTTTCTGGAGCACTGGGACCATTGGGAAAAATATCATGGAGAACTGTGATGGTTAAGTTTTGTGTCAACTTGATCTGTTTAGGAATCCACAGTCATTTCCCATAAGTGGGTCTCTGAGGTTGCTTCCAGGGAGGATTGACTAAAGGAGGAATCCTTCCCCCAGGTGAGCCCTTCCCCCAGAGTGGGCAGCCCCTCGGGGTGGGGGGGAGCTTTATCTAAGGAAGTTGGGGAAGGAAAGTATCCCCTTCTCCCACCTGGCTACTTGCTGCTCCTTGCTTGCTGCTTACCAGTGTGGACTGAAGAGCAGCGTCTCTCCAGGAAGCTTCCAGACCTTCAGTGCTGGATTAGGACTGCTGAGGCATCCAGCCTTGTGGACTGAGCAGCTACCAGGTTCCTTGACTCTCAGGCCTGCAAACTGCTATTGTTGGACTGCCATAAGCTAATGCAATAAATTCCCTTTTAATACAATTCAATCTATTGGTTCTGTTCCTCTAGAGAACACAGACCAATACAAGAATATATCTTTTTAAAAATTATTTTTATTTTGATTGACATCTTCTTTAATTGTAGCCAATATCCCATGTTATTTCCCTCTCTCCCCCCACTTTCCCCTTTGAAACTTCACTCTCCATCATATCCCCTCCCCCTCTCAATCATTCTCTCTTTTCATTTTGATGTCATGATCATTTCCTCTTATTATGATAATCTTATATAGGTAGTGTCAGGCACTGTGAGGTCATGGATATTCAGGCCATTTTGTGTCTGGAGGAGCACGTTGTAAGGAGTCCTACTCTTCTTTTGGCTCTTACATTCTTTCTGCCCCCTCTTCCGCAATGGACCCTGAGCCTTGGAAGGTAGGTTTGAGATATTTCAGTGCTGAGCACTCCTCTGTCACTTCTTCTCAGCACCACAGTGCCTTCTGAATCATCCCAAGGTTGCCACTGTCTGAAAAGAGAAGCTTCTCTAGCCAAAAGTGAGAGTAGCATTAATATATGGGTGTGGACATTAAGAGAAGTGCTTACTGGGCAGTTTGGTGAGCACAGTATATACAGTTAGCAAGACTCCAATAACATATCTTTTTTAAAAAATATTTTTAAAGCTGGGCGTGGTGGCACCATGCCTTTAATCCCAGCACTTCGGAGGCAGAGGTAGGAGGATTGCCATGAGTTCGAGGCCACCCTGAGACTACATAGTGAATTCCAGGTCAGCCTGGACTAGAGTGAAACCCTACCTCAAAAAAACAAACAAAAAAATTAAACTTTTTATATATTTTCCAAGCACAGAGAGAATGGGCACACCAGGGTCTTTTGACCACAACTCTATGCTAATATCTCCAGCTTTCATTTTCAATAAAACATAATTATAAAAGCTGGGCATGGTGTTTTACCTTAATCCTGGCACTCAAAAGGCAGAGGTAGGAGGATCACTGTGAGTTTGATGCCAGCCTGGGACTGCAGAGTGAGTTCCAAGTCAGCCTGGGCTAGAATGAGACCCTACCTGAAAACAATAACACCTCATTATAGGACCAGATCAGAAGACATGTTCTGGGTCTGGAGAGATTTGCTCAGTGATTAAGGCACTTGCCTGCAAAGCCTAATGACCTTGGGTCTACTCCCCAGTGCCCATGTAAAGCCAAAAGTACAAGGTGGTACATGTGTCTGAAGTTCATTTACAGTGGCTGGAGTACCTGGTGCACCCATTCTGTCTGTCTCTATTCTTTCTATCTCTCTCTGCTTACACATAAATAAATAAAAAAGAGGCTCCTAGCCTGCCTGGTGACATAGGCCTATATTCCTCACTGTGCAGAATGTTAAGGCAGGAGGATCACAATTTCAAGGCCTATTAGAGCTACAGAGTGAGCTGAAGGCCAGTCAATAGCAACTGAATCATTGTCTCTAAATAAATTAATATGATGAAAAATAAGAACAAATATAAATAGATAAAACCTTGATGTGGTGGTAATACTAGTACTTGGGAGTAAAGGCAGGAGAATCAGGAGTTCAAGGCCATCTTTAATTACACAGCAAGTTTGAGGCCAGCTTGGGCTATATGAGGCCCAAGAAACCAAAATAAATAAATAAAGTAGGTCTGGGGAGATGGGTCAGTGGACATAGCACTTGTTTGTTGTTCAAGCTCAAACCTCAGTTCAATTCAAAGAAACCATGTTTTAAAAAAGGAAGGAAGAAGGAAAAAAGGGAAGGCTATAGAGATGGCTCAGTGATTAAAAGTGCTTGCTTGCAAAACCTGACAACCTGGGTTTGATTCCTCAGTATCCACATAAAGCCAGATGTACAAGCTGGTACATGTATCTGGAGTTGGTTTATAGTGTCAAGAGGCCCTGGTGTGCCCATTATCTGTCTCTCCTTGCAAGTGAATAAAAACAATATTTTTTAAAAATAGAAAGAGACTCACTCTCCTGCTGCCGTTTCCACCTGATGCTGGTCAGGAGGTGAGGTCCACTCTGTACTCATGCCACATTTTCCCCTGACATCTTGGAGCTTCCTCTTGAATCTGTAAGCCAAAATAAAACCTTTTTTCCCATCAGCTGCTTTTGGTCAGGTGTTTCCTGCCACAGCAAAATGGCCTAGAGGAATGGGGCCATTGCTGCTAGAAAGCTGACTGTGGCTTTGGTCATTTGGAACTGATTTGAGGGAGGAATGTGGGAGGATTCGAAATCTTGGCCTAAAAGATGCCTTATAGTGCTGTAAGTACAGCTTGATGGATTCTGGTTGGAATTGAAAGACCTGAATGCAATAGGAACTGTGTGGACTGTGAGGTTTGGCTTATGAAGGCAAGAAAGAGCTTCGTCCAGACTGGTCTAGAAGCAGTTTGTGTGAGAGGCTTGTTGTTATGCCCATATCCTGAGAACTTGGACTGGTGTGAGCAGAAGGATATGGCACAGAAAATGAAATCTTTGGGCCAAAACTGCTGCCTGTTCAACTACAATTTTTTGTGAGATTACAACCTTTGAGATTGGGCCATCTGATCTACACTGGGAGAACAGGAAGAATGCAGACTCTTTCGAAGGGGCCTGAATGCTCCAGGAGTGTCCTGTTCTTTAAAGTCTGCTTTATTCCCTGCTGGATTAACAAGTTGGTATTATGAAGTATAACAAATGCAGGAAAGATAGGGTCATTGAATTTACAATATGGTTTTGTTTTTGGAAATAGCCATACTCAATGTGAAGCAGGCTTGTTGGATTACCTGTGTGGAGACCCGATGGAGCCATGAGGATGAACCATGGGTTGCAATGGAAACCCAACGGAGATGTCAGGACTATGGGATGGCTGCCAAGGAGAGCTACTGGCACCAGATGAAGTTTTTCCAGACTGTGAGTAGTGGGAGGAATGGAATTGGTTAAGATTATCAGACTTGGAGCCTTGTCACTGTTTAGAGTTGTCAGACTTGGAACTGCAGAGTTTGTTGTTTGCCCAGTTTGTTTAAATCTTGTATTGGTTCAATATTTCATGCTATACCCAATGCCATCTTTTGAAGTGTAAATGTTTATTCGGTGCCATTATGGGTTTTGTTTTGTTTTTGGTATTACAGCCCAGTTAAGAGACCTTGGACTATGGGGATGTTTGAACAGCATTGAGATTGATTTTAAAAAAATATGGAAAAGCCGGGCGTGGTGGTGCATGCCTTTAATCCCAGCACTCGGGAGGCAGAGGTAGGAGGATTGCCGTGAGTTCGAGGCTACCCTGAGACTACATAGTTCATTCCAGGTCAGCCTGGACCAGAGTGAGACCCAACTCAAAAAAAAAAAGGAGACTTTTAAAATTGGACTGAATGCACTGCACTTTATATCATGGATGGTTATAAGTTTATGGGGGGGGCAGGGATGGGATGTGTTGGTTTGATTCAGGTGTCTTCCATAACTTACGTGTTCTGAATGCTAGGTCCCCACCTGGTGGCAATATGGGACTTGGACCCTCCTGGAGGCAGTGTATTGATGGGGGTGGGCTTGTGGGTGTTATAGCCAGCTTCCCCTTGCCAGTGTTTGGCACACTCTTCTGTTGCTGTTTTCCACCTGATGTTGGCCAGGAGGTGATGTCTAGCCTGTGTTCATGCCACATTTTCCCCTGCCATCCTGGAACTTCCCCTTGAGTCTGTAAGCCAAAATAAACCCTTCCTTCCCCAAAAGAAAACAAGAAAGAAAAAGCTTAAAGCTGTAGTGGGAATCCCCCTGAAGCTTGTGGCAAGTGCAGCAAAAACAGCAGCACAGAAAACCAGAGTGAAAAACCCTGCCTCAAATGAGGGGGAGGACAAGCAAGGGTTGATCCAAAAGGTGTCTTCTGTCCTCCACATGTGCACCCATACTGACACAAACACATAAGCACGCTTAGAGATAATTTTAAAAATCAAAATAAATAACAATAGTGCATAGCAAGTGCAAGGCCTCCAGGTTCAAGTCCTATTACTAGCCAAGTGTGATGGTGGTGCACGTCTTTAATCCCAGCACTTGGGAGGCAGAGGTAGGAGAATCATTTGTGTGTTCAAGGCTAGCCTGGGAATATGGAGTGAATTCCAGGTCAGCCTGGGCTAGAATGAGACCCTACCTCAAAAACGAAAAAAAAAAACAATTTCAACTGCTATTACCACAGTTACAAATAAATAAAACTCAGGTTTGCAGAAATTTCACCTGCTTCATGTGGAAGCTTATAAAAAGACAATTTTTCATAAAGCAGAACCTACTAGCTTCACAGTCCAAGAGATCTTACTGGCATGGGGGCTGGTGGAAAGTCTATGGAGCCTCATTCAAGGATAAATTTCACTCAAAGTTTTTGTTTGTTTGTTTGTTTTTGAATTTCGAGGTAAGGTCTAACTCTGGTCCAGGCTGACCTGGAATTTACTATGTATTCTCAGGGTGGCCTTGAACTCACGGTGATCCTCCTACCTCTGCCTCCCAAGTGCTGGAATTAAAAGCGTATACCACCACACCCGGCTTCAAAGTTGTGTTTTTTTTTTAAATAATGTACTTGATTTATTGACAATATTTGTACATACACTGTATTTTCATCGTTTTTTATCTCCCACTACTTTCTCTTGTTCCCCCCCGTAATGCTGAACCCCTTTTTTTCCAAATAGTCTTTTATTTTCATGTATTTTTTCTTGTGATCCACTGAGTTTAATTAGGGTTGCTTGAATGAGTACGTATAGGAGATTATTTACCAGAACACCACAGTCAACTTACCAGTGGCAACACCACTGAAGAAAATGTCTTCTCTTCCCCAAGCAACCATTAACTGCCAGTAACTCCTCAGGAAGGGATGTGGGCCTCTTGAGTTCTTCCATCATCCATGATAGAATGCTGATGGTCAATCTTATGCAGCCAGTTGTTTATTAGTTTTGTTTGCTTGCTTTAGACAGGGTCACATGTAGTCCAAGTTGGCCCAAAATTGGCTATGTAAGGGGAGGGAAATATCATGCATTTTTTGTATGTAAGTATAGAAGTTGTCAATAAAAAAATTTTTTTTTAATTGGCTATGTAGCCAAGAATGACCTTGAACTTTGGATCCTGTTGCCTCAGCCTCCCAAGTGCTAGAATTTCAGGCATGTACCACCATGCTCATTAAAAAGAAAAAAACTATTTATTTATTTATTTATTTACTTACGTGTGTGTGTGTGTGTGTGCAAGCCAAGGTCTTTTGCCACTGCAAATGAACATTAGATGTTTACATCACTTTTTAAATTTTTTAAGTTTTATTTATTTATTTATTTGAGAGAGTCAGAGAGAGAGAGAGAGACAGAGACAGAGACAGAGAGAAGGGGTGCACCAGGGACTCCAGCCACTGCAAATGAACTTCAGACGCATGTGCCACCTTGTGCATCTCGCTTATATTGGTCCTGGGGAATCAAACCTGGGTCCTTTGGCTTTGCAGGCAAAACCCCTTCACCACTAAGCCATCTCTCCAGCCCTACATCACTTTTTGCATCTGGCTTTTATGTGGGTTGCTGTGGAATTGAACCCAGGCCAGCAAGCTTTACAAGCAAGTACCTTTAATTTCTGAGTCATCTCCTTAGTACCCTCAGGCCCAGTTTTATGAGGTGCTAGGGATTGAATACAGGGCTTCTTGAATGCTAAGAAAGCCTTCTACCAACTGAGCTATAGCTTTAATTTACACCAGGTCAAGCAGATCAACCTAACAATAAACACTGCATTTTTGGAAATGTTACAGGGGATATAACATGTTGTGGCTGACCGGTAGACATTGGTAATAAAATAACACATAATACATACAAAACCAAACATTGTGATTGATGTTTAGTCCTTTTCATTATCTCATCCCCAGATAAATTAAAAAGCCCCACAAAGAGAAAACAGAGGACAAAGTAAAAAAATAAATAAATAAAACAAAGGACACAAAGGATATTTTAGCAGACATTTATCCAGTTTCAAATGTAACATTAAATTTGTTTAGTTTATTGCCTTTTGTGATGATTATTTACTAGCAAGAGGAAGGCCAATTTGACTTAGGAAGATATCAGAATTGAGAGAGTGTTGTTTTTTTTCAAACAAGTATTTCTTATATTTAAGAGCAGTATATAATTTAAGCTAAAAGTGTATCATTGCAGCTGTCCATATTAAAATCTTGTTAATCTTTGTTTTTAAAAAGGCCTGACTGCAGCCACAGGACATCAAGTGATCATGCTGGAACTGAGAGGGAATCCAGTTCCCTCCTAGCTAGCCCTTACAGTGCTGGAAAGTGCTGAGAGAGTAGCTGGAGAGTAATAGTTGAATAACCAAGAGATCCTGCCAGTTACAAAATTAAGCTCAGGATTTATTTTGGAAATGTGTGTAAAATTACATATTTGTAAAACTGGACATTAAACCTAGGGGCTCATGCATGCTAGGCCAGCGCCCTACACTATTTCCCTAGCACTATTTTAGTTTTTGATTTTTTATTTGTTTTTTTTTCAAGTACAAAGTATACACTTGTGCAATAGTGGCACACAACCCATGCAGGTAACCAGCTGCTCACGGATTGGACATGAGATCCACTCAGTGGGGAAGAGCTCATATCTGGCTCTGGAAACCAAACCAGATTCCCTAGAACAGGAAACCAACAGGCTCCAGAAAGAACCTCCACTGTTCTTTAACTAAGAAGAATGGATATACACATCAATATATATCTCTCTAAGGACTAGGCTTATCCCCTTTTATTCAAACTGTTCTCACTCTTGCTTGGAGAATCTGTTCACCAATACAGCTACAGACCTGCTCAACATCAGCTAATTTATTTATTTGACAGACAGAGAAAGATGAAGATAGAGAGAGGCTATGAGCACACAGGGCCTTTGGTGACTGCAAACAAATTCCAGACACACATACCACTTTGTGTTAGCTCTATGAGTGAACCTGGGAATCAAACCTAGACTAATAGACTGCAGGCAAGTGCCTTTAACTGCCAAGCCATCTCTCCAGCCCCTGATCTCCCTCCCCCTTCTTTTTCTTTCCAAAGTAGGGTCTCACTCTGGCCCAGGCTGATCTGGAATCAACTATGTAGTCTCAGGGTGGCCTCGAACTCACAGCGATCCTCCTACCTCTGCCTCCTGAGTGCTAGGATTAAAGGCATGTGCCACAATGTCTGGCTTCCTTTTTTAAAAAAAAATATTTTTATTTATTTTATTCACTCATTTGAGAGAGACAGAGAGAAAGAGAGGCAGAGAAAAGAGTGGGGGTGCAGATAGAGAGAGTTGGGCATGCCAGGGCCTCCAGCCATTGCAAACAAACTCTAGATGCATGTGCCACCTTGTGCACCTGGCTTATGTGTATACTGGGGAATCGAACCTGGATTCTTAGGCTTCATAGGCAAGCACCTTAACCATTGATCCATCTCTCCACCCCTCCCCCAATCTCCTTTAAAAGGAATTTTTTTTTCTTTGAACACTCCAGTCCTGAGGTCTCTCCATCCCAGGATGGTGTCTAGTGCTGGAGAAGGGCCTGGTTAAATGAGAAGCAACAGCAAACACACACACACACACACACACACACACACACACACAAATTTCAAACTTAATTTTAGTCAGGCCTTGTGGTTGCATGCCTTTAATTTTAATCCTGGCACTTGAGAGGCTGGGGTACAAAAGTCTCCATGAGTTTGAGGCCAGCCTGGGATAGAGTGAGACCCTGCCTCCAACAAACATACACTCCCACGGAAAAAGCAAACAAAATTCATGAGGCAGTAATTTTCTAGCTTCTGCGGGTGTTGCATGAACTCTTTTCGGGGGAAAAGCTGATGAGCACCTGCTCTCCCAGTTAGGGCAGCCCTGACAAACTAAAGGCCAATCACACTAAAGTTTACTTAAAGAACCAATGAGTTTATTGGGCTGGGCTTTCTGAAAGAATGAAGGCAAGGGTTTACTTCTAGGAACATGGAGACCCCAAAGCAGCCATCTTGAAAGGATTCAACCCAACATGGGATAAGCAACTCCCCATGACTGGATAGGTAGAGCTCTCTTAAACAGAGTGACCTTTCACTCTTTATATACTCTGTCATTGCAAACAGGGACACCTGAGATCTCAGATGAGGGTCTCACTACCCTTCCTACCCTTCTCCTCTGAAGAGTCTCTGTTATGTGACTACAGGTGTTTCTATAAAGGGGTTAGCTTATAAGTTGAACATAGCCTAGAAATGGTTCTGAAAACCTCGAGACTACCCCAGCATGACTCCCAAGACAATCTTTTTAAAAAATATTTTATTTTTATTTATTTATTTATTAGAGAGACCCAGAGAGAAAGAGAATGGGCATGCCAGGGCTTCCAGCCACTGCAAACAAACTCCAGATGCATGTGCCACCTTGTGTATCTGGCTTACGTGGATCCTGTCAAATTGAACCGAGTTCCTTTGGCTTTGCAGGCAAGCACCTTAACCACTAAGTCATCTCGCCAGCCCTCCCAAGACAATATTAGCCAGTAATGGCAGTGCTGCAGGCTCAGGGCAGCCCTGTCACTCAGAGAGGAGCTCAGGCTCCTCAACCAGTGAAGGCAGAGGTCTCTGGAGAAGTCTGACAGGAAAACTTGGGACAGGGCTGTGGGAAGCCAAAGCAGAAGCTGAGGTCTGCATAATTATAGAAATAAATTTTGCATGTGTATGAATGTGTGGTGTGCGTGTGGGCACGTGTGTGTGTGTGTGTGTGTGCATATACTTGTGTATGTTGAGGCCAGAGGTTGACATCAAGTGTCTGCTCTCATTGCTCTCCACTTTATTTACTAAAGGAGTCTCTCACTCGAACAACGAGCTTACCAAGTCAGCCAATCCAGCTAAGCAGCTTGCCCAGGGGGTCTTTGCCTCTTAAGGGATGGCCACCAGGCCCCTAACATTATGCTGGGAATCCCCAAATAATTTTTACAAATGAAATTATTTTGTTTTTTACACCATATGCTTTAATTTTTTATTTTCTATTTTTGGTCTTTTGAGGTATGGTCTCACTCTAGCTCAGGCTGACCAGGAACTCACTATGTAGTCTCAGGCTGGCCTTGAACTCATGGCAATCCTCCTATCTCTGCCTCCCAAGTGTTGGGATTAAAGGCGTGCACCACTACCCCCAGCCCCACTTTAAATTTTGACACAGTGAAACTAAGAGACCCTGACAGTTAGAACCTAGAGATGCTGTTAGCCTTTTTGGTGCTCTTCAAGCCACAGAGGTGAGAAAGGTTAAACTTCAGTTTAAACTTCACAATTACCCCCCCCCTTTTTTTTTGAGATATGGTCTTGCTATTTAGCCAAGATGATCCTCTTGCCTCAATCACTGGGTACTGGGACTACAGGCATGTGTCAACCACAAAGTGGCTTAGGACTGCTTGAGTAGGGCTTTCAAAACTCGCTAGGAATGTTGCTCCTCCCAGTGGGACACTGGCTCCCTTCAATCCTCCACTCACCTTTGGGCAGATGAAGCATCATCTCTCCTCACAGTCCTTACAGCTTGACACTGACTATAAAATCTTTTCTGTGAAACTCTAAATATTTTTATGTATTTATGTCAGGAAAGAGATAAAGAGATAGAGAGATCTTTAGAGAGAGATGGGGATATATATATATATACACACACATATACATACATACATACACAAATACATATTTAGAGAGAGAATGCCAGAGCTGCTTGCCACTGGTAATTAAATGAATGTGCCACTTTGTGCATCAGGCTTTATGTAGGTACTGGGGAATTGAACGTGGGTCAGGAGGCTTTGCAAGCAAGAGCTTTAAGTGCTGAGCCAGAATTTCCCAGTCCATCTGCTGAAACTTTAAAACTCTAAACCTAGTTCTGTTTCCTATTAGTACTTTATTCTACAGGACAATTCTGAAACTTGCTCCAGACATATATTTGGTTAAGGGAGGTGTGAGGAACATGGTTGGCTCTGTCCAGCCTGACCGTCTTCTTCCCAACAAGACACAGATTTCAGTTAGTATGTATCTTATTTTGTGCAAACCAAGTTGTTGGGGCTCAGAATATGACACCCCAAAATGTGGTGTACTTTGACATGCTGACCTGAAAAACAGTCTCAGAATCCATATCCCTAAATCTGGTATGGTGGAATTCATTAATTTCAGCATTTGGGAGGCTGAGGCAAGGAGGATCAAAAGTTTGGGGCCAGCCTAGGCTATGCAGCAAGACCTTGTCTAAAAAACAATCAAAACTTAATGGCAAAATAAAATGAATTGTTAAGTAATATGATATATGACAAGACATACATAGTGAAAGATGAATAGGAAACATGGGGGGTAGCTGGAAAGATGGCTTAGTGGTTAAGCACTTGCCTATGAAGCCTAAGGACCCTGGTTCGAGGCTTGATTTCCCAGTACCCACATAAGCCAGATGTACAAGGTGGCGCATGTGTCTGGAGTTCGTTTGCATTGGTTGGAGGCCCTGGTGTGCCCATTCTGTCTCTCTCTGTCGCTCTCAAATAAAAATAAACAAAAAAGGTAGATGTGTACATACACAAACCTACCTGCACACACGTTGCCATACACATAGGAACACACATGCACTCACATCACATATATATGCAAAAAAAAAAACATTAAAAAAAAAAGAAACAGGAGAGAGTAGCTGGGAAAGCAGAGGACTGATGGTGGACTGTGGCTTGAGTGGGTGGTCAGGGACTAGTAATATACTCAGGGTAGAACATGCGCATGGCACACTGTGGGTTTGATTTCTGGCACAAAAAACAGAGCTGAGTATAGTGGCTAACGCTTACAATTCCTGAATGAGGCAGGAGGATGCCTGAGAGTTTGAGGCCAGTCTGACCCACATAGAGAGTTCTAGACCAGCCAGAGCTTATATTGAGACCTTGTCTTGAAACAAGCAAATCAACAACCAGGTAGCTGTGGGTTGGGAATGTAACTCAGTGATAGGGTGCTTGCTTGCCTGGGCTCAATCCTTGTCACTGCAGTAAAAGAAAATGGTGTTGAGAGAGGATTGCACTGGAATATGACCTTTGAGCAGAGATATGCGGGCCAAGAGGATGTGAGCAGTACATATACCTAAGGGACAGGGGAAATTATGGGGACATGGGAAGGAAAAGGATCTCATCAGCGCTGGCTGAGAGCCAAGACTTTTGATACAACTAAAAGAGAAGATTGATTTCCTGCTAAGAGACAATAGTTCTCTTTTTTTGAGAAATATTTCACACAAAAATGTTAAAATAGCAATGAACCACTTACGGTAAAAATATATGTGACCTATGAATACCATTACTCTTTTCTTATCTGTACATCTGTACTTTTCTGAGAATCTCACAAAGTAATGTACCACATTTACAGTTATAACCTTTTCTGTTTTCATTTTTGAGATAGGGTCTTGCTATGTAGCCTTGGCTGGCCTGGTATTCACTACGTAGGCCTTGTGCCAATTCTCCTGCCTTAGCCTCACAAGTGCTGGAGTTACAGGCTTTTTTGTTTGTTTGTTTGTTTGTTTGTTTGTTTGTTTGTTTGTTTGGTTTGAGTCAGGTCTCATATATACCCGGCTGCCTTAACTGGTTCTGGAGCTGAAGATGATCTTGAACTTTAGTTCTTCCGCCACATCTTCTGCAATGGACCCTGAGCCTTGGAAGGTGTCATAGAGATGTTTCAGTGCTGAGCACTCCTCTGTCACTTCTTCTCAGCATCATGGTGCCTTCTGAGTTATCCCCAAGGCCACCACCATCTGAAAAGAGAAGCTTCTCTAACCAAAATTGAGAGTGACATTAATACATGAGTATGAACATTAAGAGAAGTACTTACCAGGCAGTTTGGTGAGCATAGTATATATATTTAGCCAGACACCAGCAGACGTTACATCCCTAGGGCTCATGACCAACCCTGTTATAGGTTTTCAGTATCAGGCATGTATTCCCTCCCATGGAGCAAGCCTCCAGTCCAATTAGAGAGCAGCTGGTTTCCCCTATAACAGACTTGCCACTTATTGGCTCATTTGGTAATCTTTAAATTCTTTAAACAATATCTCAAAACCCAAAGTCAAATCTATACAGCTATTGTTAGATGTTACACAATTAAATGGGACTCTTTCTTGAGAAGCCTAGCACTCGTTTCTAGTGATCCTACCTAATAATAATAATAATTAATAATATTAAATAATAATAATAATAATAATAATAATAAGGAGAGGCAAGAAAAACAAGTCAGGAACCAGGACAAAGACCAAATATATTCCATGTTGTTCTCAGAGGCAAGAGGAGTAAAGGTGATACCTGAAGGAAAGGGCAGAGCTTTGTACCTATTTTAAGGCCATCAGTATTTACTCTTAAGAGGTGGGATGTGTGGAGTCTGGCTTAAGTTTCACAAGAGCATAACTTTCTGGCTGTTGTGTTGACAGATTAGGGGACAAAGGTGGAAGCTACTGATCATGGCAGTCCAACCAAGCCTTGCTTGTGACTGACTAGCACAGGGTTGCCAGCTGTACCAATGACAAGAAGCTGCTGAACTTTGGCTATAACTTTTGTTTTCTTTTGCGTATTTACAAGAAGAGTCTACATAATTTGCTAATAAAGTACATGAAAAATATTGGGAGAAAAAAGTGATTAACTATGAATATTCCCTATACTTCTGATGTATTTGGTGCTATGAGAAAAACAGTGATTTGTTAAAGATTGACTTGTCAAGATACCTTACAGTGAGAAATTTCTGGTTCACTGTAGAAAATACATTGTGACATGGGTGTGTTACTGTTTTTTGAATGGTTGTTAATTGTATAGCTGCCCCTGACCCAGACAACAACCCTTGCTCCTACATTCCAGGTTGTTGAAAGTAGGTAGATCAAAAAGCAATCACCACAAATATTCTGAGAAATTCAGTACTCCTTCTAAGGATGTCCAGAGGAAATCCAAACCAAACATTTCAACTGGATTCTAAGGATTCCCACAACCAAGGTAAATTTCCATCATGTTCTAGTAGAGACAAAGAATTATATTTGCTTTCCGTTTCTCTTTAAGACTATATCCTTCAAGATGATTTTTTTTTCCAGTGTTGGGGAAAAAACTATAGGCTTTGTGCATGCTAGGTAAGCTCTACCAGCTGAGCAAAATCCTCGTCCCTCAAGAGGAACCTTAAAAGCAACTATTTAGAATATGGAAATACTATGGGAAAACATATACATATATATGTGTATATATTTGTTGATGTAGGGGGGTCTCACTGTAGCACAGGCTGATTTGGAAGTCACTCTGTAGTCTCACAGTGGCCTCAAACTCACAGTGATCCTCCTAACTCTCCTGAGGGCTGGGATTAAAGGTTTATGCCACCACCAGAAATGTTTTTTTGTTTGGCTTTTTTTTTTTTTTTTTTTTTTTTTTTTTTTTTTTGGGTAGGGTCTCACTCTGGCTCAGGCTGACCTGGAATTCACTATGTAGTCTCAGGATGGCCTCGAACTCTTGGCGATCCTACCTTTGCCTCCCGAATACTGGGATTAAATGTGTGCACCACCATGTCCGGTTCAGAAATATTTTTTTAATGAGTCAGGATTTCACTCTGACCTGGAACTCACTCTGTATCCCAGGCTGATCCTACCTCAGCGTCCTGATAGGATTATAGAGCCACCATGCCAGGCAATGAAACATATTTTAAGTCCTTCTAAAGATGTATGCTGTGCCGCTCTAGGGTTCTAGGAAGTCAAGGCTGGCTTACCTAAATTACTTCTTTTGCACTAATTTAGGTTCTCACCTGGGTGTGGTGAAGCTGCTGCTGTTCCCTAATAAACATAATCATACATCACCAACTCCCTTTGGACTGTGTATGAAAGGCCACTGCCTGCCTGTCAAACACATAATTAGTTTCCCATAAATCTTCAGAACCATCTACACAAGGGAGCATACAAAAGACGTAGGAATGCATTTTAAATCACTTGAGAATAGGCACCTAGGACCACTCTCTTCCCCCTAACCAAGGTTCGGATTTGTCAGGCTTCTTACCTTGCCTTTAAGGGATAAGCTTCTCCATCTCAATTTGGGGATAATCATTCTTTATTCTTGGAGGATTGAATTAATATTTACAAAGATTTCAATAAAAG
Organism: Orientallactaga sibirica; assembly: GCA_036365145.1. Classification (NCBI taxonomy): domain Eukaryota; kingdom Metazoa; phylum Chordata; class Mammalia; order Rodentia; family Dipodidae; genus Orientallactaga; species Orientallactaga sibirica. The sequence goes on from JAEOAD010001604.1 coordinate 3,429,274, forward strand.
GTGTCTGAGTATAGCCAGGGCTTTATGTATTTGCTTACAAACTGCTGGTCACAAAACCTATGAATTTAAATTTATGTGGTCTATAAGAGAAAATTTGCCCTATTTCCTTAATTTCTGTTGCCTTGATACCATCAAAGCATTTAAAATGCCACAGATAGTAAAGAGGGTGACTGTTCAGTTTAAAAATTAAAAAAATTACTTCGTGTTGTCTCCTAGTTCAAAGTTCGACTTTGACTCGCCCAGATCATTTCATCATGACACGTATTCTTCAAAATAGGGCTTTTCCTAAAAAGTAAAATTCACAGGCCCTCTAATAAAAGAGAGTAGTTCCCCTAACCACACCGAACGGGGATACTTGAGAGTGAAATAATAACTGGACATTTTCAAAAGGCCAGCAACAGAGCGTGTCTCGGTGTCCCCTGCAGTGTCCCGGGGCAACGCCTCCCCGAGCTCTCTGCGCCAGAGCCCCGAGAGGACGCCGAGGCGGCCGCCGGCGGGCAGCACCGGCCCCGCTCAGCCGAGGAGGCCGACGAGGCGGCCCGCAAAGGCTCCACCGCCGCGGGGCTCCGACGCCCCACACCCGGGGAGAGCACCGCGCCCGCGGCCGGGCGGAACGTAGGGCGCGGCGCGCGTTTCCGGCGTGTGCGGCGGAACGGCGGGCGGGGGCACCGCCGGCTTCCAATCGCGCACAATGAGACAACGCTGAGAGCCGGAAGTGGGGCCGAAGGAAAACACGGAGAGGGAGCCCGGCCCGGACAGGAAGAGGCGGGGGACCGCGGCGGAGGTGGTGAGTGCTCGGGGCTGCTTCTCGTCGCGCCCCTCCCGGACTCGCCTCCGGGCTGGGTCTCCGGTGAGTTCCCAGGTCTCCGGAGGAGAGATCGGGCCTGGGCCCGGAGGTACGTTGGCTCCATCCTCCTCCACCTCCTCGCCCCAGTTTCGCGGACCCGAGGGCTCCCCGGCCGCGGAGAAGGATCTTTGGGATTGGAGTCCGTGTCTTCACTTTGTGTCAGACTCTGCAGGGGCAGAGTAAGGGATCGGGTGCAGGCTCTGGCCCCGGCCCCCCGGCAGCCGGGGGAACCCCGGAACCCAGTGGAGATGTCAGGTCACTTCCTGCTTCTTGGTTTCGGCGCTGGCTTCGTGGCCAGTAGTGCCGGGACGCCGCCTCCTTCTCCGCCTGGAGTCTCCCAGGGTGGAAACTGAGGCAGATCAGGGGTGGGGCAGCCAGATAGGGAAGGAAAAGGAGTGTCAGTTCATGGCCAAATCAAACTTGTTTGGGCCTGGGGACTGAGAAGTGGGGTGGCTGGTTGGAGTTGTCCTTTGGTCTGAAACCCAGCGCCTTATGATTACAGTAGTATCTGGGTCGGAAGCCCAGCCCCTCTGTCGCCCAAGCGATCAAAGCCAGCCTGTTGTGATCCGAGTTGAAAAGAAACGTAGTCTGTTCACATAGTTACGGTTACTTTGCATGACACTTAGAAAGTAATTGCCAACTTCTCCTTAAAAAAAAAAAAAGACTTGGAAATTTTCTAACAGTATTGACTTGAGATGTTTACTTTGAAGGGAGGAGCTATATTGAGAGGAACATTTCTCTTACAGATATAAACCTCATATTAAGTAGTATAGTTTTATGGATATAGAACTAGGCCTCCTAACTAATAGTGTAATATACAAAATTACTAACAATGTGATAGAAATTTTATTTTAAGAAATTAGGGAAGTTGGGCATCTTGGTTCATGCTCTGCATTTAGGAGGCTGAGGTTTAATTGTGTTGAGTTTGAGGCCAGCCTGGGTTCCAAGTCATCCTAGGTTTGGTAAGACCCTCACTCAAAAAAAAAATAATAATAATAATGGATTTTTACACCACTGTGGTGTGGTAAATGTTTGTGTACTTGGCATAATTTCTTATTCTAGTTTGTTTCATCAAAATACTTTCCTTCAGGTGCAGAATAAGAAAATTGAAGTCAAAGACCATGGGAGATGCAGCAAAACCTTACTATGTGAAGCGTTCTAAAGACCGGGGAATTATTGATGATGATGATTTCAGAAGGGGTCATCCCCAACAAGATTATTTGATAATGGATGACTATGGGAAAGGCCATAGCAGCAAAATGGAAAAAGGCCTTCCCAAAAAAAAGATAGCACCTGGGAACTATGGGAATACCCCCAGAAAAGGACCATATGCTGTTTCCAACAACCCTTATGCATTTAAAAACCCAATTTACAGCCAGTCTGCTTGGATGAATGACAACCACAAGGATCAAAGTAAGAGATGGCTGCCCGATGAACTTACTGGTAATCCAGATCACTGGAGAGAATACAAACCTGGACCTAGGATTCCTATTGTAAGTCGACCAAGAAAAGAATCATTTCAAGAAAGTGAAGATGGTTATAGATGGCAAGAAGGAAGAGGCTGCAGAACTGTCAGACGACTCTTCCACAAAGACCTAACCAGCCTAGAAACCATGTCAGAAATGGAGGCAGGAAGTCCTGGTAATGTGTTTCATATCATTAGGTTACATCTTCAAAGTTAGAAGTCTCATATTCTTTTTTTATCCAAATAAGTCTTCTTTTATATTTTATGATTATTTTAGGGCTTAAGGTTGTGATATTTGAAAGACTTCCAAAGTTTACTTTTAAGATAGTTGTGGTTGAGCATACACTTAAATTACTGGAAAGGCTGAGGTTGAATGATCATGAATTGAAGGCCACTTGGCCACTACAGAGATCCTATTTAAAAAAAAAAAAAAAAAAGTTTACCATAGGCTCATTTTACTTTAGTGAACATATCTTTTATAAATGAGAAGGATCATATCTCCTTGGGGATTATATTGTAACTTCTGTTGTTGTTGTTGTTTTTCCTTCCAGGTAGGGTCTCAGTTTAATCCAGGATGACCTGGAATTCACTATAGTTCTAGGCTGGCCTCAGACTCACAGTGATCCTCCTACCTCTGCCTCCTGAGTGCTGGGATTAAGGGTGTGTGCCACCACGCCTGGCTTACATTGTAATTTCTGAATAGTGTGTATGTATTTTCATAATTATGTTTATAATTTTTGTATTTCAAAATATACTCTTCACATGCATGACAATATAAAACTAAAAAAAAAAATCTTTTTTTTTTTTTTTTTTTTTTTTTGTTTTTTCAAGGTAGGGTCTCACTCTGGCCCAGGCTGACCTGGAATTAACTATGTAGTCTCAGGGTGGTCTCAAACTCAAGGTGATCCTCCTACTTCTGCCTCCCGAGTGCTGGGATTAAAGGCGTGTGCCACCACGCCCGGCAAAACTAAAAATATCTTATTTGATGTGAAACAGTATAGAATTCATATATTGCCAGAAAGGAGAAAGTGTGGGAAGGAAGGAGGAACACAAGGAGGGAACTAAGGCAAAGGAGAAGATGGCTCAGCCATTAAAGGCGCTTGCCTGCAAAGCCTGCCAGTAAGAGTTCAGATCTCCAGTACCCACAAGAAGCCAGATGCACCAAGGTAGCCCATGCTTCTGGAGTTTGTTTGCAGAGGCCCTGGCATAACCATGCTATTTCTTCTTCTCTCTCTCTCCCTCTCTCCCTCCCTTCCTCCCTCTCTCCCTCTCCTCACAAATACATACATTTAAAAAAGGAGAAGCTGTCAGAGTACTTGTTAAGCTATACAAGACCCTAGTGGTGGGGGAATCATAGCCTGGCAGCAGAGGTTGGGAAATACTAGAGAGCCAGAATACCGAGAAAAGCGTTGCTGTTTACTTTCAATGTAGCCAAAATCCATTCCTTGTTTTTTTGAAACAGGGTCTCATGTAGCTAAGATCTTGAACAGATTCCCCTGCCTTGACCTCCCAAATGCCAAAAGTCTATTTCTTCTTCTTTTTTTTTTTTTTTTTTTTTTTGGTTTTGCGAGGTAGGTCTCACTCTGGTTCAGGCTGACCTGGAATTAACTATGTAGTCTCAGGGTGGCCTCTAACTCTCGGCGATCCTCCTACCTCTGCCTCCCGAGTGCTGGGATTAAAGGCATGCGCCACCACGCCCGGCTTATTTCTTCTTTAAAAAAAATATTTATTTCTATTTATTTGGGGGGGTGGGTGGGAAGAGGCAGAGAGAAGGTGAGAATGGGTGCACCAGGACCTCCAGCCACTGCAAATGAACTCCAGGTGCATGTGCCCCCTTGTGCATATGGCTTACATGGGTCCTGGGGAATTGAACCAGGGTCCTTCGGCTTCACAGGCAAATGCCTTAACTGCTAAGCCATTTCCCCAGCTCCCCAAATCCATTTCTATGTGATTTCACATGCTTGATAATAGTTACACAAAGCGATTATGTTTTTCCAAAAGTTGCAAAGTAGATTTTGTCTGTGTACCAATGATTTCTAAAAACAGGAAGGTTATTTTTATGTAATAAATGTTTTTACTGCAGTAAAATAATGCTCTAAATTGGATGCAAAAAATGAAATGTTTAATATGAAAATTATGCTTCGAAAAATTTGCTTTTATATTTACTTTCTAAAAGCTTTTTTTTAGTGATTATAGAGAATGAGTTGCAGACTTCTCATCATTAAAAAAAATATTTGCCACCACACCTGGCAAAAATATATTTTTTAATTCCAGCACTCAGGAGGCAGGGGTAGAGGGATCGCTGTGAGTTGGAGGCCACCCTGAGACTACATAGTTAGTTCCAAGTCAGCCTGGGCTAGAGCAAGACCCTACCTTGAAAAAACAAAAAACAAAAAAAGTTTTTGAGTTTAAATACATTAAGGCAATGTGAGTACTTTCTAGGTCTCTAGAGACCTTTTCCTTTATGTTATCTTACAAGAACAGTTCATATTTATGTTAACTGCACATTTGGAAACCATGAATTTAGACTGATTAAAGGGAAAGACCCTTTTTAATCATAAGAAAGTCTCAAGCATTTAAAATATTTGGAAAGAATGGAAGCTAGTTTTTAAAAATCTTTTGGGGGGGGGAGCAGTGGTTTACTGTAGCCCAAGCTGACCTGGAACTCACTCTGTAGCCCCAGCCTGGCCTGAAAATCATTGTTAGGATTATAAATGTGAGCTACCACACCTAGCTTACATTTTTTTGAAGGAAAATCTAAATGCTGATATGAAATAATAGGAATAGACTGATGTTATAAAAGAATTTAATATGGGAGAGATAAAACCTTAGCCTTGTAAATTTCTGAGCTAGACAGACTGGAAGAAATTTGTTTTAAAAATTAAAAAATATATATTATTATTTATTTGAGAGAGATAGGAAGAGGCAGAGAGAAAGAAAAATGGGCACAGCAGGGCCTCCAGCCACTGCAAACGAACTCCAAATGCATGCTCCCCCTCGTGCATCTGGCTTATTACGTCCTGGGGACTGGAACCGGGGTCCTTAGGCTTCACAGGCAAACACCTTAACTGCTAAGCCATTTCCCAAGCCCCACTTTTAATTGACATCCTCCATTCATATACATCATGTAACCTAATCATAATCCCCTCCTACCAACCCTCACCAATCCTCTTTTATCTCTCTCCACTGAACCCTTGAAGAAATTTTTGGGTAGAACACTGGCGTGATAGCTCAAAAGTAGAATTAATTTACGAATTAGCTGCATTTTGGAGAAGTTGAAATAGTCCAGACTTGTTTGTGCAGAGTGGCTAGTGAGGAAGTAGACTCAAATCAAAACTGAAATTGCGGATTTGGTCACCTTGCTGGTTTGTACATATTTTAAGTATTTATATATTGTGTCCATGTGGTTAAGGACTCTTCTTTCCATGTATTTGTCTTTAGAAACTAAAGTTGAGCTGTGTGTGCTGGCACATGCCTACAATTTGAGATCTAAGGAAGCTGAGGTAGGACAGTTATGAGTTCGAAGTCAGCCTGGGCTATATAGAAAGGCCTTGTCTCAGAAAAGAAAAAAGAAAATCTAATTTTGAAAAGCATTTTTAGGTTTTTAGGTTGGTTATACCCTGTAATCCTTGCATTTGGGAAATGAAGGAGGCCAGAATGTCAGCAGTTCAAGGTGATCTTTGGCTCCACAGTGAGGTAGGTGTAGGTTGGACTAGGCTTTCTGAGACCTCGCAAAACAAAGCAAATCACTTTTAAAATAGGGATTTACTGATCAAAATTTTGCAGCTAGATACACTATAAAGGGTCATTTGCAGACCAAAAAACTCTTGTATGGATTCTTATTTGCTCTTAGGAATAATAAGTAAGGCAGTTAATAAGGCAGTATGAATAAGATACGAAAAACCAAAAAAAAAAAAAAAAAGATAATTCATTTTTCTTTCTTTTTTTCCTTTTTTTTTCTTTTTTCCTTTTTTTGGTTTTTGAGGTAGGGTCTCGCTCTAGCCCAGGCTGACCTGGAATTCACTCTGTATTCTCAGGGTGGCCTTGAACTCATAGCAATCCCCCTACCTCTGCCTCCCGAGTGCTGGGATTAAAGGCCTGCACCACCACGCCCGGCTAAGATATGCATTTTTCTATTTTCCAAGGTTCATTTATTTTTTGCTAAATCAAATACAAGTGTTTCATGGTTGCCACATGAAGTATTCAGTTTCTAGCTCTTGAAAAGTTTCATAAAAGAAATACTAACCTTTCATATAACATTATTTACAGTACTGAGAAATTTGATTTAATGAGTAAGTTTTGCCCTGTTGAAAAGATCCTAAAAAGGATAATCTGAAAGGGATTTAAATATCCTTAAATAAAACTTACTATTAAGAATTTTATTAGCTGGGTGTGGTGGCTCACGCCTTTAATCCCAGCACTGGGGAGGCAGAGGTAGGAGGATCACCTTGAGTTTGAGGCCACCCTGAGACAATACAGTGAATTTCAGGTCAGCCTGGGCTAGAGTGAGACCCTACCTTGAAAGAAAAAAGGATTTTATTAAACATTGTATATTGAAAATTAACTTAGAGCTATTTTTCAAAATTTTAAAAAATACTCACTGTTTTTCATTTCTACATTACTGCCCCTTCCTCATCCCTCAGATTTCCTAATTTGATGTTTTAAAGTATTTTGAACAGTGTCTTGAGTGGAAATATCCACTTAAATATACATGTCATTTTGAATGGAATAGTGGGCCACATGCAAATGAAATGTAGGAAATTTAGAATGCTTAAATACAGAGAACTCTTACAGTACACCTGGGATGAGCCACATGGTCTTCCTCACAAAAATTAAGGGAGTTTTTATTTTTATTTTATTTTATTTAGTAAAACCCAGTTTTGCTTTCAAGTGAGATTGTCAGCGAGATTTTGACAGTTTGTACCTGCAGGCCTGTGAAATTCCATTCAGGAGTTATATTGCCTTGCCATTTCTGATCTGTTCTATCTGTTCTAGATGTGAAGGATATGCTCCCCAAAGAAGTTTGTAGAAATTTCTTTTTACTTTTCATATTGTGAGGTAGAAAGCTGAATTTTAGAATCCACCATGTTTCCATTTTATTTATTTATTAGTTTTTACATAGATAATAGTCTTATATCCTCTCTTCCCAGTTCCCCATTTTCCTGAGGGCCCTCCTCAGTAGCGTTATTGGTGACCACTGTGGGATTAGGGCATCAGTCAGCCTGGGGGAAGCTGTGCCTCAGGATATTTCTACCCACCCTTTGGCTCTTACAATCTTCCAGCCCCCTCCATTCATGTTTTCAACTGTTTCTTTATTTTGACATAGCCCATTGTCCTTAGACCAGTCACTAATTCTCTGGGTTGCCATGGTCCCCATGTTCACAGTGCTAATGATATTGACACTTATGTCAGGATTCCTGTAGAAAGTAAAGGAGGCACAGTGCCCTCAGGTAGCATCACTTGACAGAATTTCTGTGCAGAAGTTGAAGGAGTCATTGTGGGTTTTCTGCAGGCTGGCCCTGAACAGAACTGGAGCCTCCTGCCTCAGTGTCCCCAGTGCTTGGATTGTAGTCGTGCACTGGCACACCCAGCTGTATTTTTTTGTTGACATTGTTTGGTTGGTTGTTTTTGCCTTGCTAGGGATCAGTCCTCATGTGAATGTGCATGTTTGGCAAGAGTTTTACCACTTAGCTACATCGCCACCCAGCTTTTGTGAAATTTTGAAGTCCTATATTGCCTTTTCTGACAAAGAATTTTCTTTTCAATTAGCCAGTTCATTATAATTGCTGTGCTAGTAATGAGTCTCTGCTGAAAATTTGACAGAGGAATTGCCTTGTGCAGGGCCTTTTAGTAATTTTTATATTTCCAAAGACCAATTTGTAGTAAGCCATTGAAAATTATTCCATTTGTTTACCAGATTTTAATTTTGGAAATAAATGTTGTCTTAGTCATGTATTCCTAATAGCTTCAGTTTTCAGAACATGATAGAAGTCCTGCAAGATATTTGAAACACTTTTAAAAGACATATTTGGGGCTGGAAAGATGGCTTGGCATTTAAAATGTGCATAAAGCATAATGACCCTAGTTTAATTCCCCCGTACCCACATAGAGCCAGTTGCACAAAGTGGCACATGTGTCTGGAGTTCATTTGCAGTGGCTGGAGATCCATATAGCCCAAAGTATCTGGAGTGGTGTGCCCATTCTCACTCTCTTTGCCAGGCATGGTGGTGCACACCTTTAATCCTAGCAATCAGGAGGCAGAGATAGGAGGATTGCCGTGAGTTCAAGGCCAGCCTATGATTACACAGTGAATTTCAGGCCAGCCGGGCTAGAGTGAGACCCAACCTCGAGGGGGAAAAAAAAAAAAGCAAACAACAACAAAAAACACTGCATGTGCCCGGTGTATGTGTATACTTGGACATGCCAGGGTCTCTTGCTGTTGCAAATGAACACCAGATGCATTTACCAGTTTGTGTCCACTTTACGTGGGTTTTAGGGAACTGAGCTGGGCTAGCAGACTTTGCAGACAAGAACTCTTAACCATTGGACCACCATTTAAAATGCTTTGTAGTTTAGTTGCATAGTCATTTTCTGTTTTATTGGGTAAAAAGATGTTAGTGTTGAGAGTGCCGCACGCCTTTAATCCCAGCCTTTGGGAGGCAGAGGTAGCAGAATGGCTGTGAGTTCAAGCCTGAGACTACAGAGTGAATTGCAGGTCAGCCTGGGCTAGAGTGAAACCCTACTTCGAAAAAACAAAAAAATTTAAAAAAGAAAGAGAGAGATTTTAGTGTAGAAGAAATTAAGCCGAGTGTGATGACTAATGCACGCCATCCCAAACTCTGGGAGACTGAGGCAGAGTTTGAGGCTACTTTGGGCTATACGGTATCAAGCCTGCCAGGGCTATATAAGCAAGACTGCTTCAGAACACCAAGGGGGGAGGAAAGAATCATTTATTCATCCTGAAGTAAATGTACTTAGAGAAAATCTTTATTTTTCTAAATTTTCCACTTTGAAATGTGTTCAGTATGTAGTTGTAAACACTAAGATGTGCCAGGTGTGGTGGCACATATCTTTCATCCCAGCACTTGAGATTTTCACTTAAAAGAAAAAATAAGGGGCTGAAGAGATGGCTTAGCAGTTAAGGTGCTTGCCTTCAAAGTCTAAGGACCCATGTTCAACTCTCCAGGTCCTGCGTAAGCCAGACATAAGCACACAAGGTTACACATGTGCATAAGGTGGCATACATGCCTGGAATTTGATTGCAGTGGCTGAAGGTCCTGACGCGCCAACTCTCTTTCTCTCTTTTATTAAAAAAAAAAAAATTACAGGGTTGGAGAGATGGCTTAGCAGTTAAGGGGTTTGCCTGCAAAGCCAAAGGACCAAGGACCAACTCCTTAGGACCCATGTAAGCAAGATGCACAAGGGGGCACATGCATCTGGCATTTGTTTGCAGTGTCTGGAGGCTCTGACATGCCCATTCTTTATCTGCCTCTTTCTCTCTCCTTCTCTATCAATTAAATAAATTTTTAAAAATTACAAAAAAAAAAAAAGCCGGGCGTGGTGGCACACGCCTTTAATCCCAGCACTTGAGAGGCAGAGGTAGGAGGATCATCGAGGCCAGCCCGAGACTACATAGTTAATTCCAGGTCAGCCTGGACCAGAGTGAAACCCTACTTCGAAAAATTAAAAAAAAAAAAATTACAAAAAAAAAAAATAAGGAGCCCATTATACTTCCATCTACAGCTACTTCCGACTGTCCACGGTGCTTCTTTTGTAACTGGATTCTTTTTTTTTTTTTTTTTTTTTTTGAGGTAGGGTCTCACTCTAGCTCAGGCTGACCTGAAATTCACTATGTAGTCTCAGGGTGGCCTTGAACTCTTGGTAATCCTCCTACCTCTGCCTCCTGAGTACTAGGATTAAAGGTGTGCGCCACCACTAGGTTCTTTTTAACTGTGTGAAGGCATCTCATGTCTCCCATTGACTAACCACCTTGAATTAAATTTATTTCTTAAAAAAATAAATATGAACAGTTTTCATTAGAATATCAGGTATACTTATCGTTAAAATTTATTAGATAAATGTACATTATCTTAGAAATTCAGGGCTGGAGAGATGACTTAGCAGTTAAGGCACTTGCCTGCCAAGCCTAAGGACCAGGTTCAACTCCCCAGAACCCACGTAAGCCAGATGCACATGCATCTGGAGTTCGTTTGCAGTGGCTAGAGACCCTGGTGTGCTCATTTTCTCTCATAAATAAAAAATAAATAAACGAATAAATAAATTTTTTGAGGTAAGCCCAACCAACTGGCCTTTTTTTATATGAGAAAGAGGGATGGGGGGTAAAGAGAGAATTGGCGTGCCAGAGCCTCTAGTCACTTCAACTGAACTCTAGATGTGTGTGTGCCTCCTTGTGCACATGTGTGACGTTGTGTCCTTGTGTCGCTGTGCGTCTGGCTTACATAGGACCTGAAGAGTTGAACATGAACCCTTAGGCTTCACAGGCAAGTGCCTTAACCACCTAGCCAGCTCTCCAGCCCAAATAAAATATTTTTCAAAAAAAGAAATTCAGATGTATTTTTCTTCAGTGGACAATTTTTAATATTGCTTGAGTGTGCTCAGCTAACTAAATTATATTGGACTACAATTCTTTATTTTGACTACAATTGTTTTTTTTTTTTTTTTTTTTTTTTTTTTTTTTTGCTTTGTTTTGTTGAGGTAGGGTCTCTGGGATTCACTATGTAGTCCCAGGATGTCCTCAAACTCATAGTGATCCTCTTACCTCTGCCTCCTACTTGCTGGGATTAAAGGCGTGCGCCACCATGCCCGGCTTGGAATGTAATTCTTTTTAGGTAAAGTGGTTTGTGTGGATTGGCATATACAGGTGAAATGTTTAGTGAGATTTGAGCATTTTTTCCATGAGAACCACCTTCCCCTTTGTTGTGTGCATGTGTGGGTTTGAGATGTAGCTCAGTGGTGCAGCATTTCCCCAGCAAGTGAGGTTCTGGTGAGTTCAGTCCCTAGTGTAGCCAGTCAGTCAAACACTTAAATAAGTTCTGCTTTTTATTTGGGGGTGGTCTTCAATATTGCCAATGTTTTTCCCCTAATTTAAGAAAACAAGAAACCACGGTCCAGACCTAGGAAGCCTCGGAAGACTAAAAATGAAGAAAGTGAGCAGGATGGAGAGTTGGAAGGGCCTGTGATTGACGAGTCCGCGCTTTCAGCAGAGGAGCTGTTGGGCCTACAGCAGGCTGAGGAGCGGCTGAAGAGAGACTGCATTGACAGGCTGAAAAGGGTAACAGAAACCTTTCTGTATATATTTGCTAGATAATGTCCTTTTAAACCATGTTCGTAACTGAGAATGCGTATGTTGGTCAATTAGATATACTATGTTTATTATCAGCATTTAAGTACTACATGTTTAAAGAGATTCACCATGACTTAATGAAATTTCAAGTTACAGTCATTATATGTAGATAAAAATAGCTATTGGGATAGTGATAATGCAAGACACTAAGAATATCTAAAGTGATGGGGAAACCATTTTTCTGGCTAACTTTCCCCCTATGTTTGGAGATATATCTCTATATCAATCTTTTCAAACTGTAGCGACCACGAAACTGCCCTACAGCAAAGTACACCTGCAGACTCTGTGATGTTTTGATTGAGTCGGTGGCGTTTGCTCATAAGCATATCAAAGAGAAGAGGCACAAAAAGAACATCAAGGTGAGTTTGTTGTGGTTAAACACATTTTCACCATCAATTATTACTACTTGTCTGCTTTGGCTGCCTTTTCCTTAATCCTATGATAATTAACAACTCATTATTTATTGAATTTATTTTAGCTAAAGTACTTTTTAGTTATCAGATGTTCACTGAGCAGTCTTGAGGGTTTCCCTAAGTATAGTGGCAGGATGTAGGAAGCCTTCAGTGGGAGCTAGGTATATGCCCTTATCCCAATAATAAAGCAAATTATGTTTGTTACTGCTATTAATGTTCTTTTCTTGCACTTTCTCCTTGTCCCTGCCTATTCTCACTTACCCATATTAATTAAGTACATAAAGTATGTGTGTGTGTGTGTTTGGTAGGGTAAAGACTAGCACAGCTAAGAAAAGGGAGGTAAAGAAAAGAGTCCAGAAAATCTATAGGGTGTTGTCTCAGTGAAAGGTAAAAGGTAAAAACTGTGTATGAGTCATTTTTAATCTTAACATTGATCTTAAAAGGAGAAGCAGGAGGAAGAGTTGCTCACTACGTTACCCCCGCCATCACCCTCCCAGATAAATGCAATTGGCAATGCCATTGACAAAGTGGTACAGGAGTTTGGTTTACACAATGAGAACTTGGATCAGAGGCTAGAAATTAAACATATCATGGAAAATGTGTTCCAGCACAAGTTACCAGGTATTTTCTAGATTTGTTTTTCTATTTAGCTACCTAAAAGTACCTCATATTTCAAGCTATTTTCACCTAATAAAAATTAATTTGTGGCCTGGGCATAGTGGTACATGCCTGTAATACTGGCTCACAGAAGGCTGAGGCAAGAGAATCTCAAATTTGATGCCAGCCTGGGCTACATAGCAAGTCCATGCCCCAGAATGCCAAATAACAAAAATGTTCATGTGCTATGTACTGAAGCTCTTATGTTTAGTGCCTCTCCTCTCCCATATATACATTTTCTTTGTTCCTGTAGGCTAAACTGGCCTGGAATTGCTTTGTAGCCCAGGGTAACCTTGAACTCATGATCCTCCTTCCTTCGTCTCTTGAGTGCCAGAATTCTAGGCATGTACCACCACAGCCAGCTTTAGTGTGTTATTTTTTTGTTTTTTTTTTTTTTTCTGGCATGTCCCAAGGTAACAAAGACTTACATGCATTGTCATTATAAACCTGTTTCCATTATAAATGTCATTGTGTGAATAATATAGTTCAATGTCCCATATTATGGGGGCACTGTGAGACTCTTGTATATGTTTGTTTACTTTTCTATCTGAATTGACACAAGTTTTGTTATTTGTTTGTTTTATGGTGCTGGGGATTGAACCAAGGGCCTTATATGTGCTAGACAAGTGCTTTACTATTGACTGAGCCACACTCCCAGCTCTCTCTATATAAATATTTAATTATCCTTATTTGTTAGTCTATTTTCTGTAGTACTAAGTATTGAACCCAGGGCTTCATGCATGCTAGGCTAGTGCTCTGCCACTAAGTTATACATATTCTAGCTCAACACAGTAACTTTTTTTTTTTTTTTTTTTTGGTTTTGCGAGGTAGGGTCTCACGCCCAGGCTCGCCTGGATTCATGCTGTAGTCTCATGGTGATCCTCCTACCTCTTTCTCCCAAGTGCTGGGATTAAAGGCATATGCCACCACATCTGGCTCTAACACAGTAATTTTCTTTTTCTTCCTTCCTTCCTTCCTTTCTTCCTCCCTTCCTTCCTTCCTTCCTTCCTTCCTTCCTTCCTTCCTTCCTTCCTTCCTTTTCTTTCTTTCTTCTTCTTTTTTTTGTTGTTGTTGTTTGGTTTTTCAAAGTAGGGTCTTACTTTAGCTCAGGCTGACCTGCAATTCACTATGTATTCTCAGGGTGGCCTCGAATTCACTGTGATCCTCCTACCTCTGCCTCCTGAGTGCTGGAATTAAAGGCTTGCGCCACCACGCCTGGCTCCAACACACTAAGTTTAATTAAATAAAAATATATCCTGGAAGTTATTTTTCAAATTATGTGTGTCTTAAAAGTTTCATTTAAACATGTTTAAAAGAATCACAGTGTCTAAACTGAACCTTGACCCTAGTTCATAAGTAATGTGCCATGTGTTTTATGTACTCTTGAATTGATTTTCCAAGTTTTTTTTTTTGAATTTTTGAATTTTAGATCTTTGTTGTGAAATGGGAATATGCTATTAACTTTTTTTTTTTTTTTTTGGTTTTTCGAGGTAGGGTCCAGGCTGACCTGGAATTAACTATGTAGTCTCAGGGTGGCCTCGAACTCACGGCGATCCGCCTACCTCTTCCTTCCGAGTGCTGGGATTAAAGGCATGTGCCACCACGCCCGGCAATATGCTATTAACATTTAAGGCTGAATATAGTTAGTGCCTGACATAGTAGCTGTCAGTCCTGGACACCAGCAAACCCTGCTCCACACTCAAAGGACATTCCTGTGTAGGTAAATGATTGGACTAGCTTAATCACTTTCAGTCTTTGCTGTGTGTCAGAATTACTATGGGATGACTGTTAGTTTTAAAAAAGTTTGACAAAATCCTAGCACTTGAAAAACTTAGGCAGAAGGATCATGAGTTCAAGGTTAGCCTGGGCTACATAGTAAGTGCTAGGCTAGTCTTGGTAGTCAGGTAGTTACCTAGTTCCCTGCCTACCCCCCCTCACCCCCCACCATAAGAGATAAAAAAGAAGAAGAGAAAAGCTCACTCTTAGGGTTGGAATCATTGCTTAATTAGATTACCTTATAATTCTGAACTATTGGTTCTATGGGAAAGTCATGCTTGTTGTAGTGTTTATAACCTGCCACTAAAGAAGAGGCGCTTCCTTGCTGGGCATGGTGGCGCACGCCTTTAATCCCAGCACTTGGGAGGCAGAGGTAGGAGTATCACCATGAGTTCAAGTCCACCCTGAGACCACATAGTGAATTCCAGGTCAGCCTAGACTAGAGTGAAACCCTACCTCGAAAAACAAAAAAACAAAAAACCAAAACAAGCAAACAAAAAAAGAGGCACTTCCTCCTCAGAAAATGTGGTGTGTGTGTGTGTGTATGTCACCAATTTATATGTGATATTTATTTCAATGTTTTATTACTATTATTTCAAACTATTATCCTTTACCACCAAGAGCTGTTTTTTTTAAGAGGGGCGGGTTTGAAGTAGGGTCTCACTGTAGCCCAGGCTAACTTGGAATTCACTGTGTAGTCTCAGGGTGGCCTTGAACTCACAGCAATCCTCCTACCTCTGTCTCCCAAGTGCTGGGATTAAAGGCATGTGCCACCACACCTGGCACCAAGGGACTTTTGTAATAGCTTGCTCACATTCAAGTGATTTCTTTTTGGGTTTTAATAGTTTTCTATAACAAAGTACATTTACTATTACAAGCAATATTGTACAGCAGAATTCACTAAAATTATAGTTGACTTGTTGGGAGATACCTGTATAAGGAAATGAGTAGATTCTATCTCTTCTTCTTCTTTTTTTTCTGGGTTTTCAAAGTAGGGTCTCACTCTAGCCCAGGCTGACCTGGAATTCACTGTGTAGTCTCAGGGTGGCCTCGAACTCTCAGCGATCCTCCTACCTCTGCCTCCCAAGTGATTAAAGGTGTGCGCCACCACACGTAGACTCTTAATTTATTTTTATTTATTTATGAGAGAGAAAAAGAATGAGAATGAGTGCACAGGTCCTCTAGCCACTGCAGGTAAACTCTAGACTCATACATCTGGCTTATGTGGGTTCTGGGGAATCAAAATGAGGTCCCTAGACTTCACAGGCAAGCAAGCACCTTAGCTGCTAAGCCATCTCTCCAGCCCTATCCTCATAAACAGCTCATGGTCATCCTCCTGCTTTAGCCCTCCATGTGCTTAGACTACAGTTGTGAGCCACCATTCCCAACTGTTAGTATTTTAAATTTTATTGCTGATATTATAATTATTTAATAAAAGTTTTCAAAAGGTATATTATATTAAATGCATTTTCTTCATAATGTAGTAATTCATATTTATTTATTTAATTAATTAATTTATTTATATTATGAGAGAGAGAGAGCAAGCCAGGGCCTCCGGCCACTGCAGTCAAACTCTACACATGTGCATCCCCTTGTGCGAATGTGCGACCTTGCACATGTGTCACCTTGTGCGTCTGGCTTATGTGAGATCTGGGGAGTCAACCATGGGTCTTTAGGCTTCTCAGGCAAGCACCTTAACTGCTAAGCCATCTCTTCAGCCCATTGATTCATATTTAAAAGTAACTTTAGAGCCAGGTGTGGCGGCCCATGTCTTTGATCCCAGCAGATCCCAGGTAGAGGTTGGAGGATTTCTGTGAATTCAAGGCCACCCTGAGACTAAATAGTGAATTCCAGATCAGCATGAGCTAGAGTGAGACTACCAACCAAAAATAAAACAATAACAAAAAGTAATTTAAGATTGGCATGGTGGATCACACTGTAATCCCAGTACCTTGGAGGCAGGAGGATTAGGAGATCATGATTATCCTAGGTGACATAGGGAGTTAGAAGCCAGCCAAGGGTACATGAGACTCAATCTCAGTAAAGCAAAACAAGAAAAGTTACTTTAACTGTGTGTGGTAGCACATGCCTTTTATTCCAGCTCTCAGGAGAGCTGAGGCAGGAGAATCCAAGTTCAAGGCCAACCTGGGCCACATATTAATAAGAGCCTGTTTCAGAAAAAGTACTTGTTGGAGGATCTTTTTTATTTTTCTTTTCTTTCTTCTTTTAAGTTTATTTTTTATTTTTGGTGTATGGTGTATGTATGTATCTGCCTATTCATGTGTATGTGTGAATATGTGCTTATAGAGGCCAGAAGTCCACATCAGGTATCTTCCTCAGACACACTCTAACTGATCTTGAGACAGGGTGTCCCACTGAACCTAGAACTCACCAATAGTTCTAGACCAGCTGGATAGCAAGCCCCGGAGATCCTCCTGTCTCTGCCTCCCCAGTGATGGGCCACAAGAGAATGACATGACCTCCAGCTTTTCTGTGGGTACTGGGAATCTGAACTTAGGCCCTC
The DNA here is from genome assembly GCA_036365145.1 of Orientallactaga sibirica. Classification (NCBI taxonomy): domain Eukaryota; kingdom Metazoa; phylum Chordata; class Mammalia; order Rodentia; family Dipodidae; genus Orientallactaga; species Orientallactaga sibirica. Next base: position 3,446,320 of record JAEOAD010001604.1, read on the forward strand.
ATGCTTCAACAGCAAGCAGTTTGCCAACTGAGCTCCCTCCCTAGTCCCAGGAAGATCATTTTCTTATTATTTTAGCAAAATAAGGTCCTTTATAGTAAGTTAAACCTATGTGCTTTCTAAGTTGGAAAAAAATGTTTGCCTTAGATTTTGAGAATACTGTAAGATAATATCAGTCTTCTTTCTTCAACTTGGACATTTTACAAATTGCAAATACAGCTTTCTCCATAAAATGTGAGCATGATGATAGAGGAACTTGAAGCCATTTCACAATGGATATGGTCACAGTATTGTTCCTGAGCTCCCTGTTTAAGTAGACTGAGGAGGTGAGCACATAGCCATCTCACCCTGTCCTTTGTTCATGGGGGATCAAAGGACACTTATTTGTGTGTCGCTTTAACTGATGGCTGTACTTTTGAAATAGCAGTGTTTTGTTACAACTTTTGAGAAGTTTTACTATATTTATCATTTACATGTATTTATTTATTTTTAGATTGTTCTCTAAGGTTATATGGATCTTCCTGTAGCAGATTGGGCTTCAAAAGTTCGGATGTAAACATTGACATTCAATTTCCAGCTATTGTAAGTACAAAATGATGTTAGAGTTTTTAATCATATGGAAATTTACTTATTTATATCTCTATTTTCATTTAAGCGCTGACTTTTTTTTCTGGAGTACACAGATATATTTATGCCCCTAGAGAAGAGGCTGTAGATGACTCATTTCCAGTTTTGAGGGGTGGGGACCTACTTGGTATACAATACCAAGGCAACTGATGAATTTGGCTCTCCATTAGAATTACACAGAATTTAGCTTTTTTATTTTTCTTTTTCTTTCCAGGTAGGGTCTGACTTTGTAATAGCTTGCTCACATTCAAGTGATTTCTTTTTGGGTTTTAATAGTTTTCTATAACAAAGTACATTTACTATTACAAGCAATATTGTACAGCAGAATTCACTAAAATTATAGTTGACTTGTTGGGAGATACCTGTATAAGGAAATGAGTAGATTCTATCTCTTCTTCTTCTTTTTTTTCTGGGTTTTCAAAGTAGGGTCTCACTCTAGCCCAGGCTGACCTGGAATTCACTGTGTAGTCTCAGGGTGGCCTCGAACTCTCAGCGATCCTCCTACCTCTGCCTCCCAAGTGATTAAAGGTGTGCGCCACCACACGTAGACTCTTAATTTATTTTTATTTATTTATGAGAGAGAAAAAGAATGAGAATGAGTGCACAGGTCCTCTAGCCACTGCAGGTAAACTCTAGACTCATACATCTGGCTTATGTGGGTTCTGGGAATCAAAATGAGGTCCCTAGACTTCACAGGCAAGCAAGCACCTTAGCTGCTAAGCCATCTCTCCAGCCCTATCCTCATAAACAGCTCATGGTCATCCTCCTGCTTTAGCCTCCATGTGCTTAGACTACAGTTGTGAGCCACCATTCCCTAACTGTTAGTATTTTAAATTTTATTGCTGATATTATAATTATTTAATAAAAGTTTTCAAAAGGTATATTATATTAAATGCATTTTTTCTTCATAATGTAGTAATTCATATTTATTTATTTAATTAATTAATTTATTTATATTATGAGAGAGAGAGCAAGCCAGGGCCTCCGGCCACTGCAGTCAAACTCTACACATGTGCATCCTTGTGCGAATGTGCGACCTGCACATGTGTCACCTTGTGCGTCTGGCTTATGTGAGATCTGGGAGTCAACCATGGGTCTTTAGGCTTCTCAGGCAAGCACCTTAACTGCTAAGCCATCTCTTCAGCCCATTGATTCATATTTAAAAGTAACTTTAGAGCCAGGTGTGGCGGCCCATGTCTTTGATCCCAGCAGATCCCAGGTAGAGGTTGGAGGATTTCTGTGAATTCAAGGCCACCCTGAGACTAAATAGTGAATTCCAGATCAGCATGAGCTAGAGTGAGACTACCAACCAAAAATAAAACAATAACAAAAAAGTAATTTAAGATTGGCATGGTGGATCACACTGTAATCCCAGTACCTTGGAGGCAGGAGGATTAGGAGATCATGATTATCCTAGGTGACATAGGGAGTTAGAAGCCAGCCAAGGGTACATGAGACTCAATCTCAGTAAAGCAAAACAAGAAAAGTTACTTTAACTGTGTGTGGTAGCACATGCCTTTTATTCCAGCTCTCAGGAGAGCTGAGGCAGGAGAATCCAAGTTCAAGGCCAACCTGGGCCACATATTAATAAGAGCCTGTTTCAGAAAAAGTACTTGTTGGAGGATCTTTTTATTTTTCTTTTCTTTCTTCTTTTAAGTTTATTTTTTATTTTTGGTGTATGGTGTATGTATGTATCTGCCTATTCATGTGTATGTGTGAATATGTGCTTATAGAGGCCAGAAGTCCACATCAGGTATCTTCCTCAGACACACTCTAACTGATCTTGAGACAGGGTGTCCCACTGAACCTAGAACTCACCAATAGTTCTAGACCAGCTGGATAGCAAGCCCCGGAGATCCTCCTGTCTCTGCCTCCCCAGTGATGGGCCACAAGAGAATGACATGACCTCCAGCTTTTCTGTGGGTACTGGGAATCTGAACTTAGGCCCTCATGCTTCAACAGCAAGCAGTTTGCCAACTGAGCTCCCTCCCTAGTCCCAGGAAGATCATTTTCTTATTATTTTAGCAAAATAAGGTCCTTTATAGTAAGTTAAACCTATGTGCTTTCTAAGTTGGAAAAAAATGTTTGCCTTAGATTTTGAGAATACTGTAAGATAATATCAGTCTTCTTTCTTCAACTTGGACATTTTACAAATTGCAAATACAGCTTTCTCCATAAAATGTGAGCATGATGATAGAGGAACTTGAAGCCATTTCACAATGGATATGGTCACAGTATTGTTCCTGAGCTCCCTGTTTAAGTAGACTGAGGAGGTGAGCACATAGCCATCTCACCCTGTCCTTTGTTCATGGGGGATCAAAGGACACTTATTTGTGTGTCGCTTTAACTGATGGCTGTACTTTTGAAATAGCAGTGTTTTGTTACAACTTTTGAGAAGTTTTACTATATTTATCATTTACATGTATTTATTTATTTTTAGATTGTTCTCTAAGGTTATATGGATCTTCCTGTAGCAGATTGGGCTCAAAAAAGTTCGGATGTAAACATTGACATTCAATTTCCAGCTATTGTAAGTACAAAATGATGTTAGAGTTTTTAATCATATGGAAATTTACTTATTTATATCTCTATTTTCATTTAAGCGCTGACTTTTTTTTCTGGAGTACACAGATATATTTATGCCCCTAGAGAAGAGGCTGTAGATGACTCATTTCCAGTTTTGAGGGGTGGGGACCTACTTGGTATACAATACCAAGGCAACTGATGAATTTGGCTCTCCATTAGAATTACACAGAATTTAGCTTTTTTATTTTTCTTTTTCTTTCCAGGTAGGGTCTTGCTATAGCCCAGGCTGACCTGGAACTTACTCTGTAGTCTCAGGCTGGCCTCAAACTCACAGTGATCCTCCTACCTCTGTCTCCTGAGTGCTGGGATTAAAGGTATGCACTACCACGCCCAGCAGAATTTAGCTTCTTTATCCTTTCAGTTCTTCTCAGCATTCTTATTAACCAACTGCTTTCCTAACTCAGTAGTCAAGACCCTCAGGAGGATTAGGAGCGAGTCTTTTAGACTTAAGAATTCTCAAGATCTTATTGCCTTGTCCTAGGATACACTTGTACAATGCCCTGTGAGTCCCTCAGATCACACCAGTTCTTGAGGAAGTCAGGCCCTTGGCCAGTTATAAATCTTCTCTATTGTGTATGAGGACATGCACTTTAGCTCTGACGGGCCAGAGCCCACTATGGCAGGCTGTTCCAGGAGCATGCATAAGACCCATGATGGTTGTCCTCAGGCGACAAAAACAGTGTTAAATGTGAACTGTGTATGAATATATTTTTCCATACCAGAACATGTGTTATGTGTAACTATGACTCTTTTCCTTAAAATTTCCATTTTTGTGTTTTCTGCCTATCTTTAGATTCACAGGTTCAAGTTTTTTTTTTTTTTTTTTTTTTTTTTTGAGGCAAGGTCTCTCTCTAGCTGAGGCTGACCTGGAAACTCACCATGATTCTTCTCCCTCTGCCTCCCAGTGCTGGGATTAAAGGTGTGTGCCACCTTGCTCTGGCTCTAGAAAAAAATTTTTAGACTTTACAGATTTTTATACTTACTTTACTGTACAGATCTTTCCTACTAGTAACACTGGTTTTCTAAGCATGTACATTTTATGGGGACACTTAAGTTTCTATTAATTTGAAAGTCTGGTAAAATTCAATTTTCCAATGACAGGAAAAGAATTCAGATTTTAGAGCAGTATAGACTTATAAACATTTGTAATCTGAAAACTTAAAATAGCTTCCAAGTTTCTTCTTTTTATGTAGTAATTTTTTTTTGTTTGTTTTTTTGAGGTAGGGTCTCCCTCTAGCTCAGGCTGACCTGGCATTCACTATGTCGTCTCAGGGTGGCCTTGAACTCATGGCGATCCTCCTACCTCTGCCTCCCGAGTGCTGGGATTAATGGTGTGCGTCACCACACCTGCCTTTAAAAGCATAATTATTTTCATAAAATTACTACATAAAAGCCGGGCGTGATGGCACACACCTTTAATCCAAGCACTCGGGAGGCAGAGGTAGGAGGATCGCTGTGAGGCCACCCTGAGACAACATAGACATAGTGAATTCCAGGTCAGCCTGAGCTAGAGGGAGACCCTACCTCAAACAAACAAACAAACAAACAACAACAACAAAAAAAGAAAATAATTATGCTTTTAAACAACCCATACCTATATGATGCACATTGGTGAATGCCTATATAATCTGATCACTAGAGAGGTGGGGACAGGAATATTAAGAGTTCAAGGCTAGCCTCAGCTACAATAAGACCCTGTCACAGACATGTACACACTAAACATACCTAGCCTACATTTCAGGTGTAAATGTGATTTAAAAAAGGTATTGATGAGTCAGAATTTTATTTTTATTTATTTGTGTATGTGTGAAAGAGAGATAGACAGACAGACAGATGGAGCAACAGAGAACATGTACATATCAAAATCTCTTGCCTCTGCTATGAAATCCAAATGCATACACCACTTTGTGCATCTGTGCATGGGTACCAGCGAATTAAGTCTGGGCCAGCAGGCTTTGCAAGCAAGTATCTTTAACTGCTAAGCTATTTCTTCAGCCCCCTAGAACTTTTTAAATGTGTGTGTGTGTATGGGTATGTGCATAGCATGGTGCACATGTGAAGGTGAAAGGACAACCTTGGGGTGTTTCTCCTTTCCCACATTCTTTTGAGACAGAGTCTATTGCCATAGGTGCATTGGGATTACAGATGCATACACTACTTTGCATTCAGCTTTACATGAATGCTGAGATAGACTGAATTCAGGTCAGCAGACTGGCAAGCAAGCTCCTTTAGCCACTCAGCCATCTTCTCAGCCCTGAAAATTTAAAACTGAAGAAACTTAAGTAGATTATCTATTTATCCACTGTGGGTTCCTCAGGCCAGTTTGCAGTTGGTCTGTAACCAGGCACTTTAGCTGTTTGTTAAAATACAGATTCTGGGTTGGGGAGATGGCTCAGTGGTTAAAGGTATTTGTTTGCAAACCTGCCTGCCCAAGTTCAATCCCCATATAAAGCTGAACACAGAGCAGTGCAAGCCTCTGTGATTTCCACACACCTATGACAACAGAAGGCAGAGCCAGGAGATTTGTGAAGATCACAGGCCAGCTAGACTGGTGCTTGCAGTGGCAAAACAAGAGACCTGTCACAAAAGAAGGTGGAAGGAAAGAACGAATACCGTGTGATTGTCTTCTGACTTCCACACGCTCATTGTACACATGTGTGCCCATACATACACACTTATACTCATATTTATTTGAGAACAACAGACAGATAGAGAAAGAGGGAGAGAGAGAGAAATAATGGGCACACCTGGGTCTGTAGCCACTGCAAATGAATTCCAGACACACGCGCCAAGTTGTACATCTGGCTTACTTGGGTCCTGGGGAACCAAGCCTCGAACTGGGGTCCTTAGGCTTCACAGGCAAGCACTAAGCCATCTCTCTGGCCCTACATATACTCATTTTGAAAAATACAGAATCTGAGGTTCCATTCCCATGGCCTCTCCTTCTTTGTCCCATAGCCTCTCTTTTGCTCTGTTTAACTTCTATATCTACTTAGTCAGCTAATGAATACATTTTACTGTTGTTTAAATTCTAATTAGTGATTTACCAATCACAGCAGTTTTTTTTGATCCAGTATCATTCATTTATCAAATAGTAAGTTCCTACTGTATAGTAGGAACTAAACTAGATTCTAAAGGATGAAACGTCTAAGGTTCCTCTTCATGGAAATCAGTGGAGAGACAAGTACTTCCTATGACTTGCAGTGAGAGTGGTGAGGGGAACAAGGCTCAGTGACAGAACGTGCTGAGCACAGATGCAGTCGTCTTGAAGAAGGAACTAGTAAGCCGAGCTTTGGTTAGGATGGAAGAATGGGCTTGGACTCTATATATAGAAGCTGAAGCCTATGTGGTAAGAATCGTATATTGTGCATGTATGTGCACATGTGAGAAGAACCCAAAGAACCACCTCAATATGCTGTCTGCCTTTTATTATTATTTTTAAAGTTTGTTTTAATTTTTTATTTTTTTAGTTTTTCAAGGTAGGATCTCACTGTAGCCCAGGCTGACCTGGAATTTACTATGTAATCTCAGGGTTGCCTCAAACTTGCAGTGATTCTCCTACTACTGCCTCCCAAGTGCTGGGATTAAAGGTGTGCACCACCATGCCTGGCCACCTTTTATTTACTTATTTATTTATTTATTTTAAATAATTTATTTATTTATTTATTTATTTGAGAGAGATTGGGCATGCCAGGGCCTCCAGCCACTGCAAACGAACTCCAGATGCATGTGCCCCCTTGTGCATCTGGCTTACATGGGTCCTGGGAATTGAACCGGGATCCTTTGGCTTTGCAGGCAAATGACTTAACCGCTAAGCCATCTCTCCAGGCCACTGCCTTTTATTTTTGAAATAGGATCTCTCACTGTCCTGGGTCTTACCACCTAGGCTGGCTGGCCAGTAAGCCCCAAGGATCTCCCTGTCCTCAACAGTAAGATTATAAGCATGCAGCATGCTCTGGATTGTAATAACATGACTTTCACCTAACAGCAATATGAAGTCATTAAAAATTTTAAGGATTGTGAGCCAAGGTGTAGAAGGGTTGTTTTGAGTTAGAGGCCAGCTGGAGCTACATAGTGAATTTCAGGCTAGCCTGTGCTTTCAGAGTGAGACCCTGTTTCAGGAAACCAAAAACAAAATAAACACACACACACACACACACAGAGAGAGAGAGAGAGTTTTTTTTTTTTTTTAAACTTTTTATTTTTTATTTGGAGAGAGACAGAGAGAGAGAGAGAGAGAGAGAGAGAGAGGGAGGAAGACAGAGATGTGCGCGCCAGCAGTGTCTCCGCTGCTGGGAACGAAATCCAGATGTGTCCGCCCCCTTGTGGTCAAGTGCGGCATTGCGCCCTTGCGTCACTTTGCATCTGGCTAAACGTGGGACCTGGAGATTGGAACCGCTGGAGATTGCAACCAGTGTTCTTAGGCTTAGGAGGCAGGCGCCTTAACCACTAAGCCATCTCTCCAGCCCGAGAGAGAGAGTTTTAATTAAGAGTCCAATGCATACTTTCAAATGATTTTGGTCCAGTTGGGAGCAGTGGTTGGAGAAAGGTATAGTGATGTTGGAACTCTGGAGCTATCTGTTGTAGTCGTGTACACAATGAGAGGTGACATTGTTAGCAGAGTGTCCGTTTCCAGATACCACGTTCATATTTGCTGAGAGGTAATCTCAAGAATGAGCTAACACAGAGTTACCATGTAGTAAGTCTCTTTTGCCCACACTCATCCTCATTTAGTGCTCATCTGTCTGTCTGACTGATGTGCGCACATGGCACGATGATTACTTTGTCCACTCTGAAAGCAATGTGCATTTCTAATTTGGAAAGTGATTTGGGAAACTTCAGACTACGTATTATACCAATAAAGCAAAAGTTCTTAGGGATTATTTCATGTATTCATTCATTTATTTCCTAGATGTCTCAGCCAGATGTCCTCTTACTTGTTCAAGAATGTTTAAAGAACAGTGGTAAGGCAAATTCTTCCACATTTTGATAACTGATTTTTTTCTGTCTATAAATTTGAATACATTTTATTAACAAACTCAAAACAGGAAGCCACGTTTTTAAATTTGTGTGGTTAATATCCAAAGCAAAAATCAAAGCAGAGACCCATGAATTATTAACTAAAGACCTATTGGTAGTTCTGTGTAGAATAACCATTTAGAAGTAAAACTTTGAGTTTGATAACATCATTAAAGATTAAATGAGTTTAGACTGTGACCAAGAAATGCAAAATATGTAAAATTTACTCTGAGAACAGAACTAAAGGATAATTTATTTTACTGAGTGCTTTAAGCCAGTGTTACAAGTGCTAAATAGTGTGGCCCAGCCCTATTAATGAGCACAGGTAGTTGCTCCTATGTGGGTTTATCAGTTGGCTTGTACTATATAATGTCCCATTTGAGGGTTACAGCCTTTTCTCATTATATAGGTCTTATAAACTATCCTATCCCTTGAGTTAGGCATCCTATTCTTTCTGTTTTGGTTGGATAAAACGTTGAGAGATTTCATCCTTTTTCAGTCAATACATATTTTGGCACTGATCATTTTAGCTTTTGCATCACTTTTGTTTTTAAATCTCCATATTTCTAATTATGTTATTCATATAGCATTTAAGTGTTCTGATCTAATGATGTTGTTATTTCTAATCAAACATTTGCAAAGGACTTAAAACTAATGTGATTTCTTGATCCTTGAATGTAATTTTTTCAAAACCACTTCAGAACTTTGTGAGTAGTGAATTTTCAAAGGCCAAGCAGAGAGCTGCACTGATGCTTGCTTATACTTCAGCTACATTGAACAGAGTTTTTACTAACCTATTCAATATTGGTTTTTTTCTTCTTTCCTCAGACTCCTTTATTGATGTTGATGCAGATTTCCATTCAAGGGTGCCGGTGGTGGTGTGCAAAGAAAAGCAGAGGTCTCGGTTTTTTTGAGCTGTTTTCCTTATTTTATTTAGCTTTATCTTATTTTATGCTTTTGTGATAAGGTTTAGCTATATATCGTAGGCTGACCTCAAACTTGTAGTCATTTCCCGCCTCCCCAGTGGGGGATTACAGGTATTTGCTCCTGTGCCCAGCTGATGCTGTCTGTTAGCTATCAAATTGTCAAGGAACAAGTCCTTTGCTATTTTTCTTTTTCTTTTTTGAGGTAGACTCTCACTCTATCCCAGGCTGACCAGGAGCTCAAGGCCAGACTCCCAAGTACTGGGATAAGATTATAGGCATGAGCTACTTGGCTGAGTCTTGAGATCCAGCTTGTAGATTTGTAAGCTCCTTATGGGGTTGTCTCCTGTGCTTTCTAATAGCATTCTTCCTATATTTGTGTTATAAGAAGAATAAAATGACTCTTAGATGAAGGGAAATCTTAGAAGGATGCATTTCAGCTTATTTCAGAAAAGAACCATGTGAACTAGTTACTTTCTGTGTTCGCCCCTCCTTGCTGTCCTCAGCAGCATCCGTGGTGGTCTAAGCAGCTAGTGTGACTCCCCTGTGCATCTCTCTCTCTCCATCTGAGACTTTGCCATCACCACCCATAAATGGGTGTTTTCTCCCTAGATCTAAAGGAGTTTGCTTCATGAAGAATCATCATGGCCCATAAAACACCAGTCATGCTCCCATTTGAAGTATTTTATATTTCCTTTATTTCATATCTTCAAAAATTTCTTAAATGACCCACAAAGATTTAGTGAGTTTAAGTTCCTTTGGTTTTCAAAGCATTTATTATCTGTGAATTTATTGTTGCTATAAAAGATACTGATACCTGTATAACACTTTGTTCTTTTCTTTTTTTCCTCCCTTCCTCGTCCTTGACCCACCTCCCCACCCCCACAGTGGTCTTCTTTGCAAAGTGAGTGCAGGAAATGAAAATGCTTGTCTGACAACAAAGCACTTAACTGCCCTTGGAAAACTTGAGCCAAAGCTGGTTCCTTTGGTGATTGCATTTAGATACTGGGCTAAGGTAGGATTGAGTTCTTTGTTTGCTTTTGGTTTTTTGAGCGAGGGTCGGGAGTGTAACCCTGGCTGACCTGGAGCTCATTAAGTAGACCAAACTGTCCTTGAGCTTGCTGTGATTCTTCTGCCTCTGCCCTCCCCACTCACCCTTGTGCTGATTTTACAGTTGTACACCACTACATCTAGCTTTAGATATATATTTATAGACATCAAAAAAGTAGTCAAGGCTGAAGAGATGGCTTAGTGGTTAAAAGCTTGCCTGCAAAGCCAAAGGACCCAAGTTTGATTTCCCCAGGACTCACATAAGCCAGATGCACAAGGTGGTGGCACATGCATCTGGGGTTCGTTTGCAGTAGTTGGAGGCCCTGGCGCACCCATTCTCTATCTGTCTCTCTATCTCTAAACAAATAAATAAAAATAAAATATTTTAAAAGTAGGCTTCCAGGGCTGGGTATGTGTGGGCATGGTGGCCCACGTGTTCTCTGGACTCCATACATATACATATACATATACATATACATATACATATACATATACATATACATACTCAAGGGCACACACAAAAATACACCACATACATGTAAAAGAAAATTCTTACCCTCTTTCTTCTCATTTGTAGCTTTGCAGTATAGATCGCCCTGAAGAAGGAGGCCTGCCACCTTATGTGTTTGCCCTCATGGCCATTTTTTTTCTTCAACAAAGGAAAGAACCTCTTTTGCCAGTTTATCTAGGATCATGGGTATGTAATTTTTCTGCTTATATATCTGATGATTTTATTAAAGGTCTACAATTTCCTATGCAAACTAAAACCTAACCAAAACTGAAAGTTAGTTATTCAACTGATAGGACTTCATATCTTTTGTTGCTAAAATATTAATGTTTAATTACAAGATACTGCCCCATGCCTTGTGTAGGGATAATACTATTGATTTCAAAGTCACCCTTATGCCTGAGCAATTCAAATAGGGGACTGTAAACCAGTGTTAAATTTATTTGATGCATTTTTTTTCTTTAGGAACAATTTTATAATTTGATACTTGAATTTATATAGCATCTCCAGATAGGAAGCATTAAACTTTCTTCCTTTTTATTGATTTGTGTTGAAGACATGGTTGTACTATGTTGTCCATGCTACCTCGAATGCCTGGACTCAGCTGCTCCTCCTGCCTCAGCCTTCCGACTAGCTTGGCTCATAGCACTTTCTGTTTCTGGTTTCTGTATTCTCTATAGCCTGGAAAACAAGTGGAAGTGGAAGCATTGAAATTACTACCAACAGCACAAGATGTAGAGCTCGAGAGTCATTTCTCAAATAATGTTTTGGTATTTGCCGTAAGATGCATCAGCCTTAGCAATAGAGCTACTCTTGTCTAGCCTGATACCACAGGCCTGTGATCTTGGAGGCTGAGGGCAGGAGGAACACAAGTGCAAGGACAGTCTTCTATATTGAGTGAGTTCAAGACCAGTATAGGCAACTTAGCTGTGTCAAAAATTAGTAGAACTTGGGGGGGGGGTGATACTAAGGAAGTGGTTCTATGATAGAGCACTTGCCTGGTATGCATGGGGCCCTAGAGTCAAACTCTAGTACTAGCAGAAAATGATAAAAAGGAACTATTCTCTACTTCCTAGATAAATGAAAGTTGAATTGGTTTGTTCAAAGTGTAATATTTATTTACTTTAAAAAATATTTTTATTTATTTGTACAAAAGAGAAAGGAGTGAAAATAAATTTGTGCACCAGGGCCTCTTGCTGCTGCTGCTGGAAATGAATTCCAGATGCATGTGCCACTGTGCATCTGGCTTTATGTGAGTACTTGGTAATTGAACCTGGACCAGCAGGATTTGCAAGTAAGTGCCTTTAGTTGCTGAGCCATCTTCCCATCCCCAAATATTGATTTTAAAAGTGGCATCTGGAGCTGGAGAGATGGCTTAGCAGTTAAGACACTTGCCTCCATTTAGTTTCCCAGTACCCACATAAAACCAGATGTACAACATAGCACATTCCTCTGGAGTTTGCAGTGGATAGAGGCCCTGACATGCCGATTCTATCTCTCTCTGCAATAAATAAGTAAAAAGAGGCATGTAGCTGGGCGTGGTGGCACACACCTTTAATCCCAGCACTCGGGAGGCAGAGGTAGGATGATCACCATGAGTTCGAGGCCACCTTGAGACTACATAGTGAATTCTAGGTCAGCCTGAGCTAGAGTTAGACCCTACCTTGAAAAGCCAAAAAAAAAGAGGCATATAGAAAGTGAAAAAAAGTCGATATGGTGTTATTCTCCTCTTAGAAACCTCATTTGTAATCCCTAGATGTTTATCATGATATATAGTTGTGTATATAGTTCTTTTATAGGAATAGTAAGTGAAAAGCTCACTTTGGCACATTGGCTATTTTAACTTTTTTTTTTTTTTTTTGGTTTTTCGAGGTAGGGTCTCACACTAGCTCAGGCTGACCTGGAATTCACTATGGAATTCTCAGGGTGGACTCAGACTCACGGCGATCCTCCTACCTCTGCCTACAGAATGCTGGGATTAAAGGCGCGGACCACTCTGCCTGGCTATTTTAACTTCTTTTTTTTTTTTTTTTAAATGTGTAGCCCAGGCTGGCCTTAAACTCCTGATCCTCCTGCCTCTGCCTCTTCAACAATTTCCTACCGGCGTGTGCCACCACAACCAGCTATTTTAACTTCTTAATGTACATGAGCTCCTCATTGTTTAAGAATATGTTCTAAGCTGGGCATGGTGGTGCATACCTATCATCCTAGCACTTGGGAGGCAGAGGGGGAGGATCGCTGCAAGTTTGAGGCTGCCCTTAGACTATATAGTGAATTCCAGGTCAGCCTTGGCTACAGCAAGACCCTACCTCGAAAAACCAAAAAAAGAAGGGAAGGAAGGAAGGAAGGAAGGGAGGGAGGGAGGGAGAGAATGTGTTCTACAGCAGTTCTTACCTATAGGTATAAACCAAAATAGCTAGGCATAGTGGCTCATGCCAATAATCCCAACACTCCAGAGGCCGAGGTAGGAGGATTACTATGCGTTCGGGGCCAAATTGTAGGTCAGCCTAGGCTAGAATGAGATCTTGCCTCAAAAGTCAAAACCAGGGTTGGAGAACTACTCTAGCTCTTAAGGTGCTTGCTTGCAAAGCCAAAGGATCCAGGTTTGATTCCCAGGTACACAAGGTGGCACATGCACTTGGAGTTGGTTTGCAGTGGCTGGAGGCGCTGGTGTGCCCATTTTCTCTCTCTCTCTGACTCTCTCAAATAAATAAATAAAAATAAAATATTTTTAAAAATCAAATATATGATTACAAGAAAAATTTTCTTTATATGTTATTGAGAATTAAGCAGGGACTCTATCTGCCAGGCTATAGGAATAAAGACTGAAGTAGAATACACTACTTAAAAACTGCTTTGGGCATGGAGAAATGACTCAGCTAAGCCTGTATACTCTCTTTCTGTCTGCCTCTTTCTGTCTCTCTCAAATAAAGTTTTTTTTTTCTTTTCAAGGTAGGGTCTTGCTCTAGCCTAGCCCAGACGGACCTGAAATTCACTCTGTAAGTCTCAGGGTGGCCTCTCTCTGCCTCCTGAGTGCTAGGATCAAAGGCATGTGCCACCACACCCAGCAAATAAAAGTATTTTTTAAAAACTGCTCTGGTATAAGAGATGCAACATAGACTCTCTTGTTTGTACCTGTGATGCTGAAAAGGGCCATTAGAGGGCGCTTCCACCATACTTCTCTTCTGCTAGTACAAAGAACCTGAAAACAAAGTCAACCCTATCTCAACAGATGTCTGTGAAAACTAAAGGGTTTCTTCTTCCTTGAATCCAAGGGACAAGAATTTAGGATAGGACCATAGCAGTCAAACATATGTGCCCCAAAGGACCTGGGAGTAGACTGAATATGTGGGCTTGGTTACTGCTGACTCCTGAATAGAGGTCAGAGATTGATTTCAGGATGTTCCTTGATTGCTATCCACTTTGTTTACCAAGGCAGGGTCCTTGCTTGAGCCCAGAGCTTTCTCACTGAACTAGTCTAGCTAGCCAGTTTGCCCCAGGATTCCCTGTCTCCACCTCCATAGCACTGGGATTATAATTGGCCACCAGGGACAACATGCATTTACATGGGTGCTAGGGAATCCAAACTCCTCATGAGTTTAAGGCCACCCTGAGACTACATAGTGAATTCCAGGTCAGCCTGGGCTGGAGTGAGATCCTACCTTGAACCCCCTACCTCAACCCCCCCCAAATACATATAAATATAACATTTTTATTTATTTGCAAGCAGAGAGAGGTAGAAGAGAGGGAATGGGTTTAACAGGGCCTCCTGCACTGCAAACAAACTCCAGATGTGTGTGCCACCTTGTGCATTTGGCTTTATGTGGGTACTGGGGAATCGAACTTGGGTTGTTAGGCTTTGTAGGCAAGTACCTTAACTACTCAGCAGTCTCTCTAGCCCTAAGAAGCATAGTTTTAAATCACTCTGGAATTCTTCCAATTCTTTCCAATTCCACTGCTGTTCTTATGACCTTTACCATGTAATTTATTGAATTCTGAACCTCAGATGAGGTCATGAATATAAGTTCCTGTAGTTGTCAAGGAAGAACAAATGATAATGACAAGTTTCATTTTTGGTCTGGATATTTGGACTCATAACCCAGGGATCCTTCTACGCATAGCAGCTATAAAGTCTGGACAGAACACAAAAATAGCAGTATGGATGTTCTAGAAACTGAACGAATACAAACAAAATTTTGGGGGGGGGGGATCAAAACTTTGAGCAAAAAAATATAAAAATAAAAAAAGTTGAGCAAGTGACCAACAGAGTGAGTTTCCCATTTTTCTGTGTATGACTCTCCCACTAAGGGCAGTTCTAGTAGGAAGACCACTCCTCTTTCTTGCCAGAGGACTTGGGCCAGCAGGACATCAAAAAGGGGTAAACAGAAAGGACACAGAAAAGTGGCATCCTAAGTCTGTGTCAAACTCAGCTTGCATCTAGCAGCTCTGAAACTACTCCAGCCCAGTCCAGTCCGTCATCCGAGTCTCACATTTTTAGAGAAAGCTGAGTATACTCAAATCAACAGTTTCTCTGAGGTCTTTTAGACATGGAGATCTTGGAGCATATCCCTACCCTGACAAGTAGAGAGGAGGCCAGTCCAGGACAACCACAGCAATAGACCTGGCTCCTGGAGTCTGTACCAGGGAAGCAAACCTGGAATCTCCATTTGACAAGCTTGAGTTAATAATCTGCTCTTCATTGGAGAAGCGTCAGGCTTTTGTGACCTTTAACCCCAGGAACATCCCCTGAGTTGAAGAAAAGATCGAGCACAAGCCAGTGCTTTTAGAGTTAGGGAAAGTAGCCATTGTTTTTTCAACGTAGGGACTCGCTGTGGCCCAGGCTGACCTGGAATTCACTACGTAGCCTCAGGGTGGCCTCAAACTCACAGTAATCCTACCTCTGCCTCCCAAGTGCTGGGATTAAAGGCATATGCCACCATGCCTGACAAAAGCAGCCATTTTGAAACATAACCCTAAACATACTGTTTTTTTAAAAAAAATTTTAATTTTATTTATTTATTTGCAAGCAGGGAGAGAGAGAGAAGAGAGAGACACAGAGAGGGAATGGGCATGCCAGGGCCTCTAGCCACTGCAAACAAACTCCGGACTCATGTGCCCCCTTGTGCATCTGGCTTACATGGGTCCTGGGGAATTGAACCTGGGTCCTTTGCCTTTGCAGGCAAATGTCTTAACTGCTAAGCATCTCTCCAGCCCCCTGAACATTCTGTTCTTTAAAAGACCTAACTTAAGGGTTTTACTAGGCCCTAACTCACTTTTCTGTCCTTCCTGACTCAATCCAGCTCTTGGGAGGCTGAGGCAGGAGGATTGCAAGTTCAGGTCAGCCTGCACAGTATCAAAAGATGCTAGCTCAAAAAGACAAGCAAACCCTCTACTCTAAAGACAGTAAGAGAAACAAAAGGAAGGAACTCAAAGGAAGCTTTAGCTTCAACAGGAATAACTATAGCAGATGGTAAACATAGCCTAAATCTTAGCCATTTACAGTCTCTCATATGATGGCTGATGGATGTTATGTCAGGTCCAGAGGAAATAGTCTCAGGACAACATTATAAATGAGTTTTGTGGTAAAAAGCTGGAAAACCTTGATAAAATCCATGTATAAATATAAACTATCAGCTAAGAAAAATTAACCCAAATAGCCTTATATCCACTAAAGAAGTTGAATTGTAATTATAAAACCTTTCTACAGAGAAAACCTCTAGGCCCAAAAGATTTTACTTGTGATTTCTGCATAACTTCAAGAAGAAATAATTCTGAACTTCAGAAAACAGAGTAAGGGAAATCATAGGCCAGAGTCATCTGGGTGTCTAACTAGGCAGAGACATTTTAAAAAAGATGTCTACAAGTATCCCCTGTGAGAATCTTTAGCAGAATGTTAGCAGATCAACTCAGAAGTATACGGAGATGATATGTCACAACCATGTGGAATTTCCCAAGGATGCAGGTGCCTTTGGCATTTAAAAAGCAGCATAAAAAGCTGGGCGTGGTGGCACACGCCTTTAGTCCCAGCACTTGGGAGGCAGAGGTAGGAGGATCGCCGTGAGTTCGAGGCCACCCTGAGACTACATAGTGAATTCCAGGTCAGCCTGAGCCAGAGTGAGACCCTACCTCGAAAAACCAAAATAAATAAATAAATAAATAAAAATAAAAATAAAGTAAAAAAGCAGCATAAACAGCCAGATGTGGTAGTGCACACCTTTAATTCCAGTATTTGTGAGGCTGAGGTCGGAGGATCACTGTGAGTCCATGGCCGGCTTGAAACTACAAAGTGAGTTCCAAGTCAGCCTCTACTGGAGTGAAACCCTACCTTAAAAATCAATCAATCAATAAATAAATAATACAAAACAACAAGCACCATAATTTGTCTTACCAGAATAAAGAAGGAAAGCTCTATGATTACTGGCAGATAAAAAAAAAAAAAATCCATCACTCTTTCACAATAAAAATTCAAACAGGGGCTGGAGAGATGGTTCAGTGGTTAAGACACTTGTCTGCAACGCCTAAATGACCTGGGTTCGATTCCCCACATAAAGCCAGATGAACAGTGGTGCATACATCTGGTGTTTGCAGCAGCAGGAGGTCCTGGTGCACCCATTCTCTCTCTTTCTCTCTGCTTGCAAATAAATTTTAAAAAAAAAAAAACCCTCAAATCAGGAAAAGAAGGGAAAATTCCTCAAACTTGTTAACCTGAAGGTAGACTTTACAAAACTTCATAGCTAACTTCATAGTGGAATACTGGGTACTTTTATTCAGGACATCCTCCATCCTCTACATTTAATATTTAGATTTTTATGAAATCCCAGGCACTCTCTCTAAAATAAAGATTTTTAATTTATTTTTTGATAACTTCCATAATTATAGACAATAACCCATGGTAATTCCCTCCCTCCCCCTACTTTCCCCTTTGAAACTCCACTCTCTATCATATCCCTCCCCCTCTCAGTCAGTGGATTTATTATATTTCTATATATTTATATAGTTTTTGTTATATTCATCCCCCATTACCGTCTTACCCTTCTCCCAGTCCTGCTGAACTTTTTCCTCTTCCCAAATAGTCCCCTTTCTATTTTCATGCTTTTATTTTGGTAAACTAATGAGTTGCAGATTAGGGCTATGTACAGATAAAGGAAAAAGGTTATTTACAGGAAAATGGTCAATTCATCAGTGATTGCTCCACTATGAAAATGCCTATGACCACATCACCTTTTTCTTTAGGGAGGGAAATACTTATTGAGCCCCTCCATCCATCTTCCATGACAGAATGTTGATGGGCCAGTCTTGCGTCACTCTTGTGCTGGTAATAACAGTTACGAAGCATAGAGAGGCCTCCGTTTCTCAGTCATGTAGCTAAGGAGCTGAGATTTAGATACCAGTTAATTTTACTCCAGGACTAATGGTGTCAGCCACTAAGTTATATTATCCTCTCTTTAGTTGTTTTTTTAGTACTGGGACTTGAACCCATGCCCTCCTATTGCCAGGCAGGCAAGCACTCTGCCATTCAGCTCAATTCCCAGCCTAGATATTTACTAAAAATTATTAAAGTTACAATTTCTTTTGCAAATCAAAATCTTGGCTTTTCTTTTCTTTTTGAGGTAGGGTCTCACTCTAGCCCAGGCTGACCAGGAACTAAATGGTGTGCCAGGGCCTCCTGCCACTGCAGTCAAACTCCAGATGCATATGCCATCTTGTGTGCATGTGCGACCTTGCCTGCTTGTGTCACCTTGTACATCTGGCTTACATGGGATCTAGAGAGTCAAACATGGGTCCTTGTGCTTTGCAGGCAAGCATCTTTACCACTAAGCCATCTCTCCAGCCCCCTCATTTAAAATACTCTATAAAGAAGTTTAAATTTACATATATCAGAGGTAGTCCATAAGTGACATATTTTGTGTTGTTGTGAAATATATTATGTTTCCACACCTTCTATGATTTTTGGCAGTGGTAAGGATTGAACACAGGACCTTGTACATACTAGGCAAGTGCTTTACCACTAAGCTGTATTTCCAGGCCCCCTTCCTAGATTTTAATATGTCCTACACTGTTATAAAATCACTTATATTTTATAATAATGTGTCTAATTTTTCCTAGATTGAAGAATTTTCATTAAGTAAATTAGGAAATTTCAACCTGAAAGACATTGAGAAGGACTCTGTGGTCTGGGAGTACACTGCTAATGCCACAGGCGACATGAACACAGCAAAAGAAGAAGCACCAAGAGAAATGCCAGTGCGGAGGGGACAGGTTTGTCTCCCTTAACTAGCTGTACAGTTGGTTTGTGTTTCAGTCGTTAATTGTGGCATTGAGTTACTCATTATTCATTCTTGCTGTCTTCTTTCTTTATCTTAACTATCTATACCCCCCCTCCCCCCCCCGTTTTTGAGACAGGATCTCACTTTATAGTCCAGCCTGACCTAGAACTCACTATGTAGCTCAGGCTGGCCTGAAAATCCTCCAGCCTCAGATTCTTGCATGCTAGGGTTACAGACATGAGCCACTATACCTGATTTTATCTTAACTATCTTTTTGAATATTTTATTTTATTTTATTTATTAGAGAGAGAGTGGGAGAAAGAGGCAGATAGAGAGAGAGAGAGAGAATATGTGCACCATGGCCTCCAGCCATTGCACTTTTATTTATTGAAGAGAGAGAGTGTGAGAGAAAGAATCAGAGAGAGGAAGGGTTAAATATCTTTTACTTGAGTAAATTAAATTATATATAAAGTGATAGGCTTCATTATGACACATAAACACACACACACATTCTTTAATCATTTTCACTCCCCTTTTTTCCTTTCTTGTCCCTTTTCTCCCCTCTTCCTCTGCTTTTCCATGTCCCCAATAGTCCTTTTACTTTCATGCCTCCCCCCCTACAGTCCACATGTGAGAGAAAACATGTGATACTTGTCTTTATGAGATGGGTTTATTTTAACATAATCTCCAGTTTAATCTGTTTTCTATAAACAACATAATTTCCTTCTTGTATGGCAAATAAAACTATTGTATAATATAGTTTCTTCATCCATTCATTCATTAATGGGCACTTGGGCTGATTCCAAATCTTCACTCATTTGAATGAAACAGTGATAAACATAGGTGTGTAGGTTTCTCTATAGAAAGATGACTTTGGTTCTTTTGGGTGTTTGGCCAGATCATATAATTGATCCTTTTTAGTTTTTTGAAGAACTTTCATACTGATTGATTGTTTTATCACTATATCCTTATCTATTTAACTACTTGAATACACAAGCAGTGACAAAAGTTAAAAAAAGGGGAACATTAATCCACTTATTTACATGGCATCTTTTGTGTGTATACATACCTTAGAACAACTGAGATACTAAGAAGTCAGTTAGTAAATCCCTATTCATCCTCAAAAGTGCTCAGATTTTATATGGCATCAAGACGTTTAAGTATATGGAAAGTACAAATTACTGAAATCATGGTGAATAATTATGTGATTTAATGTTCGGATCCCATACTAGTAGAGGTGTGCAAGTAAAGTCAGGGATAAAGGCTTGTCTACTGGGGATGCAGATCAGTGGTAGAGTGCTTGCATGGCATGCATGAGGCTCTGGGTTTGATCCTAAATACTGAAGTAGGATAAGAAGGAAGAGGAGAAGAAGAATAAAGAAGGAAAGCTCTATGATTACTGGCAGATAAAAAAAAAAAAAATCCATCACTCTTTCACAATAAAAATTCAAACAGGGGCTGGAGAGATGGTTCAGTGGTTAAGACACTTGTCTGCAACGCCTAAATGACCTGGGTTCGATTCCCCACATAAAGCCAGATGAACAGTGGTGCATACATCTGGTGTTTGCAGCAGCAGGAGGTCCTGGTGCACCCATTCTCTCTCTTTCTCTCTGCTTGCAAATAAATTTTAAAAAGAAAAAAAAAACCCTCAAATCAGGAAAAGAAGGGAAAATTCCTCAAACTTGTTAACCTGAAGGTAGACTTTACAAAACTTCATAGCTAACTTCATAGTGGAATACTGGGTACTTTTATTTAGGACATCCTCCATCCTCTACATTTAATATTTAGATTTTTATGAAATCCCAGGCACTCTCTCTAAAATAAAGATTTTTAATTTATTTTTTGATAACTTCCATAATTATAGACAATAACCCATGGTAATTCCCTCCCTCCCCCTACTTTCCCCTTTGAAACTCCACTCTCTATCATATCCCTCCCCCTCTCAGTCAGTGGATTTATTATATTTCTATATATTTATATAGTTTTTGTTATATTCATCCCCATTACCGTCTTACCCTTCTCCCAGTCCTGCTGAACTTTTCCTCTTCCCAAATAGTCCCTTTCTATTTTCATGCTTTTATTTTGGTAAACTAATGAGTTGCAGATTAGGGCTATGTACAGATAAAGGAAAAAGGTTATTTACAGGAAAATGGTCAATTCATCAGTGATTGCTCCACTATGAAAATGCCTATGACCACATCACCTTTTTCTTTAGGGAGGGAAATACTTATTGAGCCCCTCCATCCATCTTCCATGACAGAATGTTGATGGGCCAGTCTTGCGTCACTCTTGTGCTGGTAATAACAGTTACGAAGCATAGAGAGGCCTCCGTTTCTCAGTCATGTAGCTAAGGAGCTGAGATTTAGATACCAGTTAATTTTACTCCAGGACTAATGGTGTCAGCCACTAAGTTATATTATCCTCTCTTTAGTTGTTTTTTTAGTACTGGGACTTGAACCCATGCCCTCCTATTGCCAGGCAGGCAAGCACTCTGCCATTCAGCTCAATTCCCAGCCTAGATATTTACTAAAAATTATTAAAGTTACAATTTCTTTTGCAAATCAAAATCTTGGCTTTTCTTTTCTTTTTGAGGTAGGGTCTCACTCTAGCCCAGGCTGACCAGGAACTAAATGGTGTGCCAGGGCCTCCTGCCACTGCAGTCAAACTCCAGATGCATATGCCATCTTGTGTGCATGTGCGACCTTGCCTGCTTGTGTCACCTTGTACATCTGGCTTACATGGGATCTAGAGAGTCAAACATGGGTCCTTGTGCTTTGCAGGCAAGCATCTTTACCACTAAGCCATCTCTCCAGCCCCCTCATTTAAAATACTCTATAAAGAAGTTTAAATTTACATATATCAGAGGTAGTCCATAAGTGACATATTTTGTGTTGTTGTGAAATATATTATGTTTCCACACCTTCTATGATTTTTGGCAGTGGTAAGGATTGAACACAGGACCTTGTACATACTAGGCAAGTGCTTTACCACTAAGCTGTATTTCCAGGCCCCCTTCCTAGATTTTAATATGTCCTACACTGTTATAAAATCACTTATATTTTATAATAATGTGTCTAATTTTTCCTAGATTGAAGAATTTTCATTAAGTAAATTAGGAAATTTCAACCTGAAAGACATTGAGAAGGACTCTGTGGTCTGGGAGTACACTGCTAATGCCACAGGCGACATGAACACAGCAAAAGAAGAAGCACCAAGAGAAATGCCAGTGCGGAGGGGACAGGTTTGTCTCCCTTAACTAGCTGTACAGTTGGTTTGTGTTTCAGTCGTTAATTGTGGCATTGAGTTACTCATTATTCATTCTTGCTGTCTTCTTTCTTTATCTTAACTATCTATACCCCGTTTTTGAGACAGGATCTCACTTTATAGTCCAGCCTGACCTAGAACTCACTATGTAGCTCAGGCTGGCCTGAAAATCCTCCAGCCTCAGATTCTTGCATGCTAGGGTTACAGACATGAGCCACTATACCTGATTTTATCTTAACTATCTTTTTGAATATTTTATTTTATTTTATTTATTAGAGAGAGAGTGGGAGAAAGAGGCAGATAGAGAGAGAGAGAGAGAATATGTGCACCATGGCCTCCAGCCATTGCACTTTTATTTATTGAAGAGAGAGAGTGTGAGAGAAAGAATCAGAGAGAGGAAGGGTTAAATATCTTTTACTTGAGTAAATTAAATTATATATAAAGTGATAGGCTTCATTATGACACATAAACACACACACACATTCTTTAATCATTTTCACTCCCCTTTTTCCTTTCTTGTCCCTTTTCTCCCCTCTTCCTCTGCTTTTTCCATGTCCCCAATAGTCCTTTTACTTTCATGCCTCCCCTCCCCTACAGTCCACATGTGAGAGAAAACATGTGATACTTGTCTTTATGAGATGGGTTTATTTTAACATAATCTCCAGTTTAATCTGTTTTCTATAAACAACATAATTTCCTTCTTGTATGGCAAATAAAACTATTGTATAATATAGTTTCTTCATCCATTCATTCATTAATGGGCACTTGGGCTGATTCCAAATCTTCACTCATTTGAATGAAACAGTGATAAACATAGGTGTGTAGGTTTCTCTATAGAAAGATGACTTTGGTTCTTTTGGGTGTTTGGCCAGATCATATAATTGATCCCTTTTTAGTTTTTTGAAGAACTTTCATACTGATTGATTGTTTTATCACTATATCCTTATCTATTTAACTACTTGAATACACAAGCAGTGACAAAAGTTAAAAAAGTGGGAACATTAATCCACTTATTTACATGGCATCTTTTGTGTGTATACATACCTTAGAACAACTGAGATACTAAGAAGTCAGTTAGTAAATCCCTATTCATCCTCAAAAGTGCTCAGATTTTATATGGCATCAAGACGTTTAAGTATATGGAAAGTACAAATTACTGAAATCATGGTGAATAATTATGTGATTTAATGTTCGGATCCCATACTAGTAGAGGTGTGCAAGTAAAGTCAGGGATAAAGGCTTGTCTACGGCTAGGGATGCAGATCAGTAGAGTGCTTGCATGGCATGCATGAGGCTCTGGGTTTGATCCTAAATACTGAAGTAGGATAAGAAGGAAGAGGAGAAGAGATGAGGAGGAAAAGAAAGAATTATTATCATTGCCCTCAGATTAGTAGTAAAAATAGAATTACAAATTGATAAATGAGTATCAAGTTCCATGATCTTCTCATAACCCTTTGGAATACAGTGTCAATGATAACCATAAAATACTTCTAAGACCATCATTCAAGATTCGAGTTCCAGCTGTACACTAACAAGACATGTCACTGTGCCAGTCTGTGGTTTATGCATGCCTCATGTGAGAGTCAGGTGAACTGTATTCTCTAGTTGTGTTTTCTAGAGTCCTTGAGCGCAAGACTTGAGCATACCCTATTGCTGCCCCCAGTATAGTGCCACTTCTGTTTTTGATGTTGGTTCTTATCGGTTGTGTTACAATAGCCCAGGCTGTGGCCAGAATATGTGAATTGTATTCCAGCTGTCCCATTTCCTAGCTGTGTGTCCTTGGGAAAATGACTTAATTTTTTATGTGCCCCTGGTTCCTCCCTGCAAATGGCAATGATACTGGTCCTCATAGGGTCATTAATTAAAAGAAAGAATGAGCCGGGTGTGGTGGTGCACGCCTTTAATCCCAGCACTTGGGAGGCAGAGGTAGGAGGATTGCCATGAGTTTGAGGCCACCCTGAGACTACATAGTGAATTCCAGGTCAGCCTGGGCTAGAGTGAGACCCCTACCTCAAAAAAAACTTAAAGAAAGAAAGAATGCATAACTCACATGCCAAGCATGTGGCAAGCACTCAAACTCTAGATGCTATTCTTACTTTATTTTAAAAAGAAATGTCCTCTACTTGTAAAAGAAAGGTTAAATGCCAGAGTCCAGGTTCCTTGCTCTAGTACTTTTAAGTCATCTGTTGTAAAGGTGAAACAAGACTGTGGATGAAGAGGAAGTTTAACACAGCTCTTGGTTGTTGAGAATTTTCTGTAGTTCCTCAACTTTAATGCTGGGATCTCAACTAAGTCCATTTCAGTCAATTAGCACTGCTTTGTAATTTGACCAGGTGACTTTTTCTTAATTGACAGAACCTTTATGATTTAGATTTACTAATTGAGAAGGTGTCTTGCCACTTAGTTTGAAGTGTGATTGGAGACAAATTTGTATACTTCAGAGGGAAAAAAAATTCAATGTGAGTTATAAAAATAATGTGAAGAAAAAGCCATTTCTATCAGTCTGTTTAATCCTTTATTTTAACATGTTTTTCTGTTTGGAAAGATTAACCATGGCTAGTGCCACTTGTGAAATAAGTTCTAGATGCTGTGGAAGTGGCATGTGGCATGGTGAAAAGCACTGCGCTGGGATCAGGAGACCCTGTTACTCTACTGACAAGCAGTACAACTTGACCTTGACAAACCAGGAAAGCTCTTGGGGCTTCAGTTCTTTCTTTTGTAACACCTGGGTTGAACTCAGTTACCTCTTAAGAGCGTCTTACAGTTATGAGATTGTGTTTCAGTGACATGTGGATTTCATAAAAAAGACTATTCCTGAGAAAAAGTACAGAGAGCTGCCAAGTGTGCCAGATGCTTTCCCTTGTTTCTGACTTAATCCTCATGACTGTCCTGTGTTATAGGTGATATCATCCCTACTCTGCAGATAATGATAGCGACCATTTTTTGAACACTGTGTGCCAGGCACTGTGCTAAGCACTTTACAGACACTATCTCCCTCAGCCCTCCCAACAACCCTATGAGGTGGGTACTGTTATCCCCATTTATCAGATGAGGAAACCAAGACATAGACAGGCTGTAGACCTTGGCCAGGATCACCACGACTAGGACTTGGCAGAGTTTGGATTTTTGACTAAGCTTATCCCAGCTCTGTAGCCAGTTCTCTTGGACACTGTCCTGTCTGTACTGATAACCTTAAAGTGGAGAAACTAAGTTGCAGAACAACTAAGTGCTATGCACTGAAAAAGCTGTTGTCAATTCCTGATATCAAGAATTATGTGATTTTAAAATTAATTGCCACTGCCAGATTCATTGTGCTTATATAGCATGTCAGGGCAAAGAGAGAAGTGATTTTTTTTTCCCCTGTAGCAATGTTCATTTGTAATTATCCACACCTGTAACAGTTCCCTCCAGCAGCAGTAATACAAAGAGGTCTGTTCTGAACATATTTGCAACTCTTACAAGGGTCTCTCCCCATTATGAAGACTTCCAAATTAGATGTGCTGTCTGGTTAGGCGAAATCTTATCTACTCATGAGCTAATAATTAGATTTATCATACTCTAATCACAGGGCTACAGTGAAGTGCCTTACTACTGGCAAAGTAGATCTAGACCTTTACTCACCTAGATGACTGTCACATTCATGTCTTTGCAGAGTGTTTATTTACTGTTTGAGTGATCTCTGATTTTTCAGATTGAGCTGACATCTTAATTAACCTGTATGTTTTTCTCTGTTATTTGTAGGTGCCATTGATACTTAATATAAAAAACCAGCCCTCAGTACCAGTTGGGCAGCTATGGGTGGAACTGCTACGCTTCTATGCTTTAGAGTTCAATTTGGCTGATTTAGTGATAAGTATTCGTGTCAAAGAACCGATATCCCGGGAATCAAAGGATTGGCCCAAAAAGCGCATTGCCATTGAAGGTATCTGAAAATATTTAGTTATTTTTAAAGGTACCAGCCTAATAGCAAGTTCTTATATTACAGTTCCTACTGCCAAGATCGGCCTTACTTGAAAGGTAAAATGAATACTGGAATCTTAACATGTATAACACTGGGTTTTTCCAAGGGACTAGAGGTTCATAGTTAAGTTCAGCGAGAAAATATTTTAATTTCTAAGTAACTGGAATAATGGCTAGCCATTATTACCTTTCTTTGTAAATTCCTTAGTGATCTATGTATGTTTCCCTTTCTTCTTTACTGTCCTCACTTGTCTATTTTTAAATTCAATCCTTTTAGCAATTGTTCTTGATATTTAGTTTCACAAAGGTAAAGAAAATACTTTTCCTTATGAAAAATGGCATTCTTAGTTGGGTAAGTCTCCAGTTGAGGGAACAACTAGAAGGCAATAACTTACTCATACAAATAGTTTAGTGAAGTCTCCTTTAAAGTGAAGTCTCTGTTTCAAAGAAATTCCAGTGTGCCCTGAAAATATTAAGTTGGACCTTCAGCTTTTCAAATTTAGGGAGTTGAAATACCTCTAGAAATCTTAATTCTCCTCCTTTACGTATTTAAAAAACAACAAAATAAGATTCCTACATGGAAATCTCTCATTTTTTGCTTGATTTTTTTTTTCAAGCTTTATATTGCATAAGAGTTTTTGGTGTTTTTTTTTTTTTTTTTTTTTTTTTCATTTTGTTATGAATTGTGTGTGCAGTCATGGGGATCTCACATTTTTAAACCCTCCCCTGCAGTTTCTCTGGCTCAGCTCTTCTGGCCAATTGCCTAACCTGCTGGAGTTCTAGGGGAGGAGAAAAGATTGAGAGAAGTGGTGCCTCCCTCTCGCCCCTGAAACTCAGGCCAGCCTATTCAGTGATGGGGCTTCCCAGGGCAGAAGAGTGGAGGTAAGCTTGACACACTGCAGGGCTGGCTGAGTGGGAACCGGCACACTCAGCCGTGAAGTCTGTGGGGAAGAGCTAACTTCCCCAGGTCATGAGAGCCACACTGATGACCCCACTCCTGCCTCCACAGTCACTGAGTAGCATAGGGAAAGGGAAACTAGTTTTCATGGGCTCTTTCTGTAGAGCAGGTATTTCAGGAAGCATTGCCTTTTGCTCTGAAACAGTTCTCTTCTCATTCCCTACCCCTACTTTTTAAAAAAGAATATAAGATGCATGGCAAGTTTTACTGTTGCTTACTGTCAACTGTTTTTATCTGCAAAGGTGTATATATATGTTTAACATGTAATAGAAGTGATCAACTAGTAGACTTCTCTTTTTTCTTTTTGTTACAGATCCCTACTCTGTTAAAAGAAATGTGGCGAGGACCCTGAATAGTCAACCTGTATTTGAATATATACTTCATTGTTTAAGAACAACATATAAATATTTTGCTCTTCCACACAGTGTTTCAAAATCCAGCCTTCCAAAGCCTCCAAGCCCAATTACATGTATTTCAGATCATTCTAAAGAGGCAGTAAATCATGATCTGGGCATCCAGGCAGAAGATAACAAGCTCTTAAATTCAGATTTGGCTCAAGGTCCTGGTGCTATTACTACTTCAACTGCAGATACTTGCAAAGCACAGCCACTTACTCGTAAAGAGACTTCTGAACACTTTGGAAGCCCAGCAGAGGAGAAAATGGGCTGTATGCACATCAGTGTCCAGCTGGAAAACGTAGGCTGTGAGGATTCTAAGGATAATGCAATACAGTATCAAGAAACAGGAAGTAAGAACAAGAACAGCAGACAGGAGGGCAAGCATCCTTTGGCTACTGATGATCAAGGTTTATGCAGAAGCAAGCACCTAGAACTTAAAACCTGCAGCCTTGCACAAAATTATGAAAGCACCCTGGAACTAGTAGGCCTCCAGAATCCTACAGCTAAAGAGTGTGATGGATTTGTTATTTTAGATGGCAAGGCTGGTACTAATGAGGAAAGTCTGGAGGGAACCAGTGAACTAGAAGACTCTCTAGACCACTGTGCCCCTTTAGTTCATGGGCAGACATCTGCCATCATTCACTTCGACGAAGAAGAGGAAAAGCAGGAGGAGGAAGAACCCAGGCTCAGCATTAGCCAAATAGAGGATGAGGACAGCATTGTTAATGAGGAGGAGGAGTTAGATAACACCTACACAGGGTCAGGGGACGAGGATGTCCTCTCTGAAGAGGAGGATGAATTAGTTAGCCCTGCCAAGTGTGAAAATTTGAAAGAATGTGGACAGCATGTAGATGGAGCTCTACTCATAGACCTGAATAAGATAAGTCTTAAGGAAGAAAGTGTATCTGAGGAAAATTCACCTGGGGATCAGCCTGATTTCTTCTATAAATTTACTAAACTTATCTTCACCAAAGGCAAGGTAACTAGTGCTACCAGATATAGATCTAGGAGACTTTAAATATATTTTTTTTAATTTTTAAATTTTATTTATTTATTTATTTGCAAGCAGAGAGAGGGAGAGTAAGGGAGGAAGGGAGTGAGTGAGGGAGGGAGGAGACAGAGAGAGAAAGGGCATGCCAGGGCCTCCAGCCACTGCAAACAAATTCCAGATGCATGCGCCCCCTTGTATATCTCGCTTATGTGGATCCTGGGGAATTGAACCTGGGTCCTTTCGCTTTGCAGGCAAATGCCTTAACTGCTAAGCCATCTCTCCAGCCCCTATGTAATTTTAATGAATGTAATTTTCATATAGTAGAACAATAATTTCCCTGTTTGGTTGTAGTTGGCTTTATTCTAATACTATCACATGATCCACTTCCCTCCCTAAGATGCATGGGAATCAGTATAGGAGGAGGAAAATGCTGGTGGTTCTTTGCCCTAGTCTTCCAGTCACACAATAAGAGTGTCCCATGTCTTGAATCATTTAGAGTGGCTGCACATTTGTATAAACTGGGTTCTTAATTTTTTTTTCTAAGACCATTTAACAAATAAAGCTTCACCTTTACTCTTGTTTTGGTCTGCCATATTCCTGCAGTCCCCCACTGTCGTATGCAGCTTATGCAAGCGAGATGGTCATCTAAAGAAGGACTGTCCTGAGGACTTCAAGCGAATCCAGCTGGAGCCTTTGCCACCACTAACACCCAAGTTTTCAGCTATCTTAGATCAAGTTTGCATCCAGTGTTACCGTAAGTTACACATTTTTTTCTGTGTGTCACAGTAATGGGTTGCCATGTCCTCAGGAGTTGTCAGAATCCCTGCCAGCATTCTAAGGACCTGTCCCTTCTCTCCTAGCTGCAGTGTTCTGTGTCAGACCTGTCCCACTGGGGGCATGCCATAAATAATTGAGATAGAAAGAGGGGTGAGTGACTTTAAGGATAGCTGTTCAGGTGCAGAAGTATTTCCAGGCTCTCTAGGAAGTGATCTATACACTGCCTCTCCCTTTGGGGTAGTAAATCTGCCTTAAAGATTTCTAAAACATGTTATTATAATGACATCTGAGCAATGGTATGAAAAAGGAATCTCTTTTTAAATCTGTAATTCAACATTTCCAAAGCTTGAGCACAAGATACTTTTTAGTTAACACTAATAAATAGCCTACATGCCACTATTTCAGGAAGACTTCTTTAGGTAAACACTGATAATTAGGGAAATTTCAAGTTCTACAAAGAGAAAACATTTAAAGGAGAGACATTCTGTTGCTTAAGAGTGGAGGAACTTGATGCTTAACATTGCTACATTTTGAAATATCCTCCTAATTGTTGTCAACTAGTGATTTATTTTTTTCTTTTTCTGTTTTGCTTTTGTTTTCTATGGGTTTTTCCTACATAGCACAGGGTGGCATTGCATTTGAGGTCTCCCTGCCTCTGCCTCCTGAGTGCTAGGCATACTACCCTCAATTTAATTCCTCCCCTCTTCTTGCCCTCTTACAAGGTCTCATTGTGTTGCCCTGACTTGAACTTCTGAGCTTAAGCAATCTTCTACTTCAGTCTCCCAAGTAGCAGGGAGTGCTGGCATGTTCTACCATGTCCTGCTATCATTGATTTTCTTTGTAAACCTTTTTGGAGGTTAAGGAAGGAAACTGGGAGCCTGGTGTGGCGGCGCTCATATTTAATGCCAGCACTTGGGAGGCAGAGATAGGAGGATCACCAGGAGTTTGAGGCCAGCCTGCAGTTACAAAGTGAGTTCCAGGTCATCCTGGGCTAGAGTGAGACCTACCTCAAAAAGTGAGGTAGTGGGGGTGTAGGGATGGGAGGGGAAGGGACTGCAGAGATAGTTCAATGGTTAAGGCACTTGTCTGCAAAGGCTAACAATCCAAGTTTGATTCCCTAGTACCCATGTAAAGCCAGATACACAAAGTGGCATATGTATCTGTAACACTGGAGGACTTGGCTCACCCATTTTCTCTGTCTCTCTTCTATCTCTCCCTGCTTGCGAATAAGCAAATATATATATCTTTTTTTCTTTTTCACGTCAGATGGGTAATAGGCCGGTGCGTAACAAGGATTGTGGGAGGCACACGTCACACAAGCGCGTGAACACCCAATCATCATGCTTATGAACCAATAAAAGGATCCAAAAATATATATATTTTAAAAACAATACAAAAAAGTGGGCATGGTGGTGTACACCTTTAATCACTGCATTTGGGAGGCAGAAGTAGGAGGATTGCTGTGAGTTCAAGGCCACCCTGAGATTACATAGTGAATTCCACATCAGCCTGGGCTACAGCAAGACCCTACCTCAAAAAACCAAAACAAACAAACAAACAAAAAACTGGGTTCTCAGTTAAAAACAACAAAACATCCATATGTTCACGAACCTCTGTGTTCACATTCTGGGGGTTTCTGTGACACCCATATACAGAGCATTTATCCAGATTAGTTCCATTTTAAATATTTTATTTTTATTTATTTATTTATTTGACAGAAGGGGAGAGAGGGAGAGAGAGAGAGAGAATGGGTGTGTCAGGGCCTCTAGCCACTGTAGAGAACTCCAGACACATGTGCCACCTTGTGCATCCGGATAATGTAGCTCCTTTGACTTTGTAGGCAAACGCCTTAACTGCTAAGCCATCTCTCCAGCTCTAGTTCCATTTTAAAAGAAGTTCTTGATGACAGGCCTTTTGAGACAGGATTTCCCTATGAATACCTGACTGGCTTAAAACTTGCTGTGTACAACGGGCCAATGCCACACTCCTGCTTTTGCCTCCCAAGTTATCATAGGGGTGTATCACACAAGCCATGCACATTGCTGTTTTTGTTAATTTTCATTTTCTTTTTGACAGTTTCATATATGTATGTAATGTATTTTGACCATATTCATCCCCCATTACCCTCTCTTCCTCCCACTCTAGTAAATCCCTTCTTCCTACCTAGTCCCCTTCCTACTTTCATGTTGTGTGTGTGAGGGAGAGAGGGGGAGGGAGAGACCAACCCACTGACTTAAATTAAAGTCACTTACATGAGCCTGGATGAAGGATTATTTACTAAATTATGAGCAACTTACCAGTGATTGTACTACTGAAGAAAATGACCTCTCTTCCCCTAGCAGCCGTTGACTGCCTCCTCCAGGAGCAGGATTTCATGAGTCCCTCATCCATGATATAATAATGGTAATGAGCTGAGTCTTGTGCTAGAAGCCACAACTGCTGTGAGTTCATGAGTGTAATGGCCAGTTCACATCCAGTGCACAGCTCTCCTTCCCATTTTCCTGCTCTTATATCTTTCCATTTGCTCTTCCTTTATGTTCTCTAAGCCTTGGAGAGTATCATGTAGCTGTCCCATTTCAGGTTGAGCACACAGTAACTTATTCTTAGCATTTTTATATTTTATTTATTTGAGAGAGAGAGAGAAAGAGAAAGAGGCAGATAGAGAGAGAATGGGCATACCAGGGGCCTCGAGCCACTGCAAATGAACTCCAGACGCATGTGCCACCTTGTGCCTCTGGTTTATGTGGGTACTGGGAAATTGAACATGGGTCCTCAGGCTTTGCAGGCAAGTGCCTTAACTGTTCAGCCATCTCTCCAGCCCCATTCTCAGCATTTTTTCCAGCTTTGTTTGCCCGCTGTTAAAAGAAAATTCTGGGGGCTGGAGAGATGGCTCAGCAGATAAGGCACTTGCCTGCAAAACCTAATGACCTGAGTTTGATTCCCTAGTATCCACATAAAGCCAAAAGCACAAAGTGGTGCATGCATCTGGAGTTCTTTTGCAGCAGCTGGGGGCCCTGGTGCACCCCGTCTCTCTTTCTATCTCTCTCTGCTTGCAAGTAGCACTAATCTATGGATATAAACCTAAGGATTTAGAAGGTAGTTTGACAACCTGTCCATTTAGCTTAACTGCATTAGTAGGTTCCCCCTTAGGCTTTTGACAAAGTTTACAATACTGACAATGCCCAAAACATTTATTTTATATTGATCTTATTAGCTACTACAAAGAAAAATACAAATATTTAGGATGTTTTGTTTTGTTTTGTTTTTGTTTTGTTTTTCGAGGTAGGGTCTCACACTACCCAAGTTGTCCTGGAATTCACTATATAATCTTAGGCTGGTCTCGAATTCACAGTGCTCCCAGTCTGGGATTAAGGCATGTGCCACCACACCCAGCCCAAATATTTAGTTGTTTTTAAACTTTTTTAAGTTTTGTGATTGTTGTTTTCCAAGGTAGGGACTCACTC
Source organism: Orientallactaga sibirica (assembly GCA_036365145.1). Classification (NCBI taxonomy): domain Eukaryota; kingdom Metazoa; phylum Chordata; class Mammalia; order Rodentia; family Dipodidae; genus Orientallactaga; species Orientallactaga sibirica. Next base: position 3,479,109 of record JAEOAD010001604.1, read on the forward strand.
TAGCCCAGGCTGACCTGGAATTCACTATGTAGTCTCAGGCTGGCCCTGAACTCACAGTGATCCTCCTACCTGTGCTTCCTGAGGGCTGGAATTAAAGGCGTGTGCAGAGAGAGGGAGTGGGGAGAGAAATGAATGTGCATCTGGCTCCACCTGGGTGGGTCCTGGGGATTTGAACTTCAGTCATTAGGCTTTGCAGGCATGTACCCTAACTATTGAGCCATTTCTCCAGCCCAAACTTTTAAGCTTTTTTGTTGTTGTTGTTGTTTTTAAACTTTCAGTTTCCTAAAAAGGTTTTTGAAGGGGATGGCTTAGTGGTTAAGGCACTTGCCAGCAAAGCCAAAGAACCCAGGTTCAGTTCTCCAGTACCCACATAAAGCCAGTTGCACAAGGCACATGCATCTGGAGTTTGTTTGCAATGGCTAGAGGCCTTGGCATGCCTATTCTGTCCTCTTTCTCTCTGTTTCTCTCTATATATCTTCTCCCTCTCTCTGTCTCTCAAATAAATAAATAAAATATTTTTTAAAAAGTTTTTGAAGCTTTTTCAAAGAATTAGGCCCTTTATTTACCCCTTTCTCCACACAATATATTTTATTTTAAACAGAAGACTTTTCTCCAACTATTTTAGAAGATCAAGCTCGTGAACATATTCGACAAAATCTAGAAAGTTTCATAAAACAGGACTTTCCAGGTAAGTAACTTTTTTATCTTTAAGAGAAACATTGTGACCTTTTGAATGAACACATTTTAGAAAAAGAAATGTTTTTTAGTGTTTTTAAGTATTATTTATTTATTTATTAGAGACAGAGAGAGTGGGAGAGAGAGAGACTGAATGTCCTCTAGCCGCTACAAACTCCAGAGGCATACACCACTATGTGTGTCTGGTTTACCTGGGACCTGGAGAATAGAACCTGGGTCCTTAGTCTTCACAGGCAAGCACCTTAACCTCTAAGCAATCTCTCCAGCCTGTGTTGGAAAAATTTTGACCATTATATAACTTTGTGGGATCTGGACATACCTAGGATGGGCTCTGGTTTGCCATACTGTCATCTCCCAACCGAAAGGATAATAGTGAATTTCACTTAGTATCATAATGAGCGTGAAAGCTTACACTTTAACAAATATATTCATTTTGAAAGCAGTAATCTTACTACATCTGAATTTTTCCTGGAAATGTCCTTACGTTATGAATATACTCCTGATTCTATTTAAAGTAAACTGAGAGGAAGAATTTAAACAACTGATTAAAAAGACCATAATTATAGGATAAGATAGTTAACAGCTGGGCATTTTTGATTTATGAAAGGGTTATTTTTATCTTCAAAATTAAGAGTACTCAGGTAACGAGTGACTTCTTCTTATGTATACCTATCAGGAACTAAATTGAGTTTGTTTGGCTCTTCTAAAAATGGATTTGGATTTAAGCAGAGTGACCTTGATGTTTGTATGACAATTAATGGACATGAAACTGCTGAGGTAAAGTGACCACATAACACTTGGATTTGCTATGGAATTGTGACTTGATCAATTTTTAAGTTATTTTTTTGCAAATGTGTGTGGTAGGAGTGTATATGTGTGTTCATATATTAGTGGGCACATTGTGTGCAGGTGCATGCACATGTGTGCATTTGTGTGTGGAGGCCAGAGATCAATGTCATATGTTACGTCTTCTTCACTCTTCACTTCATATTTTGAGACAAGGTCTCTTGAGCTCACCAATTCTGCTAGACTAGTTGGCCAGTGAATCTCAGGGATCCTCCTGTCTCTACATTCCCAGTGCTGGGTTGCAGGTATACATTGTTATACCCTGCTTTTCCATGGGTGCTAGAGGTCAAAGTTCAGGTTTAAATGCTTGCATAAGCAAGCACTTTACCACTGAGCCATCTCTTAAGCCCTGATTTGACAAGTCTTTGCTGACCGAACTGTTTAGTGTTCTTCAGATTTTTCAGGGCATACCACATCAAGTGAGTTGTTTGGTAATCTTCTAGCCAAACAGCTTAGAGGTGATGTGATCAGGAGAAAGCCTTGGATAGGTGTGGCGGCACACACCTATAATCCCATCGCTGGAGAGGCATAAGCAGGAGGATTGTCATGAATTCTAGGTCAGCTTGAGCTACTATTTTTTTTAAGCCCCTATTTCAAAAAAAAGAATAGGAAGCTTTGAAAATTGCCTTTAAATTGTAGTCCAAAGTGGATTGGAAAGTGACATCAAAGAATTTGATAAAGCCAAGCCAGTTTCTCCAGAATCCCATTGTCCTGGCCACCAGTCTGACCTGTGTGCACATCCACACAGTGTCAGTTGTCATGTTCACCTGTGTGCACATCTACAGTGTCAGCTGTCATATTCACCTGTGTGCACATCCACACAGTGTCAGCTGTCATGTTCACCTGTGTGCACATCCACACAGTGTCAGCTGTCATGTTCACCTGTGTGCACATCCACACAGTGTCAGCTGTCATGTTCACCTGTGTGCACATCTACAGTGTCAGCTGTCATGTTCACCTGTGTGCACATCCACACAGTGTCAGCTGTCATGTTCACCTGTGTGTGCACATCCACACAGTGTCAGCTGTCATGTTCACATGTGTGCACATCTACAGTGTCAGCTGTCATGTTCACCTGTGTGCACATCCACACAGTGTCAGCTGTCATGTTCACATGTGTGCACATCCACACAGTGTCAGCTGTCATGTTCACCTGTGTGCACATCTACAGTGTCAGCTGTCATGTTCACATGTGTGCACATCCACACAGTGTCAGCTGTCATGTTCACCTCTGCACATCTACAGTGTCAGCTGTCATGTTCACCTGTGTGCACATCCACACAGTGTCAGCTGTCATGTTCACATGTGTGCACATCCACAGTGTCAGCTGTCATGTTCACCTGTGTGCACATCCACAGTGTCAGCTGTCATATTCACATGTGTGCACATCTACAGTGTCAGCTGTCATGTTCACATGTGTGCACATCCACACAGTGTCAGCTGTCATGTTCACCTGTGTGCATGTCCACACAGTGTCAGCTGTCATGTTCACATGTGTGCACATCCACACAGTGTCAGCTGTCATGTTCACCTCTGCACATCTACAGTGTCAGCTGTCATGTTCACCTGTGTGCACATCTACACAGTGTCAGCTGTCATGTTCACCTGTGTGTGCACATCCACACAGTGTCAGCTGTCATGTTCACATGTGTGCACATCTACAGTGTCAGCTGTCATGTTCACCTGTGTGTGCACATCTACAGTGTCAGCTGTCATGTTCACATGTGTGCACATCTACAGTGTCAGCTGTCATGTTCACATGTGTGTGCACATCCACAGTGTCAGCTGTCATGTTCACATGTGTGCTCATCATCCACAGTGTCAGCTGTCATGCTGCACATGTGTGCACATCCACAGTGTCAGCTGTCATGCACACATGTGTGCACATGCACAGTGTCAGCTGTCATGTTCACATGTGTGCACATCCACACAGTGTCAGCTGTCATGTTCACATGTGTGCACATCCACACAGTGTCAGCTGTCATGTTCACATGTGTGTGCATATCCACAGAGTGTCAGCTGTCATGTTCACCTGTGTGCACATCCACAGTGTCAGCTGTCATGTTCACCTGTGTGCACATCCACACAGTGTCAGCTGTCATGTTCACATGTGTGCACATCCACACAGTGTCAGCTGTCATGTTCACATGTGTGCACATCCACACAGTGTCAGCTGTCATGTTCACATGTGTGCACATCCACACAGTGTCAGCTGTCATGTTCACCTGTGTGCACATCCACACAGTGTCAGCTGTCATGTTCACATGTGTGCACATCCACAGTGTCAGCTGTCATGTTCACATGTGTGCACATCTACAGTGTCAGCTGTCATGTTCACCTGTGTGCACATCTACACAGTGTCAGCTGTCATGTTCACCTGTGTGCACATCCACACAGTGTCAGCTGTCATGTTCACCTGTGTGCACATCACACAGTGTCAGGTCATGTTCACATGCAGCACATGCACACAGTGTCAGCTGTCATGTTCACATGTGTGCACATGGAGCCACACAGTGTCAGCTGTGTGTTCATCTGCATGCAGCATCCACACAGTGTCAGCTGTCATGTTCACCTGTGTGCACATCCACACAGTGTCAGCTGTCATGTTCACCTGTGTGCACATCCACACAGTGTCAGCTGTCATGTTCACCTGTGTGCACATCCACACGTCAGCTGTCAGCTGTCATGTTCACCTGTGTGCACATCCACACAGTGTCAGCTGTCATGTTCACCTGTGTGCACATCCACACAGTGTCAGCTGTCAGCTGCACCTGTGTGCACATCCATGGAGTGTCAGCTGTCATGTTCACCTGTGTGCACATCCAGCAGTGTCAGCTGTCATGTGCACCTGTGTGCACATCTGCACAGTGTCAGCTGTCATGTTCACATGTGTGCACATCCACACAGTGTCAGCTGTCATGTTGCACCTGTGTGTGCACATCCACACAGTGTCAGCTGTCATGTTCACCTGTGTGCACATCTGCATGGAGCAGTGTCAGCTGTCATGTTCACCTGTGTGCACATCTGCATGGAGTGTCAGCTGTCAGCGGCACCTGTGTGCACATCACACAGTGTCAGCTGTCATGTTCACCTGTGTGCACATCTGCACACAGTGTCAGCTGTCATGTGCACATGTGTGCACATCTGCACACAGTGTCAGCTGTCATGTTCACATGTGTGCACATCCACACAGTGTCAGCTGTCATGTTCACCTGTGTGCACATCCACACAGTGTCAGCTGTCATGTTCACCTGTGTGCACATCCACACAGTGTCAGCTGTCATGTGCACCTGTGTGCACATCCACACAGTGTCAGCTGTCAGGAAGTGCACCTGTGTGCACATCTGCACAGTGTCAGCTGTCATGTTGCACCTGTGTGCACATCTGCACAGCAGTGTCAGCTGTCACCTGTGTGTTCATCTGCATGTGCACATCCACACAGTGTCAGCTGTCTCATCTGCATGGAGCACATCCACAGAGTGTGCACCTGTCATGTTCACATGTGTGCATCCACACAGTGTCAAGCTGTCATGTTCACCTGTGTGCACATCTGCACAGTGTCAGCTGTCATGTGCACCTGTGTGCACATCTGCAGTGTCAGCTGTCATGTTCACATGTGTGCACATCCACCACAGTGTCAGCTGTCATGTTCACATGTGCATGGAGCACAGTGTCAGCTGTCATGTTCACCTGTGTGCACATCCACACAGTGTCAGCTGTCATGTTCACATGTGCACATCCAGCAGTGTCAGCTGTCATGTGCACATGTGTGCACATCTGCACACAGTGTCATGGAGCATGCAGGAAGCTGCACCTGTGTGCACATCTGCATGGAGTGCAAGCTGTCATGTTGCACCTGTGTGCACATCCACACAGTGTCAGCTGTCATGTGCACCTGTGTGCACATCCACACAGTGCATCAGCTGTCATGTGCACCTGTGTGCACATCTGCAGTGTCAGCTGGTCATGTTCAAGCTGCACCTGTGTGCACATCTGCACACATGGTCAGCTGTCATGTGCACCTGTGTGCACATCTGCATGGAGCAGTGGAGCAAGCAGTCATGTGCACCTGTGTGCACATCTGCACAGTGTCAGCTGTCATGTGCACCTGTGTGCACATCTGCACAGTGTCAGCTGTCATGTTGCACCTGTGTGCATCTGCATCCCACAGTGTCAGCTGTCATGTGCATGTGTGTGTGCACATCTGCAGTGTCAGCTGTCATGTTCACCTGTGTGTGCACATCCATGGTGTCAGCTGTCAGCTGCACCTGTGTGCACATCTGCATGGACAGAGAGCAAGCTGTCATGTGCACCTGTGTGCACATGCATGGAGCAGTGGAGCAAGCAGGAATGTGCACCTGTGTGCACATCCATGGAGTGTCAGCTGTCAGCTGCACCTGTGCACATCTGCATGGAGTGGAGCAAGCAGTCATGTGCACCTGTGTGCACATCCATGGAGTGTCAGCTGTCAGGAAGCTGCACCTGTGTGCACATCTGCACAGTGCATGGAGCAAGCTGTCAGCTGCACCTGTGTGCACATCTGCAGGTCAGCTGTCAGCAACAGGAAGTGCACCATGCACATGTCAGCTGTCATGTTCACATGTGTGCACCTGTGTGCACATCTGCATGGAGCTGTCATGTGCACCTGTGTGCACATCTGCATGGAGTGTCAGCTGTCATGCTGCACCTGTGCACATCACATCCACAGAGTGTCAGCTGTCATGTGCACCTGTGTGCACATCCACAGCAGTGTCAGCTGTCATGTGCACCTGTGTGCACATCTGCAGTGTCAGCTGTCATGTTCACCTGTGTGCACATCCACAGTGTCAGCTGTCATGTTCACATGTGTGCACATCCACACAGTGCACCTGTCATGTTCACATCTGCACATCCAGCACAGTGCAAGCTGTCATGTGCACCTGTGTGCACATCCACACAGTGTCAGCTGTCATGTTCACATGTGTGCACATCTGCACAGTGTCAGCTGTCATGTTCACACCTGTGTGCACATCCACAGTGTCAGCTGTCATGTTGCACCTGTGTGCACATCCACAGTGTCAGCTGTCATGTTCACCTGTGTGCACATCTGCACAGTGTCAGCTGTCATGTTCACATGTGTGCACATCTCATGGAGCACAGTGTCAGCTGTCATGTTCACCTGTGTGCACATCTGCATGGAGCATGGAGCAAGTGTCAGCTGTCATGTTCATCTGCATGTGCATGCAGCATCCACACAGTGTCAGCTGTCATGTTCACCTGTGTGCACATCCACACAGTGTCAGCTGTCATGTTCACCTGTGTGCACATCCAGCAGTGTCAGCTGTCATGTTCACCTGTGTGCACATCTGCACAGTGTCAGCTGTCATGTTCACATGTGTGCACATCACACAGTGTCAGCTGTCATGTGCACCTGTGTGCACATCCACACAGAGCAGCTGTCATGCACAGTGCACATCCACCTGTGTCATCTGTCATGTTCACATGTGTGCACATCCACACAGCTGCACCTGTCATGTTCATCTGTGGTGCACATCCACACAGTGTCAGCTGTCATGTTCACTCATCTGCACATCCACACAGTGTCAGCTGTCATGTTCACCTGTGTGCACATCTGCACAGTGTCAGCTGTCATGTTCACCTGTGTGCACATCTGCACAGTGCATGGAGCTGTCATGTTCACCTGTGTGCACATCCACAGTGTCAGCTGTCATGTTCACATGTGTGCACATCCACAGTGTCAGCTGTCATGTTCACATGTGTGCACATCTACAGTGTCAGCTGTCATGTTCACCTGTGTGCACATCCACACAGTGTCAGCTGTCATGTTCACATGTGTGCACATCTACAGTGTCAGCTGTCATGTTCACCTGTGTGCACATCCACACAGTGTCAGCTGTCATGTTCACATGTGTGCACATCCACACAGTGTCAGCTGTCATGTTCACATGTGTGCACATCCACACAGTGTCAGCTGTCATGTTCACATGTGTGCACATCCACACAGTGTCAGCTGTCATGTTGCCGTGAGTGCACATCCACACAGTGTCAGCTGTTCTGTTGGCTTGTGTGCATATCCACAGTGTCAACTGCCATGTTGATGTGTGTACACATCTGCACAGTGTCATCTGTCATGATGATGTGCGCGCATATCCACACAGTGTCATGTTGACATTTATACATGGTGGTGTATACCTGGAATTCCAAAACTTGGGAGCCAGAGGCAGGAGGATCGTGACTTTGAGGTCAGACTGGGATATATAGAGAGTACCTAATTTTTAAAAAATGGCCCAAAATTACATATAACTTACTTATTATTCATATTTGCTGTGTGACTTTAATTTTTTTATTATAATTTTGACTAGTCCTACAATGAGATCATAGGAGTTTTCATTCCTTTCTACAGAAAGTCATCAACTTCTAATGAAACTGTGATGACCTGTATGAATAAGATAAAGCACAGAAGGTTCTCTACATGTTCTACACATAGGGTGCTTCTTAGTGAGATGGATATAGAAAGAGGAGAAAATGAAAGTCCCTTTCTGGCTCAGAAACCAGTCCTGGAAGCTCTGGGTCTATAGGCTTTCTGGCTCACTTTAGTCTGTTGTATTGTCCAATAATAACTGGGACATAAGATGCTTAGTGGTATTCACATCTTTAGGATATTTTCTGTGTATACTAACTCTGATACTCAATGAAAAGAAAAACAGTAAATGAATTGAAATTAATCTAATTTCTGAATATAATGGAAATAAGGTCAAGTTAGGAATCTGTCTTCTGGGTTTTCTTTTATTATGGTTTTTGTTTTCTGATATTATATATTGATCCTGGGACACTGTGTATACTAGACAAGCACTTCTTTGTTGAGCTACATCTTAGCTCTCTTTTTTTATTTTTTTGAGGTAGGGTCTTGCTCTAGCCCAGGCTGACCTGGACTTCACTGTGTAATCTCAGGGTGGCCTTGAACTCATAGCAATCCTCCTACCTTTGCCTTCCAAGTGCTGGGATTAAAGGCGTGCCCCACCACTCCTGACTTCAGGTCTCTTTTTGTTTTGTGAGATGGGGTCTCTATAAGTTACCCTGGCTGTCCTTGAACTTTGTTAACCCAAACAGGCCTTTAATTAGTGATACTCCTGCCTCAGCCTCTGCTGCAGCTGAGATTACAAGCTTGTACCACCAGACTCAGTTTGTCTTCTGATTTGGATTCCATTGTTTGTGCCTTCTCATTGCAGGGGTTGGATTGTGTAAGAACTATTGAAGAACTGGCAAGAGTCCTCAGAAAACATTCAGGTACCTCTGTAAACTTTTAAAAATATTTTTGTCTCTTTAATTTGTGTTTTGCATACTTAGAATTTACTAATTCCAATGACTCAGTTATAGAACATGTGCTACATTAGTGTCAAAAATGTTACATGAGGACTGGGAGGATGGTTCCATGAGCAAGAGCGCTTGCTGCAAACATGAGGACCTGACTTCAATACCTGTGTAAAAAGCCTGTAACCCCAGTCCTATGTGGGGTGGAGACAGAATTGCTGAGGCTCATTGGTCAGCCAGTCTAACCACAAAACAGCCTTTCCAGACCTCAGTAAGGGACTCCTTTCCAAGAAATCAACTGGAAGAGTGGTAGAGTTGTAGTCAGTTCCAGGTTGTTGGGATTAGTATCCAGCCAGCGGTTATAGGGGGAAGAAATTTATTTCAAGCTTACAGATCCAGGGGAAGTTCCATCAATAGTGGAAGAAGCTGGCTTCCTTTTACAGATCCAAGCAGAGAGAGAAATCACTACCAGCTAGCAAACACCAAAAAGCAACACACACAAAACGGCAGCAAGCAGGACTTTCAGAGCTCAAAACTGTTCTCTTACACCTTTGGATTAGAATTCAGATTCTTCCCCAGTGACATCTCCTTAGGGCAGCTAGTTAGACGTCCAAATTACAAGTTTGCTTTTAACACATGACTCAGTGGGGGACATACATTCAAACTACCACATTCACGAAGCACTTAGATGTGAGGTTATTAGACTGGGTTGATTGAAAATGCAAACAATTTGGTTTTATTTTGGAGGTGGGGCATGCGTATGCTACAGTGCACATGTTGGGAGTCAGAAAACAACTTTGGGTGGCATTGCTTTCCACCTTGTTTGAAGAGGAGTTTCTTTGTGCTCTGTTGCATGATCCAGGCTGGTAGCCCATGAGCTTCGAGGGATTTTCCTCTTTTTCTCATTTTACCATAGGAGCACTATGCTTACAGATGCATACTACTGTATCCAGCTTTACATAGGTTCTGTGGTTCAATACTCTGGGTCTCATGCTTGTGTGGCAGGTGTTTTATCCATTGAATCATTGCTCTGGCCCCAAGATATATTAGTTTTTCAATGAAAGCCAAAGAGACAGAGATTGAGAACACAAGACCGAAAGTAGATATTAAGGCCAATACCAAGAGTTCACGGAATTCATTCCAAGAACCCTTTGGGATATGAGTCAGTTTGAGAAAAGCCTTAATTTCAGAGATTAAGACTGGAGACCAAACAAGAAATCTTTGGAATCAGAGCCAGGGTGATGTGCTCTACACAGAGCTTAGAAGATAGACTTACAAGTATTTATTGTGGTTAATCATGTGCCATTTCTGAATGGAAGGAGGTGGCTGGCTGAAAAGATTCATTTATAGGAAATACAGCTAAGTAGTAGGAGGCTGTGGAGCCAACTCTAGTTTTACATCATGGCTCCCCACTTGCTGCATGTATGACCCGCAACACTCACCCAGTTGTGCTTACTTCCTCAGTTAGAGTGGGAATAACAGCACTAGTGTCTATGTTTAAGAAAAGTGACCTTTTAGCTGAGTGTGCTGGTCCATGCCTGTCGTCAGCCAGCATTTGGAGGTAGAGGCAGGAGGATCAGAAATTCTAGGTCATCCTTGGCTACATATCAAGTTCCAGGCCTGCCTGGACTACATGAAACTATCTATCGGGGGCGGGGGGGGGAGGAATACACTAAGTCCAGATCCTACTTAATAAACTGTATATGTGTGTGTGTGTGTATTAATATATTTTATATATTTTTATATAATTTTTATTTATTTAAGAGAGAGGGAAAGGGGCAGAACAAGAGAGAATGGGCACGCCAGGGCCTCCAACCACTGCAAACGAACTCCAGATGCATGTGCCACCTTATGTATCTGGCTCTTTGTGGGTACTAGGGAATTGAACCTGGGTCCTTTGGTTTTGCCGGCAGGTGCCTAAACTGCTAAGCCATCTCTCCTGCCCTAAATATGACTTTTCTTACCCTTCTTCCCTATTGTTGAGTTAGAATTCCTCTGCCTTCCACTGTATGTATATACCATGTTTTCCTGAGGTTTTTTCCTATCAATTGTGTATGGTATTCCTGGGTTCTATTATGTGACTACTACATATCTGCTGTGCTGACACCACTTAACTCTCAAAAGAAACTCAGACTGACATCTTAGAGTGAAGTCATCTGTGCTTTTACTGCCTACCTTCTACAAGCACTACCAGGTACCTGCTCTTCCTTTCTACGTTTCAGCATGGGCCTGCATGGAATCACCAGCATGGGTGAAATGATTAATCCTGATCTAGACTCAGTTCAGTACAAGTTTGCTGCAGTGTAAATCGCAGCTCCACAGTTTACCAGTTTCCTATTTATTTATTTGTTTGTTTAAAAGAGACTCATAGAGAGTGAGTATGGGCTTACCAGGACTTCCTGCCACTATACACAAACACCAAATGCATGCACCACCTTGTTCATCTGACTTTATGTAGGTACTGGGAACTGAACCCATCAGGCTTTGCAAGCAAGTGCCTTTAACCACTGAGCCATCTCTCCAGCCCCAGCTTCATATTCCTAAATGAATTTCTCCAGGTCTGTTTTCTCGTCTGTAAGGTCTTAAGAGGCAGTGTTTGTGAAGAACCCTGTATGTACTCTTGTTACATAATAGATACTCGGGAATTATTAACAGCCCTCATCCCACTTAATGCATAGGTGATCTCAAGCCTGCCTTGCTTTATCTGCATCCCCAAGCAACCATGATAATTCTGAATTCTGGTCTAGTTGGGTTTTTTTTTTTTTTTTTTTTTTTTTTTGGTTTTTGAGGTAGGGTTTCTCTCTAGTTCAGGCTGACCTGGAATTCACTATGTAGTCTCAGGTCTCAGGGTGGCCTCAAACTCATAGTGATCCTCTTACCTCTGCCTCCCGAGTGCTGGGATTAAAAGGTGTGTGTCACTACGCCTGGCTGTGTTTTAACTTTTTATTGCCATCTTTTCTTTATGTACATCAAGTATTTTGATGATGGTCCACTTCCACCACTCTCTTGTCCCCTCGCAGTGTGGTTACTCTGCCTCTGTTCCTGTGCTTCCAGTTTATTCCTTGCAGGGTGTTGTTTACGTCTTCATGGTCTTTGATTCTGTGTTACTTCTGCCAGGTCACTGGCTTCTCTTTGTTTCCCAAGGATAATGCTTTACTGGGCATGTAGCTTCTCTAAGTGTCCCCACTTCCTCTCCTATTTCATTATTCATGTTCTTTTCCTTGAGCCAGTTCTACAGTCTTCAAGGCCTTTTGTGCATGCTTTCTTTACCTGCCGCTATTTTCGTATGTTCTTCCCCTAGCTCAGGCAGTTTATATCTCTTGTACATAGTTCAGTTTCTTTCTTTTATGTTCATAACTTCCAGTTCTGTGGTTACTTTTTTGTCAATGGTTCAAGTGATTGCCTCATCAGTTTGTCTCCTAATTAGGGTCAGGTGGAGAGAAAATTTGTGATTTATATGTCCAGACTCTGTACTAGGTCCTCTGGGTGTTCATCACACTAATAATGCTACACACACACACACACACACACACACACATTCACAAACTCACTTTTGTGGTCTGGAATTTCTGGAGGTTCATTTTGGTTCTTTTGTTGCAAATATGAATGTATTTAATAAGCCCAAATTTTGTCAGAAGTTTTCTTAGATATCTAATATCAGAATTCTTTGAAAAGTCATAAAAATAGTGACATAAATTAAAAAATTAAAATATTTAAAAGGGGCCTGGAGAGATAGCTTAGCGGTTAAGTGCTTGCCTGTAAAGCCTAAGGACCCTGGTTTGAGGTTCTGTTCCCCAGGACCCATGTAAGTCAGATGCACAAGGTAGCGCATGCATCTGGAGTTCGTTTGCAGTGGCTGGAGGCCTTGGCGTGCCCACTATCTCTCTATCTATCTGCCTCTTTCTCTCTCTCTGTCTGTCACTCTCAAATAAATAAATAAACAAAAAAATATAGTGACCTAGCCAGAGTTATGTTCCTTCATTTTATGTTGAACATGAACATTAGCGCTGCTTTCATCCCCAGCTGCAGTATTGAATCTTCCTATCTTATTTCCCCACACAGGTTTGAGAAACATCCTACCTATAACAACAGCAAAAGTGCCAATTGTGAAGTTCTTCCATTTAAGAAGTGGTCTAGAAGTGGATATCAGTTTGTATAATACACTGGTAAAGTTTTGTGTGTTTTTATTTTGTTTGGTTTTGAGCCAGAGTTGTCTCAGTAGGTAGTCCTGGCTGGCCTGGAATTTGCTATGCAGTGAACCTCCTGCTTCAGTCTCCCAAAACCTGAGATTACATATGAATGCCAACATGCCCAGCTCACCTCAGTGGGATTTTTTTTTCTTTCTTCTTCCCTTAAAGTTCCTTGCTTTTTTGTATTTTTTAAAAATTTGAGACAGTATGTGGCCTTTGGCTGGCCTACAACTTTCTAAGTAGATTAGACTGGCTTTGAACTTGTGGCAATTGTTCTGGCTCTTAAATGCTAAGATAATAGGCTTGTGTCTTTATGCTCAGCTTATGTAATTTTTTTTGTGTGTATGTTGTGTGCATGCAAGTGTGTGTATGGGTTGGTATGAGTACAAGTGTATGTATGTGTGTGCATGTGGCAGTCAGAGGACAGCCTTGGGTGTCTTCCTCTGGTACAATATTCACCTCTTTTTGAGATCTCTCCATTGGTTTGGAGCTTGCCTATTTGGCTAGATTGGCTGGGGAAGGAGCTGAAAGATCCTCATGTCTTTGTCTTCCTAGTGCTGGGATTATAAGCATGTGCTACAACATGTGACACTTTACATGTGTACTGGGGTCAAATTCAAGTTCATGCTTGCAAGGCCAACACTTTACCAACTAAGCTATCTCCAGCCTCTTTTGATGTATTTCAGGTCACTGGCTTCTCTTTGTTTCCCAAGGATAATGCTTTACTGGGCATGTAGCTTCTCTAAGTGTCCCCACTTCCTCTCCTATTTCATTATTCATGTTCTTTTCCTTGAGCCAGTTCTACAGTCTTCAAGGCCTTTTGTGCATGCTTTCTTTACCTGCCGCTATTTTCGTATGTTCTTCCCCTAGCTCAGGCAGTTTATATCTCTTGTACATAGTTCAGTTTCTTTCTTTTATGTTCATAACTTCCAGTTCTGTGGTTACTTTTTTGTCAATGGTTCAAGTGATTGCCTCATCAGTTTGTCTCCTAATTAGGGTCAGGTGGAGAGAAAATTTGTGATTTATATGTCCAGACTCTGTACTAGGTCCTCTGGGTGTTCATCACACTAATAATGCTACACACACACACACATTCACAAACTCACTTTTGTGGTCTGGAATTTCTGGAGGTTCATTTTGGTTCTTTTGTTGCAAATATGAATGTATTTAATAAGCCCAAATTTTGTCAAGTTTTCTTAGATATCTAATATCAGAATTCTTTGAAAAGTCATAAAAATAGTGACATAAATAAAAAATTAAAATATTTAAAAGGGGCCTGGAGAGATAGCTTAGCGGTTAAGTGCTTGCCTGTAAAGCCTAAGGACCCTGGTTTGAGGTTCTGTTCCCAGGACCCATGTAAGTCAGATGCTGAGGTAGCGCGATGCATCTGGAGTTCGTTTGCAGTGGCTGGAGGCCTTGGCGTGCCCACTATCTCTCTATCTATCTGCCTCTTTTCTCTCTCTCTGTCTGTCACTCTCAAATAAATAAATAAACAAAAAAATATAGTGACCTAGCCAGAGTTATGTTCCTTCATTTTATGTTGAACATGAACATTAGCGCTGCTTTCATCCCCAGCTGCAGTATTGAATCTTCCTATCTTATTTCCCCACACAGGTTTGAGAAACATCCTACCTATAACAACAGCAAAAAGTGCCAATTGTGAAGTTCTTCCATTTAAGAAGTGGTCTAGAAGTGGATATCAGTTTGTATAATACACTGGTAAAGTTTTGTGTGTTTTTATTTTGTTTGGTTTTGAGCCAGAGTTGTCTCAGTAGGTAGTCCTGGCTGGCCTGGAATTTGCTATGCAGTGAACCTCCTGCTTCAGTCTCCCAAAACCTGAGATTACATATGAATGCCAACATGCCCAGCTCACCTCAGTGGGATTTTTTTTTCTTTCTTCTTCCCTTAAAGTTCCTTGCTTTTTTGTATTTTTTAAAAATTTGAGACAGTATGTGGCCTTTGGCTGGCCTACAACTTTCTAAGTAGATTAGACTGGCTTTGAACTTGTGGCAATTGTTCTGGCTCTTAAATGCTAAGATAATAGGCTTGTGTCTTTATGCTCAGCTTATGTAATTTTTGTGTGTATGTTGTGTATGTAAGTGTGTGTATGGGTTTTGTGTGTATGTATGTGTGTGCATGTGGCAGTCAGAGGACAGCCTTGGGTGTCTTCCTCTGGTACAATATTCACCTCTTTTTGAGATCTCTCCATTGGTTTGGAGCTTGCCTATTTGGCTAGATTGGCTGGGGAAGGAGCTGAAAGATCCTCATGTCTTTGTCTTCCTAGTGCTGGGATTATAAGCATGTGCTACAACATGTGACACTTTACATGTGTACTGGGGTCAAATTCAAGTTCATGCTTGCAAGGCCAACACTTTACCAACTAAGCTATCTCCAGCCTCTTTTGATGTATTTTGTTTCAGACAATTTTATTATTTAAATTTTTTTCCCTCGTTTTTTGGACAGGGCCTCCCCGTTGTTCAGGCTGCTCTCAGACTCATAGCAATCCTCCTACCTCAGTCTCCTGAGTGCTGGGATTAAAAGTGCGTGTTATGATGCCTAGCTTCTCCTGCTTTTTTTTCTTAGAGAGAGTAAGAGGAATGAATGTGTCTTTTTGAAAAAGAAAAACTAAGATGATCCATTCACTTTATTTTATTACTTCTCTCAAGAGTTATTTGTGAGTGCTTGGTAGGTGCATGGCAGTCTTCTGAGGCTGCTTTTGTGTGGCTAGTATGCTGCCATCTTAACTGGAAGTCTAAATAAAAGTCATTATTATTATTAACAACATTTCATAGGGATACATCATGTATTGTTACCCTCTTTTCCCTCATCCCTGCCCCCATTCTGCTGGGGACCCGTCTCTGTCGGGTTCGAGGTATATCCTATGAGGTTGTTGTTCATACGTTGTGGGAGCAGCAGTCTGTTATTTTGGGGGAGGGGATGCCTCTGGGCATGATGTCTCAACCTGTGTCTCTTACAATCTTTCTGCTCCCTCTTCTGCAAAATTCCCTGAGCCATGGTGGGTAAGTTTTAAGTCTACTTCAGTGATGAGCTCTTAAGAGCCTCTGGATCTCTGCTTTGGCAGGTGTTGGGTATCTTCAAGGTCTGTCTCCTACACCCTGGCGCTGATTATCAGGAACAGCGTGGAAGCAGCACTCACACTTGTCCCTCCAATTCCTCTGTGGTTTCAGCTGTGGCTTGGCTGAAGTGCGAAGGGTAGTTTATCTCCTCAGGTCTTGCTACCTTTTGAAAAAGAACAGATTCTCCAAGAGAGAGTGAAGTCAGCATAGTTTAAATGGGTTTCATGTAATGATCCCAGGCTGACTTGAGATTTACTGGAACTCCTGATCCTCTTGTCTGCATTTCTCAAGTGCCACCACACCCAGCATGTTTTACTCTTATTATCTAGATATTCAGGCAAAGGACATATTAGTAAAAGCCATATGTTCAGATGTTACACACGTTCTTCGTTATTAAAGTTTATCTTAAAAGAAAAGATTAATCGCACTCTAAATATAATTTTTGATGAAATGTTCATAATGTGAACTTTTCCATATTATTCTGGCTTCTAATTTTTTTCATATTAAAAAAAAATATTTTTATTTGCCAGGCGTAGTGGCACATACCTTGAAACTAGCACTCAGGAGGCAGAAGTAGGAGGATCACTGTGAGTTCAAGGCTACCGTGAGACTGCATAGTGAATTCTAGGTCAGCCTGGGCTAGAGTGAAACCCTACCTAAAAAAAAAATTATTTGAGAGCAAGAGATAAAGGCAGAGAGGAGAGAGAAAGAATAAGCATTCCAGGACCTCAGCCACTGCAAACAAACTTTAGAAGCATGTGTCGCCTTGGGCATTTGGCTTATGTGGGTCCTGGGGAATTGAACCTGGCTGGGTCCTTTGGCTTTTCAGGCAAGTGCCTTAACTGCTAAGCCATATCTCCAGCCCTTTCATCATATTATTGATAACCTTATAATTTCTCTTTTAACAGGCCCTTCATAACACAAGGCTTTTAGCTGCTTATGCAGCTATTGATCCCAGAGTGAAATACTTGTGCTATACCATGAAAGTATTTACAAAGGTCAGTGTGCATCTTATGCTTTATTAGGAAATTTCTTCATGTTTTAAAACATTTTTGAAAACATAAATATATTATTTTATGAACTATAGTCAAGTCGGAGCCCTGTATACATGTTAAAATATTGTTACCTAAAATTTTACGTGATTATCTTGCTTGTGGCTAACAGACTCCACTACTTTGTTGAGTCCCCTTTGATTTGGGTTTGTTGGCATATTTTATCCATTGAAATTTACTTTTATATTGTAAAGAGCTAAGTAAGCACCCTATTGCTAGTGACAACAGTATGGCTGCATGTTTAGCATAAAGTCCCTGTGTTCCTTCCCTCTAGATGTGTGACATTGGTGATGCGTCTCGAGGCAGCTTGTCATCATATGCATATACTCTGATGGTGCTCTATTTCCTTCAGCAGAGGAACCCCCCTGTCATCCCTGTCCTTCAAGAGGTATTCATAAAATCTCTAAAGCTCAGTCATCTTGGAAAGCCCTCTTCTTTCTCTAAAATTCTATACGTCAAGTTGTAACTATGTTCCTAGAAGTTTTTGTATCAGTGTATTGTTTTCAATCCATACTAATAGTTTAAAATTAATTTCAGATATACAAAGGTGAAAAGAAACCTGAAATATTTGTTGATGGCTGGAATATTTATTTTTTTGATCAAATAGATGAACTGGTATGTATTTTAAAAGTAAAGATTTTCCTACATCCTTGACTAAAAGTTAGTTATACTATGCTTAGTATAAATAAATGGTCAACCATGTTATTGCTTATTAGTTTATGATAGTAAAAACTATTATTTACAGATTTTCCCTTAAATTAGTATTTTTATTAAACCAAGTGACTTTATACCCAGTAAAAACTATTATTTACAGATTTTCCCTTAAATTAGTATTTTTATTAAACCAAGTGACTTTATACCCAGTATTTCTTTAGTACCCACTAATTCTTAGTGATTAGGTAATTATTTGTCCTAAGGTTTTTGTACCAAGAACTTGTGAAGACTTTCATTGTGACGACTAACAGGCATTACAAAGAGTCATAGAATTGATTTTCAGTTTCTACCACTAGCATGTTCTGCGATCTGTCATTGAAAATGCAGTGGTGTCCTTTTCATTTGATGTACATAAACTCTTTTTTTGAAGTAGGGTCTTGCTGTAGCCTAAGCTGAAAGGCTGAGCTGGAATTCACTATGTAGTCTCAGGCTGGTCTTGATCTCACAGTGATCCTCCTGCCTCTGCCTCCTGAGTGCTGGGATTAATGGTGTCCGCCACCACACCTGGCTACTGATGTACATAAGTTTTCATTGACTGGAAACAAGTACAGAGCTACTGCCTAAGATACAAATGAATATCACTGTTAACAGTTTATGATACCCCTTTTTCCCTTCTGTTTCTAGCCTACCTATTGGTCCGAATATGGAAAAAATACAGAATCTGTTGGGCAGCTCTGGCTGGGACTTCTTCGCTTTTACACAGAGGAATTTGATTTTAAAGAACATGTCATTAGCATCAGAAGAAAAAGTCTGCTTACAACTTTCAAGAAACAGTGGACTTCAAAATACATTGTTATTGAAGGTACAAAATAAAATTAAGTTATGTGCCTACATGTGCAAAGCTGTGGGCTCAACTCTCAGAACGTCTAGGAAATTTGAATTAGAGAATTTGAAGAGTGCAATGTTCTTCCTCCTAACACCCTCTTGAGGGGAGCCACTGAACTGCTGCCATGTGGCAGCCCTGCTCTTGTCTCCACCCAGTAAATAAGTCTGACTTATTTATTTTCAAGCATAAAGATTTATTTTTAAACACATGTGCCTTCAGGAGATGCCTCTCACTGGTTCAGAAGCCTTGTTCATGACAAACTTTCTACTCTTTTTGGACACATACTGGAGAATAAGGAAACTTCAAGATAATAGGAGTCTTAAAACCTTTCTAGTTAATAGTTGAAGAGTGCCATTAGGAATTAGTTTTAGGATATTTATTTGCTTATAAATAACTATCAATGTTGATATTTATTTTGACCAAAAGGAAAAGTTTTTTTCTAGCTGGGTATGGTGGTTTGTACCTATAATCCCAGCCCTTGAGGGTCTAAGGCACTAGGATCAGTAGTTCATGTTCATCCTTAGCTACATAACAAGTTCATGGCCAGCCTGGGTTACATGAAAGGAACTATTGGGGCCACTAATGATATTTTTCTAGTTGCTGAGGTTTTTAATTTTAAAAAGACAAAATTGGATGTAAGTGCTTTTGAATGAGCTGAGAAATGTCTGAGGTAATATTTTGTTTATCATTCATAGATTTTTTTTTAAATTTATTTTTATTAGATATGGACTTATTTAGTATGTAAACAACACATGTTGGTACCATCCTTTCCCTCCCCCCGACACTTCTCTGAAGAGGCCTTCCTCATTGAGGATGCAGGTCAATCCCGTTAGGGATTGTGGGTCATGCATTATGGGGGCAGCAGTCAGTTATGGAGGAGAGGATATGTCTCTGTGCAAAATGTCCCAACCTGTGACTCTAACAATCTTTCCATCCCCTCTTCCACAAAATTCCCTGAGTCATATTGGGAGCATTTTAAGTCTGCTTTGGTGATGGGCACTTAGGAGCCTCTGGATCTCTGGTTTGGTAGGTGTTCAGTGGCCTCAGTGTCTACCTCCTTCACCCTTGTGTTGATATCAGGTTCACTGAGAAAGCAGCACTCTTGCTCATTTCCGCAATTCCTCTGTGGTTTCAGCTGGGGCCGGGGTGGAGTATGCTGTGTTGCTTATCTCCTCAGGCCCAGCTCCTGTATGAAAAAGAGAAGCAGATTCTCCAACAGAGAGTGAAGTCAGCATTGGTTAAATGGGATAACCATTATTAATTTAGACAGAATTTAAAGGGTGTCGACCCTCTTATAGCCCAAGATTAGTGGAAGCTTGACAGTGGAAAGCAGAATCATTATCTGGATATGATCCTGACTTATTTCCCAGTTCCAGATACGGTTTCCTTTCCACTGAGTGGATCTGTTAGCCAGTCCAAGAGCAGTTGGTTACCCGCCACTATTGCACTTGTATGAGCATCATGTCAGGTTGTTTGCTTCTGAGTCGCTTAGATTTTGAGTTGCTTGGACAGATGTTGGCCACTTTACCACAGTAGCTTATGTAGTGCCTTCCAGCACTATATGAGCTAATTGTTTGAGGACTGGCTCTCTTCTGCATTCCAACCAGGTCCCTCCATGGTCCACGCCGACAGCATATGATGTCTTCAGCAGTAGGGTCTTACATTAACCTCTGGTGGGTAAGCAAGTGCTCTGACAGAAGTCTGTCTTCTTTGTTTTGGGAGGTCTACTAGGTCTCTGATCAACAGCTCACTGTGGATGTGAACCACATCCTCGTACAGGGAATAACAGGCCAGTGCCAAGGGAAAAGAAAAAAGAAAAAGAGAAGAAAGAGAAACAGGAAAAACTTAGGTTGGGCTTTGTCTCACCCTCTCCAGGGCCCTTCAGTTCAGGTGCTCCCCCTAAGGTCCTTGTGAGGGTTCCACTTTTTTTTTTTTTTTTTTTTTTTGGTTTTTCGATTTTTTGAGGTAGGGTCTCACTCTGGTCCAGGCTGACCTGGAATTAACTATGTAGTCTCAGGGTGGCCTCAAACTCTCGGCGATCCTCCTACCTCTGCCTCCCAAGTGCTGGGATTAAAGGCGTGCGCCACCACGCCCGGCCAGGGTTCCACCTTTTAGTCTAACTTCCAGGGTATAGGATTCTATGATACCAGTTCAATTTGGGTTCATTTTTGTTTCCCCCCATCCTTCCCCTTCCCATAAACCCTACCCTCCCTATTGTCTAAGCCTCAAGATGCCATTCAGTTATGTCAGCAATTTGGGCTGATCCAGGTTAGGAACTGCACATGAGTGAGACCATGCAACAATTGTCTTTCTGTGATTGTGTGAGTTCACTTAGAATAATCTGTTCCAAGTTTAGCCATTTTTCTACAGATTTCATTGTGTCATTTTTTTTTCTTACTGCTGAGTAGAATTCCATCATGTAGATATTTAACATCTTGGTTATCCATTCATGCAGTGATGGGCACCTTTGTTGACTCCAGTTCTTAGTTATTATGAATGAGCAGCTATAAACATGGTTGAGCAAATATCTCTGAACTGAGATGTGGAGCTTTTAAGGTAAATGTCCAGTAAGGGAATAACAAGGTGTGTTGGTAACTCTATATTCATCTTTTTTAGGAATCTCCATATTGATTTCCATACTGATTGGACCAGCTTACATTCCCACCAACAGTGAATGAGTGTGCCTATTTCTCCACATCCTCACCAACATTTGTTTTTATTTGATTTTTTTTTTATTTGAGAGAGACAGAGAGAGAGAGAGAGAGAGAGACAGAGAGAGAATGGGTGTGCCAGTGGCCTCTCAGCTGCTGTGAATGAACTCCAGACGCATGCGCCCCCTTGTGCACATGTGCGACATTGCATGCTTGCATCACTTTTGGGTCTGGCTAAACGTGGGACCTAGAGATTCCAACAGGTGTTCTTAGGCTTCAGAGTGCCTTAACCACTAAGCCATCTCTCCAGCCCTCATTTGATTTTTTAATGTTTGCCATCCATAGTGGGGTAAGGTAGAATCTCATAGTTGTTTTAATTTGCATTTCCCTGGTGATTAGGGATGTTGAACTTTTTTTTTTTTTTTTTCGAGGTAGGGTCTCACTCTAGCTCAGGCTGACCTGGAATTCACTGTTGTCTCAGGGTGGCCTCGAACTCACGGTGATCCTCCTATCTCTGCCTCCTGAGTGCTGGGATTAAAGGCATGTGCCACCACACCCAACTTGAACATTTTCTTAAGTGTATGTTAGCCATTTGTAATTATTCCTCTGCAAACTCTCCTTTCAGTCCTCTGCTTTGGAATGGGTTGTTTGATTTTTTTTTTTATTGTTTAGTTGGTTTTTTTTTTTTTTTTTTTTTTTTTGTAGATACGAGATATTAGGCTTCTGTCAGGGGTCTTAGTTGGCAAAGATTTTCTCCCATTCAGTAGGTAATATATTAGCTCTGCTTATGGTATGTTTGTGCAAACGCTTTTTAGCTTCATGAGATCCCATTGGTTGAGTGCTTGTTAATTTCCTGGGTTACTGAGGTATTGTTCAGGAAGTCTTTTCCCGGTCCTATATCGTGGAGAGTACCTCCTGATTTTTCTTCCAGAAGTTGAAGAGTTTCAGGTCTTATATTGAGGTCTTTAATCCATTTGAGCTTGATTTTTATGTTTGGCAAAATGAGTGGGTCTAATTTCATTTTTCTACAAATGGTCATCCAGTTTATCCAACACGATTTGTTGAAGACGCTGTCTTTTCTCCAGTCTACATTATTGGCACCTTTGTCAAAGGTCAAGTAGCTGTAGTTACTTGACCTAAGGTCTGGGTCTTCAATTCTGTTCCATTAGTCTATGTTTCTGTTTTTATTCTACTACCATGCTGTTTTTGTCACTATGGCTTTGTAATATACGTTTAGAACTGGGTATGGTGATATTGCCAGAGGTGGTTTTTTTTTTTTGCTGAGGATATGTTTGGATGTCCGAGACATGCCATTCCATGTGAATTTTGAGATCTTTTTTTTTGTTTGTTTGTTTTGTTTTTTGTTTTTTCAAGGTAGGGTTTCACTCTAGTCCAGGCTGACCTGGAATTCACTATGTAGTCTCAGGGTGGCCTTGAACTCATGATGATCCTCCTACCTCTGCCTACCAAGTGCTGGGATTAAAGGCATGTGCCACCATGCTCAGCTGAGATCATTATTTTCAATCTCTGTGAAGAATGATGCTGGTATTTTATTGGCATTGCATTAAGTCTGTATATTGATTTTAGTAGAATTTCCATTTTCACAATATTAATTCTACCTATTCAGGAGCCTGGGAGGTCTATCTTCTCAAGTCTTCCTCAATTTCTTTTTTTGAGTTTTTAAAGTTTTTTCATCACATAGGTCTTTCACTTCCTTGCTTAGTGTTATTCCAAGGTATTTAATTTTTTTGTTGCTATTGAAAATGGGACAGCCTTATTGATTTCTTTTCGCTGTATATTTGTTCATTGTATATAGAAAAGCTACTGATTTTTATGCATTGATTTTTGTATCCTACCAGTTTTCTGAAGGAATTTATCACCTTTAGAAGTTTCAAGATGGAGACTTTTGAGTCACTTATAAATAGGATCATGTCATCTGCAAATAGGGCTTACTTGACTTCTTCCTTTCCAATTTGAAGCCCTTTTATTTCTTTCTCCTGTCTTATTGCTTGGGCTAGTACTTCTAGTACTATGTTGAAGAGCAGTGGTGAGAGTGGGCATCCCTGTCTTGCTCCCAACCTCAATGGAACTCCTAGAGTTTTTCCCCATTAAGTATTATTTGGGTTTTAGGAGATTTATAAATAGCCTTCACTGTGTTGAGATATAAACCCTCCAGTGTTTCCTTCCAGTGTTTTGATCATGAAGTGATGTTGCATTTTGTCAAAAGCTGTCTGTTCATCAATTGAGATGACCATGTGGTTCTTATGGTTAAGTTTATTTATGTGGTGTATTATGTTGACTGATTTCCATATGTTAAACCATCCCTGCATCCCTGGGATGATGCCAACTTGATCAAGATGGTGGATAATGCTTTTGATGTGTTGTTGAATTCCGTTTGCAAGGATTTTGTTCAGTATCTTTGCATCTAAGTTCATTAGGGATATAGGCCTATAGGTTTCTTTCCTTGTTGCATCCCTGTCTGGTTTTGGTATTAGGGTGATGCTTGCTTTATAAAAGGAGTCAGGGAGGATTCCCTCGTCTCCAATTATGCAAAACAGTTTGAGAAAAATTGGTTTCAGTTCTTCAATGAAGGTTTGATAGAATTCATCTGAGAAGTCACTGGTACTGAATTTTTCTTTTTGGGGAGATTTTTGGTTACCTTTTCAATTTCCATGGATATCATAGGATTGTTTAAGAGATTAATGTGCTCTGAGTTTAGTTTTGGTAGGTGGTATAAGTTTAGGAATTCATCCATTTCTTCTAGATTATTCAATTTTTTGGAGTAGAGATTTTGGAAGTATGTCCTGATGATTCTTCCAATTTCATTGATGTCTATTGTGATCTCTCCTTTTTCACTTCTGATTTTGTTAATTTGAGACTTCTCTTTTTTTGTTTGTTTGTTTGTTTTTTTTCTTTGATCAAATTGGCCAGGGTTTGTTATTCTTGATTGATTTTTTTTTTTTTTTTGGTTTGTTTTTCGAGATGGGGTTTCACTCTGGTCCAGGCTGACCTGGAATTAACTATGTAGTCTCAGGGTAGCCTTGAACTCATGGCAATCCTCCTACCTCTGCCTCCCGAGTGCTGGGATTAAAGAAATGCGCCACCACACTTGGCTTATTCTTTATTTTCTCAAAGAACCAATTCTTTGTTTCATTGATTTTTTTAAAAATTGTTTTCTTAGTTTCCAATTCATTAATTTCTGCTCTAATCTTGATTATTTCTTTTTATCTGGAGCTCTTTGGGTTGGATTCTTCTTGTTTTTCCAGTGCCTTTAGGTGGACAGTAATTTTATTAATTTGGGATCTCTCTGTCTTTGTAATGAAGGCATTTAAGGTTATGACTTAGGACTGCCTTCATTCAATTCTATTGAATTTTACAATTTCTTTTTTGTTTATTTGTTTGTTTATTTGAGGTGGGGTCTCACTCTCTAGCTCAGGCTGACCTGGAATTAACTGGCCTTGAACTCTAGGCTATCCTCCTACCTCTGCCTCCCAGTGCTGGGATTAAAGGTGTGCACCACCACAATTTGCACAATTTCTTTTTGACTTCTTCCAAAACCCATTCATTGTTTAAAAGTGTGTTGTTTAGTCTCCTGGAGCTGTGGAGGACCTGATTTGTCTCTTGTTGTTAATTTCTAGCTTTAAAGTATTGTATCTGACTTGATACATGTGTGTTGCTTCAGTTTTCCTAACTTTATGGAGGCACACTTTATGGCCTAATATATGGTCAATTTTGAAGAGGGTTCCATTAGCTACTGAGAAGAATGTGTATTCTGTAGAGTTGGGGTGGAAAATTTTGTAGAAGTCCGTTAGGTCTAGTTGATCCATGATGTTGTTGAGCTCTATTATTTCCCTGCTGATTTTCTGCTTGGATGATCTGCCTGTTGATGATAGTGGAATATTGAAGTCTCCAACTATGATGGTGTTGGTATTTATTTCTGTTTGATTGTCAAGTAGATTTTGTTTTATAAACTGTGGGGCACCTGTGGTTGATGCATATGTATTTATGATTGTGATGTGCTCATGTTGGATCATTCCCTTGTTGAGTAAGAAGTGTCCTTCTTTGACCTTTTTGATTACTTTTGGTTTGAAGTCTATTTTTTCAGATGTTAATAAAGCAACACCCACTTGTTTTTATTTCCACTTGCTTGAAGTGTGCTGTGCTGTGTGGAAGTTTTTCTTTAGTCTATGTTTCTGTTTTTATTCTACTACCATGCTGTTTTTGTCACTATGGCTTTGTAATATACGTTTAGAACTGGGTATGGTGATATTGCCAGAGAGGTTTTTTTTTTGCTGAGGATATGTTTGGATGTCCGAGACATGCCATTCCATGTGAATTTTGAGATCTTTTTTTTTGTTTGTTTGTTTTGTTTTTTGTTTTTTCAAGGTAGGGTTTCACTCTAGTCCAGGCTGACCTGGAATTCACTATGTAGTCTCAGGGTGGCCTTGAACTCATGATGATCCTCCTACCTCTGCCTACCAAGTGCTGGGATTAAAGGCATGTGCCACCATGCTCAGCTGAGATCATTATTTTCAATCTCTGTGAAGAATGATGCTGGTATTTTATTGGCATTGCATTAAGTCTGTATATTGATTTTAGTAGAATTTCCATTTTCACAATATTAATTCTACCTATTCAGGAGCCTGGGAGGTCTATCTTCTCAAGTCTTCCTCAATTTCTTTTTTGAGTTTTTTAAAGTTTTCATCACATAGGTCTTTCACTTCCTTGCTTAGTGTTATTCCAAGGTATTTAATTTTTTTTGTTGCTATTGAAAATGGGACAGCCTTACTGATTTCTTTCGCTGTATATTTGTTCTTTGTATATAGAAAAGCTACTGATTTTTATGCATTGATTTTTGTATCCTACCAGTTTTCTGAAGGAATTTATCACCTTTAGAAGTTTCAAGATGGAGACTTTTGAGTCACTTATAAATAGGATCATGTCATCTGCAAATAGGGCTTACTTGACTTCTTCCTTTCCAATTTGAAGCCCTTTTATTTCTTTCTCCTGTCTTATTGCTTGGGCTAGTACTTCTAGTACTATGTTGAAGAGCAGTGGTGAGAGTGGGCATCCCTGTCTTGCTCCCAACCTCAATGGAACTCCTAGAGTTTTTCCCCATTAAGTATTATTTGGGTTTTAGGAGATTTATAAATAGCCTTCACTGTGTTGAGATATAAACCCTCCAGTGTTTCCTTCCAGTGTTTTGATCATGAAGTGATGTTGCATTTTGTCAAAGCTGTCTGTTCATCAATTGAGATGACCATGTGGTTCTTATGGTTAAGTTTATTTATGTGGTGTATTATGTTGACTGATTTCCATATGTTAAACCATCCCTGCATCCCTGGGATGATGCCAACTTGATCAAGATGGTGGATAATGCTTTTGATGTGTTGTTGAATTCCGTTTGCAAGGATTTTGTTCAGTATCTTTGCATCTAAGTTCATTAGGGATATAGGCCTATAGGTTTCTTTCCTTGTTGCATCCCTGTCTGGTTTTGGTATTAGGGTGATGCTTGCTTTATAAAAGGAGTCAGGGAGGATTCCCTCGTCTCCAATTATGCAAAACAGTTTGAGAAAAATTGGTTTCAGTTCTTCAATGAAGGTTTGATAGAATTCATCTGAGAAGTCACTGGTACTGAATTTTTCTTTTTGGGGAGATTTTTGGTTACCTTTTCAATTTCCATGGATATCATAGGATTGTTTAAGAGATTAATGTGCTCTGAGTTTAGTTTTGGTAGGTGGTATAAGTTTAGGAATTCATCCATTTCTTCTAGATTATTCAATTTTTTGGAGTAGAGATTTTGGAAGTATGTCCTGATGATTCTTCCAATTTCATTGATGTCTATTGTGATCTCTCCTTTTTCACTTCTGATTTTGTTAATTTGAGACTTCTCTGGGTTTTTTTGTTTGTTTGTTTGTTTTTTTCTTGATCAAATTGGCCAGGGGTTTGTTATTCTTGATTCGATTTTTTTTTTTTTTTGGTTTGTTTTTCGAGATGGGGTTTCACTCTGGTCCAGGCTGACCTGGAATTAACTATGTAGTCTCAGGGTAGCCTTGAACTCATGGCAATCCTCCTACCTCTGCCTCCCGAGTGCTGGGATTAAAGGTGTGCGCCACCACACCCGGCTTATTCTTTATTTTCTCAAAGAACCAGTTCTTTGTTTCATTGATTTTTTTAAAAATTGTTTTCTTAGTTTCCAATTCATTAATTTCTGCTCTAATCTTGATTATTTCTTTTTATCTGGAGCTCTTTGGGTTGGATTCTTCTTGTTTTTCCAGTGCCTTTAGGTGGACAGTAATTTTATTAATTTGGGATCTCTCTGTCTTTGTAATGAAGGCATTTAAGGTTATGACTTAGGACTGCCTTCATTCAATTCTAGGAATTTTACAATTTCTTTTTTTGTTTATTTGTTTGTTTATTTGAGGTGGGGTCTCACTCTAGCTCAGGCTGACCTGGAATTAACTGGCCTTGAACTCTAGGCTATCCTCCTACCTCTGCCTCCCGAGTGCTGGGATTAAAGGTGTGCACCACCACACCCGGCACAATTTCTTTTTTGACTTCTTCCAAAACCCATTCATTGTTTAAAAGTGTGTTGTTTAGTCTCCTGGAGCTGTGGAGGACCTGATTTGTCTCTTGTTGTTAATTTCTAGCTTTAAAGTATTGTATCTGACTTGATACGGCGAGTTGCTTCAGTTTTCCTAACTTTATGGAGGCACACTTTATGGCCTAATATATGGTCAATTTTGAAGAGGGTTCCATTAGCTACTGAGAAGAATGTGTATTCTGTAGAGTTGGGGTGGAAAATTTTGTAGAAGTCCGTTAGGTCTAGTTGATCCATGATGTTGTTGAGCTCTATTATTTCCCTGCTGATTTTCTGCTTGGATGATCTGCCTGTTGATGATAGTGGAATATTGAAGTCTCCAACTATGATGGTGTTGGTATTTATTTCTGTTTGATTGTCAAGTAGATTTTGTTTTATAAACTGTGGGGCACCTGTGGTTGGTGCATATGTATTTATGATTGTGATGTGCTCATGTTGGATCATTCCCTTGTTGAGTAAGAAGTGTCCTTCTTTGACCTTTTTGATTACTTTTGGTTTGAAGTCTATTTTTTCAGATATTAATAAAGCAACACCCACTTGTTTTTTATTTCCACTTGCTTGGAATATCATTTTCCATACTTTCACCCTGAGGAGGTTCTATCTTTAGTGATGAGGTGGATTTCTTGAAGACAGCAGATAGAAGGGTCCATTTTTTTGATCTATCATCATACCCTGTGTCTTGATGGGTGAGTTAAGACCATTAACATTTAAGGTTATTACTGTGAGGTTTGAATTCATCCCTGCCATGATGAGGTGTTTTATGGGGTTTGGTGCTTTCTTGTGTTTTGTACTTTGTTGAGCCTGGTCTGTTTTGGTTATTGTGATCTTCTTCTTGTTGGCTGTTGAGATTGGTTGTTTGACTGTTATATGTGGAGGATTCCCTCAATATTCTCTGTATGTTTGGCTTTGTGTTCATATACTCATGGACTTTTTCATGGAAAGTTTTTCTTTCACCATGTATGATGAGGGATGCTTTTGCTGGGTAGAGTAGCTAGGGTTGGAAGCCATAGTTTTTTAGACTTTGAAGTGTTCCCTTTAGGCCCTTCTGGCTTTCAGGGTTTCCATTGAGAAATCTGATGTAATTCTGTTTGGATTGCCTTTGTATGTTGTGAATTGTTTCTCTTTACTGCTTTTAACACTCTCTTTGTTTTCATTGTTAGGAGTTTTAACTATGATGTGTCTTGGAGAGTTTCTGCTTTGGTCCTGTCTGTTTGGTGTTCTGTGGGTTTCTTGTATCTAGATGGGCCTCTCTTGAGAGATTTGGAAAGTTTTCTTCAATAATTTTGTTGAATATGTTCTCTATGCCTCTGGACTGGATTTGCTCTCCCTCTGGTATACCCATGATCCGGGTATTTGGTCGTTTTAGGGTATCCCACAGTTCTCTCGTAGTCTATTCACTTGATTTTTTGAATTTGGCAAAGTTTTTGGCCTCTCGATCAATATCTTATCTTCCAGGTCAGAGGTTTTTGTCCTCCACATGAGTAACTCTGTTGGTGAGTGGTTCTAAAGAGGTTTCTGTAATTTCTATTTGATTTTTGTTTTCTGTTGTGTTATTTTGCATCAAGTCCATTTTGAGGTACGATTTCAATTTGACGATTTTCTTGATGCTTCCTGGAGTTTTTTCTTGCATTTGATCAAGTCTTCATTAAGCTTAATCAACCGATTGTTGAGGTCTTCCAGTTTCTTGACTCACCTTCAATTTATTCTTATCTCTTTGGAGGTTTCTAACGTTTTCTTCAATCAAGTTAGGCCTAGTGTCAAAAGCTGAATGCTCTATGAGACGATTGTGTTCAATTTCATTGATGTGTTTGGTTCTTTGATGGTTTGTTTCCATTTCAGTGATTTTTTTAAAATTTTTTATTGACAACTTCTATGCTTACATACAAAAAATGCATGATATTTCCCTCCCCTGCCCCCATACCGCTTTAGACCTCCATTCTCCATCATATCCCTTCCCTCTCTCCATTAGTCTCTCTTTTAATTTGATGTCATCATCTTTTTCTTCTATTATGAGGGTCTTGCGAAGGTATTGCTAGTCTCAGTGATTTTTTTTTTTTTTTTTTTTTTGATCAGGGTCTCATTGGTGTGTTTTCATTTTGGGAATGAATTACTGTTGATTTCTCTGATTTCATTGGAGGCTTTCATTGCAGGACTAGGCATCCTTGGTAGAGATCTCTCAGTTTTCTGATTTTTGTTGGCTTTTTGTGTTGTTATCTACCCATTATCTACCCATTTTATTGAGCAGGAAGCAAGTTTTTGTCCTTTGGCCCATGCACCCTCTGACTCAGGTGAACAGTGATGTTGGTACCCAGTGGCCAGTCAGGATACCAGAGTGAAAGGCGCGATTCCAAAGCTCACACAGGAACCAGGGCACTGGGAGGAGCCAGGGAACAGGGATCTAGCCTACTCTCTGTGTGCCTTGCCTGCCCACACACAGACCAGCCCAGGAAAGCTGGACCAGGGAACGGGGAGGAGCAGGGAAACAAGACTCTGTTTCCTTAATATATGTAAATACATGCTTATTTGCTCATGGGGTGGCACTGCCAAGGTCTCTGCTGCTGCAAACGTGCATTAGGTTCTTAAGACACATTTTTGTTTCAGCTTTATGTGGGTGACTGGGGACTTGTACCTAGGTTGGTAGGCTTTCAGACAAGCACCTTTAAGTGCTGAGCTATCTCCCTGGCCCCCACCATTTTTAGCTTTTTGAGATAGGTATACTGTATAGCTCAGGTTGGCCTACAATTCAGTGTATAGACCATGCTGGCCTCTACTTTTGGTCTCTGCTTTCACTTCTCAGTTGTGGATATTACAGGTGTGTTCCACCACTCCTGGTTGCTTGCTTGCTTGCTTTTTTTTTTTTTTTTTTTTTGGTTTTTCGAGGTAGGGTTTCACTCCAGCCCAGCCTTACTTGGAATTAACTATGTAGTCTCAGGTTGGCCTCGAACTCACAGAGATCCTCCTACCTCTGCCTCCTTAGTGTTGGGATTAAAGGTGTACATCACCATGCCTGGCCTCATTTGTATTTCTGATGTATTTGATTCAAAACTAACATCATTCAATCACATCAGGGAAATGGTCGATTTTTCAAAAATAGGCAACCTTTCATAATGTGAAGGATTTTGTAAGGATTTAAATGTAAAGCAGTATTTTCTTTTCTGATAAACATTTTAGAGAAAATCTGCTTTAGTTGCCTTATGTTTAGAGTTTTTTGTTGTTTAGCTGCATTACAGATTCTAAGCTCTTTTGGAAAATACCTATTTCATAGATTTTACTAATAAATAGCAAAATAGGTGATATTTCTTGTGATATGGACCTTGGGTATTGGATGAGTAATGGTACTTCCTGTATGATTATCTTATTTGATCTCTTTAATTTTCTTTATTTAGACCCCTTTGATTTGAATCATAATCTCGGAGCTGGATTATCGAGAAAAAGTAAGTTACTTTGTAAATTTTAGTGCAATCTCTTTTTCTTGTAATCTATTTAATTGAATTCTTACTTTTTTTCTTTATAGTGACAAATTTTATAATGAAAGCTTTTATCAATGGTAGAAGAGTTTTTGGAATTCCAGTCAAAGGATTTCCAAAGGACTACCCCTCAAAAATGGTAAGTGTCTGTTAGAAATATCAGAAAGCATTTGTTAAGATAACTAATTTGAGCATGTTTTATGTTCCTAATACATATACAATGTGGAATGGATAAATTAAGCCAGTTAACTTATCTGTCATGTCATGTGTCATGTTTGTGGTGAGGCATGTGAAATTTTTTCTTAGTTATTTGGAAACATTATTATTATTCACTATAGTTCCCTCATTCTGCAACAACCTTAAAATGTATTGCTTCTGTCCATCTAAAACTTGGTGTTGGGCTGGACAGATTGCTTAGCAGTTAAGGTGCTTGCCTGCAAAGCCTACAGACCCAGGTTTGGTTCCCCAGTACACACATAAGCCAGATGTACAAGGTGGCGCATGCATCTGGAGTTTATGTGCGGTGGCTAGAGGCCCTGGCATGTCTCTCTTTTTTAAATAAATAAATAAATAAATAAATAAATAAATAAAAACTTTGTCTCCCTGACCAGTTTCCCAATCCCTTATTCTTCTCAATAAAGATGACCCATAACTTGATGGACCTTAAGTACATGGTTGTACAGGCATGTCGTCTGGTTTCTGCTGGACTCTGGATATCTTCTGCACTCTTGCTTCTCAAACTTGTTCAAATACACCACCTGGGGATTTTGTTAAAGTGTGTATTTTGATTGAGTAGGTGTGGGTTTGAGGTTCTACATTTCTAGCATGCTCCTTCCCTGTTGAGAGTGAAGTCAATAATCCCTACTTTAGATTTAGTGGTTAAAAAGGCTAGAATCTGGACCACCTTCTTCCTTTCTTCAGCTACTTCTTTCTTCAGACACCACAATAAAATGAAGCAGCAGCACCACCAATATGGCTTTTGACTTTTCTTTCTTTCTTTTTAAATTTTTATTTATTTATTTGACAGAGAGAGAGAGAATGGGCATGCCAGGGCCGTTAGCCCCTGCAAACAAACTCTAGACACATGCACCACCTTGTGCATCTGGCTAATGTGGGTCCTGGGGAATTGAACCTGGGTCCTTTGGCCTTGTAGGCAAACACTAACCACTAAGCAATCCCTCCAGCCCTTTTATTGTTTTTATTTTTTTGAGGTAGTGTCTTGCTCTAGGCCAGGCTGACCTGGAATTCATTCTGTATTCTCAGGGTGGCTTTGAACTCACAGTGCTCCTCCTACCGCTGTCTCCCAAGTGCTGGGATTAAAGGTGTGAGCCACCATGCCTGGCTCTTTTCTTTTCTTTTCTTTTCTTTTCTTTTCTTTTCTTTTCTTTTTTTCTTTTCTTTTCTTTTTTAATCAAACTCCAGACGCTTGCATGCGACCTTTGTACTTACGTCATCTTGTGCGTTTGGCTTATGTGAGACCTGGGGAGTCTAACGTAGGTTCTTAGGCTTTGCAGGCAAGCACCTTAACTGCTAAGTCATCTCTTTGGCCTTCAAGTCTTCTTTAATTACTGGGGAATCAAACCTGGGTCCTTAGGCTCTGCAGGCAAGTGCCTTAACTGCTGAGCCATCTCTCCAGCCCTTGACTTTTCTTTAGTACATAATCTGCACAGTGCAAATCAGGTTCCTCAGTTCATGAAATCCTTGTACCTATCTGTAGCTCCTCCATGTTATGTAGGAGCTCATTCCTGGGAATGTTGAAGGATGCTCTGCCTCATTCTGTCTTCAATGATACTTCCTAAATGGTTTGGGGTTTTATCTGGAATAAGCTTGATCAACTGTTAAAATGTAGCAATACTGACTTTGATATATGAAGCAATTCTAAATACCTTCTTAGTCATATGCTTTGATCTCTCATAAATATTCCAGAGTTTTATAGCATTATTTTCTTCTAGGGATATTTTTTTGATCCAGATGTACTAACTGAAGGAGAACTGGCCCCAAATGACAGATGCTGCCGAATATGTGGGAAAATTGGACACTTCATGAAGGATTGTCCCATGAGGAGAAAGTAAGCAAATGTCAAAAAGGGGTTCAAAAGGTAGTTTTGTATTTATTTTCTTGTCTTAGTTTTGTTTTTTTTAGAGAGAGAGAGAGAATGGGCATACCAGGGCCTTCAGCCACTGAAACAAACTCCAAATGTGTGTGCCCCCTTGTGCGCATGTGCAACATTGTGTGCTTGCATCACTGTGCATCTGGCTTACATGGGACCTGAAGATTTGAACAAGAGTTCTTAAGCTTTGCAGGCAAATGCCTTAACCAGTAAGCAATCTCTCCAGCCCTTGTCCCAGTCTTCATATGTGTTTCTAGTATTGCAGAGAACATAGAATATAAATTTGGATGAAATTGAGCAGTTTTCAGATAAATTTGCAATTTTTAAATGGAAATGAAGTGATGAAAACATAGGTTTAGGTGCAGTGATGAAGGCTGACTCATGTGCACAGGTGACCGTCTTCTGGGCCTGCTGCTTTTCCCTAATTGTGTTCATGGCTTTTGTTTATTTGTTTGTCTGTTGTTTTTTTTTTTTTTCCGAAGTAGGATCTCACTCTGGTCCAGGCTGACCTGGAATTCACTGTTGTCTCAGGGTGGCCTGGAACTCATGGCAAGCCTCCTACCTCTGCTTCCTGAGTGCTGGGATTAAAGGCGTGCACCGCCATGCCTGGCTCATGGCTTTTGTTTTTAATTAGCCCTTCTAACAAGGACAGAAGAAGAAACGAGACACTAAAATTCTCTCCTTCCAGAGCAGTGAGAATTACAGAATCATTTCAGCCAATGAGCTATTAGATATGTTCCTCCAGAATCCCATATACACCTCTGAAAGTCTAAGAATGAGTTGTAGTTGATGAGATTTATTTAATTTTTGTTTGTTTGTATGATACAGAGTCTCGCACTAGCCCAGGCTGACATAGAAGTCGCTATGTAGTCTCAGGCTGGCCTCAAACTCACAGCAATCCTCCTACCTCTGCCTCCCAAGTGCTGGGATTACAGGTGTGAGCCAGCAGAGAGAGAATGGGCACACCAGGGACTCTAGCTGCTGCAAACAAACTCCAGATGCATGTGTCACCCTGTGCTTCTGGCTTTATGTGGGTACTAAGGAATTGAACTCTGTTAGGCTTGGCAGACAAGCACTCCAGCCCAAAGAAGTTTGGTTTTTGTTTTTGTTTTTCTAGGTAGGTTCTCACTCTAGCCAACCTGACCTGGAACTCTCCCAGGTCGGCCTCAAACTCACAGTAATTCTCCTACCTCTGTCTCCTGAGTGTTGGGATTATAGGCATGCACCACTACATCTGGCAAGGGAGCTTTTTTTTTTTATTGCTTGTTTTGGGCATATTGTTGTCTTGGGTGATAGTGGTAGTGTTTTTAACTAGACAGTATTGTTCTTATTCAAAAATATGTTTGTGAAAATATGTCACATCTGGAATCAGTCCTTTTTTACTATTTCTTTATTCAAATAATAGTGACCATGTATGGCAAAGGAAAGAACTTATCTAGTTTTTCTTTTTGTTTGTTTGATATTTCGAGGTAGGGTCTCACTCTGGCCCAGGCTGACCTGGAATTCACTATGTAGTCTCAGGGTGGCCTTGAACTCACTGTGATCCTCCTACCTCTGCCTCCCCAGTGCTAGGATTAAAGGCGTGCACCACCACACCTAGCTATCTAGTTTTTTAACTTTTAATTGACAATCTCCATATGTATAGATAATATACCATGGTCATAACCCTGTCCCACCACCCACTTTCCCCCTTCCACTGAATCCTTTCATTCCAACTAGTCTTCCATTTGAAGTCATTATTTTTCTATCCTGTTATGCAGGTCTATGTCTTTAACATCAGCCACTATGAGGTCATGAGTGCCACATCCACTCCAAAATGATCGTAGCTCATATGGTGGAATACACTTGAAGTTTCAGCACTTGAGAGGTTGAGGCAGGAGGATCAGGAATTTAAGGCCTGGCTACACGAGATGCTGTCTGAACAAAGAATAATAAAATCAAAAAATGATTTTGACATATTTGGGAGATAAATCTTATAGGAATTATAATTTACCTTGTAAAATTAAAGTTTCCTATCGCAAAATTCCTCTTTCTAGTAAAAAATGCTAATCACCCCATGCATGATGTCAGTTTCATTACAACAAACAGGAAGTAGCCATTACTATAGAGCTCCACTAGATGTGAATGTTGTTTTTAGAGCACCAGAGCAGCCTTGGAAATGGGAAGAGGCTTTACTAAACATCAGTCCCTGAGAAATTCCCACATTTAGAGATTCAACCAACTGCAGATAAAAATATTTACAAAGTAAACATTGTGTCATTGTTGAACATAGAGACTTGGTTTTCTTGTTTGTCCCTGCACAGTACCACATAACAGTCATCAGAGATGTTAAAGCATACAGGTGGGTATGTGTTGCTTCTGTATATGTTCATTTTTCCATATGGAACGTGAACGTCTGGAGTGGCCTCCACACAGGATCCTGGATCGTGGATAATGAGGAGTGACAGTAGCTTTTTGGTAGAGAAGGGGCTTAAGTGGTCAATTACTGATTTACCTTTTAATATTTCCTGTTCCCAATTATCTCTAAACACAGACATATTTGATGTTTTGTTACGTTTCTGTGTAGACCTTTTTCCTAATAGTATTCTATCTTCTACAGAGTGAGGCGACGGCGAGATCAGGAAGATGCCCTAAACCAAAGATACCCTGAGAACAAGGAAAAAAGAAGTAAAGAAGACAAAGAAATTCAAAACAAGTTCACAGAAAGGGAGGTATCAACAAAAGAAGATACACCTGTGCAGTGCACAGCTCTGAGAGCAAGGCCCGGGAGGGCCCCTATCAACCTAGGAGCAGAGAAGAGTCTCAGGACCCCAGTGGAAAAATGGAAGAGGCAGGATGACAGAGACTTAAGAGAGAAACGGTGCTTCATCTGTGGAAGAGAAGGACACATTAAAAAGGAATGCCCACAGTTTAAAGGCTCTCCAGGTATGGATGCCTGTCCAGACACAGAGATGCTTATGCTGACATCTCAGGGGAAACCTCCTTTTTAGAGTTTTGTCCTATTTTATATTTGTTTCTTTAAGAAATATATTTACTCAAAGAAGACCTTGTCTTGAGGAATTGAAATCAACCCCCTGCACACACCTTTAATTGTGATCCTGTATACATCTTAACTGCTTATACCTGGGTTTACTTAGGCATACAAAAGTCTAGGATTATGACTGAGATGAAAATCTGTTCATCCCCACCCAAGACCTGCACATGTAGTCTTACTAACCAGAAAACAAGCATAACTAGAGCTTTGCTGCTCAGTATGTGCACTTCTGAAATCAAAGCCTCCCTAGCCCATAGGAAGGCAATGCCACAGCTACCTCAGGACTCCACGCTGTGTACAGGAGAGCCACTCATGCTCCCAAGCAGGCGAGTAGAGAAGAGAATAGAAGGACATACGCTGTGCGGTTTGCAATGATTATATCTCCAGAGGGAAGTTTTGGAAGACTTTATCTTTAGATTATATCCCTTAAATAACTTTCTATCAGTGATAGTGATCATGTTTAGGATGAGGAAAAATATCTGTTGCCATTGTACCATTCATAGTCACACACAGATCTGAGCTGGGTGCAGTGGTGTACACCTGTAATCCCAGCAACTTGGGAGGCGAAGGCAAAGAAGAACTCTTGAGGTCAGGAGGTGGAGACCAGCCTGGGCAACATAGTACAGCCCTGCTCAACCAAACAACAAAACAGCCTTACCCACAAATGTTGTGGATATAAGTTGGTCATTTTTACTGAATGGGTTAAGTGTCTATGGTGGGCACCTTTGTAACAGATTATTAAGACAATTGGGGTACCTTGAGTATGTATAATAAGTATGATTTACAAAACAGTTTATGTACTTACTTTGGTGCATAGAATAAATCTATTCACAGCAGGTGAAATTTCATAAACATAGACAAGAAATTTTTAATACCAATGTTTCTATCATTAACTGTTTATGTTTTAGGACAGTATTTTTTTAAAGTAAGGGCTGCCTTAACAATGTCCTTAAAATTCTCTAATGCTTTTAGAGCAGTAATACCTCTTCCATTTTATTATATCATACTCAGCAATGCATTTTTAAGACAGAAAGTTTTTAGATCTTCCATCCTTTTTTTTTTTTTTTTTTTTTTTTTTTTTTTTTAAATGAGACAGATTCACTCCATAGCCCAACCTGGCTTCAAAGTCATAGTCCTCCTGCTTCAGTCTCCCAGGTTCTGGGATTACAAGTGAAGGCTCTCACACCTGGCTCATCCCTTTAAAAACAAAACAAAACAGAGCTTTATATGGAAAGAAATTAAACATTTTTATCTGCTTCTAAATAAAACTGAAATATTTATGAATGATACAACTTTGACTAACTCACATGGCCTAATTATTAATCTTGGAACTCAACATTTTGCCCTGACACTCACCTTGATTTTGTTTTACAAAAGGAAAATGTAATTTCAAGAAATTAAATGAATGATGTTTACTAACACTCATTGCATTTTTCTAAGGGTCAGGTACCACTTTAACTACAGTTAAAATATAGCTACAGAAAATCTCACCTTGATCAATAGCCTCATTAAATGTGATGATGTCATTTGTCCCAGTTTCTAGTATAGATAAAATTTAACATATTTTGAAATTATTTTTGTAGGCTACCCCCTGGTAAGAGCACTGAGGTCTGTATATAGAGCCAGTGTGAAGTAGATTATTGTCTCAACAAGAACAAAGGGATGAAGTTCTTTTATCTGGAGGGTTTCTTCTATCTAGTAGCACATTATTACCCACTCAGATCTCAAGACTGTAAGAGCAAAGATTCTGGCAGCCTTACAGGACAACAACAAATCAGAGAAAGGGATACCTGGGTTGTAGAAGGATTAGCAGATCTGAGGAACAGCTCAGGTCTAGAAGCGTGGTTACTTCACAATGCGATACTTGCGCATTAAAGCAGCAGCATCGTAATCTAAAGTGAGATTGGAAGATAGGCATTGGGCTAGAGCATGACAAATTCCTTTTAGTAATAAAACATAATTGGCCTCTTGCAGTCTAAAAAGTTATGCCACGCCCTCTTGTTTCTTTAAGTGACTTATTTTGTTCACACAATGTCCTTCTTGGTAGAATTCTATGAAGTTAACTGAAAAATCTTAGAAAGTTTGAGAATGGAGCTGAGCATGGGGGTGCACACCTTTAATATGAGCACTCAGGCTGAGGTAGGTGGATTGCAGTGAGTTGGAGGCCAGCTAGGTTACAGAGTGAGATCCAGGTCAGCCTGGCCTAGAGACCCAGCTTCAAAACAAAACAAAAATAAATAATAAGGAAAAAGAAAGTTTGACAACAAGACCACTGCTTTCAGTTTAAAGTAGGAACGAAAAGTATTGCTTTCTTTCTTTAGGTATGTTTAAGTCTAATTGTGTGCCTGGATCCCCTTTTCCACCTTCCCCTTTGAGACCAGCTGGTACCTTTGTTCAGGTAAACCCAGCTCAAAACTGATAAGGGAGCTTCTTTGTTCTGTTTATTTACCAGTCTTCTGGAGTGCTTGCAGCTCGGTGCTGGGCCCTCCTGACTAACCTGTGTTGCTCTCCCTCTGTGCCTCATCTTGGGCTCTGTGGCGGGGCTTGCTGGCCCTGGACCATAAGGCCTCACTGAAATGCTCCTATGTCCGTCTTTCCAACTAACTTGCAGAGTCCTGCCACTCAGTGCCTAGCTCAGCTCTCCTTGGATGTGGTTTGAGCTGTTTCTCATGCTCCTTCCGATGTTTTAAACCATGTATTTCGTTTTTTTAGGCAGTGTTTTTACATGAAGACATAAAGAAACAAAAAACAACCATATTTTTGAGTCCCCAGTCAGGTATGTGGTTTTTAAACAAACAAATGTGTGATATTTTATTTACTGCATATTTTACCACATGCCTTTTGAG
The DNA here is from genome assembly GCA_036365145.1 of Orientallactaga sibirica. NCBI lineage: Eukaryota > Metazoa > Chordata > Mammalia > Rodentia > Dipodidae > Orientallactaga > Orientallactaga sibirica. The sequence continues at coordinate 3,518,530 of JAEOAD010001604.1, forward strand.
AGTCTTCCTTTGACAAGTGGTTTTAACAGGAATGGGACATTAGAATCCCTCCAGGGAGCTTACAAAAATGTCCTGCCTCAACCTTCACTTCTTGAATCCTGTTCTTCGGTGGGTAGTGCAGGACTGTGTGACTTCTCTACCACCCCTGAGGAGGAGCTGTCATCCTTGAGTGTATGCTCCTTTCTTGCCACTGTCTTGCCAGCAAGGTGTTCTCCTCATGGAGACTTTGGCTGTTGTTCCAAAATAAGGACTGGAAGTAATCATCACTCTACCTCTCAGCTATTTCATTTCTTTATCCCATCAATGAATATTGAGTCTCTTCCTAACATCCTGGCACTGGACTCAACACTGAATGTCCTGCAGTGAATAGCAAAGCTGCCTCTCTCTTCACTCTACTTTGTTGTCAGAAGCCAAAGACAATAAGGACAAATAGTAAATTCACAGAATAATCATGGCAACAGATGCTTAGAAGAAATAAGAAGCAAGGGAAGGGCAGGAGAATGTTACATATGGAAATGGCCTCTCTGATAAAATAATATTTAAGAAAAGAATAAAATGAAAACAAAGCAGCAGACCGGGGGAGAAGAAATTAGTGTCGTGGGAACAACCCTCCTTATTTTTCATCCTCCCTATGGCAAGAGTGGCATGAGGAAGGAAAGAGGTAGGTGGAGAGGTTAGACAGTTGATGGGTCTGATTTGGCTTCAGAAACTCCTTCCATGGAGGGATTGGAAGATTTTTTTTTCTAAAGTGAGATCTGAAACTACACTTTTGGCCCTAAACTGATAGTATTTGAAGTCTGTTTTAATAGGCTTGTTAATGGCTTCTGGGGTAGATAGGGTGGAAATAAACTGTGGAATTACAAAAGTTTTCAGGTAAGATGATGTCAGACTAGAAGATGGTAGAAGTAAAGACAGGTCAGGCTGTGGATATCCTGAAGGTAACACCAACCCAATTTGATGGCTTGGGTGAGAATGCATGAGACAAAAAGTGTTTCCTGAGATGCCACAGTCTGTACTGAGTACTGCAAGAATAGAGGTTGATCTTACTATGCTGGGGAAGATTTAGGGAAGAGAGAAAGGTCAGTCTTACACTCAGTATGTGCAGATAGCATGTCAAGCCCCGTGTCTGAGGAAGATCACTGAGCAAATAAATGCCTATGGAAAAAAGAAAAGTTCTTAGAGTCTGGAATACAAGCAGAAAAAGGACAGAGAGGGAAAGAGCTGGGTTAGTTGTCAAGAATACACATGGAGAAAGTGTTGTGTGAGTGGTTGCTTGGAGTGCTGATGAGTGTAGACCAGATTAAATATTAGTTTTTCTTTTTTTTTTTAATTTAATTTATTTATTTGCAAGCAGAGAAAGAAGAGAGATAGAGAATGGGCATGCCAGGGCCTATAGCCACTGCAAACGAACTCCAGACGCATGTGCCCCCTTGTGCATCTGGCTTACGTGGGTCCTGGGGAATTGAACCTGGGTCCTTTAGCTTCACAGGCAAATGTCTTAGCCACTAAGCCATCTCTTCAGCCCCAGATTAAATACTGGATCTGTCACTATGGCAGTCAGTGAAGACCTTAAAAAAAAAGTTTTTTTGTTTTGCATGAAGAAACCAGAAACTGCAGTGAAGCTAAGAGCTATGAGAACAGGAATTGTAGCTAGCCTAGACCAGACTATGGTGCAAAAGCCAGAGCCCTGGGCACACTCCAGGCTTTTGGAGGGATGCTGAGTGAAGGGACAACCATGAGGATCCAGAGGCCTTTTCCTAGAATTTCAGGTGAATTTTGACTGTTGAAAGTGAAAGAGTAGTCAGGCATGGTGGTACACATCTTTAATCCCAGCACTTGGGAGGCAGAGGTAGAAGGATCACTTTAAGTTTGAGGACAGTAGGAGACTACATAGTAAATTCCAGGTCAGCCTGGGCTACAGTGAGATCCTACCTCAAAAAACAAAAAATAAAAATAAAGTGAAAGAATAAAATTTAGATAGACAAAAAAAGAAAGTGACTTCTTTTCATATATATATTTTATTTGTTGATTGATTTGAAAGAAAGAGGCAGAGGGGGAAAGAAAGGGTGCACTAGGGCATCCAGCCACTGCAAACAAACTCCAGATGCATGCACCTCTTGTGTCTCTGGCTTACATGGGTCCTAGAGAATTGAACCAGTGTCCTTTGGCTTTGCAGGCAAACGCCTTAACTGCTAAGCCATCTCTCCAGCCCAAGAACGTGACTTCTTATTGATAACTTTTCCAGCATGTTTAAATGGGATATAAAAACAGACTTGGCCATCCTCAGTAACTTTGTTGAATCAGTCTCTTTCTTAGTCAGTCTTTGCCCCACTAAAAGTAGTGCTACAGCTGGGTGTGGTGGCACACACCTTTAATCCCAGTCCTCAGGGGGCAAAGTAGGATCACTGTGAGTTTGAGGCCACCTTGAGACTACCAAGTGAATTCCAGGTCACCCTGGGCTAGAGTGAGACCCTACCTCCAACCCCCCCCCCCCAAAAAAAAATAAGGCTAGAGAAGGGAAATGAAGCCTACAGAGTAGTCCTTTTTGAATGACTGCATACTTTATAAGAAAGGTTGCCTTTGTGAAATCTTAATTCTTCATGTATATGATGTAAAGCAGTCCATATACAGTGTGCCGCTTATTCATGGCACATACAGTGAGTGTCTCTTTTATGCCTGGGACATACACTGTCACCCTGACTCAGGCCACACACAGTGTCCTTCCTTCCATGGTTTTATTTCCTGTGGCTTCAGTTACTTGTAGCCAAACAGTGTTTGAGAATACAGTACAATACAGTAAGATCTTTTAAACACTGCAGTCACATAACCTTTATTATATCATGTTATAATTATTAGTTAATATAGATTTCTTCTTATAAATTAAACTTTATCAGGGGCTGGAGGGATAGCATAGCAGTTAAGGTGTTTGTCTACAAAGCCAAAGGACCCAGGTTCGATTCCCCAGAACCCACGTTAGCCTGATGCACAAGGGGGCACACATGTCTGGAGTTCATTTGCACTGGCTGGAGGCCCTGGCATTCTCTCTCTCTCTCTCTCTCTCTCTCTCTCTCTCTCTCTCTCACTCTGCCTCTTTCTCTGTCAAATAAATAAATAATTTTTTAAAAATTAAACTTCATCAAAGGTATAGTTATATAGTTAAATAAACATTGTATAAATGAGATAAGATACAGTACTGTCATTAGGCATCCATTGAAGTTCAACTCATGGATTAAGGAAGGTCTGTGTAGTCTATGATAAGCTTTTTGTTGTTAAATAAATAAATAAAACCACCACAAAACAGTATCTCATTAGCTCCAGATGGCTTTGTACTTAATATGTAGCTGAGAATGACCGTGAACTTCTGATCTTCCTTCCCACACCTCCCAAGTGCTGAGGTTTTAGGAATGTGCTACCACATGCAGTTTTATGCAGTGCTAGGGATTAAACCCAGTGCTTTTTATGCATGCTGGCAGGCTCTCTACCCATTGAGTCACATCTCCCTGCTCTCTATGCTCAGCTTTTTTTTTTTTAAGTTCTAAATGTGGATTGAATTAAATCGTAACAAAATACACTAGCAAAAAAAACAAGGAGTTGGGTTTGACATGGGGCAACCCTTTCCTGAAACTGTAGAAGTGAAATGTCTGGTATACAAGAGCATCTGTCTTCAGGACTGGATTTGGGTGAAAGTTGGTGAAAACTGATCCACATGGCCAGTATTAATGAGCAATCTTCTTGCTGGCCTCCCTTACTCAGTATACATTCTCTGACCTGGAGGCTCCAGACTGAGGCTTCTGCTACCCTCTGGCCCAAATCCATGGTGCCCCAAGCACAGCAGGCCATTGTAGTTCTCCAGCATCACATCTCTGTGAAGCGCCCTTTGGACAGCATTCAGCTCCTGCCAGTAGTCTATAGATGTGTCCTCAAATGATACCCCTAGTCAAGGTGGGCAGTGGAAAATGAAGTCCAGATGGAAGGATGGCATAGGAAGTTAACATGTTTTTACATTTCTGGCTTCACGGACACCCTAGTATGCTTGCAGTGTTTCCAAACTTCCCACAGAATGACCGAAACCAGGCCAAAATCTCCCAAGTACCTGAGAAGGAATGGGATATAGAAACCGATCCCCAAAATGGCAGGCAGACAGTGGGTTGAGGGACCTCTATGTTTTGCATTTATGCACCACTGCATTTTATTGTAAAGTGTTTACTTTTAGGTTGGAGAAATGCCCGTGTTAAGAGTGAGAAGTCTTAGCTCTGTCTTGGCATTGTTGTTAGATGCTGAGATTGCAGATCACATTAGATTGCTTGGCCACTGTAGAGTGAGCTCTTTTATTTATTTATTTATTTTTATTTGTTTATTTATTTATAAGAGAGAGAGAATTGGCGCTCCAAGGTCTCTAGTCACTGTAACCAAACTCCAGGCAATTGTATCATTTTGTGCACATGTGCAGTCTTATATGCATATTTCACTTTGTGCATCTGGTTTACATAGGTTCTAGGGAGCCAAATCTGGCTCCTTAGGCTTCGCAGGCAAGCATCTTAACCACTAAGCGATCTCTCTAGACTCCAAGTGAGCTCTTTCATGTTCTTCTTATCCCATCTTTCAGGATAAGGACACTGTGATCAAACCCTGGGAAACCTGAGACAACTCTAGGCTGGAAATGGCCATTTCCTCTACTTTGAATGTTGTTAGTAGGAAGAAAAGTAATGCAGTTATTAACTTATTCATGTCTTTTAGTTTCTTTCAGTACCAACACAAATTATCTCAAGTATATGTGAGCTGAAAAGGGCTTGGCATTTATTTCCTTAATGTGTGAATTTTATACTTTTTTAAATTTTTCTTCCAGTGGTTGAGGGAAACATTAAAATGGTACCAGATCGCTTTACAATCAAAATTCCAAAGAGGGCTGAGGAAAAGGCTTAGCAGTTAAAAGGGCTTGCTTGCAAAGCCTGTTGGCCCAGGTTCAATTCCCCAGCAACCACATACAATCAGAAGCACAAGGCAGTGTATGTGTGTAGTTTGCTTACAGCAGCAAGAGGCCCTGGCATACCATATTCTCTCTTTCCCTTCCCTCCTCCTCTCTTTTTCAAATAAATAAATAAATAAATAAATAAATAAATAAATATTTTTAAGCCGGACATGGTAGCGCACGCCTTTAATCCCAGCACTCGGGAGGCAGAGGTAGGAGGATCACCATGAGTTGGAGGCCACCCTGAAACTACCTAGTGAATTCCAGGTCAGCCTGTGCTACAGAAAGACCCTACCTTGAAAAAGCAAAATAATAATAATAATAATAATAATATATATTATATATAATAAATAAATAATAATAGAAGTAGGGGTTGATGTTGGTATTAGTTCTTTTTTTTTTTTTTTTTTTTTTTTTTTTTTTTTTGGAGCAGGGCAGGGTCTATAGCCCAGGATATCCTCTAACTCACAGTGATCCTCCTACCTCAGCCTCCTCAGTATTTGGGTTAAAGGTGTGCACTACCATACCTGGCTGAGGTTGCTGATAGAATATGGCCAGGTGACTCAAAGCAAAGAACAAGAACCTTCATAGATATATCACACATAGACCCAAAAGGGAACATTGTACATGAAACATAAGCAGGCAAGAGGCTCTTAAAATTGTTCTCCAAGGAATGCATGGATTTCAAAATAAGAAGTGCTCTACTGGATGGGTGAACTTCCAAATCCATTAGAAACAAGTGAAGGCAGAGTAGGACCCATGTTAAGTAGGTTGGTGGATCAAGAGAGCCCCGGCAGGGTGTGTGGGGGATATGGGCTGTATCACACCCATATGACTTCAGCAGATGGAAGGATGTGGGAAACAGACACCACCACTCAATGGGAGTTTTGTTCCCAAAGACACACTATGTATACACAAGCAAATGAAAATTATTTTTACAAATTCTGACCCTAAACAGATTCCCAAGGCATCTTCAATTGAAAAGATCCTGATGTTTGCATTGGTTCATGCCAAGCAGATTGTCTTAGAACATCATGTTCTTAAGTCCGCTCAGATTGCATAGTGTGATTTCCACTTGATGACCAGAAAAACTTCTTTATCTTGCACACACCTCAGTTATCTATACAAAAGGGAGAGTCATAATAACTGGCTGGGGCTGGAGAGATGGCTTATCAGTTAAGGTGCTTGTCTGTGAAGACTAAGAACACAGGTTCAATTCCCCAGTATCCATGTAAGCCAGATGCACAAGGTGGTGTATGCATCTGGAGTTTGTTTGCAGTGGCTAGAGGCCCTGATGTGCCCATTCTCTATCCCTCCCCCCTCAAATAAATTTATATATAGTAATGGGCTGTAGGAAGGTTGAGAATTCCATGCACAAGCAGTCGGAATAGCACCTGGCCGTATGAGTGTACCACCATGATGGTGGTGAGAAGATTTATATGTTATTCCTGTGGGTGTTAGCACATCTGCACATGTCAGCACTACTCCTGCTGAAGGTTTACACACATTTTTTTTTTTTTTTTTTTGAGGTAGGGTCTTGCTGTAGCCCTGGCTGACCTGAATTCACTATGTACTCTCAGGATGGCCTTGAACTCACAGCAATCCCTCTACCTCTGCCTCCTGAGTGCTGGGATTAAAGGTGTGCACCACCATGCCCAGCTAAAAGTATTTTTATTTATTTATTTGGGAGAGAGAAAAGGGCAGAGAGAGAGAGAGAGAGAAAAAAAAAGAATGGACACTCTACCTGCTATATACGAACTCCAGATGCATGTACCACCTTGTGCATCTGGCTTATGTGGGTCCAGGAGAATTGAACCTGGGTCCTTTGGCTTTTGAGGCAAGTGCCTTAACTGCTAAGCCATCTCTCCAGCCCACATCTTAAAAGTGGAATTTTGTTACAGTTGTATAAATGTTTAAAATTGTGACAAAAACTGGGTGTGGTGGTACACACCTTTAGTCCCAGCACTTGGGAGGCAGAGGTAGGAGGATCGCCATGAGTTCAAGGCCACCCTGAGACTATATAGTGAATTCCAGGTCAGCCTGAACTAGAGCAAAACCCTACCTCAAAAAAAACGAAAAAAAAATTAATGAAAAAATACAGATGCTAGATTTACTTTTATTTTTATTTATTTATTTATTTATTTATTTATTTATTTTTTCGAAGTAGGGTCTCACTCTGGTTGAGGCTGACCTGGAATTCACTATATAGTCTCAGGGTGGCCTCGAACTCACAGAGATCCTCCTACCTCTGCCTCCCGAGTGCTGGGATTAAAGGCGTGTGCCACCACGCCCGGCTCAGATGCTAGATTTAAACCTAGAAATATTATCAGCAGTTACTTAGGGTTTCTCTTGGGTAAAAATTTCAGAAGAATAATAAATATTAAGTAAATATTAAAAGTATTTATAAGCCAGGTGTGGTGGTGCATGCCTTTAATCCCAGCACTCGGGAGGCAGAGGTAGGAGGATCGCTGAGAGTTCGAGGCCACCCTGAGACTACATAGTGAATTCCAGGTCAGCCTGAGCTAGAGTGAGACCCTACCTTGAAAAACCAAAACAAAACAAAAAAAAATTTATAAATCAGCACTCGGGCAGAGGTAGGTGGATCGCTGTGAGTTGTAGGCCACCCTGAGACTACATAGTGAATTTAAGGTCAGCTTGGGCTAGAGTAAGACCCTACCTCAAAAAAAAAAAAAAAGAAAGAAAGAAATGTATTTATAAATCTTTTGAGCAACTGAAGTTTCCTAATTTAAATTTACTATGAGGAAATTTTGTTAGAATTTATATGCTACTTTATGTTAGAAAAAATATATAGATGGCTGAAGTATGTTTTCCAATAAATTACCTCCTCACGTGTGTGGTGGCTGTCAGACTTATCTGTCATATGTTTACTTAAACTGTGTTGTTAAAACGTGAGCTGTTTTGGTTGTAAGCAGAACGTTTCCCTAGTGCCCTTCCTTTCCATAGACCTTAACCCACAGGTGGTTTTCTTAGAGAGCCTATGTTGACATGGCCAGCCTCTGTCCTTACACATGAGCTGTAATGTATAATGTAGCTTTGGGCAGTAGTTTTGTTCCTCTAGGCTTCAGATGTGGTGTCATGGGGCTGGAGAGTGTCACACCACTTTTTTTCATGGAGGTACTGAGGCGATGAAAGCATCATCAATTGTGTGCTTCAGTCAGGCTTTCTTTTCTTCACTGATCTCTGTTCCCATCCTTTCACTAGGCTTCATCTAGTTGCTAACTTCAAACAAGATAGCCGATGAAACGTTCACGTTGCCTTGCTGTTCCTCCTCTGCCCTCATTCTTACACAGCTGGCACAGCTTCTTAGGTATAAAGAAGACTGAGGACTCTGGAGCTTTGGAGTCCCACTCAGCTACTTCTGTGTTTCTGTGCCTTGGTTTCCTTATCCATAAATTGGGGCTAACACTACACAAACTGTGATAAAGATTAATGACAGGTTAATCTTCAAGAGCATCTGACCCAACTCATCTCAGATTACTACTAACAGAAAGTTTCTTACCTTACTGTCAGTATTTCTTCTTGCTCACAAGGCAAAAATATAATGAACATTTTGAATTTTTGAGGTAGGATCTCACTTTACCCCAGGCGGATGTGGAATTCATTGTGTAGTCCAAGCTACCATGAACTCATGGTAATCATCCTACCTCCGCCCAGCTGGGATTATAGATGTGAGGTACCACATCCAGGTCCATAGTGGATATTTTAAAACGAGACTATTTGGAGAGTGCAGTAGCAGTTGTAAAAATATTTTATATTTAAGCTAATTATTATGACTTACACATAATTATCTGGTTTGAGAGTGTTAAAAAAGACTTCCTCTGTTTTTCAAAGATAATTACTTTAAAATGCTACCATGGTCTCATATATTCCATTTTAATTTCATGACTTGAAATCTTAAAAATTATGATTCTATAAGAGACTGGTTGGTATCTTTTCCCCTTCTTGGTGTATATTCATACAACTTATTACTGAGCAGAAATTGTAAGTTTGCTCATTTTATAAAATGGAAAAACTGTAGTCTTTATGTATATAAATTCAAAATATTAGAAATAGTTCTATAAATAGCAATCTAATATATCTTTATCAATGGACATAGTTTATTTTAATATATATGTCATTTTTAATACATAGGTCACTTCTTTATATTTTTATTTTTGAGGTAGGGTCTTGCTCTAGCCCAGGCTGACCTGGAATTCACTATGTAGTCTCAGGCTAGCCTGAAGTCACAGTGATTCACCTACCTCGGCCTCTCAAGAGCTAGGATTAAAGGCATGTGTCACTACGTCCAGCCCTAATATACTTCTTTTCTTAAAAACTTATTTTATTTAAGATGGGCGTGGTAGCACACACCTTTAATCCCAGCACTTGGGAGGCAGAGGTAGGAGGATTGCCTTGAGTTCAAGGCCACCCTGAGACTACATAGTGAGTTCCAGGTCAGCCTGAGCTAGAGTGAGACCCTACCTTGAAAAACAAAACAAAACCAAAAAAATTATTTAAGAGAGAGGGAAAGAGAGAGAAAGAGGCAGATAGAATATATCATTATTCATTGATTTTTTTCTATTAGAATTAACTACAACAAAATATTTATATAAATAGGGTTTAAAGCATTTTATTAAGTCTCAAGCTATAAATTTTTTCTACCTTAAGCTTTTACCATTATTAGAATATATAACTGATCTAACTGATCAAAATATTATAAACTTGGTTATAATTATGTTCACTTACTAAAATGAGGCAGAGGCAATAATTCCTTTTGCATTTATGTATATTTTTATTTTATTTTAAAAATTTTTTTGACAACATCTATATTTACATACAAAAAATGCATGATATTTCCCTCCCCTGCCCCCATACCCCTTTAGAACTCCAATCTCCATCATATCCCCTCCCTCTCTCCATTAGTCTCTCTTTTAATTTGATGTCATCATCTTTTTCTTCTATTATGAGGGTCTTGCAAAGGTATTGCTAGGCACTGCAAGGTCAAGAATGTCAAGGCCAATTTCTGTCTGGACATTTGCATTGTGAGGAATCATACCCTTCCTTTGGCTCTTCCATTCTATCCGCCCATTCTTCCGCAATGGGCCCTGAGTCTTGGAGGGTGTAACAGAGATGTTTCAGTGCTGGACACTCCTCCATCCCTTCTACATTACTTTCTGTGTGAGTGAAAGTGTTCCTTATCATTTCTATTCCTTTTTAAACTTACAGGTGGCAAACAATGAGAAATACAGTGATCTATATGATAGTAAATTATAAAGTAGAAGTACAGTAAGAGTTTGAAATGGAAGATGTGTTATTATAACAGTGCCATTCAGTTATTTTACTACATTCTTAATTATGTGCCCCCAAATCATATAATGTATCATTGAAGGGACTTTTGTCCCTTCACATTCACATTATCACAGATATCCTCATTTCCTGGCTTGTCATAAGATTTATAGTGTTTAAAAAAATTCTAAGTGTTGAGAAAAATATGTTTAAAAAAAAATCTGGCCAGGCATGGTGGCACATGCCTTTAATCCCAGCACTCAGGAGGGGAGGATCACCATGAGTTCAAGGCCACCCTGAGACTACACAGTGAATTCCAGGTGAGCCTGGGCTAGAGTGACACCCTACCTCAGGGGGAAAAAAAAAAAAAAACCCTTTGGGGCTGGAGAGATAGTTTAACATTTAAGGCATTTGCCGGCAAAGCCAAAGGACCTCAGTCTGATTCCCCAGGACCCACGTTAGCCAGATGCACAAGGTGATGCATCTGGAGTTTGATTGCATGCAGTGGCTGGAGGGCCTGGCACACCCATATTCTCATTCTCTCTCTCTCTCTCTCTCTCTCTCTCTCTGTCTCTCTCTGTCTCTCTCTGTCTCTCTCTCTGTCTCCCTCTTTCCCTCTCTTGCTCTCTCAAATAAATAAATTTGGAAAAACTTCATTACATAGGTCTTACAGAGTCATGCTCAGTTCAATTCATTGTAGGAACATGGTCACAAAGCAATTTTCTAAGACATTTTCAGATTCCTGTATTCAAAGAGTCTATGCAAACTATAAGAGGCCACGTGTTTTTTTACCTATGGAAGATGTCTGACAGTAAAATTCAGATGATTAAGACATTGTGTTCATTGCTTTTCTTTCTTTCCTTTTTCCTTTTCTTTCCTTCTTTTTTTTTTTAATTTTTCTTTTGGGAGAGAGAGAATGGGCGTGCCAGCAGCCTCTCAGCTGTGAATGAACTCCAGATGCGTGCGCCCACTTGTGGGAAAGTGCAGCATTGCACCCTTGCGTCACTTTGCATCTGGCTAAATGTGGGACCTGGAGAATCGAATGGACATTCTTAGGCTTAGCAGGCAGGCACTTCAACCGCTAAGCCATCTCTCCAGCCCTCCTTTTCTTTTTCCTTTTTTCTTTCCTTTTCTTTTCTTTAGGTAGGATCTTAAGTCTAGTCCAGGCTGATTTAGACTCACACTTTAGTCTCATGCTGGCCTTGAATGCACAGCGATCCTCCTACCTCTGTCTCCTGCTTCCTAAATGCTAGGATTAAAGTTGTGCGCCACCACTCCCAGCTCAGATTTTTTGTTTTGATTCATGGTTTGAGGGGCTTCAGTCCATCATGGTGGGTAAGGCATGGTAGTAGGAGACTAAACCAGCTGGACACATTGCACCGTCAGTCAGGAAGCAGAGAGAGGTGACTGTCAATGCTCAGGCAGCTGTGTCTTTTTCTCCTTTTATGTATTCTGGGCCCATGGGATGTTGACATCCATGTTTATGCTTAGGCTTTCCTTCTGAGTTAAATCTGGAAACTCCCTTATAGACATACCTCTAAATCCAGTTAACAGTAAGACGGACTGCCACAGATGCATATGTAGATTTTGTAAACTGGGAGAAGAGTACTTATGAAGGGAGTGCTGGAAAGGAAATGTATCATGATTCTTGAAAACTAAACCACAGTTTTAAACCCAAGGAATTCTCAGGCAGAGACTCTTAAAACAATACTTTGTCCACAAGCCCTGTGTACAGGAACATGTGAACCAAACTTGAAGGCTTCTTTATATGATACTGTGCTGAATATTTGTATATTTTCTTAATTTTGTCAAGATATATTCTCCCCTTAAAGTATGATAGATCCAGCCAGGCGTGGTGGCGCACGCCTTTAATCCCAACACTTGGGAGGCAGAGGTGGGAGGATCGCCAAGAATTCGAGGCCACCCTGAGAATATAGAGTGAATTCCAAGTCAGCCTGAGCTAGAGCAAGACCCTACCTTGAAAAACCAAAGTATAATAAATGTATGTGTGTGTGTTTATGGGTACACCAGGATCTTCTGCTGTTGCAAACAAATGCCAGACACTGGCACCACTTTGTGTTCAGCTTTAAGCATGTCCCCAGCCTCCTCCACCCATTGTTACTTGAACTAGTGTCATTTACTGGTACCAGAGTTTGCTGTCCTCCCCACCACACCCCAGCCCAGGTGATGCCCTGCTCTCTTTGCTCTAGGCACATGCGCCATGTTGTATGTCTGGTTTTACATGGATTCTGGGGAGTCAAATTCATGCCCCTAGGATTTGCAAGCAAGAGCTTTAAACCATTGCCCAGCTCTATTTTAAATTTTTACATGTTGTTATATTTAGATTTAGGGATTTTTTTTTTTTTTTTTTTAAGGTAGGGTCTCACTATAGCCCAGGCTGACCAGGAATTTACTATGTAGTCTTAGGCTGGCCTTAAATTCACAGTGATCCTCCTACCTCTGCCTCCTGAGTTCTGGGATTAAATGTGTGCCACCATGCTGAACTAGGTTTAGGGATTTTTTTTGGTTTTTCAAGGTAGGGTTTCACTTTAGCCTAGGCTGACCTGGAACTCACTATGTACTCTCGGGGTGGCCTCAAATTCATGGCAATCCTCCTATCTCTGCCTCCCAAGTGCTGGGATTAAAGGTGTGCACCACCACGCCCGGCCAATTTAGGGATTTTTATAGTAACCCATGCAACTAGAGTTACAGGCACATGTGGTCACACCCAAGATATGTACATGGGTTCCTGAACAAAGTCGGGGGTCTCATGCCCTCATTCTTGCACAGGAAGCTCACTTAACCACTGAGCCATCTCTACAGCTCACAAGTACCTTTTAACTACCATATCCAGGCCCATTTCCTCTGTCAGTCTGTAAGTATTATTATTATAAGCTGAAATACCCTTCTAGTTTACTTTCTTTTTTTTCCCCCCCTAAAACTTTTTGTATCTTTGGTGAATTTTTACACTTGAGTGACAGAATATGGTAAGATTCAGGGGCTAGAGAGATGGGTCAGTGGTTAAGGCACTTGCCTGTGAAGCCTAAAGACCTGACATAGGTTCTATTCCCCAGTACCCACATAAAGCCAGGTGCACAAAGTGATGCATACGTCTGGAGTTAAGTTTGCAGTAACTAGAGGCCCTGATGCTTGCATGCTAGTGCTCACACGCATTCTCTTTCCTTGCAAATAAATAATTTTAAGAAAAGAATCATCTACATCTACTTTTGTTTGTTTGTTTTTTCGAGGTAGGGTCTTAGTCTAGCCTAAGCTGACATGGAATTCATTATGTAGCATCAGGTTGGCTCTGAACTCAAGGTGATCCTCCTACCTCTGCCTCACAAGTGCTGGGATTAAAGGCATATGCCACCACACCTAGCTGGATTTAGAGATTTTTATAATATTCTGTCATATGATTACAGAATATTTTCTATTTCTGTAAGAAAACTGTAAGAGAAAAGCAAAAGAGAACACCGGATTTGATCTCTACAGACAAGATTATTTATTGAGAGAAACAGCGAGGGGCTTCAGCTTTCCTGCAGGATGAAGGCTGAAGCATTGAGCCAGGTTAGGGTGCAAGTTTGTAAGGAAAATCTTAAGGAAAGAAATAGACTAGACCAGGTGCAGTTGATAAGAAAATTGTAGTTGTTTGTGTCCTTGTTCAGAATAGGCTTCTTCAGCCAGGAATGTCTAAGGCAGTATAGTCAGATGGTCCCTGTCCCTGGTCCTTCAAGGCCAAGGGGAGTATATATCAATCATGAACGACGTCAGACTTAATGAGGCCGAATGCCTCTGTTGTTTCTTTTATTGCCCTGAGCTTTAGGGATAGTTATTAATTCTTTAGTTCCCTTTCAGTTTTCAGGGAAGGCTATTAACCCTTCAATTTCCATTGCTCAGACATTGGCATTTAGAGTATGACTGGGTTTTTGTTGTTATAGACAGTACTAGATTGACTATCCTTGAGGTACTCTCCTGGAGCATGTATGAGAGATTCTACAGGATTTGTGTATATATGCCAAATTGTGAGGTCATACATGTATGTTTACTTAAATACTATAAAATTGCCTCATTGGCTGAAACAATTGCAACTCTCATCAGCAGTGTTCGAATCACTTTCCTTGTATTTTTTTATAAAGCTTGATTGTATTAATTTTAGCTTTTGTAAATCTGATAACCGAAAACTACTTTCATGCCATTCTCATCCATATTGCCTCTGATATCATTTAGCACCTTTTTACATACACTCATGCTATTTTCTTCCTGTTTCATATGTCACATTTTCTTTACCCAGTCATCTATTGCTGTTCATTCTTCCAGTGTTGACTTTCAATTGATTTAGGTATGTATGTGAAGTGATTTAGGTGAAACACTTAGGAAATCCTCACCCATGATTTTACACAGATGTGCCACTGCTTATACTGTGACGTCCATATAGTTAGCTCTGCAGTTTATTTGGAAATGAGTAAAAAAGAGTACTGGTGGAGGAAGGAAACTAACTTCTTTCTCACCTTCAAAAATTAGGGGTTTGAGCTGATCATGGTGGTACATGCCTTTAATCCCAGCACTTGGGAGGCAGAGATAGAAGGATTTCCATGAGTACAAGGCCACCCTGAGTGAGACTACATAGTAAATTCCAGGTCAGCCTGGGCTAGAGCAAGTCCCAACCTAAAAAAAAAAAAAAAAAAAAAAAAAAAAAATTGTTAGGTATTTGACAATATCAGTTACTGAATAATTTAACTTTTTCCATAGTACTTTGAAATGTAGCCTCCCACCATGTACTAATAGTACTTTGTTAATGCAATCTCTTGGGAATTTCTCAAATCTCTTGTTTCATGATGTATTTATTCAGACTCCCGAATAGTTTACTAACTATTCTTGGGTATGCTTGAATTAATAGTTCCAATTCCTGCCCTTCACCTGTAAACATAATACATTTCTATTTTCTTTTTCTATGAATAAGTCACAAGTGTCACCATCCACACTTTGATATCAGCAGAGTAATGATGGGAGATACCTATTTCTGGCCACAGAATTCTTTGCTGTGTATTTGGTTGCAGGTCAGAAGAATGAGCTATGTCTATCTGGCCCCATACCAACATGGATCAGTGGACATGCAGGGGTGGTACATTTCTCCCTCACAACTTGCATTTGTTTAGAAAGAAATGTTTAGAACATCTCATACATACTTTTTATAGCTGCCCAATTACTTGATTCAGAACCAGTGACCATTCCTAGTACAACCAGGTTTAGTGAATGATTAAAAAGAAGTAATTCTATGGCTTTTTGATAAAAGTGAGGCATGTTTCATTTATGTTGGATTTTGTTTTTCCCCTTCTCTAGGTAGCCTTTCCAGTAAATATATGACTCAGGGAAAAGCCTCAGCGAAGAGGACCCAGCAGGAATCATGAGGGAAGGAAATGCGGCTCTCTAATGGCCACTCAGGCGTCCCTGTCACTTGGAAATTAGGTTTATTTCACAGGACATAGCTCAGGCTTCAACTTAATAGTCAAGGGAAATGTCGGAATTTTTTAAAAATTTAATGAAATTGTTAATGAGGAAAAAAATTTTAATGCAATCTTATATACCATAAATCCCCAGAGATTTAAGGATTTTAATAAAAAGCCATGATGTATTTAAACTGAGTTTAAAAAAAAAAAAAAACATAACTGTGGGCCAGTATACAGCTTCATGGTTTTTATCCTAAGTAAATTACAGCCCTTCCCTACAAATCTCTCTGTTTTTAATTGTTGTTTTCTGATTCCTTGTGTGGAAGCATATCAGATATGTATGGACTACTCCTGCTGTACTTAGGATTTACAAAGATGCTTTTATTGTTCTGTGTAGCAGTGATAAAATGAACGTGAGTACCTATTTATGTGAGCCTCAGTGACCTTCATATCACTGAGACCTTCTTTAATCTTAAGTAAATTGACATAGAACTACTATGCTCATAAAAAGAAGTCAAGTCAAGATAACAAGTAGTCCTGTTTTCCAGTTTAAGAAGAAAAAAAAAAGAAACATTTCAAGGGGAAAATGACAGAATGAAAATACTTTTTACTTTTTATCATACTCAGAAATTAGGGTGGAGAGCTTTTACAAACCTCTGAAGAACAAAGAATCTGTCTCTGCCAGTCACAGGTTTGATTGGCATCCTTCTGGGTCTGACTGGAGCCCTCGATGAACTGTTCCTCTAACCTCACAAGCCTTTCTGAAGTAGTACATAGCCAGAACTATGCCTTGGTTTATTTATCATTTTGAAATAAAATCAAACTTTTCAACCTGCAATTTTATTCATATCATTTTTTTAGTCAGACTCCAAAATTTGATGAAAATAAATCAAGGACTTGGGACAGTGCAGATACCTTTTTGAATAAGGTGCATACAAGGTTCCTTCGGTGTGTTTCCTGGGACCATCTGTGGTGTGTATTGATACCCTACTGTGTGCCAGGTGCTGGGGATGCACAATTATAGGAGACTAAGGTGTACAGAGGATGCTGGCTGGGTGAGCACTCTCAAATGTGAGGAGTCTCAAATATATATTCTTATTTATTTACACTTTTAAAAAATTACTTGAGAATACATTCTAGATTCAGATGGATCATGTCAAAATTAAGAACTTGAGAACTTGGAAATCATGGTAAAAATAAAACAGGTGGTCATCTCTTACTCAGTTTGAACACACTCACAACTTGTACAACCTGATCTGCCCCTGCTCTATGTGACTTTCTTCAGCTGCTGCTCTGCTGGTTCCTTCTCTTGCCTCAGGTCTGTGTGTGTGTGTGTGTGTGTGTGTGTGTGTGTGTGTGTGTGTGTTATAACTGAGGAACAGAATTACCTCACTCTAGAAATGTATCTCTCCAGTGATGGAAATTAGTGAATCTAATTAGTGTGTGTCCCTATACTTTTTCTAAAGAAAGTATCATATTTCTCCTAATTCCCTAAAGGCAGTTAGAATTGCTTCTTCAGAGAGAGGGAGTGAGGCAGTTCAGAGTGACTAGGCCTCAAAAGTGAAAAGCAGGAATGTCCTTGGACCTGCCCTTGCAGTCTCCACTTAAGAGAGATCAGAGAAGGATCTGGCTCCTCCTTGTCTCTTGCTAAAGAAATTACCTGTGTCTTGTTTTCCATAGACAACCTGAGTCCCTCCATGGGAGGAAGTTCAGTCCTAAAATTAAGGTTTAAATCTGATCCTGGTATTCTGGTTGGTTATTGGTTAAGCTCAGCCCTAAAACTTGAGTCATGGCTGGCTTCTTTCTTAGGCAGCCCCTGCAACCACACCAATCAGCTCTCAGACTCATCTGAGCCCGAGGGTAAGGCCCACCACAGTAAGATTATAAATAGATGCTTTCCAGGTAGGCACAGCCCATTTTTTGGCTGTTCACTCTGAATTTTTTAGGTCCTTGCCTTTGGCAAGTCCCCCCTCATTTCAGCCTAAATAGGCTGAGGTTGGGGGTGGGATCCTGCTCCCATATGGGCTTTGTCCCTTCTTGCCTCCCTCATGGCAGAAGCTCTCTGTACTCCCTCCTCTTGTCTTCTCCCCTTCCCCCGCCCCCCGAGGTTTTGAGGTAGGGTTTCAGTCTGGTCAGGCTGACCTGGAATTAACTATGTAGTCTCAGGGTGGCCTTGAACACATAGCGATCCTCCTACCTCTGCCTCTCAAGTGCTGGGATTAAAGGCGTGCGCCACCACACCCAGCTTCTCTTGTCTTCTCTTAATCCAATAAAGTAACTAAACCTTTAAGAATATATCATCTTGACTGGGCATGGTAGTACACACCTTTAATCCCAGCAGAGGCAAAAGGATCGCTGAGTTCAAGCCCACTCCCTGAGAATACAGAGTGAATTCCAGGTCAGCCTGCACTAGAGTGACACCCTACCTCGGGGAGGGGGGGGTAATCATCTTAGGTTCATGTTTGATAACCTCTAGTCTCTTCCCTTTTTGCTCTCTTTATATTTGTTTGTTTGTTTATTTTGAGGCAGGGTCTTACTCTAGACCAGGCTGACCTGGAGCTCTGTAGTCCCAGTCTGACCCCTAATTCAAGGTGTGCCATCTACCTCAGCCTCCCAGGCACTGGGACTAAAGGCATGCACCACCATACCTGGCCCTTGATTTTTCTCGGTATCCTACCCCATGGCATCTTTCCTTTTTTTTTAATTATTATTTTTTATTTATTTATTTATTTTTAATTTGAGACAGAGAGAGAATGGGCACGCCAGGGTCTCTAGCCACCGCAAACAAACTCCAGATGCATGCACCACCTTGTGCATCTGGCTTATGTGGGACCTGGAGAATGGAACCTGCGTCCTTACGCTTTGCAGGAAAGTGCCTTAACTGCTAAGCCATCTCTCCAGCCCTTTCATTCTTTTAACTTACTCTTATCTTTTCCTTCTTTTCATAGAAAACATATTTTCTTATATTCTTTTAAGGATATTAGAAATTTCGTCCATGTTGTGTTGATCCTTATAGTAGAATCATACTGAATTTTTGGTTCCTCACACTGCATCTGTGGGACAGTGGGAAGTGTTTGCTACAGACTAGACAATAGATGGCTCATGATTTGACCAACCTGCTAGTCCCAGCCCTTCTGCAGGCATCAGCATGGTGGTAGGTGCATCTGCTCCATATAACATCCCATTCTTTGACAAAGGTGTCTCTCAAGTACAGTTGGCATCTGTCCCAACAAACATCAATCCCTACCAACATACCCCAGTCTTCAAGCCTCTTGCTCTGTGGACAGCCTCAGCAATCTGCAAGTTAAAAGATGCTTTTTAAATGTTCTTAAACAACTTCAGTCCATTTTTTATTTTGCTTGAAAGATAGCTTCTATTTCAAAAAAAAATTACTCATTTGCATGTGGATGGGGTCACGCATGTGCCAAGGTGTCATGCCAATGCAAATGAATGCCCATCTAGCTTTATGTGGCATGGGAATTGAACCCAGGCCAACAGGCTTTGAAAGCAAGTTACTTTTTAACTGCTAAGCCATATCTCCCGGCCCATGAGCCTTTTATTTTAAGGGGAAAATTTTTGTCTGAAGGGGAAAAAAACCCTGACTACATTAGTGAGTAGAATTTACAGTATTATAGACAAGGGGGGGGGAGTTGAAAACACGATTTAACAGCTCTCTATAAAGCTCGAAGTACTGAGAACATTTTCCTTGATCTTGGGCATATCTGGACAGCAGCAATCTAGAAAATGTGTGCTTTCCAACAGGTAGAACTCTAGACTTGAGTAGGGTCTGGCCCTGACATTTTTCCATCTGTATGATAAAGCCTTCAAACTTTGGGTAATTTAGTTTCCATGCTAGAAAATGGACATCCCTAGATGTGAGAATCAAGTAAGACCTCACAAATGAAACACTCGTTTAAATATCTACAACTGGGGAAAATCCTAAAATGCAGTTACAAATGTTCCCCTACTTTAACTTATTAATGGAAATCCAAAAGTGGTCACGGCTTGCACACTCCTCAGTACTCCCCACACCCATTTCACTTCAGCACTACAGAACAGCTGCTGCTCTGAGATAAAGGAGCTCATACAGTTTTTACATAATCATGAAAACCCACAACTTATTTCTGTGAACTACACCATATTCAAATGGTATCTGACCTACTGACAAGTACAATGTGTGACTAAGTGTTTACAACTAATCAAGTGAAAACTAAAATATAAGAAAGGCTATAAACATACAGAATTTTAAATAAAAGTTTAGAGCTATATTTTTGGCACATGTGTTGTGGTGTGAGTGTGGTTGCATGGATGTGCAGGTGTGTACATGGGGAGGTCAGAGGAGAATATTGGGTACCCCCTATCACTCATCCACATATTTCCTTGAGAAAGAATCCCTCAACCTTGAGCTGCTATTTTCTGACAGGGTCAGTGAGCCCCAGCAGTTGTCTGGTCTTGGCCCTGCAAAACTGAGGTTACACCCAGCTTTTTATGCAGGTACTGGGGAATCAAACTTATGTGGTCCCAGGTCTTCATGCTTGCATAGCAATCATTGTGTCTACTCCCCAACCCCAGAACTAGACCTTTTGTTTTTTTTGAGGTAGGGTCCCACTGTAGCTCAAGCTGACCTACTTGTCTTCTCTTAATCCAATAAAGTAACTAAACCTTTAAGAATATATCATCTTGACTGGGCATGGTAGTACACACCTTTAATCCCAGCAGAGGCAAAAGGATCGCTGAGTTCAAGCCCACTCCCTGAGAATACAGAGTGAATTCCAGGTCAGCCTGCACTAGAGTGACACCCTACCTCGGGAGGGGGGGTAATCATCTTAGGTTCATGTTTGATAACCTCTAGTCTCTTCCTTTTTGCTCTCTTTATATTTGTTTGTTTGTTTATTTTGAGGCAGGGTCTTACTCTAGACCAGGCTGACCTGGAGCTCTGTAGTCCCAGTCTGACCCCTAATTCAAGGTGTGCCATCTACCTCAGCCTCCCAGGCACTGGGACTAAAGGCATGCACCACCATACCTGGCCCTTGATTTTTCTCGGTATCCTACCCCATGGCATCTTTCCTTTTTTTTTTAATTATTATTTTTTATTTATTTATTTATTTTTAATTTGAGACAGAGAGAGAATGGGCACGCCAGGGTCTCTAGCCACATAAACAAACTCCAGATGCATGCACCACCTTGTGCATCTGGCTTATGTGGGACCTGGAGAATGGAACCTGCGTCCTTACGCTTTGCAGGAAAGTGCCTTAACTGCTAAGCCATCTCTCCAGCCCTTTCATTCTTTTAACTTACTCTTATCTTTTCCTTC
Source organism: Orientallactaga sibirica (assembly GCA_036365145.1). Lineage (NCBI taxonomy): Eukaryota > Metazoa > Chordata > Mammalia > Rodentia > Dipodidae > Orientallactaga > Orientallactaga sibirica. The sequence continues at coordinate 3,539,546 of JAEOAD010001604.1, forward strand.
TTTTCATAGAAAACATATTTTCTTATATTCTTTTAAGGATATTAGAAATTTCGTCCATGTTGTGTTGATCCTTATAGTAGAATCATACTGAATTTTTGGTTCCTCACACTGCATCTGTGGGACAGTGGGAAGTGTTTGCTACAGACTAGACAATAGATGGCTCATGATTTGACCAACCTGCTAGTCCCAGCCCTTCTGCAGGCATCAGCATGGTGGTAGGTGCATCTGCTCCATATAACATCCCATTCTTTGACAAAGGTGTCTCTCAAGTACAGTTGGCATCTGTCCCAACAAACATCAATCCCTACCAACATACCCCAGTCTTCAAGCCTCTTGCTCTGTGGACAGCCTCAGCAATCTGCAAGTTAAAAGATGCTTTTTAAATGTTCTTAAACAACTTCAGTCCATTTTTTATTTTGCTTGAAAGATAGCTTCTATTTCAAAAAAAAATTACTCATTTGCATGTGGATGGGGTCACGCATGTGCCAAGGTATCATGCCAATGCAAATGAATGCCCATCTAGCTTTATGTGGCATGGGAATTGAACCCAGGCCAACAGGCTTTGAAAGCAAGTTACTTTTAACTGCTAAGCCATATCCCCCGGCCCATGAGCCTTTTATTTTAAGGGGAAAATTTTTGTCTGAAGGGGAAAAAAACCCTGACTACATTAGTGAGTAGAATTTACAGTATTATAGACAGGGGGGGGGGGGAGTTGAAAACACAATTTAACAGCTCTCTATAAAGCTCAAAGTACTGAGAACATTTTCCTTGATCTTGGGCATATCTGGACAGCAGCAATCTAGAAAATGTGTGCTTTCCAACAGGTAGAACTCTAGACTTGAGTAGGGTCTGGCCCTGACATTTTTCCATCTGTATGATAAAGCCTTCAAACTTTGGGTAATTTAGTTTCCATGCTAGAAAATGGACATCCCTAGATGTGAGAATCAAGTAAGACCTCACAAATGAAACACTCGTTTAAATATCTACAACTGGGGAAAATCCTAAAATGCAGTTACAAATGTTCCCCTACTTTAACTTATTAATGGAAATCCAAAAGTGGTCACGGCTTGCACACTCCTCAGTACTCCCCACACCCATTTCACTTCAGCACTACAGAACAGCTGCTGCTCTGAGATAAAGGAGCTCATACAGTTTTTACATAATCATGAAAACCCACAACTTATTTCTGTGAACTACACCATATTCAAATGGTATCTGACCTACTGACAAGTACAATGTGTGACTAAGTGTTTACAACTAATCAAGTGAAAACTAAAATATAAGAAAGGCTATTAAACATACAGAATTTTAAATAAAAAGTTTAGAGCTATATTTTTTGGCACATGTGTTGTGGTGTGAGTGTGGTTGCATGGATGTGCAGGTGTGTACATGGGGAGGTCAGAGGAGAATATTGGGTACCCCCTATCACTCATCCACATATTTCCTTGAGAAAGAATCCCTCAACCTTGAGCTGCTATTTTCTGACAGGGTCAGTGAGCCCCAGCAGTTGTCTGGTCTTGGCCCTGCAAAACTGAGGTTACACCCAGCTTTTTATGCAGGTACTGGGGAATCAAACTTATGTGGTCCCAGGTCTTCATGCTTGCATAGCAATCATTGTGTCTACTCCCCAACCCCAGAACTAGACCTTTTGTTTTTTTGAGGTAGGGTCCCACTGTAGCTCAAGCTGACCTAGAATACACTATGTAGTCTCAGGGTGGCCCTTGAACTCATGGCGATCCTTCTACCTCTGCCTCCTGAGTTCTGGGATTAAAGGCATGTGCCACCACGCCTGGCTAGAACTAGATTTTTAAAATAGCATCTAAGGCACTGTACTAAGAGACCTGGGTTTAAGCATTTGTAGACAACCATGCCAGTGCATCTGCCATGATCGGTTGTGAGTCTGGCAGGAGATATGTGCTCAAAAGTCTTTTCAGACCTGTAAAGTGCTACTCAAAGAGACTCAACGTGATCCTCCTATCTCTGCCTCTCGTGTGCTGGGATTAAAGGTGTGCCCCACCATGCCAGGCAGCATCTTTTATTTGTAACCATAAGTTTTACTTTTTTTTTTTTTTTTCTTGAGGTAGGTTTTCATTCTAGTTCAGGCTGACCTGGAATTCACTGGGTAGTCTCAGGGTAGCCACAAACTCATGATGATCCTCCTACCTCTGCCTCCTAAATAGGGTTTTGCTTTTTTTTTTTCTTTATTTTATTTTAATTTATTTATTTGCAAGAGAGGGAGGTGCAGAAAGAGAGAATGGGCGCGCCAGGGCCTCCAGCTGCTGCAAACGAACTCCAGATGCATGCACCACCTTGTGCATCTGGCTTATGTGGGTACTGCAGAATCAAACCTGGGTCCTTTGGCTTTGCAAGCAAGTTAAGAGCAGCTTTGGTTTCACAGCAAAACTGAGCCAAATGAGTTGCATATATCCTATCCCCACACATGCCAACCGCTTTTTTTTTTAACCACAGTGATATATTTGTTAACGATAACAATCTGGGCTGGAGAGATGGCTTAGCAGTCAGGTTCAGTTCCCCAGTACCCAAGTAATCCAGATGCAAAAGGTGGCCCATGTGTCTGGAGTTCATTTGCAGTGACTGGATGCTCTGGTGTACCCATTCTCTCTCTCTCTAATAAATAAATATTTTTCAAAAATTGATAAGCTGCATTGACATCATTATCATTCACAGCCTAGGTTTTGCTTGGTGTTATATATTACATAGGCTTTACAATGCTGTAAAGTAGTTTCACAATACTTTAATGGCCATTACCAATTAGCAGGTTTTGTTGAGCTCCTTGGTACCAGGCACACTTGTAAAAACTTTTGTATATTCGTTTAGTCTCTCCAGTGTTTGTACATGGAGGAAGAGCATCAGAAGTAAAATTCCTGATCCTGGATCACCAGCCAGTCAAAGATGATGCCAACACAACCACACACCCACCTCACCCCTGGCTTTCTGTGTGCAGCTGGAACTCAGCAAACAATCCTGTCAATGAAATCACAGTTCTGTAACAGGAATACAGAAGCATTTCATGATTTTGATCCCTTTCGACCCTGCAGTTTCTAAGGAATCAAAGAAAGTAGGGAGGCTGAGCTGAATTGACAGAACATTTGCCTAGTATGCATACAGCCTAGGTAAGGGAGCCAGCACTGCAAATAAGTAAAAATAATGGGGAAGAAGGAGACAGGGGACATCTTTAAAGACTGCTTCATTTATTCTGTGTCCAAGCATTGAGGAAGAGGGTTGGAGATGTGGCTGAGTTGGCGAGTACTTACCCAGCATACACAAAGGGTTTGCTTTCTAACACTCCATTAAAATGAGTGTGGTGGCCCATGCCTGTAATCCCAGCCTAGGCTATATAGACATACCCTCCTCAAAAAAAAAAATAAAAAAGAATCAATGTCCTCCCCAGCATTGCTCCACAGAACCCCTCCTGCCTTTTTACCTTAGCCTCTAGTCTTTCCATAGGAAATGCCACATGTCAGCCATGTTCTTTCCACCTGCTAAGCCTAGTGTACTTGTGTCCTAAGTCGATTTTTCCTTCCCTGTGTTCTGTTTACCTGGCTTCTGCATGCCCAGGTACAGTGCTTAGAGACAGAAGTATGAGCAGCCAGGACTTATACAGAGGATGGAATCAAGTGTAGTGACTGGCAGGCGCTCTGTGAGTGGGTAGTGCTCTCCACTCTCGTGCAGATGGGCTCATTCTCATTATTCAACACTGGTCTGGAGAACTGCCTCCATCACCATCAGCATCCCTAGCACTACAGCAAGCTGCAGGGTGGGACGGGCTGGGGGAAGGGGGAAGGGGAGGAGAAGGTTGTGTCTTAGCATTGGAACCATCCAAGAGATATTTAAGAGCTTTGTCTTCCTTCCCTTAACTTAAATTTTATAATCCCTTTAATAAATTTTTTTTTCGAGGTAGGGTCTCACTCTGGCTCAGGCTGACCTGGAATTCACTATGGAGTCTCAGAGTGGCCTCGAACTCAGGGCAATCCTCCTACCGCTGCCTCCCGAGTGCTGGGTTTAAAGGCGTCCACCTCCACACCCGGCTAATTTAATCTTTTTAAATTAAAAAAAATTATTTGCACTTGCGTGTATGGGAGTGCCAAAGTGTCCTGCCACGCCAAATAAACACCGGATATTTGCGCCACATTTTGTGTCTGGCTTTACATAGGTGCTGGGTAACTGAGCCCAGGCCCAGCACCATTGCAAGTGCCTTTCCCCGCTGAGCCCTCGCTCAAATCTCAGCATCATCTCCCAACGCCCGTGGACTTTCTCCTGCTCTCTAAACCCCCATCCGCCTTTCTGTTTACTACCGTGCGCACTGGAGAAGCCGCGGCGCCACCCCGCCCCGCCCCGCTCCGTTCCGTTCGTGCGGGTGGAAGGGCACGCACTCCGATCGGTCGGCGAGGTCGCAGGTCACTGCCGGCCTCCCGCTGCTCTAGAGACGTCGTGCAGACTGCGGCGTAGCCCGGCTGACAGCCGGGCTTCCTGCCCAGGCGGCCCCGGTGGAAGCCCCGCCCCGGCCCCGGCCCGGCCCGTCACTCACGCGGCCCGCCCAATGGCGGCGGCGGCGGGGCGGGGCGACGGGGCGGGGCGGGGCCTGAGCGCCGTGCGCCGGAGCTTGTGGCGTCAATGCGCCGCCCGTGTCCATGGAGAGAAGTTGAGGGCTCCGAGCTCGGGCCCGAGGCTCCGCGGCGTCGGGACCGCAAAGATGTCGGCTTCGTTGGTTCGGGCCACTGTCCGAGCTGTGAGCAAGAGGAAACTGCAGCCCACCCGGGCCGCTCTCACCCTGGTGAGTGGACGCGGCCGAGCCATGACCTTGGCCCGTACGCGCCGTGCTGAGGGAGGTCGCCGGCCCGGCCGAGGTATAAACACGCGCGGGTTGGGCCCCGGCAGGAGGCCCACGCCCCGAACTACATTTCCCAGCATGCCGCGCGCGAGAACGGCGCAGGGAAGCCCGGCGGGGTCAGCGCTGGGGGGCTGAGACCCCTGGGCCCACCGATCGGGAGTCTAGTGGTGGGCGGACCCTCTCCCGAGCGGCCTGGGGCCCCCCCGAGGCGCGGACCCCTGGCAGAGGATCTGGGCCACGGCGTACTGCGGGACCTGGTCTGGCGAGGGTTTGGAACCGTCTCCTCCCCAGCCCCCGACCCCCTGTAGTCCTGGTCTTGCAGAGGACAAAGGATGAAGTTTTCCACTAGGAGAAAGGTCACACACCCACACAGGTCCTCAGAGAACTCGGTGTCCTCTGCAACCTCGCCGCGGTGCACAGCCTTCTTCAGTGGAGGAGCAGTCCGTGTAACAGTCATTTTATCGGGTACAGCTCGGTGGCATTCGGGACAGTCACAGGGTTGTAACCTTTTGCCTCTCTTTCCAGCACTTTTCACCCAAGCTTGGGATCAGTTCAACATTCTCCTCACATACACCGCCCTCGTAATCTGTAATGCGTAAGCATTTCCCCAGACACTGGGAAATCGATGGTTTAGATGAAATCTTGGGATCTATTCTATCTGCTTAGAAAGACTTTGCCAGAAAAATTTGCCGAAGTAAAAAAGAGGAAAGTCAAGATCAGGTGTGAGAATTAATTTATTTTCATAATCATTGTTTTAGGTTCTTCACGTTACCCTAGTTATATATCATATTTTGTTTTGTATTGCTTTTTCTTGAACTAACAAGCTCGTTTTTCATGTCTGGACGATATACCGTGGAGTGTAGGATTACCCAAAGATTTAGGCTGTGTCTCATTTTAATCTCAGTAGAAATTAGGATTCGGCAGAATCCTACTGGTAATGGTAGATCCAGGAAAAGAATAGTGTTAGAATTTGTTGCTGCTGGTGGTGGTTTTTGTGTGTGTGTGGTGCATGTGTATGTGTGTACATGTGTGGACAAGTGCATGTGTCTGTATCTGTATGGAGGCCAGAGGACACCCTCAAGTGTCATTCCATCCACCTGTGTTTGAGCCAGGGTCTTTCATTGGCCTGGAGTTCCCCAATCAGGCTAGACTGGCTGACCAGCCATCCCATGGATCCTTGTCAACTTCTTCCCAGTGTGGGACATACAGACCTGCTACCACACCCAGCGTGCAGTTTTACGTAGGTTTTGGGGATCAAAGGCTTTCAAGACAAGCACCTTTATCAACTCATCTATTTCCTCAGCCTGCAAGGATAGTTTTCTTTTTTTCCTTTGTCACCCCCTCATCACCATTTGGGATATTACCTATTAATTCAGCATATTTGAGTTGTCCTTTTCCTCTCCAAACCTTTTCAGCAGACATTATCAAGTCCTGCTGTGATTGAGGACTAGAAATCATTGCATTCCCCAGTTCCATTCCATCCTTTTTTTTTTTTTTTTTTTTTTTTTTTTTTTTTTTTTTTTTTTTTTGAGGTAGGGCCTCACTCTAGCCCAGGCTGACCTGGAATTCACTCTGTATTCTCAGGGTGGCCTCGAACTCCTCCTACCTCTGCCTCCTGGGAGTGCTGGGATTAAAGGCGATTGCCACCAGGCCCAGCTCCATCCTACTTTTTTTTTTTTTTTTTTTTTTTTTTTTCAAGGTAGGGTCTCACTCTGGTCCAGGCTGACCTGGAATTCACTATGTAGTCTCAGGGTGGCCTTGAACTCACGGTGATCCTCCTACCTCTGCCTCCCGAGTGCTGGGATTAAAGGTGTGTGCCACCATGCCCGGCTCATCCTACCTTTTATAGACAGAACTTTTGCTGTCTCTTTTAAGGAATAGTGACATCTTTTCATAGGTCAAATCTCTCCCCACACTCACTTCCTTCTGCTTCTTTATGTGTAATCATAGCAGTCCTCTGTTCACAACAGTTCCCATGTCGCCTGGCTCTACTATACAGTCCATTGTCTGAACTCATCCTTTAATGTAATGGCTGAGTCTAGAATTCCGTCCTTGTGATTTTCTTAGCTAGTGTGAGAGAAAAAGTGTATCATTGCTGCTTTCCATGATGGCCTGTGTTAGTGGGCTAGCAGTCACTAGTCCTGGAATATGTACCTTCATCTCAAGATACTGTGGCATGCATTGCTGTTTGTGTTCCATTTTCAGGTGTTTGGTAAACATTTTGAACCGCAGCATGTTATATCAAATGCAGAGCAGTGATCAAAGGCCTACTGAGAAGAGACAGATAGGAGCAAACAAAAATAGAAATAAAGCTGCTAAAAAGATGTCCTTGTTCCTTGGCTATGTAAATTTTTTTGTGTGAGGTGACGTCTCACTCTAGCCCAGGCTGACTTGGAACTCACTCTGTAGTCTCAGGCTGGCCTCAAACTCATGGTGATCTTCCTACCTCTGCCTCCCACGTGATGGAGTTAAAGGCGTGCGCCACCATGCCCAGCTTCTATGTAAATTTTTAAAAATTATTTTTGTTTATTTATTTATTTGAGAGCAACAGAGAGAGAGAGAGAGGCAGATAGATAGAGAACAGGTACACGCCAGGGCCTCCAGCCACTGCAAATGAACTCCAGATGCATGTGCCCCCTTGTACATCTGGCTTACGTGGGTCCTGGGGCATCGAGCCTTGAACCGGGGTCCTTAGGCTTCATAGGCAAGTGCTTAACCACTAAGTCATCTCTCCAGGCCCCTATGTAAATTTTGACATTAGGAATTTGATATGTGGCAACATTTGAAAAGAGCTGTATTTGTACCACATTGGAGAATTCTGCAGATGGCTAGGAAAAGTGATGACATGGAATGCCAGCACCTTCGGGTCTCCTTTAATGAATGTTAGTCCTGCTGGATGGAAGGGTTTAGACTGGTGATGGGCTACAAACCAGAAATGGCTTCAACACACCATATTGCTGTGAGTACCATTGGACACTAGTACAGAACATCCAAGGATGTTCACTATTTCCCTATGTATTAAGGAATTGACCTACATCATTGTACAAGACAGAATTGGTGCACACCCTCATAAATGGTGACTTTTTTAAGTTTTACAGTCATAACTCTGTAATTGTTGATTTATACTTAAACCACATTGTAGGACTAATATGAAAAATGTCATTGGGGGCTGGAGAGATGGCTTAGCAGTTAAGGCACCTGCCTGCCAAGCCTAAGAATGCCCGGTCCACCTCCAGGTCCCACGTTTAGCCAGACTCAAAAAGTAATATGAGGGTGCAATGCCACGCTTGCCTACAAGGGGGCGCACACATATGGATTTCATTCACAGCAGCTGAGAGGCCCATTCTCTCTCTCTGTGCCTCTTCCTCTCTTTCTCTCTCAAATTAAAAAAAAAAATGTCATTGGGGCTTGGGAGATGGCTCAATGGGTGAAGTATTTGCCAGGCAAGCATGAAGACCTGAGTTCAGATCTCTAGCACCCTGTACAAACCAGGCACAGCAGCATGCACTAGAGATGTGAGGAAGTAGGAGTGTCTTTGGATCTGCCCTTATAGTCTCCACTTTGCTAAAGATCAGAGAAGGATCTCTCTTCTTCTTATGTTTTGACTAAAGGAATTACCTAGATCTGTTTTTCCACAAACAATCTGAGTCACTCCCTGGGAAGGAGTTCCTTTTTCTAGAATTAAGGTTTAAATCTGATCTTGACATTGTGGTTGGTTAAGCTCAGCCCCCAAACTTGGCACTATGGCTGACCTCTTCCAGAGCCCAGACCAATCAGCTCTCTGAGTCTACCACAATAAGATTGTAAATAGATCCTTACCTCTAGGCAAGGCCTTTTTTTTGGCTGTTCACCTCTCCTGAACTTCCATGTTCCTGCTCTGGTGAGCCCTCCTCATTTCAGCTCTGCTGGTTAAAATGGGAGAAACCCTAGCCAGGTGTGGTGGCACATGCCTTTAATCCCAGCACGGGGTAGGGGGGCAGAGGTAGGAGGATCACCATGAGTTCGAGGCCACCCTGAGAATACATAGTAAATTCCAGGTCAGCCTGGACTAGAGTGAAATCCTACCTCAAAAAAAAGTAAAATAAAATAAAATGGGAGAAACCCTACTTCCATGTGGACTCTACCCCCTTCTGCCTTTCACATGGCAGGAGCTCTCAGTACTTCTCTTTCGTTCTCTTTATTTATTTTATTTTTTTGGTTTTTTGAGGTAGGGTCTCACTCTAGCTCAGGCTGACCTGGATTTAACTATGTATCTCAGGGTGGCCTTGAACTCATAGTGATCCTCCTACCTCTGCCTCCCGAGTGCTGGGATCAAAGGTGTACACCACCACGCCCAGCTTTTTTCTTTCCTCCTCTTAATCTAAAAAAATCTCTCTAACTCTTATCCTCTGGTCTATGAATTTTAATTCTTTAAATTCACAAGACAAGAAACCGAAGACACCTCAGATTTATTGGTGTGCTGGTGCATTGGCAAGGAACCCCAACCCTCTTGTTACACTATCTCAAAAAGTAAGATTGAGAGCAATTGAAGACACCTGATGTTGACCTCTGACCTGCACACATGTGCACACACACAAAACATATACGCAGGCCACGCACACAACCAAAGCAAAATATTATTTTATTTTTGAGAGAGAGAGAAAATGGGCATGCCAAAGCCTTTCAGCCACTGTAAACGAACTCCAGATGTGTGCACCCACATGTGCAACATTGCACGCTTGCATCACTGTGCATCTGGCTACTGGAGATTCGAACATGTGTTCTTAGGCTTCACAGAAAAACGCCTTAACCACTAAGCCACCTTTCCAGCCCCAAAGCAAAAATATTTAAACCCAGCAAGTGAAAGTGAGTTATGGAGAATGGTTCACTTATTTCAGAGTTGCTGATGTTCACATCTTCCTGTCTCCATCTCCCTAGCACTAAGATTACACAGGTGCCACCACACCTAGCTTTTTATTTTATATTTGGTTTGGTTTGGTTTTTTGAGACAGTGTCTCGCTCTAGCCCTGTAATTTACTGTCTAGTCTCAGGCTGGTCTTGAACTCACAGCCTCCCAAGTGCTGGGATTAAAGGCGTGTACCACCACCATGCCTGGCTACACCTAGCATTTTACATGGGTACTGGGGATCAAACTCATGTCTTTATGCTTGGAAAGCAAGCACTTAAAAAATGTTTTAGTTATCCTTGAGTAAATCTATTGACTTTCACTAAAAAATTGTTTTTGTATTTTTGTAATGAGTTGAGATTCTGTGATCTAAAAGAAGCCACATTTTTGCTCCTTGGTGGGTGTGTTTCCTCATTCCACCCTGCTTGCTGTTTCCTGTGTAGTGCTGTTACATTCCTCCTCCAGGACAGCTGAAGAGGGCCTTAGAGACCTCTTGCTGGTGGTTTTTTTTTCTTCCTCATCTTCTTTAACACTGCCACACAATAATAAACACACATACAAACATACCATGTTGGTAACTTAAAAGTCTCACTCCAGGACATTCATATGTGTACTCACACCATAGGACTTCTCTGTGGGACATGCAAAACATTGCTTTCTGATATATTTTTTTAAAAATATTTTTATTATTTGCTAGAGAGACAGAAAGAGGCAAAGTATGGGTGCCCCAGGGCCTCCTGTCACTGCAAACAAGCTCCAGACACATGTGCCACTTTGTGCATTTGTCTTTATGTGGGTACTGGCAAATTGAACCTGGGCCTTCAGACTTTGTAGGCAAGGGCATTTAACCACTGAGCAACCTCTGCAGCCTGTTTAATATTTTCATGCTGATCTCTACCATCTACCTTATAAATTGCTTTCATGACTCTTCTAAATTGTTTCTACACCAATTTGAACATCATTATCTGTAGGAGCCTTTTCAGGGACAGAAGAACTTGATCTAGGACCATGCTTGTGATCTGTTCCCCAGACTGGCTGGGTACCACTTACAGTTTACTATGGAGTCACAGGTCAGAACATCCAGACTTAGGGGTATCATGAACCAATGAAATGCCAGTAAGAAAAACTGGAGGACAAGCACAGCCTTGCTGCCTAACAGAGGCAAGAAACAGGAAGACTATTGCTTTTCTTTTGTATTTATTTTTTTGGTTTTTCAAGGTAGGGTCTCATGCTTGCTCAGGCTGACCTGGAATTCACTATGTAGTCTCAGGGTGGCCTTTGAACTCATGGCACTCCTAACTCTGCCTCCTGAGTGCTGGGATTAAAGGTGTGCACCACCACACCTAGGAAGGCTATTTCTTATGATTCTCTCCCACCTCTAACAAACAGTAGCTTTCCGATTGAATTCTTTGTGCCTGGCACTCTGAACACCAGCATTTAATCCCCTTTGTGTCTGCCTCCTCCGAGTTTCAATATGTAATCCTTGCTGAAAGTTAGAATGGCTATTTAGTGTCTACTTTTGGGACATACCCAGGAAGTGGGCCAGGAATGTTCCAGAACAGACAGTGTTCCCATCATTGTGCCCAGGAAAGTGGGATTAATGATGCTGACCTTAATGCCAAGTACACATGTTACCATATTGAGAACCATGAGACTCAATGATGGGCTAGGTTTAACCATCTATCTGAGAAACAGAAACTCCTGTTTTGTTCTTCAAGGTACGGTCTCGTTCTGGCCCAGACTGACCTGGAATTCACTACGTAGTCTCAGGGTGGCCTCAAACTCAAGACAGTCCTCCTACCTCTGCCTCCTGAGTGCCTGGATTAAAAGCATGCTCCACCATGCCTGTTCCTTAACTTTTTTTTTTATTGACAACTTCCATAATTATAGACAATAAACTGTGATAATTCCCTCCCCTCCCCTACTTTCCCCAGTACAAATCCACCCTCGATCATATCTCCTCCCCCTCTCAGTCTCTCTTTTATTTTGATGTCTCATCTTTTCTTCCTATTATGAGGGTCTTGTGTAGATAGTATCAGGCCCTGCGAGGTCATGGATATCCAGGCCATTTTGTGTCTGGAAAATTGCATTGGAAGCAGTCTTACCCTTCCTTTGGCTCTTAAATTCTTTCTGCTACCTCTTCCTCAGTGGACCCTGAGCCTTGGAAGGTGTAATAGAGATTTCTCAGTGCTAAACACTCCTCTGTCACTTCTCAGCACTATGGTGCCTTTTGAATCATCCCAGAGGTCACTGCCATCAGAAAACAAACTTCTCCAACCAAAAATGAGAGTACTATTAATATATGGGTGTGAACATTAAGAAAAGTCCTCATAGAGTATTATAATTAATATAATACATAATATATACATTTAACCAGACAAGAGCAGATGTTACACTCCTAGAGCCCATGACCTCCCCTGCCATAAGCTCTTGACTAGATTTTCAGTACCAGGCATGTATTCCTTCCCATGGAGCGGGCCTCCAGTCCAAGTAGAGAGTGGTTGGTTTCCTCCATTACAGACATACCACTATTGGACTAGTTGGCTCATTTGGCCTGGCTGGCCAAACTTAAGGCTTACAATGTCCACTGTTGTTTATCACTGCTGATGATTTCTCTCTCTCATATGGCTGCATGCAGTGTAGCTTTTTCCCGCTTTATGTCAGCTGGTCCACAGGGAGGAGGGTTTCAGCTCAGCTCCAGTTTGAAGAAATTTTTGTTTTTATTTCCCTCAGTTTCTGTAGTTCTCTTATACAGATGTCTGCACATATTGGTTCAATCTAACTGAAAACTTTTGCACCATTTGGTGAGACCCATGCAAGATGAAACCCTGGTTTATAATGTCAGTAACATTTGCTCCAGCTGTGCATTCTGATGGATTTGAAGCTGAGTCCCCAATAGGGGGACACCAGGAGGTTGGCTTTCTCATTGGGCTACTTGATTGATTTCTTGGCTATTAGTGCCTCTGTCTGACAGGGTGCTTGGTACTGAGCTTGCAGTAGCTGGTCAAAATGATGCTTCCCAGGAAAACTATGTCTGTAATGTGACTAGGTACTATAGGAGATCTTGACAGAACTCACCTGCACTAGGGAACACAATTAAGAGAATGTGGCCCTCCGGCCTTTAATCCCAGTACTTGGGAGGCAGAGGTAGGAGAATCGCTGTGAGTTGAAGGCAACCCTGAGACTACATAGTGAATTCCAGGTCAGCCTGGGCTAGAGCAAGACCCTACCTTAACAAAACAAAACAACAACAACATAAAAAGAGAATGTGGCCAGCAAATATTGTGACAAATTAAAATGAGGGCTTTTGAGTTAAGTTCATGTTGTTTGCCTGTGAAATTCCCAAAGGTCTCTGGCAAGGACAGAACAGGTTTGTCACAGACTTGGGCAGTATTAGAGACTGTTAAGTCTGCGGCTTTGAAGAATGCAAGTATTGTAGTTTAAAAACTTAATAACATTTTTCTATTTTCAGACACCTTCAGCTGTAAACAAGATAAAACAACTTCTTAAAGATAAGCCTGAACATGTAAGTAAGACCTATTAAATATTTAGCAAATAATTAAAATTCTTTTTTTAGGATAAATATATCTTGTGGCAAACTATATCTTAGTTAGCTATTTTGGGAAAAGTTTTCAATTAGCAATGATCATGCATTGGATAACCTTGTTGACTATTATACTGCCATCACACAAAGCTAGCTGGGGTGTTTTGTTTTGCCTGTTTGTAGTACTGAGATTCAGCTTAAGTCCTTACGTGTTCTCTACCACAGAGCTCTACCTCAATCCTGTTGGGGATTTTGTAAAGTTCAGACCATGCAGAAGGGGCTGTTCCATGACAAGCAGCTATTTTGAAGCCTGGAATTGTTGTCATTTTTCCTTCCAAAGTGCAACCTCCTGATGTCCTTCCATAGTTAACCTGCGTGTTTGTCGTGGCCAGACAGGGATTTCTCTGCCTCCACGCTGTTGTGGTATGAGGGTGGCTGGAGGATGCTCTGTAACATCTCTGGTCCCTGCCCTTTAGATGCCAGTAGCACCCTCACTTCCCAAGTGGTAACAATCAAAACTGTTTCCTTGGGGGGAACCACTGGCCTACATGTTGCTTTTGAGTCATGTGTTTCTCTCGTTAACTTAGACAAGAGCTCTTATGCATGCTATTATTAATTACCCTTTGCTTTTTACTCCAATGGTACAGCTTGAAGATACTTTTTCATATTATAGACAGAACTGCCTTTCCCTTCATGGTCACATTTATTCCACTGAGCAGAGTGTTTAACCCACAGCTTGTATTAAAGGTATTTGGAGGACTGGTGCTACAGCTCAGTTGGTAGAGTCCTTATCTAGCATATATGAAGCCCTGAATTTGATATCCAGCACGGCATATACCAGAAGTAATGGTTTCTGTCTGTAAGTCCCAGCACTCAGGAAATGGAGGCAGGAGGATCAGGAGCCCAAGGCTAGCTATTGTTTTGGTAGCTGTAGTGTGGTAGGCCCATGGCTAACTTTTCCCACACAAGATCTGTTCCTGCAGGTAGGACTGTTGAGTCAGGATTGATGTGTTAATCACAGTACATTGTTAGTAGTTAATAGGATGCTATAAATCATTTCAAACTTTGGACTGTGGAATCTTTCTGGTTTCTCTTGTACAACCTGTGTTACACCATAATAGCACTTCTCATACCTTTTTCCCAAAGTTATTAAATGCTGGTAGATGTCAGTGTTCAATTCAATTTAGATAATTTGTAATATGTAAGTTGATAACGAAGTTAGCTTTGTAGATTTGAGATGTTTATTCTTACTCATGTAAATGGGTATGCATAGATGAGCAGTCCCTTTGCCAAATTCCTATTACCTAAACCTACTGTTGCAGGCAGCTCCACATTGCTGAGACAAACATCCAACCAGACATAGTTTATGGGAAGAAAGGATTTATTTCAAGCTTATAGATCCAGAAAAAGTTCCATCAGTAGTGGAAGAAGCTGGCTCCCTTTCATAGATCCAAGCAGAGAGACACCACCAACAGCCAGGAGCACAAGTAAGCACACCCAGAGCTCAAACCAATCTCCACAGCCTTTGGGCTGGAATCAGATCCACCCCAAACACACATTAGAGTCAGACCCCAGGGTCTACCCCCAGTGACATCTCCTCTCTCAGGCTGCTGGAGACTAAAGCAGGAAGTTCAACCTTAACCACAATACTGAAGTATGGAAGACACAGATTCACATTCAAACCACCACACCTGTTTTTTGTTTGTTTGTTTTTGAGTTAGGGTCTTACTATATTACTCTCTATGTAGACCAAGCTGGCCTCAAACTCACAGACATCAGCCTGACTACCTCTGAGTTCTGGGAACACAGGTGTGAGCCACTGAGCCTAGCCTAAACCTGTATTTTCACATATTAGTGATTTTTTTTTTTTTATTTAACTTTTTGTTTGTTTTGTTTTTCCGAGGTAGGGTCTACTCTAGCTTAGGCTGACCTGGAGTTCACTATGTAGTCTCAGGGTGGCCTTGAACTCACAGCAATCCTCCTGCCTCTGCCTTCCAAGTGCTGGGATTAAAGGTATGCGCCACCACGCCTGACTCAGATATTGGTGATTTTTGGTGTTTGTTTTTGTGGTGTTGAGGGTTAGACCCAGAACTTTACCCAGGCCTGTTTCACATACTCTTCAATGTCTGTATCGTTCCTAATGTTTGGACTTCTGCTCTTTTGGGGGCTTCCTGCTTACAAAGTAAAAACTATATTAGACATGTAAAGCTGGATGCACAAAGGGGTGCATGTGTCTGTAGTTTGTTTGCAGCAACACTAAGCCTTGGCACACCGATTCTATTCTTTCTTCCTCTGATTGCAAATAAATAAAAATATTTACAAAAAGAATCCTATGTAACATGATCTTGGGCATATAAAACAAGATGAGGGGAGCAAGTTGTTACAGCTCCTATAATAAAAACTATATTCAGATTATACATGTAACCAGGAATGGAAGAAAGTAGGGGGAAAAACAAAAGTTTTTTTTTTGTTGTTGTTAAAAAGAAAGTGATTTGAGTATATGTATGTATGAATGCATGGTGTTCATGGGTGTGAGTGTGGGTGTATGCATGCCGTGGTGCATGTGGAGCTCAGAGGAAACTTCCCTCCAGGCAGGGTTTCTCTCTCTGGATCTTGTTGTTTTTTTCTGTGCTCACTGTGAACTTCCAGTTAATTCTCCTGTCTCTGCCTCCATCCCAATATCAGCATGCTAGGAATACAGAAGCCTGCCACAGGCTACCAGCTTTTCCATAGGTTCTGCGCTTCAACAGTGAGTGCTTTATCCACTCACTGAGCCCTTTCCCCAGCCTCAAAATTGCTTTATTAGCCTATCAGTGATTGATTATAAGAGTTTTCCTATGTATGTAGTGTTTGTTCATGTGGAATTATTGAGTTATTTTACTTGGATCCCCTATAATAAATGATTTTGCAGCAGTTCCATTATTAAATACTTAATCCTTTTTTCTTTTTTTTTTAATAAATATTTTTATTTATTTATTTGCGAGAGAGAAAGAGGCAGAGAGAGAGAATGGACGCCCCAGGGCCTTGAGCTACTGCAAACGAACTCTGCATGCATGTGCCACCTAGTCTATCTGACTTTTATGTGGTTACTAGGGAATTGAACATGGGTACTTAGGCTTTATAGGCAAGTGCTTTTGCCCTTGAGCAATCTCTCTAGCCCTTGTTCCCTTTTTCATTTGTTCTTCCCACAGGGGCATTTAATAACCACAATTCAACATTTACATGGGTTCTGGTGATCCAAACTCGGGTCCTCATCCTTGCATGGCAAGCACTTTACCAACTGAGCCATTTCTCCAGCCACCCTCATTACTTTGTTGTTGTGGTGGTAGTGGTGGTTTTTTTTTTTTTTTTTTTTTTTTTTTTTTTTTTTTTTTTTTTTTGGGGTTGGTTTGTTTGTTTGTTTGTTTGTTTGTTTGTTTGTTTGTTTGTTCGAGGCAGGGTCTCACTCTAGCTCATCTGACCTGGAATTCACTCTGTAGTGTCAGGGTGGCCTCGAACTCAGGGCGATCCTCCTACCTCTGCCTCCCAAGTACTGGGATTAAAGGCTTGCGCCATCACGCCTAGCTGTTGTTGTGGTTTTTTTCACTTGCTTTTCAAACTTCTGATCGTTCTTCCTGAAGACCCATAGCCTTGGTCTAGACAAGAGGAAATTCATAATTGAATTAAAGATATTCTACAGAATACTCATTAAATTTTCATAGGTCATGAATACAAAGAAAGTCAGGATATGTACCAGTGGTCATTTCTTTTTTCAAATACATTGTATTAATAGCAGATGGAAATGATAGAAGGATATTGTATATGAGGTACATGGGAAAACTAAGTTATCTTTTAACTTCCTGGTACACTTAAAATTATTTTTAAAATGAAAAAGAATTTTCAGATTTTTTTTTAAATGATAACAGGGTCTAGCTATGCATCCTCCATACACTGGACTGCAGCTAATGGTAAACCTTAGTCCTCTGAAGTCTACTGCATGCTATAAAAGTGTTTAACACCACACTCAGCTATAGCCAGGGTTTTTATTTGTTTATTTATTAGAAAGAGACAAAGAGAATGAGCATGCCAGGGCCTCTATCCCCTACAGATGAACTCCAGGCGCATATACCACCAAGTGCATCTGGCTTACCTGGAGTTCTAGGGAATCCAACCTGGGTCCTTAGGCTTCTCAGGCAAGTGCCTTAACTGCTAAATCTTCTCTCCAGCCCTAGCCAAGGTTTTAAAATAAGTATGTAATCTGTGCTACTTGAAGTGTTTATTTTCAATTCTTTTTCAGGTAGGTGTGAAAGTGGGTGTTCGGACCAGGGGTTGTAATGGCCTTTCTTATACTCTGGAATATACAAAGACAAAAGGAGATTCTGATGAAGAAGTTGTTCAAGATGGTAAGCGCCTTGTTTGTGTGCTTGCTTTGGGACAGGGTCTCATGTAGCCCACACTGGCTCCAAACTTCCCATTATAATTAAGTATGACCTTTAAGCTCCTGATTCTCCTACCCCCATTCCACATTCAAAGTTTGCCAGTATGAACCATCACATTTAGCTTTGGTGAGTTTTGTTTTAACAAACATTTTTTATGCACTTTGTTTTGCTTAGAAATTTTGCAAAATTTAGCAAAATTTGTGCAAAATTAAGGACTGATGATTTGAGTGGGAAATTGTGTACGCAGTGCTTCCTGTGTGCTAGATGTTGTTGGATAGACTTTGATTATCACATTTCTTTGTAGCAGCAGGCTGAGGGAGATGACATGTTTTCCTCATGTTATATTTTTGCAGTGCTGGGAAGTGAACCTATGGCTTCATGCATGCTAGGCCAGCCCTCTACCACTGAGCTATATTCTTCCCAGCATTCTTCATGTTTTGATGAAGAAACTGAGGCATGGAGAGGCTAAATGGCTTGCTCGAGGTCACAGTAAGAATGGACCTAGTAAAAATTTGAACCCAATCAATTTTCTCCCTTACTGAGTGTTGTAGTCAGGTTCACATTGCTGGTAGAAATCACCCAACCAAGAGCAGCTTGTGGGGAAAAAAAGGGGTTTATTTTGGCTTACAGACTTGAGGGGAAGCTCCATGATGGCAGGGGAAAGCAATGGCATGAGCAGAGGGTGGACATCAGGTGGATAACAGAAACAGGAGAGTGTGCCGAACACTGGTAAGGGGACAGTGGCTATAATACCCATAAGCCTGCCCCCAGTAATTTCCAAATCTCCATTAGCTGGGAATCTAGCATTCAGAACACCTAAGTTTATGGGGACACCCGAATCAAACCACATTCTACCCCTGGCCCTCTTAAACCCATATGTATCATGTATGGTTATACATGAAATAAAATACAATGCATTAAAAGTCCCCATAATTTTTATCAATCCCAATGGTGTTCAAACATCCCCATAGTCCATAGTCTTTTAACTGAGCCATAATACCAAAAAAATCCATAATGGCACAGAATAAACATTCACACTGCAAAAGATGGCATTGGGCATAGCAAAGAAACTTACAACCAATGCAAGACTTAAAACAACCAGGGCAAACATCAAACTCCGTAGCTCCAAGTCCAACAACTCTAGTCAGTGACAAGTCTCCAAGCCTGACAATTCTAACTAGAAACAAGTCTCTGGAGTTTCCATTCTACCCCTCCAGCTAGGCTACTCACAGTCTTGGAAAACTTCATCTGGGGCCGGCAGCTTTCCTTAGTAGCCATCTCATGGTCCTAGCATCTCCACTGGGTCTCCACTGCAACCCCGTGGTTCATCCTCATGGCTCTATTGGGTCTCTATGCAGGCATCCAGCAAACCTGCTTCACATTGCTGACGGCCGGTTCCAAAACACAAGACCGTGTTGCAAATCCATTGATGACCCCCTCTTTCCTGCATTTCTTACAATCCATAATACCAGGTGGGGTGCCAATTTGTTAATCCAGTGGGGAATAAAGCAGACTTTGAAGAACAGTACACTCCTTCAGCATTTGGGCCCCTTCAAAAGAGTCTACACTCTTTCTTTTGTGCCAATGCAGGTCAGCTGGCCCAATCTCTATGGTTATAATCTCTCATACAATTGCAGCTGAATGAGCAGCAGTTTCAGCCAAAAGATTTCATTTTTTTCTGTGCCATATCTCTCTGCTCACAACAGTCCATTTCTATGCAAAGCAATCCTGTACAGGTTCTCCAGACACAGGCATAACAGCAAGCTTCTAGTAGAGTCCAAAGCTCTTTCTCACCCTCATAAGCCAAACCTCACAGTCCATAGTTCTTACTGCATTCAGGTCTTTCAACTCTGACCAGAATAGTCCATCAAGCTGTACTTACAGCACTGCAAGGCATCTTTTAGGCCTGGGTTTCAAATCCTTCCACATTCCTCTTGAAAATCAGCTCCAAAAGGCCAAAGCCACACAGTCAGGTGTCTAGCAGCGACCACACTCCTGGTACCAACTTTACTGTTGCAGTCAGGTTCGCATTGCTGGTAGAAATTGTCTGACCAAGAGCAGCTTGTGGGGAAAAAAGGGTTTATTTTGGCTTACTGACTTGAGGGGAAGCTCCTTGATGGTAGGGGTAAACAATGGCATGAGCAGAGGGTGGACATCACCTATTGGCCAACATCATCAGGTGGACAACAAGAACAGGAGAGTGTGCCAAACACTGGCAAGGGGACACTGGCTGTAATTCGCATAAGCCTGTCCCCAATGATACACTGCCTCCAGGAGGCATTAATTCCCAAATCTCCATTAGCTGGGAACCTAGCATTCAGAACACCTAAGCTTATGGGGACATCTGAATCAGGTTACCACACTAAGTGATTGAATAGATTGGGGAGGGGTGTTTTTTTCAACTCTAAAAGCTCATCATTGTATCCAGAAATATTTTTTTAAATATTTTATTTATTTATTTATTTATTTGACAGAGAAAGAGGGAGAGAGAGAGAGAGAATGGGCACGCCAGGGCCTCCAGCCACTGCAAACGAACTCCAGACACATGTGCCCCTTTGTGCATCTGGCTAATGTGGGACCTGGGGAATCGAACCTGGATCCTTTGGCTTTGCAGGCAAACGCCTTAACCTCTAAACCATTCCTCCAGCCCAAAAGATTTGTTTTGAGTTTGGTTTTTTAGACGAAAGTAGCCTAGATTGGAACTTTTTCTGTCATCTTGCCTCTGCCTCCCAAGTCTTGGAATTACAGATGTGCCACCAAGCCTAGCCTCAGAAAGGTTTTAAGATCATAAACTTAAAAGTGAACCATCTGGGCTGGAGAGATGGCTTAGTGGCTAAGGTGCCTTCCTGCGAAGCCTAAGAACGCCCGTTCGACTCTTCAGGTCCTATGTTTAGCCAGACGCAAATGTAACGTAAGCACACAATGTTGCACGTACGCACAAGGGAGCACATGCGTCTGGAGTGTGTTCATAGCAGCTGGGAGGCCTTGGTGTACCCATTCTCTGTCTCTCTGTCTCTCTGTCTCTTTCTCTCTCTCTTTCTGTCCCTCTCAAAAAAAAAAAAAATTGAACCATCCATGGTCTGGAGAGATGGTTTAGCGGTTAAGTGCTTGCCTGTGAAGCCCAAGGATCCTGGTTTGAGGCTTGATTCCCCAGTACCCACATAAGCCAGATGAACATGGTGGCACATGCATCTAGAGTTAATTTGCAGTGGCTAAAGGCCCTGGCATGCCTGTTCTCTCTCTCTCTCCCCCCCCCCTTCTCTGTCTCTAATAAGTAAGCAAGTAAATAAATAAAAATAAATAAGTGAACCATCCAGTCTTTATGCCAAAGCAGCAGATGCACATGTGTGTCAAATAAATTATAACTTATGCTTTGGGGGAATGTTTTTTTTGTTTGTTTGTTTTTATTAAAATTATCAGCTTTTAACTGCTATGTTTGACCCCCATCCCCTCCCAGTCCAGTGATCTTAGGAAACCTATTGAAGAGCTACACATGGTAACTCAGACTGTAATCTTAGCACTTGCAATCAGGAGGTTAAGACAGGATTATTGTATATTTAGGCTAGCCTTGGCTACACAGTGAATTCAAGGGCCTGTTGAGACCCTTTATGAAAACACAAAAATAAATAGATAAATATGTGAATCCTGTTTAAGACAAGATAAATAATACTTTAACTTTGATAGAGTGTTAGACTCTGCACCAGGTGTTTCTGTACACTAGAGGTGTGCTGTGCTGTTTGTTACCTATCCTGCTTCCCTGCATGGAAAGAAAATGCATGGCTCAAGTCTAAAGGATGTGTTCATCTTATTAAACAATTAACCAGGCCTGGGGTCACACCCCTTTAGTCCCAGCACTCAGGGTGGGGGAAGGAGGAGGAAAGAGGATCACTGTGAGTTCAAGGCTAGCCTGGGACTACAGACTGAGTTCTCTGTTTTCCTGGGCTAGAGTGCTGATTTCCCCCATCCCAGGAAATCACCAAACACACTTGCAGTTGAATTACTGGGAGTCAGTGTCCAAAGTTTGCTTGTGCTTTGCAAGCAAGTGCCTTTAACCATTGGCCTATCTCCTTAGCCCATTTCACTTGCACTTTAAAATCTGTGTACACTGCAGACATTATATGACACGTGTTTTCTTTTCCCCAAGGAGTCAGAGTATTCATCGAGAAGAAAGCACAACTAACACTTTTAGGAACAGAAATGGACTATATTGAAGACAAATTATCCAGTGAGTTTGTCTTCAACAATCCAAACATCAAAGGAACTTGTGGCTGTGGAGAAAGCTTTAAGGTGTGAAACCTCAGGACTCCTGGCTCCAAGCTCCAGGAGAGCTGGAGGCTGCCTGCAGAGAGCTGAAGAGATCATGTGACTATCATGTGCTCAAGGTTTATGTGTGGTTGCCTTATGGGGAAAATAAAGTGATGCGTTTTGAAAATGAAGCCAGTGTATTAGACTCCAGCAGATGTGATCTTTGTATTCTCTATGAGGGACAGATGAGAAGCCATTGCTCTCTGTGAATCATTTTTTCTGTCCTGTACCTTAAAAAAAAATCATCCACTCTGCACTTAACTCTCTGTGGCATCCTTTGTATTTAAACCAGCTCATGGCCAGGGCTTTTCTGGAAGGAGGTCAGGGAAGGGTGATAGGTGAGCTCACATTCAGTGTGCCTCTACCCAACCATTTTTCTCGCCCATTTTGCTGGTTCCAAATTCCATAAGCAAGAAGTCCTGACTGTGGATGACATTATCAAGGTGCTTTGTTTTTCTACCCAAACATACCATGGCCTTTCACATTTTATCAAAAAATGTCACTGTCAAGAATCCTCATTTGGGAACGCTTCAACAGCACCAGGCAAATAATGTTCTTGAACTATTGTTTTCATGAATTTTGAGTATCAGAAGTTGAATGCCACCAGGCCCAGCTTAACTCCACCTCCTTTGGCACTGTGTCTTCTTCAAGATGGAAGCTCAAGGCTTTCCTAGACCTTTGTTAAGTGGATGTTTAACAGCCATCAAGCTTGGCTTCCTCAATTCTGTATGTGAAGACACACAGCCGCAAGGAAGCCAAAGGGCTTTGTCCACATACGCCCCGGGCAAGCAAGCGGAGAGCTTGGACAAGCCACCCTCTGTCCTCCCTTACTGGGGATATAGGTGCTCAGCACTGAAGCATAGTCCTGAAGATAAATGGGAGGCTGGCTTCCTTACCATGGCTTCCTTACATATTGCAGAGTTTGTAATTTTTTATGGCGTTTGCAGTAGTTTATTTTGAATGGAAAAAAATCTTATTTAAAACCCTGTTTATATCACTTGCCATCTTGTTTCTGGAGAACTTTGAAACAGTGGTTTATATTTATAGGGAAGATAAGCAGCCCACAATTACTCTTGGAGCATGATAGTGTTTGTGGAACAGAACATGGTTTTTTTTTTTGTGTTTTTGTGTAAAATGCCTAGTGTGTATATACTTTCTGGTTCCTAAGTATATAAATATTTTAACCTAAAACCCTACCACCAGCTTTTCTTTTGAGATTGGGTCTTGTATAGCACAGACTCAGACTTAGGATTCCCATGCCTCAGCTTCCTGAATGCTGAGATGAGAGAGGTGTGTGCCACCATCCCTGGTTCCCAGGTATTCTGTTAAAGCCGTCCTCATTTAGTTGATTGATGCCCCTTGGTTTGCCATGCTAGGTGATCTATGATAAGACAGAATACTTCTTCTGAAAGCTGATTCTCATGAAGTAGATAAGTGTTTAATAGTTGTGCTGTTTACTAAAGCACCTACCACAAAATGCACCAAAACCTAGAAGAGTTTTATGCCAGTGTTGATGAGTTTGTATCATAAATAGAGTTGTTGATATACTCTTAATTTGTGCAATACTGTGTGTAGAGATTGCATTATCAATTAAAAACTATGGCCTCTTTGTGATTCTAAGAATGCCTATTTTTTAAATTGTGTTTATTTTTATTTTTTATTGACAACTTATAGACAATTACTTATAGACAATAAACCATGATATTTCCCTCCCCCCATTCCCCTTCAGAACTCTACTCTCCATCATATCCCCTCCCTCTCTCCATTAGTCTCTTTTAACACCCTCCAAGGCTAAGGGTCCATTGCGGAAGAGGTAGCGGAAAGAATGTAAGAGCCAAAGGAAGGGTACGACTCCTTACAAAGTAACTGTCTGGACAGAAATTGGCCTCGATATCCATGACCTCGCAGTGCCTAGCAATAACTTCACAAGACCCTCATAATAGGAGAAAAAGATGATGACATCAAATTAATTTTTTTTTTTTTTTTGAGGTAGGGTCTCACTGTAGTCCAGGCTGACCTGGAATTTACTATGTATTCTCAGGCCGGTCTCAAACTCAGCGATCCTCCTCCCTTGGCTTCCCGAGTGCTGGTATTAAAGACATGCACCACCACGCTTAGCAAGAATGCCTATTTTTTGCTGAGGGAGAGGCTGTGGGGAAGTAGCTGCTAAAGCTACTGATAATCACCATTGGATTCTGCCTTGTCTTAACAGGCCCTCAAATTGTTCTGTCTCTCTCATCCTTGTATGCTCTTGCATGCACCCCTTGCAGCCCCACACAGATCACTACTGTCTGTGTCTTCATGAGAGAAGAGTATCTCCACTCAGGATGCTCTTTCCTTTGCTGTCTCTGCTTCAGCTGCTCTTCCTCCAAGAAGGGTTCTTCCAGTTCAAATCCGGTAGGGAGTGAGCCCCAGTACTCCTCACCCTGAGGTTTCACAGAAAACAAGTGAGCCAGGCTGCAATAAAGGGTGTCAGTGAATACTGCAAGTGTGGCTCATAGCCAGTGTTTGTTTGTTGCATACTTACTACATGCCTAGAACTGTTCTACTGTCACCTTCCCAACACTCCCAAGAAGTAGATCGTACCTAAGACTCTCAAGCACAACAAGAGTAAAAAAACTTTTTTTATTTTTTTTATTATTATTATTTTTTTTTTTTGGTTTTTCGAGGTAGGGTCTCACTCTAGCCCAGGCGACCAGGAATTCATGTAGTCTCAGGGTGGCCTCGAACTCACGGTAATCCTCTTACCTCTGCCTGCCAAGTGCTGGGATTAAAGGCGTGCGCCACCACACCTGGCAAGAGTAAAATATTTTTTAGTATCTTTGTTGGTAGGGAGGTGGGTATGAGTGTGTGTGTGAATGTTGGCACACATGTGCCATAGTGTGCATGTGGAGATGAGAGGACAGCCTTGAGTGTCCTTCCTTCCACCTTGTTTGTTGTTCCCTGCTGCATATGCCAGGCTAATTACCCTGCATTTTCCTGTCTTGTCTTTCCATCTCAGCATAGGAGTGCTGGGATTATAGGCAGCCACAGCCACCTTCAGCTTATGTGGAATCTTAGGATCTGAACTCAACTTGTCATGTTTGCACAGCAAGCATTTTGTCCTACTAATCTCCCCAGCCCAAGAAAGATACTTTACCTAAGTAACATGTACATATCTAAGTCACTGTTAACCCCCGTGCTGTCTGGCTCCAGGCCCTGTGCTCTGAATGGTTGCCATACGTTGGGGTATGGACCCACAGAGAAAGGTGTGCAGGTAATAAGGTGTTCTAAAGGTTCTATGCAATGGGCTGACTTGTTTTTGGGGGGTTATGGGTTGGAGGATAGCGTCTCGCTCTAACCCAGGCTGACCAGGAATTCACCATGTACTCTCAGGCTGGCCTCGAACTCACAGTGATCCTCCTTCCATGTACCAAGGCATGTGGGCTGCATTTTGAAAGGCAAATGGGGGAAAGAAAGAGAATGGATGAAACTAGTAGGTTAAAAAAAAATTAAGCCAGGTGTGGTGGCACACGCCTTTAATCCCAGCGCTTGGGAGGCAAAGGTAGGAGGATCGCCATGAGTTCAAAGCCACCCTGAGACTACACAGTGAATTTCAGGTCAGTCTGGGCTAGAGTGAGACCCTACCTCGGAAAAAAAAATTTTAAGTGAACCTGAGCAGTGAGAAGAACGGGCAGTAGATAAGGACGGAGGGTAAGGTATGAGGTAGAAGCCCTGGGACATACGATGTTCTGTGTATTCTGTAGGTGTTGGGGACTTCAAAATATATAAAGGCAAGTCCTGGCTAAGATTATGTCTTTCCTGCCTCACACCTACTTTGCACTCAAACCCTGGTGTCCCGTGTGATGATTTGCTAGTACCTCTGGGTGACATGCAAGCTGTCAGATCCTGTGCCAGGAGCTGCACACAGCAGCAGGTCTTTTCATGTGATCTTGGATAGAAGCTTACTTCCCTAGCAGGATGCAAAATTGAATGACTCAAACCACTTGATGTGGCTAAAAATAACCATTGATGAATCTCAGAAGACTGGCCTGCTGGGTTTTATTGTTCCATAGCATCTCCCAGCCCCCCTGTCCCTACATTAACAAGAATAACATTTTTCTCCATGTGAAAAGTAGGGAGTACAGGGTTGACAAAACCCCACAAGATCAAAGGTCCCTAAGCTACACAGTACTTCCTAGGATTCATGTAGGAGGATATTTCTCAAATACTTTTTCTTGTTATGTTTTGATACCTGGGTGGACCAGGAAACCACACAGAGCCTTAGTCTAGAGTAAGCACAACCACAGGCAGCATTGTGAGTGTGTATGTGAGTGTGTGTGTGTACGTTTTCCAGCTTAAGACTAGTGAAGTAATTCATTTCAGTAACAGATTCAAATCAGTCTGAAGTACCCTTGGATGTTAGATACTTATTTAACTCACCTTGGATATAGAAATTTAGGCTGTTTGGATGACTTAGCAGGAACGTTGAGAAACACTGTGTGCATGCAGATAGGATGATGGTACCACAACCTGCGTCAACTTTAGGGGTAGGACGACAGCTTTTCTTCTGCTCACCGTCCAGTACACTTCCTAGAGAATCATCTTCACCAGGAAGCATTTGCTGGATTGCTTGATCTTCTATCACATTGACTCCATTATCTAGCTTCCATTGATCACTAGGCAAATATCAGCCAATTAATCTCTTGTACAGATCTTAAAATCGTATTATTTGAATGGGACTGTGATTTCCTTGGTGGAATTTATGAATGCTTAGGTTCTTCAAATGAGTTCTGAATTCGGAATGCTCTGTATGTCTCTGTGCACCCAACAGAGACACTATCTTTTAGTAATAACACGGACATATGTAGTAGTTACCTTCTTGCTGGAACAAAACACCTGATCAAAAGTCACTTATGGAAGGAATGTGTTTGTTTAGCTTACAGTTTTGGAGGAAGGCTCTATCATGGCAGAGCACATAGCTTGGGCTCACATCTCCTCAGCAGGCAGGAAGGGGAGCTATCTAGCACTGGCAAGCAGGCCTGGACTATAAAATCCCAAGGTCTACTCTCAGTGACACATCTACAAATCTCCATCTCCCAAAGGTTCCACCAGCTGGGGACTGGGTGTGAGACAATCACAAACATGAGACTATGGGGGGCATTTTATATTCAAACTGCCGTGGTATACTAGAAACTGAAAATTTTCCTCAGTGATTTAAAACACTTTTTATTATAAGTTATTCAGTTAGTTTACTGAATTTAGAGGATGATTCTAACATTTAGTGAGTGCTTACCTGATTTATTTACATTTTTTATTTGGTTCTGAAGATCAAACTTGGCACCTTATGCGTACTAGGCAAGTTGTCTACCCCTGTGCTCTCCTCAGCCACAGCCCAAGTGCTTACCCTGAATGAGAATTCTGCTAAGCACCATGTACACAACTCGCTTAACTATCTTAACTAGCTCAAGAGATTATTATGTTCCTGGTAAGTAAATTAAATGTGGATTCTGTGTTAATCAGTTTTCAAATACTATAACATATACTTGAGGTGGGCAACTGAGAAAGGTATATTTTGACTCGTGTTTCTGGAGGTCTTAGTGTAGGGTTGGTTAGCTGCTCCATTGCTTTCTGTTAAGAGGCAGCAGGAGACAGTGGCAGCGAAGGTCCATTCTCCTCATGGTAGAGAAAAATGAAGCCCTGAGTGGTGGTGCACATCCTTAATCTCAGCACTGAAGTAGAGATAGGAGGATCACTATGAGTTTGAGGCCAGCCTGGGACTACAGAGTGAGTTCCAGGCCAGCCTGGGTTAAAGTGATACCATACCTCCAAAAAAGAGTGAGAAATGAGACCGTGATCTCACTTCTCTTCAAAGGAGCCTCCGAAATACCTACAGGCCCTACCTCTTAAACTTCCCACCACCTTCCAACAGTGCCACCTTGCAGGACACTAAGCATTTCTTAACACATGGGCCTTTGGGGAACATTCCAGACTCAAATAATAGATGGGTTAATTTGTCCATAAGTGGCAAGGCTAGGATTCACATGTTCGTTTTCCTAAGTGTAAAAGCACTATGCTGGTGAATTTCAAGTTTTAGTGAAATAAAAATCACCTAAAGGAGTCTGATAAAAAAAAGCATATTTTTAGGTTTTTACTAATAGAGAATAAAGGGAATCCAAAGTAACCTTGGATGTAGATTTTTTAAACTATTTAATCAATTTATTTATCGAGAGAGAGAGAGAAAGAGGATGGGCACACTGGGGCCTCTAGCCACTGCAGACAAACTTCAGGCGCATGTGCCATCTTATGTTATGGCTTTATGTGGGTACTAGAGAATTGACCTCCAGTCCTTAGGTTTTGCAGGCAAGCGCCTTAACCTCTGAGCCATCTCTCCACCCTTGAATGTAGATTTTTTAACTTTCCCCCAGGCAACTTGAATGCAAGAGGTCCAGGTATCAAATTTTGAGTACTGCTCTACAAGGACGTATCAGGTATATAGTGTGAATTATTTTCTATTTAACATGTTTCAGTTGACACTGTTTTACTTCTTGTAAATAGTTTCCCCAGCATCATTCGTTGTAATGGCATTGTAATCACTTATTGGTCTGTTTAGGTAGAGAGACAACTACTAAACTCCTATTACATCTAAGCGTATAAATGGAAAGTGCATTGATAAAATCATTACCTAATGAACAGAAGATCTGCTGCAGTGAAAAGTGCTGGAAGATTTTCACAGGCCCTTTTAGAAGACCTTCATCTTCAGCTGCAGTGCAGTGGGAATTCAGGGAGATGCTGACTCATGTTTGGGGGTGTATTTTTACATGCTTGTGAGGATTTCTTGCTTAGATTGTGCAAGGCCCCTCAGTACAGGAAGAACCCTGTCGCCCTTGTCTCCTCATCATCTAGCTCTGTATAAGCGGGTGACTAAGATGTGTGGGCCAGTTGCTTTACTTCAGATTCTTGAAATTAAGCGCGCTCAGAAACTGAGTTAACCACATACACTGCACACTCATTATGCTTCAGAAGTGTTGGGTGGGTGTAGCACAGTGAGAGAACATTTGACTACAGAATTATGGTCAAGCTGAGAGAAATGTAGGTGATGGGTCACCAATGATTAAGCTGAAACATTTACATACTGTTTGGGAAGCTGTCCGGGTTAGTTTCAGAAGTGCCTGCTTCCTTTGTTTTCTAAAGTTGTTTTATCACTCATGATATTTGAAGTGTTTGCTATTCAAGAATAATGGCTAGGACCTTCAAAGAAGAGACTTTGTCCCAAACAAGGTGGCAGGTAAGGAATGACATACCAACTTTGTCCTTTGCCCCTGCCCCTCCACGCTTGGGGGGGGGGCAACCAAATACCTAGCATAAGGTAAAAGTTTTTATTAACTTTACCAACTACGTCTTTGGAAGATTTCAGTGGAAACGCACACAACTGAGGTCAGAGCCGAGGCATCTGTGACATGGAAATGATGTGGCTAGGGGGCCTGGTTCTGGTCCTCATTTCTGCCCTGTGCTGTCCCCTCAGAGAAGAGCACCACTTCATGAGTGCTGGCAGTGACTGTGCCAGCGACCCTCACTGAATCTGTTGGACTTTGGCTTCATCGTGAACAAGAAGGGAATGTCTCTCCTGATCTCTTGGACACTGAACCTTCTAGATGAGGGAAGAAAAGGATGGTAATAAAACCAGAGAAGTATGGAGAGCTGGGCATGGTGGCGCACGCCTTTGATCCCAGCACTCAGAGGCAGAGGTAGGAGGATCACCGTAAGTTCGAGGCCACCCTGAGACTACATAGTGAATTCCAGGTCTGCCTGGACTAGAGTGAGACCATACCTGGAAAAAAAGAAAAGAAACCAGAGAGGTATGGGCTTTTAAAATTGTATTTTGGGGAGGAGTGGTAAGCTAGACTGAAGAATTAGATTTTGTTCAGTTTCTTCTTCCCCATTTGAGTATTTTCCTTTGTTCTCTTTACCCTGCAGCCTGAGTTCTGAATTCCTTTTGGGCTACTGTATCAGAAGCTCCCATTGTCTCCTACTTGAGGAGAATTGCACCATCTGCTGGTCAGGAAACACTTCAAGCTGTCTTCTATATTTCTCACCATGACAATCTTGTTCTAACTTTTATTTCTTTTCTCCCCATGTGGTAAGGGATCCAGACCTAACTAAAAGCCCATCAAAAGATACTTTTGTTATTATTTTTACCAGTTTTGATAGTTTAGGGGTTAGAATGCCTGACACTCAATAGTCACTTGAATTCCCCAACCAGTTGTCTTACAACTTACAAGCAATTGGTAAGGGCAGACACACAGAAGTTAAGATTTATTTTAAGAAAGTACAGTAGAAAACTCCCAAGCTAGGAGGGGTCTTGAACAGGTGAGTCCACATGATGACTTGGATCAGGTCTTACAATTTTGGAGATATAAATTAGGCATCCAGTTGTGCTAAGCTTCACTGGTTAAATCTAAATGTATATAGAGGACCTTGATTGGGTGGTGGCTCAAGGAGTAGAAAACAGACTCTGGAAGAGTCTTTCAGCAAGGGGATGGGGAGCACAAAAAATTCCAGGAGGAAGGAGGAAGCTGCCCTTAACTACCATCTTTAAAAAAAATTATTTACGTGTGTGTGTTGTGTGTGTGAATGGTGTGTGGTGGTTTGATTCAGGTGTTCCCCCATAAACTTAGGTTTCTGAATGCTAGATTCCCAGCTGTTGGGCCCTAAGAGGCCCCAGTGTGAGGCCTAGTGAAAATTTCTGAGCCTGACTAGAGTTTAGCGACCTGTCTTTGGCTTATTTCCACTTAAGAGGCCCAGGTGTGAGGCCTAGTGGAACTTCCTGAGCCTGACTAGAGTTTAGCAACCTGTCCTTGGCCTACTTCCACTTAAGAGTGACTCAGCAAGGCCTAAGCCAAAACTGCCTTCACCCAGCTACTGCTGACGTGGTGAAATAATATTGGCCCTTACACCTTTTTCTCACCCTCTTTCTCAAAACTAATATATACACCCTCTCATTACAATAAGACAAGTTCCTACCTCGACATGACTCCGGCTCAGTGTGTTTTTTCTCTCTGGTGTTTTGGGGAAAGGTCTGAGCCACCGACACCCGTCTTCCCGCTCAGCCTCAAGAGGAGCCGTGGGCCCAGCTCTCTCTTCAGCTCTACCTGCCGGGGGAGAGGAACTGACACCCAGCTGATGGACATTTGGGAATTAACACCTCCTAGAGGCAGTGTATTGTTGTGGGTGGGCTTATGGGTATTACAGCCAGTTTCCCGTTGCCATTGTTGGACACACTCTTCTACTGCTGTTGTCCACCTTATGTTGGCCAGGGGGTGATGTCCACATTCTGCTCATGCCATCATTTTCCCTTGCCGTCATGGAGCTTCCCCTCAAGTCTGTAAGCCAAAATAAACCCTTTTTGACCAAGAGCTGCTTGTGGTGGGGTGATTTCTGCCAGCAATGTGAACCTGACTGCAACAGTAAAGTTGGTACTGAGGAGTGGTGTTAGTGCTGCTAGACACCTGACTGTGTGGCTTTGGCCTTTTGGAGCTTATTTTCAAGAGGAATGTGGGAGGATTTGAAATCTTAGCCTAAGAGATGCCTTGCAATGCTGTAAGTACAGCTTGATGGACTATTCTGGTCAGAGTTGAAAGACCTGAATGCAGTAAGAATTATGAACTGTGAGGTTTGGCTTATGAGGGTGAGAAAGGGCTTTGCCTGAACTGGGCTAGAAGCAGTTTGTCTGAGAGACTTGCTGTTATGCCTGTGTCCTGAGAACTTGGGCAGGGTTGCTTTGTGTAGAAATGAACTGGTGTGAGCAGAGGGATATGGCACAGAAATTAAATCTTTGGGCTGAAAGTTCTGCCCATTCAGCTGTAATTATATGAAATTACAGCCTTTGAAATTGGATCAGCTGACCTGCACTAGGGCAACAGAAAGAATGTAGACTCTTGAAGGAGCCTGAATGCTGAAGGAGTGTCCTGTTCTTCAAAGTCTGTTGGATTAACAAATTGGCACCCCACTTGGTATTATGGAGTATAAGAAATGCAGGAAAGAGAAGGTCATTGAATTTGCAACACGGTCTTGTGTTTTGGAAATGGCCATGGGCAATGTGTACCAGGTGTGCTGGATGCCTGCATGGAGACCCAATAGAGCCATGAGGATGGACCGTAGGTTGCAGTGGAGCCCCAGTGGAGATGTTGAGACCATGAGACGGCTGCTAAGGAAAGCTGCTGGCCCCAGATGAAGTTTTCCAGGGTGGTGAGTAGCCTAGCTGGAGGGGTGGAATTGGAATTCCAGAGACTTGTTGCTAGTTAGAATTATCGGACTTGGAGCTCCAGAGTTGATGTTGGTCCTGTTTAAATCTTGTATTGGTTGAATATTTCTTTGCTATGCCCAATGTCATCTTTTGCAGTGTGAGTGTTTATTCTGTGTAATTATGGGTTTGGGGGGGATTTTTTTTTTTTTTTTTTTTTTGGTGTTATGGCTAAAAGACCTTGGACTATGGAATGTTTGAACATCATCAGGATTGGTAAAAACTATGGTGACCTTTAAAGTTGAACTGAAAGCATTGTATTTTATATCATGTATGGATGTCAATTTATGGGGGCCAGAGGTGGAATGTGGTGGTTTGATTCAGATATCCCCCAAAAACTTAGGCCTTCTGAATGTTAGGTTCCCAGCTGATGGAGATTTGGGAATTAAGGCCTCCTGGAGGCAGTGTATTCTTGGGAGTGAACTTATGGGTGTTATAGCCAGTGTCCCCATGCCAGTATTTGGGACACTCTTCTGTGGTTGTTGTCCACCTGATGTTGGCCAGGAGGTGATGCCCACCCTCTGCTCATGCCATCGTTTTCCCCTGCTATCATGGAGCTTTTTTTCCCAAAAGCTGCTCTTGGTCAGGTGATTTTTTAAAAATTATTTTATTTATTTTTGGAGAGAGACACAGAGAGACAGAGAGGGAGAAGGAGACAGAGATGGGCACGCCAGCAGTCTCTCAGCTGCTGTGAACAAAATCCAGATGTGTGCGCCCCCTTGTGGTCAAGTGTGGCATTGTGCCCTTGCATCACTTTGCATCTGGCTAAACATGGGACCTGGAGATTGGAACCAGGTTCTTAGGCTTAGCAGGCAGGTGCCTTAACCGCTAAGCCATCTCTCCAGCCCTGGTCGGGTGATTTTTGCCAACTGTGCAAACCTGACTCAACACAGAGTGTCTGCAAACAAACAAAGGTGGGGAACTGGACCCAGGTGGCCAGGCTTTGTAAGCAAGCACAGTAACTGCTGAGCCATTTCCCAAGCTCCCAGTCCCCAGTTGCCATCTTGAGTCAGGTTTAGGTTCAGACTGAAGTTGTCTTCTAGCCTCACCCTGGCAGGCTGATGTCTATGTTCTTTTGCGTCTGTGTCCCTGAGTGCTTGCAAAGAAGGCTACCTTGCTCTTAATGTCTATATCATTATGATCCTTCTGAAGAAGACAGGAGAAAGCTAGCTTCTTTGAGGCAGCTCGTCAGGGGCAGGAGGCCAAAGAGAGAATGAGAAGATGCCACCCAACTGGCCTTGACAGAGCTGAATGCAGTGTCTTAGCCACAATGGCTGTGGCGCCCCCTGGTGCTTCCCCAGTCTAGCACACTACCTAGATGGTAGCCTTTGGGTCAGCCCCCCTGAACCTACTGGCCAACCAGATCTCTCCCCTGCAGACCCAAGTCTGAGGACAGAAGTCCTAATTGACTCTAAAGGCTTGTCTGTGCTAACCTCTCCTCTCTCTTTGGCCTGTGACCTGGCCTGCACACACTTGAAGTCGGCCTGGGAAGGGAGAGCGCCTCTCTCGGTCTGGGTATTTCCCCGCTTTCCCTTGCTTTGGGATGGTTTGTTACTTTGATTTTTATTTTTTTAAATCTCTGAGCCCTTCACTATTTCTTAATTCTCTTTGGTCTTTTATTTGAGAGGGGAAGGTGTAAATATGGTCTCTCTCTCCTGTCTTTCACCCTGGGGACTTGGTTGACTTTGCTTTTTTGCATCTCAATCACGAGGAAGGGTCCCTTCCCTCTCCTAGCCTGATAGGAGAGGGCTCCTGTTGCCTGTCTGGGGACTCTACTGTTCAGTCTACATATATATTCTGTTTCCAGATATATTTTCCACTTTGATTTTCTTCTAAATTCTGGGTCTACCACATGTATAATTCCTTTAAGCTTGGGATCTACCACGCGTGTAATACCTCTCTTGACTTCCTTTACTACCCATTTTTCCAGCGTCCGAATTTCCCAGTCTCTGCTCTGATGCTTTCCCTCTGTTATCCATAAGTTCTGAGTCCATCCCCACTTCATCTCTTAACTTCCTCCTATGTGGAGGTGCAGGGCTGATGCTTTTATACTTTGCTCCCACATGAGTGTGTGTTTCTTCTCACTCTATTGGCGTGGGCTTCTAGGTCCTGTGTTCCACGTGTATGTATAACTCCTCCTAGATACCAGTTTCCCTTAAATAAATCTCACAGGTCACAATTTCTCCCTAAATAAACTTAATAACTCATAATTTATCCTTCTTGAGTCTGGGTTTTTTTTTTTTTTTTTTTTTTTGGTTGGGAGTTTCAAGGTAGAGTTTCACTCTAGCTCAGGCTGACCTTCAAGGTGCCCTTGAACTCATGGCAATCCTCCCTACCTCTGCCTCCCGAGTGTTGGGATTAAAGGCTTGTGCCACTGTGCCTGGCTTTGAGACTGTTTTTATCAATTCTTTGATAAATACCACAAAACTGAGGTCACAAGTCTGAGGGATCTCCCAGACCTCTGTAGTAGTGAAACAACTTTGCAAAACAAGTTTTTACTTTTGGTTACTGGGGGATCAAACCTGGGACCTTTGGCTTTCAAGACCTCTGTAGTAGTGAAAACAAGCCATCTTCTCAAGTCTAAGATCAAACTTCAAACTTGGTTACTGGGGATCAAACCTGGGACCTTTGGCTTTGCCAGCAAGCGACTTAACAACTAAGCCATCTCTCCAATCTAAGATTAAACTTTTGCAGAGTTGTTTCACTACTAAAAAATCCAGCATCACTTCTAGTTTGAGTTTTGCCCAAATAAGATAGGAAGTTACAAAGAAACATGTGCTGGGCATGGTGGGCCACCCCTTTATTCTAAGCATTTGGGAGGCTAAAGTAGGATGATCACTATGATTCTGAAGCCAGCCTGGGGCTACAGAGTGAGTTCCAGGTTAGCCTGGGCTACAATGAAACCCTGCTTCAAAACAACTAAAAACCTAAAAAATAAAATAAAAACATGTCTCTCTCTCTTTTTTTGTTTTGTTTTTCAAGGTAGGGTCTCACTCTAGTCCAGGCTGACCTGGAATTCACTATGTAGCCTCAGGGTGGCCTTGAACTCATGGTGATCCTCCTACCTCTGCCTCCCGAGTGCTGGGATTAAAAGCGTGTGCCACCACGCCCAGTTTATGTGTCTCTTTTTTAAAAAAATCCAAGAAAATTCTCTATAGCCATAAAAATGCATGAAAACAGAGAATGAACATAATGATCCTGTGAATGTGTGTCTGTATGTGCATAGATGTATATGAATTATGGAAGAAAAGATCATTGACTAGGACATAGGGTGTATCATAAGATTAAACTTTTAAAAAAATTATTTACTTATTTATTTGAGAGAGGGAAAGAGGCAGATAGAGAGAGAAAGAGAATAGGCATGTTAGGGCCTCACCACTGTAAAAAAAAAAACTGCAGATGCATGTGCCACCTTGTATATCTGGCTTACGTGGGTACTGGGGAATCAAACATGGGATTTTTGGCTTTGCCAGCAAGTGTCTTAACCGCTGAGTCATCTCTCCAGCCCAAGATTAAACTTTTGCAAAGTTGTTTCACTACTAAAAACACATAAATGACTTATAGTTAAGATCTCATGTTCTTTCCCACTGGCAGCCTACAAGTCATATGGGGAGCTCCAGGGATAAAGCTCGCAGAGTTGTCACCTATGCTGGGGGAGTCATCCACGTTCCAGTAAGTAACCCCTCACTGCTATTCTTGTAAGTACCCCCAATAAGCTCACTGATTCAATAAGCTAGACTTGTGCTAGAATTGTTTCTGTGGTCTGTTGTGGTACCCTAGCTGAGGTGAATAGATGTTTACTTAGGTCTCCCCAGGAAAGGTAAAACAGGTTGCTTGTTCAGTTCCCCATCCACAGACAGGATGTATTTTGGATCTGCACCCCAAGACTAAATGGCCCAAAGCAAAAATCCACATATAATTTCAAGCCTTTGATGGTCATGCAATTGGATAGTCCCATATCAAGAGCTCCAAAAGGCAGTAAAGGGGACTCAGATAAAGAATGGGTCACAAATGGAACAAAGAGGAGTTCTCTAAGGATCATTGTCTCATTTTCAGTCCATGTGACAGGAGAGATAGGATTACATGGTACATGTTTGCTTTTGTTAACAGGAGACTCGGGGACCATACTTCAACTGAAACTGTGGACCCTTGCTGAGGTTTCTCATGGATTTTTATTAGGGATGGATAAAAAAACAGGGATCAGAAAAAGAAGGATGTGGGGTCACTCTCTAAGGCTAGTAAAAGTGTAAATTAACCAGACCACTTGACACATGGAGCATATTATTTGACCAGGTCACTTCTGTTATAAACTATATATTTTCCTACCAAGCACTCTCAGCCCTCCTGAGGCCAATAGATTGCAGGCCGGTGTTCCAGCAATTAGTGCTGTGCATAGCATCATTTTCTTGCCCAGTGACTTGGATCTAGGAAGTCCACATGGCTGTTTAGGAATGTCCAACAGAACATGATGTGAAGAAAGGGTGGATGGAAATTGGAGCAGCAGTGTTGGCCAGAAGGTTCTGCAGAGCATATAGTGGGAGGCAGGAGAGAGGGTGAGGGCTCACCCTCCCCACCTCAGAAACCCTCTGTGACTCTTCTCTGCTCTGTGATGCAGACCTGGAAATTCTAGTCAGGCCCATGCCACCTCACTTAGCCATCTCCCTCAGCCATGTGGTTCAGGCTATGGATAGTAGGCCCTCTTTCCTGAATAGCCATATTGAGCCATGGATGAATTTTTGATAAGACTAACTTGGATACGGACTCCAGCTACACCTTTATGAAGTCAGTGGGGTTGCTTCTTCAGTACCTGTCCAACCTGCTATTGAGACTATTCTTACCATCAATGTGGAAAAAGAAAAGACATCAGAAAGGTAAGGAAGTATGGTGAAGCCCTGTCATTTTTCCCAGTTACTTTTTTATTTTTATTTTTTGCTCGTGTGTTATGGTGGTGGTGGTGATGGTAGTGGTGGTGATGGTGGTAGTGGTGGTAATGATGGTGGTGTGTGTACATGTCTATGCAGATCCATGTGGAGGCCAGAGGAGAATGTTGAGGTTCCTTTCTTGATAGCTTATCAGTGTATTTCCTTAAGACAGAGGTGCTCTCTGAATGTAGAGCTCTCTGAATATGACTTTCATGACTCCAAAGGAGTCTCCAACCTTTTTGTCCTCACAGGACTGAGGTTACAAGTGAGCCTTTCCATGCTCACCTGTTTACATGGGTCCTAGGGAATCAAACTCATGTGGTCTCAGATCCTCTTAAGACCTCATTTTGCTTAAGCTGGGCGTGGTGGTGCATGCCTTTAATCCCAGCACTTGGGAGGCAGAGGTAGGAGGATCACTGTGATCACCAAGGCCACCCTGAGACTACATAGTGAATTCCAGGTCAGCCTGGACTAGAGCAAGACCCTGCCTCAGGAAACAGAAAGAGAGAGAGGACCTTATGCTTGCAATAAGCGCTCTTACCTGCCGATCCATTTCCCCACTTCCTATCTCCCAATTCCGTTCTCATGTTACTGAATGAGTTTGGCTGTCTCAGAGGTCTCAGACACAGGACACTGAACACAGCACAACAGAGCACCATGTTCCTTGAACATGAGACTTATCAGGGGTGAATATTGGGAGGACAAAGGTTTCCATTAGAAACCCACAGTCTACCCCTGGGGCTGTGGTTGAAAGTTCTAGGATAAAGTAGCAAAAACTGCTCCTACTGGCTTAGTAGGGCTAGATGGTGGGTTCTCTGAAGGAGAACTGCCCCTCCTGATACTTGCTGCCAAATTCCCTCAGTGCATGTCCCTTCACCAGGCCTTCTTCATGTTGGACTGATCAGCATAGCTGTGCTAACCATGGAGGGCCTCTGAGCAGAGCCTCGAGCCTGAGCTTTGTCCCCAAAACAAAGGGCTCTCCGAGAGAGCACAGCTGACCTTGATGGCCACAGATTCCATGCCACCTTGAGCAGAGACTTCTGACTGAGAACTTCAGGTACAAGATCTCACAGACAAAATCCTCCTCGAGAAGGAAAAGAATTCCCTAAGAGGAAATATTTGAAAATATCTTATCACCTTGAAAATGAAAAAAAAAAGTATATTTCCCTTGGATATTGGATTCTGAGTTTCTTTTAAAAAGTTTGGCATGGTGGCTCACACCTTTAATCCCAGCACTTGGGAGGCAGAGATAGTACGATTGCCATAAATTCAAGACTGTCCTGAGACTACATAGTGAATTCCAGGTCAGCCTGGGCTAGAGCGAAACCAGGCCTCAAAAAAAAAAAAAAAAAAGAGAGAGAGAGAAGTGAAACTGGTCCCCTCCCCACGGCAACACCGCAACACCGCTTCTCTTCCAGAGCTCTGCCATAGGGGCTGCCCCTCAGCCGCAGCCACCCTCGCAGCGACAGCCCAGCTCCGTCACGTGCGCGACCCGCAGAGGCTCTGCAGTTTATGTTGCTTTTTAGTCGTCAGGGAAAGCTTCGACTGCAGAAATGGTATGTCCCACTGTCAGACAAAGAAAAGAAGAAGATCACAAGAGAACTTGTTCAAACCATTTTAGCATGGAAACCTAAAATGTGCAGCTTCCTTGAGTGGCGAGATCTGAAGATTGTTTACAAAAAGATATGCTAGTCTGTATTTTTGCTGTGCTATTGAGGATCAGGACAATGAACTCATTACCCTGGAAATAATTCATCGTTATGTGGAGCTACTTGACAAGTACTTTGGCAGTGTATGTGAACTTGATATCATCTTTAACTTTGAGAAGGCTTATTTTATTTTGG
The DNA here is from genome assembly GCA_036365145.1 of Orientallactaga sibirica. Classification (NCBI taxonomy): domain Eukaryota; kingdom Metazoa; phylum Chordata; class Mammalia; order Rodentia; family Dipodidae; genus Orientallactaga; species Orientallactaga sibirica. Next base: position 3,578,598 of record JAEOAD010001604.1, read on the forward strand.
ATGAGTTTATTTTGGGAGGGGAAGTTCAAGAAACCTCAAAGAAAAATGTCCTTAAAGCAATTGAGCAGGAGCCACGTCATGAATATTTTAATGTCCCTGTGTACTAAATGACTGCTCATTAAGTATGCAGAATTTCACAGAGGAAATGGAGAACTAGTATACTTACGAAGGAAAATATCCTCAGCTTGGTGACTATCTTGGAAAATAATAATAGAACATTTTAGAACCAGTACCTTTACAATTGTATGTCTTTCTGTTCACAAGTCTCTTTCCTATTTTTATTCTACATATGATCTTGATATATAGTTTATTCTGGTCTACTACTGATTTAATCTCTTAAACTCAATTTCAGAATATGCCCTGTGAATATTTTAAGTAATATTAACCCTAAACACATATATGTTATCATTAGTGAATTACCCATGAGAAAAACCTGACAATCACAAATGTTTACCAAAGAAAATAGAGCTGAAGAGCTCAATCATAAGTAGCAGTGCCATAATATTTAGTCTGGTTTGGTCGTCAATTGCTGAAGAAAAAACAAGCTGTATTTAGTATGATTATCTGACAATTTATATGAGTTAATATGTTCTAATATATCACATAAAAGTCTATGTTGAAATAATACAAAAAAATAAAATTAATTTGTACTATTATATTTAAGGTTAAAACATTCAATCTTTAAGAAATTTTGTGGTGCCAAATTTATTGAACCACATTTGTGCTATGTCAGTCACTTAAAGAACTATCAGAAAGTTATGTCAAAAGTCTCCTGCAACATCTATTACTTAGGAGTCACCCTTTCCAAAGCGTTGATATGGTATGAAAATACTAATATCCATTTTCAATACCTAATGTTCAATATCTAATATTTTTGCTTTCTAACATATTGTTTTCATTTATAATATTTAATGCTTTTGTTAACTGTGGTGTATATTTCTAAATATTAAAATTTTAATGTTGAGGGATACTATATGTGCTCTTAACAAAACTTGTAGCATATTTTATTATAAAAGAAAAAGTACCAAATAATTCATTGTATATATCTAGAGAGTTAAAGATGAATTAAATAAGTTGTCATTAAACAGTAACTTCAAAGCCAGGCATGGTAGTGTGTGCCTGTAATCCCAACATGTGGGAGGCTAAGACAGGAGGATGATGGGCTCTTGCCAGTTCCTGCGGCAGGTAGGGCTGAAGAAGGAGCCGGTCCAGCCCATCCCTTTTTTGGGGGCTGAGCAGGATGGTGAATATCAGCGACCCAGAATCCCCTCCTCCAAAGCACCGGAGAGAAAAACACACTGGGTTGGGAGTCTTGTCAAAGCAGGAACTCGTTTTATTGTAGTAGGAAGATGTTTATATAGCATAGAGAAAGAGGGTGGGTCTTAGGATGGGATAAAGGTGTAGGGGCCAATAGTATTTCACCATGTCAGCAGTAGCTGGGCGGAGGCAGTTTTGGCTTAGGCCTTGCTGAGTCACTCCTAAGCGGGAGCAATAGGCCAAAGACAGGTCGCCAAACTCTAGCCAGGCTCAGGAAGTTCCACTGGGCCTCGCGCCTGGGCCTCTTAGGGCCCAATAGGTTCTAGGCCAATCTGGGCTACTGGGTTACCTAAAGAGACCCTGTCTCAGACAAAAAATTAAAAAGTAAACAAAAACTGAAGTAACTTAGAAGATACTTAAATCAATTTACCTGAAAGAAGACCTTGAGCAAACTTAGTATTAGGCAGGTATACAGATCAGTTTCCACCATTCTTGCTGTAATGTGCTACATTTGAAGCATTGTGAAAGTCTTTCATTTCCATTTTTCACCCCCACCACCCTGTACCATGCTGTTCATCTGATTTTAATGTTGCATAAATATGCATTGTCTCATGCCTGTTTGTTTGGAATGCTATGTGCTGAGCTGTAACAAAATGTTGCTTTTTTGTTATTTGTATACAGCTGCTTGCTTTAAATTAGTAATTCTGATATAGCTTTTCTTGCATGTCTAAAATAAAGTATTGCATGTAAAAAAAAAAAAAAGAGGAAAGTGTCAAAAGCACGGGCTGGAGAGAAGGCTTGGTGGAGAAGGCACTTGCCTGCAAAGCCTAAGGATCCAGGTTCAATTCCCCAATACCCACATAAGCCAGATGCATAAGGTGGCACATGTATCTGGAGTTTGCAGTGGATGGAGGCTCCCATTCTCTCTATATATCTGCCTCTCCCTCTCTCTCTTGCTCACTTACTCACTCCAATAAATAAATAATGTATTTTTAAGAAGTGTCAAAAACAGGACTTATACCTATAACCCCAGCATTCAGCATTCAGGAGGCTGAGTTTAAGGCCTGCCTGGCCTACAGAATGAGTTTCAGGTTAGCCTGGGCTAGAGTGAGATACTGCCTCAAAAAGTTAGTCCCAGTCCCTTATTCTTTTTCTTTTTAGCATTGAGGCAGAAATAACAAAGAAAAGAAGAAAAGAAAAAAAAGCTATGGTTATGCCTGTTTGCTCTGAGTTCCTCAACGTGCCTCTTTCTTCCATAAGATCCCACATCTGTGATCCATGATTTATAAGGATATCATTTCTAGACACAGTCTCTCTCTCTCAGGAAACTTATCCCTCAGAGGATAGACTTGCAGAAAGACAGTCACATCTGAGGTCCTGCTCTGAGATCCCCTGCTCTTCCCAGCCTTTGGCAGGAAGCAATGATTGACCTGGAAAGTGGGAGCATTGCCTTGGTGGACAAGAGATGTCCAGGAAGGACTACGGGTACCTTTGGAGTCTCAACTTCTGTCTTCTGCCATGGTGTCAAGTGCTTTGCTTCTCAGGGTTCTCAGATATTTCTGAGGAAACCGTGGACTTACATGCTTTCCGTGGTAGGCTTGTGCATCACACAGGATGATGTATATGAAGGCACTTTAAAATGGAAAAGAACATTCTTAATGTTGTCAGTGTGACCATGATCTCTGATTCTTGTTGCTTTCAGATTTAAATATCCTAAGTGTTTCCTGTAAAGACCTTCCTATATGATCCTTGTGTTTCAATCATCATTACATACCATCCTCTATCCTGGTTTTCCAGATTGGAGAATTTTCTAAGAAGAGGGAAGGAAGAAGTTGTTTTCTGGTCTGAAAAGGTAAGCAGTCTTTATCTGTGTCCCTTCTCGAACATGTTCTATGCATCCTATGGCTTCAGTGCAGCCTGTTCTAGTCTTGGGAGGGATAATTGTAGGAAAGCACATGTAAATGTAAGACCTGAGAAGACATTATAGGCTTTGCTTTGAGGTCATGGATGTGGAAGAACATAAAGAGGTAGCAGGCTTCAAGTGAGCACGTGATAAGACAACATGGCCTTCTGTTCCTTGTGCTGGTTCTTTCAACAGCTCTCTGCCTTCCTTTCCTGCAGCTTCATGGACGAGCATCATGTTACCAGTCATTTTCAGCAAGTGCTGTGTCCAGACCCTCACCATGAAGTGTGTAACAGAACAACTGAGGTCAGTCACCTGCTGCATCTGCTATCACTGGAACATGCTCCACCCTCTCTGTTCCCTTAGGTTTCCACAGTTCCTATGGCTGTGCCATCAACCTCTCTGACCTTCACTTTCTCAGACGCCCACCCACCCCTTCTGGATCCCTAATGCCACACCTCTTGCCTGAGCCTTTTCTGCCTTGTCCTTCCATTCTCTTAACCAACCAGGTCATCACCTTAGAAGACTTTCTTCTACCGTCACCACTGGATAACTGCCACCAGAGCCTATTTCGTCCTTGGATTTGAAATTCTTTCTGACTGTTTCCTACCCCAGCTGCATCCTCTTCTTCCCTACAATACATCACACTCAAAAAGAGTATCCTTTTCTTCAACCAGAGACCATTTTGTCTCTGGTAGGTAGCCCTGCTAAGTTTATCTACCTTATGTCCCATTGCAGTCAGCTCCACATTGCTGGGATGAACCTCCAAACCAGGCCCAGTTTATGGGAGGAACAGGTTTATTTCAGGCTTACAGGTCCAAGGGAAGTTCCATAATGGTGGAGGAAGCTGGCTCCCTTTTCACAGATCCACGCAGAGAGGCACAACAACACAGTAAGCACCATAAACAACAAGCACAAAACAAGCAGCAAAACAGCATGGGCCCAGGCAGAGCTCAGACTGTTCTCTGTACCTTTGGGCTAGAACTCAGATCTGTCCCCCAGTGACACCTCTTTTAGCCAGGTGGCTAGAAATCTAAGTTACAAATTTTAATAAAACATCTATAGGGGCTGGAGAGACAGCTCAGCAGTTAAGGTGCAAAATAACCTTGGTTGAATTCCTCAGTACCACATAAGCCAGATGTTTAAAGTGGCACATGCATCTGGCGTTCATTTGCAGTGGCTAAAGGCCATGGGATGCTCATATTCTTGCCTCCCCTCTCTCTTTCTCTCTCTCTTTGCTTACAAATAATTTTTTTTTTTAATCTGAGTCTATTGGGGGACATACATTCAGACTACCACATGTCCCAACACTCAAGACAGTTTCATAATTCTCTTTGTGGCAGGTTTATAACAAGAAGATGTATCTCACATGATTACAACACTATGATTTATAAAAGATCAGGTGCATTCAGGGTGGTATGGCTGTAGACCCCATAACAGGAGTACATTTCCTTCCATCACCAGATTTTTGTTTGGGAGGACAGTCTGAGTCTTGTACATGAGAGCCAACCATATTTTTTTCTTGATTTTAACATACAGGAATTCTTATGGAGACAAACAAAAACAAGCATGACTTTCCAGACATTAGAGACTATGAAGGAGGAGAATGGACCTTTTTCAGGTCAAAAGAAGTCAGAAGACCATTTGAAATCTTCATGGAACTCAATGCATTCTCTTGATGCTAAGCAGGCTACTACAGTCTCCAAAACTGGCTTGAAGATCAAAGGCAAACCAGAGCTGTTAGAAATTTCTGATCAGCTTTTGTATGTGAAGACTCCAGTGGGAGACTTGGAACAGAAATACAGCCAGCCCTTCGGGGGTCTTCCCTGTCTGCAGAGTGAGTCAATCGTGAATACTCTTGTGGTTTCTAGGAGCAGTTACCCACTAGAGAACCACCTTGTCTTATTCAATGGAGTGTATAATGCTCCTGCAGTCCAAATGCAGGATACAGAATCTCCACCACCAACTCAGCAGTTTCACCCCTTTCCCCTCACCTTTGTACACCCCCCATCATTTCCTTATGTGGAGCCCGACTCCCACAGTCTGCCTGCCTTTCAGGTCCATTCCCAGGCCTACATGAAATGTCCATCATCTTTTCCATCCTATAGAAATACTTTCCATAGCACACAGACTAGGCCTGGCTCAGACATCTTAAGTGAAAATCAACTCTTGGAATGCCATGTGCTACAGGACGGTGAACACAGTTTCTGGGCTTTAGTCCCTAAATGTCACCAATATCACGAAGCTTTTTATCCTTCAGCTCCCCACTTTCCATTTGTCAGGCAACCCTCACGGGATTATGTCCCAGTCTCTGTCATTCAAGAGAACCTGGAGCCCCAGGAGCCACACTGCCTAATCCTACCCCAGTGCTTCCAGTCCTGCTGTGATCCAGGACAGCTAGTGGTGATGGAGCACCACTGCCACACAGTAGATACAGTTCCCTACAATTGCATATGTGCTGACTCCCAGCCCTTGGAGCACTGGGGCCACAGCTGTGAGGATCAAAGGAAGGAAGCATTTAGTCAAGCAGGAAGTTTCTGTGAGGAGGTCTCAACAAGGTCTTGGTTAAGAACGGATGTGGCAAAGAATCTCGGCTATATCCTAGGGAAGTGCTCCTTAAATGACCCACCGATGATCTCAGAATGTTTCATGTTGAACAGTGTGAGGGCTGAACCTGAGACCAGGAGGGGATGGGTGTGTCACTCAAGGATTGCCCCAGGTCATGAACCACCTAGTGTCTCAAGGAAGACATTGGAAGAGGATCAAATGAAAAGCATTCTTAGATTACATGTGAGCAGAAAGTTCTGGCAGATCACTGCGGGTAGAATCCCTATAAAGGTGTGTCGTTCATGGCTTGCTGATGAAGATACAATGCCTCCTGGGAAAAAACAGAACAATATGGAAAAGAGAAATTTGTCGCCACTGCGGGGTAGGATTTATTGCTGTATTCCCACTCTGGAGCCATCCTTTCTTGATCACAAAACCCAACAGTTTCTAGAAAACCATATTATAAGGTATCGAGTAACTCAGAGGTGGGGCTTCCCCCTGAAAGTTCTAGAGTCCATAAAACTGTATATGTTGAGAGAAGTGAAACCATGGCCCTTTCCTCAGTCTGACTGTCCCTCATCCTTCACCCATATTTCCAGTGTGGATTTGAAAACTAGATTGCCCCAGCCCCTCAGAGGAAGCACTAAATGTTTTCAAGAAGTCAAGGAAGGAGCAATAAATTCAGTCTCTGTCCCAGACCATCCTCCTCCTGCCACCTCATTTGCAGACAAAGAAGGAGAGGGATTCCTGAGACAATCCCATTCTGATGGTGGCCACGAGGTTACAGAGACTGCCCGGAAATCCGAGGATGGCAGACAGGTTTTTCTGAACCTCACAGATAGCAAAGGGAGTCAGAGCAACACTGTGCTAGAAAATCAACACAGCCAGGAGAAGTCCAGGAAGCAAGATGTAGCTACGAGTGGGTCAGGAGAAGAGATGGTGAATTCTTCTCACACTGTAGATATGCATCAAGGCAATCAGATGGTGGAGAAGAACTCAGAACATTGTTCAACATCCAGCGTGTCCAGGGAGATAGTCATGGCCCATGAACTGGGCGTTCTTCCATCAGAATCTGATGCTACTGGCAAATTGGAGAGCTCTCAAATGACAAATGTGAATGTGAGTAAAGTAGACACTATTTGGGCCCCGGAATGGGACCCACCAAGAATATCAGTTCCTAAAGATCCTACCCTGTCAGAATTTAAAAGACGGCTGCTTCTGGAGCTGAGGTTGAGGTTACAGAGTCAGTTACAGAGCCAGGCTGAATGCTCTGTAAGTGGCACATCCTTTAGTTCAGACTACTTGACTTCTGATTCCTTGCTGGCTTCCTCCAGCAGCGAGGACATGGTGGCTTTCCAGGAGCTACATGCCCACCTGGATGACACGGGGATCTTCATGGAGCCATGGCCAGACCCCCCAGCCTTTAAGCATGTTTTGTGGACGTGTCAGGATAAGAATTGTACAGCACCTAAGAGGGGACTGATTCCACTAGGACCCAAAAGAGAAAAAGGCAGACACGTAGACTCAGGACAAGAAATATATGGAGCAGTAAGGAGGAGCTATCCTGCTAAGAAAGGAAAATTAATTCAGGAACCATCTCCTCCTGAAAGTTACTTCAGAAAAAAGATGAGCCACCTTTTCCAGTGGCTTTCTTCGCCCAGGGAAAACAGAGGACCTAGATTTCATGAGAAAGAAAAAGCTCTCTTTATGAGTTGTGGACCTCCTGAAGCTCATGAGCTCATGGCATCCCTAGGGAAGCTCCTAGAGGAGAAACTGGTATATGGGCAGAAACTTGAGTCCTTGGAATGGAGTCAGGGGAAGAAGGACATGCAGATGCAGCCAGAGCCCAGCCCCAGAGCTGCCTCTAACCCCCAGCAAGAAGGGTTCAACCCCTGCTTCTGCAGCCAGGCAGCCATGTCTCCTGCTCTGAATCATAGTCTAAGTTTTGGATGGAACAGAGACAGGATCAGATATCCTGACAAGATTGTGGCCTTCAAGAAATAACCATGATTCTGGAGTCTTCTCCCTCCCCTTCCTTCCAGGGAGCACAAGTCCCAGCCAGGCCCCATCTACACAGAGGTGTGTCAGGTGCCTCCCACAGCCTTCACATTTGCTAAAGGCACTAAGCTGTGAAACAGAAAATGATTCTATTTACTAGAAAAACGTTCCACAGAGGAGTACCAGTTTTTGATTTTAAAAAAGTGTTTCTTGTCAAGATAATCCATCCTGCAATAAGAACAATGCCTCAATGTCACAAAATGAAGAATAAATGTTTGTTTCTGACAGAGTGGAGTTCTCTGTGTCTTGAATTGTGGACCTAGGTTTTGGGAGTCCCAGATACATGCTGAGTGACGAGGAGTTAAATTAGCCCCTAATGGCACTTGTCTTGAATGGCTTCTAAACCAGATGTCCAGTCCCTTGCAGAGAGACTGACAATGGCCTGTTCAACCTTATCCTGGGGTTCCTGATTTTACCATTGTCTTTTATGGCATTTAAAACATTTAATACAAAAGCTTAACTCTGAGAGCTGTGTTATGGGTACCTCAAAATTTAGTGTTTTATAAAAAACATATTTGGAATGGAGAGATGGCTTAGTAGTTAAGGCACTTGCCTGCAAAGCCCAAAGACCAAGAATCCATGTAAGCCAGATGCAATGGTGGTGCATGCGTCTGGAATTTATTTGCAGTGGATAGAGGCCTTGACATGCCCAGTCTCTCTTTCTCACTCTCTCTTTCAAATAAATTAATAGAAATAAAATAAAAGTTTCTGTGGCCCCAGATTTCAGGTCAGTTCTATCTGTATTCTCTTTTCAAGGACTCTCACAAGACTCTAATTGGGTCTGGTATCTCAACTGAAGGCTTAACTTGGAACAAGCCATTTCCATGTTCACTTATGTAGCTGCTGACAAGATTCAGTTTCTCAAGGACATTAGGCCAAGGCCCTCAGTGCCTTGCTGGTTGTTAGCTGTGTTGGGTTGGAGGCCTCCCTCCATTCCTTGTGGGCATCTCTCATGTGTCAACTTGCTTCATCAAAACCAGGAAAAGAGAGATTTTGCTAGAAAGACAAAAGTTATTATGTGTTATAAACTAAAAATGCAACAGATATTCTATCCTTTTCGTTTTATCTTAAATATTTTTATAAATATATATATATATGAGAGCGAGAGAGAATAGGCATGCCAGGGCTTCTAACCACTGCAACTGAACTCCAGAAGCATGCACCACCATGTGCATCTGACTTTCATGGGTTCTGGGGAATTGAACCTGGGTCTTTAGGCTTCGCACACAAGTGCCTGAACCACTGAGCCATTTATCCGGCCCCAAAGTATTTATTTAAAAACAAGTGAATGGTTTCTGGTAAAACAAAAAGCAAAGGACAAAATCTAGTCATCTAAAAGAAGGGAAAAAAACGCTAGAATAAATGCAATGAAGATCATATGAAAATGATAAATTGGAGTTCATATAAAATGATAAAATGAAGGGAACTCTTAAAGCAGTCTAATATATCTCTGCCAGTATTTATATTCAGTGACAAGGAGAAATCAGGTACAATAGGGTGGTTCATCCTGGCCCATCACAGTCTCTCCAGTTTGTCTTGGTTCTCAGACTACAGCACTAATTGAGAAACCACCTTACTTAAAGAGAGCCACGCTTATAGTAGTAGTGCTATAGTCTAGAAGGTTTATTTTTTTATTAAAATATTAAGTGTAGGAATTGGCTCTGTGGATGACAGACATTGCTATGCAAGTTCAATCCCTAGTACCCACTTAAAAAGCCAGGCATGGCTATACATGCCTGTGATCCCTGTGCTGACGGTGAGAGAACAGGAGGATCACAGGGGCTCACTAATCAGCCAGTTTCACTGAAAAATGACAAGCTCCAGGCACAGTGAGAGACTCTGTCTTAAGGAAACAAGGTGGAAGAGCAACAGAAAAGAACCTGTGACATCCTGGCGCCCTCACACATGGAGCAAAGGGCATGCACATCTGTGCACGCAATGCAATTTGGAGGAAAACAATTTGTTTCTTCATACCATATTCCTAAGGGAGCCTTTTCTTTCCTTCCATCTGTGACCAGACTTTATCTTCTCATTGCTGGGGCAAAGCACCTGGCCAGAAGCAGCTGATGGGAGGAAAGGTTCTTTTCTTCTTAAAATTATTTTTATTTATTTATTTATTTATTTATTTGAGGCAGAGAGAGAGAGTGAGAATAGGCACACCAGGGCCTCTAGCCACTGCAAACGAACTCCAGACCCATGTGCCACCATGTGCATCTGGCTTACGTGGGACCTGGAGAATTGAACCAGGGTCCTTAGGCTTTGCAGGCATGTGCCTTAACTGCTAAGCTATCTCTCCAGCCCAAGAAAGGTTCTTATAATGACTTATTATGGCAGGGTTGAGGAGAAGCTCCATGATGTCAGGATACAGCATGGCCTGAGCATCACCTCTGCCATAGCAGGTGGACAACAGCAACAAGAGAGAAAGCCAGCCGGACGTGGTGGCACATGCCTTAAATCCCAGTACTCAGGAGGCAGAGGTAGGAGGATTGCCGTGAGTTCAAGGCCAGCCTGAGGCTACATAGTGAATTCCAGGTCAGCCTGGACTAGAGTGACACCCTACTTCGAAAAACCAATATATATATATATATATATATATGTATGTGTGTGTATGTGTATGTATGTATGTATGCATATATATATATATATATATATATATATATATATATATATATATATATATGGAGAGAGAGAGAGAGAGAGAGAGAGAGAGAGAAAGCCAACTAATACTGGCAAACTGGGGCTAATAAATCACAAAGTCCACCCCATTGACATACTTCCAACAACAAGGCTCCACCACCCAAATTGTTACCTGCTTGGGGTTCAAGCACTCAGAACACATGAGTTTATAGCGGACATCTGACCCAAACTAGCACGTTCTGCCCCAGGGCCCCACGAACTGATGACCATCCATGATGTAAAATGCGATGCATTCAGTCCAACTTTAAAGGTCCCCATAGTTTTTATCAACCCCAGCTCTGTTCAAATACTCTCATATTCCAAGGTCTCCTTGCTGAGAACTGTAAAAACATAATGGCTAGGCATGGTGGCACAAGACTTTAATCCCAGCATTTGGGAGGCTGAGATACAAGGATTGCTATGAGTTCAAGGCTATCTTGGAGCTACAGAGTGAGTTTCAAGTTAGCCTGGGTTGGAGTGAGACCCTGCCTTGAAAACAAAACAAAAGAAAACAAATACACAATGGCACAGACTAAACATTCACACTGCAAAAGATGGCACTGAGCACAGCAAGGAAAGACTGAACCAATGCAAGATTTAAAACAAGTGGCAAACATCAAATCTTGTAGCTCCAACATCTGTAACTAGTGGCAAAGTCTCTGAGGTTCCAATTTCACCTCTCCGGCTGGACTGCCTGCACAGCCCAGGGAAAACTTCATGCTGAGCCAGCAGCTCCCCTTGGCAGCTGTCCCACAGTCCTGGTATCTTTCAAAAGTCCTAGAGTCTCCATTAAAACCCATAGTTCATCCTCATGGCTAGGTTGGGTCGGTCTCCACACAGAGAATCCTACATTTCTGCCTCATATCACCCAGTGATCAGTTCCAGAAAAACAAATCTTGTTGCAAATCCAATGACCCTTTTTTTTTTTTTCCTGCATTTGTTATACTCCCATAGTACCAGGTGGGCTACCTAATTTGTTAATATAGTGGGGAAATAAAGCTGACTTTGAAAAACAGGACACTCCCTTCAGCGTTCTGGGCCCCTACTTTCAAAAGAGTTAGCATTCTCTCTGTTGTTCCAATGTACAACAACAGGCCTAGGCCCATTCTCAATGGTGATAAACCCTTAAATAATTGTAGCTGAAAGAATACTGTCTCCAGCCTGAAAATTTTGCTTTCTTTTTGTGCCATATTCTTCTGCTTACAGCTGTATATTTATTCTAATATCATTTTATTTATTTATTTATTTATTTATTATTTATTTATTTTCAAGGACAGGGGGGTGGGGAGAGACCAGGGACTCTTGCCACTATAAATGAACTCTAAATGCATGTGCCACTTTGTGTATCTGACTTTATGTGTGTTATGGGGAATCAAATCTGGGCCATCAGCCTTTACAAGCAAGCACCTTAACTGCTGAGCTATCTCTCCAGCCCAGTCCATTTTTTTTAAGCTCAGCCCTGCACAAGTTCTCATATCACAGGAAGAGAAACAGTAAGCCTCTCACACAAACTGCTTCCAGCTCTGTGTAGAAAAAGCTCTTTCTTCCCCTCATAAGCCAAGTCCATACTTCTTTCTGAATTCAGATTTTCAACTCTGACCAGAATGGTCCATCAAATTCTGCTTGCAACACTGCAAAGCATCTCTTAAGCCAAGGTTTCAAATCTTTCTACATTTATCCATCAAATCAATTCCAAATGCCAAAAGACACAGTCAGGTTTCTAGCAGCAATGACCCCACACTCATTACCAAGTTTCTATTGTAATTACCTTCTTATTGTTTGGATAAAGCACCTAACAAAAAGCAGCTGATTAAGAACCAAGAGAGGGGGCTGGAGAGATGGCTTAGAAGTTAAGGTGCTTGCCTGCAAAGCCAAAGGACCCAGGTTCAACTCCCCAGGACCCACGTAAGCCAGCTGCACAAAAGGACGCATGCATATGGAGTTCATTTGCAGTAGCTGGAGGCCCCAGGGTGCCCATTCTCTCTCTCCTTCTCTCTCTTTCTCTCCCTGCCTATTTCTGTATATCTCTCTCTCAAATTAATAAATAAAAATAAAATGTTAAAAAAAAACAAAAAGAACCAAGAGAGAAACTAACTCCCTCCTGGATAGCCCTAGTAGTGCTGGACAGCCCTTTTGGAGCTGCCAGAGGACGATGGTCACTGACAGCCTGAATAAGCAGGGGAACATGCAGACTATGAAATCAAACAGTAGGACAAGAAAGTAGCATGTACCCGCTACAGGTAACCAACTGTTCTCTGACTAGACACGAGGCCTGCTCAGTGAGAGAGAATAATATCTGGTACTAGAAACCAAGTCAGAATTCCATGGTCAGGAAACCCACACATCAGAGAGAAGCTTGTACTGTTCTCTAGAAAGAGAGTGGGCTTGCATACCAAAAACCTCCCAAATAATGTTGCACACCCTCTTTAACCCAAGCTGCTGTCTCTCTTGGTTGGAGAATCTGTTTTATTTAGGGCAAACAGAAGAGATCCAAGATCCATCAATAAGATAAGAAGATACCTGACTGCCCACTGTGAGACTTGCCACCTCTACCACATCTGTCAGGGCCCAGGAGAAATTTTTTTTCTCTTGCTGAAGAAGTGACAAAATGAGTATTGCTAGCTTGACAACCAGCCACAGGGTGATGGTGACAGACACAATGATTAATGAAAACCAATCATAGCGAGCCGGGCGTGGTGGCGCACGCCTTTAATCCCAGCACTTGGGAGGCAGAGGTAGGAGGATCGCTGTGAGTTCAAGGCCACCCTGAGAACTACATAGTGAATTCCAGGTCAGCCTGAGCTAAAAAAAACAATCAAAGCAAAAATCCAGAGGCTACAAAGAACTCAACACTGAATCAAACTGCCAACAGACCTTCCATAGCTCAGGGGATATTGCAAAAGAGCCAGTGGAAAGATTTTAGGAGCCATACTGTGAGTAAAAATACCCTGAGACACTGTCCCCCCCAGTACCCCACAGTGACTGAATTCGGGTTTCATGACCTCATAGTGAATAGCATAACCCCACTGAGGAGGGTCCCAGGAGCCAGGGTGAGGGTATAAAAGAGCATAACCTGTTATTATTATATATATACATATATATATATATACATACATATATATATATATATTTATATATATATATTTTAAATGAAGTTGAGCATGGTGGCACACACCTTTAATCCCAAAACTCAGGAGGCAGAGGTAAGAAGATCACTGTGAGTTCAAGGCCAGCCTGAGATTACATAGTAAATTCCAGGTCAGCCTGGGCTAGAGAGAGAGACTCTACCTCAAACACAAAAACATAAAAATAAAAATAAATAAACAAAAATAAAAAGAATAAATAAAAAAATAAAATCAATCACATACTGAGAGGAAACAGATGACAGTCATATTCAGGAAGTCAGTGCAGGCCAAGCCGCTCTGGATGGGTTTCAGAGCCAAGAGTCACGGAGAGAAGACGACTGAAGTGATGGTGTGTGGATTACTTTTGAGAATTAAAAAGTGTGAGTCTTCCTTAGGTAGAAAGTTCGCAGGTGGCACAGGGAATGGTAAACACAAGTGTTCTCTGGCCACAGCCTGATGGTAAGAGTTGCACCTTGTCTGTAGTAGCCTTCCTCTCCTCCCTTCTACAAGAGTCTAAGTCTAAAGGGAAGTGGGGAAACCAGCAGCCAGGGACAGGCCCCCACAGAGGGGCAAGCGGGTTCTGGGTCTAGGCTTCTGTATCTGGCTGGGAGGGATGGTCTGGCATGGGTGTGGCTGAGACAGGAGGCTCCAGGACACTGAAATCTGAGCACCTGGAAATGGGGACAGACCAGACTGCCCAGGCCTCACGGGCTACTGATGGAATCTGAATGCCTTTCTAAGAGCTGTTGCCATTACATGCTGCAGGCAGACAGTTGTCACATGGATGAGAACTAAGTCTGTGGAGACAAAAAGTGAGACTGAACAGTGTGGGATGTGTCTGGCTTGGACCATTTCTGGCTCTGACCTCATAAGCAACCATTGTAGGAATGGAGGGCCTGTGTCTATATAAGCCGGTAGCTGGGGCTGACTTTTGTCCCTATCCTGGTTGGTAGGAGGAGAGAGCAAGGACTCAGACTTAGAGAGGTAAGGGACTTGGACTTGGTGATCTGGGAATGAGACATGGCACTCTGTTGGATTATCTTTGCTATGTGTGTGGTATGTGTGTTGGTGGTGGGGTGTGTGTGCGTGTGCATGTGTGTGAGAGCAGATGTGTACTCCGAGGCCAGAGGAGAAGGGCAGGTGTCCCCCTCCATTTGTCATTCACTTGTTTCCCTGAGATGGAGGTTCTTGCTGATTCCAGAGCTTGGTGTTTTCACAAGTCCCAACGATTACAGACTTGCGAGGCCACAAACAGATGTCTATGTAGGTGCTGGTGATCAAACTAGGGAGGTCTCAGGCCCCCTCACAGGCCATCATGTTTGTACAGGAAGTGCTGTTAATCACTGAGCCAGCTCACCAGCCCCTGAGTTTTGACATAGTGAGTTTTTGGTTTTGGCTTTCTTTTTGTTCTTTTGGTTTTTTCCAGACAGGTTTTCAGTGTTGCCCACAGATGTTCATTCCATGTCCTAGGGTGTCTGGAGCAGAGCATTTTGTTTCAGCATCACAGTTCAGTGAGGGCCCACCATCCACTTGACACCAACCCATCTGACCTCAAAGAAAAGCAAGTTGAATAACCTCCAGTGTAGAGTATAGCTATAGTCCTGAAAAGCTAAAAGAATTTTAGAGTTCAAGTGAAAGGCCATTGCAGCACTCTGTAAGTCACTGTCTTGCTAGCACACGTCAGCGTCTGCAGCTCAGGATGTTAAATGTTTTTGAACACAGGCTTAATGTGTTTGAACACTTGGTTCCCAGGAGGTCATACTGTTTGGGAAATTGTGGAACCCTTGGCAAGTAAGGTAAGATGGAATATGTGGGTCACAGAGACTTATGGGGAACTGCTAGTACAGGATAATCAACCTCCTTAGGCCCCCAGTGTACCAGGTGCCAGCTGCTCCCACCACAATGTATTTTTCTGTGCACTCAAAGCATGAACCAAAATCAGTATCAAAATCCCTTAGGTGCCCTCTTTTTAGGGATTTGGTCACAGAGATTAATTAAAGTCTTTGGGAATAAAAAGCGAAACCAGGCTGGAGAGATAGCTTAGTGGTTAAGGCGTTTACCTGTGAAGCCTAAGGACCCAGGTTTGATTCTCCAGGTCCCACATTAGGCAGATGCACATCGTCATCGTGGCCAATGTATCTGGAGTTCCTTTGCAGTGGCTAGAGGCCCTGGTGCGCCCATTCTCTCTCTCCCCCTCTGTATCAAATAAATAAATAGCAACTAAAAAAAAAAAATTAAGCCGGGTGTGGTGGTGCACGCCTTTAATCCCAGCACTCAGGAGGCAGAGGTAGGAGGATCGCCATGAGGTCGAGGCCACCCTGACACTACATAGTAAATTCCAGGTCAGCCTGGGCTAGAGCGAGACCCTACCTCAGAAAAACCAAAATAAATAAATACCGATAATTTTTCTAATTTAATTTTTTATTGACAACTTCTATACTTATAGACAATATACCATGATATTTCCCTCCCCTCCCCCATTCCCCTTCAGAACTCCACTCTCCATCATATCCCCTCCCTCTCTCCATTAGTCTCTCTTTTAATTTGATGTCATCATCTTTTTCTCATATTAGGAGGGTCTTGTGAAGGTATTGCTAGGCACTGCGAGGTCATGGATATCGAAGCTAATTTCTGTCTAAAAATTAAAAAAGAGAGAGAGAAAGAGAAACCACTGGGGGTGGTGCTAGCTCTGATTGGCCTATTTCCTGCTCTCACCTCATAAGGCCCCCTTGTGAAGTGTTTAAGTCACATGACCACATGAACCACTGCCTGGGGCTGACTTTTTCCTTATATTGCAGAGAAATTGTTGCTTGAGTAACAGAAGGCAAGAGAACTCAGATTGTGGAGAGAGCTCAACCTGGCGAATATTTCTAATTGACTTTAGTCATCTGTTGGACTCAAACAGTGAGTTTGGTTCCTGGTTTGGGAGTTTGGGATTTAGGTTTTGCTGTTTTGACCTATGTTTTTATTTCATTCATTAATTATTCTTTTTGGGGGGGTTCGAGATAGGGTCTCACACTAGCCTAGGCAGACCTGCAATTCACTATGTAGTCTCAGGGTGGCCTCTAACTCATGGTGATCCTCCCACCTCTGCCTCCCGAGTGCTGGGGATTAAAGGCATGCGCCACCATACCTGGGCTTTATGTTCTGGTTTTATATTTTGATTTTTTAAAATATTTTTTAATTTTAATTATTATTTTTTATTGACAACTTCTATACTTACATACAAAAAACACATGATATTTCCCTCCCCTCCCCCATTCCACTTTAGAACTCCAATCTCCATCATATCCCCTCCCTCTCTCCATTAGTCTCTCTTTTAATTTGATGTCATCATCTTTTTCTTCTATTTTGAAGGTCTTGCGAAGGTATTGTATATTTTGATTTTTGATTAAGTCTTTATTGGAGTTTACCATCTATATTTTTCTTTTATTTTTTTGGAGAGAGTCCGAGAGAGAGAGAGAGAGAGGGAGAGAGAGAGAGAGAGAATGGGCACCCCAGCAGCCTCTCAGCTGCTGTGAATGAACTCCAGACCTGTGCGCCCTCTTGCCATCTTGCATCTGGCTAGATGTGGGACCTGGAGAATTGAACGGGCATTCTTAGGCTTAGCAGGCAGGCTCCTTAACCACTAAGCCATCTCTCCAGCCCTATTTTTCTTTTTGTATCTCCATTTTTCTTTGTCAGTTTTTACTTTGGTGTATTTCTTTTTTATTTATTAGCTGTACAAAATAAGGAATTTTATGATGAAATTTCCATTCGTGCACCTAATGTATTCTGTTCATGTTCATCCTGCCTTATTATACTTTCGCCCTAACCATACCACAAACAGCCCCCTTTTACAATCAAGCCCTCCCCGCCAGATTCTGCCTATGAGAGAAAATAGGAGATGCTTGTCTTTGTGGGACTGACTTGTCACACATAACACATTCATCTCCAGGTCCATCCCTTTTCATAAACATGATAAAATCTCATTCTTCCTCATGGCTGTGTATGTGATCCTTGCTCTCGTCTGTGTAGTGTGCTGTATTGGTTTTCTATGTGTGTGAGGAACATCCCTGCACTCCTCAATGAACCCATCTTGACCATGAAGAATTTTGCTGGGATGGATGGATGGCGTCTCCTGGTTCCCTCTTTGGGCTTCCGTCCCTGACTGCTTGTAAAACAAACAAACATGGCCTGTGACTCCTTCAGTGTGGCCTTTTCAGTGTGCTGTTCACTGTGAA
Organism: Orientallactaga sibirica; assembly: GCA_036365145.1. Lineage (NCBI taxonomy): Eukaryota > Metazoa > Chordata > Mammalia > Rodentia > Dipodidae > Orientallactaga > Orientallactaga sibirica. The sequence goes on from JAEOAD010001604.1 coordinate 3,596,387, forward strand.
GTGTTCAGTACTCCCAGTAAAGAGTTTCACAGGGCTGGCGAGATGGCATAGTGGTTAAGACACCTGCCTGCCAAGCCTAAGAATGCCGGTTCGATTCTCCAGGTCCCACACTTAGCCAGATGCAAGTGACACAAAGGTGCAATGCCGCACTTGCCCACAAGGGGGTGCACACATCTGGAGTTCATCCACAGTGGCTGAAATGGCCTTGGCATGCCCATTCTCTCTCTCTCTAGCTGCCTCTTCCTCTCTGTTTTTGTCTCTCAAAAAAAAAAAAAAAACAACCATAGTTCCACATCTGTGTATATTAAGGAAATTGGATTAAATTTTATTCCTATTTATTGTATCTTTATCTGGTGTTGGTATCAGAGTATGATATTGGCTTTGTAGAGTGAGTATGGCAGTGTTCCTTCCCTTCCTATGGACAACATTGGTGCTCTTTCTTATTTTAAGGTGGAATATACAGGATTCTGCCAATGACTGTCCCGGGCTTTCCTGGGAATTATTTTCATTACTATTTCAATCTTGTGCTTATTACTTTTAAGTTTAGTCTTTTAATTTTCTTGATTCAATTTTAGTGGGCCATATGTGTATATAAATTTGTCCATTTCTCACAGATTTATTTTAATTCACTGTGGAATAAGTTCTTAAAACATTCCCTACTGGTTCTCTGGATCTTAGTGGTGCCTGTATTAAAATCACTTTCTTTGAATTCTAATTTTATTAATTTGTACCTTCTTTTTCTTAGTTAGTTTTGTTAAGGGCTTGTTGGTTTTGTTTGTCATTTTAAATAATCAACCCTTTGTTAATTAGATTGTTTTCATCTCATTGATTTTAATTCTGAGTTCTATTAGGTTTGGGGTTTCTATGGTCTGTTCTTGTTTTTATGACCTTGAAGTGCATCTTTAATTTGCTTGACAGATCTGAGATTTGGATGTAGGAATTTATATTTATACACAATTCCTAGACCTGCTTTTATTTTCTTTTTATCTAGAATTGTGAGGTGGTGTGCCAACAACTCCCAGTCAGAGAATTCAGTGTCAGGAGAAGGATGGAGGGGGACCAGAAGGCTAGCTCCCCTGATAAAGAGGATGTCCTCAATGATTATGAAATCTTAAATACCCTTGGCCAAGGTGGTTTTGCAAAGGTCAAGCTTGCTTGTCACCTTTCTACCCAAATACATGTAGCCATTAAGATGGTGAAGAAGAGGAGAGTGTCTGGCTCCCTCATTGACAATGAAATACATGCTATGAAAAATTTACATCATCCAAATATCATTCGTTTGTATCAGATCATTGAGACCAGAGACATCACCTATCTTGTGATGGAGTATGCTTCTAGGGGAGATCTCTTGACACACGTGATCGAGGAAGGCGGTCTGTCAGAGAGGGAGGCCCATAGTGTCTTTGTTCAATTAGCGTCAGCAGTAGAGTATTGTCACACCAACGGCTTTGCACCTCATGATATCAAACCCAACAATATCTTGATAGACAAGCAAAGCAATATAAAATTATGTGATGTTGGCCTTTCCATTAAAGTCATCCCTGGAATGACTCAGTAAGTTCTGTGGTACAGCACCATTTTGTGCCCCAGAAATGTTGGATGAACAGAGTTATGAAGCTTATAAACAGGATATATGGAGCTTGGGCGTGGTCCTCTATTTTTTGGTCACTGCAGACCTCCCATTCCATGGAGTGACTCGCTCTGCAATAAAAAGAAAGATCATGGCCAAAAAATATAAACTGTCTTCAGGGCTGACCATAGACCTGGTGAAAATGGTCAAACAATTGACCCTGAGCAGAGGCCCACGATTGGTGAAGTTAGGAAGAACCCTTGGATGAAGCTCAGTGAACAAGCGGCCCAACCTCCATCCACGAGCACACTTCTGGACAACACTCAACACAGAATTTCCATGTTAATGTGCCTCACGGGCTATCAATTTGAAGCCATCACAGAGGATTTACGCACCAGAAGGTATAACAGGGTCATGGGCACATATTTGATATTAAAACATGAAACACCCTGGGGAGACCGCTCATTCCATCAAGCTGAACTTAGACTCCTCAGTGGTATGGCCCTGACCCTGGTGGGTTCTTTGACGTCCCATTGCTATATAAGAAGACCATCCAGCCAACCTGCTCTCCATGCTTCCTCCAGGCCCGCCAAGACGAATGGCCAGAAAGCCAAGAAGGTTGTTAGCCTAAGTCTCCTCACATCCCTGGCCTGCAGCTGAAACCCATAGCAGCTCTTGAAATGGGCCAGAACAGTGACAGCCTCGAGGTCCTGTTTGGAAGCAGCTCATCATCAGTGCCCAGATCACCTCATCTTTCCTCCGGTGTGTCTGTGATCTGCAGTGCTCCAGAGTCCACAAAGAGCAGCTTCATTTCTTTAGGAGACAGGTGCTGCGTGACACCCCAGTCTCCAACTCCTTCCAATAGCAATGGCTCCCATCAAACAAATACATCAGATGAAAATGACTCTGAGGATGCCCCAGAGAGTGTGACTACCACCAATTCCAGCTTCTACTCTGACAGCACACCACCCACAATGAGTCCCACAGAGTCACTTGAGGGGGACACAACTAAAGACATACAAACTCACCAGAGGGCCTCCTCCCACCGTTCACCCTGCAGGATGCAGCCACAGCATTTATTCACAACCTCTTCCAGGGCTGTAGGACACTCACTGAAGAGGAGACTTGGCAAATGTTTACGAAGCCTATGCTGCTGTTGCCCTGCAGACTCAAGTGTGAATGAACATCAAGTGGTTCCAGGAAGTGGGGAGGAAACTGAAGCCACAGGAATTGAGGTAAGTGGGGCAAACAAGATGTACTTCCAGGGCTGGAGAGATGGCTTAGTGGTTAAATGCTTGCCTGGGAAGCCTAAGGACCCCGGTTCGAAGCTCGATTCTCCAGGACCCACGTAAAAGCCAGATGCACAAGGGGGCGCACGCATCTGGAGTTCGTTTGCAGTGGCTGGAGGCCCTGGCACGCCCATTCTTTCTCTCTCTACCTGCCTATTTCTGTATTTCTCTCTCTCAAATAAATAAATAAATAAATAAATAAATAAATAAATAAATAAAATAAAAAATAAAAGAAAAGCTCCTGCCCTCCCAGTTTGCCTTAAAACAGGACATAAATAAAAAAAAAAAAAGATGTACTTCCAAATTTTAATTTATCTGTGCTTTACAAAACACCGTTGCAATGGACAAATGATCATGGTACTCATGGGATATGCAACCTCCCATATCTACCACCCAAGAAGGACCAGTCTCCAGCATCGCCTTATGTGGAAGCTGAGACAGTTGAGCTGGAAACGGACAGCAGAGAGGACTGCAAGGCTGGAGATGGAGGGAAAGAGTTGGGGAGGGAGCAAAGGTTCAGAGGGAGGACGTGGGAGGGAGCCCTGGCGCGGCAGGGTGAGCACAGGCAGGAGTTCGTCCTCTATATATGAAGGTCACTATGAGTCCCTCTCTCGTGTCTCTGTTTCAGGGGTGAGGCTCTACAGAGTGGGGGCCGGCCTGGCTTCCCATCAGAGTATAACAGGAAGTCAGGCTTGAAGTCCAGCCCTGTTCCAGCACAGCAGGAGGTATGCCAACTGGGTCGGGCATTTCCACAGGAAATTTTCAGAGGAACGCTGGCTGATGGGGGCACCCACAGCCTCCTCCTCAGCGTGGAGGTAATATGGGACTTCGTGGCTCTCAGCTACATCATGAGTTCTAGGCCAGGGTGGGATACAGGAGACATCCCATGGGGGAGAGCTCATCTGCACAGACTGAGTCCACAAGCCAGTGACTGCATCATGGAAGAGCTGCTAACCAGTCTCCCCTTTCCCAGGAGAGAACACGCCAGACATTTATGCTGTGTGCTTTGCATCACGGACTCCCCTAGCCCTCAAGTCTGGCTGGTTTGTAAGAGACTGGAGGCAGGTTTTCTTCATTTCCAGACAGGAAGTGGCTTCTACCTCCTCTGCACCCTCTCCAGGGCCCAACCCCCCGTGACCAACAAGGACCATTTTCTTGGCCCTACCTGGGATCCCTCCATCCTGCCCTCTTTGGGCAGGAATCAATTCCTGTCCTCTGCTGGTCCCTGTCATAGTATCTCAGCAACTGACCAGGGTGCTGGCCTCAGAGAAGCTGAGGGGTGGGCAAGGGTGGGAGGGCGTGAGTGAGTGTGTCTTGGTGGGGGGCATGGCTGGGACACGTGTGTGTAAGCTTGAGAGTGTGAGGGACTGAGAGCCGGGTGCAGAGCAGCTTCTTCTTCCAGGCTCGTGGTCAGGCGTTCATGAAGCTGCCTGACAGCAACAAGAGCTCCTCTGAGGGCATGTGAGGCGGCCCTGCACGAGGTGCTTCCTGATGCTTCTGCCCAGGCCTTGGACCTGCTGGGTGAGTTCCTCCTCGACCCTCCATACCAGTGCATCACAACCTCCCAGGTGCAGTTAGAGGCTGTGGCCAGTGCTCCCTCAGGAGTCCCCCCCCCATACTCTGATCTCAGTCACTGTGGGACCCTGTCAAGCCAGTGACCTTCAAAACCTGTGGTGGGCCAGAATCCTTGGAGATGGGAGCCTTGGGGCTGGTGCACTTTTCATGAGCAGTCTCCCCTGGGTATTGCCAGTGTATTAAGACAGTGAGGATATCCTGCTGGTCCTCAAGTTAGAGTGCAGACTGGGTGGGATGCTCAGGAGAGTTCCTGGGCACCAGTGCCCTCCTTCCCTGCCATAGGTTCTCATCTTGGAGCCTATGCCAGGCCTTGTAATGGGACCTTCTACTGATGACAGCAGACCTGTCTTCAGGGAGTTCTTCCCAACCATGGGAGGCAGCTGCAGGCACAGGATGCTCAGAGTGTGGTGGCAGCATCTGGAGGATGGCTTGACTTTCCTTGTGTAGGGCGGGCTTCAATACCCAGTGTCAGAGCAGCGATTGTCTCAGAGGAGTGGTGAGCAGAGCCTGGATGAGATGGCCCAGGAGGGCTGGTCCTGGCTGGAAGCCAGGGAACGGTGTGACGATTCCGGGGCATGGCTGTCTCATTTCCAGGGGCCTACCGCTCCAGCCTGGTGGCCACCACCCTCCCATTCTCAGCATCAGTAGTATGTGGGGTCACACCCTTTGCCCCCAGCCAGTGGCTCCTGTGGCTGCTGGGGCCTAGGTTCCCATCAGTGTCCCCAGAGATCTGGTTGGTTGATTGTCTGCGTCATCACTGCCAGAACCTCATCCCCCTTCATGACGTCTACTCTGCACAGGTGGAGAGACTTTGTTCAAGCAGAGCAGTTCCCCTACCCCCGTCCTTTGCCAGAGCCTCCTGTGGGCCTCCCTCACAGGAAGAGCCAGGATCCATCCTTCTCTCAGTGCTGCAGGCTTGGGCAATGCCACCTGCTCACCTTGGTTTCCATTGTCACTTCCCATTTCTGTTGTCATCCATCCGGGCCCATGTTCCTTCCTCTCAAGAAACAGGCCTTCCCTTGGGCCTGTGCTCCTCTGTCCCGGCCCTTGACAAGCTTCCTCGGCCTCTCCACAGCTCTCCTTGTTACAGGAAATGCCATGTAGTTTGTCTCTTTACCTGGTGTATTACTCCTGCCCCTGTTGACAAGGCAGAGCTTGGCTTTTTCATTCACCGCCATGTCCTCCACCTCTGGACCAGTGCTTCAGATGTGTGGTCACCCAGGCAAGGTTTGCTGAGCCATGGAAGGAGGCTGGGGCAGGTGGTGACTGGCTTCCTTCTACTTCCCTTTATTTGCCTCCCTTCAGGTCGGCCTGCATCAACACTCATTCACAGCTGCCCTGCTGGACACTCCTTCTGAGTTACCAGTTCCCTGGAACACAGAGAGGGCTGCACCCAAGGCCCACCCAGAGCCCCTCACATCCTTTACGTCCTCGTGGACTAGCATTTTTGAGGAGTTGTTACTGAACCCAGAGCTTCTTCACCCCAAATGTGTGAAAGACTGGCCCAGGTCTTGCCTGCCCTGAGGAGGACCTGGGCACCAGTTCTTCTGATCCTGCCTGAAGCCTCCATGGCCTTCTCCTGGCTCCATGGGCACACTCCTCACCTTAGCCTGCTTGAAGGCACACATCACAGTTCGGCCACAGCAATGAAGATGTCCTGAGAGGCAAGGATGCCCATGACTGCTGACAGCTGTTCCACCTGCTTGGAGATGACACTGAGGCTGGCTCCTGCTGAGCACTCTCCTGTGGTAGCACCACCTCCTGGAGGCGCAGAGAGGAAGATTGCTTCCTGTTGGGGGCAGAGCTTGGGAGGCTGGGATCACCCAGAAGGTGTCTCCAGTCAGGGCTGTGTTTGTCCTGAAGCTTCCAGTGTGCCTCCCAAGTCTGGCTGCTCACGTGTAAGTGAGGATCCAGAAGTGTAGGCCCAGAGGTGGTAGAGCCAGGTTATCAACACATCCTGTACCTGGTAGGATGTTGATCTCAGCCATGTCACAGGATGACATGAGCCAGAGGCAGCCATGCAAATAAGAAAACTGGTATTCATGGAATACTGATTCAGTAAAGTGCAAACCTGCCAACTGTTTCATTTTTACATTACAGTAATATAATAAAATGATTTTATTGTGTTTGTTTCATTTTTATTCACTTATTTGCATGTCTTGGGGTGGAGGTTGGCACCAAGGCCTCTTGCCTCTGCAAACAAATACCAGACACTTTTGATCTTCATGGATGGCTTGCATGGGTGGCTTGGGAATTAAACCTGGGATAGCAAGCTTTACAAGCAAGCACTTCTAACTACTGTGCCATGTCTCCAACCCTAAGATAATTGTAAAAAATATTGAAATCCTAGCCGGGTGCGGTGGCGCATGCCTTTAATCCCAGCACTCGGGAGGCAGAGGTAGGAGGATCACCATGAGTTCGAGGCCACTCTGAGACTACATAGTTAATTCCAGGTCAGCCTGGGCCAGAGTGAGACCTACCTCAAAAAAAACAAACAAACAAACAAACAAAACCCCCCCCCCCAAAACTGTGGACCAACAGGAAGTAGAATGGAAGATTATGGAAGGATTATCTAGCAGATCTCAAGATTTAATATGAATTTACATAATAACTAAGAATGGTATTTTTTCAAAGAGACTAGATTAGTAATTCTTTTAAAAAAATATTTTATTTTTATTTATTTACCTGAGAGAGAGGAAGAGGGGAGAGAGAGTGTGTGTGTGAGAGAATGGGCACACAAATGAACTCCAAATGCATGTGCCACCATGTGAATCTGGCTTATGTGGGTCTTGGAGAATCGAACCTGGGTCCTTTGGCTTTGCAGGACAAGTGACTTAACTGCTAAGCCATCTCTCCAGCCCTAGTAATTATTTATTCAAATACAGAATGTATTTTTTTAAAAATGCAGTTTTATTTATTTGGGAGAGAGAGAGAGAGGGAGAGAGAGAGAATGGGCATGCCAGGGCCTCTAACCACTGAAAATAAACTCCAGATGCATGTGCCCCCTTGTGCATCTGGCTTACATGGATCCTGGGGAATTGAACTGTGGTCTTTAGGCTTCACAGGCAAACGCCTTAACCACTAAGCCATTTCCCCAGCCCAAATACAGAATGTATTTTAAGAGGAGTGTGGGGACACCTGAAATACCAGCATTTAGGAAGCTGAGTGAGGCAGGAAAGTTGTTGCAAGTTCTGGGCCAGCCTGGGCTGCAGAGTGAGAGCCCGTCTCAAAAAACAATATACACACCCACACACATAAGACTCACTTTATTCATTGCATATTCTATTTATTATTAATTGTTTAATGTGAGAGCACTTCAACTTTACATTTCCATATTCAAAGAGGAGGAAACCCATCCACCTTTTGAAGAGAGGAATGTCAGAGTTTGTTTCTTTATCACAGGCATCCCAAGCTCAGATATTAAAGTCTGTTTAGCAGCCATGTCCTTCACAGGAGAGGCATGAGGGGAGTCTGCATGAGATGTGTCCGCATGTGTTTGGGTTCAGAATCCAACAAGGAGTAAATCCATTTAAAACAGCTGCTTTCAGAGAACTTTCTGTCCACACGGCTCTTCATGTGCCCCCCATGCTCTGACTTGTCCTTCTGTCTTCTCACTTGGCTTTTCTTCTGGGACCTAAGGTGGTGTCCACCACTGCTGGTCACTCAACTGACAGCTGGAGTCACCTGTTCTTGGTGTAAGTATGGAGTCCATTTTCCTCCCAGCAAACCTCTTCAGGCGCATTCGTTGTTTAGAATGGTAATAAAAGGCACAGTGGCTGCCCAGGAGTCATGGTGAGCAGCGGGACCTGAGGCTCAGCACACTCAGCTTCTCCATTTCCCACCTGCTGGCAGGGTCCTTCTCTGGACTTAGCTATTTAGAAGGACTCTCTGGTTTGCAGTCCAAATCCAGGACCGTGGACAGCGCCCGGACTGCTTGCTTCTTCAGAGCTAGCTACTGGTGGACTCAGCGTCCAGGACAGGGCTTAGTGCAGCAGCAGAGGGAGCTGTTGGACAGGCGCAGGGGGGATGAGCAGGAGCAGTCACTCAGCTGGCTGCACTGTGACCCCGGGAGCTGGACCCTGCTCCAGCTGGGACTCAGATCTGAGAGGCTCAGATGACTCACGTGGGCTGTTAACTGCTGGAGTTCAACCCTAACTTAGCCTCAGCTGAGAGGCCCAGGGGACTCACCTCACCACCCTCTGGGAAGCAGGTGGTCCATGCTGGGAAGCCTGGCTTTGACATGTAATTAATTAATTTTTGAGACAGACAGAGGGAGAGAGAGAGAGTGTGTGTGAAAATGGACACGCCAGGGCCTCCAGCCACTGCAAACAAACTCCAGATGCATGTGCCACCATGTGCATCTAGCTTATGTGGGACCTAGAGAATCAAACCAGAGTCCTTAGGCTTCACAGGCAAATGCCTTAACAGCTAAGCCACCTCTCCACCCTGCTGTGACATGTTTTTAAGACACTGTTGGAGGCTGTCTGTTCCTCACACAGAGGGTCAGGGACACATGAGAGCTTAGAGAGCTGTTCAGACAGGATGCATCAGCTGTGCTAGAAAACAGGCTTTGTGTGTCCTAGCTGTCCTGACAAGAAAACAGTGGGGTCACTTGCTCTGTCAGGGTTGGCCAGTGCAGCCAGAGGTGGGCTCTGTCATTCTGACCTGCCAACAGGCCAGCATGGAGCACTTGTGTCTCCCACGTGTTAGCCTTCGTGTGGCTGAGGACAAAGTGCAAGAAATGTCCTCTCCCTTCAAGGAGCTTGAAGAGCGGAGAGATGAGTTAGATTGTGAGCACTTGGGAGAACCTGTGATAAGTCAGCCCCAGGTGACAACAGGAGACATGGATTAAGGCATTCTCAGTTCTTCTGACTGCCGTGTGTGTGTGTGTGTGTGTGTGTGTGTGTGTGTGTGTGTGTGTGTGTGTGTGTGTGTGTGTATACACATGCATGAGTGAGAGCGTGGGAAGACAAAAGGACAACTTAGAGCGCAGTTTTATTTTACTTTATTTTATTTATTTTTATCTATTTTGAGAGAGAGAGCAGAGAGAGAGAGAGAGAGAGAGAGAGAGAGAGAGAGAGAGAGAGAGAGAGAATGGGCGTGTCAAGGTCTTCAGCTGCTGCAAGAAAAACCCCAGATGCGTGTGCCCCCTTGTGCGCATGTGTGACATTGCACACTTGCGTCACTGTGTATCTGCCTTATGTGGGTCCTGGAGACTCAAATATGAGTTTTTGGGCTTCTCAGACAAGTGCCTTAACCACTAAGCAATCTCTCCAGCCCTACTTAATTTTTTGAGGTAGGGTCTCACTCCAGCTCAGGCTGTCTTGAAATTCACTAGCCTCGAACTCCTAGCCATCCTCCTACTTCCACCTCCTGAGAGCTGGAATTTAAGGAGTGCACCACCGCACCTGGAGAATGAAGTTTTTTGGTCACTGTCCATCATTTTGAGACAAAGTCTCATTGCCCTGGAGCTTGCCAATTAGGCTACATTGCTGACCAGTGAGTTCCAAGGACATGCCTGAGAAGGTTTGAGGCGCATGTGCAGAGTAGTGGGCGTGTCTGGGAGGCGGTTGGAGGGCGGGGCTCGTGGAGCCAGAGGTAAGGCGGGGCTGCACGTGCGCACAGTGCCCAGCCCGCGTGCAGCTGCCTGGAGCCTCGCGCCCGGCACTTCAGAGGAGCCTGTGGAGGGAAGAGGCCGCAGCGGCGCCCGCTCCTGGGCTCTGTGGAGCAGGAGGCATCGCCTGTGGCGGGATGGCACCTGCAGGACCACAGCTGAGCCGGCTACCGGGAGACCCTCAGGAGACAGCTGACCTCGGGACCAGGTACTATGGACATCTTGGCTCCGCTCACAGGTGAGCACCGGGCTGTGCGCGACGCCCCCTGCCGGCGAGGCGGGCCGCGAACCCACCCGACCTCTTCACTGCTGCAGTACCGGCCTGTGCCTCTGGGGGCAGCACTGCGGCAGGGTGAGGTGTGTCCACTTGGAGCGCATGTCCAGGTCCCCAGCCCTGGGGTCTGGTGAGCCTAGAGGAGACACCAGGGGAGTCTGACAAAGTATGGGGTTTGCATCCATAGGGAAAAAGTCCGATATGCTCCAAATGAAACAGGAAAATGTAATTCCACCCTCTTGCCCAGAGTCCCAATCCAGACCTCCTGGTGCATTGTGTCAATTAGAAATAATGCTTTTATAGCTTGTATGGATAATATTAAAAGGGGAACTGCAATGAGGATAAAGGCATATTTATTTGAACCATTTAAGTATTGGGGATAATTAATATGTTCTATAGATGAAATGATAATTGAAATATGAAATTGTAAAATTGTGAATATAATTACAATGATGTATGACATAAAATTACTTTATTTGGAGTTGAAGCACTTCTTTGTTCAGGCTACTGAATAATCACTATACTTTGTATATTTTGATTAATTTTTATTTTTTTTTTTTGGTTTTTCAAGGTAGGGTCTTACTCTAGCCCAGGCTGACCTGGAATTCACTCTGTATTTTCAGGGTGCCCTCGAACTCATGGCGATCCTCCTACTTCTGTCTCCCAAGTGCTGGGTATTTTGATTAATTTTTTTATTGACAACTTCTATACTTACAGACAATAAACAATGATATTCCCTTCTCCTCTCCCCTTTCCCCTTCACAAGTTCACTGTCCATCATATCCCCTCCCTCTCTCCAAATCTCTTTGAATTTGATGTCATCATCTTTGTCTCCTATTATGAGGGTCTTGTGAAGGTATTGTTAGGCACTGTGAGGTCATGGATTTCGAGGCCCATTTCTGTCTGGACTGTTGCATTATAAGGAGTCGTACCCTTCCTTTGGCTCTTACATTCTTTCCACCACCTCTTCCACAATAGACCCTGAGCCTTGGAGGGTGTGATAGAGATGTTTCAGTGCTGGACACTCCTCTGTCCCTTCTTCTCAGCACTATGTTGCTTTTGGGGGCATCCCAGTGGTCATTGCCATCTGAAACAGAAGCTTCTCTAACCAGAAGTGAGAGTAGCATTAATACATGAATATGAACATTAAGTGTAGTGCTTTCAGGGCAGTTTGGTGGGAATAATATATACATTTAGCCAGACAAGAGCAGGCTTTATACCCCTAAGCTCATGACCTTCCCTGCCATAGGCTTTTGATTAGGTTTTCAGTACCAGGCATGTATTCCCTCCTGTAGAGCAGGCCTTTAGTCCTGAGCAGACATGCCACTATTGCACTCGTTCAGTCATTTGGCCTGTCTGGCCAAACTTGAGGCTTCCAGTGTCCACTGTTCTTATGGCTGATGATTTCTGTCTCCCACAGGCTGCATACAGTGCAGCTTTTTCCAGCTTTCAGTGGGCTGGTCTATAGGGAAAAGGTTTTCTGCTCAGCACCAGCTTGATTTCTCAGTGACCTTGCTGCTCAGGGAAGTGAAATCTTCAGCAATAGGGTCTTACCATCTGTTTTGCAAGGGAAACCAAAGCCCTTGGCAAGAGCCTGTAATGTTTTGGAGGCAACAAGGACCTCCATGGCCAACAACTCACTGGAAGGTATCCCATCCTTAGCACTGAAAATTTTCCAGTAACAACCCTATGGCTTCTGGATGTGCCATTATTCAAAAAAATAGGTTTTCATATGTCTTATTCAGAATATCTTGAATTTTGATTGACCCTCCCCCCACCCTTCTTTTACACAGTCTCTTCCCCTGGCCTCGCTTAGGCCTTTTCCCTACCTGTAATCTGTTCTTCTACTTTCATATGTACAATACCATCCCCTTAAGTTCTTCCCTTTCCTCCCTCCCTTATAACCGTTTTCTAGTTTACTGGCCTCTGTTACCAGTTTTTGGTTCCAGCTCACACACAAGTCTATACATTTGTAGCTAGGATCCACATATGAGAGAGAACATGCGATGCTTAGCTTTCTGAGCCTGGGTTACGTCACTTAGTATAATCCTTTTGATTTCTTATTATTAATTTTTGAGTTCTTTGTATATCCTAGATATGATTCCTCTGTCAGATGTATAGCTGGCAAAGATTTTCTCCCATTCTGTAGGTTGCCTCTTTGCTCTATTCACAGTGTCCTTTGCTGTACAAAAGCTTTGTAATTTCATGAGGTCCCAGTGGTTGATATGTGGTTTTATTTCCTGAGCAATTAGGGTTAAATTCAGAAAGTCTTTGCCAAGACCAATATGTTGAAGGGTTTCCCTACTTTTTCCTCTAGCAGTTTTAGAGTTTCAGGTCTGATATTAGAGTCTTTGATCCATTTAGACTTAATTCTTGTGTATGGAGAGAGATAAGAATCTATTTTCATCCTTCTACAGATACATATCCAGTTTTCCCAGCACCATTTGCTGAAGAGGCTGTCTTTTCTCCAATGAGTATTTTTGGCTTTTTAAAAATTATTATTTTTTATTGACTTTTATACTTACATACCAAAAAACCCCACCTGATATTTCCCTCCCCTCCCCCATTCCACTTTAGAACTCCAGTCTCCATCATGTCTCCTCCCTCTCTCGATTAGTCTCTCTTTTAATTTAATGACATCATCTTTTTCTTCTATTTTGAGGGTCTTGCGAAGGTATTGCTAGGCACTGCAAGGTCATGGATATCGAGGCCAATTTCTGTCTGGGCAGTTGCATTGTAAGAGGTCATATCCTTCCTTTGGCTCTTCCATTCTATCCGCCCCCTCTTCCGCAATGGTCCCTGAGCCTTGGAGGGTGTGACAGAGGTGTTTCAGTGCTGGGCTCTCCTCCATCCCTTCTTCTCAGCACTATGTTGCCTTTTGGGTGATCCCAGTGGTCATCACCATCTGAAAAGAGAAGCTTCTCTAGCCAGAAGTGAGAGTAGCGTTAATATGTGTACATGAACATTTAGTGTAGTGCCCCCAGGGCAGCTTGGTGGGAATAATATATACATTTAGTCAGACATGAGCAGGCTTGTACCCCCAAGGCTCATGACCTCACCTACTATAGACTTTTACTTAGGTTTTTCAGTACCAGGTATGTATTCCCTCCCGTACAGAGGGCCTTCAGTCCAATTATGGAGCAGTTGGTTACCCCAAGAGTAGACACGCCACTATTGCACCCGTTCAGTCATTGGGCCTGTCTGGCCAAGCTTGAATATTCAGCATCCACTGTTTTCACTGTTGATGGCTTCTGTCTCCCATACGCTGCGTGCAGTGCAGCTTTTTCCAGCTTTCAGTTGGCTGGTCTACAGGGAGAAGGTTTTCTGCTCCACACCAGCTTGCTTTCTCAGTGACCTTGTCTCTCAGGCATGAGATGTCTTCAGCAATAGGGTCTTACTATCTGTTTCTCTAGGGAAACCAAGGGCTTTGGCAAAAGCCTTTAATGTTTTGGAGGCTTCCGGGACCCCCTTGGCCAACAACTCACTGAAAGGTATCCCATCCCAGGCACTGAGAATTTTTTAGTAACAGTCTACAGCTTCTAGACATGCCCTTATTCAAATAAGTAATTTTACATATGTCTTATTCATAATATCTTGAGTTTAGATTGACCCTCCCCCTGCCCTTTTTGTATGCATTCTCTTCCCATGGCCTCGCTTAGGCCATTCCCCTCCCTGCAATCAGTTCTTCTACTTTTTTTTTTTTACTTTATTAAAATACTGGGTTTATTTCACATGTGATATTTTTGTTTCTCCACCATTTCCATGTTTGACCACTACTACTATGTCCTATCATAACATTACATACATACTTAAAACCAAGCAAAGGGTGGAGTCCAGCTTTAAAAACTAAACAGGGGGCTGGAGAGATGGCTTAGCAGTTAAGGCACCTGCCTCCTAAGCCTAAGAACGCTGGTTCCAATCTCCAGTGGTTCCAATCCCCAGGTCCCGTGTTTAGCCAGATGCCAAGTGACACAAGGGTGCAATGCCTCACTTGACCACGAGGGGGTACACGCATCTGGATTTTTGTTCTCAGCAGCTGAGAGGCTGCTGGGGCACCCATCTCTTGTCTGTCTCCCTCTCCCCCTCTCTCTGTCTCTCTCTCTCTGTGTCTCTCTAAAAAAAAAAATAAAAGTTTTTAAAAAAACTAAACAGCAGGCCTTTTAGATAACACATTCTTGGCAATGGAACTTTGCATTATAAGAAAGACAGCCAGATATCAACTGTTACAGAAATGAAGATGGAAATTTTCAAGGAACTGTTTTAACTACTTTCTTAAAGAGACTTCCTCCACTGCCAGAGATCTTGAATAGCCTCCTGGTCAGTCATCCGGAAGCAATTCTTCACATAATTGACGAACTTGGCTTCCACTTTGGGAAGAGAACTACCCTTTTCTATACTTGCTTGCATCTTTGCTTTAATGTCTTCAACAGAACTAGGTCCTTTTGGTGTTTTAGGAGTTTTTTCCTGTTTTTGAAGGCTTCTTGACCTTTTGATCTTGGTGTTGAGGGTTTTGAGCCTTTTCCATTTTGGTTTGATTTTTGTGCATTTTTGGCTGGAATATCTCATATAGATTTCTTCACTTGGAGCTTTTTCTTCAGCTTCATCATCATCATTCTCATCATCATCTTCATCCATCAGCAGCAAGTTTTACTTTTTTTCTGTGGAACTTTGTTACCCCCTCCAGGTGCAGATCGCTTTCCAGACATACTTAAGAGTTTTACATCCTTCTCCTCTTCATCTTCTGATTCTGCATCTTCCTCCACAACTACTAAGTGCTGTCCACTAAAATGCACAGGCCCTGAACCATACTTCAACCTTAAGACCACAGGTGGTGTAATTTCAAAGCTCTCAAGAGAAACCTTTGGTTGTACAGACATTTTCAACAGTTGCCAGTGTTACTTTAATTGGACTGCCTTCATAATTCATTGCCTCTGCCTCAATGATGTACAGTTCATCTTTTGCCCCAGCTCCTAAACTGACTGTTCTTAATGATAACTGGTGCTCATTTTCATCATTATCCACCTTAAAGTGATAATCTTTGTCAGCCTTTAGTTCACAACCGAACAGGTAGTTCTGAGGCCTCAGCGGGCTCATGTCCATGTCCATCGACTCTTCCATGGGGGGTGGCACACACTTGGGGTGTGAGGAGATGAACGGAGACAACTAAGTATAGCTCCTCACACAAGACGTGTAGGACGGAATCACACCAGGGCTATTTTTGGCATTTTTGTCGAAGATTAGGTTGCTATAGCTATCCAGACTTGTATCTGGATCTTCTATTCTGTTCCATTAATCTACATGTCTGTTTTTGTGTCATACCATGCTGTTTTTGTGTCATACCATGCTGTTTTTGTTACTATGGCTCTGTAATATAGGATAAGTCAGGTATGATGATAACAACAGCCTTATTTTTGCTGTTCAAAATTGTTTTAGATAACAAAGTTTTTTTGTGCTTCCAAATGAATTTTTGGATTACCTTTTCTATTTCTGTGAAGAATGCCATTGGAATTTTTTTTTTGAGAGAGGCAGAAAGAGAGAGAGAGAATAAGAGAATGGGCGCACCATCGGCCTCTCAGCCACTGTGAACAACTCCAGCCTCATTCTCTCCCTTGTGGGCAAGTGCAGCATTGCACCCTTGCATCACTTTTGCATCTGGCTAAACAACCTGGAGAATTGAATGGGTGTTCTTTCACTTCGCAGGCAGGCTCCTTAACTGCTAAGCCATCTCTCCGGCCCCATTGGAATAAAAAAATAATTTATTTATTTATTTATTTATTTATTTATTTGAGAGAGAAAGTGGCAGAGAGAGAGAGAGTGAGGGAGTGAGGGAGAGAGTGGGTGCACAAGGGCCTCCAGCCACCGCAAAGGAACTCCAGATGCATGTGCCCCCTTGTGCATCTGGCCTACATGGGTCCTGGAGAATTGAACTGGGATCCCTTGACTTTGCAGGCAAAGCCTTAACTGCTAAGCCATCTCTGTAGCACCATGCCATTGGAATTTTAATGGGGATTGCATTAAATGTGTAGATTGCTTTTTCTAAGATTGCCCTTTTTATAATATTGATTCTTCCAATCCAAGAATAAAGGATGTCTTTCTTGCTTGAGTGTTTTAAACTTTTTTTTTTTTTTTGGTTTTGCAAGGTATGGTCTCACTCTGGCCCAGGCTGACCTGGAATTAACTATGTAGACTCAGGGTGGCCTTGAACTCTTGGTGATCCTCCTACCTCTGCCTCCCGAGTGCTGGGATTAAAGGCATGCGCCACCACACCCGGCAGTGTTTTAAAACTTTTATTGTAGAGATCCCTCACTTCATTGGTTAGGTTTATTCCAAGGTACTTTATTATTATTTTTTTTGATGCAATTGTCTATGGGAGTGGTTCTCTGATTTCATCCTCTGTGTGTTTGTTGTTAGCAAATACTAAGGCTACTGATGTCTGTGTGTTTATTTTGTATCCTGCTACAAAGCTCCAGGTGTTTATCAGCTCTAACATTTTGCTGGTAGAATCTTCATTTATAGAATTATATCATCTGCAAATAATGATAACTTGATCTCTTCCTTTCCAATTTGTATCCCTTTTATGTGTGTCTTGCCTTATTGCTATGGCTAAGACTTCCAGTACTATATTAAATAAAAGTGGGGACAGTGGACACCCTTGTCTTGTTCTTGAATTTACTGGAAAAGCTTCAAGTTTTTCCCCACTTAGTATTATGTTGGCTGTAGGTTTGTAATAAATAGCTTTTTTTATGTTGAGATATGTTCCTTCGAATCCCAGTTTTTGTAAAAATTTTACCATAAATTGATGTTGGATTTTGTCAAATGCCTTTTCTGCATCTATTGCATCTATTGATATGATCATGTGATTTTTGTCCTTCAGTCCATTTATATAGTGTGTTACATTTATCGATTTTTGTATGTTGAACCATGCCTGATCTCTGGGATAAAGCCTACGTGGTCAGGATGAATGATCTTTCTGGTATATTCTTGTATTCTGTTTGCAAATACTTTTTAGTTGGGAGACTTTTTATAACTGCTTGGATCTCCATACTTATTATAGGTCTATTTAAGTGGTTTATGTCACCTTGATTTAATTTTGGTAGGTCATATGAATAAAGGAAATCATCCATTTCCTTCAGATTTTCAAACTTAGTGGAGTCTATGTTCTTATAGTATGTCCCTATGATTTTTTGAATTTCTCTGGTATCTGTTGTGATGGTGTCTTTTTCATCTAATTATATTAATTTGTGTCTCTTCTCTCTTTCTTTTGGTCAGATTTGGTTAAGGGTTTATTAATCTTGTTTATCCTTTCAAAGAACCAACATTTTGTTTCATTGATTCTTTGGATTTTTTTGTGTCTATTTCATTAATTTCTGGCCTAATCTTTAATAGTTCTTCCTGTCTATTGATTTTTGGTTTGCCTTGTTTGTCTTTTTCCAAGGCCTTAAGGTGAAGCATTAAGTTGTTTACTTGCGACCTTTCTAATTTCTTAATATGGGCACTTAAAGCTATAAATTTCCCTCTTAGGACTGTGTTCCTTGTGTCCCAAAGGTTTTGGTATGTTGTGTTCTCATTATTGTTTGACTATGATTTTTTAAAATTTCATTCTTGATTTCTTCAATGACCCATTCATCATTTAGGAATGTGTTGTTTAGTTTCCATGATTGTATACTCTATAGCTTTTCTTGCTATTATTTGTAGTTTTATCCCATTGTGATCAGATAGAATACAAGGAATTATTTCAATTTTACTGTATTTGTTAAGATTTGATTTGTGTCCTAATATATGGTCTGTTTTAGAGAATGTTCCATGTGCTGCTGAAAAGAATGTGTATTCTGCAGCTTTTGGATGCAATGTCCTGTAGATATCTGTTAGGTCCATTTGTTGTATGCAGCATTTAATCCAGATGCGTCTCTGTTTATTTTTTGCTGGAATGACCTGTCAATTGATGAGAATGGGGTATTGAAGTCACCCACTACAACTGTGTTTGGTATTATCTATGACCTTAGTTTGTTTGATGAAATTGGGAGCCCTGAGCAGGGATCCAGGCAGCAGGCTAGTGTCCCTGCCCTAGCCTTTCTGAGCCCCATGTGGGACCACAAGTCACAATGCCTAGTCCTGCCCCTGAATAGGGACCCAGGACAACAAGCCAGTGTCCCTGCCCTAGTCTTTCTGACCCCCACATGCGATACCCGTTGCTGACTCCTCCCACCCACAAACAGGGACCCAGGCCAGCAGGCCAGTGTCTCTGACCTAGCCTTTCTGAGCCCCTTGCATGTGCACATGATCGCTGGCACCTGCTGCTGACACCTCACACCCGCAAACAAGGACCCGGGCCAGCAGGCCAGTGTCCCCACCCCAACCTTTCTGAGCCCCACACACCTGCGATTGCTGGTACTTAACGTTGACTCCTCACACCCACGACCAGGAACCCAGGCCAGCAGGCCAGTGTCCCTGCCCTAGCTAGCGTTTCTGAGCCCTGTGCATGAGATTGCTGGTACCCGCTGCTGTCTCTTCTCATCCACTAACAGGGACCCAGGCCAGCAGACCACTGTCCCTGCCCTAGCCTTTATGAGCCCCATGTGCACTCACTGTTGACCCCTCCCACTCCCAAATGGACCCAGATCTCCCCCCAGCCTTTTTGAAATCCTTAGGCAATTGCCCTTACACTCACTGCTGCCCCTCCATCTCAGGCCAGCATGCTAGTGTCCCACATCCTAGGCTTTCTGTACCATTGTGATAGGCAGACCACAGTGATAAAGGAATAGCATGAAACATCATATGCAAGTAAATCCAGCTAGAGTGCCCAGTCCTACAATGATGGATGTCACTAATGAAAACATAGAAGAGACAATAGGATCAAGACCCCAAAATGAAGAGACAAGCTTTGCAACCCTGGCCAAGCAAATAGCAGAACTTGCAGAAACTCAATAAAGAGCCAATAATTATATGAATGGTGTTCTTGCTAGATTCGACCTAATAGAAAAGACCTAATAGAAAAGAACCAGGAAGGGCTCCAAAGACAGTTAAATGATCTAAAAGAGAGCGAAAAAAAGAGGACCTCAATAACCAACTGGCTAAGCTCAATGGAGACATTAAAAAAAATGCAGTGATGAACACTAAAAAGCATTAAGAAAATCAGAAAATGATGTGAAAAGGGAACTTGACAGAGGAAAGGAAACTATACATAAAAAAGCAGTAGAAAATACGAACCAAATTGTACAAGCCCAAAACTCTATAGAAGCTCTCAAGAACAGAGTCAGCCAAGTGGAGGATAGAAACTCAGAACTGTAAGACAAAACAAAAGAAACAGTTCATGAGTCCAAAAGTTTCAAGTTCACAAATTTCTGTGAACAGAACATGAGGGAAATGTGGGATACCCTAAAGTGCCCAAACATTCAAATCATGGGTATACCAGAGGGGGAAGAAATTCATACCAGAGGCATGCAAAACCTATTCAACAAAATTATCGAAGAAAACTTTCCCACTCTCTCAAAAGTCCCATCAGAAGCTGGGCGTGGTGGCACACCCCTTTAATCCCAGCACTCGGGAGACAGAGGTAGGAGGATTGCTGTGAGTTTGAGGCCAGCCTGAGACTACATAGTGAATTCCAGGTCAGCCTAGGCCAGAGTGAGACCCTACCTCACAAAACCAAACCAAACCAAACCAAACCAAACCAAACCAAACCAAACCAAACAAAAAAAGTCCCATCAAGACACAAGAAGCTAGCAGAAACTCCAAACAGACTGGGCCAAAGGAGAAATTCTTCAAGACATGTCATCATTAAGACTCTAAATATCAATCATAAAGAGAAAGTCCTAAAAGCAGTTAGGGAGAAACAACATATTACCTATAAAAGAAACCCTATCAGAATTACTTCAGACTTCTCAGTGGAAACCCTAAAAGCCAGAAGAACCTGGAATGGAACACTGCAAACTCTAAAAACTTATGGCTTCCAACACAAACTACTCTATCCAGCAAAAGTATCCCTCATAATAGCTGGTGAAAGAAAAACTTTCCATGATAAAATCAGCTATACAAATATATGAACACAAAGCCAAACCTACAAAAAGTACTTCAGGGAATTTTACACACAGAAGAATCACATCCAACTCCAAGTGCCTGTGAGAAGTAGATCGCAAAAACCAAACCATGAGAAGGCACAAAAACTACAAAAACGGGCTGGAGAGATGGCTTAGCAGTTAAGGCACCTGCCTCCTAAGCTTAAGAACGCCAGTTCTAATCTCCAGCGGTTCCAATCTCCAGGTCCCACTTTTAGCCAGATGCAAAGTGACGCAAGGGTGCAATGCCGCACTTGACCACAAGGGGGCGAACTCATCTGGATTTAGTTCACAGGAGCTGAGAGGCTGTTGGCACACCCATCTCTATCTGTCTTCTGTCTTCCTCTCCCTCTCTCTCTCTCTCTCTGTGTCTCTCAAAAAAAAAAAAAAAACTATAAAGACCGAGAAAACACTAAACCACATATATTACCACAATATGGCAGATATTAAATCAAACCTCACAGTTATTACCCTAAATATTAATGGCTTTAATTCACCCATCAAGAGACATAAGCTAACAGGGTGGATAAGAAAATTAGATCCCTCAATCTGCTGTCTTCAAGAAACTCACCTCACCACTAAAGACAGACATCTCTTTAGGGTGAAAGGGTGGAAAATGATAGTCCAAGCAAATAGAAACAAGAAACAAGCAGGTGTAGCTATACTTATAGCGGGTAAAATAGACTTCAAACCAAAAGTAATCAAAAAAGACAAAGAAGGCTACTTTTGTTCATCAAGGGAACAATCCAACAAGAGGATATCACACCAAACACCAAACACAGGTGAACCACAATTCATAAAACAAAACCTACTTGACATAAAACAGAAATAACCACCGCCATCATCATAGTTGTGGACTTCAATACTCCACTATCGGCAATAGACAGATCATCCAAACAGAAAATTAACAGGGAAGGAAGAGAGTTGAACAATGAAAACATAAGAAAACTCAAGAAAGAAATTGAGGAGGACTTGAGAAAATGGAAAGACCTCCCATGCTCCTGGATAGGGAGAGTTAACATTGTGAAAATAGCAATCTTACCAAAAGCAATATACAGATTTAATGTAATGCCAATAAAAATCCCAACATCTTTCTTCACAGAGATAGAAAAAATGATCTCAAAATTCATATGGAATGGCAAAAGGCCTTGGATATCCAAGCATATCCTCAGCAAAAGAAACAGCTCTGGGGGCATCACCATACCTGATCTTAAGCTATACTACAAAGCCATAGTAATAAAAACAACGTGGTACTGGCATAAAAACAGGATGATAGACCAATGGAACAGAATTGAGGATCCGGACTTTGGGTCAAGTAATTGCAGCTACTTGATATTTGACAAAAGGCCCCAACAATGTAGACTGGAAAAAAAGACAGCATTTTCAACAAATGGTGCTGGACAAACTGGATATCCATATGCAGGAAAATGAAATTCAATCCACACATTTTGCCATGCACAAAAATCCAATCCAGATGGATCAAAGACCTCAATATAAAACCGGAAACGCTGCTACTACTGGAAGAAAAAGTAGGAGGAACTTTCCATGATATAGGAGTGGGATCTCATAAAGCTGAAAAGCTTTTTCACAGACAAACATACAATGAGAAGAGCCAATTGATTACCTACAGAATGGGAGAAAATCTTTGCTGGATACACATCGGACAGAGGGTGTGACAGAGGTGTTTCAGTGCTGGGCACTCCTCCATCCCTTCTTCTCAGCACTATGTTGCCTTTTGGGTCATCCCAGTGGTCATTGTCATCTGAAAAGAGAAGCTTCTCTAACCAGAAGCGAGAGTAGCATTAATATGTGAATATGAACATTAAGTGTAGCGCTTTCAGGGCAGCTTGGTGGGAATAAAATATACATTTAGTCAGACAAGAGCAGGCTTTATACCCCTAAGGCTCATGACCTCCCTGCCATAGACTTTTGCTTAGGTTTTTTCAGTACCAGGTATGTATTCCCTCCTGTACAGAGGGCCTTCAGTCCAATTATGGAGCAGTTGGTTACCCCATGAGTAGACATGCCACTATTGCACCCATTCAGTCATTGGGCCTGTATGGCCAAACTTGAATATTCAGTGTCCACTGTTTTCACTGCTGATGACTTCTGTCTTCCATACGGCTGCATGCAGTGCAGCTTTTTCCAGTTTTCAGTTGGCTCGTCTATAGGAAGAAGGTTTTCTGCTCAGCACCAGCTTACTTTCTCAGTGACCTCACCTCTCAGGCAAGAGATGTCTTCAGCAATAGGGTTTTACAATCTGTTTCTCAAGGGAAACCAAGGGCTTTGGGAAAAGCCTTTAATGTTTGGGAGGCTGCCAGGAACTCCTTGGCCAATAACTCACTGGAAGGTATCCCATCCCAGGCACTGAAAATTTTCTAGTAACAGTCTACAGCTTCTAGATGTGCCATAAAATTATTTTTTTATGACAAAGAGTGTGAGAGGGTATTGGCACACAGGGGCCTCTAGCCACTGCATAGAACTACAGACACGTGCGCCATCTTGTGGGCATGTGCAATCTTGTGCTGATGTGTCACCGTGCAGGTCTAGCTTACATGGATTCTGGAAAGTTGAACCTAGGTCCTTGGGCTTTGCAGGCAAATGCCTTAACCACTAAGCAATCTTTCCAGACCTGTTTTGTCTTTTTAAAAAATGTTTTTTTTTTTTTTTTTTTTTTTTTTTTGGTTTTGCAAATCTCTTCCAGACCTGTTTTGTCTCAGGGTTTTAAACCTCTGCCTCCCAATGTTTTATTTATTTATTTATTTATTTATTTATTTATTTATTTATTTATCTATCCATTTGAGAGAGAGAGAGAGAGAGAGAGAGAGAGAGAGAGAGAGAGAGAGAGAGAGGGTGTACCAGGGCCTCTAGCCACTGCAAATGAACTCCAGACATATGCACCACTTTGTGCATCTGGTTTATGTGGGTCCTGGGCAATTCAACGTAGGGCTTTTGACTTTGCAAGCAAGTGCCTTAACTGCTAAGCCATCTCTCCAGCCCTTGTTATGTCTCTTATGCAGGTATATAATGTATTTTGTGTATTTTGATCTTATTCCCCATTATTCTGTCATGTCTCTCTTAGTCTCCCCTAAACACCCTTATTATTCCACATTTATCTTCATCTTTCATGACTTTTTTCTTTTAACCCATTGAATTAAATTAGGATTGCTTTTATGATCATGAGTAGAAGTTTATTTTCTATGGAATAGTCAACTTCCAGTGGCTACACCACTGATGAACCTGACTACTTTCTCCCAACAACCATTATCTGCCATTACCTGCTCTGGGAGATCTGGCATCTTGGGTGTCATTTCCCCATCAATGATAAAGTGTTGTCAGGCTCTGTCTTGTGTTGGAAACCTCAGCTGCTGTGAGTTCATTATTATAATGGCTTAGTCATATCCAAAAGACAGCATTTCACAGCCCCCTTTCCCATCTTCTAGCTCTTACATTCTTTCTACTCCCTCTTCTGTGAGGTCTCTGACCCATAGTGGGGATGGAGTAGATGTCCTGTTTGAGACTGAGCACACGGTAGTCACTTATACTCAGCAGTTTTGGCAGCTATTCCTTTCTGCATTAACCACCGCCCGTTGTAGTAAGAAACTTTTCGTTTTTTGAGGCAGGGTCTTATGCTAGTCCAGGCTGACCTGGAATTCACTATGTAGTCTCAGGGTGGCCTCCGACTCACTCACGGTGATCCTGCTACCTCTGCCTCCTGAGTGTTTGGATTAAAGGCATGCGCCACCATGCCCAGCTGAAACTTTTTGATCAAGGATTCAAGCATTACTAATCTATGGGAACAAATACAGATATTTAGAAGGCTGTTTGACATGCTGCCTGTTGAGCATAACCACAGAAATAGGTTCCCTTGTACTCTGCAGGGCCTATGTTCCTAGTCATAATGCTTTGGCCAGGTTTACAGTACTAGGCATAAAATCCCTTCTGTGACATAGGTGGACCTCAAATCCAATGAGAAAGTAGTTGGTTACTCCCATAACATTCATGCCACTCACAATTGTGCCAGTGGGTATATCTTTTCTGGAATGTTGGCTGTGGAATACACAGGGTCCAAAGCTGGGTAGGACCCTTGATGCCTTTTCTCTTCGAGCAGCTTGTAAAGCCCACCCTGGTAGAAAGAAAACTAGCCAGCACTGGTGGAGTTCCCATCTCAGTTCAGCTTAGTTACTCAGGTCCTGCAACTGAAATGGTAGTGTCTTCAGCAGTAGGGACTGATCATCTAGTTTTAGTGGGCAACCAAGAGCACTGGGAATAGCCTATATTGTTTTGGGCACTTCTGTAGCCTCCCTGACCATCAATTCATTGGGATGTATCTCATCCCTGGCACTGGAATTTACAGTTAAGAACCAGTGGCTTCTGGGAACCACACACATAGGGGATCTTTTTCCAAACACTTTTAAGAAATTGTATTTTAATTGGCTTATCAAGTAGTAGTGTACCATATTGCTCATTCACATATCTTTAGTTTTGATTCATCCTCCCCATAAGCCTTCTCTCTCCCTCACTTCCTAATCCCAAATCCATCCCTTTTAAAACTTTTCCTTCCTACTGTTACCCACCTTCTACTTTCATGTACCTTGTGGTCTACTATCCTCCCACAAAATGTCCCCCATGCCCCTTTTCTTGCATCTTGTCCTATACTCCAATTTAAAACTACTAATCTAGAAATTCAAACTAGATTCCACATATGAGAGAGAACATGCAGCATTCATGTTTCTGAACCTTTGTTAACCTTACACAAATATGCCTTTTTCCAATTCAATCCATTTTCCTGCAAATGTCATTTTCTTTACAGCACAATAAAACTCTATTGTCTATGTACCACATCTTTATGATCCTATCAGTTGATGGCACATATGTAGATTCAGCTTTCTAGCTATTATGAATAGAGCAGCAATAAATATGGCTGAGCAAGTATCTCTAGAGTGGAGTGTCTTTAGAGTATAGCTAGGTCATAAGGTCATTCTATTTTTAGTTCTTTGAGAACCCTCCACACTGACTTCCCAATGAATGATGGTACCAGCTTGCATTCCT
The DNA here is from genome assembly GCA_036365145.1 of Orientallactaga sibirica. Taxonomy (NCBI): domain Eukaryota; kingdom Metazoa; phylum Chordata; class Mammalia; order Rodentia; family Dipodidae; genus Orientallactaga; species Orientallactaga sibirica. The sequence continues at coordinate 3,621,816 of JAEOAD010001604.1, forward strand.
ACCAACAGTGAATAAGTACCTCTCTTTGCCCACAACCCTGCCAATATTTGTTGTCATTAAAAAAATATTTTATTTTTATTTATTTGAGAGCATGAAAGAAGGAAAGAGAGAGAGACAGAGAGAGAGGGAGGGAGAGAGAGAATGGGCACACCATGGCTTCCAGACACTGCAAATGAACTCTAGATGCATGTACCACCTTGTGCATCTGGCTTACGTGGGCCTTGGGGAATTGAACAGAGTCCTCTGGCTTTGCAGGCAAGCCCTTAACCACCAAGCTATCTCTCCAGCCCTTGTTGTCATTTTTTTATGCTAGTTATTATTACACAGAGAAAATGAATGTCAAATTAGTTTTAATTTGCATTTCCCTGATGGCTAAGGATGTTTAACACTTGTAAATATATTTATTTATCCATTTGTATTTCTTTATTTTTTTTGAGAACTCTCAGTTACATTACTCATTTTTATTAGGTTGTTTCTTTTCTTGATGTTTAGTTTTTTGAGTTCCTTTCTATGTTATAGTTATTAATAATCTGTCAGATGTGTACATAGCAAAGGTTTCCCCCTATTATGTAGGCTGCCTCTTCACTAGATGACTGTTTCTTGTGCTAGAAATCCAGGTTACAAGCTTTAATAAAACACCTGAGTCTATTGGGGACATGCATTCAAACCATCACCCAGGTCGTTTGTGCTAAGAGACAACCAGCTCTTTGTTCAGCCTCTGTGGAATCTCTGGATGATGAGTTTCATTTTCATTGGCCTGAGGGTGTTAGGTTTTGTTTCTGTTCTCTTACGCCTCAATTCAGACAATTCTTTTTTTGTCTGTCCTTGCTGTCAGCTCCAGAACATGCAGTGTGGAAGATAAGAAAGCGGGGAAGCCAGGCGTGGTAGCACACACCTTTAATCCCAGCACTTGGGAGGCAGAGGTAAGAGGATCTCTGTGAGTTCAAGGCCACCCTGAGACTACATAGTGAATTCCAGGTCAGCCTGGGCCAGAGTGAGACCCTACCTCGAAAAACCAAAAAAACCAAAAAAACAAAACAAAACAAAAAAGCAGGGAAAAAAATGCCTGAAATCTCCAATTGTGTCACATATTGAGTCCTGAAGTCCACTTTCTTTCATAGGCTTGTTAGTATTTTTTTTTTTTTTTGGGAGAGGTCTAAGGATTTTGTATTGCAAGAAGGAGGGCCTGGAAAGAAAAGGGCCTACTCTGTGTTGGCTACTACTGAAAATCACACCTTTTAAAATTATTTTTAATTATTTCTATTTTTTATTATTTATTTTATTAATTTTTATTATTTTTTGAAATATAGGGAAAGAGGAGAGAGAAAGAGAGAGAGAGAAGAGAGAGAGAGAGAGAGAGAATGGGTGCCAGGGTCTTCAGCTACTGTGAATGAACTCCAGACACATGCACCCCCTTGTGCACATGTGTAACATTGTGCGCTTGCATCACTGTGGGTCTGGTTATATGGGACCTGGAGATTCAAACATGAGTTCTTAGGCTTTGTAGGCAAATGCCTTAACTGCTAAGCCATTTCTCCAGCCCCATACCTGTTTTTTGACATGGGACCTAGTGCTGTGGTTAGAGGTATGTGCTTGCAATGCCTGCCAACCAGTGTTCTCTTTCCCCACTATTTACATGAAGACAGATGCACAAAGTGGCACATGCATTTGTACATACCTGCAGTTTGTTTGTATTGGTAAGAGGCCATGGCATGCCCATTTATTCTCATTTATTCTCATTCTCTCTCTGTCTCTCCCTCTCTCTACTCACAAACAAATATGTGAAAAGATACTAAAAACAATATAAAAAGTATATGGGTGAGGAAAGAGAAAGGAATGCTTGTCTGTGTGTCTCTCTGTGTGTTTTGTGTATTGGAAACATGATCAGAGACTGTAGAATAAAATATAAAATAGGGCTGCGCGTCTGGTTCTCCGTGAAGTAAGCGGCGGCGGCGGTGGTGCTGCCTTCAGTCCTGTGACGTCCGGGTGCTGGAGCTCCATGGGGACATGTGACCGCCGGGACAGACATGCTGTGGTTGCTCAGGCCTCAGTGTGTTTGAAGGAGCTAGGAAAATGAGCACGTCTGTGGGGTTGGTGTCATTTGAGGATGTGTCTGTGGACTTCACCTGGGAGGAGTGGCAGGACCTCAGTGAGTCACAGAAGAAGCTCTTCAAGGATGTGATGCTGGAGACCTACAGCAGCCTGGTGTCCATGGGTTTCTACTATTAGAGAAGCTTACTATTAACTGTAATGGATGTTGTTTAGTCAGTGCAGTACCAAACCTGAGTTGATCCTGAAATTGGAACAAGGAGCTGGACCATGGACAGAAGATGCCCCAATCCAAAGCCTGCCAGGTCTACAGAATGTGAAGAACCTGAATGACACCATCTAAGATATTCAGAAAAGACATTTGTATGATCTGGTAATTACCAACAGCAGGACATCAACTGACAAGAAGGTTAAATTGGGAGAAGTATTCAATGTGAGCTCAAGTCATGGTTTAAATCTGACTGTAAACAACAGAAACACTTCTGAGATAACACCAGAGGTGCTCAATACATGGGATAATGTGCTTCTTCCTTTTTTTTTTTTTTTTTTATTGGAAAAAAAAATGTTGGTTCATTTTATTCATTTCTTAGTAACAGGTATCAGGGTTAAAGAGGGTCCTGGGGAAGGCTCAGACTTCCCAGAACCCCTTTCCCTCCCCACTTTGGGCACTTGGTGTAGGGAGTGAGAGGGCAGAGGAAGGACAGGATTGCTAAAGATAAGAAGACAAAAGGCACTGGTAGGTTATTGGGGCTGGTGGGAGAGGAGGGCTGGGGCCAGGCTCCAGGTAACGCCAGAGAAGTCTGGCCTCAGTCCTTTCCTTCCCTTTCTTGGCTTTGGCCCGCTTTGGTCTTGAGGGTGCAGGGCTTGGTCACACGGATGGTCTCCTGGCACTGGGCATTGTACCGTGCCTTCTTCAGGGTGCCTTGGCGGGCTTTGGTGCCCGTGCCTCCGTCCACACGCCCCCAGCTCTCAAACTTGTATTTGCAGTCGGCTCGAACTCCTTCTTCCAGTTGCAGGGCACCCGGCACGGATGCGCTGTGTCTGGGCTCGAGGTGCCTGGTAAACAGTGCAGGGTCCCCAACTCCACTCTCAGCCCTTCTTCACCTTGCTCGAGAAGGACGCCTCGGTGCTGCATCTCGCTGGCTGCCTGTGCTGTTCAGCTTCCTCCCACGACCAGCGGTCTGCTTCTTCCTTTTGATCCCGAAGACATGCGGGCTAGTGAGGAACTTGGTATTGTAACTGGAATGCTCCCCACCTGTCCAGAGCATCCTAGTCTGTATCACAGTGTCGAGCCTGGTAAACAGTATTTTCAGTATTGTGAAGCCTTTCACATGAAGACATTATGGTCACATAATATGTTTCCTCTAGGAGATACCTCCAGTAAGCTCAGAGAACATGAGAAAGGCTTAGATATATTAACTCTTCCTGCCCAAGTGATGACTCAGTTAAGAGAGGAAACATTGGAATGTAATGTGTGCCAGAAATTGTTCTATAAAAAGTCTAAGCTCACTCAGCATGTAAAAACACACAAAGATAAGAGGTGTTGTAAAGGTAGTGATTCTGAGGCAATGTTCATTAAAAAATCAGACCACAGAAAACATCAGAGTGTGTTTGCAGGGGAAAAGTATTATGTGTGTAATGAAAATGAGAAGTGCATTTGTGAGATATCAAAACTAAGTGTTAATCAGAGAATCTACATAGGGGAAAGAAAGAATATGTGTGGGAAAACTCTCTGTACAAAATCAAATTGCATTGTGCATCAGAAGCCTCACCCAGTTGAGAAATCCCATGAATACAATGTATCCGGGGAAACCATTAACCACAAATCAAACCTCCAAAATTCAAGTCCTCAAAAATGTGAAAAAAACATTAACCATACACAAAACCTCTATTCACATCAGAGAGCTCCCACAGGTGAGAAAACGTGTGAATATAAACAATGTCAGAAGTCTCAGTCACAAGTCAGAACTCAGTGTACATCAGCAAACTCAGATACGTGGAAAACGCTATGTGTGTAATGTATGTGGTAAAGCCTTTTACAAGAGAACCCACTTAAATGCACATAAAAGAACTCACACAGGCGAGAAGCCCTATGAGTGCATGGAATGTGAGAAAACTTTCAGGCTGAAGTCATTTCTCATTGTCCATCAGAGAACTCACACCAGGAGAAACCCTTTGCATGTACTACATGTGGGAAAAGTTTTAAGCAGAGGACAAGCCTCTACACACATCAGAGAATTCACACAGGTAAGAAACCCTACGAATGTAAAGACTGTAGGAAGTAATTTATTCTCAAGTTATATCTCACTACACATCAGAGAACTCACTCAGGCGAGAAACCCTATGAGTGTAATGTATGTGGGAAAAGTTTCAAGCAGAATTCCCATCTTCATTCGCATGAGAGAACTCACACAAGTGAGAAACCCTATGAGTGTGTTGTATGTGGAAAAAGTTTTAAGCAGAGCCCAAGCCTCTACACACATAAGAGAATCCACACAGGTGAGAAACCCTATGAATGTCAAGAATGTAGGAAATCATTTAGTATCAAGTTTCATCTCACTAGACATCAAAGAACTCACTCAGGTGAAAAGTTACATGAGTGCAGTGTATGTGGGAGAATATTTAAGCAGAAGCACCACCTGACTGCACATGAGAGAGCCCATCTAGGTGAAAAGCCCTATGAATGTAGGAAAACTTGTAGCCGTTTGTCATCTCCGCATGCACGTTAGAGGATTCAGAGGTGAGGAACTTGGTATGATACATGGGAAAAGGCCTTCTGCCAGACATCTCACTGGTACAGCAGAGAAGTCACATGGGTGAGAAACCCTACAGAAGTAATGATTTGCAAAATATTCCATCAAAGTTCCACTTCATGGTACATCACAGGTCTCATAATGGTGAGAAACCACGTGAACAAAAGAGTGCAGGATACAACTCAGTGTACATCTAAGTGTATAGCCAAATAAATCTTTGTAATTTATGTATAAAAACTTTTTCCTATATGTCATATCTCAGCATTCGTTTAGGTGATTCACACAAGTGATAAACCCTATGCATATGGAAAATTTTCAACCACAAGTCATCCATTACTGCATACCAAAGAAAAAACATGAGGGGAAACCCAAAGAATATAATTTATTTGCAAAAAATACTTAACTAGAAAACAGCTCAGTGCCCATTAAAAAAATGTATATATGTATAATAGGGCTGGAGAGTTGGCTCAACAGTTAAAGGCACTTGCTTGTGAAGTCTGACCAGCCTGGTTCACTTCCCCCATACCCATGTGAAGCCAGATGTACAATGAGGCACATGCATTGGGATGTAGTTTCCAGTGTCAAGAGGCCCTGAAGAACCCATACCTACTCTTTCTTTCTCTGTTTGACCCACTCTGTAAAAGAAATAAATAAAATATTTTTTAAAAAGAAAAAGACAGATATTAAAATATAAAGCAAAGTTTCTATAGCTAAGAAGTATAAGGTGTGTGTGTGTGTGTGTGTGTGTGTTGCGGGTACTGCAAAGTTTATTTCCACAATGAGGGGGCCCAGAACAACAAGTGAAGCCATTGTAGCAAGTGATATTTGTTGAGGGTGTCACATCAAGTTAAAAAGGACAGAAAGTTTCAGAGAAAATATTTAATCTGGACATAGCTTCAAACTTTCCAGGAAAATTACCCTGTAAGTGTGACTCATAGAATGAATTTTCTAGTAATTTTTAAATTAATTACTACTAAAGGAAACTGTTCATGAGAGGAGACTTGTAACATGAATGTGTGTATGTTTGTATACATGTAAAAAAACCCTGCAGCTTGTTATTAAACACAAAGAAGCCAACATGCCAAAACTCACGTTTTTATGTAATACTAAAAACATTTTAACATGTAAGAAAGTATTTATCTATAAAGGAATTCACTGAAGAATGTGGTTTTAAAACTTGGGTTAAAAATGAATCTTGCTGGGCGTGGTAGTGCACGCCTTTGATCCCAGCACTCAGGAGGCAGAGGCAGGTGGATTGCTGTGAGTTTGAGGTCACCTTGAGACTACATAGTGAATTCCAGGTCAGCCTGGGCTAGAGAGCAAGACCCTACCTCCAAAAAAAAAAAAAAAATAATAATAATAAAAAAAAAAAAATAAACAAACAAAAAACTTGAATCTGGGCTGGAGAAATGGCTCAGTGGTTAAGACACTTGCCTGCAAAGCCCAAGGACCAGGGTTTGATTCCCCTGTTCCCATGTGAAACCAGATGCAGAAGGTGGCGCAGGCATCTGAAGTTTGTTTGCAGTGGCTAGAGACCCTAGTGTGCCATTCTTTCTCTCTCTCTTTATCACTCTCTGAAATAAGTTAAATATATTCTGAACAGTACCAATAAATGTTTGTGACTAGTCTCTGAAGTGTGTGGAACATCTAGATGAGTTTATTATAACCAATGATTCATCATTATGGGAATTATAGTAGGAGCTAGCAGCCAAAACTGCTCTGGACATGCCCAACCCCATTTTGTGAGAGATTATATTGTTCTTCTTGAGCTTGGTGCTATTAGATTTTGGCCTTCCTGCTCTGAACAATTATTGATCTGACCGTATTTTTCTTTTAGAAACTTGGAGAATCATTGAGATTCTGAAGTAGCTATGTGTGAATGTTGGTAGAGAGGTGGCAGCTCTTTAAAAAATTTTTTTAAACTTGAAAAAAATTTTTATTTATTTATTTATTTATTTATTTATTTATTTGAGAGAGAGAATGGGTATACCAGGGCCTCTAGCCAGTGCAAACGAACTCCAGATGCATGCACCCCTTTGTGCATCTGACTTATATGGTTCCTGGAGAATCAAACAGGGGTCCTTTGGCTTTGCAAGCAAATGCCTTCACCACTAAGCAATCTCTTCAGCCTAGCAATTCATTTTTTGTTGGGTGGTTATAAAACAAATCATATCTTGCTCTCTTCTGTGCATATATCCAGAGCATTTTGCATTTTATATAACTTTCAATCACAATGTTTACCCACCCAGTAGCCATGCCAGAAATCTTTCAGACTAGTTAAGATATCATTTTTAAGAATTAGAAAGGAGGCCAGGTGTGGTGGTGCACGCCTTTAATCCTAGTACTTGGGAGGCCGAGGTAGGAGGATCACCATGAATTTGAGGTCACCTGCGACTACATAGTGAGTTCCAGGTCAGCCTGGACTAGAGTGAAACCCTACCTTGAAAAAAAAAAAAAAAAAAAAAAAAAAAAAAAAGAATTAGAAAGGAAAGCACTCTGATTCAGATCAACAGGCTCACTTTAGGACATTTTTAATGGGTACAATACTTGTGTTATTGTTTTTTGTTTTTTTAAATAAGTATTATAATTTTATATACCCTCTTTCCTGGACATACTTTACCTGAGGGATCTCTAGTGGGAATATTGGTATTCATTGTGGGGTAATTAAGGCCTCAGTCAATTTCTGTCATGGGGGGGGGTGCTGTGCTTCAGGAAATTTCTATCCCCCATGTCTCTTACAATCTTTCTGTCTCTCTTCTGCAATGTCTCCTGACCCTTGGTGGGTCTATTAGCAGTCTGATTTAGTACTGAGTTCTCTGTAGCCTCTATTTTTGGCTTTGATGTGTTTTGACTAACCACGGAGTTTGTCACCATTTCTCTGGAGTTGGTTGTCAAGCTAGCAGTGAGAGCAATACTTGTGTCACTGCTTCCTTTGCAACTTTCTACTGAGCCCGAGTAGCTGTGATATAGGTGGCACATCTCCTGGTAGACAGTTGGGTATCTTTACTTGTTATATTGATGGATCTTGTATCTCCTCATTATTCTCTTCTATCTGTCAAATAAAACAGATTTTCTGAAAAAGAGTGAGATCAGCTTTGATTAAGGGGGATATTCCCATTGTCATGTTGCTACACACAAATGGGACACATAAACATCCCGGAGGTGATGCTGTGGTTGCAATATCTCATTGACCCACTACCAAAGAGCAGTTGAAAGAAAACATAAAATCCTTGTGGATATTGTAGTATCTGCTGCTGGCATTCCAAATCTGATCATAACAGATATGATCAAAGAATGAGAAGCAGTCATTGATGCAGGAATAAACAGAATTCAAGAACCTGTAACTTCCAAGTTTAATTGATTTTAAAAGCAATACCTATATAGGAGAGACTAATCTGTTTGGAGTAAGAAAAAGTTATGTTGATAAACATAATATTCTCAAAAGGAGGCATATACCTCTGATAGATGATAGTAACAGTACAGGTGAATAAATCATGTCACTGTTAAAGAGGAATATGACTTTTTTTTAGACTTCTTAGGAAAATAAAGGTTACTGGGTACAAGTAAAAGATCATAAACCAACAAACACACTGAAAAGGCTATTAGTTCCCAAATAAGGGACAATACTAAAGGGACAATTGAGATGGAAAGGACATCGATCATACATCTTACTCAAGATAGATGGAACTTATTAAAAGAAAAGGATACAGCATAAAAATAGATACAACATAAAAACCAATAGATGTAATATAGCCTGGAAATAAAATAAAGGATAAAGATATATCACATGATCATCTCAAGGAAAGCTTACAGTCCTGTTGGTGCAAATGTAAATTAGTATAGCCAGTATGGAAAACAGTATTGAGGTTCCTAAAGAAATTGAAGTGACGACTACCATCTAATCCAGCTATATCACTCAATATATACATCTAAAAGTAGTGAAGTCATATAAAAAAGAGACATCAGGCCTGGAGAGATGGCTTAGCAGTTAAGACGCTTGCCTGCTAAGCCTAAGAACGCCGGTTCAAATCTCCAGGTCCCACGTTTAGCCAGATGCAAAGTGATGCAAAGGTGCAATGCCACACTTGACCACAAGGGGGCTCACTAGTCTGGAGTTCGTTCACAGCGGTGAGAGGTTGCTGGAGTGCCCATTCTCTCTCTCTCTCTGACTCAAAAAAAAAAAAAAAAAAAAGAGAGACACCAGTACACATATGTTTGTTATGGCACTATTTACAATACTAAAAATATGGAATGAACCTAGATACCCATCAATAAGTGAATGGATAAAATAGGATAGATGAATAGGATATACATATACCAAAGTATTATTTAGCTGTAATGGAGGATGAAATCCTGTCATTTTCTGGAAAATGCGTGGAACAGGAGGACATTATATTAAGTGAAATAAGCCAGGCACAGAGAGAGAAGTAGAACATTTTTCTCTCATATATACAAGCTAGAAGGAAAAAGCAGAAGATCTGAAAGTAGAAGAGCAACTACTAGGTATTGGGAAGGGACCCATGGGGAAGGGAGGAGAAACTCGATGGGAGGAGATGGGAGAACAGTGGGAGGACATGGTCAGTGACCAAGGTATGAATGTAAACAATGTCACAGTTAATCCCATGAATTTGTACAAGCAATGTGATAATCATTATAATAAAAGAAGATCACATAGCATATTCTGAGCCACAAAACCAGACACAAATGATCAATTAAGCAAAGTGGGTTAGATAACTTGAATAACTTAATAAAATAAATAACTATATTAAATAAGTTAATAAAATCAAGTTAATTAAATAAATTCAAATCAAATGTTGTCTATCCTGTGATAACAAATTTAATTAGAAACTAATAATGAACTCTCAACAACATGCATTCATATGTGAAAATTAAATAACACACTTCTAAATAGTTAATGGATGAAAAAATCACCTGGGACTTAGAGTCAATTTGGAAACAAGTGAAAATATAAATGCATGATGTAAAAATAAGGAGAACATGGTACTATAGCAACACTTGGGAAAACTATGGAAGTTAACATCTAAGTAGAAATAAGACATCAAATCCATGAGCAATTTAAACTATAAAAAATAGCAAGAAAGTTAGTAGGAAAACTGATGAAAACAAAACTTCAGTAAATTTAGCATCAGCAAACAATACAGAAAAACCAATGAATCCCAAAGCTTATACTTTCAAAAAATCTATAAAATTGATAGACCTTTAGAAAGGATAATTGGGAATTAGAAGAAAATGCCAGTAGCAGAAATGAGAAAGTAACATGAAAATAGGTCACTGTGTTAAAAGTGTAATAAGGACATAATATTATATTCAATAGTTTTAATAAAAGTTGTACTACTTGAAATATACAAATTATCAAAACTTATGAATATACATAATCTGCATAGCTCTATATCTATTAAAGAGATACACATTGTAATTAAAAAGTCTACATGTGAAAAACACTTCATGTCCAAGTGTATTTACTGGTGAATTATACCAAACTTTTAAAGAAGAAGTAATGCCATTTCTATAAGAACTCTTGGAGGAAATTGTTGTGGTAATATTTCCTACCTCATTGTATGACATCAGTATCACCCTGCTACAAGAATATTACATGAAAAGAAAATTCAAGAGCTGGGAGATCATTCAGTGGGTAAAGTGCTTTCCACACAAGCATGAAGACCTGAAGTTGAGGTACTCAGCATCCAGGTGGAAGATGGGGTTGGTGGCTTGCATATGTGATCCCAGTGCTCAGGAGGCAGAGACTGGGGCATCCTTGGGGCTTGCTAGCCAGCTAATCTAACTGAATTGGTGAACTCTAGGATATGGGAGAAACCCTGTTTCAAAAAAATAAGATGGAAGCAATTGAAGAAGACACCTGATACTGACCTCTGGCTCCAGATACATTCACGTACATCCAAACACCTGCACACACATGTATCTGTACCCATACAAACATGTACACACACTAGCACACCACACATACATACATGCAAAAAAGGAAACAAACACAAAATCTCATGACTGATTTGCAAAATACCATACAGAATGTTAGCAAACTAGCAACAGCCTTATATAATGAGGAAAAATTCGCAATAACAAAGAAGTTTACCCTAGAAATAACATTTAAAACTTCCAGCAATCAGCCAGGCATGGTGATGCACGCCTTTTATCCCAGTGCTCAGGAGGCAGAGGTAGGAGGATTGCCATGCGTTCTAGGCCATCCTGAGACTACATAGTGAATTCCAGGTCAGCCAGTGAGCTAGATGAAACCTTTCCACAAACAAACAAACAAACAAACAAAAAAAAACCAAAACAAACAAATAAACAAACAAAAAAGAAGCCAGCAATTTACTAAGAAAAATGAGACAGCTTTAGTAGATAAAAGTAGAAGTGAAAGAACCCAGCTGGTGTGACAGAAATACAAAGAATCATGAGATGGCTATGGATAAATATCCACCTAGAAGAAATGATCCTTTCTAGAAATGTAATCAGAACTCTTTCATGAAGCAAAAGAAAACATAAACAGACCAGTGAGTAAGGAGATTGAATCAGTTACCAACAACCTCCCAATGATGAAATGCCTAAGACCTGATGACTTTCCTGCTGAAGTCTATCAAATACCTAAAAGACCAATCCTTCTAAAATTCCCTCAAGAAATTGAAAAAGGAATTCCTGCAGATTCATTCATGAGGCCAGCATAATCTGTTTACCAAATACTTAGAAAAAGAGAAGCTTAAGCCAATACTTCTGATACATATGGGGCCAAAGATCAACAAAATACTATCCAATGAAATTCAAAAAGCATGTTTCAAAGATCCTACATCTTGACAGAATGGGATTTACACTAAGGATGCACAGATGGTTCATCATGGTTCATGTGGTACTGGTACCGATTCACTGCCTGGGAGTCTGTTGCTCCACAATAGTCTACAAAGATAGAAATCATGGATAGTTGGGAGCACTTCCAGTGCTGGGCTTTGGCAGCTTTTGTATCTCCCAGTGTTTCACAGCAACTAGAATTGAAGCATTCAGCTGGGAGCAGCAGTAGCTAGGGCTCTAGTTACAGCTCTTGTACAAACCTCAAATACCAGGACCCCCTAGACTTACAGTCAAGGTTAAAATTCCTGAGCCGTTGACTGTGACTAGCATTGCTACTTCAGGTCTAGGTCTAGGCCTCAGGTATGGAACTGTTAGCTCTACAGAGACAAGTATTACCACTCTTATGCAGATCTCAAGTACCAGGACCCTTATTCCTACAAAGAGAAGTGTTACAGCTCTCATGTAGGTTCCCCAGCCTTTCATAGTGGTTAGTATTAAAGCTCCTGCATTGAGGGTATCTAAGACTCTTGGAGCCACTGGTGCTACTTCTGCTGGTTTCATAGACTGCTGCTGCTGCTGCTGTCTGTTACGGCACCTGTGTGGCCACACTGTGTTACCCACTGCTTGTCTGCTGCTGCTGGTGTTCCATGACTGGGAGGGCTGTTCCCTGCTCTGCTTCTTCTGCTGTTCTAGTTCTACTGCTCCTACCCTGTCCATGCTGCTGTCACTGCTCTACCACCATTACTTCTTGCTTCCTGTTAATAGCCCAGCTGCTTTACTTATGATGGGGATCAAAAATGGGCAAAAAAGGGACCCCTGGGAGAAGCCTTTTATTAGACTTAAAGTTGCACTACTGTGTGTATAGGAGGAAGCACAGGAGATGGGAGGATATTTCCTAGCCAGGTTACAAAGTAAGCCAAAGTTCCTGCTTATATATCCAGTAAAAGGATTTTTGCCCTCATCAAAGGAGACCTTCATCATTCATGGAATTGCCCTCCCCTTTTGTGACACTGGTGTTTAAAGCTAGGTCCTTGTACGCTCTAGGCAAGCTGTTTATTAGAGTCTAGCTGGCACTATCCCTTTTGCACCTGCCACAGCAATCCCGCTGCTAGGCCACCAGGGAAGTTCTGGCTTGGGTGGAATTTATTGCAGGACAAGTCAGGTGCCAGCTCTGGTTTTGGTCACACCTTTAGGAACAAGACTGAACATTAGCAGCAACAGCTATAGTTGCTGTATAACTTCGTCAGACTTACCATGGAGTGTTCTAAATGACTGGTGCTGGCATAAGGGTTGTCTGACCCATTGTTAAACTGGCAGTCAGTTTGCTCAAGGCATCTAGGGCACCAGTGAAGAGTCTGATACCTGCCAGTTAGGGGAGTCAGATTGCCCTATCCCTAGTTTTTTCCTTATTTAAGTGAAAATATACAGCTAGAGAGTACTTACTCTCAGAATTTATTAGTAATATTAGCATTAATTTTAAGTGTTTAATAGCACTTTGAACTATACTCCATTCCTGCTCAGTACCCCAGTGAGGGGTTGATCCATCTAATCTTTCTCAAAACCATGGCTCTTTCAACAGTACGTCTTAGCAAAAACTCTTAGAAACAGAGACTAACAACCATGATTGTTATCAGACTTTTTTTTCTTCACTGGGACAATTACCTGAGAGAATTTTATAGGAGGAAACATTTATTTTAACTCACGGTCAGCAGTTTCAATTCACTGTTTCTGGGCCTGCAATGTGAGGCAGATAATTATAACAAATGGGCATGGTGGGGTTTAGCAGCTTATCCCATGAAAGCCAGAAAACAGAGAGGTAGGAATAAGACAGGGACAAGATATGCTTCAAAGGCATACCCCTAACCACCTACTTTGTCCAACAGGCATTTCCATCTGACATTTCTACCACTACCGTAAAGCCCATCCTTCGATGAAGGCAGAACCCTCATGGTCCTGTCACTTCTCAGTGATTGGCTCCACAAGCTGGAAAAACAGGCCTTTAACATCTGAACCTTCTTAGGGGACGCCTCATCTCCAAACCATAACATTCTGTCCCTGGTCCCCAAGCTCATATGTCCTCAGAATACATTGCAAAACAATAGGTATTATGCTAGTTCTGGTATATTCTATATAATAATGTCAGCTCAACCAAATTAATTAAGTCTCTAAGTTTACAATTAAATTTCTGTTCCAGTATTACTGTCTTTTGTGAAATAGAACTAAGAGAGTGAAGAGACAACCTCTTGGGTAGGAAAAATATTTATAATCCACACATGAAGAGGTTTAATATACAGATATATAAGTAGTTTAAATAAGTCAATGATAAGAAAACACAAAACTATGAATTGGGCACAGGATCTGAATAGACAATTGTCAGATGAAGACATACAGGCCAAGTGGTATATGAAAAACAGGTCCATAGAAAAATTGTTAGAGAACTGTGTATGAAACCACAGTGAGATGCCACATTATAGAATGGCTATTACTAAATGCCAAAAGGTGACAATTACTGATAAAGATTCAGAGTAAAGAGAACCTTGGCATACTGCTGGTAGAAAAAAAATTATTACAGATAGTACAAATATCAGTATGGAGAGTCTTAATAATATTAAAAGCAAACTACCATATATGACTTAGTAATTAAATCACTGGGTATATAATGAAATCAGTATGGCAAGGAGCTATCCTCATATTCATATTCACAATAAGTGGATTTTTAAAAGAAATTAGAACATGTGGTAGTTTGAATGTATGTTTCCCCATAGACTCGTGTGTTTTATTAAAGATTGTAACTTGGTTTTCCAGCCATCTGGTGGAAGAGGTGTCACTGTGGGTGGATCCTGGGGTCCAGCCCTAAGGTGTGTTTGGGGGCAGATCTGATGTCCAGCCTAAAGGAATGTCAAGCAATCTGAGCTCTGCCTTGGGTCCTTGCTGTCCATTTGTGCGTTCTTGTAATGCCGGCTGTTTGGTGGTGTCTCACTGCTTGTATTTATGAATGGGAGCCAACTTCTTCTGCCATTGATGGAACTTCCCCTTGGATCTGTAAGCTGCAGTTAACCCTTCCTCCTATAAACTGTGTCTGGTTTGGATGTTCATCCCAGGAATGTGAAGCTGACTACAATAATACACAATGCAAATTTAAGCATGATAATGATAATTAGCCCACAGAATAAGAGGGACACCCCAATAGGTAAACAAGTGCCTGAAGGTGATGCATAACTAAAGTTTATCACATTCATTGCCCTCTGAACAGTCATGCATGGCAGTGATGATGGTCCCCGTGACTCTTGTCCTCTTCTGCATGGCTAGGGCATCCTGAAAGAAGCCAAGCGGCCAATGGCTACTCTTACTTCAGGGATTCTTCTTCATGAGTCTTGGAGTTTATGTGGAGTGCTGAGGTGACAACCTGTCCACCTAGAACCTGTGCTTGCCTGCTACTGGCTAAGAACAGAGAGCTTCACAAACTGCCAGGTGAAACCACATCAGTGATCAGACTTCTGATTTACACTTTGTTTCTGTTCCTAACATTGTAGGTTTGTTTGTTGTTTTTAACCAACTAGTAAGATGTGTCTTTAAACATCAGATCTAAAATGCCAAACTTAGGGCTGAAGAGTGGGTAAGAGCACTTGCTGTGCAAGCAGGAGAACCTGACTTCAATCCTAGCACCCGTGTAAAAAGCCAGGCATGGTTGTGCATGTCTATAACTGCAGTGCTAAGGAGGCTGGAGACAGGAGGATCTCGTCAGCCAGCCTGACCAAAAATCAGCAGCTCCATGCTCAATAAGAGGCTCTTCCTCAAATAAATAGGACAGAAGAGTAGTAGAGGTAAGCATCCAATGTCCTCCTCTGACTTTTCACACATGCACATGGGCTATACATATACTCAAGTACACACACATAAATAAATAAATAAATACATATATGTGTATCTTTCACCAAGTCATATTTTCCTTTTAAAGGTTCTGGGAATAGAGCCAGGCATGGTGGCACATGTCTTTAATCACAGACTTGGGAGGCAGAGGTAGGAGGGATCACTGTGAGTTTGAGGCCAGCTTGGGACAACAGAGTGAGTTCCAGATCAGCCTGGCCTAGAGTGAGACACTAAAAAAAAAAAAAAAAAAAAAAAAGCAAGGTTCTAGATGAAACACAGTACTCATATATGCTAGTGGGGGCTTTATTACTGAGCTACATACCAATTCCTAGTAAATCCATAAGGCTGATTCTCTTTCAGATCAACAGAGGTTTTCATATAAAAGAAATACACAGAACAAACCAACAAAGTTATAACTTCATAACTAAGTTCTTCAAAGAGCTTTTTAAAAATATATTTTTATTTATTTACTTATTTGAGAGAAAGAGGCAGAGAGACATGGAGAGAGAGAATGGGTGTACCAGGGCCCCCAGCCACTGCAAATGAAGTCCAGATGCATGCGCCCCTTGTGCATCTGGATTATGTGGGTTCTGGAGACTCGAACCTGGATCCTTTGGCTTTGTAGGCAAATGCCTTAACCGCTAAGCCATCTCTCCACCCCACAAATAGTTTTTGATAAAAAGGGAAAATTGTGATGTGTTTGGATAAGTATCAATATTGTAAAATATAACAACCAAACTTAAATCCCTAGATTAATATAGTTTATCAAATAAGAAAACAATCACATTGCATAAAATGTCTTTCCAGGTACAGTAATTGATTATGTAAAATTGATAAACCTAGGCCATAAATAACTTAGGCAAATATAAGATCAAATAGGTGGAGAGATAATTTGACCTCAGCAATTATACTTTAAAAATTAAATAGATATGAGCTGTTTGTGAAAAATGTTTGCATGATTGATTATTACCTTGTGAAAAATAAGCACAACTTACAAGGTGAATGTAAGTGATCATATGAAAAATGTCTAGTGGCATTATCGTCTGGTGGGTCAGTTGTCTCCTCATTGGCTTATTTTTTTAAATTTATTTATTTATTTGAGAGAGAGAAAGAGGCAGAGAGAGAGAGAGAAAGAGAAAGAGGGAGGGAGAGAATGGGTGTGCCAGGGCCTCTAGCCCTTGCAAATGAACTCCAGATGCATGTGCCCCCTTGTGCATCTGGCTTACATGGGTCCTGGAGAATCGAACTGGTATCCTTTGGCTTTGCAGGCAAACTCCTTAACCACTAAACCATCTCTCCAGCACCTTCATTGGCTTATTTTATTTTTAGGTCCATTTGGTACAGGTCGTGGTTGTATTTCCAAAGAAAAAAAAGAATACTATCTAAATTCAGAGCTTGTCCCCAGCAAATTAAAAAAAATGTGACACTGACACAAGGTGACAAACAAGCTAAGAGTTTTGTTTTTGGTGTGTGTATGTATGCATGGATGTTATATGTGGTGTGCAGAAGCCAGCGGAAAATTTCAGGTGTTCTTCTCTATTGCTCATCTGGATTGTTTCCTTGAGACTGAGTTTTCCATTGAACTGGAGCTGCCATTTTTCAGTCAGACTATCTGACCTGAGAGACCCAGTGACTCTCCAGTTTCCTCTGTCCTCAAGAGTGGAGTGACAAATATACATGGTCATACCCAGGTTTTCATGAGTGCTGAGGATCAAATTCAAGTCCTCCTTCTTGTGTAGGAACTGTTATCCATTGAGTCATCTCCCTAGACTAATCTTTTCTTTCATTGGAAGAGGGTGTAGCAGTTACCTTCTGATTGCTGGGACAAAGCACTCAATCAGAAGCAACTTATAAAAAGTTTGGGCTGGAGAGATGGCTTAGCAGTTAAGGCATTTGCCCGCAAAGCCAAAGGACCCCAGTTCGATTCTCCAGGACCCACGTAAGCCAGATGCACGAGGGGGCGCATGCAATCTGGAGTTTGTTTTCAGTGGCTGGAGGCCCTGGTGTGCCCCCATTCCTCTCTCTCTCTCTTTCTCTCAAATAAATAAATACATTTTAAAAAAGAAAGTTTGTCTCCACCTTACAGTTTAAAAATATTTTTATTTATTTGCAAGGAAAGAGACAGAGGCGGGGGGTGGGGTGGAATGTATGTATAAGTATGCCAGGGCCTCTTGCAAACAATCTACAGATGCATGCACCACTTTGTGCATCTGGCTTTATGTGGGGCCAGCAGACTTTACAAGCAAGTGCATTTAACCACTGAGCCATATCCCCAACCTGGCTTACAGTTTTTATTTAAAGATATTTATTTATTTGAGACAGAGAGAGGAAGAGATAGTGAGTGAGAATGGGTGCACCAGGGCCTCTAGCCACTACAAACACACTCCAGATGCATGTGCCACCATGTGCATCTTGCTTATGTGGGACCTGGAGAATTGAACCTGGGTCCTTAGGCTTTGCAGGCATGTGCCTTCATCGCTAAGCCATCTTTCGCCCTGGCTTACAGTTTTTTAATGGAAGTTTCATTATGGCGAGGATAGCATGGCAGGAGCAGACAGCCAGGTGTCACATCTTCAAACATCAAGGAGGAAGAAGAGAGGGTGAGCTAAGTGCAGCAAGCAGGGCTAGGCTACAGCACTCCATGGTCCACTCCAGTGACACATATCCTTCAGCAAGGCTCAACCTCTCAAAGGCTCTACCAGCTGGGGATTCAGTATGAAGCTGTATCAAGAACACTAGAGAAGGTGGTTGGCATGGTGGCCCATTCCTTTAATCCTAGTATTTGGGAGGCAGAGGTAGGAGGATCGCTGTGAATTCAAGGCCACTCTGAGAGTAAAGAGTGAATTCCAGGTCAACTTGGGCTAGAGTGAGACTCTACCGCAAAACACAACAACAACAACAACAAAAAAGCATGCAAAAAAAAAAAAAACATGAGAAGCTGAGGCCAGCAAAGGGCAGTGCTTCTGGATAGGAATTAGGTGACCCCTGCTGCTGCTGGCACGTGTGGTGAAGCAGCCATGTGGGTGAACCTGGCATGGCGTGACCTGGGGGATGCTTTGGTGGAGCTCCTTGCAGATATCCACCTTCTGGCAGCAGCTGGGCTTCCCAGACCACAAGGAGCTCATGGTGGTGGCCATGTAGCAGCCATGAGTGAGTGAACGCTTGGTCAGTGGGACTACTGTGCCCACTACCTCATCTGGCTGCTGCAGTGTGACATGTTCCCAAACTTCCCAGACTGTGAGCGCCTCCACTGTGCAAAAGCAAGCACATGATGGATGGCCTTCTTATGCTCCAGCGAAAGAAAAGATAGGAGCCGAAGGAGGCACAAAGAGTCCAACACAAGGGAGATGGGAGGTGTCCCCTGAGAAAGTCTTGTAGGGATTGTTCACCAGCCTATAGACCTGTCAGTGAAATAAAAGTCTCAGGTTGGGCTGGAGAGATGGTGTAGTGGTTAAGGCCTTTGCCTGCAAAGCCAAAGGACCTTGGTTCAATTCCCCAGGACTCACATAAGCCAGATGCACAAGGAGACATATGCATCTGTAGTTCGTTTGCAGTGGCTGGAGGCCCTGGTGTGCCCATTCTCTGTCTCTCTTTCTCTCTCTCTCGGTGTCTTGAGACACAGATATGGCTTTTCCTCAATCAGAGTGAGTCCAGCTCTGTGATACCTCTCTGTTCCAGGTTCCAGTCCTCCTGTCAGCCCTAGCTCCATTCTCACCGCTGGGTTTACTTTAGAGACTGACTTGGTCATCTGGATGGAGAAGCCTGTGACACCAGTATCTAGACCACAGGGGCCTGTGCCTACTCCCTCCACCAAGGTTCCTGCTCAGTCCCAAATATGAAGATAGAGTCCATCCATGTTGTCATTAGAATCAGTTATACAGGTCCCTCTACCCCTAGGCATGAGGCTCTGGAGCTGTGCCTGTGGTATATCCTGTGTGACTCAGCACAGCACATGCGTTGTGTAGAAACGGTTCCTCCCCATTTTTCCCATATGGACAGGGCTTCCAGGAAAGGAAACCATTGCAAGTAGAATGGAGAGCAGAGACCGTTCCTGAATTGCCCCTACCCATTTTGATCAGACACTTACAGCACAAATCCCATCTGATTGCTTCTTTTTGTTGGCATTTGTGATAAGCAAGGGTTCAGAGCCAGGTAACAATATGTGACACCTGGAAAGGCTAGCCCTTCCATCCTTATAGGTTCCCACCTCTCCCTTAGGAGTGGTTCTGGTGCTGCCTGTATAGCTCAAGGTCACCAAATTGTAATATGTTAAGATCCCTAAGTCCTAGCTTTTCTGCCCATTGTAAACTCATCCCTTCTGGGATGGAATACGTGGATGTATGCAAACTTATTGAAGATATTAAGAAGTGTACCTTCTCTAATTTGTTGTTTCCTGTGTGGAAGCTAAAGGTGGTTTCTTTAGGTCTGTGATCAGGAATCAAATACAGACATAACACTAGGCTGGGACCAGGATGAGGCTCTCAGCACCTATCATCTCCTCTTCTCAGCATGGGTCGGGGGACCTGAGAGATTCTTTCTTCATGGAACATTTATGGTGCCCTCCTGCTACTCAGTCTCCATCTTAGGCTCCAATTTTGTCAGTTCTGTCCTTGGTCCACAGTGCCTACCTCTCTTCTATTCATCCAGAATCCCTCCCTGGAGCTGACATCGATATGAGATAGACCAAGGCTAGTAAACTGTATTCCTTTGTGGGTAGACATGGCCCTCAGTGGCTTCTCTGAATAGCCTGTGTGCTGGTATCTTGACCCCCCTCCTCTAGTTAGAACACCTGTACTTAGAAGGAGCTGCTCTCTGTAGGGAAAATACAAGGTGGTGGAATGGGGGGTGACTAAATTTTTCCTTAAGGATGAACTAGGAGGGCCCATCTGCATCCCAGTTTTTATCCAGACGAGAAAGGGCTTTTCCAGGGGCAAGCATTCAGTCTTCCCTATCAAGAGAGCCACAGGAAAGCTTTCTCCTGCCTCTGGACTCAGGGCCCAGCATTCCCTCACACAGACTTCACCTGTTTTGATACATTTGGCTCTGGCCATCCCTGGATCCTGTGTTGGAATTTTGAGCCTTTAGATGCCTGTGTAAACCTGGTCCCTGCAGCTGATTAAAGCTGATTAAAGAC
Source organism: Orientallactaga sibirica (assembly GCA_036365145.1). Lineage (NCBI taxonomy): Eukaryota > Metazoa > Chordata > Mammalia > Rodentia > Dipodidae > Orientallactaga > Orientallactaga sibirica. The sequence goes on from JAEOAD010001604.1 coordinate 3,642,444, forward strand.
GTATTGAAGGAAATCTAGTCACCAGTTTTCCACATCTTATTTTTAGAGCGTTTTGGTAATGTTGTTTCTGTAATAATGATACTTTGGGAACTTAAAGTTCAATGAAGGAACTCAAGATGAGGTGGGCTTGCAATACCTCTCTCAACCTTTTATCATGCTCTATTTCTTCTAGAAGCCAAACCATAAAACATGAAACAGACAGAAGTCATTACACGCTTATGTGACATGTATCATTTATATTGGGCTACCTTAAATATCTTGGATGTACTAATATGAGAAAAATAATTCTTTTTTTTCTTTAAATATTTCCTCCTAGCACAGACTAGAGAGGAATTTTCTAGTTGGCAAGAGCAGACACTTCTCTAAAGAACATAGTGCCTTGGGCAGTGTCGATGGTAGCTTGTGGCCCTTGGCGCCATGGGCCCATGCTGGGAGGGGTGCGCTAGGACAAAAGCCTTGCTAGTAGGCACAAGGAAGAGATGTTGTGGTACCTGTTGCTCATTGTTGAATTGTGTACTTTTCAAAGACTGTTTGCTTCCAAAGTGACTTTCCTGGGTGGCATTTCTCTGGAGTGAGGGTGAGGCTCCGTGCATGGGTATTCTCCTTTGCTCTAAATTGGAGGAAGGCCTGGGGTCATGGGGTTGAGAGATTGGGGCTTGAGGATCCTCTTTGTGCTGATTGGCCTTTGAGGCTAAAAGTTTACAGTGAAGCATCATTTTCTTTTCTAGCATCTCCCCAACAGTTGCCATGAGCTCTTGAGCTTCTGTCACGCTGCTGTCTACACGTGGCTTCTTCACCTGCCTCTGGCTCTGTGTAGTGGCTGATGGAGGCTTACTTTCTGTAGGGGTTTCTCCCTGCACTGTGATTGCTTTTGTGGGTAAGATCCAGCAGAGGAAGCGCCTCATGACTTTTTGGCAAGGATTTTCCAGAGGAAATTGCTTGTGTTTTGGAAGGGGCTTATGGTATTTACTGTCAAAGGTACTCTCTGGTTCCTTGACCTGGGTGAACTTGGAGGTCTTCAGTTGTTTAGCCCTTTCTTCCTGATTTCCTACCTTCTGTCTCTTATTGTCGTCACCTTTATACAGAAGGGCAGTCTCCTTGTCTTGGATAGTTCCTGAGTCCTGCTGCTTCGGGATGCTGGCTTTCTGCTGCCTTAGGCTACTTCTCCTGCCCACTACAGCTTCCCCATCTAATCCCTGTGAAGCCAAATGATCGGCAGCATGGAGCAGGCCCCTGGAACACTGTGGAAAGAGCACATCCGTGGCATAGAGTTGAGGCTGGTCTCCCATCTTCATTTCCACTGGGGGTTCAAATTGACTAGCAACTTCTGCTTTAAGGCAGGATACTCTTCCATATTGGGCAACAGGTAGTAAAGAAGCTTCTTGGTTCTCTTTCTCAAGTCTCTAGGACAGGCCTGCTCTGGCAGGTTCTGCCCATGAGGTTATATGTGAGAGTTGTAGAAAGGTGCCTGCTTTCTTGTCTGGTTGGAGGGGTCTTTGAAGGGCTGTAGCCATCAGCAGATGGGTTCCACATCAGAGGCCTCTCAATTTCCTGACGTGAGGGAGAAGAGACAAGAAAACTCCCTAGTGAGGAAGAAGACTCATCCATTATTGAATTCTTCAACTTAAGGACATTGATGGGTTTAAGCACCTTGAGGGCTAGGCCCCACCGATGCCTCACCCAAAGCTTGATAATGTTTGCCTCCAGGGCCTGCCGAATATATGGATTGAGAAAGGCAAGACTCTGGGAGGTGCTCATAGAGCTTTTGGAACTCTCTGAGGATGCTAAATGTCTGTTTTCCATGTTGGTATCAGACACGGAAAAACCATTAAATACAAGACATGACTGACCCAGACTTAAGGGGAGAAGACCTTGGTTAATCTGTCCTGTCTTTGTGACCGAATGGGCTTTCAGGATGTTTTCAGCATTCCTATCTGTGTTTCTCAGGGAGCCATTTCTTGAGTCTCTGTTCAGGTCCTTGACCATGTTTCTTTCTAGTTCACCCATGGTTGCTCCCTGAGCCTTCACTGGGGATCTTTCCAAATCCCTGGGTAATCCTAGAATCTGTCCTAAATTCTTGCCTGAGTCCTTCCCAAGTTGGAACTTCACTTTTTTTCCCCTACATTCATTGGTAGACACAGCATATTGTGATGGGTCAGGTTTGTTGTTGGCTTTATGTGTCCTTGTTAATTGCTCCTGCAGTTGCTTAAGTTCCAGAGATTCTTGGATCTTGTGGGGCAGGTCCCATCGATGTTGAATGAGCCATTTTTGAATGTGTTGCTCCAGTTTCTTTCGGAGCTCAGGATTGATTGGGAAATTGTCAGGAAGGATAGATGTCACCCAGTCTTGGGAAAGACTGGGAGTAAAGACATTATAGACTTGAGGTCTTTGGAACATTGAGGGTGAAACTGACCCACTTTCTAGTTGTTTCATCAAGGATGGATTTTCTGAAGATGGAATTTCAGTGAAGATGAAAGACTTTGGGTTATTCTGGCACTGAGAGAAAGGTGTTTCACAGTCCCCAATGTGGGGTACAGAAGAGGATAGTGTGGCTGGGGAAGAGGATTGAAGATGAGTCTGGACCTGATCAAGAGGTGGACACTGGATTTGGGGTAGGGACAGGGTTAAGGATGTAGAGTGGGACTCCAGATAGGACAGGGTATGGGCCTGGGACAGCAGAGGAGATGTTTTATCCTGCTGTGGAACTGGGTGAACATTTGAGATTCCATTGAACAACAGGAAGGGAGACTGTAGAAGAGAAGCACTGTGAGGGATCCAGGAAGCAGCTACCAAGGATTCACTGTGCAGAGAAGGGAGACCCCAGAAAAGCTGGTTATATTTCTGCTGACATCCCCCCAGTGTCTTGGGATCTGAGAGTTCCTGTGTGCCCATCAGCTGCTGTGGTTTTTCTTTCATGTTCCAGAAGGGTTGCAAGGTGGTAGTGTCCTGCCCAGTACTTGGTGACTGAAATGCATTCCCTAAAGAACTTAAGTGGTATCCTGGATTCACTTGTTGTAGACATGATCCATCTTTTTCTTTTCCTTTCAGCTTTTTGGGTAAGTCTCCACAAGCTGGAAAGCAGAAGATGGGGTTATGGGGGTGAAGGGAGAAGGATGAGCTTTATTTAGTCTGTCTCATTAGAAAAGACTGCAAGTTAAACTCTGGAGCCTATTCATTAGTACCCAATGTCATATGATCCCTGATTGACAGTAGCTGTGAGAGACAGGATGGGATCAGTACAAAAAGGAATCATGCTTACTCAAATTGAACAGCCTGTCCATAGGCTGTTGACTGTGGAGGTCCCACTTCCAAATATTGGCTGCATTGCTCTTACTACCCACAGCACCCCTTCTGGGAAATACCTAGCTCCTGCCCATTATAGCTTCCTTCTGAGCAAGGAACTGGATAAGTGTAAAGGTTCTGATTTTCTTCCCAGTAATGTCCTTCTTTGGGTTCTACAACTGACGCCCTGAGAGCTGTGGTGTTGGAGCCTCAGCAAAAGATGTTTGCCTGAATGGCAGAGCCTTACCTTTCCAAGTACAATGCTTCTTCCTGTTTCTATGCCAGGTCAACCGTATCTGATGAGAGAGAAGAAGGAGGGAGGTTGGGAGGGAGAGGGGAAAAGGAGAGAGAGAAATAGATATGAAAGGGACTTAATTCTAGTTTCTTTTCTAGATAAGGTACAGACATTCAGTGTCCATGAGTTTCATAGCATTCTACATGGAATTAGTGCAGTTGGTGTTCTGTTTTTAAGTTCATAATTCATTTTTAAAGTATATGCAAATACTTTCTATATCCCTTCTTTAAGGCTAGGAAGATGGCTCAGTCAGTAAAGTGCTTGCCTTGCAAGCATGGGAACCAGAGTTTTATCCCCAGAACCCATGTGACCACTAGGCATGGTGGCCTGCACTTGTAATTCCAATGCTGGGGAGGTAGAGATGGGCAGATTCTGGGACCTCACTGACCATCCAGAATAACCCATTTGGCAAGCTCCAGGGCAGTTAGAGACTCTGTCTTAGAAAGAAAGGGTGGATGGTACCTTACAAGAGCAATATCTAAGGTTGTACTTTGGCCTCCTTGGACATGTGCGCATGTGTACCCCCACACTTGAACACACACAAGCACATAACCATAACACATGCACAGTAATAATAGTAAACACATAAAGGGATTTTCCACAGTGAGATCCATCATAGTTGTCCATAGTCAACTCTGCTCAGGAACCACAGGGTCCGTGGGTGCCTCTGAACTGCCATACAGAATTTTGATTTCCAAGGCCAGAAGTGACTAGTTTTGAGCTCAGTACACCCCTAAGATCAGCTCAATAAAAAGCCAAGTGCATATGCAGGAGAAGAAGATAGATGAATCAGTGCTCAGAGTCCTTTCCATCTCTTAGTAATCTAGTTCTTGCCCTCTGAGCCACAGTGTTTAATTTTTACCTTGGAACCTATAGCACACCACACAGTTTAGGAACATCAGGTAGATATCCTGCTTCCCATTCTAGCCTTGTTGTGCTCTGGCCAGTTCTCAGAAAAATATGGTTCTGTTCTTTCCTGAGATTTCCCCTCAGCTATCTCTACACTTGACTTGTAAACTTGAAAATTGTAATAAAAGAAGATATAGAGCTATTGGCTGAAAGTTCCTTACCTTTCTAGTGTTTTTCTTTTTCTGTGGTGGTGATGGCATGGGTCGATTACCCTGGAAGAAGGAGGATAAGAGATGGAAGAGCCCTAGTCCACACACAAAGGCAAGGATCATGTCCATCGCCCACGTAGTGGAGCTGGGACTCAGCCATGGGGCATCAATACTGTTCCTAGTGAAGAGAGGCTCCAACTGAATCACACTGTTGCTCTCAGGCGACTGAGGGTTGGGAGTTCTCTCTGCAGGTTGGTAGAAGGACCCAGGCCTGCATCATAGAGTCAGTCTCCGCATCATAAAGGGCTTCTGAGAACAGGGGAGGGGCAACGGAAGAAAAGGCTGTACCGTAGCTCCTCCCCCACTCCAACCCAGAAGGCAATCCTCCCTCATTTTTAGCCTTCTGGATGCCTCCTTTCAACTCTACTTGCTCAGCCTGTCAGAGATAGACTCTCCTTTATTTTCTATTCATTCCCCAACCCACAAGTCAAATTTTACCTGGTTTCTTTTCTTCATTGCCAAACTTGGCTTGAGACCTACTGCTTATGTGTGTATGGGTATGTGTGCATGCACATGGCTGTGTAAGGAGGTCAGGTCTCTACGCAGAAATTAGGCTTCGAGGTCATGGAAGGATTGACCCAGCCACCCAAACTCCTGCTTCCCTGGTAACATTAGAAAGGAAAACCACAATTGCTCCTTCATAGGATTTAAACTGCTATATGAAAAGAGGGAGGATGCATGCCACTCACACTCAAAGGGAATAAGGAAACAATTTATCTGGAGCCAAATATGAGTGACCATGGCCTGAGAACACAGATTCAGGTTACCCCAAATTCTATGTTACAGTACATGAATAATTTCATGGAAGCTTTATATTTATAGAACAAAAGAATCATAAACCAAGGCACTTTTCAAATACATTGGTGGAAATGTCAGGTGGGCAGTTAAAAACAAAGCAGGGAAATCTCTGTTACAGGCTTTAGAAGCTGTCTGATGGCATTCCTAGCCTTTTGGTTGGTGGAAGCTGGTGGTCTGTTATTAGTACATTCTCAAAAGATTTCATGTGGTCACATGATAATCACAAGACTGTTAAGTCAGACACAGAGGTGGGCCATAGATGGCTGTTGAGGGGCTGAAGGTATGCCAGGGTAATTTGTCTCTAATCCTGCAGCAGTCCACCTCTCTGTGATCACAGGCATTCTCTCCGTCCATTCAGCCTTGTTTAAAATTGATGCAGTGCTTTTCTGAAACTTTAGTTCACAAATGTGTCAGGCTTTTATTGAGGCAAAGCTGATTGTAGTTTTATCTCTTGGCCCATATGGGGACATGACATTCATTTAACACAAAACATAATATTATGGTCTCATCCCTTTAGAGTTAATCCAACTGAGTCTGTCCATCACTTGGCCAAGAGATCACTGCTCCCCTGCAGACATGCTAAGGAGGTGGAGGAATATTTATCTCTCCAGTGATACAAAGTACTTAAAACCCTACCCTCACTGCAGTTTCTCACAGACTCACTGCTGAGCCTGCCTAGTTTTCTGAATTCTAACTCAAAAAGCTTCACTCTTTACCACCTCTAACCCCTACCACTTCTTTTTCTTATTTGGATGCCAGCTGAAATTCTAAGCATGCTGGCCCTGACACAATTGTGTTTTTTTTCCCCCCTACCATTTTCTTAATAGATCTCCTTTGCTTTATGCTGCAGTTACTTTTTTGTTGCTGGCACAAATATCCAACCAGAAGCACCTTATGGGAGTAAAGGGTTTATTTCAGGCTGACTGATTCCAGGGGAAGCACCATCCTGATGGAGGAAGCTGGCTCACTCTATCAAACATTCAAAGCAGAGAAACCAGAAATCAACATTAGCAAGCACAGCCAGAGTTCCAACTGGCTCTCAGCATACTTACTAGGGTTGGACTTAAGATCCGTCCCTAGTGAAACACCTCTTACCTCTGCCTGATGGAGACTTAAGAAGCAAGATCAAACTTAACCAAAAATCTCTGAGGCTATGACGGACATACATTCATATTCAAATCAACACATCCTGTCCCAGCTCTCATAGACTCATAATCATCTCCAAATTCAGATCGCATTCAGACCAGCTTCAAAGGTCACCATAGTCTTTACCAACTTTAACATTGTTCAAAAGTCCAAACTCATCTCAGATCCAAGACTGTCTCTTAAATGTAAGTCCTGTAAAATCAAAACAAGTTATATACTTGCAACATATAATGGCACAGAGTAAGTAAACATTTCCATTGCTATAAGGCATAACAAGGGGAGACTAGACCACTGCAGAATCAATAACTAGCAGGTATACATCAAACACCTGAGGTTTAAGTCCAAAATCTATAACCAGTGATGAAAGTCTCTGGATTCCAATTCCACCCCTCCAATTGGGCTTTTCATAACCCAGGACAAATTCCATCCAAGTAAGCAGCACTCCATTGGCAGCCATTACACAGTCCAAGTATATCCAAAACATCTTCAAGTCTACACTGCAAACCATGGTCCATCTTCATAGCTCCATACATTGGCCTTCCTTGGCCTCCAAGTAAGGATTTATATCTCCCTTTATATCTCAGCACTGGCTCTTGGCACCAGCTCATATTCATACATTGGCTTTACTGGTATTCCACACAGGGATTTCAACCCTGCTTCACAATGCTGGAGCCATGTGTGCAATTCATGACCTACTTCTCTGCATTTTTCATGTTTCCAAACCCAGTACCAGGTGTGTGGCAAAGCCAAATTTGTAAATCTAGGGAAAAAACCTTGATCTTGAAGAGCAAAACACTTAGAATTCTTTCTTTTTTTAAAAAATTATTATTATTTTATTGACAACTTCTATACTTACATACAAAAAAAACCACCTGATATTTCCCTCCCCTCCCCCATTCCACTTTAGAACTCCAATCTCGATCATATCCCCTCCCTCTCTCCATTAGCCTCTCTTTTAATTTGATGTCTTCATCTTTTTCTTCTATTTTGATGGTCTTGTGGAGGTATTGCTAGGCACTGCAAGGTCATGGATATTGAGGCCAATTTCTGTCTGGACAGTTGCATTGTAAGGAGTCATACCCTTCCTTTGGCTCTTCCATTCTATCCGCCCCCTCTTCTGCAATGGTCCCTGAGCCTTGGAGGGTGTGACAGAGGTGTTTCAGTGCTGGGCACTCCTCCATCCCTTCTTCTTAGCACTATGTTGCCTTTTGGGTCATCTCAGTGTTCATCGCCATCTGAAAAGAGAAGCTTCTCTAACCAGAACTGAGAGTAGCATTAATATGTGAACATGAACATTAAGTGTAGTACTTTCAGCGCAGCTTGGTGGGAATAATATATACATTTAGTCAGACAAGAGCAGGCTTTATACCCCTAAGGCTCATGACCTCACCTACAATAGACTTTTGCTTAGGTTTTTCAGTACCAGGTATGTATTCTCTCCCGTAGAGAGGGCCTTCAGTCCAATTATGGAGCAGTTGGTTAACCCAAGAGTAGCAGAAAACCTTCTTCCTGTAGACCAGCCAGCTGAAAGTGGAAAAAGCTGCACTGCATGTAGCGTATGGGAGACAGAAGTCATCAGCAGTGAAAACAGTGGACGCTGAATATTCAAGTTTGGCCAGACAGGCCCAATGACTGAACAGGTGCAATAGTGGCAATAGAATTCTTTCTTTAAGCCTTCTCTTTGTAAAAGAATTTTTATTCTGACCAACTTGAGCCTTCTGTGGTTCACTCTCAGGGCATCACTTCTGTGGTTTCAATGCAAAATGGTTGTCTCATCCTTAATGGTGGCAATCTGTTTAACAGTTTTAGCTTAAGTACACTAAAACTGTACTTCTTTCAAATCTTCTATTTTATACCTTTCACTGAGCACACTACTCCAGTACTTTTTGTTTTCCTTTTGGTTTTTCAAGATAGGGTCTCACTCTAGCCCAGGCTGACCTGTAATTCACTATGTAGTCTCAGGGTGACCTTAAACTCCAGCCATCCTCCTACCTCTGCCTCCCAAGTGCTGGGATTAAAGGCATGGACCACCATACTCAGCTTATTATTTGAGGGAGAAAGAGAGAGAGACAGACAGAGGAAGAGAGAGAGAGAGAAAGACAAAGAGAGAGAGTGTGTGTGTATGGTTACACCAGAACATCCTTCAATTGCAAATAAACCCCCATGCATGTGCCACCTTGTGCATCTGGCTTTACATGTGAATTGGGGAATTGAATTTGGGCCGTTAGAGTTTGTAGGTAAGTGCCTTTAACTGCTGAGGCACCTCTCCAGTCCGAAGTCCATTACTTTGGCTCAAATTCTTAGGGCTTGGTCAGAATGCAACCAGCTTTTTCATTAATAGCCCAGTTCCAACAAAGTTTTTTTTCCCTTTTGAAGGTTCATAAGCCAAGCCTTCACAGTCCACAATTCTTTCTGAATTTAAAATTTTCAAACTGTAACCAGACAGCCCTTCAAACTCTGCTTGTAGCTCTACAAGGCTTCCCAAGTCCAAAATACCAAATCCTTCCAAATTCCTCCTGCAAGCACATTCCAAAAGACCAAAACCACATGGCCAGATTTATCTCAGCAATAAACCCACTTCTTGGTACCAATTTTTCTCTGCAGTTACCTTTTAATTGCTTAGATAAACATTCGAATAGAAGCAGCTTATTAGCGGAAAGTATTTCTTTCAGTTTTGTTGATTCTAGGTGAAACATCAGGCAGAAGAAGGTGGCTCACTCTATCAAACATCTATAGAATAAAGACCAAAAACAAACATAAGCAAACACAGCCAGAGTTCCAGCTGTCTCTCAGTGACACAGGGTCTCTCCCAGACTTAGGGCTCGTCCCTGCTAAAGACTTAAGTAGCAAACTCAATATTAATCAAAAATCCTTGAGGCTATGAAGGACACACATTCAAACCACCACACTAACTCATTCAAATCAACACATCCTGTCCTAGCTCTTTCCCTGAACATGAGCTAATCAACTCAACTGTGAAAATCTGCAACAAGAGGACAAACTTCAGTGTCATATTTTTGCCTTCCACCTTGTTTGAGGCAAAAGTCCAAACTGTTTGCAGATTTTCACTGTCTCTGCAAATGTAAGTCATGTAAAATCAAAACAACTTCCAGGAAATATTCTGTCTCTGCTTCCCATTTCTCATTGCTATAAGGCATAAGATTAGGGAGACAACTCACTGCTGTATCTGGCTATATGTGGGCTCTGAGCATCAAATCAGGTGTCATGTTTTGCCAAAAGTACTTTACCCACTGAGCCATCTCCCAGTCTGCAGTCCACCAATTTTTTTGGCCCTTAAAAATCTAAGCCTGACCTTATAATTTTCATGGTTTTGCAGGACATTTTAATCTCAAGCATTTCCTTTATACTCAATTCTAACTTTGCAAACAGTGTTTTTTTTTATCTTCTGTAACTGCAGGAAAGAACTTAAATTTTTATTATATTCATTTATAATGTTTTCTGAATTTTGAAATATTTTAAAAATATTTTTGCACCTTTTTTTTTTTTTTTCATTTTTACTGGTATTTTAATTTTTAGGGATTCAAAGTTCTTTCACAATGCGAACTCCAGATGCCTGTGCAATTCATCCTGGAGAAATGAGCCTCGAACCAGGGTCATTTTTACTTCCAAACCCAGTAGCCCACTTTTTCCTGACAATTTGAAATCTAGGGGAAAAACCTTGATCTTGAAGAGCAAATATCCCCTCCTCTTTGTTTTGGCATTTTTTATTTTAAAAAATTTTTATTATTTTTTTGGAGAGAGACAGACAGACAAAAAGAGGGAGACTGATAGAGATTCCCCTGCCCTCCCCATTCCACTTTAGAACTGCTGTCTCGAAATCAGATCCCCTCCCTCCCTCCATTGTGGGCAAGTGTTTAATTTGATGTCTTCATCTTTTCTTCTATTTTGATCTGGCTAAATGTGGACCTGGGCACTGGAAGGTCTGGATATTGGAACCAGTTTCTGTCTGCAGGCAGTTGCATTAACCACTAAGCCATCTCTCCAGCCTTTGTTTTTCCATTTTTGAGGTAGGGTTTCACAATAGCCCAGGCTGACCTGGAGGGTTCACTCTGGTGTCTCAGGGTGGCCTCAAACTCCAGTGATCCTCCTAGCACTCTGCCTCCCAAATGCTGGGATCAGTGGCTTGAGCCACCACACCTGGCTTTTCTAACCCCTCTTAATCAGTCTCTCTATTTTGAACATTGATGTCTTCCTCCTTCAGGGATGGTCTTGTGGGAATAATATATACATTTAGTCAGACAAGAGCAGGCTTTATACCCCTAAGGCTCATGACCTCACCTACAATAGACTTTTGCTTAGGTTTTTCAGTACCAGGTATGTATTCTCTCCCGTAGAGAGGGCCTTCAGTCCAATTATGGAGCAGTTGGTTAACCCAAGAGTAGCAGAAAACCTTCTTCCTGTAGACCAGCCAGCTGAAAGTGGAAAAGCTGCACTGCATGTAGCGTATGGGAGACAGAAGTCATCAGCAGTGAAAACAGTGGACGCTGAATATTCAAGTTTGGCCAGACAGGCCCAATGACTGAACAGGTGCAATAGTGGCAATAGAATTCTTTCTTTAAGCCTTCTCTTTGTAAAAGAATTTTTATTCTGACCAACTTGAGCCTTCTTCTATGGTTCACTCTCAGGGCATCACTTCTGTGGTTTCAATGCAAAATGGTTGTCTCATCCTTAATGGTGGCAATCTGTTTAACAGTTTTAGCTTAAGTACACTAAAACTGTACTTCTTTCAAATCTTCTATTTTATACCTTTCACTGAGCACACTACTCCAGTACTTTTTGTTTTCCTTTTGGTTTTTCAAGATAGGGTCTCACTCTAGCCCAGGCTGACCTGTAATTCACTATGTAGTCTCAGGGTGACCTTAAACTCCAGCCATCCTCCTACCTCTGCCTCCCAAGTGCTGGGATTAAAGGCATGGACCACCACACTCAGCTTATTATTTGAGGGAGAAAGAGAGAGAGAGAGACAGAGGAAGAGAGAGAGAGAAAGACAGTGTGTGTATGGTTACACCAGAACATCCTTCCATTGCAAATAAACCCCCATGCATGTGCCACCTTGTGCATCTGGCTTTACATGTGAATTGGGGAATTGAATTTGGGCTGTTAGAGTTTGTAGGTAAGTGCCTTTAACTGCTGAGGCACCTCTCCAGTCCGAAGTCCATTACTTTGGCTCAAATTCTTAGGGCTTGGTCAGAATGCAACCAGCTTTTTCATTAATAGCCCAGTTCCAACAAAGTTTTTTTTCCGTTTTGAAGGTTCATAAGCCAAGCCTTCACAGTCCACAATTCTTTCTGAATTTAAAATTTTCAAACTGTAACCAGACAGCCCTTCAAACTCTGCTTGTAGCTCTACAAGGCTTCCCAAGTCCAAAATACCAAATCCTTCCAAATTCCTCCTGCAAGCACATTCCAAAAGACCAAAACCACATGGCCAGATTTATCTCAGCAATAAACCCACTTCTTGGTACCAATTTTCTATTGCAGTTACCTTTTAATTGCTTAGATAAACATTCGAATAGAAGCAGCTTATTGGCGGAAAGTATTTCTTTCAGTTTTGTTGATTCTAGGTGAAACATCAGGCAGAAGAAGGTGGCTCACTCTATCAAACATCTATAGAATAAAGACCAAAAACAAACATAAGCAAACATGAATTGCCAAAGCTTCAGCTGTCTCTCAGTGACACATGTCTCTCCCAGCAGGGCTCTGCCTGCTAAAGACTTAAGTAGCAAACTCAATATTAATCAAAAATCCTTGAGGCTATGAAGGACACACATTCAAACCACCACACTAACTCATTCTTCCTTGTCTGCGTTCCTAACTTTCCCTGAACATGAGCTAAACAACTCAACTGTGAAAATCTGCAACAAGAGGACAAACTTGAGTGTCATATTTTTGCCTTCCACCTTGTTTGAGGCAGGGTCAAACTGTTTGCAGTTTTTCACTGTCTCTGCAGGGTGGCATGTCTGTGAACTTCCAGGAAATATTCTGTCTCTGCTTCCCCCATCTCATTGTAGGAACGCTAAGATTATAGACAACTCACTGCTGTATCTGGCTATATGTGGGCTCTGAGCATCTGAAATCAGGTCGTCATGCTTGCATAAAAAGTACTTTACCCACTGAGCCATCTCCCCAGTCTGCAGTCCACCAATTTTTTTGTCCCTTAAAAATCTAAGCCTGACCTTATAATTTTCATGGTTTTGCAGGACATTTTAATCTCAGCATTTCCTTTATACTCAATTCTAACTTTGTTGTACAGTGTTTTTATCTTCTGTAACTGCAGGGAAAGAACTTAAATTTTTATTATATTCATTTATAATGTTTTCTGAATTTTGAAATATTTTAAAAATATTTTTGTCCAGTTTTTTTCTTTCTTTTTTCTTTTTTAATTTTTTTAAAATATTTTATTATTTATTTAGAGAGACAGAAGTAGGCAGGTTTAATAATGGGAGTGGGTCAGCCACAACGAACTCCAGATGCCTGCACCCCCTTGTGCATCTGACTTACGTGGGTCCTGGAGAAATGAGCCTCGAACCAGGGTCCTTAGGCTTCACAGGCAAGCGTTTAACCGCTAAACCATCTCTCTAGCCCTCTTTTTAAATTTTTTACTGACAAGTTCTTTAATTGTAGACAATATCCCATGGTACTTCCCTCCCTCCCCCCACTTTCCCCTTTGAAACTCCACTCCCCATTATATCCCCTCCCCCTCTTTGTTTTGGCATTAAAATTTTATTTTAAAATTATTTTTATTATTTATTTTTGGAGAGAGAGACAGACAGACAGAGGGAGAGGGAGACAGATAGAGATGGGTGCGTCAGCAGTCTCTCAGCTGCTGTGAACGAAATCCAGATGTGTGCGCCCCCTTGTGGGCAAGTGTAGCATTGCACCCTTGCGTCACTGCATCTGGCTAAATGTGGGACCTGGAGATTGGAACCTCTGGAGATTGGAACCAGTGTTCTTAGGCTTAGCAGGCAGGCGCCTTAACCACTAAGCCATCTCTCCAGCCCCCTGTTTTGGCATTTTTGAGGTAGGGTTTCACTATAGCCCAGGCTGACCTGGAATTCACTCTGTAGTCTCAGGGTGGCCTCAAACTCACAGTGATCCTCCTACCTCTGCCTCCCAAATGCTGGGATTAAAGGCTTGAGCCACCACACCTGGCTTTTCCCTCCTCCTCTTAATCAGTCTCTCTTTTAATTTTGATGTCATGATCTCTTCCTCCTATTATGATGGTCTTGTGTAGGTAGTGTCAGGCACTGTGAGGTCATGGATATCCAGGCCATTTTGTGTCTGGAGGAGCACATTGTAAGGAGTCCCACTCTCCTTTTGGCTCATACATTCTTTCTGCCCCTCTTCCGCAATGGACCCTGAGCCTTGGAAGATGGGTTTGAGATGTTTCAGTGCTGAGCACTCCTCTGTCCCTTCTTCTCAGCACCATGGTGCCTTCTGAGTCATCCCAAGGTTGCCACCATCTGAAAAGATAAGCTTCTCTAACCAAAAGTGAGAGTAGCATTAATATATGGGTGTGGACATTAAGAGAAGTGCTTACTGGGCAGTTTGGTGAGCATAGTATATACATTTAGCGAGACACCAGCAGACATTACACCCCTAGAGCTCATAACTACCCCCGTTGTAGGTTTTCATTATCAGGGATGTGTTCCCTCCCATGGAGCGGGCCTCCAGTCCAATTAGAGAGTGGTTGGTTTTCCCCATAAGAGACATGCCACTATTGCACCCGTTGGCTCACTTGGCCTGGCTGGCCAAATTTAAAGCTTGAAGTGTTCACTGTTGAGTGCCTTCACTGGTGTTTTCTCTCTTCCATTGAACTGCATGCAACGTAGCTTTTTCCAACTTTCTGTCAGCTGGTCCACATGGAGGAGGCTTTCAGTTCAGCTCCAGCAGGATTTCTCAGTGAACTTGCCACACAAGTATGTGGAGTCTTCAGCAATAGGGTCTTACCATCTATACCTGGTGAGAGACCAAGGGTCTTGACAATGGCCTATAATGTTTTGGGGGTATCTGTGACCTCCCCGGCCAGCAACTCACTGGAAGGTATCCCATCCCTGGCACTGAAAATTTTCTAGTAACAATCTATGGCTTCTGAGTGTTCCATTGTCCAGAAAAGTAGGTTTCTATAAAACTTATTTGTATCCTCTTAGATTTTGATTAGCCTTCCCTCCATCATTCCTTTACTTAATCTTTTCCCCTGACCTCACTTAGGCCTTTCACCCCCATTAATATGTTAGCAGGTAACAACAACAGCAGGGAAATCTGTGCTATAGGCTTTAAACTCTGTCTGATGGCATTCTTAGCCTTTGGGTTGGTGAAAGCCAAGTGAGAGCAATGAATTTGCCAGAGATAGGTCTGGGACTTGAGGGGACTTGGGGTGAAAGCTGGTCTTAACACTCCTTTTGAATAACATGAATGAATCTGACCTTTTGGATTATTTTTTAAAATATTGTTTTGAATATTTTAATTGAGAGAAAGGGGAAAGAGAGATAGAGATATATAGAGAGAGGGGCAGACAGAGAGAGAATGGGCATGCCAGGGCCTCCAGCCATTGCAAATGAACTCCAGATGCATGCTTCATCTTGTGCATCTGGCTTACGTGGGTACTGGGTTATCGAACCTGAGTCCTTAGGCTTTGCAGGCAAGTACCTTAACCGCTAAACCATCTCTCCAGCCCCCTTTTGGGTTATTGTATAAAAGTATAACTTAATGTGAAGACTTGTGTTTCTGAGAATATGAGACTGATATAATCAGCTAACATGTAATTATTACATATTTTAATAGAGAACTTAGAAAGTGGAGGCTATTCATATATTTCTTTTCTCTTTTATTAAGTAGGAACTTTGTATAGACACATCATATATTGGTACAATCACTTCTCTCCTCCCTAACCCCCCATTCCACTAAGGTTCCTTCTCAGTGTGATTGCTGATATTCAACATGGGGTATGGGCTATGAGTTGTGAGGGCAGCAGTCAGTCATCGTGGGGGGAGGAAGAGGCAAGGCCTCTGGATATTCCCTCCCACCTCATGGCTGTTAGAATCTTTCTGCCCCCCTCTTCTGCAAATTCCCTGAGCTGTGGTGGGTGTGTTTTAAGTCTACTTTAGTTTTGTGCTCTCAGCAGCTTCTGGATTGCTGCTTTGGTACATTAGAGTATCCTCAGTATCTGCTTACATGACCCTAGTGCAGGTTGTCAGGCTTGACATGGAAGCGTTTCTTAAAATACTTTCAAAGTCTTTCTTTTGCCTATAGTTCATAGGAATTTGACATCAAAGGCATCTTCTATTATTTCAACACCTACAAAGATAAACTTTATTAAAGATGCTTTAATGTGGGTTTTGCCATAAAAGTCAATGAAAGTAATTTACAATTGTGTAGAAGAGCTGGGCCTGGTGGCTCAGGTCTATAATTTCAGGTATTTTGGAGGTTGAAGCAGGAGGAATGCAAGTTTGAGGCCCATCTGGGCAACTCAGTAAGACCATGCGTCAAAATAGAAAGTTAAATGTAGCTCAGTGGTAGAGTAGGCACAAGGTTCTTCCCCAGTACCAAAACACCAAAAAAGTACAGATCACTGAAAAGTTAATATCTTCCAAAATTCACATGTCCAAAATTCACATATTTAAATTTTATTCAATCAACTCTTTATCACCAAATTACTGAGTAGCATTACTTATGCTTATAGACTAAAATACAGAAGAGAAATCATGACCCACAAAGAGCACAAGATCCTTCTGTCTATATGGGCAGTGTCAGAGGTAGAAGGTTCAAAATGACATTGCTTCTCTATCTCTTATTAAGTACACAATCTTCTGGGATTACACACAATTATTGGATGCTTGAGAGAAATGATGATGGTGGCCTCTCAATTAAACAGAGGTCACTGTAATTATGTAATTAATAATTATGGCCGTCAGCCACATGAAGCCTGTGGCATACCAAGAATACTGGAGGGAGTCTATAAAAGTTGGGATGGGTAGACAGCCTCACTGGACTTCTTGAGTCAGCTAAAGATTAAGAAGGAGATGGCCAGTGAGGAAGAGCAGCTGGCAAGCAAGGTAGACAAGGCTTTCTTCCTCGCAAAGCAGGGCATGTTGAAGTCATCCTTCAGGTTTCATCTGGAGAGGAACTGGAAATCTAGAGAGGGTGCTGGTAGGAAGGACAAGAAAGCCCTGGCCAAAGGCCTCAGCTGGTCTCCAAAATCCTCCAGAGGAGATAAACTGGAGAGGGACACCAAAGACAGGAAGATGGAGATAGGGGTCAAGTCCAGAAGACAGTCCAGGTCTGGCCATTGTTCATTCTTCTCAGAAGTGAGCAGCTGCTTCTACAATATGGAGTCACAGGAAGACTTCACGACATGAGTGGTCTACCCTCCAGCTCCGTACTGACTGTGTCCCTCCTATGAGCATGACGGCCAAGAACAGCAAGCTACTCACAGGCCCCATGCTGACCAAGAGGGGTCTGGTGGTCAGCCCTTCTCTGTCAAGAGACTAAGGTCTCTTTCAGTGACTTTTTGGACGATGGGATTGACCAAGGTTGCCAGCTCCAAACACAAAACACCTTCCATGCTTTAGGGTGAGAGTGAGTGGGAGAGAGCGAGCCAGAGAGTGCAGATGGCTACAGAAGGGTGGCTCCAGATTCTTGGCAGAGTAATCTGATGATATCTGCCTAGATGTGTTTTTGTTTTTAATTTGTACTATACCATGGTGATAGTATGATTACTAGCTCTTCAGGAGCTCTCACCAGTGACCTGGTTTTAGTCTCAATTTTACTGGAACCTCCTTCCTCTCCATTCCCCCTGCCAGTCTGAAGACCATATTCCTCCCTTGTCCTCCAAGACCCTAGGTGGTGCTTGGCACAGACCTGGTGGAGGTGCCTGCAGCAGCATTGTGTAAATGGACTTTGGCTGTGTGAGCATGTAACTTGCCGTTGGTACTGCAATTTTAGTGACACTAGATTTTGTAAAACATACCAAGATCATTAAAACAAAACAGAGTTGGGTGTGATGGCACATGCCTTTGATCCCAGTAATCTGGAGGCAGAGGTAGGAGGAGTGCAATGAGTTTGAGGCCAGCCTGAGACTACAGCCTGAATTCCAGGTCAGCCTGGCCTAATGTGAGACCCTACCTCAAAAAAAAAAACAAAATAAATCAAATAATTCTTTGTATGCTAGCCAAACAGTTTATTTAGAAATTTAAAAATATATAGTAACAGTTGTCACTGTTTAGAAATTTCCATAAAGTCAGTTTAATTATTAATAACACATTTAAAAATGATAGGATAAACATAACAAAACAAAATATGTTATAGAATTATATGAAATAGAAAAAATTGTGTTTCTTTTCTATGTCTATTCACTTTACACCTTTCCAGCACCCAACATGAGTTTATGGCTACTTTGGTGAGAACGTAAAGCATGAACAGGAGAGCAGTAGTGTAATGATGAGTGGTGTGCTGCCTTACATGTCTCATACAGCACGTGTTCTCAGTTCCAGTGTAATGATGAGTGGTGTGCTGCCTTACATGTCTCATATAGCCCGTGGTCTCAGTTCCAGTGTAACAATGAGTGGTGTGCTGCCTTTCATGTCTCATACAGCACGTGGTCTCAGTTCCAGTGTAATGATGAGTGGTGTTGCTTGTCCATACATGTCTCAGTTCCAGTGTAATGATGAGTGGCGTGGTGTCAGTTCCAGTGTAATGATGAGTGGCGTGCTGCCTTACATGTCTCATACAGCACGTGGTGTCAGTTCCAGTGTAATGATGAGTGGCGTGCTGCCTTTCATGTCTCATACAGCTCGTGGTCTCAGTTCCAGTGTAATGATGAGTGGCGTGCTGCCTTTCATGTCTCATACAGCACGTGGTCTCAGTTCCAGTGTAATGATGAGTGGTGTGTTGCCTTACATGTCTCATACAGCACGTGGTCTCAGTTCCAGTGTAATGATGAGTGGCGTGCTGCCTTTCATATCTCATACAGCACGTGGTCTCAGTTCCAGTGTAATGATGAGTGCCATGCTGCCTTACATGTCTCATACAGCATGTGGTCTCAGTTCCAGTGTAATGATGAGTGGCGTGCTGCCTTACATGTCTCATACAGCACGTGGTCTCAGTTCCAGTGTAATGATGAGTGGCGTGCTGCCTTACATATCTCATACAGCTTGTGGTCTCAGTTCCAGTGTAATGATGAGTGGCGTGCTGCCTTACATGTCTCATATACACGTGGTCTCAGTTCCAGTGTAATGATGAGTGGCGTGCTGCCTTACATGTCTCATACAGCATGTGGTCTCAGTTCCAGTGTAATGATGAGTGGTGTGCTGCCTTACATATCTCATACAGCTTGTGGTCTCAGTTCCAGTGTAATGATGATGGCGTGTTGCCTTACATGTCTCATACAGCTTGTGGTCTCAGTTCCAGTGTAATGAGTGGTGTGCTGCCTTACATGTCTGATACAGCACGTGACCTCAGTTCCAGTGTAATTATGAGTGGTGTGCTGCCTTACATGTCTCATACAGCTTGTGGTCTCAGTTCCAGTGTAATGATGAGTGGCGTGCTGCCTTACATGTCTAACACAGCTCGTGGCCTCAGCTCCAGTGTAATGATGAGTGGCATGCTGCCTTACATGTCTAATACAGCTCGTGGTCTCAGTTCCAGTGTAATGATGAGTGGTGTGCTGCCTTACATGTGTGATACAGCACGTGGTCTCAGTTCCAGTGTAATGATGAGTGCCATGCTGCCTTACATATCTCATACAGCCCGTGGTCTCAGTTCCAGTGTAATGATGACTGGTGTGCTGCCTTACATGTTAATACAGAACGTGGTCTCAGTTCCAGTGTAATGATGAGTGGCGTGTTGCCTTACATGTCTGATACAGCACGTGGCCTCAGTTCCAGTGTAATGATGAGTGGCGTGCTGCCTTACATATCTCATACAGCCCGTGGTCTCAGTTCCAGTGTAATGATGAGTGGTGTGCTGCCTTACATGTCTAATACAGCCCGTGGTCTCAGTTCCAGTGTAATGATGAGTGCCATGCTGCCTTACATGTCTAACACAGCCCGTGGTCTCAGTTCCAGTGTAATGATGAGTGCCATGCTGCCTTACATGTATAATACAGCTCGTGGCCTCAGTTCCAGTCTAATGATGAGCGGCGTGCTGCCTTACATGTCTCATACAGCACGTGGTCTCAGTTCCAGTGTAATGAGCGTCGTGCTGCCTTACATATCTCATACAGCATGTGACCTCAGTTCCAGTGTAATGATGAGTGGCATGCTGCCTTATATGTTAATACAGAACGTGGTCTCATTTCCAGTGTAATGATCAGTGGCATGCTGCCTTATATGTTAATACAGAACGTGGTCTCATTTCCAGTGTAATGATGAGTGGCATGCTGCCTTGCTGCCTTACAGCGTGGTCTCAGTTCCAGTGTAATGCTTGTGGTCTCAGTATCATTAGCATGTGGTCTCAGTTCCAGTGTAATGATGAGTGCTATGCTGCCTTACATGTCTCATACAGCACGTGGTCTCAGTTCCAGTGTAATGATGAGTGGCGTGCTGCCTTACATATCTCATACAGCACGTGGTGTCAGTTCCAGTGTAATGATGAGTGGTGTGCTGCCTTACATGTCTCATACAGCACATGGTCTCAGTTCCAGTGTAATGATGTAGAGAAATAGGAACCCTTATTTACTATTGGTGGGAATTTAAGCAGGTGCAAACACTATGGAAATCAATATGGAGACACCTGCAAGGTTGAATATGGTTACCAACAGACATAGTTATTTCCTTACTGAGAATTTACCCTAAAATCTCCATACCTAGTTCAGACATATTTGCTCAACCATATGTATAGTTGCTCAATTCATAATAGCTAAGAGCTGGAATAAACCCAGGTGCCCATCACTGGATGAATGGATAACCAAGATGTGGTATATCTACACAATAGAATTCTACTCAGCAACAACACCACCAAAAAAAAATGACACAGTGAAATTTGTAGAAAAACGGTCGAATATGCAACAGATCCTACTCAATGACTCACACAATCACAGTAAAACAATCACCACATGGTCTCACTCATCTGTGGTTCCTAACCTGGATTAGCCTGAGTTTCTGACATACCTGATAGGCATCTTGAGGCCTGGACAATAAAGAGGGTAGGGCTTGAGGGGAGAGGAAAGGTGGGGGGAGGGGAACACAAATCTGAACCCAAATTCAATTGGTACCATAGAAACCTACATCCTAGAAGATAGACTAAAATGGTTGAACCCTCAACAGGACTTTAGGGGGAGCACTTGAATCAAAGGGTCCTGGAGAGGGTGAGATGAAGCCTAACCTTAAATATCTCCTGTTTCTTTTTTTCTATTTTCTTTCTTTTTCTTCTTTTTTCTTCCCCCTTGGTGCTGGCCTGTAACCCCCCAGTACCAGGATGCAGTTAACACCCACAATGAGCTGTTGATCAGAGTAACCTACAAGATCTCCCAAAATAAGACAGACTTCTGTCAGAGCACTTGATTACCCACCAGAGCTTAATGGTAAGACCCTACTGCTGAAGACATCATATGCTGTCAGCATGGAACATGGAGGGACCTGGTTGGAATCTGGAAGAGAGCCAGTCCTCACACTGTTAGCCTGTCTAGTGCTGGAAGGTGCTACATGAGCTACTGGTGCAAAGTGGCCAACATCTGTCTAAGCAACTTGAGGTCTAAGCTACTCAGAAGCAAACAACCTGACATGATGCTCACACACGTGCAGTAGTGGCACACAGCCATGGCAGGTAACCAACTGCTCTTGGATTGGCTAACAGATCCGCCTCAGTGGAAAGAAAACCGTATCGGGGAACTGGGAAACAAGTCAGAGTCACATCCAGATAATGATTTTGCTTTCTATTATCAAGCTCCCACTAATCATGGGCTACAAGAGAGTCTACACCCATTAAATTCTCTCTAAACTAATAATGGTTATCCCATTTAACCTGTGCTTTCTCAGTGACCTGATATCAGCACAAGGGTGGAGGAGATAGACACTGAGGACACTCAACACCTACCAAACCAGAGATCCAGAGGCCCCTAATGAGCCCATCATTGAAGTAGACTTAAAATGCACCCAACATGGCTCAGGGAATTTTGTGGAAGAGGGGTTGGAAGGATTGTTAGAACCACAAGTTGGGACATTATGCCCAGAGACATTGCCTCTTCCCCATAACTGGCTGCTGCCCCCATAATGCACAACCCACAATCCCTATGGGGATGACCTGCATCCCCAAAGAGGAGGGTTCGTTTGGAAAAGGGGCAGGGATGAGGGAAAGGATGGTACTAACATCTGGTGTTTACATACTAAGTATGTCCATAATTAATAAAAATAAATTTAAAACAATTACCCAGAATTAATACTTTCAACCAAAATTAAATGGCCAAATTTTCTGTCTTACAGAATTTTCCCCATTATAAATAACTCAGATTCTGGTAAGATTTGGACACAGAAATGGGCAACTGTGTCTCCAGGACATAACTTATTCTTCCTCTCTGTTTCTTTCTCTTATTTTACACAATTTATTTTTTGAACAAACTGGGATCTTCACACATCCTGAATTTTTATGATTGTGGCACTGTGGTTGCATGTGACATGCTACTTTGCCTGCAGTATTTGCTGTAGAACCCTCAGGTCATGAGTATTTGCTCCTTCAGTTTGCTGCCACATTTCCAAGCTTAGAATGGAGCCAGGTTGAAATTTCAGTAATCAGTAAGGACAGCACAATATTTGTGTTACTTGAACTGAACACTAGAGGGCAGTGCAGGCTGGCGGTGTGACTACTGCTGCAAATGCACCGGCCTGGGAGCCTGGAACTCCTGAGGTATCTGGAGCAACCCTATTCCAGAGCAAGGCTCTGCAGGGGAAACATGTTAGCTGTGTTGAGGGCCAGCAGGCTCATGCAGTTGGGAAAGATTTTAGGAAATGAGATGTCAGAGAAGCTAGATTATGGGGTAACATGCAGACTGGTCTAGGAATTGTGCTTAGGGAAGCCAGTGGAGGCTTTGCCTGTAGGAGCGAGATCACCGGCAACTTGTGAGGACCACTCTGGCTGCTGACTTATAAATAGGCGGCAGCTGCAAGGCCAGTGAGGAAGCGACTGCAATTTTCTGGGGTGGCTGATGCAGCCTATCTTGGAAAGCTGCTTACTTCATGCTTTTTTATTTTGGGCAAGTTCATCAGCAATTGTTTTGCAAATTCTTAATGAGCCTTTTTGGCTATTGAGAGAATAAGGCATGTGCCTAAATAATCAGCACATAGGACTAGAAGAAATGAAATGATCCCAATAACAGGTGCCCAGAGAAGGCAAAGGGAGGTTAGACTGCATCTAACTTGGCACAAAAGAATGGGACAGGCTTGTCCTTGGGACAGTCACAAATACAACTACATTTTTTTATTTTAAATCTTCAGTAATTTTCCAAAAAGTATAATCTTGCATTTTCCCCCACAAAAGCACAAGATATGTATGTGTGTTGGGAGCTTTCTGTAACTGTAACAGATGCCTGAGATAATCACCTATAAAGAGAAGCGGCTAGATTTGGCTCATCATTTTAGAGGCTTTAGTCCACGACCAGTTGGGTTCACTGCGTGGGGCCTCTCCAGAGGTAGCATGTCATGGCTGGGAGCACCCGGGCGGGGGAACTGGGCACCTACAGCCAGGGTGCAAAAGAGAAAGAGCCCTGGGTTCCATAGTCTCTTTGGAGGATATGTCCCCACTAATGTAAGACTTCCCACAGCCCCCATTAATGTTCACCCTAGGGAACAAGCCTTTAACACTCTGCAGGTGGGGTGGAGGCAACTCTAGCAATACCCTATAACCTTTTTAAAAAAATTATTATTTTTTAACATTTTTATTTATTTATTTGAGAGAGATAGAGAGAGATACAGAAATAGGCAGGTAGAGAGAGAGAGAAAATGAGCGTGCCAGGGCTTCCAGCCACTGCAAATGAACTCCAGATGTGTGTACCCCCTTATGCACCTGGGGAGTTGAATCTGGGTCCTTTGGCTTTGCAGTCAAGTGCCTTAACCATTAAGCTATCTCTCCAGCCCCTTATAACCTTTTAAAATGCATTTCAGTCCAATGAGCTAGGTTAGACGTGTGTGTGCGCGTGCACACACACACACACACACACACACACACCCCACATTCTTTCTTGGTGTATTTTTGTTTTTAGCCCAGTATTTTTCAGCCTGGGTTGAGTTGGGCATCCAGACAGTCACAGCCAAACTTTGATCTTTTTGTTTAAATCTCATGATCTGTTCCCATCCTGCTCTCTGGGGACTCATAGGAATCCAGTGTGTTACTGATGTGGAAAGCTCTGCTTTAGTTTAGACCTCTGCATTGCTTTTTAACTTGAGGCAGGGTTTCATTCTATTCCATGCTGACCTGGTGCTCATTTGGTAACCCAGGCTGGCCTCAAACTCAAGGCAATCCTCCCACCTCAGCTCCGGGAGTACTAGGATTATAGGACTGCACCACAGCACCCAGCTTGTATGGTAACTTCTGATGAGTGTTGCATGACTGCTTTGAGGAGGAATATAAAGAAATAGACTTAGAATGTTCAGGAGTAGATTGTAGAGGGCTTTCATCCAGATTGAAAGAGAAATATCAGAGTTCATTTTAGGTAATAGGGCATCAGTCACAGTCTTTTAAATGAATGGTGACATAATAGAACTATGGTTTAAGAACCATATGTTAACAAACATATGTATTAATTATTGATAGATGTGTTGTGGGACCAGAAATTAAAAAAAAAAAGTCTCACAATGATCCAGAAGAGTAGTAGTTGGTGGTATAAATGAGGAACTGTTCACTGGGAAGTAGAAGTTGGAATGAATGTGAGAGAAGACATGGCCAATGGAAAAGAAAGAACAAGGTCCAAAGGCTTCATGAGGGTTTTGAACATAGGAGTCTGAGAAAATAGTCCAGCTGACTTTGCAGGTAGATGATAAAGAAGAGGTCTGAGGAAAATTCAGTTTGAGTTATAACCAGCTATGACTAGTGGGAGATGTTAAGTACATAGTTCTAAGTCTCGTAACACCAATGTCCTCATTCGTTTTTAAAATTTATTTTTATTCAAGGTCATTATTCTTAAATTTCACCTGTTTATTCCAGAATATTCTATAGATATCTTGATTAAATGTACTAAAAGTTTGTATTTAATTTGTAGAATGGTTTCAGCATAATTTTCTAAATAGATCTAGGTTCTTTATGAAAATTATAGTAATTTAAGATTATTTTTTACTCAAGGTCATAATTATCCCTTTTAAAAAACATTATTGCTTTTTAACCTAATTATGCCATGACTTTAACATATTAGTCATTACTCTGAATCCAATTTTGATTTAAAAAACTAGAAAGATATAACTTTGGGTACAGCCTATGGCATTTTGAGAAGTCAAGGAGCATATTTCGTTGTAGCACCTAGTCTCACACTCCATGTGGGAGAATAAAAGCAGGCTATTACTGGTCTAGGTAAGTCTATCTCCGTCAAGTCTTCTTTTTTAAAAATGTATGTGTGTGTATGCATGCTCAAATGTGTGTGGGGTGCATATGCATGTGTGTGCACATGTGTGTGGAGGTTCTTGAGTATCCTCAAGAACCAAGAGCTCACTGATAAGGCAAGGCCAACTAGCCAGGGAGCCTCAGATTCCTTGTCTCCACCTGCCCAGCTCTGGGATTATAGGCACTCAACACCACTCCTGGCCTTTTTATGTGAGAACTGAGGATCTAAACTCAAGCTCTCAAGCCGCAAGCATGTTACCTACTGGGTCCTCTCAACCTACAGCTTCACCTACAGTAGACAGGACTCTACCACAGAGCAATATTCCCAGCATCCTTTGAGTCTTTCCTGGCTTCTGAATCC
Source organism: Orientallactaga sibirica (assembly GCA_036365145.1). NCBI lineage: Eukaryota > Metazoa > Chordata > Mammalia > Rodentia > Dipodidae > Orientallactaga > Orientallactaga sibirica. The sequence continues at coordinate 3,667,986 of JAEOAD010001604.1, forward strand.
TCTATGCTTATTTTCTACTTTCCCAGAAGGAGAATTTGAACTTCATATTTTGCAAAGGCCTTCGCTGTTTGAAGGGAATCATAATTCTGCTTTTTTTAATTATTATTTTTTTATTGACAACTTTTATACTTACATACAAAAAAACCACCTGATATTTCCCTCCCCTCCCCCCATTCCACTTTAGAAGTCCAGTTTCCATCATATCCCCTCCGTCTCTCCATTAGTCTCTCTTTTAATTTGATGTCATCATCTTTTTCTTCTATTTTGAGGGTCTTGCGGAGGTATTGCTAGGCATTGCAAGGTCATGAATATCGAGGCCAATTTCTGTTTGGGCAGTTGCATTGTAAGAGGTCATGCCCTTCCTTTGGCTCTTCCATTCTATCTGCCCCCTCTTCCTCAATGGTCCCTGAGCCTTGGAGGGTGTGACAGAAGTGTTTCAGTACTGGTCACTCCTCCATCCCTTCTTCTCAGCACTATGTTGCCTTTTGGGTCATCCCAGTGGTCATTGTCATCTGAAAAGAGAAGCTTCTCTAACCAGAAGTGAGAGTAGTATTAATATGTGAATATGAACATGAAGTGTAGTATTTTCAGGGCAGCTTGGTGGGAATAATATATACATTTAGTCAGACAAGAGCAGGCTTTATACCCCTAAGGCTCATGACCTCACCTGCCATAGACTTTTGCTTAGGTTTTTCAGTACCAGGCATGTATTCCCTCCCATAGAGAGGGCCTTCAGTCCAATTATGGAGCAGTTGGTTACCCCATGAGTAGACATGCCACTATTGCACCCAGTCAGTCATTGGGCCTGTCTGGCCAAACTTGAATATTCAGTGTCCACTGTTTTCACTGCTGATGACTTCTGTCTCCCATACGCTGCATGCAGTGCAGCCTTTTCAAGCTTAATTCTGTTATTTAAAAAAAACTTAGAAGATATTTATTATTTATTTACTTGAGAGTGAAGGAGGAGAGAGAGAGAGAGAGAGAGAGAGAGAGAAAGCGAGAATGGGTGCACCAGGACCTATAGCCACTGCAAATGAACTCCAGGAACATGTGCCACGTTGTACATTTGACTTACATGGGTACTGGAGAATCAAACCTAGGTCCATAGGCTTCGCAGGCAAGTAAGTACCTTAACTACTGAGCTCTCTCTAGCTCAATTCTGTTCTTGATCAGTATGTCCCTATGATTTTTTAAATTTCTCTGTTATCTGTTGTGATGGTGTCTTTTTCATTTCTAATTTTATTAATTTGTGTCTTTTCTTTCTTTCAGTGAGATTTGCTAAGGGTTTATCAATCTTGTTCATCCTTTCAAAGAACCAACTCTTTGTTTCACCAATTTTTGGGATTTTGTTTTGTTTTGTTTTTTGGTTTCTATTTCATTATTTCTGCCCTAATTTTTTAAAATTTATTTTGAGAGAGAGAGAGACACAGAGAGAGACATACAGAAATAGGCAGGTACACAGAGAGAGAGAGAATGAGCGAGCCAGGGCCTCCAGCCACTGAGAACGAACTCCAGATGCATGTGCCCCCTTGTGCATCTGGCTTACGTGAGTCCTGGAGAATCGAGCCTTGAACCTGGGTCCTTAGGCTTCACAGGCAAGCGTTTAACCACTAAGCCATCTCTCCAGCCTTGCCCTAATTTTTTTGTTTGTTTTTCAAGGTAGGGTGTCACTCTAGTCCAGGCTGACCTGAAATTCACTCTGTATTCTCAGGGTGGCTTCGAACTCACAGTGATCCTCTTACCTCTGCCTCCTGAGTGCTGGGAATAAAGGCATGTGCCACCATGCCTGTCCCTAATCTTTTTTATTTTGTTTATTTATTTATTGACAACTTCTTTAATTGTAGACATCCCATGGTACTTTCCTCCCCCCTTCCCTTTTGAAGCTTCACTCTCCATCATATCCCCTCCCCCTCTCAATCAGTCTCTCTTTTCATTTTGATGTCATGATCTTTTCCTCCTATTATGATGTTCTTATGTAGGTAGTGTCAGGCACTGTGAGGTCATGGATATCCAGGTCATTTTGTGTCTGGAGGAGCACATTGTAAGGAGTCCTACTCTTCCTTTGGCTCTTACATTCTTTCCACCCCCTCTTCTGTAATGGACCCTGAGCCTTGGAAGGTAGGTTTGAGATGTTTCAGTGCTGAGCACTCCTCTGTCCCTTTTCAGCACCATGGTGCCTTCTGAGTTATCCCAAGGTTGCCATCATCTGAAAACAGAAGCTTCTCTAACCAAAAGTGAGAGTAGCATTAATATATGGGTGTGGACATTAAGAGAAGTGCTTACTGGGCAGCTTGGTGAGCATAGTATATACATCTAGTGTGACACCAGCAGATGTTACACCTCTAGGGCTCATGACTACCCCTTTCATAACTTTTCAGTATCAGGGATGTATTCCCTCCCATGGAGCAGGCCTCCAATCCAATTAGAGAGAAGTTGGTTTCCCCCCATAACAGACATGCCACTATTGCACCTATTGGCTCATTTGGCCAATTTAAATTTAAATTTAAAGCTTGAAGTGTTCACTGTTGAGTACCTTCAGTGGTATTTTCTCTCTCCCATTGAACTGCATGCAGCATAACTTTTTCCAACTTTCTGTCAGCTGGTCCACATGGAGGAGGCTTTCAGCTCAGCTCCAGCAGGATTTCTCCGTGAACTTGCCACCCAAGTATGTGGAGTCTTCAGCAATGGGGTCTTACCATCTATTCCTGGTGGGAGACCAAGGGCCTTGGCAATGGCCTATAATATTTTGGGGGTATCTGTGACCTCCCTGGCCAATAACTCACTGGAAGGTATCCCATCCCTGACACTGAAACTTTTCTAGTAACAATCTATGGCTTCTGAGTGTTCCAGTGTCCAGAAAAGTAGGTTTCCATATGACTTTTTAATATCCTCTTAGATTTTGATTAGCCTTCCCTCCACTGTTCCCTTTAGTCAATCTCTTTACTATTTCTTCTTGTCTACTGATTTTCATTTTGCCTTGTTCTTATTTTTCCAAGGCCTTAAGGTGAAGCATTAAGTTGCTTACTTTTGCCCTTTCTAACTTCTTACTGTAGGCACTTAAAGCTATAAACTTCCCTCTTAGGACTGCCTTTATTGTGTCCCAAAGGTTTTAGTATGTTGTGTTCTCATTATCATTTGACTATGAATTTTTTGATTTCCTTCTTGATGTCATCATTGACCCATTCATCATTTAGTAATGTATTATTTAGTTTCCATGATTTTGTGTATGCTTTATAGCTTTCCTTGCTATTGATTTGTAGTTTGATCCCATTGTGATCAGATAGAGTTCAAGGAAATATTTCAGTTTTCCTATATTTGTTAAGATTTGCTTTGTGTCCTAATATATGGTCTATTTTAGACAATGTTCCATGTGCTGCTGAAAAGAATGTGTATTCTTCAGCATTTGGATGAAATGTCCTGTATATATCTGTTAATTCCATTTGTTCTATGACCTAAGTTAATCCAGATGCATTCTGTTTATTTTTTGCTGGGATGACCTGTCAATTAGTGAGAGTGGGGTGTCAAAATCACCCACTACAGCTGTGTTTGGTGTTATCTGTGAACTTAGTTCTAATACTGTTTGATGAAATTGGGAGCCTCCATGTTAGGTGCATGTATGTTTAAGGTTGTAATGTCCTGTTGGAATGTTCCTTTCATCAATATAAAGTGACCTTCCTTATCCTTCCTAACTAGTGTTGGTCTGAAGTCTACCCCGTCAGATATTAGGATAGTGACCCCTGCTTGTTTTCTAGGCCCATTTGCTTAAAACACTGTTTTCCAACCTTTTACCCTAAGATAGTGTCCATCCTTTGTAGAAAGGTGAGTTTCTTGGAGGCATCAAATTGAAGGAACCTGCTTTTTATCCCAGTCTGCAAACCTATGTCTTTTGGTTGGGGCATTGAGGCCATCGATATTAAGAGTAATTATTGAAAGGTGTGTATTTATTTTGCCATTTTTATTGTTTTGTAGTTCTTCAAGTTTTACCTTTGCTCTCTTGTATTAACTAGTATTTGAGAATGGTTTCTTTTTTTTCTATGTTCTTTATATGTGTGCTTTTTGTTCTCTTCAGCATGGAGGATCCTTTCAAATATTTTCTGTAGAGCTGGTTTTGTCTTCAAATATTCCTTTAGCCTGTTTTTGTTGTGGAATATCCCTATTTCTCCATCTATTTGAATGTATATCTTTGCAGGATAAAGTAACTTTGGTTGACAGTTGTTATCTTTCAGAACTTGGAATACATAATTCCAAGCCCTTCTGGTTTTTAAAGCTTGCATTGAGTAATCTGCTGTGATCCTGATGGGCTTGCCTTTTTATGTGACTTGATTTTTCTTTCTAACTGCTTTCAATATATTTCCTTTGGTTTGTATGTTTGGTAGTTTAATTCTAATATGGAGAGGAGAGGTTCTTTCCAGGTTTTGTCTGGTGTTCTAAAGGCTTCCTGTATCTACATTGGCATCTTTTTCCCAATTTTGGGGGAAGTTTTCTTCTGTGATTTTGTTGAAAATGCCTACTGTGCCTTTGGAATGAAATTCTTCTCCTTCTACTATAACTTGAATTCTTATGTTTGATCTTTTCATAGTGTCCCAAATATCTTGAAATTCCCATTCAAACCTTCCTATTAGTTTGTCTTTCTCTTTGTTGGAGTGTATTAGATCTGCCACCTGGTCTTCTAGTTTAGATATTCTGTTCTCTCCTTCATCCATTCTACAGGTGAGATTTTCTACAGAGTTTTTTATTTCACTGACTATGTTCTTCATTGCTAGTATTTCTGACTGGTTTTTCTTTATTATTTCTATTTCCTTATTTATGTCTTGTATTGACCTCCTTATTTCTTTAAATTGGTTTCCTGTGTCTTCTTTAATTCCTTTGATGTACTCTTTGATTTCTTTGAACATATTTATAATCATTCTTTTGAAATCTTTCTCAGGCATTTCCTCCAATTCAGTCTCACTGGAGGTCATTTCTGATGCATTAATACTTTTTGGTGGATTTATATTGTCTTGATTTTTTTGTGTTTCTTGTATTATAATATAGAGATATTTGTATCTTGGATTAATTTAATGCTTGGGTTTTCTAATTATCTGCAGTATTATTAGATGTATTAATCAATCTGTTACATATCTTAAGACTCTCAGAGTTAACCACAAAAGTGACCCTAGGTGTTGAGTTTGCCTGCTGTGGAGAGTTTTCAAGTAGGCTGAGTAGAACAAAATACAGGCAAATTCTAAAAATTTAACTAAACAATGTACCCATTCAATGAAAAACAGCACAGAGTATTTATGCAAGAGTAGGTATTATGACAAACAGATCTTGTAACAAAGTCATAGTCCCTAAGGATGTGTGTTGCCCCACACCCTTAATCTTGTCAATTGGGAGGCTAAGATTTCTGGTCTGTAGGGGGTTCCAAGGTCAGCTTGTGACTGAGTAAGACCCTTCCCCAACAAATGACAGAAGAGGAAACAAAGGTAGTATAAATCAGGAAGCAACAAATGATAAGCCCAAAATATAGTTTATTTAAGAATGCCAAATCTGATCATCCATCAGATTTAACATAGAATTTACCCTGATATGGAAGGTGCACTTTGCCCTTCCAATGCAAGCCTATACACTGGGCTTATTTGGTGGGTACTAACCTGGTGTAATCCAAGTTACCTTTTGGGATGGGTTTGATCACAGCTATGCTGCCTGGCTGCTTGGGTCACTCTCTGCTGTGCTGTGGGCTCAGGTAGGCTGGCTGGGTCTGTGAGTCAGTGCTCTGATCGCCTGTGCCAGGTACTGTGTAGGTGAGCTCCCTTCTCCAGGTCTCTGGTACTTGATGATGGCTTGTGCTGGTGGTGGGGGAGGGGAGGCTGGGGATGTTGGCTAAAGTTCTCCTGCTGGTCCTCGCAATCCTCTTCCTCACAAGCTGCTCTGCTGGTCTCTGCTGTCCTCCCTTCCATGTTTCTTGATTTTGGGAGGAGGCCAATGTGAGTGGAAGATCTCCTCACTGGCTTTTTTTGCAGCTCAGGTCAAGCCTGGTGGCTGCAGCCACATGGAACTGGTGCTGCCATGTGGAACTGGCGCTTCTGCTGCTGGAGCCACTTCTGCCGCTTCTGTGGGCTCTAGACACTCTGGATCTCTCCTATTTCTCTGCTGCAGTTGATAATTTATTATACACCTCACTTTTTAGTAGAAGAGTGTATTTTGCTGGGGTAATTTATTTTTTTATTTTTATTTTTTGCTTTTTCTCCCCTAGGCTGCTTTGGCATGGTTCCTACACCACCATCTTAACCAGAAGTCCCCTGTTCTTGATTAGGTTTCCAGAGAAATTCACCTGGTGGGGGAGAAAAAAAAACATGTCAGTGTCCTGTTATATCCACTTCTTCATCTTCAAGCCTTTGGAGACCACTGATGGCCCAGGGTCCAAACATGGAGTTTACATTGGAGGGAGAATTACTACATATGTAAACTCTCTTATGGAGAGATCCTCACTGGTCTCCTGTGGGTTAGTAGTCGCCCACCTCAGGGCTGTCAGCCGTCCATTTTTGTGAGAACTAAATTCATCCAGAATGTGGAAAAGAAAGAGGAATGGTCAACCACTTCCTACAATTATCAACATGTGACAGCAAAACATAAATCTAAGGAGCTAAGAATACCAGATGCTACTTTCCTACTGACATGAATTAAATGTTTACTTTACTGAACTAAATGAAATAACGACCTAGCAGAAGAATACCAGGATGAACTCCATATGTCAAAAACTTATAAAAAGCTACTACTGTGTTGGCATTAAAACCATTGAATAAAGAGACAAAGTCAGTTCCTACATCTGTAACTGTGGTAAATAAATACTCCATCACTGCACAGTGCTGAGCTGGGTCATCCAGGGAAATACAAAAATAAATTTTTACAAATATTTTATTATTTATTTATTTATTTGAGGGTGCGAGAGAGATACAGAAATAGGCAGGTAGGAGAGTGAGAGAATGGGTGCACCAGGGCCTCCAGCCACTGCAAATGAACTCCAGGTGTGTGTGCCCCCTTGTGCATCTGGCTTACATAGGTCCTAGAAAATCGAGCCTCAAACCAGGGTTATCACAAGCATTTAACTGTTAAGCTATTCTTCCAGCCCCCAAATAATTTTTTTGAGTGAATGAACCTTTACTGTATGAAGGGAACAGTAAATATAGATCAAGACTCACCTGCATATCAATGATATAGAAAAATCTGTAAATTGAAGCAACAATCTTTTGATGACGGAATTATTTGAAAATAGTTCCACCAGATTTAAAAGCTAAATCAAAAACCTTCTTAGAGCAGTCACTGGATTTAGTGTTTTGAATGATCATGTATAATTTCTGTTAAATGGAAGTTCTGAATTTAGAAGAACAGATGAAACATGTCCTAAAAGTGAACTGATCACTTTATTATTTCCCAGGATTATAATATCATTAGCCTACAACAAGTTTAATTTTCCCTGTTTTTTTTCCACTTGGATTATAGGATTTATGGCAATATATAGAGACTTTTACATTGAGAGGATTTTTCCTTTTTCATTTGGGGTTCCATGTTTAGATGTATTTTTGCCTGTCAGGACACTAATGCATAAATCACTGATCAAAAAACATAGGAAAAGTTATGATTTGTTACAAATGATAACTTTCTCTTGGGACCAATGGGATATGGTAGAGGGGAGCAGAAAATAAAAGCATGAAGCATGAAACGTTTGTTAATTCGATCCTAATATGCATGTACTTTTATTAGTTCTGCATTTAGAATGTGGAAGCTTCTAAAAGTGCAACAAGATGTATGTCTCAGATAGCTTAGAAGCAATATTTTGGACTTTATAAGCTTGAATACTTGAACAACTTGAGCTGCAGGGCAGAGCCTATCCATTGACAATGACATAGTCATATTCTGTGAAGGGAAAAAACCACACAGACTCTGTGTTCCCTCTTCTTGAATTGTCTGGATGCTTATGTCCTCAAGGTCATCTCTTCCATTTCATCATCAATTCCTGAAAAGAAGCAAATAAAAGCAAAAAAGAAAAAATTATCTAGCAACTCCCACAAAAATGTTGGGACATGCCTATAGTTCCAGCAATTGAGAGGCTGAGGAAGAAAAATTGCTATAAGTGCAAGGCCAGCTTGGGCTACATAGTGAGACCCCATCTCTTCAAAAAAAAAGAACTGATTTAAGTATTTTTGTTTCCAATATACATCTAAATTCTCAAAATAAAGTATGTCTGCTGTAGATATTTTTGGATGTCCTTTAATATTTTTAAGATATTTGTTTTCTTTGCATTATTTGCTGTAAATTTTATCATTAATGTATATTAGATATTGTCAAATGTTTTTCTGTATCACTTGTAACCATTGATTTTTTTTGTCTTGTTAATATGTTGGGTTACACCACTTGAGTTTCCAATGTTGAACCAGTCTTGCATATTTAAGAGAACTTCCAGTTGATCATGGTGCATAGTTTTTAAATGCAGTATTGGATCCAGTTTGTTAAAATTTTGTTCAGGACTTTTGTATCTGTCTTGATGGAAGATATTATTCTGCAGTTTTCCTTTCTTGTAACACCTTTGGTTTTGGTTCAAGTGTAATCCTGGCCTCACAGGATGACTTAGGAACCTTCTTTTCTTGTTTCTCTTTCAGTTTTTAACCTAATGTCTCTTTTTAAAAGAAGTAAAAGTAGCTACTTATGCTCTCTTTTGCTTTTCATTTGCGTGGAATATCTTGTTTGATGAGGGTGTGTGTTACGTGTGGTGTTTGTGTATCTGGGTTATATGTGCATGTATGTACAGATGCTTTGGGTATCTCCTTCCATTGCTCAAATATCTTATTTCCTTGAAACAGGGACTCTCACTAAACTTGGAGCTTGAGTCATTTTTCAGTTATATTGGCTGCCATAAACCCCAGTAATCTCTTTGTCTCCACCTCACCTTGGTGAAGGTGTTTTACAGGTGTGTATAGCCACACCTGGATTTTTATGTAATTGCTGGGAATTGAACTCAGATCCTCATTTTCATGCAGCAAGAGTTATTACCCATTATGCTACTTCCTCAGCCCTTTTATGGAATATCTATTTTTAACCATTTGCTTTCGGTTTATTAGTGTCCTTTAAAGTTAAATGAGTGTCTTGTAGGCAGCATATAGTTGGGACTTGTTTTTTTTTTTTTTTTTTTATTCCATAAACATAGCTACTACATGTCTTTGGATTAGAAATTTTAATATATGGGCTGGGGAGATGGTTTAGCAGTTCAAGGCACTTGATTGCAAAGCTGGAGGGCCCAGGTTTAATTCCCCAGTACCCACATAAACCAATAATGGTGCATGCTTCTGGAGTTCATTTGTAGTAGTAAGAAACCCTGGCATTCTCTCTCTTTCTCCTCTGCTTGCAAATAAATAATATTAAAATAATATATTTATATGCAGAGTTATTACTAATAGGTAAGGACTTACTAGTGTCATCTAGTTTTTTATTTTGGATTTGTTGATCCTTTGTTCCTCTTCTAACCTTTTTTTCCTTTTTGATTTGAAAGCTTTCTATAGCAGTATACTACACATCTTTTCTTTGTATCATTTGTGATTACATTGTTCATGTTCTAGGGTTTTGCTTTCTGGTTACTCTGAGGTTAACATAACATTTACTTATAATCATAACTAGGTATTCTAAGATGATAACTTTGATTTTATGTACAAGGTCTATATATTTTTCTTTCTTTTTCTTTTTTTTTTTTTTTGTTTTGCGAGTTAGGGTTTCACTCTGGTCCAGGCTGACCTGGAATTAACTATGTAGTCTCAGGGTGGCCTCGAACTCTCGGCGATCCTCCTACCTCTGCCTCCCTAGTGCTGGGATTAAAGGTGTTCACCACCACGCCTGGCTCCAAGGTCTATATTTTTATCCTACCTCCCTCCTCTGCTTTTTTCACATCACAATTTACTTCTTTTAATTATTTGTATCCTTTAACTAATTATTATTTCATTATACAAATAAAGTTTTAGTAGTGAAAAGATGATCCAGTATTAGGAAATCATGATCATTTCTGTAGATATAACCATATATTTGATTGCATTAAATAAAATTCAAGAAATAATCATTTAATTGTGATAAAATATACATGTACTCCAAGTCTATAATTACACTTATGGTGAAATAATATGTTTACTACTACTATGTTAGGAATTTAAAATTTTATTTTTATTTGGAATATCTGAGAGTCTAAGAAAATTTAGCAGTATATTATATGTAATAGTAACATTAAGAACTCAATTTTTCCAGGCATAGTGGCACATGCCTCTAATCCCAGTACTAGGGAGGCAGAAGTAGGAGAATTGCCATGAGTTCGAGGCCACCCTGAGACTAAATAGTGAGTTTCAGCCTGAGCTAGAATGAAACCCTACCTTGAAAAACAAACAAAAAGATAAATAAAAGAAAGAACTCAATTTTATTCTATATAATTGCTAAGTAATTAGAAACTATAATTTAAAATAAGGCCCTGGTAATAAATAGCACTATTTATTTTGTAGTCACAACCTATCTTGTTGGTAATGGAACAGCATGTATTTTGTTCTGTTCATGAAGGAGGCTTGTCATTTAGCATTTTTTTTTATTGACAGCATCCATAATAATAGCCATCAAATCATGGTAATTTATGATTTAATTCTTTTTCACCATTAAACATGGAAAAATTCAAATATTTATTTATGTAGAATATATAATGAGTCTCTATCACCCTTTTATCTAACTTTCATAATTCTTTTTGTTGAATATTCTTTCATTCAAATGCCAAACAACCTCCTACACTTCATTGGATTTCTTCTGAATGAAATTTCAGGCATCATATAATTTTTTATATAAATATTTCAGCAAAGATTGCTAAAAAATATACTTTTAATTTGAGCTAATAAAACTTTTTAAAATCCTGTTGTATATCTGTAACACATTTTCTTTTTCCATTCATCTGTTGATGAATAGCTAGGCTGGTTGCATTTCTTAGCTATTGAGAAGAGTGCAGCAATAAACATGGGTATACAAGTCTTTATGCTGTAGGATATGGATCTCCGTATTAGCTGCATAGTTTACATCCCACCGGCAGTGAATAAGGGGTCCTCTTTCCCCAAATCCCCACTAGCATTTTTTTTAAATGTTAACCATTCTGACTGAGGTGACATGTAATATCATGGTTATTTTCATTCTCATTTTCCCAATGATAAGTGTCTTGAATACTTTCTAAAAAGTGTTTATTGAGCATTTGTTTTTTTTTTCTTATGAGAGTCTATCTGTTCATTTCTCCATTCATTGATTAGAAGAATTTTTTAGTGTTCAGTGTTTATAGTTCTTTGTGTATTATTTTTTTGGAGGTAAGCCCAACAGACTAGCCTTTTTAATGTGAGAATTAAAGAGTAAGAGGGAGTGGGAAAAAGAGAGAGAGAGAAAAAAATAATTGGCATGCCAGGGCCTCCAGCCACTACAGTTGAACTCCAGACATGTGTGACATCTTGTGTGCATGTGTGACCTTGAGTGCATGTGTCACCTTGTACCACCAGCTTACGTGGACTTGGAAAAGTGAACGTGGGTCATTAGGCTTCACAGGCAAGTGCCTTAAGTGCTAAGCCACCTCTCTGTCCTTCTTTGTGTATTCTTGAATCTGGTCCAGGCTGACCTGGAGTTTCTGTATTCTCAGGGTGGCCTTGAAAGATCCTTTTCTCCCATTGTTTACCACGCCCCGGCTGATAGTATTCTTGATATTAGCTGCCTTTCTGAAGTATAGTTGCCAAAGATTTTTCATTTTAATATAGTTTCCTTTGCTTCCTTTTTCAATTTCAATTCTTTTTAAGTTACTTCCTGTGTTTTGTTGTTTTCAGGGTCCCTGTCTATGACTGTATATTAAAATACCGTCCCTATATTTTTCTCTAGCAGTTTCAGTATTCCATATTAAGATATTTGATCCATTTTGACTTGATTTTTGTGCATGTGAGAGACATTGATATAATTTCATTCTTGTGAATGTGGATATCCAATTTTCCAATCATCATTTATTAATGGGACTGTCTTTTCTTTCAATGTGTATTTTTGATACTTTTGTTAAAAATTAGGTGGCTATAGCTGTGTTGAGTTTGTTTTGGGACCTTTTATTTTATTCCATTGGTCTACATGTTTTGTTTTGTTTTCTACTACCATGTCAGGATGAGCCTGTAGTATAACTTAATGTCAAATGTTATAATGCCTTCAAAATAGTTCTTTCTGCAGAGGATTACTTTGGCTATCCAAGGCCTTTTGTGTTTCCCTATGAATTTCAGCATTGTTTTCTACTTCAGAAAAGAATTTTTTTTTTGAGGTAGGGTCTCACTTTAGTTCAGGCTGACCTGGAATTCACTATGCAGAAAAGAATTTTGATGGGGATTGTGTTGAGTCTGTAGGCTGCTTTTAGTAACATAGTCATTTTTACAATGTTAATTCTGTCAACCCATGAGCATCTTCTAGCTCTTTCTTCAGGTCTTAATGTTTTTATTGTACAAGTGTTTCACTTCCTCTGCTATGCTTATTCCTACGTATTTTAGTATTTTTTGAAGCTGTTGTAAATGGTATTTTCTTCTCTGATTTATTTCTTTTATTTATTTACTTTAATATTGATATTTATTTGGGAGAGAGACAGAGAGAAAGAATGGGTGCACCAGGGCCTTCAATCACTGCAAATGAATTCTAAATGCATGTGCCTTGTGCATCTGGCTTTTTGTGGGTACTAAAGAATCAAACCTGGTTCCTTTTGCTTTGCTGGCAAGTGTCTTATTGCTGGGCCATCTCTCCAGCCCCTGATTTATTTCTTGACAACTTCATTATTGGCACATAGAAAGGATACTTACTTCTGTATGTTGATTATACATCCTGCCAATTTGCTGAGTTTATCAGATGTAAGAGTTTTTTTTTTTTTTTTTGGTGTAGTATTTGAGAACTCTCTCTCTCTCTATGTGTGTGTATATAAGCAAAAGGGCTACCTCAGGTGTCTTTCTCAATTTTTCTCCACCTTACTTTTTAAGACTTTTAATGGCAACTCCCACACATATACACAAAATTCCATGCTCATAATCCCTTCCCACCACCCTCTTTTTCTCTCCTTCCCAACTCCCCTCTCCACTGAACTCCTTGTTTTCTCCATCTAGTCTAATCTTCTATTTTGGTGTCATTATTTTTTCTCCTCATATTATGTAGGTCTGTTGTAGGCAGCATTGGCTACGGTGAGGAGATCATGATTTGTGTCTGGATGACAGTGTTCCAAATCTCTCTTCCCCATCCGTTGATCTTACATTCTTTCTGCTAGTTCTTCCACAGTGCTCCCTGAGACTTGGAGGGTGTGATAGAGATGTCTCTCAGTGTAGAACACACCACTGTCACTTCTTTTCAGCACTTTTATGAGTTTTGACTCAACCTAGTATTCACCATCATCAGACAAAAGAAGCTTTGTTGGGCATGGTGGCCCACACTTTTAATCCCAGTATATGGGAGGCTGAGATAGGCAGATCACCCTGAGTTTGAGGCCACCCTGAAACTACAGAGTGAATTCCAGGTTATCCTGGACTAGAGCAAGGTCCTACTGCAAAAAAGAGAGAGAGAGAGAGAGAGAGACAGAGGGAGAGAGAAAGGAGAGAGAGAAGCTTCTCTAACCAAATGTGAGAATGGAATTAATATGTTCACATAAACATAAATATTTAGAGGGCAATTTGGTTGGCATAATATATCCATTTAGCCAAACAATAGTAGTAGCTTTCTCACAGGGCTTATGATGTTTCCAGGACCAGGCATGAATTCCTCCCTATTTATGAAGCAGGTCTCAATATCAATCAGAGAGGCTTTGGTTTCCCTGATAACAGACATGCCACCATTGCTCCAGTTGGTATATTTTGCCTAGTGGTTAGCCATATAACCTGCAAGGTCTACTGTTCATAAAGCCAACTGATCACTTTTCTCAACTACCAGTCTATATAGCACTTTTATTTTTATTTTTATTTATTTATTTATTAGAGACAGAGAAAGGAGAGAGAGAGAGACAGAATGGGTACACCAGGGCCTCTAGCCACTGCAAATGAATTCCAGATGCATGTGCCACCATGTGCATCTGGCTTGCATGGGTACTGGGGAATCGAGCCTTGAACCGGAGTCCTTAGGCTTCACAGGCAAGTGCTTAATCGCTACGCCATCTCTCCAGCTCCTATATAGCACTTTTTATCACACTATGAGAGTCCACAAGGAAGAGGCTTCCAGCTCAGCTCCAGCTGAGCCAATTAAAGTGGTGTATTCAGCAATATGGTCTAACCATCTAGTTCTGGTGGCAACCAAGAACTTTGGCAATATCTTGTAGTACTAGCTAACAGCTCACTGAGAGGCAACCCACTCCTGGCACTGAAATTTTGATTCTTGATTTCTTCCATGACCCATTCATCATTCAGTAGTGTATTGCTTAATTTGCATGAGTTTGTGTATGTTCTATAGCCTTTCTTGCTTTTGATTGATAGTTTTATCCCATTGTGTT